>CM039674.1:177159867-178524061 GCA_022496015.1 Hordeum marinum
TCGACATGCATAGACAGTTCCTGGATCCTGACCATAGGTTCAGAAAAGACAAGAAGAATATAATCAAAGGTAGAGTTGTCAAAAACACTGCACCACCTGCGTTGACAGGCCAACAGACCCTTGATCAGTTAAATGTTCTTGAGCCTGATCCTTTGCGTCCAGGGTATTTTAAAGGGTATAATATGGAACATGCCTAGACTCACAAGTCATGCTTATGGGATCTACCTTACTTCAAAGACCTCATTTTCCCACACAACATCGACATGATGCACACTAAAAAGAATATGGCGGAGGCCATTTTTGGTACATTGTTCAGCATAGAGGGGAAGTCAAAGGATAATGCTAAGGCTAGAATCGACGAAGAGGTTGTATGTGATAGACCGTTACAAAACTTGCGACAATGGAAAGGAAAGCAAAGCGTAGCGAAGCCAAAGGCATGGTTCAGTCTTGGAAGGCCAGCTATGAGGGAAATGCTATTGTGGGTGAAAATGCGGTTGATGTTCCCCGATGGGTATGCTACGAATCTAAAGAGGGGAGCGAGTCTTGAAAAAATGAAAATATTTGGTCTCAAGAGTCATGATTGGCACATATGGCTTGAGCGGGTAATGTCGGTGATGTTGCGTGGCTTTATCCTTGAGGATAAATGGCTAGTACTGGCAGAGCTAAGTTATTTATTCCGTTCTCTTTGTGCGAAAGAATTATCGTCCAGCATGCTAGATGAAATGGAAGAGTTGGTGTCGGAGTAGATCTGCAAATTAGAAAGGATCTTTCCACCGGGCTTCTTTAATCCAATGCAGCATTTGATTTTCCATCTCCCGACCGAGGCAAGATTGGGGGGCATTCAAAATCAATGGTGCTTCTCCACTAAGAGGATGCAGAAGACGCTTCGAGCTAAATGTAAAAATACACGTAGAGTAGAAGCATCGATCGCGAAGCATTCATTACTGAGGAGGCGGCAAACTTCGTGATAGCACACTATGAAACCAAAAATCATCATTTGCATAACCCGAAGCGTCGGTACAATGATGGCGATCCTAAAAAAGGTCGATCCAACCTCAGCCTATTCAAAGGGAAGCTTGCACCAACGGTGCTTCGAAAGGGAAATCGTTGGATGTCGAAGAATGGTGGACCATTTAAAATTGTATATCTTCAACAACCTAACAAAAGTGTGGCCATACATTTAGTAAGTTCTCGGTAAATTATTGTTTCGCAACTTCTAACTCCTTTGAACTGCTCTTATTCCCGGATATTTGATATAGTCGATACGTCGTCGAATTCTCGGATGAAGCGGTCATCGAAAAGGAGTCCGTCGAAGATTATGAGATTCTAGCAAAGCATGGAGGCGACTATCCCAGTTTCATCTCTTCGTTCAAACAAAAGGTAATTAACTACCATTAATGGACCATTTGATTTCTTGGTCTAATTTGCGGCTAATGCATCCATTCTTCCGTATTAAACTTGTAGGATAATGCAAAGTCTTTGGACGCTGAGCTGAGACAAGTCGCTAATGGTTTTGACTATAAGACCCGTTCATTTGACAAATACGACATCAACGGGTATCGCTTTCGTACCTTTGGCAAAGAGCTATCAATGCCCGACCTAAAGACTACAAATTGTTGTGTCTTTGGTATCGGCAAAGGAGGTACCGAGTATTATGGAAGAGTTGAAGCAATTTATGAACTTCTATTCTATGGTGAAAACCCACCAACCATCGTAGTCTTCAAATGTTATTGGTTTCAGCCAAAGGAGACTAGAAGGACTCATGAACATATAGGGCTAGTCAAAATTAACCAAAGTACCCATTTAGATGTTCCCGATGTCTATATTACGGCTCAATGGGCGACACAAGTTTTCTATTTACCGTGGGCCTGCCAAACTATTCCAAATCTGAAAGGTTGGGATGTCGTTTATGAAGTGCCGCCAAGTTTTAGACCACCTACCCTCACGAACCTCACATTAACCCAGACACATATGAAGGGGAATTCTTCCAAGAAACACGTATGTCCAAAAAATGTTTCAAGAACCTCTCTACTTCACCCCTGAACATTGAAGTAGACAACGATAGTGAATCCGTCTTAACCCGTGAGCCGGAACAGGAAGAGCTGGAGGAAGAAGAGGTTACTGCTGCGGATGACCTGTCACTTCTTGACCGATTACATAATGGAGGCCTTTCACATGTTCTTCCTAATAGTGATGATGATGCTGCATTTATTGATGATAGTGATGATCATGATGCATTTATTGATCCCAAAGCATATATAGACGATCAAGATTATTATTAGTTCATGTCAGGTATTCAACTATTACTATATACATATATAAATTTTTAGTTCATGTTAGGTATTCAATTTTTATTACTCATGTTGGTATTTATGATGATGATACACTTAAATTATATAAATTTTATTACTAAAATTGGCATTTATGTTGTTCTAATTTCATTTACTCTTTGTCATGGCAGGTATTGAAAGATGGTGGGAAAGGGTCGAGAGCACTCCGAGGCTCCTTCTTCGTTGGTAGGTGGTGGGATGGGTACTCCCATTCCCGTCCCATCTCTCCGGAGAGTGTTGCTCTCTACTCTGCATGGAGTGGCCGCTTCTTCGACGACCGTGGCCCCCGTGAGAGGAGGTCGACCCCCCCCTGCGCGCGAACAAGAGAGCTACTAAAGGTACACGTGGTCACGGGAGAGGTTGGGTGGCTGCCACGCCTTCCTTGCCGCCACCCCCAGCTGATTCACCTGAGCACAGGACTGTTAGGGTGGACCCGTCTAAGGTGGAGGCTACACAGACTCCGGTTCACGAGCCTCAAGTCAACGAGCCTTCGACCTACAAGACTCGTGTCCCAGAGGCTTCGTTCTAGGAGACTCCAGAGCAAAGAAGGGATGAGGGTACATCCCAAGAGACCTAGTGGGATACCTGGCCTGATCTGGGTTAGCCGGAGCCAAGTGGCCATGCTGATAGTGATGAGGAGCTGGGTGAGGGGGCCACCGCCTACTAGCGTGGTATTATGGAGCTCCCACCCATGCCGGCGACCCGCGAGCAAAGGTGGTCGATTCAGCCAAATGGGGAGAAGTAAGTTCATTTACTCTTATTTAACCTTTTGCCTTCACGTTTTCTCAAAAACTAATGTGTTGGCTTTAATTTGTCATATTGCAGGAGTTGGATTGTTGCCAAGGGTGTCCGCAAGCCCAGTAGCGTCCTTGGTGTGCTTTGTCGGCAACACTTCCCGGGTTTTTTTACGTTTCCCGGTTAGGGTCGAGAGGTAGGAATGACCTGGGAGCACCACTTGGGTGCCCCGGCCTCACCGGAGGTGGATATCGATGGTGTTTTGTGCCACACAAGGGCCAACATGGTGATCAGACAGTTCTAGGTAATTTCTCCTTTACACAATTAAAAATCAACAATAGGTAGTTATTGTACTAATTAGTGTTTTCTCGTTTGCAGACCTTCTACAGGTGTGAGCAGGGATATGAGGAGGCCGCGACACAGGTTATCAAACCGAATGCCGCCTCCTACTTCAAAACTGGCGGCACGAGGCTCGGGTGCAGGCTATTCGAGACTACTATGCCTCGCCACATATTAGGAAGGAAAAGGTGAAGTGCCGCGATTCTAAGATGGAGAAGGAGCATTACATGAAGGAAATTACATATTATTAAGGCCTTGTAGTTAGTTTCCTTGATTTGATTCTTACGCGTAGCGCTCAAATTTCTCTTTATTAACTTAGGTGCACCCGAGATGGTGTGTGGATAAGATGTATTATTGGGAGGCCTTGGTGGATCAGTGGTGCTCCGAAAAGTGGAAGGCCAGACACAACACTGCTAATGAGAGGCATGGCAAAATGGTTGGTGTGCCACACAATCAAGGGAGCGTCAACTTAAATGAGTTTGGTGAGAACTGGGTATGTGGTTTGCTTCATGACTCGTCCAATTCATTCTTCATGCTAGCTTGAGCCCTTTACAATAAGACGGAGGTGCCAGAGATGTACGACCTCTATATGATGACCCATACTGCCTCGTACTAGAAGGTCAAGGCATTCTCTGTGTCTGACCTCGATCATCCTGAAAACTTCACCAACATCCCCTCCCATGACAAGCTTGTGAAGTACAGAGATCATGGGAAGGCAAGGAAAGGGGAGGACTTTAACCCGAGCCAGGGGCCTATTAATCCAAAAATGGTGATGATAGCTGGCAACGGGAGGCCCCATGGCTCGATCACCATTGGAGACGGCCTTATGCGTTATCCTAGCACTCTCCGGCAGATAAAGGCATGCCAAGCGAGCTCCTGTCCTCAGATAACACCTCGTCCACGACTAGTCGAGCTCGCCATCGAGGTTAGTTTAATGGACTCAACTATCTTTCTGCATTACATTGTGTGTGCGAACCAATATGATTACAATGATAACAATGAGTTGTGTTGCAGGTTGCTATTCTAAAAGAGAGAGAGAGAGAGGCAACCAAGGCACTTTTGGCAGCAAAGTATAAGGAGATGAAGGAGATGGAGGAGAGGACGGTTGTGTTGATGGAGGCAGAGAGGGCATGGAACGATGCGTCTAACAGGGCCTTGTACGAGCTCTTCGTGGTAAGTTTCTTCTTCATATTTGTCAAATCTTGCATTTTAATGTTTGTTTCATTAATAACTAAAAAGTTTGACTTGTCGAAACCAAATGTTCAGTCTATGTGCAAGAAGACCGGCCACATCCCTCCGGCGATGCCGGTCATTAACATGGCGGGGACGGTGAGTTTCATTTCAATGCAGTGATCTTTCGAGTGTCATCATGCTAACAACACATTGCAAATAATGTTTGGTGCATAATATCTGCCGAAACACATCGCACGATCCTTCTACAGGGCAGCCTTCTCCAGGTGAAACAAGCCAGAGCCACCGCGCTTCAGCTCCGTGTTGACGAGAATGGTATGTTTTTCAAGTGTTTCGCTTAACACCCGCATAATGATGGTTACTTACCTTACCTCCAAAATGACATATTTTACCCAAGTTAGCTCTAGAATGACCTATACTTAGCTTAGTTTCCTCCTAAATGACATAGTAAGCTAAATTAGCTCCAAAATGGCCTATTTTATCAAAAATGCCCTATACTTAGCTTAGCTTCCTCCTAAATGACATAGTAAGTTAAATTAGCTCCAAAATGGCATATTTTATAAAAAATGACCTATACTTCACTTAGTTAGCTCCAAAATGACCTATTTTTACAAAAGTTAGCTACTAAAGGACCAATAATTAGCTTAGTTAGCTTCAAAATGGCATAATAAGCATAGTTAGCTCCTAATGACCCGATTTTACGTGAGTTAGCTCTAGGATGACATATAGTTAGCTTAGTTTCCTCCTAAATGATGCAATAAGCTCAATTAGCTCCAAAATGGCCTATTTTATCAAAAATGACCTATATTTCGCTTAGTTAGATCCAAAATGGCATAATAAACTTAGCCAGCTCCAAAATGACCTATTTTACCAAAGTTAACTATTAAATGACCTATAATTAGCTTAGTTAGCTGCAAAATGGCATAATAAGAATAGTTAGCTCCCAAATGACCTATTTTTACCTAAGTTAGCTCCAAATTGACATATATTTAGCTTAGTTTCCTCCTCAATGACATAGTAAGCTAAATTAGCTCCAAAATAGCCTATTTTATCAAAAATGTCCTATACTTAGCTTAGTTCACTCCCAAATGACATAATAAGCTTACCTAGCTCCAAAATGACCTATTTTACCCAACTTAGCTATTAAATGGCCTATAATTAGCTTAGTTAGCTCCAGAATGGCATAATAGGCATTGCTAACTCTAAAATGACCTATTTTTACTGAAGTTTGCTCTAAAATGACATATAGTTAGCTTAGTTTCTTCCTAAATGACGTAGTAAGCTAAATTAGCTCCAAAATGGCCTATTTTTTTAATCAAAAATGACCTATATTTAGCTAAGTTCTCTCATAAATGACATAATAAGCTTACTTAGTTCTCTTGTTCATCTAGTCTTCTTCTTCTAATTTTGGAGCTTCCCATTTTGCAAATTACATTCACTTCATGAAAGTTTGCATTGATGGAGTGTTTGGGTTACTTGTGTTTTCTATTTCGTATCGATGAACAATGTGACACTTGCTCCATATGGATATGAAACTATGTATGTATGGATGAAACTATTGTAATATGGTTTGGTACGGATGAAACTTGCATAATATGTATGTATGGATGGATGAAACTTATTTTAATATGGTTATCAGTATGGCAACATATTTATTTCTGTGAAATATATATATATATATCATATTGCTGTGAAAATTGTTGAGAAAATTGTTATAATAAAAAATAAAAGAAAAAGGACATTTTGGTTACCCTTTGCCGTCTTCCCACGGATGGCAAAGGGGGGCGTAGGCAAACGGCAAAGGGGGGACCCTAGGGGAAAAGGGCATACTCTTTGCCGTCTTCCCACGGACGGCAAAGGGGGCCCAAGGTAGATGGCAAAGGGGAGACCCCAGGCAGACGGCAAAGACTTCTGTTAACACTTGACGGCCCTAACCGCGTGGGTCTGCCGTCCATGCTCTTTGCCGTCTGCTCCCCCACAGAAAAGATTCTTTGCTGTCTGTGGTCCTAAGGCAGACGGCAAAGGACCGCTTTACTGGATTTTTCTTTGCCGTAATGTTTGCCGTCTGCTGACGGACGGCAAACGCCTTTGCCGTCAGCCATGGCAGACGACAAATTTCCTGACTCCTATAGTGGGCCTGGAGGCTCCTTACTGGTTCGATAGTGTAATTAGCTTTGTATGACACTGGCCATCCCGCGTCGCGAGGCAAGACGGGCTGTCCCGTCAAGCTGTGGCTTCGTCCATGATACCTTCTTCTTACCTGCTGAATGATCTGGGGGCTCTTTCGGCACTCCGCGTCTCTAGGTCCTAGTCCCGCACATTTCCCCACCAATGTTAGGTATGACCGGAGAGGACGCACTTCATGAGGCAAGGCCTAGGTAATCCTGATGCTGATCGGAAACCATGGACGACACCAGGAAGTTGGGTGGCATTATGACCGGTAAGGCTCCCGAGGTGCGTTGCCCATGAGCCCCCTTTTTCGACGCACAAACCGCTCGACATCGTCAGGTCCTAGTCCCGCGCATTTCCCCACCATCGTTAGGTACGACCGGAAACCAAGGACGCACTTCATGGGGCGGGGCCCTCACAATCGGTTCTTAGTAAGGTATTCTCTACAAGCACTGGAATTATTGGTAACATATAGTTTTGTGATAATATAATTTGTAATGGGTATCAAGTAACAATTGTAACAATGGTGCAGAAAGGTGGCCCAATCCTTTTTATAGCAAAGGATAAGCCTTGACAAACTCTTATATAAAGAAAAGCGTTCTCGAGGACACATGGGAATTTATGTCAAGCTAGTTTTCACCATGCTCATTTGATTTGCATTCTCTACTTTGATAATTTGGTATGTGGGTGGACTGGTGCTTGGGTGCTGTCCTTACTTGGACAAGCCTCCCACTTATGATTAACTCCTCCTGCATGCATCCACAACTATGAAAGAAGAATTAAGATAAATCTAACCATAGCATGAAACATGTGGATCCAAATGAGCCCCATACGAAGCAACGCATAAACTAGGGTTTACGCTTCTATCACTCTAGCAACCCATCATCTACTTATTACCTCCCAATGCCTTCCTCTAGGCCCAAACAATGGTGAAGTGTTATGTAGTCGATGTTCACATAACACCACTAGAGGAGAGACAACATACATCTCATCAAAATATCAAACGGATACCAAATTCACATGATTACTTATAACAAGACATATCCCATGTCCTCAGGAACAAACGTAACTACTCACAAAGTATGTTCATGTTGATAATCAAAGGAGTATAAGTGATGATCAAGGATCTGAACAAATAATATTCCACCAAGTAAACCAACTAGCATCAACTACAAGGAGTAATCAACACTACTAGCAACCCACATGTACCAATCTGAGGTTTTGAGACAAAGATCGGATACAAGAGATGAACTAGAGTTTGGAGAGGAGATGGTGCTGATGAATATGTTGATGGAGATTGACCCCCTCTCGATCAGAGGATCGTTGGTGATGACGATGTCTTAGATTTCTCCTCCCAGAGGGAAGTTTCACCAGCAGGACCGCCCTACCGGAGCCCTAGAATGGTTTTGTCCAAGTTCCGCCTCGTGACGGCGACGCTTCGTCCCGAAAGCTCTAATATGATTTTTACCAGGACAAATCCCTCAATATAACAGAAGATGGGCATCTGAGAGCTGCTAGGTGGGCCACAAGCCCCAGGGGCGCGACCAGGGGGTGGCCGTGCCCAGCAAGCTTGTGGCTCCCTGGTGGGCCCCTGATGTATTTATTTCGCCTAGTATTTTTTATATATTACAAAATAATTCTCCGTAGATTTTGAAGACTTTTGGAGTTGTGTAGAATAGTTATCTCCGATTTGCTACTTTTCTAGTCCAGAACTCCAATTTATACGGACATGACGGCATCATGATCATCTTTGGGACAACAACATATACTGACATATAATTTCTTATGATAAAGTAATAATTCATACACAATGGCAAAGTATGAATCAAGAACTCTATTGAGCACTGACAAACTATGATCTCGGTCATTGAGGCAATTCCAATTTATCATAACATAGGAAAGAGTCAATATAAGAGCTTGTAAATCAAACCCACATACTCAATCATCTTTTAGTCTTTCACAATTGCTAACACTCAAGATGTACCTATGATTTCAAAGTTTCAAGCGGACCTTGAGAAAGATAGGGGCTTACAGTGTTGCCTCCCAATTATTTACCTCAGGAGTAATGTCAATAGTAATAACTCATTCTCATCCACTTCCGAGTGGATATATGTGCCTAGATCATTCCCCAACACGTGACACTTGCCAGAAGATAAAGGCAAAAATAGTAAAGGTGATGGAGATCACCACGACTCTTGCATAAAGGTAAGTACTAGAAAATACAAGTAACAAATAGGCCCTTCGCAAAGGGAAGCAGAGGTTGTCATGTGTTTTTATAATTGGATGCACAATCTCTTCATGCAAAAGAACGTCACTTTATATTGCCCCTTGTGATAGAAAACTTTATTATGCAATTCGTCGCTTTTATTTCTTCCCTATCACAAGTTTGTATAAAGTTTATTTTCCTCACATTAATAGATCACACATATTTAGAGAGCAATTTTTATTGCTTGCACCAATGACAACTTACTTGAAGGATCTTATTCTATCCTTAGGTAGGTATGGTGGACTCTCATGGCAAAACCGGGTTAAGGGTGTTTGGATGCACAAGTAGTATCTCTACTTGCTGCAGAAGTATTGGCTGATATGAGGTGGAAGCAAGCGACACTTGTTGAGGGATCTATAAGAATATAACTTCTATTCGGAAATAATCAAACATAAACTATTATGTTGTCTTCCTTGTCCAACATCAACTTCTTAACATATAATATTTTAATGAGTGCTCACAATCATAAAAGATGTCCAAGATAATATATTTATATGTGAACCTCTCTTCCTTTATTACTTCCTTTTAATTGCCCCAATGACCAACAACTATGTTTATCAACCGACAACAGGTTTCAATCGACATACTTTTTATATGTGAAGTCATCACTCCCCATAAGATTTTCATATGCACTCTTTGCTTTTATTCTACACTTCTTTCTACTTTATCTTTCTCGAGATTAAGATCATACCAAACAAGCAAAGCCCTCAACTCAAAAGCACTTTTTATTATATAACTCATGGACTTGCTTACATAGGAGGGATCATAAAGAAAAGACTCAAAGCTAGATCACACGAAAACTTTATTTTACTAGATACAAATATAACCAAAAGGATTGAACTAAGAAAAGATGATGAAAATGAAAATAAAAATAAAAATAAAAACAAAAGATGTGATGGTGATACGATACCGGGGCACCTCCCCCAAGCTTGGCACAAGCCAAGGGGAGTGCCCATACCCATGTGTTTGGTTCTCTGGCTTCGGAGGTGGTGATGCTATATACTTGGCAATGAGGCCCTTCAGAATACAATTCTCCTCCTCAAGCTTGTTATTTTGGCATCTGAGATCCATTATTTCCTTGTAAAGTTTTTCAGTGATGGCTAGAGCGCCTTTAACCCATGGATGTTTCATTGCTGCACTAGAAGAAGCAACACTCCTCTTCATATTTTCAAAAGTAAGAAATTTGGCATTGGAAGGGATAACCGAATTAGGAATTGCTGAGCTATGAAGTTCTTCTAGCATGGCTCCAGTTTGTGAATGAGAGGTAACTTCTTGTTCTTCCTCCACGGCATCTATCCTTTTCAAATCAGCCTCCATCTCTTCTTCCATAGCTAGCCCGAAGCAGTTCTCCCCGACCGACTCTTGCAAAGACATCTTGCTCTAAATCTGCTGCAGAAACAACTCAAAAATAAAACGTGAGGTATTGTCATGATATGAGAATCAAAACCTTCGGGAGATTATATAATGAATTTTTACCGACCCAAAGGAGTATGCCACAAGAAAACGGAGTCCGGGTGGTGCACGAGGTGGCCACAAGCCCCAGGGGTGCGACCAGGGGGGTGGCTATGCCCAGCAGGCTTGTCGCCTCCTCGTGTACTATTCAGACTACTTTTAATTTTCCTATTTTTTTTAAATATTCCAAAACAGATAAAACTTGCCATTGAAAAAGTTTTGGAGTCTTTTTGCTTACCGTACCACATACCTATTCCTTTTCGGAGTCTCAAACGTTCTGGTAAGTCTCCCTAATGTACTCCTCCGGAGTTATGGTATTGATGATATTGGTTTCAACATTTATGGGAGTACCTGAGATATAATGTTTGATTTGACTATTCACCACCTTCGGTTTGTACCTTCGGCGTTGTTAATCTTGATGGCACTAGAATGGTATACCTCTTCGACGCCCTAAGGACCTTCCCATTTAGAGAGAAGTCTTCATGCAAAAAATCTTAAACGAGAATAGTATAGCAAGACATGATCACCTACATTAAACTCACGCTTTTGTATCCGGCTATCATGCCATCTCTTAACCTTTTCTTTAAACAACTTAGCATTCTCATAGGCTTGGGTTCTCCATTCATCAAGTGAGCTAATGTCAAAGGACCTCTTCTCACCAGCAAGTTTGAAATCATAATTGAGCTCTTTTATTGCCCAATAAGCCTTATGTTCTAGATCTAGAGGTAAGTGGCATGCTTTACCATAAACCATCTTATACGGAGACATACCCATAGGATTTTTGTAAGTAGTTCTATAAGCCCACAATGCATCGTCAAGTTTCTTAGACCAATTCTTCCTAGCTCTATTAACAGCCTTCTGCAAAATCAAGTTAATCTCTCTATTGCTCAATTCTACTTGACCACTAGATTGAGGATGATGGAGATGCAACTCTATGATTAACATCATATTTAGCGAGCATTTTATGGAAAGCACCATGAATAAAATGTGAACCACCATCAGTCATCAAATATCTAGGTACTCCAAATCTAGGGAAAATAACTTCTTTAAGCATTTTAATAGAAGTGTTATGATCAGCGCTACTAGTTGGAATAGCTGCTACCCACTTAGTAACATAATCAATAGGAACTAGAATATGAGTATACCCGTTAGATTGTGGAAAAGGCCCCATATAATCAAAGCCCCAAACGTCACATGGTTCGATAACAAGAGAGTAATTCATAGGCATTTCCGGACGTCTACTAATATTACCAATTCTTTGACATTCATCATAGGATATGACAAACTTATGAGAATCCTTGAAGAGAGTAGGCCAATAAAACCCAGATCGTAGTACCTTGTGTGCGGTTCTATGTACAACATGATGTCCTTTGTAGGCTTCGGAGTGACACTTGCATAAGATCTGTTCCTGTGCATGCTCAGGTACACAGCGTCTAGTAATACCATCTACTCCTTATTTATAAAGATGTGGGTCATCCCAAAAGTAATGCCTTAAATCATAGAAAACCTTTTTCTTTTGTTGGTATGTGAAACTAGGAAGTATAAATTTAGCAACAATGTAATTGCCATAGTTAGCATACCAAGCAGCATTATGTGAAGTATTCACGACAGCTAAATGTTCATCAGGAAAGCTATCATCAATAGGTAGTGGGTCATCAAGAACAGTTTCTAATTTAGACAAGTTATCTGCCACAGGGTTATTAGCACCCTTTCTATCAATGATATGCAAATCAAATTCTTGTAGCAGAAGGAGCCACCTAATAAGTCTAGGTTTAGCATCTTTCTTCTCCATAAGGTACTTAATAGCAGCATGATCGGTGTGAATAGTTACTTTGGAATCAACAATATAAGGTCTAAACTTATCACAAGCAAACACGATTGCTAAGAAATTCCAGCATAATTTCTTTGAGCATTGTCTAGAGTTTACTAGCATAATGGATAACATTTAATTTCTTATCGACTCTTTGTCCTAGAATAGCACCAACAACATAATCACTAGCATCACACATAATTTCAAAAGGTAGGTTCCAGTCGGGTGGTTGAATAACAAGTGTGGTAATGAAGGCATTCTTAAGAATTTCAAATGCTTCTACACAATCATCATAAAAAACAAACGGAACATCTTTTTGCATAGGGTTTGTGAGTGGCCTATAAATCTTAGAGAAATCTTTGATAACCCTCCTATAGAAACCAACATGACCAAGGAAACTTCTTATACCTTTGATATCCGTAGGGCACGACATTTTTCCAATAGCATCAAAATTAACTTTATCAACTTCAATACCTCTTTCTTAGATCTTGTGCACCAAGACAATACCTTCATTAACCATAAATTGGCACTTTTCCCAATTCAAGACAAGATTAGTTTCTTCACATCTTTGGAAAACTCGATCAAGGTTGCTCAAACAATCATCAAAGGAAGTTCCGTAAACGGAAAAATCATCCATGAAAACATCAAGAATCTTTTCACAAAAGTTAGAGAAAATAGACATCATACATCTTTGAAAGGTAGCAGGTGCATTGCATAAACCAGAAGGCATACGTCTATAAGCAAAGGTACCGAAACGGCAAGTAAAAGTGGTTTTTTCTTGATCCTGACTTGATACAAGTATTTGAGAGAAACCTGACTAACCATCTAGAAAGCAGAAATGAGTACGTTTGGATAATCTTTCTAGCGTTTGATCAATAAAAGGTAAAGGGTAATGATCTTTCTTAGTAGCTTTATTTAATTTCCTAAAATCAATTACCATTCTATAACCTATAACAATTCTTTGCGGGATCAATTCATTCTTATCATTAGGAACAACGCTAATACATCCCTTCTTAGGGACACAATGGACATGACTAACCCATCTACTATCAGCAACAGGATAAATTGTACCTGCCTCGAGAAGATTTAGTATTTCTTTTCTTACCACTTCTTTCATCTTAGGGCTCAATCGTCGTTGGTGATCAATAACTGGTTTGGCATCAGGCTCCATATTAATTTTATGCTGGCATAGAGTGGGACTATTGCCCTTAAGATCACCAAGAGTATAACCAATAGCAGCACGGTGCTTCCTCAGTGTTTTAAATAATCTCTTTTCTTCATGCTCTGAAAGGTTAGCACTAATAATAACAGGATATATCTCCATTTCATCAAGATAAGCATATTTCAACGTATCGGGTAATTGCTTGAGCTCGAACACAGGATCACCCTTCGGGGGAGGAGGATCCCCAAGTATTTCAACAGGTAAGTTGTGTTTCAAAATAGGCTGCTGCTCAAAGAAAATTTCATTTATTTTATTCCTCTCATTCATATGCATATCATTTTCATGGTCTAGCAAATATTGTTCTAAGGGATCAGTAGGAGGCACAACAATAGAAGCGAGACCAATAATTTCATATTTACTAGGCAATTCCTTGTCATGGGGTTGTCTACGAAATTTAGAGAAATTAAACTCATGAGACACATCCCCAAAGCTCAGAGTAACTATTTCTTTCTCACAATCAATCTTAGCATTAACAGCATTCAAGAAGGGTCTGCCAAATATAATGGGACAAAAATTATATTGTGGGGAACCAAGAACAAGAAAATCAGTAGGATACTTTATATTCCCACACAAGACTTTAACATCTCTAACAATCCCTATCGATGCAATAGCGTCTCTATTAGCGAGCTTAATAGAAACATCAATATCCTCTAGTTCAACTGGTGCAATATCATGCATGATTTGTTTGTATAAGGAATGGGGAATTGCACTTATGCTAGCACCCACATCACATATGCCATGATAACAATGATCTCCTATTTTAACAGAAACAATAGGCATGCCAACAACTGGTCTATGTTTATGCTTAGTATCAGGTCTAGCAATTCTAGCAGCTTCATCACATAAATGAATAACATGCCCATCAATATTATCAACCAAGAGATCTTTAACCATAGCAATACTAGTTTCAACTTTGATTTGTTTAGGGGGTGTAGGTGTTCTAATACTACTCTTACGAACCATAGTTAAAGCTCTAGCATGTTCCTTTATCCTAACAGGTAAAGGTGGTTTCTCAATGTAAGCATTAGGGATAACATGATCAACATTGTAAGTAAAAGATTCAAAGAAATGGGAGGATGATATTTAAACCACTTCTCTTTAGGGAGATAAACATGAGTAGCAAAAGATTCAAAGAAAGAAGCTACTATCTCAGAGTCAAGTCCATATTTAGTGCTAAATTCATGAAAAGCATCGGTGTCCATGAAGGATTTAACACAAACAAACTTAAGGTTCATTCCTGACTCCTTACCTTCATCGAGTTCCCAATCTTCAGAGTTGCGTTTAATTATTTCCAATAAATTCCATTTGAATACCATGTCAATGCCTTCTCCTTCAAAGATAAAGGAAAGACCTACTTCTTGACGTGATCCTCGAGCAGACCTGCAAGCTTAAATAATCCATAGACTTCGTCTACATCGATTAAATGCAAATCAAGATGTAGTGTTACATCTCCTGCATAAGGATTAGCTAGCAGTTTCTCTATCACACCCGAAGGAATTTCATAATAAATATTTTCAGTAGGTTCAGTAGATCGAGGGACAACTTTTTGTGTTTCCGATCGAGGTGAAGATACCCCGAACAAGCCCCTCAAAGGATTACTTTCCATAGTAATGAGTGACAGTAAGTTTCCGCACACTATATAAATTTTTCCTTACCAATTTCCACTCACCAAAGGCACTTCACTCCCCAGCAACGATGCCAGAAAAGAGTCTTGATGACCCACAAGTATAAGGGACCTATCGTAGTCCTTTCTATAAGTAAGAGAGTCAAACCCAACAAGGAGAAGAAGGAAATGACAAGCGGTTCTGAGTAAGGTATTCTCTACAAGCACGGAAATTATCGATAACAGCTAGTTTTGTGATAAGATAATTAGTAACGGGTAGCAAGTAAAAATTGTAACAACGGTGCAGTACGGTGGCCCAATCCTTTTTATAGCAAAGGATAAGCCTGGACAAACTCTTATATAAAGCAAAGCACTCCCGAGGACACATGGGAATTTATGTCAAGCTAGTTTTCATCATGCTCATTTGATTCGTGTTCGCTACTTTAATAATTTGGTATGTGGGTGGACCGGTGCTTCTGTGTTGTCTTTACTTGCACAAGCCTCCCACTAATGATTAACTCCTCCCTCAAGCATCTGCAACTACAAAAGAAGAATTAAGATAAATCTAACCATAGCATGAAACATGTGGATCCAAATCAGCCCCTTACGAAGCAACGCATAAACTAGGGTTTGAGCTTCTGTCACTCTAGCAAACCATCATCTACTTATTACTTACCAATGCCTTCCTCTTGGCCCAAAGAATGGTGAAGTTTTATGTAGTCGACATTCACATAACACCACTAGAGGAGAGACAACATACATCTCATCAAAATAGCAAATGAATACCAAATTCACATGATTACTTATAACAAGACTTATCCCATGTCCTCAGGAACAAATGTAAATACTCGCAAAGCATATTCATGTTCATAATCAGAGGAGTATAAGTGATGATCAAGGATCTGAACATATAATCTTCCACCAAGTAAACCAACTAGCATCAACTACAAGGAGTAATCAACACTACTAGCAACCCATAGGTACCAGTCTGAGGTTTTGAGACAAAGATCGGATATAAGAAATGAACTAGGGTTTGGAGAGGATATGGTGCTGATGAAGATGTTGATGGAGATTGACCCCCTCTCGATGAGAGGATCATTGGTGATGACGATGGCTTTGATTTCCCCCTCCCGGGGAGAAGTTTCATTGGCGGGATTGCCCTGCCGGAGCTCTAGATTGGTCCTGCCCAAGTTCCACCTCGCGATGGCGGCACTTCGTCCCGAAAGCTCTGATACACTTTTTTCTAGGATGAAACCCTAAATATAGAAGAAGATGGGCATCGGAGGGCTGCTAGGTGGGCCACAAGCCCCAAGGGCGTGGCTAGGGGGTGCCCGCGCCTAGCAAACTTGTGGCTCCCTGGTGGTCCCCCTGATGTATTTCTTTTGCCCAGTACTTTTTATATATTCCAAAATAATTATCCGTAGATTTTTAGGACTTTTGGAGTTGCGCAGAATAGGTATCTCAGATTTGCTCCTTTTCTAGTCCAGAACTCCAGTTGTCGGCATTCTCCCTCTTCATGTAGACCTTGTAAAATAAGAGAGTAAAGGCATAAGTATTGTACCAAAATGTGTTATAACTGTTGGGGAACGTCGCATGGGAAACAAAAAATTTCCTACGCACACGCAAACCTATCCATGGTGATGAGCATCTACGAGAGGGAGAGTGGATCTACGTACCCTTGTAGATCGCTAAGCGGGAAGCGTTGAGAAACGCGGTTGGTGTAGTCGTATTTCTTCGCGATCCAAATCGCCGAGCGTCCCGCGATCTAATCACAAACCGTCCCGCGAACCAATCACGAACCGTCTCGCGATCTCGTCACGATCCGTCCCGTGATCCAATCACGAACGTCCCGTGGCCTTGATCACGATCCTTCCGATCTAGTACCGAACGGACGGCACCTCCGCATTCAGCACACGTGCAGCTTGATGACGATCTCCACCGTCTTGATCCAGCAAGAGGAGGCGGAGAGGAGGAAGAGTTCACCGGCAGCGTGACGGAACTCCGGTGATGCTGGTGGAGTTATTCCAGCAGGGCTTCGCCTAAGCACCGCAGAAAACTGATCTAGAGGAGAAACTATGCACTAGAGGAACGGGTGGCACGTGGCTGAAAATCTTGTGCCAAAACCCTAAAATACTCTAGTATATATAGGAGGAGAGGAGGAGGAGGCTTGGCTGCCAGAAAGGCAGCCCTTGGGTCGGCCAAACCAAGGAGGGAGGAGTCCTCCTCCTCCACTCCTAGTAGGATTAGGACTCCTTCCTTATTTGGCCCTTTTTTGCCTTTTTCCACCTTTTTCCTTTTGGTATTTTCTTCCCAGCCTCATGGGCTTTGTGTAGGAATTCTACCAGCCCACTAAGGTCTGGTATTCATCCTCCTACAGCCCATAAAGCCTCTTGGGTCGAAATACCCCTCCCGGTGGTCTCCTGGTACACTACCGGCACTCCCGGTACACTACCGATGAGTCCGAAACTTTTCCAGCGACCAAACTGGGACTTTCTATATATAAATCTTTACCTCTGGACCATTCCGGAGCTCCTCGTGACATCCGGGATCTCATCCAGGACTCCGAACAACCTTCGGTTACCACCATACATAACTCTACACTACCAAAACGTCACCGAACCTTAAGTGTGCAGACCCTGCGGGTTCGAGAACTATGTAGACATGACCGAGACACCTCTACGGCCAATAACCAATGGCGGGACCTGGACGTCCACATTGGTTCCTACATATTCTATGAAGATCTTCATCGGTCGAACCTCTATGTCAAGGATTCAATCAATCCCATATAATGTTCCCTTTGTTCTTCGGTATGTTACTTGCCTGAGACTCGATCGTCGGTATCTCCATACCTAGTTCAACCTCGTTACCGGCAAGTCTCTTTAGTCATTCCGTAATGCAAGATCCCGTGGCTAACATATTAGTCACATTTCTTGCAAGGCTTGTTGTGATGTTGCATTACCGAGTGGGCCCTGAGATACCTCTCCGTCACACGGAGTAACAAATCCCAGTCTTGATCCATGCCAACTCAACAGACACCTTCGGAGATACCTGTAGTGCACCTTTATAGTCACCCAGTTACGTTGCGACGTTTGATACACACAAAGCACCCCTCCGGTGTCAGTGAGTTGCATGATCTCATGGTCATAGGAACATATACTTGACATGCGGAAAACAGCAGCAATAAACTGACACGATCATATGCTACGTTTGTAATTTGGGTCTTGTCCATCACATTATTCTCCCAATGATGTGATCCCGTTATCAAATGACATCTAGTGTCCATGGCTAGGAAACCTTAACCATCCTTTGATCAACGAGCTAGTCTATTAGAGGCATACTAGGGACATGGTTTTGTCTATGTATCCACACATGCATTTAAGTCTCCGATCAATACAATTATAGCATGGATAATAAACGATTATCATAACAAGGAAATATGATAATAACTAATTTATTATTGCCTCTAGGGCATATTTCCAACAATAACATCCCATGAAGCAATAAATATCAATATAAAATCATGATGCAAATTGGACGTATAAGGTCCCGATACCCCCGATACTGACCGGAAACCAATGACGACATCACAGGGGACGAGTGGCCTTATGACTGGTAAGGCTCCTAAGGCGTGTTGCTCAGGAGCCCCCTTTGACGCCGAGCGATCCCCCATTCCATTCGTCCAGGTGTTGCCTCAAGAGGCTCTGGGGCCTCCCGAGACTCCATGTTGTGATGTCGAGCTGTGGTCGGATCCCCCAAGAGGGGGTATTCACTTGAAAATTGCATGCCCCTGAGGCGGCGAGGCCTCGTTATCCAGATCTGTGATGCCTTGGGGCGGCGCGGAGCATTGGGCTCCTTTCGAAACACCATTCAAAAAGAGATAATTAAAATTTGGCAAAACAAGAAAATGAACAAAGAATAGTCCCTGCCCCTTTTTCTTTTAAAACATAGGATCAAGAAATCTTCGAGCTTTTGACAGGCTCAAGCACAAAAAAGGAACCATCAAAGGATGCAACTTGAAATACAAAAAAGAGCGACAAAACGGTCGTGTCTGGCTTTTAGGGTTGTCCTTTGTATTCCCCTAGCGTGAGCGTAGGGCATCCACGTTGCATGGGCATAGCCATTGTTGGGCAGTGTTGTCTTCTCCACCAGCTTCGGGCTGTGGCTACGACATTGCGTAGGAGGAACCCCTCCGTGTCCTCGGGGGGCTCTGAACATCTGCAGCCCGCTCATTGTTATGTGAGAGTGTCACGGCCCTGGGCAAGCCCCCAGGAGGATGGCTTTGTGGCCCTTAGCCTCGTCGAGAATCATCTCGTGCATTTTTGCTCGGTTGCGTGCCCTTATGACCCTAAACTGAGTCCACTACTCCCCGCACGACCTCAGGATTGCGCTCCCAAGGCCCAAACATGAGCACGATGCATCATGCGGCCATAGCACGATGCATCATGCAGCCATAAGGGTGTTCTGTCGGTGAAGTATGCCTTGTGAGGCGCTCACGTGTCATCTGGTCGAGGCCCCTAAGGCCTCGGGAGGCCCATCCTCCTGAGGCCGTGTAGGCGTCGTGGTTGCCGTGGGTGGCCCGCATTGCATTTGTCTTGCCGCTCCCCCAGGTCATCACTCCTGGGGCCTAAGGGCTTCGTATGTCATCACTTTCCCGCAAGGGCACCGGACGGTGCCGCCCCGCGGCCTGGGGGAGCCCTCCTGCTCGTGCTGCCAGGGCCCGACGCTCCACCGATGGGAGCCGTAGGCTCGGATCGAGGAGGACGCCTAGGGTGCTTCTTACTCTTGGTGGGTGCTGGCCCATGCAGTGGGCGCTTGAACTTCCCCCCCCCCGGCCAGGTGGGCCAGGTGGTATGACGTAGCATGGTACGCAGGGCTCCATGTAGGTGCTCAGTCTGCCTCTTAAGTCGTCCACCGGTGTGCTGGGGGCGGTCCCTCCCAGCGGCGGGGGGAGGTCCCCCCGTGCGCATCGCTCACAGGCCCGTGTGCGTCGGGCCTCAGAGCGGAGTTGCTTACCTTTGCCACCGCCATTGGGTGGGCCTTGCGTGGTCTTGTGTAGATTCCTCTCATGGTACCCTGATGCGCCTCCGCCGTCGTTGCTTGCTCGTCCGGACGCCTGCACCACCCGCTGACTGCGCCAGAGAGTGCGCTCCCATCTAGCTAACCCGGGCTACTAAGTGCCCATCGGGTTGCGTGGATGCGCGTCGATGTGTGCACTAGGCGCCCCGCCGTTTCCTCCGCGCGCCTGGTGGTTGCCGCCATGCTGTGCCCCGAGACCGGTCACCGGGATTCAGAGGAGAAGGAGCACAAAGTGTGGCACGTGCCACTCAGCCCCGTCCGGCATTGGAGGGGCCCTTCCACCGGCAGGTCCGGGGGTAGCTCGGCATGTGAGCCCCCGGCGCCTGATGCCTGTGGTCTTGAAGACGAGTGAGGAGGGATGGCGCGCTGGGCGGCGGCGACTAGCTCTGCCATGTGATCTGCCGATGCGTCCAAGCCCCCGTGCGTCAGTCGGTGGCAAAGCATCTCGCTCTCTGATACGTCTCCATCATATCTATAATTTTTAATTGTCTCATGCCAATATTCTACAACTTTCATACAATTTTGGCAACTTTTTATACTATTTTTGGGACTAACATATAGATCCAATGCCCAGTGCCAGTTCCTGTTTGTTGCATGTTTTTTGTTTTGCAGAAAATCCATATCAAACTAAGTCCAAACGGGATAAAAACTTACGGAGATTTTTTTCCAGAATATATGTGAATTTTGGGAAGTGGAATCAACAGAAGGCGGTGCCCGAGGAGCCCACGAGCATGCCAGGCACGCCTCGGAGGGTAGGGCGCGCCTAGAGGGCTCATGGCCACCCCTTAGGTCAGTTGGAGGTGTCCTTTCGCCACACAAAATCTATTTTTTGGAAGAAGATCCCCTCAAAATTTCAGCATGATTGGAGTTACCGATCTCCAGATATTTAAGAATCGGTGAAAGGCCAGAATGTGGGAGCGCAGATACAAAGAGAGAGAGAGAGAGAGAGAGAGAGAGATCCAATCTTGGAGGGGCTCTCGCCCCTCCGCCACCATGGAGGCCATGGACCAGAGGGAAAATCCTTCTCCCATCTAGGGAGGAGGTCAAGGAAGAAGAATAAGGAGGGGGCACTCTCCCCCTCTCTCCCGGTGGCATCGGAACACCGCCGGGCCATCATCGCGACGGCGATCTACTCCAACAACTCCGTCACCTTCACCAACACCTCCATCACCTTCCCCCATCTATCTACAGCAGTCCACTCTCCCGCAACCCAATGTACCCTCTACTTGAACATGGTGCTTTATGCTTCATATTATTATCCAATGATGTGTTGCCATCCCATGATGTCTGAGTAGATATATTTTGTCCTATTGGTTGATTGATGATCATGATTGGTTTGAGTTGCATTTTTTATTATTGGTGCTATCCTATGGCGCTCTTTGTGTCATGCAAGCATGAGGGATCCTTCCTGTAGGGTGTTGCAATGTGTTCATGATTTTCCTATGGTGGGTTGCTTGAGTGACATAAGCATAAACCCGAGTAGGTGGGTTGTTGCATATGGGAGTAAAGAGGACTTGGTACCTTATAGTGCTATGGTTGGGTTTTACATTAATGATTAGTAGTTGTGTATGCTTGATAGAGTTCCAATCATAAGTGCATATGATCCAAGTAGAGAAATTATGTTAGCTTATGCCTCTCCCTCTTGTAAAATTGCAATAATGATTAACGGTCTAGTTATCAATTGCCTAGGGAAATTCCGCAACTCCTACCACCACTTTTCCACACTCGTTAAACTAACAAAGTTGTTTCTTTATCTTAGAAGCCCCTAGTTTTTATTTCCATGCTCTTTATTATATTGCAAACCTATACTATCACACCTACAAAGTACTTCTAGTTTCATACTTGTTCTAGGTAAAGCGGACGTTAAGCGTGCGTACAGTTGTATCAGTGGTCGATAGAACTTGAGGGAATATTTGTTCTACCTTTAGCTCCTCATTGGGTTCGACACTCTTAATTATCGAGAAAGACTACAATTGATCCCCTATACTTGTGGGTTATCAAGACCTTTTTCTGGCGCCGTTGCTGGGGAGCAATAGCGTGGGGTGAATATTCTCGTGTGTGCCTGTTTGCTTTATCACTAAGTAGATTTTATTTGCTTTTCTAAGTTTTTCCCTATCTTTAGATATGGGTAGGAAATGCAAAATACCAAAAAAATAGATGTACTTGCTGCTCCAAAAGTTGAGGAACCACTAGTGTTCTGTACTACCAAAGAATATTATTTGGATCATCTTCGATCCGTTTGTGCTCATGCTGAAACCCCAACTAGCTTAGTTGAGGGAAAATCATTAAATGAGCATGCTTATTATGTGTGACACCGCTTATCTCAAAAAGGGAAACTTTTATGGCATGATATTAATAGTTTGCAATGCTATGCTTGGAATTTATGAGAAATTTATGACTTTACTTATTGTTCTGAAGACCCTAAAAAACACCTTCCCTATGAGTGTGAGTTTAAGCATAATGGAATCGTATCTTCTTATGCCAAGGGTGTTTATAATTATTATGATATTGAGAAAATTGAAGAATTTGTTGCTTTTAAGGGTGCCTATGAAATTGCTTCGTGGATTGAAAAGTATGATGCTACTCTTTACAAATATGAAAGTTTTGCCATACTTAAATATTGCTATGAAAACTATGGTTCTAATGCTTACGTTAAAACATATATTGAGGACTCCTCCGCTATCTAGGAGGAGACTAATATTTTGCAGGAATCTATGGAAGAAGAAATTGTTGAAACTGTGAGCTCATTAGATGAAAAAGATGAGGAGGAGAGCAAAGAACAAAAGGAGGAAGACCGGATTAGCTACCCGTGCCCACCTTCTAATGAGAGTAACTCTTGAACTCATACATTGTTTAGTTTCCCTTCGTGCTTACCGAAGGATGAAAGCTATGTTGATTGCTATGATCCCTTGGATTCATTTGAAATATCCCTTTTTGATGAACTTGATGCTTGCTATGCTTGTGTCCATGATGCCAATATGAAAGATGCTTATGGAGATGAACTTGCTATAGGTCCTTATGTTAAGAATGAAATTGTTGCAATTGCACCCACGCATGATAGTCCTATTATCGTTTTGAATTCTTCCAACTACACTATATCAGAGAAGTTTCGACTTATTAAGGATTATATAGATGGGTTGCCTTTTACTATTACACATGATGATTTTGGTAGATATAATATGCATGTGCTTGCTGCTCCTACTTCCAATTATTATGAGAGAGGAACTACATCTCCACCTCTCTATGTTTCCAATATGATAAAATTGCAAGAAACTGCTTATGCTATGTATTGGCCTTTACTTTGTGTGCATGAATTGTTCTTTTATGACATGCAGATGCATAGGAAGAGAGTTAGACTTCGTCATTGCATGATATATATTACTTTGTTCTCAATACTAAATTACAAATCATTGTTAATTAAAATTGGCTTTGATATACCTTGGCATCCGGGTGGATCCATTGCTTGAGCACTTTATGCCTAGCTTAATGGCTTTAAAGAAAGCGCTGCCAGTGAGACAACCCGGAAGTTTTAGAGAGTCATTTAATTCTGTTGTGTGCTTTTATATAGTTTAAAAATAAGAAAATTAAAGAGGGTAACCAAAACTTTTTCAAAATTAAAAGTGAAAGTGAGAGAGACGAGCATTGTGAAAGTGGGAGCTAGCCTTGAACTTTGTTCGTGCCCATGGAAACCTTGTGAATCTTAAGTACAGAAACTTTTCAACAAGAATAATTATCCCCTTGTATAAATCCATTGTATTATAGAACTAATGTGCCAAGATTTTCCTTTAGGATGATTAGATTGCTTGTTTGGTGTGTGCAGAGCAAAAACAAAAACTTTGGCTGTAGTGCGTGGATTTATATTTTTTATTGGAATGTTAAAAGTTTCTGAAATTTGGAAACAGTACTGCTATGCAATTTTTTTATTTTTTCCTACTTTTTCAGAATTTTTAGAGTTACATAAGTATGGTGAATGTTCAGATTGCTACATAATGTCATGTTTAAGACAGATTCTGTTTTTTATGCATTGTTTTGCTCGTTTTGATGAAACTATCGATTGTATCGGCGGTATAAACCATCGAAAAATTATAATACAGTAGCTACAATGCAAACATAAAATTTGTATTGGTTGGCAACAATACATAAAGTTGTGATTTGCTTTATTATACTAACAGATCTCACGAGGGTTTTGTTAAGTTTTGTGTGATTGAAGTTTTCAAGTTTTGGGTGAGATCACGATGGATGAAGGAATAAGGAGCAGAAAGAGACTAATCTTGGGGATGACCGAGTCACCCTAAGGTAATATGACAGGACACCCAAGAAACTAAGCTTGGGGATGCCTTCCGAGGCATCCCCTCTTTCTTCTAACAACCATCGGTAATTTTATTTGGAGCTATATTTTTATTCGTCACATGATATGCGTAAATCTTCGAGCATCATGTTATTTTTATTTTTATTTTAATAATCCACCATGCTGGTATGAGAAAGTCCTTGGTTTATTTATAGAAGGCTCTTTGCACCTCACTTATATCTTTTGAGTATGGCTTTATAGAATGCTTCATGTGCTTCACTTATATCATTTGAAGTTTGGATTGCCTGTTTCTCTACATATAGAAAACCGCCATTTGTAGAATGCTCTTTTGCTTCAATTATATTTTTAGAGCGTGGGCATATATTTTGTATAAAGAATTAAACTCTCATGCTTCACTTATATCTATTTAGAGAGTTAACAGGAGTTGGACATTCACATGGTTAGTCATAAAATCCTACATAAAACTTGTAGATCACTGAATATGATATGTTTGATTCCTTGCAATAGTTCTGCGATATAAAGATGGTAATATGAGAGTCATTCTAGTGAGTAGTGGTCAATTGGAAAAATACATGTGTTGAAGTTTGTGATTCCCGTAGCATGCACGTATGGTGAACTGTTATCTAACGACGCCGGAGCATGATTTGTTTAATGATTGTCAACCTTTGTATGAGGGTCGGGAGCGCGCGATGGTTAACTCCTACCAACCTCTCCCCTAGGAGCATGCGTCTAATGCTTTGTTTGATAACTAATATACTTTTGCAATAAGTATGTGAGTTCCTTATGACTAATGTTGAGTCCATGGATTATACGCACTCTCACCCTTCCACCTTTGCTAGCCTCTATAGTACCGCGCAACTTTCGCGGGTGCATCAAACCCACCTTCCTCAAAACAACCACCATATATTTTCCTCAAAACAGTCACCATACCTACCTATTATGACATTTCCATAGCCATTCTGAGATATATTGCCATGCAACTTCCATCGTTCCGTTTAGTATGACATGCACCATCATTTTCATATTGCTTTGCATGATCGTAAGACAGCTTGCATGATGTTTTCATGGCTTGTCCGTTTTTTGATATCATTTGCTAGGCTAGATCATTGCACACCTCGGTATCCTACCAGAAGCATTCATATAGAGTCATATTTTTGTTCTAGGTATCGAGTTGTAAGTAAATAAAAGTGTGATGATTTTCATTATTAGAGCATTGTCCCGTGTGAGAAAAGGATGATGGAAGCTATTGTTCCCTCACAAGTTGGGAGGAGTCTCCAGACTTTAAAAAAAAGTAAAAGAGGTCAGTGAAGCCCAAATAAATAAATAAAAAGTGCCAAAGATGCCCACCAAAATAAAAACAGAAAAAATGAGAGATATAGAGAAGGGACAATTGCTACTATATTTTTGCGCACTTGTGCTTCAAAGTAGCACCATGATCTTCATGATAGAGAGTCTCCTATTATGTCACTTTCATATAACTAGTGGAATTTTTTGCACGACCACTTAGTTTTGTTTTTGATCTTTCATACACTTATAGCTCTAAGTGCATTCGTTGCATGGAAATCCCTACTCACTCACATTGATATCTATTGATGGGCATCTCCATAGCCTGTTGATACGCCTAGTTAATGTGAGACTATCTTCTCCTTTTTCCTCATCACCTCCACCATATTATATTCCACCTATAATGCTATATCCATGGCTCACGCTCATGTATTGCATGAGAGTTTAAAAGGTTTGAGAACATAAAAAGTGTGAAACAATTGCTTGACTTGTCATCGGGGTTGTGCATGATTTAGATACTTTGTGTGGGGAAGATGGAGCATAGCCAGACCATATGATTTTGCATGGATAACTTTCTAAGGCCATGTTATTTCGAAAGGACACGATTGCCTTGTTGGTGTGCTCGAAGTATTACTATTTTTATGTCAATATAGACTATAGCTTTGAATCAGTAATATCTTAATATTCATGCCATGATTAGATTATATGACCAAGATTATGCTAGGTAGCATTCCACATAAAAAATTATCTTTTTTATCATTTACCTACTCGAGGACAAGCGGGAATTAAGCTTTGGGATGCTGATACATCTCCGTCGTATCTATAATTTTTAATTGTTTCATGCCAATATTCTACAATTTTCATATACTTTTGGCAATTTTTTATACTATTTTTGGGACTAACATATTGATCCACTGCCCAGTGCAAGTTCATGTTTCTTGCATGTTTTTTGTTTTGCAGAAAATCCATATCAAACGAAGTCCAAATAGAATAAAAACTTATGGAGATTTTTTTGGAATATATGTGAATTTTGGGAAGTGGAATCAACAGAAGGCGGTGCCCGAGGGGCCCACAAGCCTGCCAGGCGCGCCCTGGGGGTTAGGTCGCACCCAGAGGGCTTATGGACACCCCTTAGGTCTGTTCGAGGTGTCCTTTGGCCATAAGAAAGCTAATTTTTGGAAGAAGATCCCATCAAAATTTCAGCCCGATCAGAGTTACGGATCTCCGGATATTTAAGAAACGGTGAAAGGCCAGAATATGGGAGCGCAGAAACACAAGGAAACAAAGAGAGAGAGAGATCCAATCTCGGAGGGGATCTCGCCCCTCCACCACCATGGAGGCCATGGACCAGAGGGAAATCCTGATCCCATCTAGGGAGGAGGTCAAGGCAGAAGAAGAAGGAGGAGGATCTCTCCCCCTCTCTCCCGGTGACACCGGAACGCCGCCGGGGCCATCATCGCGATGGCGATCTACTCCAACAACTCCGTCATCTTCACCAACACCCTCATCACCTTCCCCCATCTATCTACAACCGTCCACTCCCCGCCACCCGTTGTACCCTCTACTTGATCATGGTTCTTTATGCTTCATATTATTATCACATGATGTGTTGACATCCTATGATTTTTGAGTAAATCTATTTTGTCCTATTGGTTGATTGATGATCGTGATTCGTTTGAGTTGCATGTTTTATTATTGGTGCTATCCTATGGTGCTCTCCGTGTCACGCAAGCGTGAGGGATCCTCATTGTAGGGTGTTGCAATGTGTTCATGATTTGCCTATGGTGGGTTGCTTGAGTGACACAAGCATAAACTCGAGTAGGTGGGTTGTTGCATATGGGAGCAAAGAGGACTTGGTACCTTATAATGCTATGGTTGGGTGTCACATCCCTAGTTAGTTACTTAGGTCAGCATGTGTGAGCGTCATGTTTTCATCTTTGCATCAACGTGAAATGGGGATTAATGGAAACCCTATCACCTCACCTGAATCAAACCAATTCAAAAGTTGTGAAAAATCAACACATCCAAAATGGCCATAAAAAATGTCCCCTATGTCTGATAAATGTGGACATCAATATATCAGGGGTCATTCTAAATATTTGAATCTATATAGCATTTCAAAAATAAATATTAAAGTACAGAAAGTGCCAAATAAAGCATTATAATTATTTTAGCATTCAAAATATTCTGAAACTTTTTGTAGAGGTTTGAAATATTCAAACCAAACTCTATAAAATAATTGTGAGAAAATGCAAAACAGAAAAGAATAATAAAAAAAGAAAAAAAAATAAATTACCTTAGGCCCAGGCCAGGCCGGCCCATCTGGCCCAGCACCACCTTCGTCCTCCTTGCGTCTAGAACAACAAGCGTGTGGTCACCTTGCGCTCGTGCCGAAGCTGCCACGCAGCTCCCTACGCGCGTGCCTCCCCGTCGCGCTGGCGAGTGGATGAGGACGCCGCTAGCATCCCCATTGCTCTCTCCCTCTCATATTCGCCCCGCTGCCTCTCCCCTTCCCTCTGCCCTGCCATGGTCGTCGCCTCCGCTCGCTCGCCGCCATAACCACAGCCGCTCCCGCGCCCCCTAAGCCTACCAGAAGCTCCGCCTCATCGTCCCCGACCTCTGCATCAAGCCACGCGCCGTCGAAGGCTCTAGAGTGACAACCCCGTCCTCTTCTTCCTCCTCAGACCCGAGCACTGCCGCCAATGATTCGCCGCCTCCGAGCCTTCCCTCGGCACGCTATCGACGACTCTGCGCCCATAGTGAGCCCCCGGACCATTTCCCCTCTTCCCCGGTCGTTTCCCTGTCTGTAGCCCTCGATCCTGTCGGCACCCGAGGTGCTCCATCACACGAGCTCAACGCTGGTGTCATTCCGGTGATCAAGTGGTCCTTCCGAGGCCACCACTGAGCTCGTGGCACTGCGTAGAGGCCGTAGGTGCCCAGGCCTGGTTATTTAGCATGCCAGAGCGAGGAGCTGGTGCGCGCCCGAACTCTGGCGGCCGCCAAGCTCAACACCGGTGATGCTCCGGTCCACCTTAGCCGCTGGGGTGTGTCCAGATCGAAGCGCACGTGCGTGCTGGTTCGATAGGAACCATCCGACGTCGAAATGGTCACCGGAGGAGCTTTTCCGACCCCTTCTGTCGTCCCTGACATCACCGGCGGCTCAACGCCAGCGAGTCAACCAGTTTGACCATGGGGATTTGACCACATGGTCAACTGGCAAGTGGGCCCGACCTGTTAATTAGGATTAGTTTAAAAAAAATTAGTTAATTAAATTAATTAACTAATGACCCGCTAACAGTGGGCCCCTTTCCCAATTAATTCGTGGTTTTTGTTTAATTAGCTCCTGTTAGTGGCTAGGTCACTAACCAGTGGACCCCACTCGTCAGGTTTGACCTGTCAGCGGGTTGTTGACCAGCTGACATCATGTTGATGTCATGCTGACACCACAAAGGACTTTCTGATTTAAATTAATTCCAGAAAATAGTTAGATTAGAATAATCCAATGAATCCAATGGTGTTGTTATCATGCTTGTTAAAGCAACCTATGTAGATGAACATTGACATTTAGTAATAGGTCAACATATTGAATATGAAATGGAGAACGATTTTGAACCTATATTCAAAACCACTTCATTTAACTTGGTTAATAGTTGCATTAGCTCATCCATCCATGTTGCCATGTCATGACCATGCATCATATTGCTGCACTTCCCATGTATTGATTGTTACTTATCTGTAGTGCGGTAGGCCCTGCTTCCGAGGATACCCCCGAGTATTCCAACCAAGGAGAATACCTTCCCGCTTCCCAGCAAGGCAAGCAACCCCATTGATCATGAACTCCACCACTCCCCTTGTTGATACATAAGCATAAATAGACTAGGCCTGCTTTAAAGACATGCTGAGTATGTTTATACTCACGTTTGCTTAATAAATGTTGTAGATGAGGCGCAGGACCCATCAGGTGTCCCAGCTACGACCTTAAGCCCTGTGGCAGGCTGTAGATTGTCAGGCCATGTGCCTTTTTACCCCTTTCAACTGTCTGTACCCAGACAGCTTTATGCTTCCGCTTGGTTTGTATGAACTTGCTTGTATGACTTGAGTGTCGGGTCATGTGACCCCTACCTGTAAGAACATATTATGCAAGGCTCCTCTGAGCCTCTTAAATAAAAGTTGTGTTGTTGTATGGTTATGTTGTGATTCCATAGTTGTATCTATGCATATCGGGCATGTTGTGCGTACATGTGACGTGCAACGGTATGTATGGGATCCGACACCTAGTCATGTGCCTTTAGTAGTACTCTTTACGGGAAACTGCCTCTTTGTGCTTCCACAAAGCCTTGGTAGCTTGCTACTGCTCCGGACACATTGATTGACCGGCATGTATCCTTCTTTGCTGATGTGTGTGTCCCTTCGGGGAAATGTCTCGAAGTGTAATGGAGTCCCTGTAGCCTGCTACGACTCGTCTATGTGCAGTGATGACATTTATGTCCCATGGCGTAATGGAGTCCTTGTAGCTAGCTATGACTCGTCTACACACACTTGAGGCCGACACCTGCATTGCTGGGTTATGTATGCCTGTTCCCGTACGGATGTGCCACTTGGGTTCTATGACTAGTCATGTCGGCCCGGGTTCTCTGTCGTTTGAATGCTAGCGACATATTCACATACGTGAGCCAAAAGACGCAAATGGTCCTGGCTAAGGTAAGGCTGCAGTTGTGGAGTTACCATGCGTGAGGCCGCAAAGTGATGTGATGTGTTACAGGCTGAATTCCTATGACTTAGGATCTGGGTCACGACAGCGTTGGTATTAGAGCCTGACTGACTGTCGGACTACCAAGCCAAACCGGTCGAAGTTGAGTCTAGAAACACTATAGAAAAGTAAGGGAATTGATTGTGGAAGGGAACGTAAGGCTCTTTTTACTCCTCTTCCCAAGTTATTCTATTCTGAGTCACCCTCATCTTTTCTACGAGGTTAAGAGCTAGGCTTCTTATCTATTTCTTAGGATGAGGAGTTACTAACCATGGACTAGTAGCTAGCTTGTTCGCAAGTGAACTCTGGTACTAGCTTATTGTTTGGTGTGACAATTAGTTGGATTAGAAACTTGAGTCTAGAAAGATGAGTGGTTATGTTATCCAATCTTTTGCAGCTGTCTCAAAATCTTTTTTCAGCAATTACGACCGTTATGCTGTCCAATTTCCGCTAGGATCTCTAATGCCTTTGCATCATTCTCTGTTGCAGCTGCCCCCTCGTCCTTCTTGTCAGGTGGTCCGTCTAACTAGGTGCATCGATGTACCGGGTCATATGGCCATGTTGGTTAGAGTTATAATGGAGACTGGTTACCGCTGGTATCCAGAGTATACAGTGGAGGAGCAATATCCTGTGTACTGTTAGGATATATCCATCATATCCTGGAGCTGCAGAGCTGCTGCATTGGTCATATGGTTAGGTGTCACCATACACATGGCAGTTCAAGAGGCCGCCTACACCATGTTGATTATTATGAGATCTCACCATCGACTACTTCAGAACATTGAGTTCTTCTATGTTCCTGCTACTCTAGGAGGAGAGGATGGTTATCTTAGTGCCGCCTATTATGATCATTCTCGCGAGGACCCTAGGCTTCAGTTGACCGCTCAGATGTTGGAGAACAGGGATTGTGATGCACGTGCCCTTCGCATGGAGCTATATGCTACCCGTGCACGTCTTTGGACAGCCCTGACGCAGCTAGCACCTGTCGTGCAGACAGGCTATGGAGATTTGGAGATGCTGAGCCCATCATGGACTCATCTACCAGCTTGCGTAGACTGGCCCGATTTTGGAGGCATCACTCCTCTTCGAGGAACGTTGTTGCCACCAACCAGGGGACTGAGGCAACATCCGTGCCCTTACGGTTTCCAGGGATCGCAGGCCAGGGTGGTTCCAGATCCTTAGGTTCAGCTCCCGGGCCATGGGGGTAACCTATATGAGGTGTTCTGCGACGATGCTTGAGTACGTGGATGTTAGTAGTAGTATTGTAGTAGTCGTATTGCTGCAGTCATGCATGTCTTGTGGGATATGATAGAGGTGTGAGTTTAGTTCTGGAGGTGTAGATAGATAATGTATAGGAAGCTTGTAATGCCTCCGATGAGTGGTGTCATCTTTCAGTAAATTGTACTTTAGCTTGGGCTTGTACTGAACTATGTCATGGTGTGTATGAATCATGGTGTTCATATGGCAATTTGTTATTACCATGTTGATCGGGTGTTTACCCTTGCATGCCATGTTGTCTAGTACATTCCTCATCTCATGTCTTAGAGCTATTGTCTTCCTTGTCTAAGCTGTGGGTTTGTTTTCCCGGGATGGTGTCAACTAGGAATAACCCCGTGCCTACCTTCGAGCAGGGCGAGGGAAGCCAGCCAAGACAAGAGAACCTGCCACAGGCACCCTCTTTGGCAGAAGTGATCCTCGAAGTTGAGCGGAATAAAAGGGAGACCAACAGGCTGTTGGAACGTATTGAGCAGAATACAACGCATCCTCCCTGCAATGAGCATAATGATGGTGTGTCCCTCAATGACTTCGTCAAGTTGTGCCCACCTAAGTTTCATCATTCGGTCGACCTGCTGGACGCTGATGACTGGCTGACTAGCATGTCCCACAAAATCCAAGCTGCCAATGTATCTGAGGCCAACAAGGTAACTTTTGTTGCATACTTTCTGGAAGGACCCGCCAATCTGTGGTGGGAAAATTATGAATCCATGCGTCTCGCAGGCCCCGCAGCAACTTGGGCAGATTTTAGTGAGGCATTCCGTACCCATCACATCCCGGAAGGGCTGATGGATCGCAAGAAAGAGGAGTTCTATGTTTTTACCCAGGGCAGACTGATAGTGGATACCTATAGCCGTGAGTTCGGCAATCTTTCTCGTTATCCTCTGGAGGAAGTGTCGACCGATGCCAAGAAACAGGCTAGGTTCCGCAAGGGACTTAATCCTGAGCTCCGTCGAGACCTGCGCCTGTATGAGTGCACTACCTTCCAGGCCCTCGTCAACAAGGCTATCAACGCTGAAACCGGATAGACTGACTACGAGGCAACTAAGAAGCACACCCGTGACTTCAGCCCCGCATCTGGCTCAGGCCCCAACAAACGCCGGGTGTGGGTGCCCAACACATCTCTTCCACCAAGGTACACCACGAGGCCATCCTTCCAGGTGCCTCGCCCAGCTTAGCCCAACCCTCCAGCCAGGACATTTGGAGGCCCCCTGTCAATGTTGCTCCCCATGCTACCATTGTCTGCTACAAATGTGGAGAACCAAGACACTATTCCCGTGAGTGTCCCCAGAACAATGCCAAGCCGGCTAGACGTGGGAAGCCGGTAAAAGCCTTCTATGTGAAGCCATCTCCTGCTCATGGTCGAGTGAATTATGTTTCTGCTGAAGAAGCCCTTTAGGATCCTGATGTTATTCTAGGTACGCTCCTTGTGAGTAGTCATCCAACATTTGTTCTATTTGATACTGGAGCATCTCTTTCATTCATCTCAGAAAGTTATGCACAGTTGCATACCATATCTTTTTGTGATATGCCTATTCCTTTAGTAGTTCAGACCCCTGGTTCAAAATGGCAAACTTCTAAGCCATGACAATGAGATTCTTGTGGATAGTCTAGTCTTCCTAGCATCTTTGATAGCCCTCAAGTCTTCGGACATCAATGTCATCTTAGGCATGGATTGGATGAAAGCCCACTATGCTAAGATTGATACTCATACTAGGAATGTTCAGCTTACACATCCATCGGGTGAGATAGTTAATGTCTCCACTCGAGCTATCAAGCGCCAACTCTATTCCCTCAATGCTAGCCCTCTTCCAGAATTAGAAGATATTCCAGTGGTCCATGACTTTCTGGATGTCTTTCCACAAGAACTTCCAGGAATTCCACCTGTCAGAGATGTAGAGTTTGTGATAGAGCTCATTCCAGGGACTGTCCCAATAGCCAGAAGACCCTATAAGATGGCACCCTTAGAACTAGCTGAACTTAAGAAACAACTTGATGAGGCTTTGAAGAAAGGCTTCATACGTCCTAGTTCTTCTCCTTGGGCTTGCCCCGTCCTCTTCGTCAAGAAGAAGGATGGATCGGATCGGATGGTTGTGGATTATCGACCAGTGAATCTGGTCACCATAAAGAACAAGTATCCGCTCCCTAGGATCAATGACTTGTATGATCAACTCGCTGGATCCTCTGTCTTTTCCAAGATGGATTTGAGGTTGGGATACCATCAAATCAGAATTAGAAATGGGGACATTCCAAAAACGGATTTTGTTACTGGTTATGGGCAATACGAGTACACCGTCATGTCCTTCGGTTTAATCAATGCTCCAGCCACCTTCTCTCGCTTGATGAATTCGATCTTCATGGAGTATCTGGATAAATTCGTCATGGTTTACCTCGATGATATACTCATCTACTCGAAGAATGAACAAGAATATGCCGAGCATCTAAGGCTGGTATTGATGAAACTTCGAGAGCATTGTCTGTATGCCAAATTCTCCAAGTGTGAATTTTGGTTACCAGAAGTGACCTATCTAGGCCATGTGATTTCTGGTAAAGGTATTGCTGTCAATCCCGAGAGAGTTCAAGCTGTCCTTGATTGGACTCAACCTGAATCAGTTAAGCAAGTTCGGAGTTTCCTTGGCTTAGCGAGCTATTCTCGCCGCTTTGTCGAGAACTTCTCCAAGGTTGCAAAGCCTCTGACTTACTCCTCAAGAAAGATAAAAATTTCGAGTGTACCCCACAATGCGAGCACGGTTTTCAGGAACTGAAAAGACGCCTGACCTCTGCTCCCGTTTTGGTGCCACCAGACTTCTCTATGGACTTTGTTATCTATTGCGACGCCTCGCGACAAGGATTAGGTTGCATTCTCATGCAAGATCGTCATGTGATTGCATACGCATCTCGACAGTTGCGTCCACATGAGGATAATTATCCAACACATGATCTTGGGCTTGCATCTGTAGTCCATGCACTGAAAACCTGGCGACATTACCTTCTGGGTAATCGTTGCGAAATTTACACTGATCACCAAAGTCTGAAATATATTTTCACCCAGCCAGATTTGAATCTCGGGGAAAGACGATGGGTTGAGTTGATTACAGATTACGACTTAGGGATAACTTACACCCAGGGGAAAGCCAATGTCGTGGCTGATGCACTAAGTCATAAGTCTTATTGTAACAACGTGATGTTACAACAAAGTCAACCACTTCTCCATGAGGAATTACGGAAGTTGAACCTTCAGATTGTTCCTCAAGGATTCCTTTCCAACCTGGTGGAGAAACCTACTCTTAGGGATCAAATCGTAGTTGTCTAGAGGTATGATAAGGTTATATCTCGGATCAAGGAGAACATTGCTAGCGAAACGCTAAAGATTTCTCCAAAGACGATCAGGGTGTTGTGTTCTTTCAGAACCGATTGGTGGTTCCTAAGAGCAGATGCTTAAGACAGCTGATCCTTAAGGAGGCTCATGATTCTCCTCTCACAATTCATCCTGGTAGTACCAAGATGTATCAGGACCTACACCAGAGGTTCTGGTGGACTAGGATGAAGAGATAAATTTCTCAATTCCTTGCTAACTGCGACATTTGTCGTCGCATTAAGGCAGAACATCAAAGGCCTGCTAGCACCCTTCAACCCTTAGCTATTCCTGAATGGAAATGGGATAAGGTCGGTATGGATTTCGTCACCGGATTTCACAGGACCAAGAGAGGGAATAATGCTATCTTTGTGGTCATAGACCGTCTTTCCAAAGTGGATCATTTTCTTCCTGTTCGGGAGAGTATAACTGCTAGCCAGCTAGCGGAGTTATACGTTTCTCGAATAGTTTCTCTTCATGGTGTTCCTTTGGAGATTAACTCAGACCGTGGAAGTATCTTTACTTCCCTATTCTGGGAAAGCTTCCAAAAGGCTATGGGGACTCATTTATCCTTTAGCACTGCTTTCCATCCGCAGTCAAGTGGTCAAGTTGAGCGAGTCAATCAAATCCTCGAAGACATGCTTAGAGCTTGTGTTATATCCTTCGGTATGAATTGGAAGAAATGTCTTCCATTTGCCGAATTTGCTTATAACAATAGTTATCAGTCAAGCTTGGGAAAAGCTCCTTTTGAAGTTCTCTATGGACCAAGGAGTCGAACACCTCTTAACTGGTCGGAAACCGGAGAGAGGCAACTCTTTGGCCCGGATATGATCTAGGATGCAGAGGAGCAAGCTCGCATTATTCATGAAAAGTTGAAAACAACCCAATCTCGTCAAAAGAGCCAATATGATCGCCATCATATGGCTGTGACCTATGAAGTTGATGAGAAGGCTTATCTTTGGGTTACACCTCTGAAGGGTACCCATCGATTCGGTATCCAGGGCAAGTTGGCTCCTCGTTACATTGGACCTTTTCACATTCTTGCTAAATGAGGAGAAGTTGCCTACCAACTAGAAATTCTGCCGCATCTTTCCAAGGTTCATGATGTCTTCCACGTCTCGCAACTCAGGCATTGCTTCTTGGACCCTGTCCGCAAAGTAGACCACGAAGCGCTTGATCTCCAAAATAACCTTACATATTAGGAATACACTATTCGTATTCTTGATAAAGCTGAGCGTACCACTCGGCGCCAGAACATCAAGTTTCTCAAGGTTCAGTGGTCCCACCATTCCAAGAAGGAAGCCACATGGGAAAGAGAGGATCGTCTTTGACTAGAGTACCCCGCGCTCTCCCCGACGACTTCCAAATCTCGGGACGAGATTCTTTCGAGTGGGGGTGAGTTGTCACATCCCTAGTTAGTTTACTTAGGTCAGCATGTGTGAGCATCATGTTTTCATCATTGCATCAATGTGAAATGAGGGTTAACAGAAATCCTATCACCTCACCTAAATCAAACCAATTCAAAAGTTGTGAAAAATCAACAAATCCAAAATGCCCATAAAAAATGTCCCCTATGTCTGATAAATGTGGACATCAATATATCAGGGGTCATTCTAAATATTTGAATCTATATAGCATTTCAAAAATAAATATTAAAGCAACAAAAAGTGCCAAATAAAGCATTATAATTATTTTAGCATTCAAAATATTCTGAAACTTTTTGTAGAGGTTTGAAATATTCAAACTAAACTCTATAAAATAATTGAGTATTTTGTGCCTAGAATTTGTGCCTAGAACAAAATAAAACAAATGTGAGAAAATACTAAATAGAAAAGAATAAGAAAAAAAGAAAAAAAGAAATTACCTTAGGCCCAGGCCAGGCTGGCCCATCATGCCCAGCATCGCCTTCGTCCTCCTGGCGTCTAGAAGGACGAGCGCCTGGTCGCCGTGTGCTCGCGTCGGAGCTGCCACGTAGCTCCCTGCGTGCCTGCCTCCCCGTCGCGCTGGCGAGTGGATGAGGACACTGCTGCTGTCCCCATTGCTCTCTCCCTCTCGCATTCGCCCCTCTGCCTCTCCCCTTCCCTGTGCGCCGACATGGCCATCACCTCCAGTCGCTCGCCGCCATAGGCACAGCCGCTCCCGCTCCCCCTAAGCCTACCAGAAGCTCCGCCTCGTCGTCCCCGACCTCTGCACCGAGCCATGCACCGTCGAAGGCCCTGGAGTGATGACCCCGTCCTCTTCTTCCTCCCTGGACCCGAGCACCGCCGCCAACGATTCGCCGCCTCCGAGCCTTCCCCGAGCACGCTATCGATGGCTCCGCGCCCGCAGTGAGCCCCCGGACCGTTTCCCCCTCTATAGATGTCATATCCCTAGCTAGATGTCCTAGGATAGCATGTGTTTGCATCATGTTTCATCTTATTGCATCAACATGAAATGGGGTACAAAAGAAACCCCAAGCTCACTTTGAATCCAAACAATTCAAACTTGGTGAAAATTCAACAAATCCAAAATGCCCACTAAAAATGTTCCATATGTCTGGTAAATTTGGACATGATTATAACAGGGATCATTTTAATTATTTGAAAACCTAAAGCAATTTAGAAATAAATGATAAAGCCTCTGAAAATATTAAATAAAGCATTTATCATTATTTTAGTTTTCAAATATCCTAAAACTTTAGAGAAAAGTTTGAAATATTCAAACTTCAACAGATAAAATATTTGGGATATTTTAAATAGCTTATGTGCCTGAAAATAAAATAACACAAATGACAGAAAATAGAAAAAAGAAAAGAAAAGGAAAAGAAAAAGGGGGAAAGCCTACCTGGGCCAGGGAAGAAGCCGGCCCAGCCCACCAAGGGCGAACCGGTCTTCTTCCACCTCCGGCCAGAAGGACGCCTGGCGCGTGGTCGCCACACGCCGGCCACCTCCTCCCTGCCTGGCTGCTGGCCTGGAGGGCTGGGAGGGCGCCAGCGCGAGGCCCCTCATCGTGGCCTCCTTCTCCTCTCCTTCTCCCCCTGCGAGCTCTCCCTCTCGCTCTCTTTCTCTCCCCCTGCTCCGCCATAGCCGAGCTCTGCTCGAGCTCACCGCCGTCGCGCTAGCCGCCCCCTCGCCTCGCTAGGTAGCCCTCGAGAACCGCCACTACCCCCTCATCCTCCTCGTGACCCTAGAAGACGCCGGGAGCCCCTCTATGCCATACCATCGCCGTTCCTCCCCGCCGGTCACAGGAGCTCCGCCCCGACATTCTGCCCCGTCCGGACCTCCTCCGACCTTGCCATCGCCTCTGCTAGAACCGCGGTGAGCCGCTGATGCTCCTCCCCTTCTCCCCCTTCTCTCCCGTGCCCCGTAGACGCTGCACTCTTCTTGCTCGAGCTCTGGCCGCCGCTGCCCTCGACGTCGGCGTTGATCCCGACCACCCCAGCCTCTGGTTTGGGGCTAGATCGATGCGCGGTCGAGCGTAGGCTCTCCCAGCGCTCTCCGCCGTCCATTTGGTCACCGGAGGAGGGATTTCGACCCCCTCCGCCATCCCTGACGTCGCCGGTGGCTCAACTCCAGCGAGTCAACCTGTCTGACCATCAGAGGTTTGACCCCTGGGTCGCTGGCAGGTGGGGCCGGGCCCCTCTAGTCAAATCCTAATTAAGAAAATTAATTAGTTAGTTTAATAACCTAATCTGTCACTGACATGTGGGCCCAGATCTGTTAATTAGTTAGGATTAGTTTTAATTAATTAGTTAATTGATTGAACCACTGACATGTGGTCCCCACATGTTAGGTTTGACTCTGGCCCGGTCAGCTGACCAGCTGACGTCACAGTGACGTCAGGCAGATGTCATTTTTCCCTTTTCTAGTTTAAAAATAATTCTAGAAATTATTCAAAAATTCAAAAATTCATATAAATTAATCTGTAAATCAGATGAAAATAATTTATATATGAAAATTTATCAGAAAAATCCAATGAATCCAATGGTGGTATTGTCATGCATGTTACAGCGATATAAATAGGTGAACATTGACATTTACTAATAGGTTAGTATATGGAATTTCAAATAAAGAACGATTTTGAACCTATGTTCAACTTCATTTCAAATCAACATGAACACTAGTTGCATTAGCTCATCCATACATGCTATCATGCCATGATCATGCATCATATTGTTGCACTTGCGTGTGTTGATTGTTTCTTATCTGCATTACGGTAGGCCCTGCTTCTGAGGATACCCCGGAGTATCCCGGCGAAGGAGAGAACCTTTCCGCTACCCAGCAAGGCAAGAAACCCCTTTGATCATTATGATAACATCCTACTCTCTCGCTCCTGCTCTTGTTTATTGCATTAGGACAGTCGATCACATGTTAGTCATACACGGTAGATGATTCCATTCTACTGCATAACCTGACATTGTCACAGTAAATAGTCAAACCTTGCAACCTAGCATACCTGGTAGATGCTTGTGCCATGATGTGCTTAGCTTACTTTGCCTGCTATGCTTTCTATGCTTAGAGTTGGGTTAGGTCTGATTCATCTGGGTGATGAACTGAGTGAAATGATGTTGTTCTGATGTGGCGATATGATGATGAACTCGATTTGGTAAAGGTAGCGATGAGAGGCTATGTAGGAGTACATAGCGGGTTGTCTCATTGGGACCGTTCTTAGGAACTGAGTTCCGTGTTTGTGATCCAAGACTAGTTACTACCACACGTTGGGGTACTTAATTGACCCTCTCGACTTATCATTCGCTTAGTCCTTAGTCCAGGAGTTGCAAGTAGTTTCTGGTGTTTATAGCATGCTGGAGGGCGTGCGTAACGCTGACCCTAGGGGTGGGTTACGACGTGGTAGGCAGTGGCACGGTGTACCAAGGGTCACCCGAATGGTGGGCTTAGGAACCCTGGCACATCGTTTGGGGCCGTAGCGGAAACTTCGGCCGGAATTTCGTGCGGGTTCAGTCTCAAATAGGCGATAGCCTAGACTAGAGGTCTTATGCGTTTGATGGTCGTGGCCAACTCCCTTGCTGGGCATCCGCTTGAAGGTTGCCAAGGTGCATGGTTTTATGAGCACACAGCGATAAGTGGCGAGAGCGTGTGTGAAGAAGTACACCCCTGTAGGGTATGAAACTATTCGAATAGCCGCATCCTCGGATATGGACTACTTGGAGAACTTATGCTATTCATAGATAATCAAATGGATACTCATAAAAATATCAAGACAAGTGTGAGTACCGTGGATGGCACTCTCCCAGGAGAGGGAAGTGAATCCATGGTGGTGTATTACTATGGAGTTAGTCGACACGTGTGCGATATCTAAAATGTAAACAAAGAGTTGAAATTGAGTAGTGTAGGCGAGCCATGAGTCAAAGCTGGCATTGCTGCATAAACTCCACCACTCCCTTTGTTGATACATGAGCATGAATAGACTAGGTCTATTTTAAAGACTTGTTGAGTACATTTGTACTCACGTTTGCTTAATAAATGTAGCAGACGAGACCCATGACCCATTAGGTGGGTTCTTTCTAGATGTTGACGATGCTGAATAGCTGGTGTCCCAGCTACGACCTTTGCCCTATGGCGGGCTGTAGATAGTCAGGCCATGTGCCTTTTTACCCTTTCATCTGTCTATACTCAGACAGCTTATGCTTCCGCTTGGTTTGTATGAACATGTTTGTATGACTTGAGTGTCGGGTCATGTGACCCCTATCTGTAAGAACATATTATGCAAGGCTCATCTGAGCCTCTTAAATAAAATTCATGTTGTTGTATGGTTATGTTGTGATGTCATGGTTGTATCTATGCATATCGGGCATGTTGTGCGTACGTGTGACGTGCAACGGTATGTATGGGATCCGACACCTAGTCATCTGCCTTTAGTAGTACTCTTTACGGGAAACTGCCTCTTTGTGCTTCCACTGAGCCATGGTAGCTTGCTACTGCTCCGGACACATTGATTGACCGGCATGTATACTTCTTTGCTGCTGTGTCTGTCCCTTCGGGGAAATGTTTCATAGTGTAATGGAGTCCCTATAGCCTGCTACGACTCGTCTATGTGCAGTGATGGCATTCATGTCTCATGACGTAATGGAGTCCATGTAGCTTTCTATGACTCGTCTACACACGCTTGAGGCCGACACCTGCATTGCTGGGTTATGTATGCCTGTTTTCGTACGGATGTGCCGCTTGGTTTCTATGACTAGTTATGTCGGCCCGGGTTCTCTGTCGTTTGATTGCCAGCGACATGTTCACATATGTGAGCCAAAAGACGCAAACGGTCCCAGCTAAGGTAAGGCTACAGTCGTGGAACTTACCGTGCATGAGGCGGCAAAGTGATGTGATATGTTACAGTCTGGATTCTTATGACTTAAGATCGGGGTCCCGACAGTAGCCCTCGATCCTGTCGGCACCTGAGGTGCTCCGCAGCACGAGCTCAACGCCGACGTCGTTCAAGTGATCAGGTGGTTCTTCCGAGGCCACCACCGAGCTCGTGGGCTGCATAGAGGTCGTAGGTGCCCACTGGTTGTTTAGCACGCCAGAGCGAGGAGCTGGTGCTCGCCTGAATTCCGGCGGCCACCAAGCTCAATGTCAGCGGTGCTCCGGTCCACGTCAGCCGCTGGGGTGTGTCCAGAACAAAGCGCGTGTGTGTGCTGGTTCGGTAGGAACCATCCGTCGTCGAAATGGTCGCTAGAGGAGTTTTTCTGACCCCCTCCACCGTCCCTGACGTTACCGACGGCTCAACGCCGGCGAGTCAACCAGTTTGACCATGGGGGTTTGACCCCAGGGTCAACTAGCAAGTGGGCTCGACCTGTTAATTAGGATTAGTTTAAAATTATTAGTTAATTAAATTAATTAAACTAATGACCCACTGATAGTGGGCCCCTTTCCTAATTAATTAGTGGTTAGTGATTAATTAGCTCCTGTTAGTGGCTGGGTCACTGACGAGTGGACCCCACTAGTCAGGTTTGACCTGTCAACGGGTTGTTGACCAGCTGACATCATGCTGATGCCATAAAGGAATTTCTGATTTAAATTAATTACAGAAAATAGTTGAAACTTAAAAAATTCATAGAAATTAATCTATAACTCAGAATGAAATAATTTATATATGAAAATTGATCAGAATAATCCAATGAATCCAATGGTGTTGTTATCATGCATGTTAGAGCAACCTATGTAGCTGAACATTGACATTTAGTAATAGGTCAATATATGGAATATGAAATGGAGAACGATTTTGAACCTATATTCAAAACCACTTCATTTAACTTGGTTAATTGTTGCATTAGCTCATCCATCCATGTTTCCATGTCATGACCATGCATCATATTGCTGGACTTGTCGTGTATTGATTGTTACTTATCTGCATTGCGGTAGGCCCTGCTTCCGAAGATACCCCCAAGTATTCCAACGAAGGAGAATACCTTCCCGCTTCCCAGCAAGGCATGCAACCCCATTGATCATTCCGATAACATCCCATTCTCTCACTCCTACTCTTGTTTATTGCATTAGGACAAACATTCAATTGCCTGTCATATGCGGTAGATGAACCCATTCCTTTGCATGAGCAGCTATTGTCACAGTAAATAGCTAAACCTTGCAACCTAACATACTTGATAGATGCTTGAGCCATGATGTGCTTTACCTACTTTGCCTGCTATGCTTGCTATGCTTAGAGTTGTGTCAGGTCTGATTCATCTGGGTGATGACCTGGAGTGAAAAGTATTGTTCTGATGTGATAAGCTTAATGATGAACCCAATTTGGTAAAGGTAGCGGTTAGAGGCTATGTAGGAGTACATAGCGGGTTGTGTCATTGGGACCGTTCTTAGGAACTGAGTTCCGTGTTTGTGATCCAAGGCTAGTTACTACCACATGTTGGGATACTTAATTGAGCCTCTCGACTTACCAATCGCTTAGTCCCTCTTCTAGGAGTTGCAAGTAGTTTCTGGTGTTTATAGTATGCTGGAGGCCGAGCGTAGCACTGACCCTAGGGGTGGGATACGACGCGGTAGGCAGTGGCACGGTGTACCAAGGGTCACCCGAATGGTGGGCTTGGGAACACTGCGCACATTGTTTGGGGCCGTAGCAGAAACTTCGGCCGGACTTCCTGCGGGTTCAGTCTCAAATAGGCGATAGCCTGGACTAGAGGTCTTGTGTGATTGACGGTCATGGCCGACTCCCTCGCTGGGCTTCCGCTTGAAGGTTGCCGAGGTGCTTGGTTTTATGAGCACACAACGATAAGTGGCGAGAGCGTGTGTGAAGGAGTACACCCCTGCAGGGTATGAATCTGTTCGAATAGTCGCGTCCTCGAATATGGATTACTTGGAGGACTTATGTTGTTCATAGATAATTTAATGGATACTCACAAAAATCTCAAGACAAGTGTGAGTACCATGGATGGCACTCTTGTAGATGACGGAAGTGAATCCATGGTGGTGTATTGATGTGGAGTTCATGGACTCGGTGTGCGATATCTAAAATTTGAACAAAGAATTAATATGTGTCGTATAGGTTAGCCAAGAGTCAAAGCTGGCATTGCTGCATGAATTCCACCACTCCCCTTGTTGATACATAAGCATTAATAGACTAGGTCTTCTTTAAAGACATGGTGAGTATGTTTGTACTCACGTTTCCTTAATAAATGTTGCAGATGAGACTTAGGACCCATCAGGTGGGTTCTATCTAGATGTCGATGACGCCGAATAGCTGGTGTCCCAGCTACGACCTTAAGCCCTGTGGAGGACTGTAGATAGTCAGGCCATGTGCCTTTTTACCCCTTTCAACTATCTGTACCCAGACAACTTTATGCTTCCGCTTGGTTTGTATGAACTTACTTGTATGACTTGAGTGTCGGGTCATGTGACCCCTACCTGTAAGAACATATTATGCAAGGCTCCTCTGAGCCTCTTAAATAAAAGTTGTGTTGTTGTATGGTTATGTTGTGATGCCATAGTTGTATCTATGCATATCGGGCATGTCGTGCGTACGTGTGACGTGCAACGGTATGTATGGGATCCGACACCTAGTCATGTGCCTTTAGTAGTACTCTTTACGGGAAACTGCCTCTTTGTGCTTGCACCGAGCCTTGGTAGCTTGCTACTGCTCTGGACACATTGATTGATCGGCATGTATCCTTCTTTGCTGCTGTGTCTGTCCCTTCGGGGAAATGTCTCGCAGTGTAATGGAATTCTTGTAGCCTGCTACGACTCGTCTACATGCAGTGATAATATTTATGTCCCACGGCATAATGGAGTCCTTGTAGTTGGCTATGACTCGTCTACACACGCTTGAGGCCGACACCTGCATTGCTGGGTTACGTATGCCTGTTTCTGTACGGATGTGCCACTTGGGTTCTATGACTAGTCATGTCGGCCCGGGTTCTCTGTCGTTTGAATGCTAGGGACATATTCACATACGTGAGCCAAAAGACGCAAAATGGTCCCGGCTAAGGTAAGGCTGCAACCGTGGAATTACCATGCGCGAGGCCGCAAAGTAATGTGATGTGTTACAGGCTGGATTCCTGTGACTTTGGATCGAGGTCTCGACATTGGGTTTTACCTTAATGATCTTTAGTAGTTGCGGATGCTTGCTAGAGTTCCAATCATAAGTGCATATGATCCAAGTAGAGAAAATATGTTAGCTTATGTCTCTCCCTCTTATAATATTGCAATAATGATTACCGGTCTAACTATCAATTGCCTAGGGACAATTCCGCAACTCCTACCACCACTTTTCCACACTCGTTAAACTAACTTAGTTGTTTCTTTATCTTAGGAGACCCTAATTTTTAATTCCATGCTCTTTATAATCTTGCAGACCTATCCTATCACACCTACAAAGTACTTCTAGTTCCATACTTGTTCTAGGTAAAGCGAACGTTAAGCATGCATAGAGTTGTATCGGCGGTCGATAGAACTTGAGGGAATATTTGTTCTAACTTTAGCTCCTCATTGGGTTCGACACTCTTACTTATCGAGAAAGGCTACAATTGATCCCCTATACTTGTGGGTTATCACTCGCCAGTAGTAGCGCATCGGGCGTGTCGAGGTCTCCCATAGGTGACACTAGCGATCTGGTACTGGCCGCTTGGTACCACAACGCCGGGGTGTGGGGCCCCACCATCGTGGCGGGGTTGAAAGAGGACGGCCCGCTGTGGCCCGGAGAAGCTTGTTGAGCGCCGGCCATCGGAGCAACGAAGCTTGGGAAGGACGAAGCTTGGAGAAGACCTTGACACGCCCCGTACCTGGCGTGCCAAATGTCGGATTTCGGGCTCCGCAAAACCCTTAAGGTTCGAACACAGGGTGTATGTGAAGATCCCCTACAGCCTCGCCTGACCTAGCTCACTACTCGATGAACACAACAAAGAACTCGCACGATGACGAGGAAGATGAACATGACAGTTTACCCAGGTTCGGGCCGTTACAAAGCATGATACCCTACTCCTGCTTTGTTGGATTGCGTGTCAAGGAGGTGAGGTGGATGAATAAGTACAGTGTTTCGGGGCTTCCTGGGGGCTCTCATTGGTGTTCGAGGCTCCTTGTGGTTTGGTGGGTGGTGGAGTTTTATCTTAGAGTTCAGATGCCTCTCTATGATGCAACCTATGCTCTATATATAACGGTGATTCGGATCCTCTTCCCTTATCACAATGGTGGGAAGGGATCCCACAACAGCCAATTTTAAAGGGGGACAGGGGTTCGTGCTCGCCCTGCCCAAAAGAGGTCTTCGCCTGCAAAGTAGCTGTCGATGTCGCAGGAGAGGGCTCAGCGATGACGTCCGTCCTGCGGAGCTAGTAGTTGCGGACTTATTGCACCGGAATGAAAACCTTTGGGGATGCTTTGGGAACCCACGCGTGTCCTTGCTCCCTTTGCACCAAAGGGGAAACTGCGCCGCCTGGTGCCCTGGTCCTTGCCTGTCCTTCCCTGCGTCATCTTTGACTCCTAAGGCTGGGTCTTGCATAGAGATCTCCGTCGCTTCGGAGGGGTCCTAAGGAGGCCCATCCTTCGTGGGTCTTGTCGCTATTCTTGCTCACAAGGCCAGGGCCCTCGCGAGGGCCTTGTCTTGAGTGGGGCCTCGACTGGTTCCATTTGGTCGATGAAGTGGACGATGTCCTGGGCCGCAGGCAGGCAGGTCTAGTTACCCCCATTCCCAAAACGTCGACAATGACACATGAATAGCAGCAGCAAATGGCCCCCGAAGCTCAGACCAAGTATCCACATTGTGAAATTCTATTTCACTCAATACTTTAGCACCACGAGTAGTTGTACACCTCTCTAAAATCTTCTTAAATTGCTCATACATTGGCATGTTCATTACCCATAAGTTGAGCTGACTGCACAAGTGTTGCTCGAACAAGACATGCATTGCTAGGCCATTACCTGAAACTGATGTCCATTGTAGCTTCCGTTGGACCGTCTCTTGATTGAACTCGAACAACGGCCATGGCCTTGGTCGGAGTTTGGGTCCATCGTAACTCTGTAGCTCAGTTGAAACAGAGAACAGACGGGTACAAGAAGTTTGTGGAACGTGAGGATAGAATTCATATAACGACTGCACAAAAGATACGACTGGCACACTTCCTGCAACGGTGAAGTTCATGGACACTTTTCTCCAACTTTTTCTCCAATGTAAATGTCTCCAAACTTGAAGAGGATCCTCATCTCTGAACAAGAACAACACTAGCCCAACACCGAACCTGGAAACTTCATGAGGCTGACTATGTATAGCTGAGCATGGGTCATCGGAAGAGCTTGCATTTGAATGGTACTGGAATGTCGGCCACGGACTAGGACTGAGCATGCATCCCTGTGTTTGATGCACACTCGCAAAGGCAGCGGCCATGGTTGCCAGTGTACTTCCTCAAGCTGCAATTCTTCTCCATTTGACACATATGCAAGGCTGTCATTCATGGTGTTGCACAACAGCGTTGCATGCTTGAGGAAGGTGCTGACAATGGGCGGGGGCGAAGAAATCTTGTTCTGTGCAAGCCTATGCTGCACCGGATCATCGCCCTGGATGAGGTTTTCTGTCAAACACCTGATGAGCGCCAGTGCATCTAATTTATGGACAATAGCCGACTCCAGCAAGAAGGACGAGAGGGCAATCAAAGGCACCAATTCTGCCGGGCGAGTGACTGGCAAACTCAGAGATTCATCCGAAACGCAGGCATCATGCCCGGAGATGTCTGGCCCGTACTGCTCGTGGGAGGAAGGTGTAGTGGGAGCGAGCTCGACGTTGAGGGCGATATTGGCGGCCTGAGCCTCCGTTGCCATGCCTTGGTTCTCCACAGCAGTGGTGTCGCGGACCTCCTTGACAACGGCTGGCAGAGCAGGGTCGATGTGGGTGTTGACGGATTTGTCGTTGCAGGCAGAGAGGGTCACACCCATGGGCATGGGCGAGGAGACTGCGTCGGTTGCGGGAAGTAGAACAGAGATGGGCGCATTGAGCCCTTCCTCACCGAGCGTCGCCGAGGGAGAGGCGTGTCCCTGCTGCAGAGAAGAGACGGCCACGCTGGTCTCGGAGACCCTCTTCTTCGGATCTGGCTGTCCAAAAACCAGGGCGTCCAGTTTGGCGGTGTAGGACTTGAGGACATCGGTGTTGGGACAGAGGTCGATGCGGAAGTCATCGAGTGTGGCGTTGAGCCGCTCGAAATATTCCTTGATCGCCGGATCCATGGCCCTTCAACGATTCCGGCGGATGGTGGTGGTGGAAAAGAAAAATTGGGGAAGAATTCGGGGGCGGAAGGGTGGTGCCTGGCTCTGAATACCAGATGTGAGGTATCATATCTCTCTCTCATAATGTACTGGATACAAGCTTCGATTACACACGAATTGTATTACATGAATGGAGAGGAACGAGGTAGGGGAAGAACAGAGGTAGGGGAAGGAGAGAGGAGCCGTCGCCGGGTTCTCCCATGATCCACTGGATGATCTCTTCGGAGCATCCTCTCCAGATATTTGTAGCGTGTAGCGGACGGAGTGCAGCACCAGATCCAGCGCATGTGAGGTACAGAGGCAAGCCCACGTCCACGCATGGGCTAGGGGAGGGCTATCACATGTTCCAGCCACCCTGGCCGGATTCGCCATCGCCGAAGTTCGCCATGTCGCGTCACCGTCGTGTCTCCAGCGCAGTTGTTGTCTCTGTTCCCTTAGGAGGAGGGCGAACGAGACGCTCGACCCAACGCCTGTTGGCTGCGGCCCGCCTCTGCGCGTTGACCAGCCTCTGCCTCCAAGCCGGCCTAGGCCGCCTCAAGCCGACACATTAGCGCTCTATCCTAGCCCCTCGTGCCAAGGCCCAGCCGCTTCTCTGTTTCCGGCCCGATGGCCCAATGTGAGCAGCTCCTGCCTATCGTGCGCTGCGTGCGCTATATTGTATTCAACGCCAACCTTTGTTCGGCCAAGCAGAACTAGAATCGACCCGATGCGTGTTTCTTTCCTCTGTTGCGTATTTAGTAATTATCCATGGACTACCAGATTTGCGGAAACAACGTTTTGATCATGCACTTAATAACTTTCAAACCATGCAACATATGTAATTTTTATATATGCACAATGTTTAGAATTTCGTGTAGATTCACCATATCCCACTTTCAGGCATAATAAAATTGTTTAAACTTGCTGATTGTTTAAATTTGCACAAATGTCATGCTAAAATGATTTATTCCATCACTAGATAACCGTAGCTCCGATTTAAATTATCCACATATGTAACTTGACTAGGCAAATGTGTAGAATCACATGATGGCATTGATTTTGGTGTTTAACAACTCTAAAATATGGTTAGTTCATATATGGACTAAATTCATAATTTGCATATGGGGTCCTATCGGAAATACTATATGTTGTTTCCGACCTCATTTTAAATGTCTAGATGATGTAGTTATTTATGCTTCACCTCTTGCCATGATTAACAACATTTAAATTAATTGGTTAGTCAAAACAACATTAATCGCATTTATCTTTCTCTGCCATGATTAACGAATTTGTTATATGTATGTTCTCTTTCTCCATTTAAATTGCTTAATGCCATCATCACCTTATGCCATGACCACCTATGTTATACAACATTTAATATTGATGAGTACCTTAATGAGAGTGAACTAATTATCTCAAATGTGAAGTTTCATCCATATGAAACTCGTTGCATATTGAACTTCACTTAATGTGTAGTAGTTGATTGTTGTTATTTGTCATGCTATGCATAATTAAATGGATGTGCATCATGTCATCAATATGTTGTGGTGTTTATCGTGTGTCGTTTGTTTATTTCTGGATTTGCTTCTCCTGATAGTGTTCCAAAAGCGTTCGGTGTGTAAGCATAAATTCGACTACGTTGGTTTGTCTTCTTCACAGATTATTTCTTCTTCAAAGCGGTATCTCAGGCAAGATGACCATTTGCATGGATACCAGCACTATCATAGCCATGCTAGTTGTCTCGTTTGTATCGCTATGTGTCTCTTCCTAGCACTTTTTTATTGGTATGTCTCCAATGTATCGATAATTTATTAAGTATTCATGCCATATTAACCTATGTTCACAATACTTTTATATGGTTTTGATGCACTTTATATGATTTATTTAGAACTAACCCGATCTAATGCTGTTTTGAGCAGAACTACCATGGTGTTGTTTTTGTGCAGAAAATGAAAGTTCTCGGAATCGCCCGACACTTTTTGACCATTTTTTTGGAACAAAAGAGGAACTAGACGCTTCGTGGGAGGACCAGAAGAGCCACGAGGTGGGCACGTCCCACCAGGCCACGCTAGTCCTCCAAACCGTAGTCGGGTGCATCATGGTCACCTCGTGGCCCATCTCCGTGTGAAACCAACACCAAAAATTCCTATAAATATATAAACCATCAGAAATAACCCGAGACTCCTCATTCCACTGCCGCAAGGCCACGGTATAAACGAAAAACCAATATGGAGAGAAAACAGTACCCTGCCGGAGAGGGTAGATCATCTCCGGTGGCCATCTTCATCATCCCGGTAGAGTCCATGATGAGGAGGGAGTAGTCCACCCTTGGGTATGACGGTTTATACCATTATATATGTGTTCAAACTCTCTCTCTCTCTCATGTTCTTGAGATCTCATGATCTTGATGTATCATGGGATTTGTTAATATAGTTGGATCACATGGTGTTTTCCCCTTTCTACCTTATTGTGATGAATTGAGTTTTCTCTTTGAGATTTCATTATGTTGGATTGAATATTGGATTTGAGAACACTGATATATGTCTTGCATGCGGATACCCGTAGTGACATTGGGGTATTCAAATGATTCACTTGATCTATGTCTTGGTACTTAACTTGCGGATTCCCGAGGTGACATTGGGGTAATCTATGCATAGGTGTTGATACACGTTCTTGTCCTAGCTTCTCCGGTATAAATCTTGGGACACTCTTTTGAGGTTCTTTGTGTTGGATTTTTTGTGACCAGCTACTACAAGGCAAAAACACCCCACAGCTTTTGTTTTATTCCATAACACAGCATACAATTTACACGATCTAACCTAAGGGAGGGGAGAAGCGGGGGGGGGGGGGGGGGCGGGGGCTGAAGCACTAACCTCATGGGGTTAGAAAGGATACCCACTTTAACAAGTCATCCCTAAGACTAGCCTTAATTCTATGAACTAGTAAAGAAATATCATGCTTAAATTGCACTTCCACCTATTGAAACTAGGGCGCTCATTCCGAAAGACCTTGGCATTCCTAGTAGTCCAGATGTTCCAACATGTAGTGAAAACCACTTCATCAAACAAAGGCTGATGAAAATCTCTATGTGCCCGTATAGAAACATCCCATTCAATTTGTAGATAATTCCAAACTCTGTTGCTGAACATGCATGTGAAGAATAGATGATCCCTATCCTCCTTGACCCTGACATGGCACATGACACACATGGTAGATTTGTAAACGTGCGAGTGTCTGCGATCTAGCATATCTTGCATATTCGGTCTATCCATGATTAACATCCATGAAAACACTTTGATTTTCATGGTGCAGCAACTCTTCCAGACCCAGCTGAGCAGAGGGTTATTTGGGATTGGTTTGTGGACATGCAAGTAAAATTTCTTTGTTGAATACCCTTTGCCATCATCCTGCCATAACCAAACATCATTGACAAAAATGATCCCTAGGGAGATGTTGGAGTAGGCTTTGAACAGTTTGGAACTCAGTGAAAGCTCTCTCAAACAAAGGTAGGTGGAATAACCAAGTGGGATCATTATCATCAAAGGCCTTGAAAACCTCCTGAGTTGTGGTAAAAGGGTCAACGACAAAGGAAAACAACCGTTTAAACCTGTTAGCCAAGATACTCATGGAGTTGTCTAGCAACCAAGAATCATACCAAAAGTGGAAAGAGTCCCCTTTATTTGGCTGGACGTATGTGACTGCCCTGAAACTGTCCAGCTTCTTGCAAATATCTTTCCACCATAAAGACCCACACAAGGCTGTACCTTGCGGCACCCTATCATGATAATATGTGTTCCAGATGAGATTTACCCAAGGTACATTAGCCTTGTTGAAAAATTTATCCGCATGCCCAAGGTACATTATCTTTGTGTTGGATTGAGTATTATGAATCTGAAATTGTTGGATGCATATTGCATAATTAACTCATGGATACTTGTGGTGACATTGGAGTATATAGGTGACATTACAGTTGGTTGATGCATATCATGTGGTGTTATTCTAGTACGAACTCTTATATAGATCGATCGGATAGGATAACTTGGTTATGTTAGTAAGAACTCTTGGATAGATCGATGGGAAAGGATAACTTTAAGGTGGTTTCGTACCCTACAAACAATTTCTTCTTATGCTCTCCGCTAGATGAGAACTTTGGAGTGATTATTCGTTGCATGTTGAGAGATGGTTATGTGATCCAATTATATTAGCATTGTTGATAAATTGCACTAGCGAAAGTACGGACATTAGGCCTTGTTTTCAAGCATTTCTCACTTTTGTTACTTGCTACCTTGCTGTTTTTATATTTTCAGTTTGCAAAAAACCTATTTCTATCATCCCTATTGCATCTGTATCACCATCTCTTCGCCGAACTAGTGCACATATACAGTTTTCCATTGTATTGGGTGTGTTGGGGACAGAAGATATTTCTTGTATTTGATTGCATGGTTGTTTGAGAGAGACCATCTTCATCCTACACCTCCCACTGATTGATAAAGCTTAGGTCATCCACTTGAGGGAAAATTGCTACTATCCTACAAAACTTTGCGCTTGGAGGCCCAACACGAGTCTAAAAGAATAAAGTTGCATAGTAGACATCAAGCTTTTTTCTGGAGCCGTTGCTGGGGAGGTGAGGTCTTGAAGGTATATCTTTTGATTTTGCAATTAAATATTTTAGTTTCTTGTTTTTCACTAGCTTGTTTTTATAAAATAAAACTACAAAAAATGGAGTTTGGGTTGCATCATTTGTTTCGTCTTTATAATGTCTTTCGTGAAAATAAGGATTCAAAAAATTGTGCTCAACTGGTAGAGGAAGAAATTATGAAAATGCGTGATGAGAATTCCTTGAATGATGAGCATGATAGTGATATTGTTAGTATGTATTTTCTGGATATTCATGATGCTAATGATATGCAAATCCACAAGCTTGGGGATGATATGTTTGATGAATATGATATTTTTAGTCCCCCAAGTTTTGATGAGCAAAACTATTATGATGATGGCATGCCTCCTATCTATGATGATTATGATGATGACATGTATCATATAAAGAGTGATAGTAACTATGAAACTTGTCATCATGATTTTAATATTCAATGTGGTTATGTGAATCAAGTGTCACATGATAGTTATTTTGTTGAGTTTGCTCCCACTATTATGAATGAGAAGAATTTTGCTTATGTGGAGAGTGATAAATTTTATATTCTTGTGCATCATGAAAAGAATGCTTTATGTGATAGTTATATTGTTGAATTACTTCATGATGCTACTGAAAATTATTATGAGGGAGGAACATATGCTTGTAGGAATTGCAATTATATCAAGTTTCCTCCCTATGTGTTCAAAGTTTTGAAGTTGTGCTTGTCTTGCCTTCCTATGCAAGTTGATTCTTGTTCACATGAATTGTTTGCTCAAAAAATCACTATGCATAGGAAGTGAGTTAGACTTAAATGTGATTGTCATGTGATTCATGATGCTATCTTGCATTTCCAACGGTTATTCTTATACGAGCATCATGGCAATCATCATGCCTAGCTAAAAGGCATTAAAGAAAATCGCTTGTTGGGAGACAACCCAACACTTTTAATTTCTGTTTTGTGTGTTAAAATGATTAATATACTGTAATAATCATGTTTTGTTTATTTTATTTCAATAAAGTACCAAGTAAATCATTTGGGATATTGTGGATACTTGCTTGTTTGATTCTGTGCAAAAACAGAAAGTTTTGCCTCCAGTATATGAATTATCAGATTAAAGTGGTGCACCAAACAATTCTGAAATTTTCACAAAAACTTTCTATGAAATTCTATGTTTTTTCCTAATTTTTCAGAATTCTTAGAGTCAGGGAAGTATGGTTATCATTCAGATCTTTACAGACTGTTCTCTTTTTGACATATTCTGTTTTGCATGCATAGTTTGCTTGTTTCAAGTGTTTCCATAGCTTATATTTGGTGATATAAATTGTGGGAATGATTTAATACGGTAGGTATTATGTGAGAAGAATTATTAATATTGTATTGGAAGTACCTAAGTGAATGATCTATATTTACTACACTAACCCTCTCACGAAGTTCCGTTAAGTTTTGTGTGATTGAAGTTTTCAAGTTTTGGGGGAGATACCGATATGAGGTGAATAAGGATAAGCAAGGATCTAATACTGGGGATTCCCAAGGCACCCCAAGGTAATATCCAAGGAATACTCAAGCGTCTAACCTTGGGGATGCCCTGGAAGGCATCCCCTCTTTTCGTCTCCAACATTATCGGTACATCTTACTTGGAGCTATATTTTTATTCGTCACATGATATGTGTTTTGCTTGGAGCGTCACTATAATTAGTTGCTATCCGTTAGATGTTCTTTATAATCTTTTTTTCAATAAAATGTTCCAAGAATTGCATTAGGATGCTTGCATTGCATGTTTTGTTATGTGTTGTGTATAAACAGAAACTTTTGCCGTAGTGTTTGAATTTTTATATTTTACTGGAATGTGGAAAGTTTCTGAAATTTTTACAAAGTATTTTCATATAAATTATTTTTTCATCTCCTCAATTTTTAGATTTTTTTTGAGTTATAGAAGTGCACTATTTTAACAGATCGCCACAGACTATTTTGTTTGGACAGATTGTTGTCATAGTTCTGTTATCTACTTATCCTAGAGTTTTCATGGCTTATATTGGTAGATATAAATTGTGGAAATGATAGTATACAGTACCTAATGTTTGAAAATTATTATTAAACTTTTCTTGGCAGTACATGAAGTCTTGATTTATTCTTATGTGTACTAACCTATCTCACGAGTTCTTTTCAAGTTTTGTGTGGATGAAGTTTTTCAGATTTAGGTGAAACCGGGATATGAGAGGATTGAAAGAGACACAAAATCTCAAGCTTGGGGATACCCAAGGAACCACAAGTATATATTTCAATAAGTCTCAAGCATCTAAGCTTGGGGCTGCTATGCATCCCACCTCTCTTCATTAAACAAATATTTCTCAGTATCGGTTGAGCCTAAGTTTTTGCTTCTTCACATAATGTGTACTATTCTTGGAATGTAATTTTATTTTGTTTTGCTTGATGTTTTAATAAATTACTCAGATATTAAAATATTTATTGAGATAGAGAGATTCCTCACATAGCTACTTGATTGTTTCCTACTCATTGATCTTCACTTATATCTTTTGAAGAGTAGTTTGATGTTTACTCTTGAGCTTCACTTATATCCTATGAGTAAATTGTGAATGAACTGAATATAATAAATATGAAATTATCAATGTGCCTTATTCTTATTACTAGCTTCACATCTAGTTTAAAATATATTGAAGTTTGATAATCACAATATTGATCATACAAGCAATCCGTGAATGATTAGTATAAGGAAGAGAACTTTCACATACAAATATATTATCTTGGACATCTTCCATGATTGTGAATACCCCTTAACTATTTTCAAAATTGAGAAAATTAATTGAAATTGGACATGGAAGACAACGTAATGAGTTATGGTTGCGTATATTTGCATATAAGTTATATTATTATGGATCCTCCAACATGTGGTGCTTGCTTGGAACCTTTTGCTAGCCAAAAATTCATACTAAGTAGAGATACTACTTTTGCATCCAAATCCTTGATCCAAGTTTCTTCCATGAGAGTCCACCATACCCACCTATATATGGTATTTCACTGCCATTCCAAGTAAATTTGCATGTGCCACCTCTAAAAAATCCAATGAACATCTGTTTTGTGTGCCTGGACCGCTCATGGAGCGACAGGGGGCACTCAGTATCTTCCATGTTAAGCGGGTTATTCCCGTGATGAGTGTTTATTCACTCGTCCTTGCACGAGAGGGGCGGTAATAGGGATTCCCAGTCCCATAAAAAATCAAATAATTAAACAATACTCCCCCAAGAATGTTGTTGGTATGGAAGGTACCCGTGGATTCGGCTAGCCGTGGAGTGTGTTTGTTGGTGGAGGGGGAGTAAACATTCACTTTACCACTTGGGAACCACCGTTAATGTGTTTTACATGGAAGATATTGATAACTCTTGGTCGTAATGTTGACAAGAAGGGTGGACCTCCAAAAATTATATTTATCATTGATTTAAACAATGAGCCATGGCACATATGCAAATCCCTGCTTCCCTCTGTGAAGAGAAAATCTATTTACTTTCATGTTACTTACTTTCATGTTGAGTCAACTTCTTATTCCAACCTACTTATATTAGTTGGCAAGCATCATGTGGTGGGCAAAGATCTAGGCACATATGGCCAGTCAAATATATTTGATCATGACTTATTATTGTTGACAATTATCTCTACGATAAATGACTTTGGAGGCAAAACATTAAGCCCCTATCTTTGTCTATGTTTGATGGATGCCATTTGTTCTAAAAATATGTTTTTAGTACTAGCAATCATACAAGACTATATGATGATTGAGTATGTGGAGCTCTTACTTAGACTTTGTTGAGAATAAGTTGAATTGCAATTGTTTGGTGACTAAGAACATAGGTTGTTAAGTTTCAGGAGAATTCATTGTTTGAACCATAACATATGAATTGGTTGCTACTTTATCATGATGAGTTTTATGAGAAAGAGTTGCTGTTATGATGCTAGGAAAAGTGATTGAAATTATCATTGATCAAACTTATGCTCTATACTAGCATTCACATGTCATAAATTATTTCTTTTATCATTTACCTACTCAAGGACGAGTAGGAGTTAAGCTTGGGGATGCTGATACGTCTCCAACGTATCAATAATTTATGAAGTATTCATGCTATATTCACCTATGTTTACAATACTTTTATATGGTTTTGATGTGCTTTATATGATTTATTTAGAACTAACCCATACTGACGTTGTTTTCAGTAGAACTACCGTGGTGTTGTTTTTGTGCAGAAAATGAAAGTTCTCGAAATCGCCCGAAACTTTTTGACGATTTTTTTGGGAACAAAATAGGCACTAGATGTTTCGTGGGAGGGCCAGAAGAGCCATGAGGTGGGCATGTCCCACCAGGCCACGCTAGGCCCCCAAGCCGTGGTCTGGTGTATCGTGCTCACCTCGTGGCCCTTCTCCGCGTGAAACCAACGCCAAAAATTCCTATAAATATAGAAACCATCAGAAAAAACCCAAGACTCCTTGTTCCGCCACTGAAAGGCCTCTGTATCGACGAAAACCCAATCTGGAGAGAAAACAGTACCCGATCGGAGAGGGTAGATCATCTCTGGTGGCCATCTTCATCATCTCGATGGAATCCATTATGAGGAGGGAGTAGTCCACCCTCGGGTTTGACGGTTTGTACCAGTAGGTATGTGTCGAATCTCTCTCTCTCTCTCATGTTCTTGAGATGGCATGATCTTGACGTATCACAGAATTTTTAGTATAGTTGGATCACATGGTGTTTTCCCCTCTATATCTTGTTCCGATGAATTGAGTTTTCTGTTTGAGATTTTGTTATGTTGGATTGAATATTGGATTTGAGAACACTTGATATATGTCTTGCATGCAGATACCCATAGTGACATTGGGGTATCAAGTGATTCAGTTGGTCTATGTCTTGGTACGCAACTTGAGGATTTCCCGAGGTAACATTGGGGTAATCTATGCATAGGGGTTGATACACGTTCTTGTCCTAGATTCTCTGGTATAAATCTTGGGGCACTCTTTGAGGTTCTTTGTGTTGGATTGAGTATTATGAATCTACTTGTGGTGACATTGGAGTATCTAGGTGACATTATAGTTGGTTGATGCATATCATATTGTGTTATTATAGTACGAACACTTATGTAGATCGATCGAAAAGGTTAAGTTGGTTATGTTAGTATGAACTCATGGATAAATCGATCGAAAATGATAACTTTAAGGTGGTTTCATACCCTACAAACAATTTCTTCTTACCCTCTCTGCTAGATAAGAACTTTGGAGTGATTATTCATTGCACGTTGAGGGATGGTTATGTGATCCAATTATGTTAGCATTGTTGAGAGATTGCACTAGCAAAAGTATGGACCGTAGGCCTTGTTTTCAAGCATTGCAATACTGTTTGTGCTCACTTTCGTTATTTGCTACCTTGCTGTTTTTATATTTTCAGATTAGAAAAAACCTATTTCTATCATCCATATTGCACTTGTATTACCAATTCTTCGCTGAACTAGTGCACCTATACAATTTGCCATTCTATTGGGTGTGTTGGGGACACAAGAAATTTCCTATATTTGATTGCAGGTTGTTTGAGAGAGACCATCTTCATCCTACACCTCCCACGGATTGATAAACCTTAGGTCATCCACTTGAGGGAAAATTGCTTCTGTCCTACAAAACTTTGCGCTTGTAGGCCCAACACGAGTCCACACGAATAAAGTTGTATAGTAGACATCATTTGTCAAGCCTCCCAAAAATGCCATGATAAGCCTCTAGCCCTCCACATCTAGAAAACCAAAAATGCCATGCCAAAACCGCTTGCTCAACCCTTCTTATAGGGTTGCTAGTTGTAGGTGCAGGTCGTTTCCATGTGCAACATGGATATCTTGGGATATCCCAATACTATTGATATTTCATTGAATGCACATATATACTTGGTAATAGGTGGAAGGCTTGGCCTTTTTCTCGTTGATTTGTTCCACCTTTGCCGCCCTAGTTACCTGTGTATCGATGTTATGTTCCATATTGAGCGCTCCTCACATGTTATGGGGACCCCCTTGATAATTCGTTTTGGGATAAAACTCTTTCGGCAAGGCCAACATTGGTACTATATGTGTTCAACATAATAATACAGAACCCCATTAGTAATGCAAAGGGCGTCATGAACCGGTGGATTAATTCAACGTAATAAAGGGGGGCCCAGTGCTGATGGTGTTGGAACCAATCCGACAGAGTGCAGGGCCACCGTGGGGTAACTCATGGTTTCGTTTTACTCCTAGGCTTTGCTGTCCTGTTGTGCCCTGAGAACGAGTTACGCGGCTGCTATCAGGATTGTTGGCATGTCGGGCAGCCTTGCTGGATTTATTTTACCATTCTCAAATGTCTTGTGCACCGGGACTCTAAGGATACCTTGGACTATCTTGAGGTTGAAGTTCTACACTCAGCTTGTGGCTAGTTTGTGATGGATGAGTTGGAGTACCCCTGCAGAGTTAAATCTATCTAAGAGCCATGCCCGCAGTTATGTGGCAACTTGGAAATTTGTTTAACACCCGCTTAGAGCAAACTTCAAGTAAACTCGATTAAAATACAACAACCGTGTGCGTAACCGTGATCGTCTCTTCTTGTGAGGTTTGAACCATGAAGGGAACATGGTGGGGCTATGATTGACTCGTAAGTAGGTGTTCAGGATCACTTCTTGATCATTACTAGTCCATGTATGTTCATGCATGGATCACTATTCTTATTCTTGTACTCATAAGTTAGCCAATCGAATAAATGCTTAGTGCTTGCTACAACCTCAACACTTAACTGTACCTCACCCATTAGGCTTTGCTAGTCTTTTTACCCTTGGAAATGAGATTACTGAGTCCCTATGGCACACAAATTACTACAACAGTGGGTGTAGGTACAGGTAAGTCGGTACTTTTACATGAGCGCGGTGATTGTTCTATTTGGAGTTTCTTCTTCTTCATCATCGATCATAGGATGGGTCCCAAGCCGGCAGCCTGGGATTAGCAAGGATGGATGTCGCTTTTATCGTCTGATTTCGTCCATAGTCGGACACTATTTTTCTATACGATTATTGATATGTATGATTGTAATTGAGATGATCATGATTTAGCTTGTGGGGAGTACAAGCCAATTGCATATACTCATCTCCTCTTTACATGTACTCTAAATGACATCCATTCTTGCAAAATGACGAGATGCGCTTCTATCCCTATCGAGTCCATCGAGCCAGGATGATGATAACATTGCATCTTTGGCGTTACAAGTTCGTATAAGAGCCGTACTGACCTAGGAGCCCCTTGATTGATCGAACTTGGCCATTGTTGAGTCTATAAAAAACTATATTTTGAGTCTAGTTATATATCATAGAGTTGGGATTCTTTTTTACTCCTCTTTCCTTTTTTGCTCTGGTGTGGAATCCTGATGTAGGAATTTGAATTCTATTCCTCTTCTCACTCAATTTTTTAGCATGACATGGGTATTTTGGAACCTCTATGATGTCGTTGTGACCGGGATTTTGTTCCTGGTGCCTCCTGTCAATTTGGGTTAGAAGTGTCCCGGGGAGTTGAGCTCCATGGGATTGTTGTCATATTCACTATTGTTCAGTTTCCTTAGTATCTTAGGACGAAGACGTTCGAAATCACTTCAAAACCATTTATGAAGAGAGGAGTTTGGCATCACCTAGTACTAGGGAGAGTGTCGAGATGTATTGCCATAATTAGTATCTTATGTTACGAGGGTCTGAGGTAGATGATTTTATGAGACCTCTTGTTATGTGTTGACGGATGTGATACATTGGAGCGTAGTATCATGCTAGGAGTTGGGTGATGGATTTTACTCCTTGTATCCGTGGATCCTAGGGATGGCAGTTTTGATCATGGGTATGGGTACCCACGGGTACCCTACCCAAGAACAACGGGCATGGGCATGACTTGGAGAGATTTTATACCCACGGGTAATGGGTATCCATACCCGCAAAATATATGGGTAGGGTATGGGTATGAAATTTTGTCCATGGGTAACCCAACAGATACCCAGAAAAAGTTAATAGATGAGAATAACTCCTATGACATGTGGGGTCAACATTCAACTCCTTGGCACACACTAAATCTTGATTCCTTAAACCGGCCATAGCTCATAGGCCCATAATCACATGCTCACTACTCCTCTTACGTCCTATGAGACTCCTCAAAAAGACGAAATCTCGACTCTTCGCTATTGGATTCCTGTCCAACTCTCGATCCAACGACCCCCCATTCCCACCACCACCTCCCATTATGACGGTCTTTCACCACACATCGCTCTACCCCCTTGATGGCTCCAAGAGCCCACCATCATAGAAGTGTGTGTGTCAGTGCTATACTGCTCGCCCATCATCACTTGAATTTCAAAGCCGTTTATCTACCTTTTAAAAAATGTTATATATTGTACCCGCCGGATACCCATTGGGTATAGGGTACCCAAAGGGTATGGGAATGGGTACCCAAAGTGTGGGTACAAAAAGATTCTATGGGTATGGGTTTGGGCAGAAAAAGGTTGTACCCGCCCATAGCCTACCCATTGCCATCCCTAGTGGATCCGATTGCATAACCTAAAGATTTCGGGAGTTCTCAGGTGGGAATTCAAGTAGTTACCTAGGCTATCTTTCGAATAGATGCATGATGTGAGGTTGGGGTTCAACATCTAGTGGTTCATTTGTTCACGGTCTTTCTTATAGCGGTTCTCATTGTATCTTAAAGAATCCATGAAGCGGTTCTCATTGTACATGATGGCTACTATAGAGATCATGCCCGGCGAGCCTTACAACGAAAATATCGGACAAAATCTCTGTCATGAATTTGTTTCTGGCTTAATCCACAAGCCTCATCCTTTGTTTTGTCAGAGTATGGTAATTCGAGTTGCTTCGATGTCAATTGTTAATTTCATATCTTTCCTATGGTGTTCTCTTATTTTTATGGGAGTGCTAATACTTTTGCTCAATCAAATTATCATGTCAATTGTTTTCCATATGGTGTGCTTCTCTTCAAGACAATTCAATCCTTTCCAATATTTGCAAAATCTATCCTCATTTTTTCCTTTTCCGGAGTTCATTTCATCTGTCCCAAGTTTTATTTCACCCCACCTTCTCGCCCTTTTTCTTCAACGATTACATTGTCATCCAAGTGCCATTATTTCTAGTGATGCTTCTGCTTTCTCTTCTTCCGTATGGTATCCACTGATTCATTGTGAAGATGCTCAAGTGCTAAATTCCTCATTCTTAATTCTTGTTTTCTTAACCGATGGATTCAATTCAAGCTTCGATGTTCATCATGTCCTTTTCATTCGTTAACTGCTCTCTCGTGCTTGAAATTGTCGATCATGCCTCTCTTGTTTATTCATCTCTCTCTATTCTTATCTGGAGTTTTCAACATATCTCAGAATAATCGTGTTTCCATTGAAATCTGCTTAAATTATTTCAAGGTTCTCACGTCACCAAGTTTTATTTGTACAGGTGCAATCTATCTTCCTAATAAATTGTTTCAACAATATTTTCTTTGAGTTGGCCCACAACCCACAGGTTTTACCTAGTATGTTACCTGGCTCTTCTAATCTTTTCTAGAGATCTCATGTTCTTTTGAAGTGCGACATAAGTATGGATTCCATTAGTCATATTTCTCAACCGAGATTACTTTCAAATTATTTTTATTGTTGTCTGAACCCTTTGTTTATTCATTGTTCCGGAGTGTCTCAAAGCTTTTTGGTGTTCTTTCTCATCATCATTCTCAGCTTGGAAGACCAAAGGAGATTTTCTCGCAAATATTGTCTGTTCTCATGAAGATTCATGTTTCAAACTTGTTGCTATTCTTCAAATTGTTTTCGATCATGAGAAATTACTTCCATATATATTCGGAGCATTTTAGAGTTGTTATTCATTTCCCGATGCTCCGGAGGCTATCATTTCAGAAGAATTTGTTGTTCCCAAATTTCAACTTTCATTCTTAAATTATTCTTAATTATTGTCTCTTCATTCGTATCTCAATTATTCTGGTGCTTTTTTAAAGTTTTCTTCTAGGAGGACCATGATCTCTTCATTCTCATATATCTCCATTCATTCGTAGTATCCCTCATCCGTCTTCAAATTCTTACCGGTGGTTTGTTCAAGAGTTCTTCAAGTTCATGCTATTCCTCTCCCATCTTTCAAGAAGAATAAGTGGCATGTTAAATATGTTGCTTGTCATCAATTAAAGTTGATGAAGGATAATCATAACATAATTCTTATTCTTTTTTCCTACAGATGATTTCGATCCTTCTTTCGGAGTTGCTCATGATATCAAATTATCGGTTCTAAGTTGTCCATCTTCTCTTTTCTGGAGTTCCAAGTTTACTCAAATATCTCATTTCAAAGCTTCATACAAATCTTTGCAAGGCTTCAATCTTGTTCGTTTTGCAACCTTCATTTTGTTTTTGTGACAGTTTTATTTCCAGTGTTCTTCCGAGAGGTTCTTCAAGGTGGTCATCAAGGATTTCATTCATTCTTGAAGTATTCTTTAATATTCTTGTTGGACTGGCTTAATTATTCTTCCTCTTGGATTTCAAAGCGCAATTCATTCTTCCTTGTCTATTGAGATGTTGGTATACCATTCTTTATTCATAAGGAGTCTCAAAGGAAATTTGTCAAGAATGAGATATTTAAACCCATCATTCTCTTGCTTGAAGTTATCTTAGATTATATTTCACCTAAAGCGTTTCCTAAGGATTGTTGCTATCATGGTGCTCATCAATGATCCAAGTTCTCATTGTATCATGTTGGTGTCAAAAGTTTGCATGCCTTATTGCGCATAAGAAACCAATTGTTTTCATTAGTGGCTGGTTATCACCTCATAATTTTGAGATTTTTTCTGTAAGCCCACAACAATCTTATTCTTTCATTGTTGATTATCCAACAACTCCGTTTGATCTCATTTGTAAGGATGATGCTCAAAGCCAATTGTGGTAGAAGTTGTCATTTTCTTCCCCGTTCTTTTCTTTCCAACTATATAGCTCCTATTCTTTTTGTTATGAGGGTGTTTTGATGTTGATCTCTTCGAACCATCATATAGTTTTATCAAGATCATGTTCTTTTCTTGGTTATCCATTCACTCGAGTGTTATGCCCCCTCTTCAAGTTCTTCTATCTCATAAAGTTTTGCTTCTCTTTTCTACTGGAGTGCTGCCCAAATTCTCTTTCTCATCCATTGCGAATCTCTTTTCAATTGGAGTGTTTTTCAAATTTTTGCTTGTTCCTCGTGTCATTATTCACCTCTTTGCAACCTTCAAGGTTCGTTCATATCACTGGTTTGTCAAACAAGAAACTAAGTTTTACCTCTTCCTCTTCACATTCTAAGATCTCAGGTCGAGATCTCTTGTTAGTGCAAGAGAGTGATGACCCACAAGTATAGAGGATCAATTGTAGTCCTTTCGATAAATAAGAGTGTGAACCCAACGAGGAGTAGAAGGAAATGATAAGCAGTTATCAACAAGGTATTCTTTGCAAGTTCCGTGAGTAACAATAGTAGATAGTTTTGTAGCAAGATAATTCGTAACAAGTGACAAGTGAAAATAGAAACAAAGGTGCCAAAAGGTATCCCAATCCTTTTTATAGCAAAGGACATGCCTAAAAGTACACTTATATTAAGCAAGTGCTCCCGAGGACACATGGGAATTTCTGCCTAGTCATGTTCATCATGTAGAGTTGATTCACGTTCGCTACTTTGATAATTTGATATATGGGTGGACCGATGCTAAGGTGTTGATCTTACTTGATCTAACAACCTACTTACGATTAACGCCTCTCGCAATCATCCGCAACTATGGAAGAAGAATTAATATAAATCTAACCATAACATGAAACGTGTGGATCCAAATCAGCCCCTCATGAAGAATGCATAAACTGGGGTTTAAGCTTCTGTCACTCTAGCAACCTATCATCTACTTGTTACTGCACAATGACTTCCCTTAGGCCCATAACATGGGAGTGTCATGTAGTCGACGTTCACATGACACCACTAAGAGAAGTAAAAATATACATATCATCAAAATATCAAACGAATACCAACTTCACAAGAATACTTATAACAATATTTCTCCCATGTCCTCAAGAACAATAGTAACTACTCACACCTCATCACATGTTCAAGATCAGAGGTATAATAATGATGATTAAGGATCTGAACATAATGTCTTCCACCAAGTAATCTGTAACAGCCCAAGGGAAATTCATGCCATCCTTGTATTATTCCATGTATGAACCTTTCATGTATGCCATCATGTGGTTTGAGTTTAAGATTTGCCTCGTATCATTTTGCATCATGTCATCATGTCATCATTCATAAGTTTGCATCGTGCGTTTTGTGAAGTGGTATATTGAATGGTGTGAGTGTGTATGTGTGTGCTTGATGTGATGAGTGATCCACTTGGTGGCTTGCCCATGTGGATGAAACCCAAGTTAGTTTCATCAAATCCCTCCCCTCTTTTGTTCCTCTTTTATTTCTTACAAACTTTCTTATTTGCCTTATTTTAATGCACACCTCTTCCCAACCTCTTCTAAATATTTAGTTCAACACCTCCTCCAAGTTTCATCCTTTTTCAAGTTGTTTGGGTTGGATTCAAAAATGCCTCAAGTTTGAACTTAATTCAAACTTGGTATATTTTCTATCTCCAAAAATCCCCAAACCAATTTTATTAATTAATGCATAATTCTATGAGTTCAAATATTTTTTTGTTCCATCCAAAAACCTCCCTCCCTTTTCTCTGTGGTTTTTTGCTAGCAGCTATTTTAAAAATGATAAGAAAAAAGATTTCCAAGGAGAGGGAAGACTCACCTAGACCTCCTCCCTCATTGCGGCCCATCTGCAGCTAGCGCCAGCCAAGCCCACAATCTCCACCCACGCTCTCCAGCGTGTCAGCCGCCTGGCCCCACCTGCCAGCGACTCCCGCGCGTAATCGTCCTCCTGGTCCCCTCCTCGTGTTCTCACAGAAAAGGCACGTCATCGTCCTCCCAGTCCCCTCCTCCACGGCGGCAGCCAGCTGGGAGACCCCCTTCACCTATTTAACCCCCCTCGGTGTTCGAGCCTCTCCTAGGGTTACTCTCCTCCTCCTCCTATGCCGCTAGGTGAGCAAAGCCCCCTAGATCCGTCGCCCCATTCCTTCTCGAGTAACCGGAGAGAGTTGAGCTCATCGGCGGCGTGCTCTCTGGCGATCCCAGGTGAGTGTAGGGTGTCCAGAAGCTTCGCCGCACCCGTATGCTTCCATGATGTCCTCTACATCATCGAGGGACGCCAAGACCCAATGCTTCTTCTCGGTCTTCCTCCTTGACCGAAACTCATCACCGACTAAAATCATCGCTGTCGTTCGTTCTCGAGCCCGATCGTCGATGCCAATCCCCCCAACATGAGAATCCCCGTGTCCCCTCTAGGTTTTCCCGCTCGATTGTTCACCGTGTCATTGCCCTCTACGAGCCCGAGCTCGTCGCTGTTGGACCTCGTCGCCGACGAGTATTTCGATCGCTTTCAGTCGTGCTAGAGTAGGCGCACGAGCTCACCGTCGTCCGTGGGTTCTGTCCTCGTAGATAAGCTTGAGTTTGTCTCACTGTAGCTAGGCGTTCGAGCTCGCCATCATCGCTTCTATTCCTCATCGCCAGCAGTGTTTTCATGCACCTCCGGTAGTATGCTTGTTATGCATGCATGTGGGATCATCGTACGAGTCGAGTAGTGTCCTCCACTACGTCTATAGGTCACCGGAGCTCCTCCGGCGTGACCTCGCCGTCCTCTGCCTTGTCGCCGGTGTGCATTGTGCGTGTGTTTGAGTGTGTGTGTGTGTATGACGTGTGGGCCCCGTGGTCGGTTCAAAAGGGGCCCGAGCCGAGCCGACCCAGCTGGTTCAACCAAACCGAGCCGAGCCTGGGACCAGGGTTTGACTCCCTCGAGCATAGGTTAACCCCCCTTTTGTGTTCTTCTCTTGTGAGACTGATAGTGGACCCGAGGGCCCACATGTCACCCACACAGGGCCTTAGAGCCACTACCAGCGGGCCCATGTTATTAATTTATTTTTGTTTATTGTGCTTTATCCTCTATTTTCTGTTATTTCCATTTATTGTAAGTTTCCACTTATGGACATGCCATTTCTGTGAATGACAATTAGGGATATGCCTAGTCTGTCATAACTAGGTATAACTAGTTCTTGTAAATTTCGAATTGCTTTTCTGTGATTTTTATCTACAGGAACATAGGCTTATGATATATAAATTTGTGGTAGAAAAATCCAAGGAATCCATCTATGGCATTAGTTTCATCATTTGAGTAAGTTTCTCTAAATGCTATTTTGTGATAATATGTCATTTTATTATTTTTGCACGATTTAATGCTTGCACTATTTGCTAAATTTGTCAACATGAAAATTGCTCTTTGATATGTGTACTAGCCCCTGGTATTTTTGCATGCCATATTAAACCTTGTTTAGGTGTGGAATTCTCGCTGTCAACATCCTACAAAAATGCTATTTTCACATGCTCAAATATTTCTAAGTATAGAATCTGGTTATTTTGTTGCTATGTTGTCATGATGATTGCCATGAATCTGTAGATCCTTTGGGGTTGGAACAGTGTAATACCATGATGAGCATGTTGTCCTCTGTTAGCTTGTACCAATTTCTTGCAAGTAGAGGTATTGCATCTTGGTTAAATTTTCTGTCAAACATGTCATCCTGATAAAAAATGCCCTGCTTGCCACTTGTTATTTTTTTTAAGTTTGGGGGCTGTTAAGTTCAAGATGCCATGTAGGTAAAATCATAGTCAATGATCTGTGCATATTTTGATGTTGATGTGATGGAGTTAATTGAAGTGCATATTATTCTCTATAATCATGCTAAATTTCATGCCATGAAACTCCTTGTATCATGTGTAGTTATTGCTTTCAAAATGCCATCATGTTAACTAAGATTATGGAAAACTGGAATTTTCACTAAGTCCTCAAATGTTGTTTCAACATGCCATCTTGTGAGCTCAATTGCTATTGATTCTTCTTCCATTAATATTGGTTGTTATTGGATGATTTGGTAAGCATCTTGCATCCATGCCCTTGTTGTTCTTTGTAGCTTGCTGTAGCTGTTGTTGTGTGCCTTGCAATACGGCATGTTGCTTGTGGGCAGATTGTGTGTATGAGTGTTTTGTGTCTTGTGAGAGTTCTACCCAATTGTTTTGCAGGATATTTAGGTCCATTCCTACTATATTTTCATTTACAATCTAGTGGCATCCTTGGAATACCAAGGAATTTCCCATGGCCTTCCCCATCTATTTTTTTGTCTCCGTTACTGCTAGAACCTGCTCGTGAGTGTTCCGAGAGTCTTATTACTCGGTTTGCTATGTTCTCCATACACAATTGCATAATTTTTGCAAGGAGGATTCATATTTGCCATGAACATGCATGTACAAAAAACTAATCTTGAGGTTTTGTCCAGAATATCAAAGAAATTAATAATTGCATGAGAAACATGACTAGCATAGGGTTCCCATGTTAAATCATCAAATTGGTCATGCATCATGTTTGGTTGCGCATTGCACCTTGCTTGTATGTTTATTTGGTGTTGTTTCCTTTGGGTAGACCCGAGTGTCGAGTCTGAGTATGAGGATCCTGGAGAGGACGCCTATGAGGACCTATCTCTTTATCCCTCTGAAGACCCTACAGACACGATGACCGTTACCTAGATCCCGATACTATTTTCGTTATGCTAGATGTCTTGCTTCTACCATTATGTTTCGTTGCCTACCACTTAAATGTCAAGCCTCCTGAATTAACATGAAAGCCTCTAACCCCTCCACTACCTAGCAAACCATTGTTTGGCTAAGTCACCACTGCTTAGCTCCTCTTATAGCGTTCTTAGTTGCAGGTGCAGGTTGTTTCCATGTGATAGCATGGATATCTGGAGATATCACAATATTTATTGCTATTTATTTAACGCACATATATACTTGGTAAAAGGTGGAAGGCTTGGCCTTTTTCCTGATGTTTTGTTCCACTTTTGTCACCCTTGGTACTTGTTATCGATGTTGTGTTCCATATTGAGCGCTCCTAACATTCTTGGGGTTGTTATGGGGACGCCCTTGACTATTAGTTTAGGGATAATGCTTGTCTCGCAAGACCCAACATTGGTACTATTTTCTTAACAACCTAATAAAATACATAGGGCTTAGCTACCCCATGTATTAATCAACAACCCGGGCCAGCGTTCCTCATGAGTGTTGGTCCAACCCAGAGAAGTTTATTAACACTACCTGGGGCAACTCGGTGTTTGGTGTGGTAACCATTGTTCATCCGTCGTGTCCTAAGAATGAGATACGTGGCTTGTATCGGGTTCGTCGACACGTTAGGCGATCTTTCTGGACTTGTTTTACCTTTCTCGAATGTCTTGTGCACGGGATTCTGAGGATACTTTGGGCTATCTCGAGGTTGAGGTTTTCCAACGGAATTTCCAAGGACATCATGTGTTTTCAGCGGTCAAGGTTGTTCCATGCAGCGTGTGGTTAGTTTGTGATGGATGAGTTGGAGTACCCCTACATGGTTAAATTTTTTGAGAAGCCGTGCCTGCGGTTATGTGGCAACTTGGAAATTTGTTTAACACCCGGTTATAGCAAACTTGAAGTAAAATCAAATAAAATACACCAACCGTCTGCATAACCGTGATTGTCTCTGCTCGTGAGTATGAACCGAGAGAGAACACAACGAGGTTATGTTTGACATAAGTAGGCGTTCAGGATCACTTAGTGATCATTCTAGTTCACGTCCGTTATGCGTAGACCACCATAATTATGCTTACTCTTGTAAGTTAGCCACCCAAAAATATGTTTAGTGCTTGCTGCAGCCTCACCACTTAACCATTCCTCACCCATTGGCTTACATAGTTCTGGTACCCGGGTTAATGGGATTTGTAAGTCCCCATGGCTCAGAGATTATTACAACACTATAGGTACAAGTACTGATGAGATCGATCTAGTTGATGCACCCCAGCTTCAGTGGAAGTATGATGAAGAACGTGGGGGTATGTACGTGACTTATCCGGAAGAGTAAGGGAGCTACTTGGTCATCTTACTGGGCTTAGCGAGGTAGTTATCATTGCTTTTATCGTTTTATTTCATCCATAGTCAGACCCCGTCTTTTCAGATGATTGTATGAAAGATTATGTGGATTTATAATCTAGTTTGTGGCAAGTCTAAGCCAACTCATATACTCGTCTCCTCTTTTACATGTATGGCAATGATTTCTATACTTGTGAAACGCTAAGATGCGCTTCTATTCCCATCGAGGACCTCGAGCCTTAATAGGGATAGTACCGCATATTGGACCTTACATAATCCAACAAGCATCAACTACGAGATCTAATCAACACAACTAGTAACCCACAGGTACCAATCTGAGATTTTGGGGAAAAGATTGAATACAAGATATGAACTAGGGTTGGAGATGAGATGGTGCTGGTGAAGATGTTTATGAAGATTGGTCCTCCCAGAAGGAGGAAGCGTTGGTGATGACGATGGCCTCGATCTCCCTCTCCCACAGAGGAATTCCCCCAGCAGAATCTGACTGCCGGAGTTCAAAAGGGCCTCTTTCCATGTTTCCAAGAGATTTCTTATGATTTTTTATAGGGTAAAACACACCATATAGGAGAAGAGGGGGGGGGGCCGGGGTTGGAAGGCCTGCAGGGACCCCACAAGCCACCAGGGGGCGTCTAGGGGAGTGGCCGTGCCCTGTTAGCTTGTGGCCAACAGGTGGCCCCCTCGGGTATATTTTTTGCCCAATAATTCTTAAATCTTCCATAAAACTTTTCCATGAAATTTCAGGTCATTTGGAGTCTGGTGATGTTTCTGCCTTTTTCTTGGTTTCCCGTGTTTAGAATTCCAGTTTCTAGATATTTCCCTCTTTGTGATGTACCTTGCATATTCAGAGAGAAAGGGCATACTAATTGTATGATAATAGGGAATAATGGACAAGAATAACACAAATATCAATAAGGAATCATGATGCAAAATGGACATATCAACTCCCGAAGCTTAGACCTCGCTTGTCCTCAAGTGAAAGCCGAGCTCAAGAATAATGTCCACATGATTTGAGAGAGAAGTCGATAAAAACGTAGTACGGACATGGGAGAATCATGAATTTCTATAATATAGCTTCTCATAAACAGGTAAAAATCTATTCACAAATGAAGTAGTATGAAGCATAAACTTTACTAGGAACCGACAAACAATGCTGATAGCCACTGAGATAATCATAATCCATCATATTCAAGAGAAGAGTCTATGTAAGAGCTTTTATTTCTAGCAAGTTCACATACTGAACTATCATTTAGCCTTCTATGATTGTTGATACAAATTGCATATTTTTGGAGCTAATGTTTCTGCTGGACACATAGGAAGATGGGGGCTTTATTATCTCAGCCACCCAACTTATATAGCTCAAGGATAATGTCAACAATAATGAGTCATGATCACCCACATTCCACTCGATATATTTGTTTGGATCTTTCCTCAACACATAATAATTGCCGGCTAATAAGTTAATTGGTAAGAACAAGGGAAAAATTATTGACTCTTGCAAGGAAATAAATTCTTGTCAGAAGACAAAAGATAGGCCCTTAGCAGAGGGAATCAGAGGTTGTCATGCACTTTTGTTTTTTTTGAATGTGCAAACTCTTAATGCAAAAGAACGTCACTTTGCATTGCCCCTTGTGATAGTGAACTTTATTATGCACTCTGTCGCTTTTATTTCTTCACTATCACAAGATCATACAAAGCTTATTTTCCCTTAAAATAAATGATCATACATATTTAGAGGCAATTTTTATTGCTTTGTGTACCGATGACAACTTACTTTAACGATCTTATTTAATCCATAGGTAGGTATGGTGGACTCCCGTGGAAATAAAATGGTTTTGAAGGGTTATTGATGCATAAGTAGTATCTCTACTCGATGCGGAAAATTTTGGCTAGGAAAAGATCTAAAGAAAGAATCACATGTTAAGGGATGCATGCCAATATAACTTCTATGCAAATGTTAACAATCATGGTCATTATGTTGTCTTCCATGTCCAACATCAACATTTGATCATTATATAATATTTTATGGGGGCTCACAATCATAAATTGTGCCCAAGATAGTTTGTTTATATGTAAATCTCCTCTTCTCTATCATATTCTTGCATATATTATTCTCCCTCCATTCCTAGATATATGGTGTATAGTTTTTGGCACGAATATTAAAGAACACATATGGAGGGAAAATTTCACAAGTTTTGGGCGAGATTACACCTGACTAATGGAGATCAGAAAATACAAGAGCTTGTGTAATATAAGGAAATGTAATAAAATTCCTAAAAATATATCCAAACGAGTGGTGCAACGCAATACACCTTATATTTTGGGATTTTTCCCAAAAATCTATACACCTTATATCAAGGAACGGAGGGAGTATCAATTACTAATGCTATATTTGTTAGTTCTCAACATCGTTTATCACTCATACCTTTTTCTATGTCAAGTCATTACTCCTCATGAGATAAGCATATGATTTTTTCTATTTCTTTTATTGCCATGCTATTACGATGGGTGCATGAAAGTAAGGCACATGAACTCAACTAATATTTATTATATAACTCTCGCACCCAATTACAAGGATAGATATATCTCAAAGCAAAAAATTCTAAGAAAAGGAAATTTGAAATTTTATTTCTCTCAATCACAAAAAACTAAGATCGAACTAAGATAAATAGAAGTGGTAAAAGTGATGGTGATATGATATTGGGGCACCTTCCCAAAGTTTGGAACAAGCTAAGGGTGGAGCCCATACCCATGTACTCAAGCGCCCCCCTTTGGTGATGGTGGTGATGATGTAGTAGGCATGTCTTCCATCTTCCAACACATAGGATTTCCATCATAGAAAGAAGATCTTGTTTCTGGAGTCCTGAAATCAGCAACAAGGCTCATCCTTTTAAACCAAGATTCATACTCACAGTTTTGGCTTTGCGGGTCATATATTTGGGCCTAGAGGTGCTTGATCTACTCTTTAAGCTTGAAGAGAACCTCTCCGACGTTCCTTGTGTCCATATTGTTTTCCCAGATGAAGTCCGTGATCCTAGTGTGATTAGCACTTAGACTACCCTCAACCATCCCTTGGCATTTGAAGATTTCCTGCTCCATTGCTGCCAGCCTGTCCTTCACGCTTCCCTCCTTCTTGGGACCTCGAACATCTCGGATGTGAAGCACCCCCTCACGCATCTCAATGGCTTGAGGGTGCTTCATCACCTTCGGCGTGTAGGGGTTGATGACCTTCTCGAAGTACTTGTCCTTGGAGGGGCTTGGAGACATCATGGCAATCTAGATCTGTCAGAAAAATAGCCCGAAACAAAGAACATAGGAGAAACTTGCGATGTGGTGGTCAAAACATACACGAGTATATATAATGTTTTTTTCTAGGTCAAAACACCTGCTTGGGAAGAAAACGGAGTCCAAGAGGCACACGAGGGCCCCACAAGCCATTAGAGCGTGGCCGCGTCTTGTTGGCTTGTGCCTCCCTCGTGGGTCCCCCGACTCCTTTTTAGTTTTGGAATTTTTCTAAAATATCAAAACCAACAAAACATATTTTTTGGGAATTTTTGGAGTCGGTTTACTTACCATATCACGTACTACCCCTTTTTCAGGTTTCTGGAGTGTTCCGGAAGGTCTCTCTTATGTGCTCTTCTGGTGTTATCACTTGAATAATATTAGTTTCTTCATTATTAGACGTACATGAAATGCAGTGCTTAATTCTTTGCCCATTTACCACTCTTGGACATTTGCCTTCGAAGTTATTAATTTTTATAGCCCTGGAGAGATAGACCTCCTCGACAACATATGGGCCTTCCCATTTGGAGAGGAGTTTACCTACAAAAAATCTAAAATAAGAATCGTACAAAAGTACTACGTATCCTACATTGAATTATCGTTTTTGAATCCTCTTGTCATCCCATCTTTTGACCCTTTTTTAAATAACTTGGAATTCTCATAAGCTTGTGTCCTCCATTAATCTAATGAGTTAATATCAATTAACCTCTTTTCACCGACTAGTTTAAAATCATAATAAAGCTCTTTAATTGGCCAATAAGCTTTATGTTCTAACTCAAGAGGTAAATGACAAGCTTCTCCATATATTATTTTATATGGAGACATCCCCATGGGATTTTATAAGCAGTCCTATAGGCCCATAAAAGTGTCATCTAGTTTCTTAGACCAATTCTTTCTAGACCTATTAACAGTCTTTTGCAAAACTAATTTTATTTCTCGGTTACTCAATTCAACTTGGACACTAGATTGAGGATGATAAGGTGATGCAATTCTATGGTTAACATCATATTTAGGTCGGAGTTTACGGAAAGCAGCATGAATAAAATCTGAACCACCATTGATCATTAAGTATCTAGGGACTTCAAACCTCAGGAAAATGATATCTTCAAGCATTTTAATAGAGGGGTCATCATCAACACTACTAGTTCAAATAGCTTCTACCCACTTAGTAACGTAATCAACATTAACTAAAATATCAATATACCCATTAGAGGAAGGAAAATGTCCCATAAAATCAAAGCCCCAAACATCAAATGGTTCAATAGCAAGTGAATTGTTCATAGGCATTTCCTAGCATCTACCAATGTTTCCAACTCTTTGACACTCATCACATGAAAGGACATAGTTATGAGCATCTATAAAAAGACTAGGCCAAAAGAAACCGGATTGTAATACCTTATGTGCAATTTTGTCACCGACATGGTGTCCTCCGTAGGCCTCAGAGTGACACTTGCTTATGACCTGTCCCTATTCATGCTCAGCTATACAATGTATAATAACACCATCTAGTCCTTCTTTATAAAGATGTGGGTAATCCCAAAAGATGTGGGTCCTTCTTTATAAAATATTTTTTTCTTTTGTTGTTTGGGCCTTTGATTTTGTGGGAAATTTTCAAAAACAACTGCTGCAAGATTTTCAGCTGCCTTTCTATCAATTATATGCAAATCAAACTCTTTAAGTAAAATCATCCACCTAATAAGCCTAGGTTTAACATCTTTCTTTTGCATAAGGTACTGAATAGCAGCATGATTAGTGTGAATAGTTACTTTGGAATCAACGATTGAAGGTCTAAACTTATCACATGCAAAAACAACTACTAAAAATTCATTTTCAATGGTAGCATAATTTCTTTGAGATGTGTCTAGGGTCTTACTACCATAATGGATAACATTCAATTTCTTTTCTACTCTTTGTCCTAGAAGAACACCAACAACACAATCTCTAGCATCACACATAATTTCAAATGGTAGGTTCCAATCAGGTGGTTGGACGATAGGTGCAGAAATCAAGGCTTTCTTAAGTATTTCAAAGGCATCTACACAATCATCATAAAAAACAAAAGGGATTTATTTTTGGAGAAGATGAGTTAGTGGGCTAGAACTCTTTGAGAAATCTTCAATGAAACGCCTATAAAAACCAACATGACCAAGGAAACTTCTTAGAACTTTGATATCTTTTGGGCATGGCATTTTCTCTATCGCATCAACTTTGGCTTTGTCCACCTCAATGCCTCATTCATAAATTTTATGCCCAAGTACTATACCTTCATTCCCATTGAAGTGGCACATCTCCCAATTCAAGACAAGGTTGCTCAAGCAATCATTGAAAGAAGTCCCGTAAACGGAAAAATCATCCATGAACACCTCAACAATCTTTTCACAAAAATTAGAGAATATATGTAACAGCTCGAGACCGATGCTCGAGGAGATTCCCCTTTTATTTCCATTCTTGTCTTGTGTTTCGTTGGTTGTTGCATTCATCATCACATCATTCGCATCATTTGCATAGTATCGGCATTTTGTCAACACGAGTTATCAAACTTGCATCCTTTCGTAGTCGCCGGTTCTCTTCGTTCTTGCCGTTGCCCATTTCGAGTCCAAGCACACCTGTATGTGCCCGCGACATTGATAAAATATTGTTTTTAAAGTGCATATGAAATATTCTTGGATTGGGTCGAAAGTTGGCATGCGGTCTTGTTATATTGTAGGTAGACCGCCTGCCAAGTTTCGTTGCAATCAGAAGTCGGATGATACTCGAATGGTCAACCATAGTAGTGCGGTCATCGGTTTATTAGTGGTCGTTTTGGTGTTTTAAAACTTTGTCACGGTCCGCAACCTCCCTCTCATCCCCACTTAGCCCAACTACATAGCACAAGTGTAACCAACCTAGTTTGTCCTTTCGTTCGTGGTCATCGGATCGCGATCGGACGGACAAGGTCCAACCCCCTAGTGCCATTCCCTATTTAAACCACCACATGGACAGAGCCCCTTCATTCTCTAGGGTTTCCCCCATGTTAGAATTGCAGCCACCCCCTCAAAAACCCCACCTTCTAGCCCCACATCCCTCCAATCCCGAAATCCACTCCTCCCCTTCTACCCTATAATATAACAACTAGGGGTCTAAATTCGTCCCTACAGCCCCACCGAACAATGTCCGCGGCTACCAGACAATGTCCAGCGACCACAAAGCCCCGCAGCGCCTGAGCCTCCCCGCGCTTGACCTCCCTATGTGCGCCGCCACCGGAGCACGAGCTCCTCCCATCGTCCCTCGCCGGAGCGCCTCGCCGGTGACCCGAGGTGAGCCCTCCTCTCTCTTCCCTTCTCCTTCCTCCTTCTCTCCTTCCTCTCCCCATGCCCGAGCTCACCCCTCAGTCTATCTCTCTCTCCTGCAGGTCTGAGCCATGGTGCCGCATCGATCTGCTCCGTCCGTCATCCTCGGGCCAGATCCGGCCGGCCCCAGACTCCCCGTCCCTAGATCCGTCCATTCCCGGGCGTCCCGCGCCTCACCGTCGCTCGAAGCCACCGCCGGCGTTGTTGACCCTGCCGCCGTCTGCTTCCACCTCAGGAACATGCAGGAGGACGACTGCCCGATGCCCTTTCTAGCGCCCTGGGCCACGGCCTCAAACTGGCCCATCGCCAACCCAACTTTGCGTCGGCCTCCAAGGCCCACAGGTGAGCTTGCCTGCCCTATGTCCCGCCCGTGCACGATTTTTCCATATTCAGCGCTCACCCTTGTTAGCCCTAATAGCTTAGCAGATTCGGCCCAATACCTGTTTTTATCCGTCCCCCGGATTTAGTAATTAACTAGAGTATTTCATAATTACAGAAAAACGCATGGTTTCAAAATGCTCATATATAATGAATAGTGCATCATATTGAAATATTTTATATATGTAAAATGTGTAGAATTTCGTGTAGAATATTTATATCCCGTTTTCGCAAAATGAAAAAAAATATTTAATGAGATGTTTGCAGTTTATTGCATAAATAACTTGCTATTAGGTTTATGCATAACCTCGCGTAATTAATTATGACATATTTTCCTACTTGAACCTATATATGATTTTTATATATGTTTTCGGGGTAGGAAATTCCATAGAATTTATCTACGTATTTAGTTTTGTCGTTGGAGCAATTTGTGAGCATGTCATTTTTGCTGCGATTCCCATTGTTATTTTCGTGTGATTAAATCCATGCATGATATGAAACAATTTTTTTCATGAGATATGCCCTTTGACATGTGCACTAGCCTCTGGTCATTTTGTTTTCCATGATAATCCATGTTTAGGGGTTGTTTTCTTGTTGTCAACATGCTTAACCAATGTGCTGTTTTGAGGGGTCTAAATATTTCTAAGTCTGGAATCTGTAATATTTTGTTGTTGTCTTGCCATGTGTTTTGCCAGTGATCTAGAACCCCTTTGGGGTTGGTGTAGTGGAGTTATTTGTAGTTCATAATGTCTACTACCATGCAGTTAATTTTCATGCCATAATATGCACTATAGCATATAGGTTTACTGCTGTCAATATGCCTTTGTGATAAAAACTGTACTATCAAAACTGTTATTTTCACAAAGTCTGAAACTGTTTCCAATTAGCCATGTTGTGAGCTTCCTACCATGTGATCCATGCCTCTTTTGAGTATGTTATGTCAAGATAAAATGAAGTGTGTGTTATATCATACTGCACCATGCTTAGTTTGTGCATTTTAGGATCTTATAGCTTGTTGTTTTCGTGTGTGCAATATGCCATCTTGCTGTGTTGGGCAGATTTGAAATAAAACTTGTGTTGATTGTTGTGGTTGAACCGTAGCTCCGTTTTGGACATGCCATATATTAAAATTACTTAGAATTTCATTTAGTATCATAATATATTGTTGCATCCATGATTTGAAACGTTTGTGGTTTTCATTTTTACGCATTTTGCATTCATGGCATATAATCTTGTGATTGTTATATCTTTTAGACCGTAGCTCCGTTTGAGATGTTCCACATATGTATATCGACTAGAATGACACGTAGAATTGCATGGTATACTTATTTTTATTGTTTAAAAAATATAAAATATGGTTAGTTCAGATCTGGACCAATTTTGAAATTAACATATGGGGTCGTTTCGGAAATGTTATATGTTGTTTCCGGCCTCATTTAAGATACCTAGATAGATTGTGTACTTATGGTTAACCTCTTGCCATGATCGGCGTTTTGTTCCACTTTTGCCTCCCTAGTACTTGTGTACCGGTGTTATGTTCCATATTTTGCGCTCCTAACATGCTCGGGGTTGTTATGGGGACCCCTTGATTTTTGTTTTGGGATAAAACTCTTCTGGCAAGGCCCAACTTTGGTTTTACCATTTTCCAACCTAATAAAACTTTCATAGGGACTTTTGAGACCCCGTGAATAATTAATCAACAACCCGGGCCAGTGCTCCTCATGAGTGTTGGTACAAAATGGCAGTAGCCGGGGCCACCAACGGGTGTGCCAGCCAGAATCTTAGCCAATCCGGTCGTGTCCTGAGAACGAGATACACGGCTCTTATCGGGTTCGTCGACACGTCAGGCGGTCTTGCTAGATTTGTTTTTACCTTTCTCGAACGTCTTGCGCGTTGGATTTCGACGACACTTCGTGCTATTTTGAAGTTGAGATTTTCCATCGGGATTCCGCAAATACTATGGGTGATTTGGCGGTTGAGGAATTCCAATGCGGCATGTGGTTAATTTATAATGGATGAGTTGGAGCACCCCTGCAAGGTCAAATCTTTCGGAAAGCCATGCCCACAGTTATGTGGCAACTTGGAAACTTTGTTTAACACCCATTCATAGCAAACTTGAGGTAAACTCTAATAAAATACAACAACTGTGTGCATAACAGTGATTGTCTCTGCTCGTGAGTCCTTATCCGAGAGAGAACATGGTGGGGTTATGTTTGACGCAAGTAGGTGTTCAGGATCACTTAGTGATCATTACTAGTTCACGTCCGTTATGCTTAGACCACCATACATTACTTTCTGTACTCGTAAGTTAGCCACTCAAATAAATGCTTAGTCGCTTGCTACAGCCTCACCACTTAACCATAGCCCACCCATTAAGCTTTGTTAGTCTTGATACCCTTGGAAATGATATTGTTGAGTCCCTGTGGCTCACAGATTACTACAACAACAGTTGCAGGTATAGGTAAGGTGATGATTTGACGTGAGAGCGATGCTTATTTGATTTGGAGTTCTTGTTCTTCTTATTCATCGATCTAGGATGGGCTCCAGGCGGTAGCCTGGGATAGCAAGGATGTATGTCATTTTATCGTTTGATTTTGTCCGTAGTCGGACCCTGCTCTTCTATATGATGTTTGAATATGTTGTTGTATTGATGTGATCTTGATGTATCTTGTGGCGTGTGTAAGCCAGTTCCATATACTCATCTCTTCTGTACATGTACTTGTATTGATATACATTCTTGCGAAACGACAAGATGTGCTTCTATCCTTGTCGAGGCCCTCGTGCCGAAATAAGGATAGGATCGCATCTTGGGTGTTACAAATATCAGAGCCTGTACCGACCTAGGAGCCCCCTTGATTGATCGAACTTGGCCGAATCGAGTCTACTAAATATATTTTGAGTCTAGTTATATATCGAAGGGTAGGATTCTTTTATTCCTCTTCTATACTTTGGTGAGGAATTACGACTTAGGAATTTTAATTCTAGTCCTCTTCTCGCTCAAAATTGTTTTAGGATCACGCGGATATTTTGGAATCTATATGATGCCGATGTGATAGAGTTTTGTACTAGGTGCCTCTTGTTATCGAGGAGTAGAGCTCCGAGGGATTTTCGCACATTGTTATCATTCAGTTTCCATAGTATGTGAGGACGGAGGATGTTCGACATTACTTCAATACTTTTTGTGGCAAGATAAGGCTGGAGTCACCAAGTACTGGGGAGGCGTCCGGGGTACTACCATGTTTGGTATCGTTTTGTTTTCAAGCGTCCGAGATAGATGGAGTTCTGAAGCCTTTGGTTATGTGTTGACGAATGGATATAGTTGGAGTGTAGGGATTGTTAGTTGTGTGAGATATTTTGCCTCCTTGTATCCCAACACCCGATTGCATAACCAAGGATTTCGGAAGTTCTTAGGTGGGAATTCAAGTAGCTACCTAGGATTATCCTTCCAACCAATGCATAGTGGAATATGTATTGTTTTCGGCTTGTTTCATAAGCCTCATCCTTTGTTTTGTTTTTGAATATGGTAATTCATGGTGCTTCGATGTCAACTGGTGATCTCATATCTTTCCTATCAAGTGTTCTCATATTTCTATGGGATTGCTAATTCTTGTGCTCAATCAAGTTATCATATCAATTCTATTCCTATCGGTGTGCTTCTCTTCAAGATAATTATATCCTCTTCAAATTTGCAAGGTCAATCCTCATATTCTTTCTGGGATCTGTCTCATCTGTCCCAAGTTGTCTTTGTTTTTCCCCACCCTCTCGCCCTTTTTCTTCAATGATTAACTTCTCATCCAAATGTCTTTCTATTCGTTGATGCTTCGCTATCATTTCTTCCATATTGTATTCGGTGATTTCTTGTGGAGATTCTCAAGAGTTTCAATTTCAAGATCTATCCTCATATACCTTGTTCTCGTTGTTATTCTTCTCCGGTAGATTCAATTCAAGATCTTGGTGTTCATCATATCCTTTTCAATCGCTAAATGCTTCCCCATGTTGGAAATTCTGTCCAAGCATCTCTTGTTTTTCGTCTGTCTCTATTCTATTTGGAGTGCTGAAGATATCTCAGAAGACTTTCATTTCCATTCATATCCTCTTTAATTATTTTGAGTTTCTCACCTCATCAAGTTCTTAATTTTTTCTGGTGCAAGATCTCTTTCTATGCAATTGTTTCAACGGTGGTTTCTTTTGAGTGGGCGATAACCCATAGGTTTTCCCTAGGATCTTACCTCGCTCTTCTAATATTTTTGGAGATGTTCTAAAGTTCTCTTCTAATATGACATAAGAATGAATTTCATCAGTCATATGCCATCTTGAAGATCGCTTCTAAATCATTTTCATTGTTGTCTCAACCTTCTTTATTCATCATTTCGGAGTGTCTCAATAATTCATGTGTTGCTTCTCGTCATTATTCTCAGTATTGAACACCGAAGGAGAGTTTCTCCTAATCTTGGTCCATTCTCTTGAAGATTTTTCATCTCACCTTGATGATTTCCCCTCAGATTGTTTCTATTCATGATAAATTTCTCCCATATCTATCCGGTGCATTCAGAGTTGTTTTCATTTCTCGATCTTCCCGAAGGCCATCATTTCAGAAGATATCTTTGTTCTCAGATTTCAGCTTTCGTTCTCAAATTCTTCCAAATTGTTGTCTCTTCGTTCGAATCTCAATTCTTCCGGTGCCTCGTGAAGATTTTCCTCTAGGTGGATCATGATCTCTTTGTTCCCATGTATCTTCGTTCAATCGTAGTATCCTCATTTGTTTGTGAATTCGTATCAGTGTGCTCATTCAAGACTTATTCAAGTTTGTGATCTCTCTCTCTCTTCAATTCTTTGCAAGAAGAATAAGTGATGTGTGAAATCCGTTGCTAGTCATCAGTTTAACTTGATGAAGGATAAGCATAACATAGTTCTTATTCTTCTTGGTCAAGGTGATCTCAATCCTTCTTATGGAGTTGTTCATGATATCAAATTCTCGATTCTAAGTTGTTCAACTTTTCTTTTCTGGAGTTCCAAGTTTTCTCAAGTATCTTGTCGCTAAGCTTCATCTAAATCATCGCAAGTCCTCAATCTTGTTATTGTTGTTCAATTCTTTTCTATCATCCTCTCATTTCTGGAGGTTCTTCATGGTGGTTTGTTAAGGATGTAATTCTTCTTGAAGTTTTCTTCAAGATTCTTGTTGTAGGTGCTCAAGTGTTCTTTATTTTGGATTTCTAACTTCAATTCCTTCTCCATTGTCTTTTGAGATGGTGTTATTTATTCTAGATTATGAGGAGTCTCCAAGGGAAATTGTCAAGAATGAGATAAGTAAACCCATCATGTCTTCTCGGAGTTATCTTGGGATGGATATCACCTAAATCATTTCCTAAGGATTGTTGCTATCATGGTGTCATAAATGATCCAAGTTTTCTCCTCCTCTTCTTTGTGTAAGAAGTTTTTCATCTCGTTTGCTCCCAAGCAATCCTTGTTTTGTCAGTGGCAGGTTATCAGCTCATCATTTTGAGATGTTGTCTATAAGCCACATCAATCTATTCTTTTCATTGTTGATTCTCCATCAACTCCGTTCACCCTATGCTTCTCAAGTTCAATTGTGGTATAAGTTGTCATTTCTTCTCCATTCTATTCTTCCCAAGGATCTAGCTTCTATTCTTTTGTTTCGGAGGTATTGTGGTGTTGCTCTTTTCAACTCAAATCCAGTTTGATTAAGGTCATGTCCTTTCTTGCTTGCCCATTTGACCAGAGTATTGTGTTTTCTTTTCAAGTTCTTCCATCTTATTAAAATTTCCCCCTTTATCCTACCGAAGTGCTGCCGAAATTTCTTTTGAATTCTTGCTTGTTCCTCATGTCTTTCTTCATCTCTTTCCATCCTTCAAGTTTCATTGGTTTCACTCGTTTGTCAAAGAAGCAACTAAGTTCTACCTCTTGCTCTTTCTCTTACCCTTCTCATTCTAGATCTCGGGACGATATCCTCGTGTAGTGAAGGAGAGTTGTAACAGTCTGAGACCGACACTCCAGAAGATTCCCCTTTTATTTACATTCTCGTCTTCTGTTTCATTGGTTGTTGCATTCATCATCGCATCATTTGCATCATATGCATAGCATCGGCATTTTGTCAACACGAGTTTTCGAACTAGCATCCATTTGTAGTCGCTGGTTCTCTTCGTTCTTGCCGTTGCCCGTTTCGAGACCAACCACACATGCACGCGCCCGCGGCATCGATAAAATATTGTTCTTAAAGTGCATATGAAATATTCTTGGATTGGGTCGAAAGTTGGCATGTGGTCTTGTTATATTGTAGGTAGACTGCCTGCCATATTTCGTCGCAATCACATGTCAGATGATACCCGAGCAGTGCACTGCAGTAGTGTAGTCATTGGTTTATTAGCGGTCATTTTGGTGTTCTAAGTCTGAAACTATTTCCAATTAGCCATGTTGTGAGCTTCCTACCATGTGATCCATGCCTCTTTTGAGTATGTTATGTGAATAGGAAATGAAGTGTGTGCTATATTCTACTGCCCCATGCTTAGTTTGTGCATTTTAGGATCTTTTAGCTTTTTGTTTTCATGTGTGCAATATGCCATCTTGCTATTTTGGGCGGATTTGAAATAAAACTTGTGTTGGTTGTTGTGGTTGAACCGTAGCTCCATTTTGGACATGCCATATATGAAAATTCTTTAGAAATTCATGTAGTATCATAATATCTTGTTGCATCCATGATTTGAAAAGTTAGTTGTAATTTTCATGCATTTTGCATTCATGGCATATAATCTTGTGATTGTCATATCCTTTAGACCGTAGCTCCGTTTGAGATGTTCCACATATGAAAATCGACTAGACTGACACGTAGAATTGCTTGGTATACTTTATTATGTTGTTTAACAAATATATAATAGGGTTACTTCAAGTCTGGACCAATTTCGAAATAAACATATGGGGTTATTTCAGAAATGCTATAACTTTTTTCCAGCCTCATTTAAGATGCCTAGATAGATAGTGTACTTATGCTTAACCTCTTGCCATGTTTAACAACATTTAATATTGTCGTGTACCTAAACAAGAGTGATCCAAATATTCAAATGTGGAGTTTCATCAATATGCAACTCGTTACATATTGAGCTTCACTTAATGTGTAGTATTTGATTGTTGTGATTTGACATGCCTTGCATAGTTAAACCAGACATGCATCATAATTGTTTGCGCATCATGTCATCATATGTTGTGGTATATCGTGTGTTGATTGTTTTTTTCGGATTACTCCTTCTCGATAGATTTCTGAAAGCGTTCGGAGTGTGAGGATTCGTTCGACTACGTTTGTTCGACTTCTTCATGGACTCGTTCTTCTTCCAAGAGAGATCAGGCAAGATGACACATTTCTCTGGATACCACTACTATCATTGCCATGCTAGTTGTCCCGTTTTTATCGTTATGTCTCGCTACCTACCACTTGCTTGTCAAGCCTCCCAACATTGCCATGAAAAGCCTCTAACCCTCCACCTTCCCAGCAAACCTTTGTTTGGCTATGACACCGCTTGCTCAACCCTTCTTATAGCATTTCTAGCTGCAGGTGCAATTGCTTCCATGTGACAACATGTACATTTTGATATCACAATATTATTTCTATTTAATTTAATGTACATATATAGACTTGGTAAAAGGTGGAAGGCTTGGCCTTTTGCTCGGTGTTTTGTTCCACTTTTGTCGTCCTAGTACTTGTGTACCGGTGTGATGTTCCATATTTTGTGCTCCTAACATGGTCGTGGTTCTTATGGGGACCCCCTTGATTTTTGTTTTGGGAGAAAACTCTTTTGGCAAGGCCCAACTTTGATTTTACCATTCTCCAACCTAATAAAACTTGCATAGGGACTTTCCGGACCCCGTGGATAATTAATCAACAACCCGGGCCAGTGCTCCTCACGAGTGTTGGTCTAAAATGGCAGTAGCAGGGGCCACCAACTGGTGTGCTAGCCGGAAACTTAGCCAATCCAGTCGTGTCCTGAGAACGAGATACGCGACTCTTATTGGGTTCGTCGACAAGTCGGGCGGTCTTGCTGGATTTGTTTTTACCTTTCTCGAACGTTTTGTGCGTGGGATTTCGACGACACTTCGGGTTATCTCGAAGTTGAGATTTTCCATCGGGATCACGCAAATACTACGGGTTATTCTGCGGTTGAGGAATTCCAACGCGGCGTGTAGTTAATTTGTGATGGATGAGTTGGAGCGCCCGGGGTCAAATCTTTCGAAAAGCCGTGCCCGCGGTTATGTGGAAACTTGTAACGTTTGTTTAACACCCGATCATAGCAAACTTGAAGTAAACTCTAATAAAATACACCAACTGTGTGCGTAACCGTGGCTATCTCTGCTCGTGAGTCCTTATCCGACATAGAATACGGTGTTGGGGAACGTCGCATGGGAAACAAAAATTTTCCTACGCACACGCAAACCTATCCATGGTGATGAGCATCTACGAGAGGGAGAGTGGATCTACATACCCTTGTAGATCGCTAAGCGGGAAGCGTTAAGAAACGCGGTTGGTGTAGTCGAACATCTTCGCGATCCAAATCGCCGAGCGTCCCGCGATCTCATCACGATCCGTCCCGCGATCCAATCACGATACGTCCCGTGAACTCATCACGATCCGTCCCGCGATCTCATCACGATCCGTCTCACGATCTTGATCACGATCTGTCCCGCGAACTCATCACGATCCGTTCCACGATCTCATCACGAACCGTCTCGCGATCTCGATCACGGTCCTTCCGATCTAGCGCCGAACGGACGGCACCTCCGCGTTCAGCACACGTGCAGCTTGATGACGATCTCCACCGTCTTGATCCAGCAAGATGAGGTGGATAGGAGAGAGAGTTCACCGGCAGCGTGACGGCGCTCCGGTGATGGTGGTGGAGCAATTCCGGCAGGGCTTCGCCTAAGCGCTGCGGAAGACCGATCTAGAGGAGAAACTGTGCACCGGTGAAACGGGTAGCACGTGGCCGGAAATTCTGTCCAAAAACCACCCAATCCACTAGTATATATAGGAGGAGAGGAGAGGAGAGGCAGCCAAGGCCTTTGGGTCGGCCGAAATAGGAGGTGGGAAGAAATCCTACTTCACCTCCAATCCTAGTTGGAGTAGGATTGCCTCCTATTGGCTGATTTTCCACTTTTTGCTTTAGGACTTTCTCTCCTGCGCCATGGGCCTTTGTGGCTATTTTCCCAGCCCACTAAGGGCTGGTTATTATTCTCCCACAGCCCATGGACCTCTTGGGGTCGAAATACCCCTCCCAGAGGCCTCCCGGTACACTACCGGCACTCCCGGTACACTACCGGCACTCCCGGTACACTACCGATGAGCCCGAAACTTTTCCGGAAACCAAACTGGGACTTCCTATATATGAATCTTTACCTCCGGACCATTCCGGAGCTCCTCGTGATGTCCGGGATCTCATCCGGGACTCCGAACAAACTTCGGTCACCACCATACATAACTCTACACTACCGAAACGTCACCGAACCTTAAGTGTGCAGACCCTGCGGGTTCGAGAACTATGTAGACATGACCGAGACACCTCTACGGTCAATAACCAATGGCGGGACCTGGACGTCCACATTGGTTCCTACATATTCTACGAAGATCTTTATCGGTCGAACCTCTATGTCAAGGATTCAGTTAATCCCGTATAACGTCCCCTTTGTTCTTCGGTATGTTACTTGCCCGAGATTCGATCGTCGGTATCTCCATACCTAGTTCAACCTCGTTACTGGCAAGTCTCTTTACTCGTTCCGTAATACAAGATCCCGTGACTAACAATTAGCCACATTGCTTGCAAGGCTTGTTGTGATGTTGTATTAACGAGTGGGCCCTGAGATACCTCTCCGTCACACGGAGTAACAAATCCCAGTCTCGATCCATGCCAACTCAACAAACACCATCGGAGATACCTGTAGAGCACCTTTATAGTCACCCAGTTACGTTGCGACGTTTGATACACACAAGGCACTCCTCCGATATCCGTGAGTTGCATGATCTCATGGTCATAGGAACATATACTTGACATGCAGAAAACAGTAGCAATAAACTGACACGATCATATGCTATGTTTGTAGTTTGGGTCTTATCCATCACATCATTCTCCTAATGATGTGATCCCGTTATCAAATGACATCTCATGTCCATGGCTAGGAAACCTTAACCATCCTTTGATCAACGAGCTAGTCCATTAGAGGCATACTAGGGACATGGTTTTGTCTATGTATCCACACATGCATTTAAGTCTCCGATCAATACAATTATAGCATGGATAATAAACGATTATCATGAACAAGGAAATATGATAATAACTAATTTATTATTGCCTCTAGGGCATATTTCCAACAGTCTCCCACTTGCACTAGAGTCAATAATCTAGTTCACATCACCATGTGATTCGCATTGTTATGAATCTAACACCCAATGAGTTTTGGGGCTCGATCATGCTTTGCATGTGAGAGAGGTCTTATAGTCAACGGGTCTGCGATATTAAGATCCGTGTGTACTTTGCAAATCTCTATGTCAAACCGTAATCACTGCTACCACACTCCACTTGGTACTATTTCCAAATGGCTGCTCCACTATACGTATCCAGATTGCTACTACTAGTCATCCGGATAGGTGTTAAAGCTTGCATCGACGTAACTCTTTACGACGAACTCTTTATCACCTCCATAATCAAGAAACATTTCCTTAGTCCTCTGGTTACTAAGGATAATTCCGACCGCTGTCCAGTGATCCACTCCTGGACCACTCTTGTACCCCCTGACAGACTCGTGGCAAGGCACACATAGGTGTGGTACACAGCATGGCATAATATAGAGCCTATGGCTAAGGCATAGGGGACGACATTCATCCTTTCTCTTTCTTCTGCCGTTGTCGAGCTTTGAGTCTCACTCAACTTCACACCTTACAAATCAGACGAGAACTATTTCTCTGGCTGATCCATTTTGAACTCTTTCAAAATCTTGTCAAGGTATGCACTCATTGAAAGTCTCATCAAGCATCTTGATCTATCTCTATAGATTTTGATGCTCAACAATTAGGTAGCTTTATCCAGGTCTTCATTTGAAAAACACTTTTCAAACAACCTTTTATGCCTTCCAGAAATTCTACATTATTTCCGATCAACAATATGTCAACCACATATACTTATCAGAAACTCTATAGTGCTCCCACTCACTTTATTGCAAATACAAGTTTCTCGTAAACTTTGTATAAACTACAAAAACTTTGATCACCTCATCAAAGTGTATATTCCAACTCCGAGATGCTTGCTTCAGTCCATAGAAGGATCACTGAAGCTCTCTCATCTTTTAGCATCCTTAGGACTGACAAAACCTTCTGGTTGTATCACATACAACCTTTCCTTAAGTAAACCGTTAAGGAAACGACGTTTTGACATCCATCTGCCAGATTTCGTAATTGAAAATGCAGCAACTGCTAACATAATTCCAACAGACTTTTAGCATCGCTACGAGTGAGAAAGCCTCCTCGCATTCAACTCCTTGAACTTGTCACAAACAACTTTGCAACAAGTCGAGCTTTACAAATGGTGACATTCACCATCAGTGTCTGTCTTCATTCTAAAGGTCCATTTGTACTCAACGACCTGCCGTCTAACGAGCAAGTCTACCAAAGTCTATACTTGGTTTTCATAAATGGATCCTATCTCGGATTTCATGGTCTCTAACCATTTGTCGGAATCCGGGCCCATCATCGCTTCTCCATAGCTCGTAGGTTCATCGCTGTCCAACAACATGACCTCGAAGACAGGGTTGTCGTACCGCTTAGGAGCAGTACACATCCTTGTCGACCCACGAAGTTCGATAGTAACTTGATCCTGAAGCTTCATGATCATCATCATTAACTTCCTCTTCAACTAACGTAGGCTTCACAGAAACATCTTTCTGCGCTGCGCTACTCTCTGGTTGAACAAAGGTTTAACAACCTCATCAAGTTCTATCTTCCTCCCACTCAATTGTTTCGAGAGAAACCTTTCCTCGAGAAAGGATCCGTTTTAGTAACAACCACTTTGCACTCGGATCTGAGATAGAAGGTTCACCCAACTGATCTTAGGGTATTCTATGAAGATGCATTTGTCCGCCTTGGGTTCGACCTCATTAGGTGAAAACATTTTTCACACAAGTGCCGCAGCCCCAAGTATTAAGAAACGACAGCTTAGGTTTCTATCAAACCATAATTCATATGGTGTCATCTCAACGGATTTAGATGGTGCCCTATTTAAAGTGAATGTAGTTGTCTCTAATGCATAACCCCAAAATTATAGTAGTAAAACGACAAGAGACATCATAGTACGCACCATGTCCAATAGAGCATAACTATGATGTTCGGACACACCATCACACTATGGTGTTCCAGGTGGCGTTTAGTTGTGAAACAACTTTCACATTGTCTTAAGTTGTATGCCAAACTCGTGACTCAGATATTCACCTCCACGATCATATCGCAGTCATTTTTATCTTCTTGTCACGATGATCTTTAAACTTCACTCTGAATTTGCTTGAACCTTTCAAACGATTCAGACTTGTGTTTCATTAAGTAAATATACACTATATCTACTCAAATCATCAGTGAAGGTAAGAAAATAACGATATCCACTGCACACTACAAGACTCACTAGATTGCATACATCAACATGTATCATTTCCAATGAATCACTTGCCCGCTCCATCCAACGGGGTCCTTTAGTCATCTTGCCCAAGAGGCATGGTTCGCATGTCTCAACCGATTCAAAATCGAATGAGTCCAAATATCCATCAGCATGGAGTTTCTACATGCGCTTTATACCAATATGACATTTAGCGGCAGTGCCACAAATATGTGGTACTATCATTATTAACTTTGTATCTTTTGACATCAATGTTATGAACATGTGTAATACTACGATCAAGATTTCAACAAACCATTCTCACTGGGTGCATGACCATTGAAGGTATTATTCATGTAAACAGAATAACCATTATTCTCTAACTTAAATGAATAACCGTATTGCAATAAACATGATCTAATCATGTTCATGCTCAACGCAAAACACCAAATAACATTTATTTAGGTTCGTCACTAATCCTGAAGGTAGAGAGAGCGTGCGATGTTGATCACATCAACCTTGGAAACACTTCCAACACATATCGTCACCTCACCCTTAGCTAGTTCTCCGTTTATTCCGTAGCTTTTATTTCGAGTTACTAACATTTAGCAACCGAACCGGTATCCAATACCCAGGTGCTACTAAGAGTACTAGCAAGGTACACATTAGTAACTCGTATATCAAATATACTTCTATCAATGTTGCCAGCCTTCTTATCTACCAAGTATCTAGGGTTGTTCCGCTTCAGCGACCTCTCACCTCATAATAGAAGCACTTAGTCTCGGGTTTGAGTTCAACTTTGGGTTGCTTCACTGGAGCAGCAACTGACTTGCTATCCATGAAGTTTCCCTCCTTGATCTTGCCCTTTTCGAAACTAGTGGTTTGATTAACCATCAACACTTGACGCTCCTTCTTGATTTCTACCTTCGCGGTGTCAAACATCGCGAACAGCTCAGGGATCAATACTTCTATCCCTGGTGTATTATAGTTCATCACTTAAGTTCTAGTAGCTTTAGTGACAGTGACTTGGAGAACTATATCAATCACTATCTTATCTGGAAGATCAACTCCCACTTGATTCAAGCGATTGTAGTACCCAGACAATCTGAGTACATGCTCAACGATTGAGCTATTCTCCTTCATCTTACAGGCAAAGAATCTTGTTGGAGATCTCATATCTCGCAACACAGGCACGAGCCTGAGATCACAATCTCTGCCCCTAGAACATCTCATATGTTCTGTGACGTTCAAAACGTTTCGGAGCCTCAATTCTAAGCCGTAATGCATGACGCACAAAACTATCAAGTAGTCATCGAAACGTGCCTGTCAGATGTTCACAACATCTATAGACAACGCTAGAGGGGGTGGCGCACCGAGCGGTGCATTAAGGACATAAGCCTTCTGTGCAGCAATGAGGACAATCCTCAGATCACGGACCCAGTCCGCAATATTGCTACCAACATCTTTCAATTCTATTTCTCTAGGAACATATAAAAATACAAGGGAGCCACAACGCGAGCTAGTAATCTACAACATAATTTGCAAAGACACTTTGACTATGTTCATGATAATGAGTTCAATTAATCATATTATTTAAGAACTCCCACTCAAATTGACATCCCTCCGATCATTCGAGTGATACATGATCCAAATTCACCAACTCAAGTCCGATCATCACGTGAGTTGAGGTGGCTGCAATGGTGAACATCATTATGTTGATCATATCTACTATATGACTCATGTTCGACCTTTCGGTCTCTCGTGTTCCGAGGCCATGTCTGTACATGCTAGGCTCGTCAAGTTTAACCCGAGTGTTCTGCGCGTGCAAATCTGGCTTGCACCCGTTGTATGTGAACGTAGAGTCTATCACACCCGATCATCACGTGGTGTCTCAACACGACGAACTTTCGCAACGGTGCACACTCGGGGAGAACACAGTTCATCTTGAAATTCAAGTGAGGGATCACCTTATAATGCTACCGCCGTACTAAGCAAAACAAGGTGCATAAAAGGATTAACATCTCATGCAATTCATAAGTGACATGATATGGCCATGAACTTGTGTTTAAGATCTCCATCTTCGAAACACCGGCATGATCTCCATCGTCACCGGCACAACACCATGATCTCCATCATCTTGATCTCCATCAATGTGTTGCCATTGGGGTTGTGGCGCCAGCCCTGCTTCTACTTCTATTGCTACTGCTTAGCGATAAAGTAAAGCATTACATAGCGCTTAATGATTGACACGCAGGTCATACAATAATTAAAGACAACCCTATGGCTCCTGCCGGTTGCCGTACTCAACGACATGCAAGTCGTGAAATTCTATACATCACATGATCATCTCATACATCACATATATCTCATCATGTAATTGGCCATATCACATCACAACATACCCTGCAAAAACAAGTTAGACGTCCTCTAATTGTTGTTGCATGTTTTACGTGGCTGCTATGGGTATCTAGCAAGAACGATTCTCACCTACGCATAAACCACAACGGTGATACACTAGTTTGCTTTTCAACCTTCTCAAGGACCGCCTTTGTCGAATCCGATCCAACTAAAGTGAGAGAAACTGTCACCCGCAAGCCATCTAGGCAACAAGTTGCGTCGAGGGAACCGGTCTCTCGTAAGCGTACGAGTAATGTTGGTCCGGGCCGCTTCATCTCACAATCCCGCTGAACCAAAATACGACCAAGGGAGGAAGCAATCTAAGCATCAACGCCCACAAACCTTTTGTGTTCTACTCGAGATCTCATCGAACCATCAACCTAGCTCATGATGCCACTGTTGGGGAACGTCGCATGGGAAACAAAAAATTTCCTACGCACACGCAAACCTATCCATGGTGATGAGCATCTACGAGAGGGAGAGTGGATCTACATACCCTTGTAGATCGCTAAGCGGGAAGCGTTAAGAAACGCGGTTGGTGTAGTCGAACATCTTCGCGATCCAAATCGCCGAGCGTCCCGCGATCTCATCACGATCCGTCCCGCGATCCAATCACGATACGTCCCGTGAACTCATCACGATCCGTCCCGCGATCTCATCACGATCCGTCTCACGATCTTGATCACGATCTGTCCCGCGAACTCATCACGATCCGTTCCACGATCTCATCACGAACCGTCTCGCGATCTCGATCACGGTCCTTCCGATCTAGCGCCGAACGGACGGCACCTCCGCGTTCAGCACACGTGCAGCTTGATGACGATCTCCACCGTCTTGATCCAGCAAGATGAGGTGGATAGGAGAGAGAGTTCACCGGCAGCGTGACGGCGCTCCGGTGATGGTGGTGGAGCAATTCCGGCAGGGCTTCGCCTAAGCGCTGCGGAAAACCGATCTAGAGGAGAAACTGTGCACCGGTGAAACGGGTAGCACGTGGCCGGAAATTCTGTCCAAAAACCACCCAATCCACTAGTATATATAGGAGGAGAGGAGAGGAGAGGAAGCCAAGGCCTTTGGGTCGGCCGAAATAGGAGGTGGGAAGAAATCCTACTTCACCTCCAATCCTAGTTGGAGTAGGATTGCCTCCTATTGGCTGATTTTCCACTTTTTGCTTTAGGACTTTCTCTCCTGCGCCATGGGCCTTTGTGGCTATTTTCCCAGCCCACTAAGGGCTGGTTATTATTCTCCCACAGCCCATGGACCTCTTGGGGTCGAAATACCCCTCCCGGAGGCCTCCCGGTACACTACCGGCACTCCCGGTACACTACCGGCACTCCCGGTACACTACCGATGAGCCCGAAACTTTTCCGGAAACCAAACTGGGACTTCCTATATATGAATCTTTACCTCCGGACCATTCCGGAGCTCCTCGTGATGTCCGGGATCTCATCCGGGACTCCGAACAAACTTCGGTCACCACCATACATAACTCTACACTACCGAAACGTCACCGAACCTTAAGTGTGCAGACCCTGCGGGTTCGAGAACTATGTAGACATGACCGAGACACCTCTACGGTCAATAACCAATGGCGGGACCTGGACGTCCACATTGGTTCCTACATATTCTACGAAGATCTTTATCGGTCGAACCTCTATGTCAAGGATTCAGTTAATCCCGTATAACGTCCCCTTTGTTCTTCGGTATGTTACTTGCCCGAGATTCGATCGTCGGTATCTCCATACCTAGTTCAACCTCGTTACTGGCAAGTCTCTTTACTCGTTCCGTAATACAAGATCCCGTGACTAACAATTAGCCACATTGCTTGCAAGGCTTGTTGTGATGTTGTATTAACGAGTGGGCCCTGAGATACCTCTCCGTCACACGGAGTAACAAATCCCAGTCTCGATCCATGCCAACTCAACAAACACCATCGGAGATACCTGTAGAGCACCTTTATAGTCACCCAGTTACGTTGCGACGTTTGATACACACAAGCCACTCCTCCGATATCCGTGAGTTGCATGATCTCATGGTCATAGGAACATATACTTGACATGCAGAAAACAGTAGCAATAAACTGACACGATCATATGCTATGTTTGTAGTTTGGGTCTTATCCATCACATCATTCTCCTAATGATGTGATCCCGTTATCAAATGACATCTCATGTCCATGGCTAGGAAACCTTAACCATCCTTTGATCAACGAGCTAGTCCATTAGAGGCATACTAGGGACATGGTTTTGTCTATGTATCCACACATGCATTTAAGTCTCCGATCAATACAATTATAGCATGGATAATAAACGATTATCATGAACAAGGAAATATGATAATAACTAATTTATTATTGCCTCTAGGGCATATTTCCAACATACGGTGGGGTTATGTTTGACGCAAGTAGGTGCTCAGGATAACTTAGTGATCATTACTAGTTCACGTCCGTTATGAGTAGACCACCATACATTACTTTCTGTACTCGTAAGTTAGCCACCCAAATAAATTCTTAGTCGCTTGCTGTAGCCTCACCACTTAACCATACCTCACCCATTAAGCTTTGCTAGTCTTGATACCCTTGTAAATGAGATTGCTGAGACCCGTGGCTCACAGATTACTACAACAACAGTTACAGGTACAGGTAAGGCGATGAATTGATGTGAGAGCGATGCTTATTTGATTTGGAGTTCTTCTTCTTCTTCATCGATCTAGGATGGGTTCCAGGCGGCAGCCTGGGATAGCAAGGATGGATGTCATTTTATCGTTTGATTTTGTCCGTAGTCGGACCTTGCTCTTCTAATATGATGATTGAATTTGTTGTTGTATTGATGTGATCTTGATGTAGCTTGTGGTGAGTGTAAGCCAATTCCATATACTCATCTCTTCTGTACATGTACTTGTAATAATATCCATTCTTGCGAAATGACGAGATGCGCTTCTATCCCTGTCGAGGCCCTCGTGCCGAAATAAGGATAGGATCGCATCTTGGGCATTAGAATATAGCAGTCATACATCTTTTTAAGGTAGCAGGTGCATTGCATAAACCAAAAGGCAAATGCCTATAAGCATAAGTTCCAAAAGGACAAGTAAAGGTAGTTTTATCTTGGTGATCCTTTGACACAAGTATTTGAGAAAAACTAGAGTATCCATCAAGAAAACAAAAGTGTGTTTGTGTACATAGTCTCTCTAATGTTTGATCAATAAAATCAAGGGGTAACGGTCTTTCCTAGTAGATTTATTTAATTTCCTCAAATCAATCACCATCTTATAACCAGCTAAGATTCTTTGAGGAATAAGCTCATTTTTATCATTAGTCACAACAGTTATACCTCTTTCTTAGGAACACAATGAACATGACTTACCCATCTACTATCAACAATAGGATAAATTAGACCTGCTTCCAGAAGTTTTAATATCTCAGTTCTTACCACCTCCTTCATCTTAGGATTGAGATGACATTAATGGTCAACGACAGTTTAGGATCTGGTTCAATATTAATCTTGTGCTGACATAGAGTGGGGCTTATGCCCTCAAGATCATCAAGAGTATATCCAATAGAACCCATGTGCTTCTTTAGAGTTTTAAGAATCTCTTTTCTTCATGCTCTGAAAGGCTAGCACTAATAACAACAGGATATACGTTCTTTTCATCAAGACAAGGATATTTAAAAGTATTAGGCATTGTCTTCAGATCATGCACGGGATCTCCCTTGGGTGGGAGGGGCTCCCCTAAAATATCAACTAGTAAGTTGTTTTAAGAATAGGTGTTTGCCTAAGAAATACATCACCTATATCATTTCTTTTATTCATATGCATATCATTTCCGTGGTCTAGCAAACATTGTTCTAACTGATCAGTAGGAGGTACAGCAATAGAAACAAGACCAATTATTTCATCCCTATTAGGCAATTCTTTTTTCATGTGGTTCTCTGCTAAACTAAAAGAAATTAAATTCATGAGACATATCACCAAAGCTTACTTTGGTCTTCTCAATAGAGCATATTTATTTTAGTATATCAATATTCAAGAATGGTCTACCAAATATAATGGTACAAAAGTTATCTTGTTCCGAACCAAGTACTAGGAAATCAGTGGGGTACTTGAATTTTCCCCACAAGTCTTCAACATCGCTAACAATCCCAAGTGGTGAAATAGTATCACAGTTTGCAAGTTTAATGGTGACATCAATATCTTCCATCTCAGAGGGTGTTATGTCATGTATAATTTCTTGATATATTGTAAACGGTGTAGAACTAACACTAGCACCAATGTCACACAAGCCATGGTAACAATGATCTCCAATTTCAACTAAGACAACATACATGCCTGCAACTTGTTTGTTTTTATCGAGCTCACCTCACTCGCTTCTAACAGGTTTTGCAATTCTAGCAGCTTCAGCACAGAAGTAAATAACCTGAGCATCAATATTATCAACTAAGAGATCTTTAACAATATCAACTTTAGGGTCAACGTTTATTTGTTCAGAATGTTTAGGTGTCCGAACATGACATTTATTAACCACGGTTGTAGCCTTAGCATGTTCCCTCATTCTAATAGGAAAAGGAGGTTTCTCAATGTAAGAAGTAGGAACAATCAAATCAACATGGCTAACAATTACTTCTTCCTTCTTAATTTTAACAGGTTCCTCTATTGGTTTTCAAATGGGAGGATGAAATTTAAACCACTTCTATTTGGGTAGATCAACATGAATAGCAAATGACTCACATAAATTAGCTACTATTTCAGAGTCAAGACCATATTTATTGCTAAACTCATGGAAAGCATTTGTTTCCATGAAAGATTTAATGTGATCAAAATTAAGTTTTATACCAGACTCTTTACCTTAGTCTAGTTCCCAATCTTCAGAGTTGTGTTAAATTCTTTTGAGAAGATCCCACTTGAATCTAGTAGTCTCCTCCATATAGGAACCAATAGCACAAGAATCAAGTAATACTTTATCATCATGAGAAAGCCGAGCATAAAAAATTTGTATACTCATTTTTCTTGCAAGCTCATGGTTGGGGCAAGTGTGCATCGTAGACTTAAGCCTCCCCCAAGATTGAGAGATACTTTATCCTTCACAAGGCCATCAATTACAAATAAAGTTCTGATCATGATGGACTAGATGCATAGTGTCGGGGATATAACCCCACGGTGTGACCTGCCTGATGGGACGGGTCAACATACTGGCAGCTTAATGATTATGATGAAGATGGGTCGTGCTGTGACGAAAGGGAAGGTAAGACAATTTATCAGTATGCCGGATGGCAGCACAAATATATGAAGACGGTGGCTTGGAGCCCAAGAGGTGGAAGATGCCGAAGATTTTCCTTGCTTAAGAGACATGACAAGATAGAGATGTGTTAGGTCATGAGGTCATAATATAACCCAGAGTCTTGTAGGACTCAGGGTCTCGACCTGTATGTAAAGGAGAGCCCCTGAGGCCAGCAAACCCAAGTTTGACACCCTCGAAAGCTAGGTTAGAGATACCGCATCATTTTAATCGAGATTTCCATTAATATAGATACAAAGTAGGACGTAGGCTATTACCTCCATTGGAGGGGCTGAACCTGGGTAAACCCGCCTCCCGTTCTCGTTCGATCTCTTTGAGTCGACACCCGTCGGCGATGGCTTCACACCTAAGTCCTTGCACGAGGACATCAGCCATGACAAAACCATGATAGTTAGCGCCCACCGTGGGGCCTTCGTCCGGTGGGCGTGAGTCTTCAGAGGGAACCTGTCCATGGTTTGGGAAGTTCGCAGGTGATCAGATGATCAGAAGCCACCGTGGCAAGATCTGCATGGACAATCCAACCCGAGGGATCCAGGGAGTCTCGTCCTAGTGTGAGCGTCCGATCCCCCTTGATGTGTTGGGCATGACCATCTCCAAGATGGATTTTTGCCTCACACTAACGAGCCGGCTCGGCCCGTGCGGTTTGATCGGGATCAAGTCGGCCGGCTTCACATTTTCGTCATCTTTACTCAGGGAGTTTCCCTCACGGATGAGCCGCCAAGCAGCAATGGTGGGCTCGATGACTCAGATGGTAACTCCTCTATGGGAGAAACTGACTCGCTATGCCCTCTCTACAATGGTATGGTCGGAGGATCTCTCAAGGTTGAAGCCCCTGAGGAAATCCAAGAGTCAACTAGGCTGGTCATAGTATACTTGGCAGGAGTCACGACGTCACAAAACCCATCCGCTCCCAAGGCAGCTTTAGGGTCAGGCGGGTCGGGCAAGACGCCCGCTCAAGCAATAGTAGATCTGATGGCCAAGATGGCTAAGCTTGTCGAGAGTCCCATTACAGCGGAAAACCAAGAAGGGTGTAACATGGAGTTGACCAAGCTTAGAGACCAGATGCCTAAGTTACAGAGGGAAATTGATGCTCAGAATGCCAGGATGACAGAACTACAAGCCCACATGTATGATGAGTCAGAGCGCCTTAGGTTCGAGGCTTCGTAGCTTCAATGCCAGAAAGAGGCATCCGAGGCGGTTTACCAAAAGAGACATCAAAGTCGGCTGCCACTAAACCTTGAGCCACAGCGACTCTTCAACACCCGTCAACAGATGCCAGGGAATGGGCAACCACTTACGAATCCACAAAACGAGCCTCCCCAGCCCCTGCCATTTCCTTCACCACCATAGCATTTTTAGACACCACAGGGTCACTTTTCTAACCCCGTTTAAAACATGCTGGCTGCAACCCGACACTTGGAAACATTGCCCATACTGGGGAACACCCCTGTTGATATTGAGGCAAGGAACACCATCGAGATGTTAAAAACAGCGGTGATGCAACAAGCACAATATTCCTACAGCGACGATTGGATGCATTCCACCCCGTATGTCAGCCATAGTAAAAATCGCCACTTGGAATCTATGGCTGTCTCTAGCAGTGGGCGTAGGCTTCGACCCCAAATTTTCCCAACCTATCCTGTACTACCAGGAGCACAGGAAGTTGTGGACGCCGCTAGGAGTATGCGGCATGCAGAGGCGGAGGCAATAGCACAGGTGAACCAGCTGCAACCTCCTCAAACGGAAACCAGAACCAATAGTAGGACAATTGGGATACCTTGCCTGTCGCTGGCTCTCCGCGCAGAGCGTATGTCTAAAGACTTCAAGGGGCCTTGTAAGGTGCATAATTACGCGGCAGATCTTGAGATGGCATTTTGTATCAAAAGTTACAAGTTGGCAATGGATATGCTCGATGTTAGTGATGTCGTGTGCGCCACATACCTGACCATGATGATTGAAGGGCCGTCCGGAACATGGTTGAAGAATCTACCACCCAATTCCATCAATACTTGGTCAGAGCTTAAAGAGCGGTTCATAAAGAACTTCCAAGGTACGTGCAAAAGGCCAATGATGATTATGGACCTTCAACATTGCATCCAACGAGTCGATGAGTCGGCCCATCACTAGACCCATCGGGTCGCAGAGATTATAGACTCATCGGATAGCATCACGACGGCTCAAGCCATCCTGATCCTGGAAAATAACAGTTTCTCGTAAGCATTTCTACATAAAAGAGCTAGGATATTCTATAGCAATAAAGAGCACAAGTTTCAATCTTATGCAATGAAGGATTATGACAACTCTCAAGAAAACTGCAAGCAATATCCTTGACACTTGGGGCCTATTGCATATCAGCTTTTTCTAAGACAAGGATATGGAGAACACCTGGATCACCTCAAGGAGATGAGCCGACCCTTGGGGGCTAGATGTAAAATTATATAAAAAAGACCCAACTCACCTCAAGGAGACGAGCCGACCCTTAGGGGCTACATGTTGAATTATATACAAAAGACCCAGCTCACCTCAAGGAGATGAGCTGGCCCTTGTGTGCTACAGGTTGAATTATATACAAAATACCCAGCTCACCTCAAGGAGAGGATCTGGCCCTTGGCGGCTACAACTTGAAAGTTACAGTTATGATTATCAAAGACCCGACTCAAATCAAGAAATTGGGCCGGCCCGTTGGGGCTAGATAGGGATACATCAAGTACACAATAGAGAGCAACATACCTCATATTTGTTTTTCATCATACTAACAAGGCCTACTTCCATCTCCCGGCTTGTGGCAAGGCGATCCAGGTAACCAGCAAGGAGTTCTTCAGCGCTCATGCTCTCATAGTTTGGAAGGTCTAGCTTGGCTTTGCCTTTGTCTCATAGTCTAGTTCATCCTTAGCAACAATCTTGGTCAACACTTTTGAGACCCCAGGGACGGCATAACCCGACCCAGTAATGATAACCTCCTCGTTCTTATTGCAATGAGGTTCTTCAACTGTCTCGGGAGGACTAGGTGGGTCAGGATTCATCGTACGGTCAGCCTCAATGCCCACAACATTTGGACTTCATGGAATAGGTTGAGGAGTAACATCAATGTGAGTCTCCTGATGATCATCAGGATGACTCGCCTGAACTTCAGGAGCAGTCGAGGAAGGATTTCCTGGCTTAGGGGCCTTAGGATTGGTTGACGACCCGCCAACCTTCCTCTTCTTAGATTTGGCCTGAGCCCTATGAAATAAGGAGACATTATCAGTGAAGTGCTAAAAAGCGTGTAAAGGTAAAAATTCAACAAGAGAGGAACTCACCCCTGGTTGATCACAAGCGGTGGCAGCTTAGAAGCAGTTGAGTCAACTGACGAAGGTGGCGATTCCTGGTTATAGATTTAAATGATTGAAGAGATCAGTAATTTAAAGAAATCTACGGATAAAAGAAGAATAAGATTGAAAGGTACCTGAGTTGGGCATTTACGGGCAGTTGGCTTATCAGGTAAGCCGGCCGCAAGATCACCACTACCACTTTGGGTCTTGTGTTTTGACTGATATTGGACTTGCTTCAAAACAAAATCGAGATCTAAGTAAGCATCTGGGTGTGAGAAGCTTATTTTCCAAATGAACCGCCTTGTTCTTGCTGGGAACAAAGATTCTGAGCCAGAAGAAATGGAAATTACCTTAGTATCTTCAGCCGGGATCATATGAACATCACCCTAAGGAAAAGAGATCAGATGAGATTAGATGAACTCAGTAAAGCATGGTTATAGAAATTTGATTTTTACCTCTGACTGAACTCTGACTATTTCTGACTCACCCATAAGTGACGATTCCTCGGCCACCTCCTTGTTCTTCTTTGAAGCTGGAGGGCCCTGCGTCTTCTTGGTGGCATCTTTTCACTCGTTTCTTACCCCAAAATGGAGAATTGGCCTATTGAGTTGAGAATGAAATAAAAGGTAAGTGGTGAGAAGTTAAAAGAGAAATCATTGATGAAAATTAGGTGTAGGATTGTACAAAGTCCTTACGGGAGGAGCCGGGTTATAAGTATAAAGCGGCGTCAGTCCGTCTTGGCTACAAACGGATAGACTTTCTGTCATGGTTTTGTCATGGCAGATGTCTGAAGACTTGGATTCGAGGCCATCACTAAGGCGGTGGACTCAAAGGGGTTGGACGGGACGAAAGACACGGATTTACCCAGGTTCAGCCCCTCGAGATTAGGTAAAAGCCTACGTCCTGCTTTGTGTGTATTGATTGGAGTATTGATTACAAGGGAGCGTATTCGCTTGACCTAGCTCTTGACCTGTTGGATCCTGTCTATGCCGTCCCGGGTCTCGACTTTATATAGGAGGTCAAGACCACGGGATACACAAGTCTCATACCGACTCTTACAACGTATCTGATTCTGTCTCTAAATTGCCTAGCCAACTCTGGGAGGCTTGTCTCCAGGCGGCTTACATGCCTGGGTCTTGCATCTTCTTCCCGACTCTGGGCCTCCGCCACAGCTCATCTAGTGAGCCGCCGTGCAGCCTAATCTTCCTCTTCTAGCCCATATACTAACGAGCCACATAGGTATGACCTGGCCCCTCCTGGGCGGGTCTTACCACGGGGTTATATCCCCAACATTAGGCCCCAGATTGATTTGGGCTTGCTCATGTCAATCTTCACCCATTAACTTGCGGCGAGTCTCACACCCTTGTTACCTGAAAGGGAAAGTAAACACATAACCAGCCCTGACGTCACCTTCATTTACTTTGAAAACATTTCCTGACATATGACATAGATCCTATCATTAAACGACCGTCCTGAAGATCGAGGCACCAATCTCGGTCGGTCAATATCCTTCGCCTTGATTCCCACACGCTCGTTTGGCCTTCCGTTCAATTAAATAGGACCGGGAGGGGTCTTCTCATTTTTATCCGCCACCCCCACTTCTTCTTCTTCCTCTCGACGCCAACGCTCCTGAGCTCCGTCACGCTAGTGGAGCCCTGTCGCCGTCGTCAAACCTGGCCACTGCATCAACCTGAACTTTCCATACTTTCGCCCATGTCCGCCACATCCTTTAAGGTATGTTCCTCATCCTCCCTTAGATCTGTAACTTAGCACTTGAACTTTGTCAAGTTCATCGGCCCCTATTAGTGCGTAGGCTCTTCTTCGTAATGCCAACCGATGAACAACCCCTTAGATCTTGTGATGCTTGCCTATCCACTGGGGCTAGTCATGCAAAGTCAACAGTAGCCCGACCTAGATCTATAATTGTTTCTTCTTCTTGTGCTAGACTGTTTGTTCTTCCTCAGTTCACCGCTAGGGTTGAATAAAATTTGATTTTCCCTTGCCTGTAGATCTTGCAATTTCAGTTTATTATGCAAAACTTGTTTGTAGGTCCTTCGCAATTTTTGCATCATGGCCTTATTCACCTAACCCACCACCAAACCTCCGGCTCTTACAATAGACTGTACCAGCGGCTTAGAATCATAGTATTTAATTTGATCAGTCGTCTCGGTTTGTCTAGTCGCTTTCTGACCCATCGTGTACTGCCACTTTTCACAGCCTTAACTCGCCAACATTTCTCGGGCGTCTTCTTCTTGTAACTGGGTCGACTCTAGAGTCTCCGAACAATTCCTAAAAGATTTTGTAGAGGCTGGAACCTTGCCGGCTCAGAATTTTATTTATTGGCGGGTTCCAGGTTTGGAGAAGAGACCCATCCCACAAGAGGGTGAAATTGTTATTTTTCCTGACCACCTTGCACGCGGTTTCAGCCCGCCCGGATCTAAATTCTTCTGAGACGTCCTCCATTTCTTTAAATTGCATCCTCAGGACATTGCCCCCAACTTTGTCTCCAACTTGTGCAACTTCCAAATCCTTTGCGAAGTGTACTTACAAGAAGAGCAACTAGTTTATCTTTTCCATGACTTTTTCTACGTCAACCGCCAAACGGAAGTGGCGGCTGGCCCCAGCTTGGAGCTCGGCGGAGTCTCCATCCAAAGAAGAAGAGATATGGGTTTTCTAGCTGTTCGAATGTCAAGTCACCCCAAGGATTGGAATAGAACTTGGTTCTATTGTAAAGACACCTCTCCAGAGGGAGAACATCCACTACCAGGTTATTGTCCTACCCGACTCTACACCACAACTGAACTTAGAGACCGGATGTTTTCCATAGCACGAGCGAAGTATGCTCCGGCCTTTGCCATGATCAGAGCCCTCTTGGCAAACAGTTTGATAGGAATTGAATTAACCCGCTCTTGGATCTCATGGAAGGTCTTACCACTGAGCCGGCGTGACCGGCTTATGTGTGATTATACGGGTGATGCAAATGATCCCCTCTGCTTCAATCACACCAATCTGACAGAGGAGAACATTATTTCTGCTATCAAGGGACTTACCCGTGAGTCCCAAGAGGCTTGTCGTACAGTCGGGTTAATGCCTTTCTGTGCCGCAAACCCAGCCCCACATGTAAGGACGGCTTCCAAATCTCTTTTACCTCCGTCGTAACTATATATTTGTAGAAGCCTTAATCTTGCTTTCAGGCTAACTCCATCTTTTGGAAGAAAAACTATACTCCTCCTGTGAAGAAGAAGTCTCAGGCGGGTAACACCCGTGGCCGTAAACCAAAAAGGTCGGCTCAAAACTTGCTTGAGCTTGACGACTCAGTGGTAGAACCTGATTCCCTTGGATGTTTTATACAACTTATTGACAATTATTTTACTCAGGAGGAAACATATATGAGCCACGCCAACGCCCCTGAGGTAACTTATCTTTCTTCTGACTCAGAAAACTTCCCCCCACTGAAGATACCGTGGGTCATCCGAAGAGTTCCTTTTTCGCACCCTCTCACTTACTTAGATCCCAAATTTTCCTTGAAAAAACAACAGCACAACTCCCGATGTCAGACCCAGAGTACCTACTCTGGGACCTCATGATCGGATTACCTAACGCCCCGGCGCCGCGGAAACGTCCCGCTGAGGTATTTATTATGAACCCAATATCGTCTTATATTTCTGCAATGATGTCTTATCATTGTACCTTACTGATTTGATTTTGTATGAGTCCCCTCCTTCCTTTGGCGACTCAACTACCTCTAAGCTTCCTCCCATGAAGGTCAATATAGAGTAAGCTTCCACCTCTGCCGTGTATTTTCTACCTGTATCACCTTTATACTATGTGTTGACTCCTTGCTTTCTTAGGGCGCAGGCCAAATGCAGAAAGGCCGGCAGGTCTACCGCTGCTCCGACTACTCAACAACCGGATATTGCTGAGCCATCCCACTCTCTGGTTAAACCTTCTGATGCTACCAAAGAAACACCTGAGCAATCTCCCCTACCCTCAGAACCTACGGGTCATCACCCAGTGGCTTCTGATAGCCCCATTGCTGACCCTAAGCCGCCCAAGCTTTCCACTGAAGACTTGCCTTTCCCTGATGTCACCATCACTGGGACGGTTTATCAATATCCCACACACCATACTCTGATGAAGCAGTCCAGCAAAGATGCTACTTACTCTCCTGAGAAACATGACTTAATAAATATGAGGTATCTTCCATCTTCTCTCTCTATTATACCCATACTTAGCCCCCAAGAACTGGATTAATATTGCAAATAATAGACCGGGTCTTCCAAACCTTCAATTTTTATATATAGGGCTTTAACCTGTGACTCCCAAGTACTGGGTTAAATTGCATGTAAGGCGGTACTTTAGTCATAGATCCAATTGTAGCCCCCATGTCCGGAGCATTATGAGAATGATGATACGGATCTTTCACATGTAAGAAGTTTCACCGGGTGTAGCCCCCAAGTCCGGAGCATTATGATAATGATGAGCCGGAACTTTCATCGCAGATTTGAAACTGAAAACACAGACATTAGCCCCCAAGTGCCAAGTATATTGCTTGTAATGTGCTTGGGACTTTATAAGAGTTAATTCATCCAATGACTTATCATTGATAACCTTTCACTTGTGAAATGTAGGAAGCTTTGAATACCTTCGAGTCTGAGCGGTTCGACTTGAGGGAGAACCTGTCAGCCCAACAGACCGCCCAGGCCATAACGGAAGAAAAGTTGCGGGCGGCTGTTGAAGAGCTTGAGAAACTCCAAGCTGAATTCCTTGCATATAAGAAGGTTGCTGAAATGGAGCAAGCCACCCTGGTGAAGCATGCAAGCGATGTAGAGGACCGACTCAACCTTGCATTGGCGGAGCTAAAGACCCTCAAGGACCACATCTCTAAGATGACTACTGCTACCTTTGGTAAGTATATGCAGCTCAAAAAATATTATCATTAAATAAACACCCGTTGGGCAGCTTATACATTCAACTTTTCCTTGCAGGCAAAAGGAGCCGCCAGCTATCTTCTGATAGTCTGATGAAGTTGAAAGCAGTCTACACCTTGAAGGAGCAACTGTATAGTGGGGCCCTTTGTACCATCAAGGCTATGATAACTGCCAAATATGTCTCCAAATTTATGAAGGGTGTCCTGGAGCTCTTATCAACTTTGCCCAAGCAGGTGGAGGAAATAAGGCGATCAACCACCACAAGAGGAGCTATAGCTGCGCTGAGCCGGTCCATGGCCTTCGCTCCAGAATTAACTGCTGAAGAGATGATGAACGGCTTCCCTTCCAAGAAGAATGATGGCTCATACTTCACGGAAGCCGATTATGCCAAGTGCATTAAGGCCTCCCAGCGACTTGCCTCCATATTGGTTGATGAAACAGACCTGGTTCCATATCAGGCGGCTTATGTTGAAAACAACCAACGGTTGCGCTGCCCTACCTTTAAAGCTAGAGACTTGGTACCTGCATGTCGTAAGCCGCTCTTTGCCCCTGACATTGATCCCTCTCCACTTTTCGATGATGCACAATTCGAATCCTTACTAAACTGCAACTGGGATGTGGATCGTCTTCAGATCGAAGAGCCCGAAGACCCGGCGCAGGATAACCCACCAACCAATTAAATTCCTTGTCTTTGACTGATTGTAACCTGGCCGGCTAAGCCGGAACAAGTGCAAAACTGATAAGCCTTTCGTGTTTTGAGATCTTAGATAGCCCTATAATATACTTTGCAAACTTCTTATGCCTTAATCAACGACTCATCTTCTAGGGATAAGTTTTGCAAAAATCAAACAAAACAATGTACAATGTTTACCTGGGCGGCTTTGAGAAGAGCATAACCCAAAGATCTTCAATGTAACCTTACTTCATCTTTCATCTTGCTCTGGCCACACTTATGATATGAATGCAATGTATGAGGCAGCTATGATGAAATACATGATGCAATGTGTATGATGCAATATGTATGATGCAATGTATGAGGCAATGTATGATGTAATGCATGATGGTCTTGCTTTCCCCTTGTGTTTTGGTTTTCGAAAACTCATATTTTGGCCCTTTTGAAGGGCAAACTATTGCTTTGAACCGCTTAACAGTGCAGGGTCTCTAACAAGAGTGACCACCAATCTTGCACGGCTCAGGGTCTCCAGGCGAGATTAACTGCTAAGGGCGCAACAGACCAAAATTATAATGGAGAGAGTGCCCTGGGGCCCATAAGCTACTTCTCACGTGACATAGATCAGTCGTTTGAACCTTAAACAATGTCACTTGTTAAGATTGTGATGGGCCACTTGGCGGAGAGTACGTAGCAGATGAGAGAGATCTTTCCCTTGCCGTTGTATGAGGCCCTCAGAGGGGGTGTGTTGACAGCTCTCTGCACCCCTACGCAAGCGGCAACTACATACAGGCAGGTATGACTCTGCCAAAGTGGGGGCAACCTTCACCCACTCCGACGCCTTTCTCTGGTCCATGAGGCTCATCCTCTTTGGCTCCCATGGCACCCATGTTTGAATGGCTCGCATCATGGCAGCTCGTCCTCTTGAGACTTAGTGCCCATGTTTGAACGGCTCACATCATGGCGGCTCGCCCTCTTGAGCGGATTGGCACCCATGTTTGAACGGCTTGCATCCTGGCGGCTCGCCCTCTTGAGTGACTTGAGATCTTACGCCAATAAGGTAAGGCACCCATGTTTGAACATCTCGCAACATGGCGGATCGCCCTCTTAAGTAACCTTAAGTCTTTCATCAGTAAAACGGTGCACCCATGTTTGAACTGCTCGCAACGTGGTGGCTCGTCCTCTTGGGTGACATTAAGCCTCTCGCCATCTTGCACGCCATCATCTATTGGTCCGCCGGTTTGTAAGCCGCCATGTTGTAAATCATCGCACCATGGTGCTATTTTGGCTGAAGAGCCGGTCAAAAGGGTGAGCAAGCTAAACCCGGCGGGTTGGAAGCCCCCAACTGACCATATGGAGGTGTTCATCTTTGTACAAATTTGTAATGCCAAAGAGAAAAACGACAGAGTCCCTGTCTTGCAGGGATGCCAACTTTATTATATGAGTATAAATAAAAGAAAATATGTATGTACAAAAGTAAGAGTAGATGACTCAAGTATAGTAAGGCCATAGATGAGCAATGTTCCACGGCCGGTGAGTCTCCTTCCTCGAGGTACGTGATTCATCTCACACATTGATGAGATAATAAGACCCATTTTTCAGATTCATGCTAACCACGAAAGGTCCCTCCCATGGTGGTGATAACTTGTGCGCATCTGTCTGATCTTGAATCTAACGTAATACCTATCATAGCCCTAGAAATTGTTTGTATTAGTTGCATCATTGAGCATTTATTTCATCATGTTTAACTTCAAATGAATTTGAAATGGGGATGACAAACCCTAGCATCTCATGGATTAAACCAAACTCCAACAGCTGAATTTTCAATGTTTCCAAATGACCTTAAAAAATGTTCACCATTTCTGATAAATGTTGGAAACAACATACTAGGGGTGCTGAACTTCTAAATAATTATTTTGTATTTTTAAATAAATCATGAATGCATCTGAAATGATAATTAAATGACTATAAATATTTTATTTTTCCAAAAGTGCTGAAACTTATGATGGGGCTTAGCAATATTATGGTTAGACCCCAAAATAAATTCCAGGGTTTTTGTCTTTAGGGTTTTTGCCAAAATATTTTAAACACGGAGAAAATAAATAGAAAATAAAATAGAATAGAAAGAAGAGGCCTACTTGGCCACTTACCAGGCCCAAGTGGGAGGACAAGCCCACCCTGGTGAGCGGTCGTCTTCAACCTGTGCCAGTAGGCAGAGGCGAAGCCGTGCACGCCGAGCCGGGAGGTCTCCACCTCCGGCTTCACCGTGGCACGGGCGGGCCTTCTAGCGACGCCACGAGGATGCCCAGACCCTTGGCTCCATTCCCCCTTCTGTTCCCTCTTCTCTGCTCTCTTCCTCGGACCCGAGCGCTCCCGTTCCTGCTGTTCGCCATAGCCGTAGCCATTGACCTCGCCAAGCCCCGTAGCCATGTCCAGAAGCTCCAGCCCTTCGTCTTCGTCTTCTCCATCGAGCAGAGCAACGCGGGAGGCACTACATCACCGTCAGCAATCTCGCCTTCAACCTCAAGCGCTGGCAATCCCCATCGTTGCTTTGCTACGCATACGGCGTCCCCGACCTCATCGTCTTCGCGAGAAGCTCCGTGGTGAGCTTCTGCATCCCCCCCTATCGCACCGTTGCTCGCGTCCCCTCGCCACTGACCTCGCCATGGCCGAAAGCTCCGGCCGTTGCAAAAGTCGCCATGGCCATCATCTCCGGCCACCCCGTAGCCCCCCGCGTGCTCCCCTGGATGTGCACGGGGATGGGCTCCCCTCTGGTGCCCTCAACACTGCTAGCCGCCCCCTGTAGCACCGCCCCGAGAACGCCGGCGAGCCACCGCCGCGGGATTTGGTCACCGGTGGCTAACCCCAGCTGGTTTGATGTGGCGTGATTAGCGTAAGACATAATCACCCATTAACCACCCCCTGACGCTGACTAGTGGTCCCAAGCTTAATTAACCAACCATTTCTTTTTAATTAAGCAATAGTTAACAATGTGCCTATGACATGTGGGTCCCACCGCCAGGTTTGACCAGAGCTGGCCCTGTTGACTAGGTGATGTCAGCATGACTTAGTGTTGATGCAGTAAAGTATTTCCGAAATTAAAATAAATCAATAAATGATTTAATATTTTCAGAAAATGTTTAAAACTTCTAAAAATCATAGAAAATAATCTGTAATTCGGATGAAAATAATGTATATATGAAAAATGATTAGAAAAATCCAACGAATCTGTTTATGCCATGATCATGCATGTTTGAACAAGTTAACATCACTAAGTAGGATATTTTATGATTAGGGCAATATAGGAAATATCATTTGGAGTTGGAATTCCACTTCAGTTAACTTGGCTAATTATTCCTCTAGGTCAATTTAGTACCTTAACTTATCATATCATGCATCATGGTTGTTGCATTGCATTGAATGTGTTCCTTTCTTGTTTGTCGGTTTTGTTCCCTCTCGATAGACGATGGTTCTTTTGGAAATATGCCCTAGAGGCAATAATAAATCAGTTATTATCATATTTCCTTGTTCATGATAATCATTTATTATCCATGCTATAATTGTATGGATCGGAGACTCAGATACATGTGTGGATACATAGACAACACCATGTCCCTAGTATGCCTCTAGTAGACTAGCTCGTTGATCAAAAGATGGTTAAGGATTCCTAACCATGGACATGAGATGTCATTTGATAATGGGATCACATCATTAGGAGAATGATGTGATGGACAAGACCCAAACTCCAAACGTAGCATATGATTGTATGATCGTGTCAGTTTATTGCTACTGTTTTCTGCATGTCAAGTATATGTTCCAATGACCATGAGATCATGCAACTGACAGATATCGGAGGAGTACCTTGTGTGTATCAAACGTCGCCACGTAACTGGGTGACTATAAAGGTTCTCTACAGGTGTCTCCGAGGGTGTCCATTGAGTTGACATGGATCATGACTGGGATTTGTTACTCCGTGTGACGGAGAGGTATCTATGGGCCCACTCGGTAATACAACATCACAATAAGCCTTGCAAGCAATGTGACTAAGTGTTAGTTGCGAGATCTTGTATTACGGAACGGGTAAAGAGACTTGCCAGTAACGAGGTTGAACTAGGTATGGAGATACCAACGATCGAATCTCGGGCAAGTAACATACCGAAGAACAAAGGGAACATCATACGGGATTAACTGAATCCTTGACATAGAGGTTCGACCGATAAAGATCTTCGTAGAATATGTAGGAACCAATGTGGACATCCAGGTCCCGCCATTGGTTATTGACCGTAGAGGTGTCTCGGTCATGTCTACATAGTTCTCGAACCCGCAGGGTCTGCACACTTAAGGTTTGGTGACGTTTCGGTAGTATAGAGTTATGTATGGTGGTGACCGAAGTTTGTTCGGAGTCCCGGATGAGATCCTGAATGTCACGAGGAGCTCCGGAATGGTCCATAGATAAAGATTCATATGTACGAAGTCCTGTTTTGGTCGCCGGAAAAGTTTCGGGCTCATCGGTAGTGTACCGGGAGTGCCGGTAGTGTACCGGGAGACCTCCAGGAGGGGTATTTCGACCCAAGAGGCTTCATGGGCTGTGGGAGAGTGAATATCAGCCCTTAGTGGGCTGGTGGAAACTCCCACACAAAGACCATGTGGCCGGAGAAGAAAACCCAATAGGAAAGGGTGGAAAAAAGGCAAAAAGGAGCAATCCTAGTCCTACTAGGATTGGAGGAGGATTCCTCCTCTCCAAGTAGGTTCGGCCGAACCAAGGTTGCCTTGGCCCTTGGGCCAAGGCTACTCCTCCCTCCCTCCTATATATACTAGTGGTATTGAGGCTTTTGCACTTGATTTTTACGGCCACGTGCTACCCGTTCCACCGGTGCTCCTGTAGATCGGATTTCTGTAGTGCTTAGGCGAAGCCCTGCCGGAATTGCTCCACCACCATCGCTGGAGTGCCGTCATGCTGCCAGTGAACTCTTCCTCCTCTCCACTTACTCTTGCTGGATCAAGACGATGGAGATCGTCATCAAGATGCATGTGTGCTGAACGCGGAGGTGCCGTCCGTTCGGCGCTAGATCGGAAGGATCGTGATCAAGATCGTGAGACGGTTCGTGATGAGTTCGTAGGACGAATCATGATGAGTTCACGGAACGGATCGTGATGAGATCGCGGGACGGATCGTGATGAGATAGCGGGACGGATCGTGATGAGTTCGCGGGACAGATCGTGACTGGATCGCGGGACGGATCGTGATGTGATCGCGGGACGCTCGGCGATTTGGATCGCGAAGATGTTCGACTACACCAACCGCGTTTCTTAACGCTTCCCGCTTAGTGATCTACAAGGGTATGTGGATCCACTCTCCCTCTCGTAGATGCTCATCACCATGGATAGATCTTGCGTGTGCGTAGGAAATTTTTTGTTTCCCATGCAACGTTCCCCAACAGTGGTATCAGAGCTAGGTCTATGTGTAGATGAGATCTCGAGTAGAACACAAAAGGTTTCTGGGTGTTGATGCTTAGATTGCTTCCTCCCTTGGTCGGCTTTTGCTTCATCGGTATTGTGAAATGAAGCGGCCCGGACCAACCGGTTCCCTCGACCGCAACTTGTTGCATAGATGGCTTGTGGGTGACAATTTCTCTCACTTTAGTTGGATCAGATTCGACAAAGGCGGTCCTTGAGAAGGTTGAAAAGCAACTAGCATATCACCATCATGGTTTTTGCATAGATGAGAATTGTTCTTGCTAGATACCCGTAGCAGCCACGTAAAACATGCAACAACAATTAGAGGACGTCTAACTTGTTTTTGTAGGGTATGTTGTGATATGATATGGCAAATTACATGATGTGATATATGTGATGTATGAGATGATCATGTGATGTATAGAATTTCACGACTTGCATGTCAATGAGTACGACAACCGGCAGGAGCCATAGGGTTGTCTTTAATTATTGTATGACATGCGTGTCAATCATTAAGCGCTATGTAATGCTTTACTTTATCGCTAAATGGTAGCAATAGTAGTAGAAGCATGTTGGGCGCGACAACCCCGATGGCGACACGTTGATGGAGATCAAGATGATGGAGAGCATGGTGTCATGCCGGTGACGATGGAGATCATGCTGGTGCTTTCATGATGGAGATCAAAAGCACAAGTTCATGGCCATATCATGTTACTGATGATTTGCATGTGATGTTAATCCTTTTATGCACCTTGTTTTGCTTAGGACGACGGTAGAATTATAAGGTGATCCCTCACTTAATTTCAAGATAAATTGTGTTCTCCCCGAGTGTGCACCATTGCGAAAGTTCGTCATGTTGAGACACCTCGTGATGATCGGGTGTGGTAGACTCTACGTTCACATACAACGGGTGCAAGCCAGTGTTGCGCATGCAGAACACTCAGGTTAAACTTGAAAAGACTAGCATGTACGGACATGGCCTCGGAACACAAGAGACCGAAAGGTCGAACATGATTCATATAGTAGATATGATCAACATGATGATGTTCACCATTGTAACCACCTCAACTCACGTGATCATCGGACTTGAGTTGGTGAATTTGGATCATGTATCACTCGAATGACCGGAGGGATGTCAATTTGAGTGGGAGTTCTTAAGTAATATGATTAATTTAACTCATTGTCATAAACATAGTCAGTAGTGTCTTTGCAAATTATGTTGTAGATTACTTGCTCGTGCTTTCGTGCCCTTGAATTTTTATATGTTCCTAGAGAAATAGAGTTGAAAGATGATGGTAGCAATATTGCGGATTGGCTCCGTGATCTGAGGATTGTCCTCATTGCTGCACAGAAGGCTTATGTCCTTGATTCACCGCTCGGTGTGCCAACCCCTCTAGCGTCGTCTGTAGATGTTGTGAACATCTCACAGGTACGTGCAGATGACTACTTGATAGTTTAGTGCGTCATGCATTTCGGCTTAGAATTGAGGCTTCGAAACGTTTTGAACGTGACGGAACATATGAGATGTTCTAAGAGCTGAAATTAGGATCTCAGGCTCGTGCCCGTGTTGCGAGATATGAGATCTCCAACAAGATTCTTTGCCTGCAAGATGAACGAGAATAGCTCAATCGTTGAGCATGTGCTCAGATTGTCTGGGTGCTACAATCGCTTGAATCGAGTGGGAGTTCATCTTCCAGATAAGATAGTGATTGATATAGTTCTCCAAGTCACTTTCACTAAGCTACTAGAACATGGTGATGAACTATAAAATGCCAGGGATAGAATTAATGATCCCTGGGCTGTTCGCGATGTTTGACACTGCGAAGGTAGAAATCAAGAAGGATCATCAAGTGTTTATGGTTAGTATAACCACTAGTTTCGAGAAGGGCAAGGGCAAGGAGGGAAACTTCATGGATGGCAAGTCAGTTGCTGCTCCACTGAAGCAACCCAAAGTTTAACCCAAACCCGAGACTAAGTGCTTCAATTATGAGGAGAGAGGTCGCTGAAGTGGAACAACCCTAGATACTTGGTAGATAAGAAGGCTGGCAACGTCGACAGTAGTATACGTGTTATTGATGTGTACCTTGCTTGTACTCCTAGTAGCACCTGACTATTGGATACCGGTTCGGTTACTAAATGTTAGTAACTCGAAATAAAAGCTACGGAATAAACGGAGAACTAGCTAAGTGTGAGGTGACGATGTGTGTTGGAAATGTTTCCAAGGTTGATGTGATCAACATCGCACGCTCTCTCTACCTTCGAGATTAGTGACGAACCTAAATAAATGTTATTTCATGTTTTTGCGTTGAGCATGAATGTGATTAGATCATGTTCATTGCAACACGGTTATTCATTTAAGTTAGAGAATAATGGTTATTCTATTTACATGAATAATACCCTCAACAGTCATGCACCCAGTAAGAATTGTTTGTTGAAACTTGATCGTAGTAATACACATGTTCATAACATTGATGCCAAAGATATACAAAGTTAATAATAATAGTACCACATACTTGTGGCACTGCCGCTAAATGTCATATTGGTATAAAACGCATGAAGAAACTCCATGCTGATGGATCTTTGGACTCATTCGATTTCGAATCGGTTGAGACATGCGAACCATGCCTCTTGGTCAAGATGACTAAGGACCCCGTTTTCTGTTTTGATGAAGCGGGCAAGTGATTTATTGGAAATGATACATGTTGATGTATGCAATCCAATGAGTCTTGTAGCGTGCGGTGGATATCATTATTTGCTTACCTTCACTGATGATTTGAGTAGATATAGTGTATATTTAATTAATGAAACACAAGTCTGAATCGTTTGAAAGGTTCAAGCAAATTCAGAGTGAAGTTTAAGATCATCGTGACAAGAAGATAAAAATGTTTACGATATGATCATGGAGGTGAATATCTGAGTTACGAGTTTGGCATACAACTTTAGACAATGTGAAAGTTGTTTCACAACTCACGCCACCTAGAACACCATAGTGTGATGGTGTGTCCGAACGTCATAGTCGTGCTCTATTGGATATGGTGTGTGCTATGATGTCTATTATCATTTTGTTACTATAATTTGGGGTTATGCATTAGAGACAACTACATTCACTTTAAATAGGGCACCATCTAAATCCGTTGAGATGACACCGTGTGAACTATGGTTTAATAGAAACCTAAGCTGTCATTTCTTAATGTTTGGGGCTGTGACGCTTGTGTGGAAAATGTTTTCACCTAATGAGCTCGAACCAAAAGCGGACAAATGCATCTTCATAGAATACCCTAAGAACAGTTGGGTGAACCTTCTATCTCAGATCCAAGCATAAAATGTTTGTTGCTAAAACTGGGTCCTTTCTCGAGAAAGGGTTTCTCTTGAAAGAATTGAGTGGGAGGAGGATAGAACTTGATGAGGTTGTTGAACCTCTGCTTCAACCAGAAAGTAGCGTAGCGTAGAAAGATGTTTCTGTGAAGCCTATGTCAGTTGAAGAGGAAGTTAATGATGATGATCATGAAGCTTCGGATCAAGTTACTATCGACCTACGAGGAAAATAGAGCTTGATGAGGTTATTGAACCTTTACTTCAACCAGAAAGTAGCGCAGCACAGAAAGATGTTTCTGTGAAGCCTACGTCAGTTGAAGAGGAAGTTACTAATGATGATCAAGAAGCTTCGGATCATGTTACTATCAAACTTCGTAGGTCGACAAGGACGTGTACTGCTACTGAGCGGTACGACAACCCTGTCTTGGAGGTCATGTTGTTGGACAACGATGAACCTACAAACTATGGAGAAGCGTTGATGGGCCCGGAAACCAACAAATGGTTAGAGGCCATGAAATCCGAGAAAGGATCCATGTATGAAAACCAAGTATAGACTTTGGTGGACTTGCTTGTTGGACGGAAGGTCGCTAAGTACAAATGGATCTTTAAAATGAAGACATACGCTGATGGTAAATGTTACCATTTGTAAAGCTCGACTTGTTGCAAAGTAGTTTACGACAAGTTCAAGGAGTTGACTGTGATGGGACTTTCTCACTCGTAGCGATGCTAAAGTCTGTTGGAATTACGTTAGCAGTTGCTGCATTTTCAATTATGAAATCCGGCAGATGGATGTCAAAACATAGTTTCCTTAACGGTCTACTTGAGGAAAGGTTGTATGTGATACAACCAGAAGGTTTTGTCAGTCCTAAGGATGCTAAAAGGTGTGCAAGCTTCAGTGATCCTTCTATGAACTGAAGTAAGCATCTCGGAGTTGGAATATACACTTTGATGAGGTGATCAAAGTTTTTGAGTCTATACAAAGTTTATGAGAAACTTGTATTTATAATAAAGTGAGTGGGAGAACTATAGAGTTTCTGGTAAGCATATGTGGTTGACATATTGTTGATAAAAAATGATGTAGAATTTCGGGAAAGCATAAATGGTTGTTTGAAAAGTGTTTATCAAAGGAAGACCTGGATAAAGCTACCTAATTGTTAAGCATCAAGATCTATAGAGATAGATCAAGATGCTTGATGAGACTTTCAATGAGTACATACCTCGACAAGATTTTGAAAGAAGTTCAAAATGGATCATTCGGAGAGAAGTGTTCTCGCCTGCTTTGTAAGGTGTGAAGTTGAGTGAGACTCAAAGGTCGACCACGGCAGAAGAAAGAGAAAGGACGAATGTCGTCCCCTATACCTTAGCCATAGGCTCTGTATAGTATGCCATGCTGAGTACCACACCCATGTGTGCCTTGCCATGAGTCCGTCAAGGGGTACAAGAGTGATCTAGGAGTGGATCACTAGACAACGGTCAAGAATATCCTTAGTAACTAAAAGACTAAGGAGATGTTTCTCAATTATGGAGGTGATAAAGAGTTCGTCGTAAAGAGTTACGTCGATGCAAGCTGTAACACCAATCCGGATAACTCACAGTAGCAATCTGGATATGTATAGTGGAGCAGCCATTTGGAATAGTACCAAGTGGAATGTGCGAGTAGTGCTTACAGTTTGACATAGAGATTTGCAAAGTACACACGAATCTGAATGTCGCAGACCCGTTGACTATAAGATCTCTCTCACATGCAAAGCATGATCGAGCCCCAAAACTCATTGCGTGTTAGATTCAAAACAATGCGAATCACATAGTGATGTGAACTAGATTATTGACTCTAGTGCAAGTGGGAGACTGTTGGAAATATGCCCTAGAGACAATAATAAATTAGTTATTATCATATTTCCTTGTTCATGATAATCGTTTATTATCCATGCTATAATTGTATTGATCAGAGACTCAGATACATGTGTGGATACATAGACAACACCATGTCCCTAGTATGCCTCTAGTAGACTAGCTCGTTGATCAAAAGATGGTTAAGGTTTCCTAGCCATGGACATGAGATGTCATTTGATAATGGGATCACATCATTAGGAGAATGATGTGATGGACAAGACCCAAACTACAAACGTAGCATATGATCGTGTCAGTTTATTGCTACTGTTTTCTGCATGTCAAGTATATGTTCCTGTGACCATGAGATCATGCAACTCACAGATATCAGAGGAGTACCTTGTGTGTATCAAACATCGCAACGTAACTGGGTGACTATAGAGGTGCTCTACATGTGTCTCCGAGGGTGTCTGTTGAGTTGGCATGGATCAAGACTAGGATTTTTACTCCGTGTGACGGAGAGGTATCTCAGGCCCACTCGGTAATACAACATCACAATAAGCCTTGCAAGCAATGTGACTAAGTGTTAGTTGCGAGATCTTGTATTACGGAACGAGTAAAGAGACTTGCCAGTAACGAGGTTGAACTAGGTATGGAGATACGACGATCGAATCTCGGGCAAGTAACATACCGAAGAACAAAGGGAACATCATACGGGATTAACTGAATCCTTGACATAGAGGTTCGACCGATAAAGATCTTCGTAGAATATGTAGGAACCAATGTGGACATTCAGGTCCCGCCATTGGTTATTGACCATATAGGTGTCTCGGTCATGTCTACATAGTTCTCGAACCCGTAGGGTCTGCACACTTAAGGTTTGGTGACGTTTTGGTAGTATAGAGTTATGTATGGTGGTGACCGAAGTTTGTTCGGAGTCCCGGATGAGATCCTGGACATCACTAAGATCTCCAGAATGGTCCGGAGGTAATGATTCATATATAGGAAGTCCTGTTTTGGTCACCGGAAAAGTTTCGGGCTCATCGGTAGGGTACCGGGAGTGCCGGGAGTGTACCAGGAGACCTCCAGGAGGCGTATTTCGACCCAAGAGGCTTCATGGGCTGTGGGAGAGTGAATATCAGCCCTTAGTAAGCTGGTGGAAACTCCCACACAAAGCCCATGTGGTTGGAGAAGAAAACCCAATAGGAAAAGGTGGAAAAAGGCAAAAAGGAGCAATCCTAGTCCTACTAGGATTGGAGGAGGATTCCTCCTCTCCTAGTAGGTTCGGCCGAACCAAGGGTGCCTTGTCCCTTGGGCCAAGGCTACTCCTCCCTCCCTCCTATATATACTGGTGGTATTGAGGCTTTTGCACTTGATTTTTACGGCCACGTGCTACCCGTTCCACTAGTGCTCCTCTAGATCGGATTTCTGTAGTGCTTAGGCGAAGCCCTGTCGGAATTGCTCCACCACCATCGCCGGAGCGCTGTCATGCTGCCGGTGAACTCTTCCTCCTCTCCACTTCCTCTTGCTGGGTCAAGACGGTGGAGATCGTCATCAAGCTGCACGTGTGCTGAATGCGGAGGTGCCGTCCGTTCGGTGCTAGATCGGAAGGACCGTGATCAAGATCGTGAGACGGTTCGTGATGAGTTCGTGGGACGGATCGTGATGAGTTCATAGGACGGATCATGATGAGATCGTGGGACGGATCGTGATGAGATCGCGGGACGGATCGTGATGAGTTCGCGGGACGGATCGTGACCGGATCGCGGGACGGATCGTGATGTGATCGCGGGACGGATCGTGATGTGATCGCGGGACGCTCTACAATTTGGATCACGAAGATGTTTGACTACACCAACCGCATTTCTTAACGCTTCCCTCTTAGCGATCTACAAGGGTATGTAGATCCACTCTCCCTCTCGTAGATGCTCATCACCATGGATAGATCTTGAGTGTGCGTAGGAATTTTTTTGTTTCCCATGCAACGTTCCCCAACAGGTTCCGATGATCTCATCATTGACACCGATGAAGAGAAATGATATCTTCAGGACTGTCAGGCAAGCAAACCCCTTGAGCATACTGATATGAACCCACTCTCTCACTCGTGCTCTCTTTTACTGCATTAGGCAACAATGATTCAACGGTTACCTGTTCTCAGTAGTTGAACCCATTCCTTTGCATGACTTGTCTTTGTCATAGTAAATAGTTGAACCCACTTTGCATGAGTAGCAACTGCTTGAAAAAAGCCTTGTTGTGCTTACTCATCCATGCTTGTTTATTTACTGTGCCTGCTAAGCTTAGAGTCATGTCATGTTGGGTCTGATCCATCTAGGCGATGAATCAGAATGGTAGTGTTCATGTCCTACTGTGTGAGAGCTAAGTGTGTGAACACGATTTGGTAAAGGTAGCGATGAGAGGCCATGTAGGAGTACATGGGGGTTGTCTCATTGGGACCATCCTTAAGAACTGAGTTATGTGTATTTTATCCAAGACAAGATACTACCGCACATTGGGATACTTAATTGACCCTCTCGGCCTATTAATCACCTAGACCTCTATCCAGGAGTTGCAACTAGTTTCTGGTGTTTGTAGGAAAAGTGTTGGCGGTCGTGCATAACACTATCCGATGGGGTGGACTATGATGCGGTATAGGCACAGTGGCATGGTGTACCAAGTGGCACCCGAACGGTGGGCTTGGGAACGCTACACACATCATTTGAGCCAGAGCGGAAACTTCGGCCGGACTTCCGTGCGGGTTAAGTCTCAAATAGGCGATAAACCTAGACTAGGGTCTTGTGTGATTGATGGTCATGGCCGACTCCCTTGCTGGGCTTCCGCTTGAAGGTTGACGAGGTGCCTTTTATGTGCACATAGCGATAAGTGGCGGGAGCATGTGTGAAGAACTACACCCCTGCAGGGTTATGAATCTATTCGAATAGCCGCGTCCTCGGATATGGTATACTTGGAGAACTTATGTGGTTCATAGATAAGTAAAATGGATACTTCTAAAATATGCAAGATAAGCGTGAGTGCTATGGATGGCCTTCTCGTAGGGGGATGGAAGTGGATCCATAGCGGTGTATTGATTTGGTGAATATGTGGACTCGTGTGCGCTATCCCACCTCAAAGAAAGGACTTGTAGTCGTAGTACAGATTAGCCAAGAGTCAAAGCTGGCTTGCTGCAATAGACTCCACAACCCCCTTCATTGAAACTGATGCATATGTAGTTAGTTTTGATGTAATCTTGCTAAGTACCTTTGTACTCATGTTTGCTTAATTTATGTTTTTGCAGAGGAGACATCAGTCTCATTAGTGGTATTTACAACGTGAAGTTTGATGTTGACCGGATTAGCTTGGGAATCCCAGACAGGAGTCTAGTTCCTTTGGTAGGGTCCTTGTAGCTTTTCAGGCTCCTCCAGCCACTTTTGTAGATGTTTGTACCCAAAAATGTTTAACTTCCGCTTGCTTGTTTGAATGCTCTGAATGTTGGGTGTTGTGACCCCTATTTGTAACATCTTATTGTATTGGCTCTTCCGAGCCTTCTAAATAAATGTTGTAATGTTGTATGGTTATGTAGTGATGCCATAGTTGTATCTATGCATATCGCGCACGTTGTGCGTACGTGTGACATGCAACGGTATGTATGGGATTCGACACCTAGTTGTGTGCCTTTAGTAGTACTCTTTACAGGGAAATGCCTCTTTGTGCTTCCACCGAGCCTTGGTAGCTTGCTACTGCTCCGGACACATTGATTGACCGACATGTATCCTTCTTTGCTGCTGTGTCTATCCCTTCAGGGAAATGTCTTGCAGTGTAATGTAGTCCCTGTAGCCTTCTACGACTCAGCTACGTGCAATGATGACATTTATGTCCCACGGCGTAATGGAGTCCTTGTAGCTTTCTATGACTCGTCTACACACACTAGAGATCGACACCTGCATTGTTGGATTACATATGCCTGTCCCTGTACGGATGTGCCACTTGGGTTCTATGACTAGTAATGTCGGCCCGGGTTCTTTGACATTTGAATGCTAGCGACACATTCACATACGTGAGTCAAAATACACAAATGGTCCTGGCCCAGGTAAGGTGGCAGCCATGGAGATAACTGTGTATGAGACCGCAAAGTGATGTGATGTGTTACAGGCTGGATTCTTATGGCTTAGGACCAGGGTCCCGACAGCTTTGGTATCAGAGCTTGACTGCCTGTAGGATTACCAAGCCAAACTGGTCGATGTCGAGTCTAGAACTGCTTTAGTTATATAAGGGAATTGATTGTGGAAGGTAACGTAAGGCTCTTTTTACTCCTTTCCTTGTGTCATTCTAATTCTGTGTCACCCTCTTCTTTATTCTATGGGGACTAAGAACTAGGCTTCACATCTATCTATTAGGAGACGAGTTACTATGCTGGAGACCTATAGGAAAGATGTTGTCCTTCTGGATTGATGCCTCTATAAGAATTCATTGTCATGTTGTCAGTTGTCTTGCAGGTTACCTCATATTTCATGCCCGTACAGCCGTTATGCTGTCCGAGTTATCCAAGGTTTCTAAATTATCTGATGCAATTGCAAAACTCTTTTATCTCGAGTCAATGTCTTTCAGGCCAGACAAAGCACGCTAATTGTTGAGTTGAGGTACTATATTACCTCGACGTGTTTGATGAAGGTGTTTAGGAAACCATGTTGTTTCAGTGAACCACCCAATAGTCTAGTTGTGTCTTTTGTTTCCAGTGTGAAATTTTGGCCATCATTATCAAAAGCATGCTGTGATGCTACTTAGTCAATAGGTATTCTGTATCTGGGTTCTTGAACCCATGGATCATTCTGCTCATTCCCGTTGATAGCATTTGCTCGTTCCTTTAGGATATTAGTAACCTTGTTATAGTCTTCAAGGTTCGTGGTATATCATTCTTCCAATACCATGAATCAGTTATGGCAGAAGTTCCTTGTGAAACAAAGATCACAACATGAGTGCTCTTGATGAGTTCTCCATCCCATAGCCGTGACTCTGCCAGTTCTTCATTTCTGCATGGATTATCTGGGAGAAACATGTTGAACTCCGTTTGACTTATTCAATCCATGCATCTACAACTCAGGAAAAATCAGGTTCTCTTGAGTTATCCTTCTTCAATTGTATTCTGACCTTTATCTATCAATGGATAGCCAAGGGTATGGCATGCATTGTCTTAACGATGTCGACTATTCTTGTGGTTTGTCAAGCCATTCTATTTCCGAATGACTAGGAGAAGAAAACTCATGTACCCCATCCATTTCTAGGATTGGGTCAAAGCAGTTGTATTTCGCAGATTAAAATGCCAATCCAGTTTTTGCTCTGTTCTACCTTGAGGTGTTACCCTCATCATGTCAAGAATATCATGAGAACCGCACTCCCTCTTATGAAATCTTGATGTACTGATACTTCTCGCATCATCATTCATTTCCCGGTCTCTGTGTTGTTGAAACCAGAACACTCACAAGTGAATCGTGATGTGCGTAATCAACTAGCAACTTTTTTGCTTGATAGTTAATGGACAATAATCTCACTCTTGGTGTGATGATCAATGAATTGTCATACTAAGAATGATTGTGCTACCTAGTCCATTTTCCATGGTGCACTTTTCGGTCAATGAGTTAGGATTGTGTCAATCCTTCGCTCTGTTGATCATATCGTCTTGCCTTGAAAAACAAGATTGCTCTCGAGCTTGATAACATAACGGTGGATTGTGATTTTCCGAATATCTTCTCGGAAGTATTACCAAGGTGTTCCTTGACCGTTATGTTAAGTTCGTGATCGAGATGGTTTTCCTATAAACCACCTTTCTCTAAGAAGCTGTGTTGGACACCCCTAAACTAGTTGGTTAAACTAAAAAAACAACTTGGAGAGTTGGAAGATAAAAGCTTCGCCTGACTTAGTTCATTCCAGGGGGATGTCTTTGTTGAGGATGTGTGTGTCGAAGAAAGGCGATATTTTCACCAAGTGATCTTGGTGGTAAATTGTTGCATCTATTGTCTTATCCAATATTTGATTTGAGTGTGGGCTATTATCAAATCAAACTCAAAACCAAAGATCCTCCTAATGTTGTTTTTACTCGTGGATGTATCCCCGAGCATACACCATTATATCCTTTGGTTTGACCAATGCTATCACCTTGTTCTCATAGTTGTGGAATTCCATCTATATGGATACCTCGATGAATTGTTGTTGGGTCCATCGACAACATTTTCATCTGTTACATGATTCATGATGAACATTAAGCTAGTGTTGGAAACTTTGTAGGTAATATCTTCGTGTCATGTACATGAAGCATATGCATGGTGTAAGAAGTGACTTACTCTTAGTTCATGGGCTTATGGTGCAAGTTGCCGCCATGAACTTGAGAAAAGTCGTTTTGTTTTCATTGGAATCATCCCAAGTCAGTCATGCACGTGCGAAGTATTCTATGGTTTGGTAGACTGATCATCTCCATTCCACATGCAATCCCTAGCACACGAAGCCACTGATTGATTTGTTTAAGGAAAATAAGTTAAGTGTTACTCGTGAAGGTCCCTGACGGACGTGCACAATACTTCGCTACCTCCAATGATGGTTCCATCCAGAACTCGGTAGAGTTTTGTTGTAAGTCCATGTGGTCATGCATGTCCTGGACAGTGTGTTCACATGTGTGTTGCAATCCAGCTCATGTTTTGGAGTTGACGCCGTAGTTCATTTCCTGAGAATCTCGCAACATTATTTCTTCGATTTGTGTTGCAACCTTTCATTTTCATACATGTTCAGTCTGGAATATCCTGACACCAGCCATATCTGAATCTCAGGCAGATATGATGGTTGGGACGTTTCCCCAAGAATTATAATATTGGTCTCTCTGTAACCCGGCAAAGGGATGTTGGGGCTAACATACCTATCTGGAAGACCTACTATTATAATATCTTGTTTTATCAACTTGGCCACCTCCCCATGAGGACCTTGTATGACTTATTCTAGAAGTTTATCCTTATGAACCATTTGAGATCCCAAAGTGTTACCTTTTTACTTGATCTTCTAGATACCAAACGTTACCTATAATTGGGCTATGCTAATTCATCAAGGAGAACATTAGAAGCGGGGTGCTAAATGTCTCTCGGTCGATCATCCCGATTTCGCTTCCTTGGCATAGCTAAGGTGAAATCTGAGAAAGTGTTGTCTTCCTTTGCATCTACATCCTCCATCATTATTCATCATGGTAGTATGAGGTGTTGCCAGAATCCTTGGCACGGATGTTGGTAAAAACCTTGATGAATATGGACTTCCTCATGTTCTTGAGAGCATGCTCAGACATTGGGTTATACTCTCGGTACTAATTGGGATGTGCCTTCCGTTGCCGAGTTGTTTTATAACTCTAGTTTCCCTCCGATTTGAGTATGCCATTCTTTGAATTACTTCCAATGATCGTTTGCGAATTGCCTTAGGATGGTATGAAGAGTTTCAATGATCTCTGTATCAAAAGTAATTCTTTCTGCCACTTAAGGGATAAACCTACGAGTCACCTTCCCTAAGGTGCCTGTTATGGTATGAAGGGCAACTAACTCCTCACTACTTTCCAACCTCATCACCATCTGTTTTAGCGTGGAATTGTTGCCTACCAATTGAACCTCCGTCATCTATCTCATTCCATCATTCTCAATGTGTGTTTTGTGTCCCATCTCGAGAGATGTTATTACGTCTGATTCCATGAGTTGGTCATGAGTCCGTCGATCTTCGTAAAGATCGATTCTTGTAGAGCTTTCTATCCTTGTTGTGTTTCTGTTGGTGAAGATCCCAAAGACAAATATGTCAAGATCAGCAGAATGCAATGAATCAACATCTGTGAGAAGGGCACATGGACCAAGAAGGTTGTGGTAGTTAGTGTCCCCTCTGCTTTCTTACCCTACACTTGAACCTCGGGACAAGATTCTTGTTTAGTGGGGGTGAGTTGTCACTGCCCTAGAAATTGTTTTTATTGGTTGCATCATTGAGAATTCATTGCATCATGTTTAACTTCAAACGAATTTGAAATGGGGATGACAAACACTAGCATCTCATGGATTAAACCAAACTCCAACAGCTGAATTTTCAATGTTTCCAAATGGCCTTCAAAAATGTTCACCATTTCTGATAAATGTTGGAAACAACATACCAGGGGTGTTGAACATCTAAATAATTATTTTGTATTTTTATATAAATCATGAATGCATCTGAAGTGATAATTAAATGACTATAAATATTTTAATTTTCCAAAAGTGCTAAAACTTATTATGGGGCTTAGCAATATTATGGTTAGACCCCAAAATAAATTCCAGGGTTTTTGTCTTTAGGGTTTTTGTCCAAATATTTTAAACACAGAGCAAATAAATAGAAAATAAAATAAAATAGAAAGAAGAGGCCTACCTGGCCACTTACCAGGCCCAAGTGGGAGGCCCAGCCCACCCTGGTGAGCAGTCGTCTTCAACCTCTGCCAGTAGGTAGAGGCGAAGCCGTGCATGCCGAGCCGGGAGGTCTCCACCTCCAGCTTCGTTGTGGCACGGGTGGGCCTTCTAGCGACGTCACGAGGATGCATAGACCCCTGGCTCCATTCCCCGTTTTGTTCCCTCTTCTATGCTCTCTTCCCTGGACCCGAGCGCTGCCGTCGGCGCTGTTCGCCATAGCCATAGCCATTGACCTCGCCAAGCCCCGTAGCCACATCTAGAAGCTCCAGGCCATCTTCTTCGTCTTCTCCAGCGAGCAGAGCAAGGCGGGAGGCACTACATCGCCGTCAGCGATCTCGCCTTCAACCTCGGGCGCTGGCAATCCCCATCATCGATTCGCTGTGCACAGGGTGTCCCCGACCTCGCCGTCTTCACGAGAACCTCCATGGTGAGCTTCTACATCTCCCCCTGCCGCACTGTCGCCCGCGCCCCCTAGCCGCTGACCTCGCCATGGCCAATAGCTCCGGCCGTCGCAAAAGTCGTCGTGGCCATCATCTCCGCCCCCCCGTAGCCCCCCGCGTGCTTCCCTAGATGTTGACGAGGATGGGCTCCCCTCTGGTGCCCTTAGCACCGCTAGACACCCCCTGTAGCACCGCGCCGGGAACGCCGGCGAGCCACCGCCACGGGATTTGGTCGCCGATGGCTAACCCTGGCCTGTCCGATGTGGCGTGATTAGCTTACGAGCTAATCACCAATTAACCACCCCCTGACGCTGACTAGTGGGCCCCAATCTTAATTAACCAACCATCTGTTTTCAATTAAGCAACAGTTAACAATGTGCCTATGACATGTGGGTCCTGCCGCCAGGTTTGACCTGAGCTGGCCCGGTTGACTAGGTCACGTCAGCATGACTTAGGGCTAATGTAGTAAAGTATTTCTGGAATTCAAATAAATCAATAAATGATTTAATATTTTCGGAAAATGTTTAAAACTTCTAAAAATCATAGAAAATAATTTGTAAGTCAGATGAAAATAATTTATATATGAAAAATGATTAGAAAAATCCAATGAATCTGTTTAAACCATGATAATGCTTGTTTGAACAAGTTAACATCACTAAGTAGGATATTTTAGGATTAGGGCAATATAGGAAATATCATTTGGAGTTGGAATTCAAACTTGACTGAATTCCACTTCAATTAACTTGGCTAATTATTCCTCTAGGTCAATTCAGTACCTTAACTTATCATATCATGCATCATGGTTGTTACATTGCATTGAATATGTTCCTTTCTTTTTTGTCGGTTTTGTTCCCTCTTAGTAGACGATGGTTCCAACGATGTGATCGTTGACCCTGATGAGGAGAAATGATATCTTCAAGACTGTCAGGCAAGCAAACCCTCTTGAGCATACTGATATGAACCCACGCTCTCGCTCCTGCTTTCTTTTCCTACATTAAGCAACAACGATTCAACTGTTACCTGTTCTCAGTAGTTGAACCCATTCCTTTGCATGACCTGTCTTTGTCACAGTAAATAGCTGAAACCACTTAGCATGAGTAGCAATTGCTTGAGCCTTGTTGTGCTTACTCATCCATGCTTGCTTATTTACTATGCGTGCTATGCTTAGAGTCATGTCGTGTCGGGTCTTATCCATCTAGGCGATGAATCGGATTGGCAGTGTTCATGTCCTACTATGTGAGAGCTAAGTGTGTGAACACGATTTGGTAAAGGCAGCGATGAGAGGCCATGTAGGAGTACATGGCGGGTTGTCTCATTGGGACCATCCTTAAGAACTGAGTTATGTGTATGTTATCCAAGACAAGATACTACCGCACATTGGGATACTTAATTAACCCTCTCGGCCTATTAATCACCTAGACCTCTATCCAGGAGTTGCAACTAGTTTCTGGTGTTTGTAGGAAAAGTGTTGGTGGCCATGCATAGCACTACCCGACGGGGTGGCGGTGATGCGGTATAGGCACAGTGGCATGGTGTTGTCATGCCCAAGATACACACCTATCCATATTAAGGCACGGGAGCCTCGCAAGGGATAGGGGCGTATCTCGTCGTTCGCAAGTATAGCATCATTACATCATACATTACAGAAGAGATGAGTATATGAGTTGGCTTACACTCGCCACATACTAAATTACAGTTCCAGACAAGAGTTCAAACATCAATATGAAGACAGGGTCCGGTTACGGACGAAAACAAACGATAAAAGCAGATGTAATGACACTATCTCACTAGTCCCGAAGATCACGACCATGGTCCTCTACTCATCCGGATAAGTCACGTACATCATGCCTCTCTCCTCGTCATACTCCCACTGGAGCTGTGTTAGATCATCCTGCACGAACTCATCTGTTTCTGTACCTGGATTGTTGTAGTAATCTGTGAGCCACAAGGACTCTGCAATCATGCGCCCGGGTGCCAAGACTATTCAAGCTTAAAGGTTGGGATGGGGTATGTTTTTAGTTTGAAGCAGCACTAAGCATTTATGGTGGCTAAACTTACGTAAAATGAAGATAAATATGTGGCCTACGATGAATGATCGAATCTAGAGTGACCTCTAGGAGATCCTGAACACTTACTTACGTCAATCATACCCCCCCCCCCCCCGTGTTCTCTCTCGAATCATGTTCACGAGCAGAGACGATCACGGTTACTCACACAGTTGGTGCATTTTTTAGACTTTACTTCAAGTTGACTATAACCGGGTGTTAAACAAACATCCAAGTTGCCACATAACCGCGGGTATGGCTTTCCGAAAGATTTGACCCTGTAGGGGTGCTCCAAAAAGTCCATCAGAAATTAACCACACTCCACAGGATTAGCCTCGACAATACCACCAATGGGTTCCTGAGATTTTTCTACCCCAAATTCATGTATCATACTCATATGGAGCATCATGACAAAAACTACATAGCAAAATCATCATCCTCTCTTATAAGTGAAAACTTACCCTAAATGCTCATGTGCAAACATGAACATGTCCAAATTTGGAATTATAGCTATAATTGGAAAAGATCTAATTATCACCATAAGTCAACAAAACGCACATTAAAATTGATAAGGTATGACAAGTGGGGCATGGACCCACAAGTCACAAACACAGAAACACACAACAAGGCACACACATGCACTACACAAGCATGCACACACACACACACTACACATATGCACAAGTGCACATGGACACACCCACACTCATGAACACACACACACACACCTATGTGTGTGGGTGCTCATCACACACACATATGCACACATATATGCACAAGTGCATATATGCACATACACATGCATGTAGCACCACACTCACACACATACACTCACACACATGTATATCTAAACAGAAAAGGGAAGAAAAAAAACATCTATACTTGTATTTATGCACATGCACACATACATACATACCACATGAAAAAAAAGAAAAAAAACAACGGAAAGAAAAAAAGTGGGGGTTTGGGGATCGAATCCCATACCTGCTGGTCTCGTCCCCCACACGCTACCACTGTACTACTGCATCAAATCTTAACAAGAGAGGGCATCGACCCCTCTAGTACTATCTAACACCCTGCTAACTAATGAAACTGAAGAAACCTGCACCTACAGCAGTGACGATTCCGGCAACCTCACGGACACTCCGGTGATGATAACGGTCACAAACAAAGAGGGAAAACTACGGGGTCCCATTCCTTTGCTCATCTCGCGATGAGGAGGACGGAGGCAAGCTCAAGCGCTCACCTTTCTGACCGGTGGCGACAAACACGACGACAACGATACCACGGGCTATGGCGAGAAGAGAGGGCAACAAGGATCGGCTGCTCACCGAGGGGAGGGCGACGACGACCGGGACGCGTCGTAGAGGAAGGAGAGGCGGAGACGCGTTGGCGACGAAGAGGAAGAAGACTAGCGATGAAGAGGAAGAATCCCAGCGCCCTGGAGCCTCCCATGGCGCACTAATAGTGGGAACGGAGCGTGGGGACGATCCGCGACCTCCACGGCATCTCGAACGCAGAGGAGACCCACTGGAGACACGAGGACGACGACGAAGACGACTGACAGTTCTCTAAACCTCACCCCTCTGAACTTACCTAAGAAGAAGGAGGAAGAAGAAGGAAGAATTAGAGGGAGAGGGGAGCGGCGGCGGCACTAGGAGGAAGAAGGAACCCTAAGGGGTCGGCACAGACGTAGAGGGGGCCTAAATAGGCACGGGCTGACGGCGAGGCGATGGCAAAGGCTCACGGGGACGCTCTCTTGCACCCCTGCTCTCTCTCTGAACTTGACGGACGACGGACGGGAGTAGGTAGCCGCTAAGCGACCTGGGCTGGGCAGCGCGGGGAGGAGCCGACCCAGTGCCTCTCTCTCACTGGAAACAAAAACAGCAGGTTTTTAAAACATTTTATAAAAGGACAGAGCAAAACAATTATTCCAGGGGAAAAGGAGAGGAAAATTTTAGAAACAAAAATACTGTTGAGATGAGAAGAAAATCCTCCACTTTATAAAAATGAGAAGAGGATTTTTAGAGCAAGTATTTTCACACCTAAATAATTAAAAGGGGGATGTTTCTTTGAAACAAATTTAAACTAGGCTCAAACCTCAAGGAGAGCAACACATAATCACTCAAGATAATATTGCCAGATACCAGAACATTTTTAACAGATCTAATAGCCAAGTTATTTAACGAGTAGAATTATCAGAGGGAATAAAAGGGTTTTTAAAGGCATGTTTGAAAATGGGGGGGATGAGAAGGAGTGTTGCACCACCCACACTCTAACCACATCACACATCACAAGATCACTCCCAATCACAACAAGGTCACATCACAAAACAAAGGCATGCATGACATGAATGCAATGAAATGATGCATGATGCATGAATGCATGAGACAAGGCATGACAAGGAGCAAACTCATTTCACTAAACTCATGAAAACAAGGTTCACACAAGATACATGCCATAAAAGGTAGGGACAACACTTGGGCTGTCACAACTCTCCCACACTACAAGAGGATCTCGACCCGAGATCTAGGAACGAAAGAACTCTAGAAATTCAGAACAAAGAAGGTCCTCACATTCCTAAGTAGCTCCTTTGTCAGAATGATGAGACCACTTCACCTCGAGGAATTTGATTGACTTGTTGCGAGTCTTACACTCAGTTTCTTCAAGAATTGCCACTGTATGCTCACGATAAGAGAGGTCTTCTTGGAGATCAATGTCTTGGAGGTCAATGGTACGCTCGGGAGTCTTGAAGCACCTCCGGAGCTGAGAAACATGGAAGACATCGTGCACATTTGCAAAATTTGGAGGAAGCTCTAGTTGATATGCAAGTCCACCTCTCTTACCAACAACTTTGAAAGGACCAACAAAACGAGGAGCTAGCTTCCCTTTAATTCCAAACAGCTGAGTGCCCTTCATGGGAGAGACTCTGAGATAGACTAGATCATCCACTTGAAAGGAACCATCCCGATGTTTGTTATCGTAATAACTCTTCTGTTAGGACTGAGCTGCTTTAAGGTTCTCACGAATGACACGGCACATCTCTTCTGCTTCAGTGATCATGTCATTGCCCAATATTTGACGCTCACCGGTTTCAGACCAGTTAAGCGGGGTATGACACTTCCTGCCGTAGAGAATCTTGAAAGGGGCCTTGCCTCAACTAGCTTGAAAGCTATTGTTGTATGAGAATTCAGCATATGGAAGGCAGTCTTCCCATTTCATGCCGAACAAAATCACACAGGCTCTAAGCATATCTTCAAGGATCTGATTGACTCTCTCAACTTGACCACTTGTCTGCGGATGGAATGCAGTGCTAAAACGGATCTTGGTACCCATAGCAGTCTGGAAGGACTCCCAAAACTTGGAAGTAAAGAGGCTTCCACGGTCAAATGAGATGAGCTAAGGAATACCATGCAAAGATACAATCCTTGATGTATACAACTCTCCAAGCTAAGCTACCAAGATAGATTCTTTGACTGGCAGGAAATGAGAAACTTTTGTCATCTTGTCGATAACCACGAAGATGGCATTGTTGCCTCTCTTGGACTTGGGAAACCCAGTGATGAAATCCATCTCCACATGATCGAATTTCCACTCTGGGATAGGCAAAGGCTGAAGAAGACCTGCTGGCCGTTGATGCTCCGCCTTCACTCGGTGACAAACATCACACTCGTTCACGAACTGAGCAATTTCACATTTCATGCGAGTCCACTAGAAGGTTTGCTTGAGATCCTGATACATCTTGGAACTGCCTGGATGAATGGATAGAAGAGAATTGTGTGCTTCGTCCATGAGAACCTTTCTAAGATCACCTTTTAGAACCACCAGACGGTCCTCAAAGAACAAAGTATCTTTGTCATCAACGTGAAAGCACTTATACTTCGGAATGCCCTTGGCCACACCTTTCTTCACTTTCTTCACCATAACGTCAAGAAGATGCGTTTGGTGAACTTGATCTTCCAGAGTCAGAGAGACTTGAAGATTGGCAAGAAATCCTTGCGGAATCATTTGAAGGTTGAGCTTGCGGAAGGCTTCACAAAGCTCGGGTTGAAGAGGCCTCAGGATGAGACTGTTGCAGTACGCCTTACGGCTGAGCGCGTCTGCAATGACATTTTCTTTTCAGGAGTATACTCAATGCTTGGATTGAAGTCCTCAAGCATTTCCACCCAACGAGATTGACGAATATTAAGATTGGGTTGAGTGAAAAATGTACTTCAAGCTCTTGTGATCGGTGTACACCTCAACTGGTCTACCCAACAACAAATGCCTCCAAGTCATTAGAGCATGCACAACTGCCGCTAACTCGAGATCATGAGTGGGGTAGTTCTTCTCGGCACACTTCAACTAACGCGAGGTATAAGCAACAATCTCCTTATTTTGCATGATAACACCACCGAGACCTTGGAGAGAAGCATCACAGAATACTTGGAAAGGCTTTGACTGCTTAGGAGGAACAAGAACTAGAGCAAAAGTCAGTCTCTGCTTGAGCGTATTGAACGCCACATCACACTCAAGAGACCAAACATACTTGAAACTCTTCTGGAGGAGATTGGACAAAGTCTTACCAATTTGAGAGAAGTTCTCCATGAATCTTCTGCAATAACTAGCAAGCCCGAGGAAGCTACGAAGTTGCTTCATATTCTAAGGAGGCTCCCACTTCAAGATTGCCTTAACTTTCTCAGGGTGCACTTTAATTCCCTCGGCAGAGATTACATGCCCAAGGTACACCACTTCATTGAGCCAAAACTCACACTTGGAAAACTTGGCATAGAATCGATGCTCTCTTAACTTGTCAAGCACAAGGTAGAGATGCTCTGCATGCTCTTCTTATGTCTCGGAGAACACAAGGATATCATCCAAATAGACCAAGACGAACTCATTCTTGAAAGGAGAGAAAATGAAGTTCATCATTCTTGAGAAGGTTGGAGGAGCATTTGCAAGACCAAATGACATGACAGTGTACTCATAAGAGCCAAAACTCATCGTGAAAGCGGTCTTAGGAATATCTTCTTCGCGAATGTGAATCTGATGATAGCCCATGCAAAGATCAAGCTTCGAGAAAACCTTGGCACCTTTCAGTTCTTCAAACAACTCATTGATGTTAGGAAGTGGGTACTTGTTTCTGATTGTCTTCTTGTTCAGTGGACGGTAGTCGACACAAAGCCGGTCCATGCCATCTTTCTTCTTGACAAACAAAACACCACACCCCCATGGAGAAGAACTTGGTCTAATCAAACCCAGACGTTCTTGTTCATCTAGCTGCTTCTTCAACTCTTTCAACTCTTCGAGGCCAAGTTTATAAGGGCGCTTGCAAACCGGTTCAGTACTGGGGTCGAGATCAATCACGAACTCGATTGGCCGGTGCGGAGGCATTCCTAGAAATTCTTATGGAAACACATCTTCATACTCAGAAACCACCGGACTTTGAGAAATCACTGAGATTTCACCCTTCATATTAAGAGCAAAGATACGGATTGTGTCATCGCGAGACGTGAAAATAATCACATCTTCTGAAGGATGAGTCAGCTTGACTTCTTTTGCTTGACAATCAACATATGCCTTATTCATAGTCAGGAAGTCCATGCCCAAAATGAGATCAATGTCGGAATTCCTGAGAACAATTGGAGAAGCTAGAAAAGAATAATTGACCATCTTGATAGAAACATCCGGAACAATGCGATTAGAATTCAACATCTTACCGGGCGACACCACAGACAAGGACTTAGGCAAATCTTGATAATCGAATGGACCCCAAAGAGTTATATAAGTAGGAAAATGGGAAGAATTGAGGCACCTACAGAAGTAATGGGTCAGCTTATGATTTTGGGCATGGTTACTGGAGATATCGTCCCTACCTATCTATGCAAGATCGGATCGGTATGGTTTTGAGACGAAGGCTGGTGGCATACGAAGAGAGGGCGACAGAACATCTGCATTCCCTTTCTTTGATTGAGAGAAGGATAAAGCAGAAAAAAAGACTTGACTGAAATTCCATTCGCTTTTTTTCCTTCCTGAGATATGGAATGTCATTAAATTAAGTAGATGAGATGCCAAATATAGGCATGAGTTATTTTGCCAAGCAAAGCTTTGTGTTCTGAAGGTAAAGAAAGATGGTAAAGCCCATTAAAAAGAGTGCCACACAGAAGCACCTCCTGTGTCACTCGATCCAAACCAGACACATCTTTCTTTCTATACGAAATGAGTTCGACCTTTTTTTCAAAATAGAAACAAAAAACAAATTTAGGAATAGTGCGGGTGCGACGGAACGAATCAAGTGAAACGAGTCCCCCTTATGACATTTTTTCATCCAAGCAGGGGCGCGTTGCATGGGATTCATCAACAAAGGGATAGGGATAAGGGGCCGCACGTCCAAGACAACCTTTCATCTCAGTGCGCCATTGAACCCCCATATTCCAATTCCTCTTACAGAGATCGTTGAGTCACTTGGCTTATTTTGAGGAGACTTCCAAGCCAAAACAAGACAATGGGCAGTCACCAGATCTTCTTTATGGAGGTGGGACCGGGGACCTCCTCAGCAAGATCGATGTACAGAATGCTTGCGCATAGTGGCCACACACACTTCTCCCTGACCTCCAAAAGCCCCCTATCACAACTGGAATCAGACATTTTGCCGTCTGCCAGCGCTTTGCCATCTGCTAGCAGACGGCAAAGAGTCTGTTTGCCGTCTATCTTCCCAAGCAGATAGCACAGAACCAGCTGACGGAAAATAGTCTGTTTGCCGTCTGCAATTCTTTGCCGTCAGCTGGCGGACGACAAAGAATTCTTTGCCGTCAGCTGGCGGACGACAAAGAATTCTTTGCCGTCAGCCAACGGACGGCAAAGACCAGAGTGGGCCCCATGGGGCACGACACTGGCTAGGTCAACCTCCTCACTTCTCTGCCGTCTGCTGGCAGATGGCAAAGAATTCGTTGCCGTCCACAAGCGGACGACAAAGAAGTGAGGAGGGCCCACAAACTGGGCGGGCTAACTGCAAGGGCCCACCCCACCTCTTTGCCGTCTGCTAGTGGACAGCAAAGAAACTTTGTCGTCCGCTGGCAGACGGCAAAGAGGATAACTCTATAACGGGCCGTTAACCCCCCTCATCTCTCTCTTCTCTCTCTCCCTCTCTCTCTCTCCCGCCGTCGCCGCTACAATCCGCTCCCCCGCCCCTTCCCCTCCGCCGCCCCATGCCGCCCCCTCCGTCGTCCCGCACCGCCCCCCGGCGCCCGCCCCGTCGCCGGCCGCCCTGCACCCCCCCCGCCCCCTAGAGCCTGCCGCCGCGCGCCCCTACGTGGCCCCGACCCGCCTCCCGCCGCGCGCCGCCACCGACGCCCCCCGACCACCAGCCATCCCGCGGCCCAGCGGCCCGCCGCGCCCGCCGCCCAGCCGCCATGACGCCCTCGCCACCCCGCCGCCCCGGTGCCCCGCCGCCCCACTCCGGTGAGCTCTCCTGGCCCCTGTTTTTTTTGCTGTTAGTTAGGTTAGTTGCTACTGTTAGTTAGGTTAGTTAGATTAGTTCTAGGTTTATTAGGTTAGTTCTAGGTTAGGTAGGTTAGTTTCTACGTTAGTTAGGTTAGTTTCTACGTTAGTTAGGTTAGTTTCTATGTTTGTTAGGTTAGTTCTAGGTTAGGTAGGTTAGTTTCTACGTTAGTTAGGTTTCTAAGAAGAGTAAAAAAGGAAAGGAAGAAGAAGAAGAGGAGGAGGAGGAGAAGAAAAAAGAAGAAGAGGAAGAAGAAGAAAAAAGAGCAGAGGAGGAGAAGGAGAAGAAAAAAGAAGAGGAGAAGAAAAAAAAGAAGAAGAAGAAGGAAAAAAGGGAGGGAGAAGAAGACGAGGAAAAAATGAAAGGAAGAAGAAGAGAGGAGGAGAAGAAAAGAAGACGAGGAAGAAGAAGAAGAAGAAAGAGGAGAGGAGGAGAAGAAGAAGAGAAAAGGAAAGGAGAGAAGAGGAAGACCACGACCCCGACCCCGACCCCGACATGACACTCCGACCCCGACCCCGGCCCCGCCCCGACACCCTGAAATGACACCCCGACACCCCAACACGGCACATCGACCCCGACACCCCGAGACCCCGACATGACACCCCGACCCCGACCCCGACCACAACCCCGACACCCCGACCCCGACCCCGACCCTGACCCCGACACCCCGACACGACACCCCGACACCCCGACACGGCAGACCGAAACCCGACACCCCGAGACCCCGACACAGCACCCTAACCCCGACACCCCGACACGGCACCCCCGACCCCGACACAGCACCCCGACCCCGACACGACACCCCGACATGGCACCCCCGACCACGACACAGCACCCCGGCCCCGACACGACACCCCCGACACCCCGACCCCGACACGACACCCCTGACACGCCGACCCCGACACGACACCCGACACCCTGACACGGCACCCCCGACGCCACTAACCCCCAACCTTCGACGCCACCGATCCTCAACCCCCGACGTCACCGACCCCAACCCCCGACACGACACCACGACACCCCAACACCATGACACCCCGACACCCCGACACGACACCCTGACACGGCACCCCGACCTCGACACGACACCCCCACACCCCGACCCCGACACGACACCCCCCACACCCCGACCCCAACACGACACCCCCCACACCCCGACATGACACCCCTGACACCCCGACCCCGAGACGACACCCCCGACGTCGATGGAACCTAAATAGCAAGTATCGTTGGTGCGAGATACATGTGGCCGTCGGTGTCAAACACTGCATCCATGTCCCACAAGTTACGCCGGCGTCCGTCGTCCCGCAGCAACAGTTCTCGAGGTCGATGGAGGTTGAACACCTATGCAAATTTGTCTTGCAGCCTCTACGATGACGATTAAAAGCCAAGTGTTGAAACTTGAAACACCCTAACTGACTCAAGTCGGTTTGGTTGTTTGAAGTTTCAAAACTTGGCTTTAATCCTCATCGTAGAGGCTGCCAGACAAATTCGCATAGGTGTTCGACCGTCATCGCCCCCCAGAACTATTGCTGCGCGCGGGACACCTGGCGCTGGCGTCACTTGTGGGATGTGGATCTAGTGTTCAACGCCGAGCGCCACATGTATCTCGCACCGATGATACTTGCTATTTAGGGTTTCATCGACGTCGAGGAACCCCCTAACCCGACACCATGACCCGCCACCCCCGACCCCCGACCCCGACACGACATCTCGACCCCGACACGACAACCTCGACACCATGACACAACATTCCCGACCCCGACACGACATCCCGACCCCGACACGACACCCCCCACACCCCGACCATGACACGACACCCCCGACACCCCGACCCCGACACGAGGTTTCATCGACGTCGAGGAACCCCTAACCCAGACACAGCACCCCTACCCGACACGACATCCCCGACACCCGGACCCCGATATGACACCCCGACACCCCGACCCCGACACATGTCCAGTAGCTAGGCAAGATGAGTGATCGTGGGTCGATGTACATCGTTATAATGCGTGTGTGACTTTCGGTCCGTGGAGGCTTTCCTTAAATAACTATCATGTGTGTTCTTGATGGAGGAATCCCGACTATTGTGGTGGGGGGCGCCTCATCATTCTTCTCTTCTTTGCGATATACTCGTCGATATATTGCGCAAGAAGAGAAGAGGTGAGGTGTCCGTCACCGGCAGTCGAACTATTACTGTGAGAGAGTGCCCACCAACATATATACACCACCATATCAGTGTGAGAGAGAGCGCACCACCACACAATGAGATATGAGAGTTACTTAAGGAAAGCCTCGACGAAGCAAAAGTCACACACGCATTATACCGATGTATACCGACACCACGACATGACACCCCCGACCCCCGACCCCGACACGACATCTTGACCCCGACACGACATCCCCGACCCTCGACACCTCTTCGGCCTCCTGTTGACCGAAAGGGTGCTCTTCGGCCTTCTAGAGGTCATATAATTTCCGATTTTTTATGAAAAACATCATATATATATATATATTTGTGTCCATTGGGTGGATTTAAATGTGCAGTTGTTTCGTCGCTGCGAGGGTTTGGTGTTCGACGACCTCCCCGTGCGTTCGACGTGCTCCGCCCCTGCGTTCGTGGGTGAGCACAAATGACATCTCCTCCTCCCCCTTCATTTGCTCTGTTCCGGTCTCAGTGCCGATGAAACTTGCTAGCTATAGGTAGATTGAATCATTAGTATGCGTGAACACTATGGGTCTCCCGTTCGAAAGGGTTACATCTATAAATATGCATACATTTGCATATTTATAACCGTGATTCTTTCGAATTGTCCAACGTTATCCATGGACAGCTCGAGTATGTGTAGATTGGGTTCATTTTCCCATATGCTCTGCTATGGATCCGATGCAGAATATTGTCAGTGCCTCCCTGTTGTTCTCCGGGTACACATCCTCTCTGCTTATTGTCGAGACGTGTATCAGGAGAACAGCGGGGAGGTGCTGCTGAAATTTTGCATCGGATCCGGAACAGAGCATGGGAAAACGAACCCAATCTACACATACTCGGGTGGGATTAGGACCTATCTTTACCTACTAGCGTCTAGGTTGCATCGACGTAATGAAACTAACAATCTCTATTAATTGATGAATATGGTTTGTTGAATTATGTAGATATTTTGTGTGTGTCCAGTAGCTAGGCAGGATGAGTGATCGTGGGTGGATGTACACCGGCCACACTAGTCAGAAAGACATGAACCGTGAATGGTTAACAAAAACCAAGGAGTTTGTGAGAGTCACATTTGCAAATGGACAGAAAACAACCTGGTGCCCTTGTGTCGATTGCGACAACTATAAGAAGAAGTCAGAGTTTGAAATGATCAAACACCTACAGAAGTGGGGTTTTACGCCTAATTATACGGTCTGGACATTTCATGGTGAGTCTGCCCAACGTGCCAGAGCTGAGGTGCTTCGTCGTCGCACCGACGAGCATGGTACCAGGATCGAAGACATGGTGCAAGACTTTGATGATGCTCGGGATTCGGACGATGAGATGGAGGAATCTGCAAAGGCCTTTTATGAAATGTTGGAGTGTTCAAAACGTCCTCTCCACAAGCACACTAAGCTTTGTCAGCTGGATGCCATCACACAAGTAATGGCTCTAAAGCCTCAGTTCAACCTAGGCAGAGAATGCTACGACGCGATTATGATGATATTTGGCCGCTTTCTACCCAAAGGCCATGTATTGCCACCAAACCTGTACCAGTCGGACAAAATCCTGCGTGCGCTTAAGATGCCCTATGAGAAGATAGATGCCTGTGAGAATGGATGTGCCTTATTTAGGCTTCAGTATGCGGGCTTGAACTATTGCCCCATTTGCAATGCTTCCAGATATGTTCTGGTAGACAACGGTATGGGTGAGAAGAGTCAGACCAAAATCCCCATTAATGTTCTTCGGTATCTTCCAATCATACCAAGACTTCAACGGCTTTTCATGGTCGAAGAGACGGCTAGACAGATGACATGGAATAAATTGGGCAAAAGAACAGAACTGGATGCAGATGGGAATCCGATGTTGGGACACACTTCGAACGCTTTTGCGTGGAAGCATTTCAATGCATTACATAAGGATAAAGCGGCAGAACCAAGGCATCCTCGAGTTGCCATCAGCATGGATGGGTTCAGTGTGTATGGTATGACGGTAGCACAATACAGTTGTTGGACTGTATTTGTCATTCCACTCAATCTCCCCCGGAGAGATCATGAAAAGAAAGAACATTTTCCTGACCCTGATAATTCCAGGGCCCAAATATCCGGGGAAGAATATGAATGTGTACATGCAACCGCTTAAGGATGAATTACAAGAAGCCTGGGATAATGGGATCAAGACATACGACGCCGCTACAAAAAAGAACTTCAAAATGCATGTGTGGTACATGTACTCGATGCATGACTTGCTGGCGTATGCGCTATTCGTTGGCTGGTGTGTGCATGGAAGGTTTCCGTGCCCCACATGCAAGGCAGCTCTTCAGTTCCGTTGGCTGGAGGCGGGTCACAAGTTTTCTTGCTTCAACATGCATAGACAGTTCCTGGATCCTGACCATAAGTTCAGAAAAGACAAGAATAATTTCATCAAAGGTTGAGTTGTCAAAAACACTACACCACCTACGTTGACAGGCCAACAGATCCTGGATCAGATAAACGCTCTCGAGCCGGATCTAGATCGCCCACAGTATTTCAAAGGGTATAATACGGAACACGCCTGGACTCACAAGATATGTTTGTGGGATCTGCCTTACTTCAAAGACCTCCTTTTCCCACACAACATCGACATGATGCACACTGAAAAGAATGTCGCGGAGGCCCTTTTTGGTACATTGTTCAGCATAGAGGGGAAGTCGAAGGATAATCCTAAGGCTAGAGTCGACCAGGAGGCTCTATGTGGTAGACCGTTACAAAACATTCGACAACCGAAAGGAAAGAAGAACTGGAGGAAGCCAAAGGCATGGTTCAATCTTGGAAGGCCAGCTATGAGGGAAATGATCTTGTGGGTGCAAATGCAGTTGATCTTCCCCGATGGGTATGCAGTGAATCTAAAGAGGGGAGCGAGTCTTGAAAAATTGAAAATATTTGGTCTCAAGAGTCATGATTGGCACATATGGCTAGAGCGGGTAATGCTGGTGATGTTGTGTGGCTTTATCCTTGAGGATGGATGGCTAGTGCTGGCAGAGTTGAGCTATTTCTTCCGTGCTCTTTGTGCGATGTTCCTGATGAGAACAACAGGCGACCCAAGTTTTCTATTGCTGAGAACAAAGCACCCATTTGGATGTTCCCGATGTCTATATTACGGCTCAACAGGTGACCCAAGTTTTCTATGTACCATGGGCCTACCAAACGGATCCAAATTTGAAAGGTTGGGATGTCGTTTATGATGTGCCGCCACATTTTAGACCACCTCCCCTCAATGAAGATGATTATGAACCTCACATTAACCCAGACACATATGAAGGAGAATTCTTCCAAGAAACACGTGTTTCCAAAAAACGCTTCAAGAACCGCTCTACTTCACCCCAGAACATTGAGGTCGACGGCGACAGTGAACCCGACTTCACCCCTGAGCAGGAACAAGAAGAGACGAAAGAAGAAGAGATTACTGTTGTGGATGACCTGACAATGCTTGACCGATTACATAGAGGCCTTCCACATGTTGATGCATTTATTGATGATGCTGATGAGCACGTCATTACTGATAGTGATGATGATTATGCATTTATTGATCTCGGAGCATATATAGACGATGAAGATTAATATTAGTAATGTGAGGTATTCAATTATTATTATGTACATATATATATTATTAATTAGTTCATGTTATTAGGTATTCAGTTTTTTTATGTTGAACTAATTTCATTCACTCTTTGTCATTGGAGGTGTTGACAGATGGTTGGCGGGAGTCGAGAGCGCTCTGAGCCTCCTTCCTTGGCTCGTGCTGGGAGGGGTGCTATTATTCCACCCCAGCAACTCCGGAGAGTGTTGGTACATAGCATGCAGACACGGGCGGGCGCTTCTTCTTCGACCGGGAGAGGTTGGGGGAAGACAAAGAGAGGTGCTAGAGGTAGGAAGGCTGTTGCGTCTTCCTCGCCGCCACCCCCAGTTGATTCTCCCAACCATAGGAGTGCTCCGTCTCGGGTGGACCAATCTGACGAGGACCCGTCTCGGACTCCGGTCCACGAGCCTCAGGTCGACGAGCCTCAGTTCACCGAGCCTTCGTCCCAGGAGAGTCGGGTCCCAGAGTCTTCGTCCCGAGAGACTCGGGTCCTAGAGTCTTCGTCCCACGTGACTCCGGAGGCTAGTGGCCATGCTGATGGTGGTGAGGACAATTACTTGTCTGAGGACACCTATAGCGAGAGCGAGCTGGTTGAGGAGGGCAAGAAGGTCTACCAGCGTGGTTGTACAAAGCTGCCTCCCATGCCGATGACCCGCGAGCAGAGGTGGTTGATTGCGCCTAATGCGGAGAACTAAGTGCAGTTACTCTTTTTTAACCTTTTGCCTTCATGTTTCTTCAAATTAATATCTAATGTGTTGGCCTTGTCCTACTGCAGGGGTTGGAAATACGAGCGTGGTGGTGTCCGCAGGCCCAACCAGGTCCTTGGTGTGCTTCTCCGGCACCACTTCCCTGGGAAGGTCCAGTTGCCCGGTGAGGGTGAGTCTCCACAGGTAGCACTGACCTGGGAGCTATACAAGGCTGCCCCGGCCCCGCCGGAGGAGATGGTCGACGGTGTCTTGTGCGAGACGGTGGCTGACATTGTGATCCATTGCTTTTGGGTAATTTCTCCTTACATAATTAAAAATCAACAACACCCAGTGATTGTACTAATCAGTGTCTAATGTGTTGTCTTGTTTTATTGTAGACCTTCTATATGTGTCTTGAGGAAGACGAGGCGAGAGCGGCTGTTGTTCTCGAAGCCAAGTGCAAGCGCCTACTTCAGAACTTACGACACGAGGTTCGGGTGCAGGCTATTCGAGACTACTATGCCTCGAGTAACATTAAGAGGGCGAAGAAGAAGTGTCGCGGAAATTATCTGAGTAAGGAGAAGTTTATGAAGGTAATTATCTTTTCTTAAGGCCTTGTACTTACTTTCTTTGATTTGATTCATAGGCATAGCGCTGAAATTTCTCTTGTATAACTTAGGTGCCCCCGAGATGGTGTGCGGATAGGATGGACTGTTGGGAGGCATTGGTGGATGAGTGTTGCTCTCCCGAATGGCTAGCCGAACACAACAAGGCCAAGGAGAAGCGTTCCCAAATGAGAGGTGTGCCACACCATCAAGGGAGCTCCAACCTGTTTGAGTATGGGGATAACTGGGTATGTGGCTTGCTTCATGATTCATGCAATTTCATTCTTCATGCTAGCTTGAGCCCTTAACTACTATATTTTTCACCTCTTTTAGGCGCGAGAAAACAAGAAGGAGGTGCCACCTCTGTTCGACCTCTATACTGCCTCGTACAAGAAGGCCAAGGCATTCTTTGAGGATGACCTCGATCATCCAGAGAGCTTCAGCAACATCTCATCCCACAACAAGCTCGTGAGGTACAGAGATGAGGGGAAGGCAAGGAAAGGGGAGGACTTCAACCCGAGCCAGAGTCCTTTTGATCCAGAGCTCGTGATGATATCTAGTGGTGGGAGGCCCCATGGCTCGATAGCCATTGGGGATCGACTGATACGTTGTCCTAGAACTCTCCCAGAGATCAAGAAGCTCCAGACGAGCTCTGATCCTGAGATAAGGCCTCGTCCACGACCAATGGAGCTCGCAATTGAGGCTAGGGCCCAGGAGCTTCTGGCGGAGGCAAATAGGCAGGCGGCGCAGAGGGAGAGGGAGATGGAGGAGAGGACGACTAGGCAGTTGGAGGAGGAGAGGAACCGGAACGATGCGTCTCACCGGGCCCTATACGAGCTCCTCGTGGTTAGTTTCTCCTGCATATTAGCCAAATCATGCACGTAATGTTCGTTTCATCACTAACTAATATGAATGACTCATGAAAACAAAATGTGCAGACCGTGTGCCAGAACACTGGTCAGACCCCTCCGTTGATGCCCCATATTGCTATAGCACCCACGGTGAGTTTCATTTAAATGGTCATTAGTGACTAGTATTAACATTTGAGTTGCATCATGCTAAGGAGACATTGCAAATGATCTTTGGTGCAGCGTGCCTCCCGACAAGCATCGACCGATCCTTCTGCGTCTGCCGCAACCCCGACCGGTCCTTCTACGTCTCACCCTGGCCCAAACCCTACCGGTCCTTCACCTCCATGTTGATGGTAAGTTTTCCCAAGTGTTTTCATTAACAAATGCATACTTAGCTTAAGAAATGAACTACTTAGCTCCAAAATGACCTATACTTAGCTTATTTTCATCAAAAATGACTTGATATGCTTAGTTAGCTAGATAATGGTATATTCTACCTAGGATAGCTATAAAATGACGTATACTTAGCATTTTTTCCTCTAAAATGACTTGATATGCTTAGTTAACTAGAAAATGGCATTAGTAGCTAGTATAGCTCAATAATGATCTATAGCTAGTTCATTTATGACATAATATGCTCACTTAGTTAAAAATGGCATAATAACCTTGGTTTACCTCCAAAATGACATATACTTAGCTTATTTTCCTCAAAAATACGTAATAACCTTACTTACCTCCAAAATGATATATTCTACCTAGGATAGCTATAAAATGACCTATACTTAGCTTATTTTCATCAAAAAACTCTTGATATGCTTAGTTAGCTAGAAAATGGTATATTCACCTAGGATAGCTATAAAATGACCTATGCTTAGCATTTTTCCTCCAAAATGACTTGATATGCTTAGTTAGCTAGAAAATGCATTAGTAGCTAGTATAGCTCAATAATGATCTATAGCTAGTTCATTTATGACATAATTAGCTCACTTAGGTACAAAATGGCATAATAACCTTGTTTTACCTCCTAAATATCTTATAAATTCTTCTTCTTCTTCTTCTTTTCTTCATTTTCTTCTTCTTCTTCTAGCTAGTCTTCTTCTTCTTCTAACTATATCTTTCCTACTTTGCAGATTTGCTATAGATGAGGAAGAGTGCAATGATGGACTGTACTCTTCTACTTCTGCTACCTTCATGTTTATGGAACACTTGTTTTGGATACATATGTATGGATATGTTGTTGGAAACCATATTGTGTGTTGTTGGAAACTTGTATATATGTTGGACTTGTATGTTGGAACTTAATTATTGGTCCACCTATGCTTGTTTCAACTTATTTGGTATGCTTGTTGGAACTTGTTGAATGATATGTATGTTCTGGATATGTATATGTTGGATATATATGAATTTTCTATCAAATTGAATGATTTTAAGAAAAAACAAAAAAAATTGGGGCTATATGGACACTTTGTCGTCTGCTCGCAGACGGCAAAGTGGCCACGTGGCAGCTACCTGTGCAAACTGGGGCTGGCCTAGGTTGGTTCTTTGCCGTCCACTGGCAGACGGCAAAGAACCTAAGGTCTTTGTCGTCTACCAGCGGACGGCAAAAAACCAACCTAGGTCAGCCCCAGCTATAAAAAAAGGTTCTTTGCCGTCCGCTGCCAGACGGCAAATACCTTAGGTTCTTTGTCGTCCGCTCGCAGATGGCAAAGAACCTAAGGTCTTTGCCGTTTGCCAGCGGACGGCAAAGCACGCCGTTAGGCTCCCTGACGGAGCTAAGTGTCCATGTTTGTCGTCCAGGCTCTTTGCCATCCGCTGGCAAACGACAAAGACCTCAGGTTCTTTGCCATCCGCCAGTGGACAGCAAAGCAGCCTTTACCGTGGATTATTCAGCCGGACGGTTTGCCGTCTGTTGGTGGATGGCAAAGCCTTTGCCGTTCATGTTTCATACCTTTGCCGTCCGGGATGGCGGACGGCAAAGTACTTGTTTCCTATAGTGTATGACCCTTTGTACGGAGCATTCAAAGTTCCTCACGCTGTCAAGCAAGACTTTGATCTTGATTTGGGAGAGCAAACACAGCTTCGCCATCCAGCCAAGTATCTTTATTGAATTTTGACCCTATCTAGTGCTTAAAAATCTTTCATCTTTCTCCATCACTAGATTCCGGTTAAAACGCTTGGTCCACCCATGCTTTTCCTCTCCATTTTTCATATGGAAAGGGAAAGCAGTGCCAACTTATTGGAATTCTGCATGGCATATTTCCCAACCTTCATTCCTGCTATTCCAGGCTCTAGTGCTCAGTCATAAACCTATTGCCCGCTCTGCTTTCCCATTCCTATTGCTTTCGATATCTGAATCTTCCTGAATTCAAGTAGAGAATACCAAGGCTTTCTTCTTCTTTGATTTTACTTGGGGCAGAGGATAAAAAAATGGATTTCTGACATAGCACCTGCGGCATTAGGATTCTAAGATTTAGGAGGGGAAGGCTAAGGAGAGGGATCACATGCATTGAAGCAATCTCAAGATTCAGAAACGATCAAAATAATGGTACGGGGAGAAGAAAGAGAGGAGAGTCACGAAAATAGGGTAAACGCAAAGAGACGATGAAAAGCAATCAGAGAGGAGAGGGAAGAATGACAATGGAAATCATAAAGCTCAGCGAGGAGCACATTACTATGAATAATAATGGATAGGGACATTAAAGGGGAAAACTAAACAAAGAGATATATAAATATATTACACACTTCTACTTCGTTTTCTTGTTTAGATTCATTACTTCAGTGATTGAACATGGGCAGATACCTATAAGGACCCCATTTCATTGACCTTCACCCTTTTATATCCCTTGTTAAGATATGTTATCCGGACCAACTCCCACGTAGAAAACCAAGAGTAGTGAGTTACAAAACCAAGAACAGTTAGAATCGCGTAGCTCCATGCCCCTTTTTCTGACTAGCTTCTTGTGAAAAGCATTTCAGGCACGAGCACACCTGATGAACTCAGAAACCTACTACGGAATCAATCAACCCATCGCACCCGAGTGCTCTGCTCTCCAAGCTCTGCGCAGGTGTTTTTACATTAAAACCCCCGAACAATTTTATGCTATCAAAGTTGGTGCTCACTAAACCTTCTATTGGACGGGATCAGACATAGGTCTTAGATGATCTCGATATTGAAGAAAGCATAACTAATGTCATTTTAAGAGAAAGATGGCACTATGGATTGAAGGTAGCTTTTTCTCCATATGGGAAATCAAAACTTCATTTGATTGAGCGTTATAGGTTAAGTTGGTTGGTTAGTGTATCACGACCGGGAACTCATGCTTGACAAAGAATGGACGAGACATGAAACAATGCAATGCACTAGTATCAAACAAAACTCTTGCAGGAATAGAATTAACTGAGATAATACCCATGATCACCTGAGAAGAATCCTCTGCCTCTACTGCATTCACCATATTCACCCTTGCGGTCTTGGGATTTTGCTTTACCATTGCATTTCCTAGAGTCCTGACTGGAGGGGAAAAGACGCCGCTGGTTGCACTTGTTTGCGTAGTGACCCTTCTGGTCACACTTGTGACAAGTCACCTCAGAAAGCGGAAGAAAATTGCCTGGAGGAGGAAAAAAAAGCTGCCTTGGACGCCTAGGGTCTCTGCTGAAATCCTGGGTTGGGTGGGTGGGAAAAACCACGGCCACCGAACTGCTTCTGCAGCTAAGGAGGACGAAACGGAGGAGGATTTGGCACCCAATACTTCTGCTGCTTAGGAACCATCTGAGAGCTGGAAGAAGACGAATATGAATCCCTTGAACACTTCCTTGAGTACTCCAACTTGAGCTGAGTTGCCTCGACCTTCAAAGCCATGTTGTAGAACTGGTCAAACTCACGAGGCTCTTGAAGAACTAGGCCTGGCAGAAGCTCATCCTTTAGACCACCTCCGAACTGATAGATCATCGCCTGGTCATCTGGAACATCTTGCTTACCATAGCGGGCTATATTCTAGAACTCAATTTGTACTGATAGACATACTTGCTTCCCTGCTTCAGGTGCCTGAACTTCTCACGCATCTCCTCAACAAAGCTTGTAGGAATGTAATGGGCCCTGAAGTCACGATAGAAATCGTCCCAAGTAACAACACGATCGCCCCTGGAATCCTTGTACTGCTGCCACCAATCAGCTGCCTGACCCTTGAGCTGGAACGATGCAAATCTGACAAAGTCCTCTGGCCTGACATTGCTGCACTCAAAATGCTTACTCATATCACAGAGCCAATCATCAGCATCAAAAGGGTGCTCACAACAGGTGAAAGACTTGGGTTGGTTAGCAAGGTACTGATTGAGCATCGCAAACTAAGGTTGATTCTGAAAATTCCCTTGAAAGCCTTGCTGACCCTGATCTCTTTCTTGCAACAGCCTGAGCAACATCTGAGTGTTTGCATTGGTTGCGGCCATCACACCTTGCCAAGCTTCTAGAGGAGGAGGCGGTGGCGGGGGTGGTGGAACATCAGCCTCCTCCTCACCACGACCCGGATTGTTGCGAGTTGGTGGAGCCATCCTGGAGATGGACAAAACATCAGCACCTCATTGATAAGATGAATTCAAAGCTGAATCAAATGCTTGAAAGAATTGCACAAATAACATGACAGCCTTCCTACTGAAAAATTAGTAAGAATGCTTTCTTCGGTTTCGCGAAAACATCATCAGATATTAGAAGCCACTTGCAATAACACAAAAGTATTGACCTAATGTTGCTCGGAACAAATGTATATGCCCACATATAGCTAAATAAGATGATCCTAGATAACTACAAGAGTTCCCACCTAAGAACTTCTGGAAACTTTCTGGTTATGCAATCCGGTGTGGGGGATACAAGGAGGAAATATCTCACACAACTAGCAATCCTACACCCCAACTTTATCCATCCTTCAACAAATAACCAGAGGCTTTCGCAAATTCATCTATCTCGAATCCTCGAAATCACAACGATACTAAACCATGGTGGTACCCTGGACGCCTCCCCAGTACGACTCTGACCCTATCTCACCATGACAAGTATTGAAGTAATTCCAAACACTCTCCGTCCTGAGATATCAAGGAAGCTAAATGATAATGATGTGCCAACATTCCCTGGAGCTCGACTCCCCGGAAGAAATCAAGTCAGACAGGAGGCACCAAGACTGAACCCTGTCACATCGGTATCATATAGACTCCAAAATACCTGCATGATCCTAAAAATTTTTTTGAGCGAGAAGAGGAGTAGAATCAAAATTCCTAAGTCAAATACCTCACCAGAGCATAGAAGAGGAGTAAAAATAATCCTACTCTCCGATATAACTAGACTCAAAATAGTTTTACAAGACTCGACTCGGCCAAGTTCGATCAAGCAAAGGCTCCTATGGTCGTATGGCTGTGAATACCAACTTGTCATGCCCAAGATGCGCGCCTATCCATATTAAGGCACGGAAGCCTTGCAAGGGATAGGGGCACATCTCATCGTTCGCAAGTATAGCATCATTACATCATACATTACAGAAGAGATGAGTATATGAGTTGGCTTACACTCGCCACATACTAAATTACAGTTCCACACAAGAGTTCAAACATCAATATGAAGATAGGGTCCGGCTACGGACGAAAACAAACGACAAAAGCAGATGTAATGACACTATCTCGCTAGTCCCGAAGATCACGATCCATGGTCCTCTACTCATCCGGATAAGTCACATACATCCTGCCTCTCTCCTCGTCATACTCCCACTTGAGCTACGTTAGATCATCCTGCACGAACTCATCTGTTTCTGTACCTGGATTGTTGTAGTAATCTGTGAGCCACAAGGACTCACCAATCATGCGTCCGGGTGCTCAGACTATTCAAGATTAAAGGTTGGGATGGGTATGTGTTTAGTTTGCAGCATCACTAAGCATTTATGGTGGCTAAACTTACGTAACATGAAGATAAATATGTGGCCTATGATGAATGATCGAATCTAGAGTGACCTCTAGGAGATCTTGAACACTTACTTATGTCAATCATAACCCCACCGTGTTGTCTCTCGGATCATGTTCACGAGCAGAGACGATCATGGTTACTCACACAGTTGGTGCATTTTATTAGAGTTTACTTCAAGTTAACTATAACCGGGTGTTAAACAAATATCCAAGTTGCCACATAACCATGGGCATGGCTTTCCGAAAGATTTGACCCTGCAGGGGTGCTCCAACTAGTCCATCACAAATTAACCACACTCTACGAGAATAGCCTCGACCACGGATCTCGTGATCATCCTAGGCAACTCCAAAGGAATTCCAACACCTTGACATAGCCCGAAGAAAGTCAAAGCTCCTCACGCAAGACACTCGATAAAGGTAAGACAAGTCCAGGAAGACCACCTGACGTGTCGACGAACCCGATAAGAGCCGCGTACCTCGTTCTCAGGACACGACCGGATGAGCACAGCATATAGTGGCCTGATAGAAATCTCTCGAGTTGCCCCAGGTTGGACCCGCAGACAACTCTAGTTTGGACCAACACTTATGAGGAGCACTGGCCTAGGGGTTGATTAATTATCCACGAGGTTGCAAAGCCCTATGTCAAATTTTATTAAGTTATTAAGAAAATGTAGTACCAAAGTTGGGTCTTGCCAGACAAGTTTTAATCTTAACCTAGTAAACAAGGGGGTCCCCATAACAACCCCGAGCATCTTAGGAGCGCAAAGTATGGAAACATAACACCGGTACCAAGAAACTATGGCGGTAACAGTGGAACAAAACACCTAGCAAAAGGCCAAGCCTTCCACCAATACCAAGATATATATGTGCATTAAATAAATAATGGATAATATTGTGATATGCCAAATCCATGTTATCACATGGAACAACCTGTACCTGCATCTAGAACGCTATAAGAGGGGTTGAGCAGCGGTAACTTAGCCAATCAAAGGTTTGCTAGGATGTGGAGGGTTAGAGGCTATCATGGCAAATAGGAGGCTAACATTCAAGTAGTAGGTATCGCAATTTTAACGATAAGAGCGAGACAACTAGCAAGCAAAAATAGTATCGGGATCCGGGTATGATAATCTTGCCTGTTGGTTCTTTAGTGGAACAAGTAGCGGGATCGTCTAGTTGTACTCGCCTGTCTCTTCGTACTCAGGTTCAACGTTCGTGTCTACCCAAAAGAACATCAATAATAAACAAACAACCATGATGCAATGCACAATCAATAATGATGCATGCTTATTTGAAGAGTTTTAGCATGGCAATCCTAACTAGTCATGTTTCACGTGCAAAGGATTGGTTATTAATGTATCTGGACAGAACCTTATGTTAATTTAGTTAGACATGTATGAACATGGAAAATATGTATGCATCATGCAAAAACGATAAAAATGCATATGTAGAACGTAAGAAACGGAGTTACGGTTCTCACGATACGCTCACGACAAGATACAAAGGCAAAACACAAGACAAGAAGGACCTGGGCTACTCCTTGGCATTCCAAGGTATCCATTGGTTAGGAAATTAAAAACCAACCACAATAGAGCCAAATATCAAGAAATTCCATGGAGTATAGCTCCCACAAGTCACGGAACAATAAAACAAACAATCTGCCACAAAACAGCAACATAGCAACTTTCACAGCCAATAACTTGAGCTACAGGAATCCTACAACCACAAAAAAGGTATTGACAGAAACTACATAACATACTTATAACCTTATCCAAGTACACAATGTGGAAAGGAGGCACACATCAATAAGCATGAAGCTCACAAGTTGGCATGATGAAACAGAAATCTGGGACTTAGTGAAAATAACAGTTTTCTGGAATCTGAGTTAAGCTGATGGCAAGTTGACAGCAGAAACTAATGGTGTTAGATACCATCTCATGGCATGAAAATTAATAGGATTCTAGAAGACAACATATACTTCAGAACACTAGCACTGATCTTGAGCTAATTCACAACATATCACAAGATAGCAACCACTCTTCATGGCATAAAAATAACAGCAGATTCTCAGACTTAGAAATATTTGGCATGGTTGAAAATAGCAACATTTTAGTGGCTACTTTAGATCATGATTCCCACTTGTTTGCAAGTTGATCATGACAAAGATAAATACCATGGAATACTACACATCAAAGACAACCATATTCATGTTGGCACAAACATCATAGCATGCATGGATTAAACATAGAAAAAATGACAAAATGGCATTATGAGATAAAATGACATTTTGTCAAACTTTCTCAAAAGACCAAAACAATACCACCAATGGGTTCCTGAGATTTTTCTACCCCAAATTCATGTATCATACTCATATAGTCATATGGAGCATAACGACAAAAACTACATAGCAAAATCATCATCCTCTCTTATAAATGAAAACTTACCCTAAATGCTCATGTGCAAAAATGAACATGTCCAGATTTGGAATTATAGCTATAATTGGAAAAGATCTAATTATCACCATAAATCAACAAAACACATATTAAAATAGATAAGGTATGACAAGTGGGGCATGGACCCACTTGTCACACACACACACAACAAGGCACACACATGCACTACACAAGCATGCACACACACTACACAAGTGCACAAGTTTACATGGACACACCCACACTCATGAACACACACACCTATGTGTGTGGGTGCTCATCACACACACACATATGCACAAGTGCATATATGCACATACACATGCATGTAGCACCACACTCACACACATGTATATCTAAACAGAAAAGGGAAGAAAGAAAAAAAACACATCAGAAAAAAACAAAAAAACAAAGGGGGGGGGCTTGGGGATCGAACCCCAGACCTGCTGGTCTCGTCCCCCGCACGCTACCACTGTGCTACTACATCGAACCTTAACAGGAGAGGGCATCGACCCCACTAGTACTATCTAACGCCCTGCTAACTGACGAAACTGAAGAAACCTGCACCTAAGATGACAGACAACAGCGGAGACGATTTCGGCGACCTCACAGGCACTCCGGCGATGATAACAGCCACAAATGAAGAGGAAAAACTATGGGGTCCCATTCCTCTGCTCATCTCACGACGAGGAGGACAGAGGCAAGCTCAAGCGCTCACCTTTCCGACCGGCGGCGACGAACACAACGGCGACGATACCACGGGCTATGGCGAGAAGAGAGGGCAACAAGGATCGGCTGCTCACCGAGGGGAGGGCGACGACGACTGGGACGCGTCGTAGAGGAAGGAGAGGCGTAGATGTGGTGGTGACGAAGATGAAGAAGCCCGGCGCCCTGGAGCCTCCCGTGGCGCACTAACGGTAGGAACAGAGCGCGGGGATGATCCGCGACCTCCACGGCATCTCAAACAAGGAGGAGACCCACCGGAGACATGAGGACGATGGCGAAGACGACCGGCGGTTCTCTAAACCTCACCTCTCTGAACTTACCTGAGAAGAAGGAGGAAGAAGAAGGAAAAATTGGAGGGAGAGGGAGTGGCTGCGATGCTAGGAGGAAGAAGGAACCCTAGGGGGTCGGCACGGACGCCAAGGGGGCCTAAATAGGCACAGGCTGACGGCAAGGCGATGGCAAAGGCTCACGGCGACGCTCTCTCGCTCCCGTGCTCTCTCTCTGAACCGGATGGACGACGGACGGGAGCAGGTAGCCGCTAGGCAACCTGGGCTGGGCCACGCGGGGAGGAGCCGGGCCAGTGCCTCTCTCTCACTGGAAACAAAAACAGCAGGCTTGTAAAACATTTTATATAAGGGCACAGCAAAACAATTATTCCAGGGGAAAAGGAGAGGAAAAATTTAGACACAAAAATACTGGTGAGATGAGAAGAAAATCCTCCACTTTATAAAAATGAGAAGAGGATTTTTAGAGCAAGTATTTTTCACACCTAAATAATTAAAAGGGGGTTGTTTCTTTGAAACCAAATTTAAACCAGGCTCAAACCTCAAGGAGAGCAAAACATAATCACTTAAGATAATATTGCCAAATACCAGAACATTTTTAACAGAGCTAATAGCCAAGTTATTTAACAAGTAGAATTATCGGAGGGAATGAAAGGGTTTTTAAAGGCATGTTTGAAAATGAGGGGGTGAGAAGGAGTGTTGCACCACATCACACATCACAAGATCACTCCCAATCACAACAAGGTCACATCAGAAAACAAAGGCATGCAAGACATGAATGATATGATGCATGATGCATGAATGCATGAGACAAGGCATGACAAGGAGCAAACTCATTTCATTAAACTCATGACAACAAGGTTCACACAAGATACATGCCATAAAAGGTAGGGACGGCACTTGGGCTGTCACAGGTGTACCAAGTGGCACCCGAACGGTGGGCTTGGGAACCCTGCACACATCGTTTGAGGCCGTAGCGGAAACTTTGGCCGGACTTCCATGCGGGTTCAGTCTCAAATAGGCGATAAACCTGGACTATGGTCTTGTGTGATTGACGGTCGTGGCCGACTCCCTCGCTGGGCTTCCGCTTGAAGGTTGTCGAGGTGCCTTTTATGTGCAGATAGCGATAAGTGGCGGGAGCATGTGTGAAGAAGTACACCCATGCAGGGTGATGAATCTATTCGAATAGCCGTGTCCTCGGATATGCACTACTTGGAGAACTTATGTGGTTCATAGATAAGTCAAATGGATACTTCTAAAATACGCAAGATAAGCGTGAGTGCTATGGATGGCCTTCTCGTAGGGGGATGGAAGTGGATCCATAGCGGTGTATTGATTTGGTGAATATGTGGACTCGTGTGTGCTATCCCACCTCAAAGAAAGTACTTGTAGTCGTAGTACAGATTAGCCAAGAGTCAAAGCTCGCTTTCTGCAATAAAATCCACAACCCCCTTCATTGAAACTGATGCATATGCAGTAATTTCTAATGTAAGTCTTGGTGAGTACCTTTGTACTCATGTTTGCTTAATTTATGTTTTTGCATAGGAGACGTCAGTCTCATTAGTGGTATTTACAACATGAAGTTGGATGTTGACCGGATTAGCTTGGGAATCCCAAACAGAGGTCTGGTTCCTTTGGTAGGGTCGTTGTAGCTTTTCAGGCTCCTCCAGCCACTTTTGTAGATGTTTGTACCTAGACATGTTTAACTTCCGCTTGCTTGTTTGAATGCTCTAAATATTGGGTCTTGTGACCCCTGTTTGTAACATCTTATTGTATTGGCTCTTCCGAGCCTTCTAAATAAATGTTGTAATGTTGTATGGTTATGTTGTGATGCCATAGTTGTATTTATGTATATCGGGCATGTCATGCGTACGTGTGACATGAAACGGTATGTATGGGATTCGACACCTAGTTGTGTGCCTTTATGTCACGCCCAAGATGAGCGCCTATCCGTTTAAGGCATGAGGGCCCGCAAGGGATAGAGGCGCATCTTGCCGTTAGCAAGAATAGTATCATCACAACATACAATACTGAATGAGAAGAGTATACAAGCTGGCTTACACTCGCCACATGCAATCTTACAATGTCACTCAAATCATAGCATCAAGTGGAACACAGGGTCCGACTACGGACGAAATCAAACGGTAAAAGAAGTTGCAAATGATACTATCAAGCTATCCCAAAGATCACGACCAGGTCCTCTACTCATCCGGATAAGTCACATACATCCTGCCTCTCTCCTCATCATACTCCCACTGGAGCTGAGTAAGATCATCCTGCACGAACTCATCTGAACATGCATCTGGATTGTTGAAGTAAAATGTGAGCCACAGAGGACTCAGCTATCATTTTCCCGGGTACCAAGACTATTTAAGCTTTTAGGACGGAAGGGTGATGTTTAGTTTGCAGCAGCACTAACCATTTTATGGTGGCTAGCTTACGCAACATGAAATAAATGTGAGTGGCCTACGCAGAACGATCGAGTCTAACATAATCTCTAAGAGATTCTGAACACTTACTTACGTCAATCATAACCCCACTGTGTTCTCTCTCGGTTCATGTCCACGAGCAGAGATGGTCACGGTTACTCACACAGTTGGTGTATTTTAATTAGAGTTTACTTCAAGTCATCTATAACCAGGTGTTAAACAAATATCCAAGCTGCCACATAACCGCGGGCACGGCTTTCCAAAAGATTTAACCCTGCAGAGGTGCTCCAACTAGTCCATCACAAATAACCACACTCCATAGGAATAGCCTCGAACGCGGTTCTCGCGATCATCATAGACAATTCCAAAGGAGGCAAACACCTCGAGTAAACCCGAAGAAAGTCAGACTCCTCACGAAGACATTCGATAAAGGTAAAACAAATCCAGCAAGACCTCCCGACATGTCAACGAACCCGATAAGAGCCGCTTATGTCATTCTCAGGACATGACGGATGAGCGATGGTTACCACGCCAATCACCGAGTTGCCCCGGGCGGCGTTAATAAGCTACTCTGGGTTGGACCAACACTCATGCGGAGCACTGGCCCGGGGTTGATTAAATTATCCATGGGTTTGCAAGACCCTATGCAATTAATTACGTTGTTAAGCAAATGTAGTACCAATGTTGGGTCTTGCCAGACAAGTTTTAATCTCGACCGAATGATCAAGGGGGTCCCCATAACAACCCCAAGTGTGTTAGGAGCGCAAAATATGGAAAACGTAACACCGGTAACAAGGAACTAATGGCGGTATGAGCGGAACAAATCACTTAGCAAAAGGCCAAGCCTTCCACCAATACCAGATATATATGTGCATTAAATTAAACAATAGAATTTATTTGTGATATCCAATCCACATTATCACATGGAACAACCTGCAACTAAGAATGCTATAAGAGGTGCTGAGCAGCGGTAACTTAGCCAATCAATGGTTTGCTGGGATGTGGAGGTTAGAGGCTGACATGGCAACATGGGGGCTGATATCATGTGGTAGGTAGCGCAATTGTAACGATAAGAACGAGTAACTAGCAAGCAAATATAGTATTGGGATACGGGTACGATCATCTTGCCTGTTGGTTCTTCAGCGGAACAAGTAGCGGGATCCTCGTAGTAGTACTCTCCAGGGTCCTCGAACTCAGTATTGACACTCGCGTCTACCCAAGAGAAACAGCAAATAAATAACCAACCAAGATGCAATGCACAACCAAGATGATGCATGATTCCTTTAAGAAGAATTATAACATGGCAATCCGAAACTAGTCATGTTTCACGTGCAAAGTTGTTTATTGATGAAGACAGAACCTCATGTTTAATTATTTATACATGCATGAACATGGAAAATATGGATGCATCATGCAAAATCGATGAAAATACATATAAGGATTGCAAGAAACGGAGCTACGGTTCTCGAGATGCGCTCACAACAAGGCACGAAGGCAAAACACAAGACCACCAATACCTGGGCTAATTCTTTGCATTCCAAGGTAGCCACTGGACAGGTGATGAAAAATCAATCACAATAGACTCAAAAATCACTCAATTTCATGGAGTATAGCTCCCACAACACCCAAAACAACATAGCATTCAACCTGCCACAAAACAGCAACATAGCCATTTGAAAAGCTCACAACTATTGCTATTGGAACTCTACAGCCACAAACAAGACATGTACATAAACTACACCACACACACACCAATTCATACAACTATGAAATCAGCAAAAGAGCTTCTCCTCACTATGCATGGAGCTGTCAAGTAGGTTTTGGGACAAATACTGGATACAAGGGATGAACTAGGGTTGGAGATGAGATGGTTCTCATGAATATGTTGATGAAGATTGGTCCTCCCATGAAGGAGGAAGCGTTGGTGATGACGATGGCCTCGATCTCCCCCTCCCCGAGAGGAATTCCACCGGCAGAATCTAATTGTCTGAGTGCAAAAAGGCCTCTATCCAGGTTTCCGCCTCGAGACGGAGGCTTTTCATCTCGATAGATTGCTTATGATTTTTTCTGGGGTAAAACACACCATATAGGAGAAGAGGGGGTCGGGAGGCCTCTAGGGACCCCAGAAGCCATCAAGGTGCGAGTAGGGGGTGGCCGCGTCGTGTTGGATTGTGGACCGTAGGTGGCCCCCCCTCTGATAAATTTTTGTCCTAATAATTTTTAAATGTTCTATCAAAGTTCTTCGTGAAATTTCAGGTCATTTGGAGTCTGGTGATTTTTATGCCTTTTTCTTGGTTCCCCGATCTAGAATTTCAGTTTTCAGATATTTCCCTATTTATGATGTACCTTGCATATTTAGAGAGAAAGGGCATAAGAATAATATGATAATAGGGAATAATGGAGAAGAATAAAAGAAATATCAATAACAAATCATGATGCAAAACGGACGTATCAGAGAGTTGTAACAGCCCAAGACCGACGTTCCAGTTTCCTTCTATCTATTTCGAGTTTTGCCATGTGATTCATTTGGTTGTCGTATTCATTGGCGCATCACTCGCATCATTCACATTCCATCGTCCCTCCATCATCGTCATCGTTTCTTGGAATGGGTCAAAAGTTGGCATGCGGTCTTAATATATGCAGGTAGACCGCGTGCCAAATATTGTCGCATTCGAAGGTCGTCTGATACCCCAACCGTTAAATATATAGCGACACTATAGCCCGTAAAATTGTTGGACGTTTTCCGGTTTTCAAAATTGTCGTCGAGCTGCCCGTTTTCCCTCTCATCTCCGCCTAGCCTCTGTGCAGAGTGCACCAATCCGCTCACAACCTAGTCTCAAAACTTTCCCAGACCCCGACCTGATGATCGTGACCATTGAGTTAGGATCAACCCTAAAATACCCCAAATCATCATCTGTTTTTTAATTGGATTCCCTAACATATTTATCTTGACGGTCGATTTAAATAAGAGGGTCTAAAATCTGCCCCAATCCACACCCACATAGTCCCTCTGTTCCTAACTATAAGTCTTTTTAAACATTCTAATAGAAGACTACATACGAAACAAAATGGTTGAATCTACACTCTTAACTATGTCTATATACATATGTATATGTATGTAGTCCAATACTCAGATCTCTAAAATGACTTATATTTAGGGACGGAGGGAGTATTTAGTAGTTGAAACCCTAATCCCTAGGATTGTCCCATCCCTCCATTCTTTTGCACCGCCACCCCAGGTCTCCCTCGTGTTCCGTGCTCGACCAACCATCGCTCGATCCATCCATCACCTAGCTAACCAGCACCTGCAGCTCCCAGCCGCCCACAAGGATGCATCCAACCTGCCACATATCCCCAAGATCTAGGAGCCCGAGCTCCTCCTCGTGCCCATGTCGCCCAAACCTGGCGAGTGAGCAGCTCACCTTACGCTCCCCCTACGCCCGTGCTCCTTGTCTCCTCTTCCCCGAGTCATCCCAGGAGACTCCATGCTCAAACTTGTCTTCCACGTGCAAACGGGAGAGGAGCTCCTGATCCTTGCAGCCGAGGTGACCTCGGTGCAGTTCCTCCAGCGCGCCTCTGCGGTGCCAGCCACCGGAGATCCAGCAGCCCCGACCCGCCTTTGGCCACTGGAGCACCGGCCCCCTTCTGCTTTGACCCCACCAGCGGAGCGCCAGCCGCCAGCAACCTCCACGTGACTCCCACCGTGTTAGGTATAGGATATCTGAAGATAATCCATCAGTAGGTGTAACGGATCTGGCATGTACCACTTCGCATCATCCAACGGTCTACAGAGACTCCTCGAGGTAGTTTCGTCATCAACCGTACGATTTACTTTACTGTTCTTCTTCCCCACGTTACTGCGTGGAGGGTAAACTGGTACACCTCTATTATGGCTGGGTTGTGGCTAAGCTAGGTATCGAATTTCCCCATTGTGCCTTATGGCTGAACCGTAAACACTTACAGCTCGATATATAGATAATACAGTCCCGATCTGGGTCTCTTCCCATGAATTCCTCCATGATTTCCTAGATCCATAGTCCATATACTTACTAGGACCTGACAAATTGGTAATTAGAGCAGTGGTTCCTCGGCAACTTCCAATTAGATCAAATTTTTGTGAGAGAGGCAAGAACACCCACCCAATTCCCTTCCTAATGTGTTGCGGTTGTGCAAACCAGCAGTGATGGTGGCGTACACTGGCGAGTTTCCTTCGCAGGCGGGGCTGACAGCAGCGGATCTAGGGCGGCGCAGGAGGCGGTGATTGTTTGGGTATAGATCAGTAGAGTGGAGTGGTTCTGTTGGATCCCTTCCAGTGCAATAAAATCCCACGTCCTTCGCTGATCCCTATACCTTGGGGGCGTGGAGCGTTGGCGGCGGCAGGGTCTAGAGTTTTGAGGCTGGTTGCCGTAGTTGCGATGGTAAAATTCCCCCTCTATTCTCTAGATCAAGGTGATGGGGCATGGCAAGGCTCTTGATGAGGCCGATTTGCAGGAAGTTTTGTCCATACGAGAGGATTTTGGAGTATTTCAGTAGCAACATGCAGTTATGCGCACAGATGTCTCTAAACTGCAGGAAGATGTGCAGTCTATCAGTTCCAAACAAGGCGAAATATCACTGCAAGTTGGAGGCATTGAAAAGGCTGTGCTGGAATTGGGTAAGTAGTTATCTACCATGAGTTCAGTTTTGCAGCAAACCATAGCCCCTAGTGGCTCAAGAACCCAAAACGAGCAACAGAGTGATATACGCAAGATTGTCAAGTCACCCACTCTGCAACACCAACAAGTAGAAAAACCAAATGTTAGAACAGAGCAATTGAGACAGTAATTGGAGGCTGAAAGAGAGAAAACCAGGCATTTAGAGGACTTACAGCTACACAGCTTACCCCCAATCAGAACTAATAGGACCACGGTTGCACCTGGTTACACTAATCAGGCAAATCAGGACACTACAAATATGATGGGCACTCCAGTTACACAAAGAAGAGAAGGACATACACCTGCATTCCAAACATACCAACAGCCCGCAAGAGACAGGCAGTTGTGGCAACGTTACTTCAGAACATACGAACAAGATATGCAAGTGCAATTTATGAAAGCAATAACAAAAGGACCTAGGATGGATTTTCCTAGATTTTCTGGTGAAGATCTATTAGGGTGGATACGACAATGTAACAAGTATTTTCAAATGGCAGGAGCACCTAAAGAGTACAAAGTTTCACTCTCTCAAATGTACATGATTGGAGAGGCAGATGTGTGGTTGAGGAGGTCAAGCCTGCTTAAGAAACAACCCACATGGCAAGAATTTGGCAAGCAAATTGTGAAGAGATTCTCCTCACAGATCTCTTATGATCTCACGGAGAAATTTAATAGTCTCAAATAGAGTAATCAGAATGTGTCTGAATATACCAAGTCTTTTGAAGATTTGATGGCTGAAATAATAGAAGAAAATCCTGCACTATCTGAAGAATGGTTTGTTAGATGCTATGTGAATGGATTGAGAGATGGCATTAAGAACCAACTACACCCCTTGCGTCCAGCTACTTTAACGGATGCTTATTACTTAGCTAAAGAAGTAGAACCTTGTCATCCTCCTCCAATAGCTCAGCAAAGGAAGCCAAGTATTCCTTACAATGATTACTATTATAAAAGCTATGCATCATCATCAGCAAAATCTGCAACTATTCCTCTAGCATCACAAACTGCCAGCCCCAAAAATACTGAATCTATGAATACCAATATTCAGAGAATCAGAAAAGTTTATGAATGTTGGAGATGTGGAGATAAATGGGTGCATGGTCACAAGTGCACCTTAGTACCTAATGTCCACTTATTACAACAAGAAGTGGAAAAATCTGGCCCTTTAGATATGGATGGACCAGTTCAGGACATGCTGGAAGAAACAACCGAACAAAGTGAACAAGCAATGTTTATCTCTTCCCATGCAATAGGCCAACAGCTTACAGTACAAACTCCTACAGTGGTGGTGTTTGTTAATGGAAAGACATCAGTGAACTTGTTGGATTCAGGCAATTCAACCTCCTTCCTTGGTGAACAGTTTGGTATTAAAGCTAACTGCCACTTGCTACCAGTTAAACCGAAAAAATATTTGTGGCTGGAGGAGGAATGTTGTTATCTTCTGCAGTAGTTCCTCACTGTACTTTCTAAATGGCCAAGCTCAAAATGGAACATTGCTTCAGAGTTTTACCTCTTCCAAGCCATGACAAGGTTTTGGGATATGATTGGTTTTCTATGGTAAATCCAGTAGCTTTTGACATCCCTAATCATCAATTCAGTTTTACTATTCATGGTAAAACTACAGTCACAACTGCTATTTACGATTCTACTGAAGAAATTGTGCAAATATTAGCTAACCAAGTGGCCAAGATATTGGATAAGGGAGTTCAGGCATTTTTGCTCCAAATTCATAATATTGTGGCACAGACTCCAAAGAAGCACTGCATACCTGCTGCTATAAACAAGTTACTAGTGGAGTACACGGATGTGTTTGCTGAACCCACTAAGAGCACTTGATCACAAGATCATCTTATTACCAGGAACTGATCCCCCTCATTCCAGGCCTATAGAGTGCCACAACACCAGAAAGAAGAAATGGATAAGCAAATCAAACACTTATTGGATAACAATCTGATCCGACATAGCCAAAGTCCTTATGCTGCTCCTGTGTTACTAGTTAAAAAGAAGGATAACACCATATGGTTATGCACTAATTTTAGGAAATTAAATACAGCGACAGTTAAAAACAAGTTTCCTATTCCTATAATTGAGGATTTACTAGATGAATTACATGGAGCTAAAGTGTTTTCCAAAATAGACTTGAGGTCTGGATATCACCAAATTACAATGGATCCTGAGGATATCCATAAAACTGCATTCAGAACCTTTTGGGGGCATTTTGAGTATTTAGTTATGCCATCTGGGCTCTCCAATGCTCCTGGGACATTTTAGGATCTCATGAACTTTTTATTTGCTAAGTACAACAGAAAGTTCGTGCTTGTATTCTTTGATGATATACTAGTATTCAGCAGAAGTATAGAGGAACATGTGGAACACTTAAAGCAAGTATTACAAATTCTCAGGGAAAATGAATTGTATGCTAAGATGTCAAAATGTGCTTTTGCAATTCCACAAGTGTAATATTTAAGCCATGTGGTTTCTGGAGAAGGCCTATCTACTAAACCTACCAGGATCAAAGCAATTGCAGAATGGCCAATACCAAATGGTGTCACTAAACTAAGGAGTTTTCTAGGACTGGCTGGGTATTACAGAAGGTTTATCAAGGATTATGGAACAATATGTAGACCATTACATGATGTTTTGAAGAAGGGAAAGTTTGTGTGGACAGAACAGCAGGAAATAGCTTTTCAAAAGCTCCAACAAGCTTTAATAACTGCTCCAGTATTAGCTCTTCCAAATTTCACCTTACCTTTTATATTAGAAATTGATGCTTCTGGCCATGGGATAGGAGTTGTGTTAATGCAAGAGGGCAGACCAATCGCTTATTATAGCTCCTCTCTTTGTCCTCGAAATGCGGCTCTCTCCACTTATGAAAAAGAAGCTTTAGCTATTCTGGAAGCTTTTAAAAAGTGGAGACACTATTTGCTAGGTAGTAAGCTGATTATCAAAACTGATCAACAGACCTTGAAGTTTATAACTGAGCAAACGATAACAGAAGGTGTACAACACAAGCTTATGATGAGGCTTCTAGAATTCAACTTCACTATCCAATACAAAAAGGGCAGTACAAATAGAGTAGTAGATGCTCTCTCAAAAATGTTCTCTAAATGCATGTCCATATCAAGTGTTACTCCAGTTTGGGTTGAAGAGTTGCTAAACAGTTATAAGACAAATCCTATTACCAAGAAGTTACAAGAGAAATTGTTATTGCAAAGTTCTTCTGATAACTCTGATTACTCCATCCATGCTGGCATTATCAGACATAAGGGTAAGATTTTGGTGGGCAATGATTTGAAGTTAAAGGAAAATTTAATTGCTGCTCTACACAATTCCCCTGTTGGAGGGCACTCTAGAATGAGAGGCACTTACCAGGGGATTAAAAGCATTTTTACTGGCCAGGATTGAAACAAGCAGTGGAACAATTCATTGCAACTTGTCCTATTTGCCAAAGGGCCAAACATGAGAATTGCTTACAACCTGGACTGCTTGCTCCCTTACCAATTGCAGATATGGCATGGCAGCATATATCCATGAATTTTATCGAGGGACTTCCTAATTCTCAGGGCATGGAAGTGATTTTGGTAGTGGTGGACAGGTTCACCAAGTACTCCCACTTCATTCCTTTATCCCACCCCTATACAGTGCAGACTGTGGCTCAGGCATTTGTTGATAACATCATTAAACTCCATGGTCCGCCAACTCTAATCATTTCAGATAGAGACAGAATTTTCACCAGCCAATTGTGGAAAGAAGTTTTTGCTAGCTACAAAATAGAGCTTAGATATAGTTTAGCATATCACCCCAAATGGATGGTCAAATAGAGAGGATAAATCAATGTTTGGAAACTTATTTGAGATGTATGACAACTCAAGAACCAAGGAAATGGAGAGCATGGTTGCCATTACCAGAATATTGGTATAACACAACCTATCATACATCTCTGAATATGTCACCCTTCCAAGCCTTGTATGGCTTTCCACCACCATTGATTGCTGAATTAGCCATACCAGGACCAGAGCATTTAGAAGCTCAGGACTTCTTAATAGCAAAGAAGAATATGTTGGACCAACTGAAGGAAAATCTTTTGCAGGCTCAAAACAGAATGAAAAAGTATGCAGCTCAAAAAAGGAGTGAAAGACAGTTCCAAACTCGAGATCTGGTATATCTCAAAATGGCTCCTTATAGATTAGCAGCTTTTGATTTTCGTGGTGCTCTGAAGCTTCAAAATAAGTACTATGGACCATTTCTAGTCATTCAGAAAATTGGCAATAGTGCTTACAAGCTACAGTTTCCTGATCATGTCAAAATACACCATGTCTTTCATGTAAGTCAATTGAAGAAGCATCTTGGACGCAAATCTATTCCCAGCCCTGATCTTCCAATGGTCAATGAGGATGGCACAATCAAAATAGAACCGGCTGCAGTCCTGGAAGTTAGGCAAGTTCCTCGCAAGAATGTGCAAGTCGTTCAGTGGTTGATTCAATGGGAAAACATGCCCCTAGATGATGCAACCTGGGAGGATGACGATTTCATCAAGCATACATTTCCCTAGTTCTTCAAGTGTACAACCGAAGCTTGGCGATCAACCCAATCAACGCCGTGAGGACACGTCACTTCTTTAGTGGGAGGCAATCTCAGGTATGGGATATCTGAAGATAATCCATCAGTAGGTGTAGCGGATCTGGCACGTACCGCTTCGCGTCATCCAACGGTCTACAGAGACTCCTCGAGTTACTTTCGTCATCGACCGTACGATTTACTTTACTGTTCTTCTTCCCCATGATACTGCGTGGAGGGTAAACTGGTACACCTATATTGTGGCCAGGTTGTGGCTGAGCTGGGTATCAAATTTCCCCATTGTGCCTTATGGCTGAACCCTAAACACTTACAGCTCGATATATAGATAATATTGTCCCGATCTAGGTATCTTTCCATGAATTCCTCCATGATTTCCTAGATCCATAGTTCATATACTTACTAGGACCTAACACGCCGTTCCTGCTGCAAGCAAGCGACCGAGGCCTCCTATGCCTCGAGCTGCTTCCCCGAGCCCAAGCTCCCCACAGGACCTCGCTACCATGGCATCCAGCAGGTCAGTCATGACGCCCCTCTCCTTCCCCATGCTCTTTGTCCCTCTCTCAATATGTTTCTCTCTCTCTCTCATCATCTCCAAGGAACTCCGATGCGCAAGGAGGGAGCTTGTTGCCGTCGGCCCTCAAGTCCTGTTGCGCCCGAGTCGGGCCACTCGTTGACCCGATCTGCCGGTTCCCGCTACAGTGGCTCCGTTCCCAACCGCCCCTTGCTAGATTCACCATCTATTGTGGATTTGTCATAGCAAGATGTCCGGGTGAGCGGACTTAGTTTTGGGGCGATCGCAACTATGTGGTGGCTTCAGAGGGGTTGGTCGGAATCGAGAGACGCGAGTTTACCCAGGTTCAGCCTACGTCCTGCTTCTCTGGTATTGATCATGTGGAAGATCTCTTGGTTACAAGGGTGTTGTCTTTCTACCTCTAATCTCGAGAGCCTCTAATCTGTCTATCTCTAATGACTTCAACTTGTCTCTCTAGGGCCGCCTTATCCCTCCTTATATTGGTGGAAGGGGTAAATTTACATGTAGAGTCCTACTCCCAGTAGGACTAGGACTTGTCTTTCACGAATCCTACTTCGGGTCTTGTTTCTCTTGTAAGGGAATCCTCTCTCTCCTTTGGGCCTTCTCTTTTGAGCCGCCTGGCGCCAGCTTGCACGCCTGGTCTTGGGCCTGGTCGTTCTGTGACCCGCCTGCCGTGTCACCAATAAAATGCCATGTCTTGACTAGGTCTCCTGTGATTTGCCTGGCCGGGTCATATCGCGGGGTATATCCCCGACATTATCCCCCAGGTTAGCTTGAATTCATTCATGGTAACCTCCTGAAATAGGAATTGAAAATATGTTAAGTGGCCGGCTTGCTCCTTTTGCCAGCTTATGAAGTGGCTCCTCAGAAATCCGGGCCTCTCCTTCATATGAATGAGTCATATTCACCATCGTCTTGCAGGTATGTCTCCTTTGCAATAAGAATATTGAGAATAAAACATCCATATGCCATTGAGTCGGCCTCCAAAACTTTGGCTTGATAAAATTATGGGAGATAAGAAAACCATATGAAGTTGAGCCGGTTTCCATTGCTTAGGCTTGATAAAAACATTGAGAATAGAACTTCATCCACTGTTTACACCACTTTAACTTGTGAAGCCGGGTTGCTCATATAGAATCTGCCGGGTCATGATCTTTTGACAATGTCGGATCATGATTGTTGGTGATGCCGGGTCAAACCACTAGACTCCAGTTGACTTCATAAATTTATTGGGATGAAAATGCATCTGATGTAGAGCCGGACTCACTCATAATTGACATTTTGAAAACTCTCTTCAATTTTTTAATATATCCATATTACCTGTAGCCCCCAAGCTCCAAGTTTATCCATGATGACTTGGTGCTTTGCAATAATATCTGTGATTGTGTAGCCCCCAAGTACCAGCTTGTCATGCCTGCAGCAGCCTGGGACTTGTATTTGTCTTATACCTTATAAAGCTTCAGTGGGTGTAGCCCCCAAGGACCGGCTCATCAACATGTAATGGGCTAGGTCTTCAATTTGAACCTCATAATCTGTTTGAACAACTGAATACTGTAGCCCCCAAGTGCTGGGTCACATGCCTGCAACGACTTGGGACTTTAGAAAATTTGATTTGAACGGTGTAGCCCCCAAGTGTCGGGTTAGTAAGAAGTACTAGGCCGGGACTTAGAAAAATATAGAAAGGCTGGCTCATCTCCTTGAGACAATAAGATTTGTTGACCATGTAATGATTTGAAAAGAAACTTGCATTGGCCCCCAAGTGCCATGACGCTTGCTTGCAGCGACATGGGACTTGCATAATTGATATAAAACTGGACTTGAATGATGTAGGCCCCCAAGTGTCGGGTCGTCTACCTGTAGCGACTCAGGACTGTGTAAGAGTAATATGAATCATCATAATGCACTTCAAAAGTTCTCTTTGAACTGATATTGATCTGATTTGAATGATTCTTTGACCTGATTGTAATATAACCCGGAATGAATATCCTGAAATAATTCCTTGGCCTTTGAAAATGAAAATCATTGCTCATGGTTGCGATGCAACCCGGCAAACGTGTGTCTGAGAAATCCATGAGTGTTGTAGTATACTACAGAGCACAGGTTGAAGAAATCCAATAGCCGGTCAATTAAATAACACGGCATTATATCTGATAGGGTGGCTCTTTAAGAATAATCAACTTTCCAATCTGCAAAAATAAACAAGACATAATATATTCTTCATTGTTGTAAGGGCGGCTTGAAAAAGCACAACCCGGAGATGTTAAAACCTGTTATAGCCTTGCTTCTTATTTCATAATCTTGCACTGACCCGGTTTGAAAAACCGGCATGATATGTATGTATGATGCAATGCATGATGTAATGTATGATGCAATGTATGATGTTCTGTCTTTCCCTTCCTTTTATTTTCAAAAACTCATATGATGGTTCTTCTGAGTGGACTCGATGCTTGAACTCATACCAGTGTAAGGTCTCTAACGAGAGTGGTCGTCAACTCCTTTGAGTGGCTCATGGTCACTAGACGAGATTAACTGATAGCAACACAACGAACCAGAAAGAGACACATCCACCGGTTCTTCTGGGTGGATACGCTGCTTGAACTCATAACAATACTCGGTTTCCAGGCGAGATTGAAGAGCGCAACGAACCGGAAGAGACACGGACGCTGGTTCTTCTGGGTGGACTCGCTGCTTGAACTCATAACAATACTCGGTTTCCAAGCGAGATTCAAGAGCGCAATGAACTAGAAAGAGACGCAGTAGGGCATGAGTACCCTTAGGGACCATAAGCTACCTCTCACGTGACACAAATTCGTCATTTCAACCTTAAACAATGCATGGTCTTTAAAAGAGTAATTGTTTAAGATTACGAACGGGCCACATAGCGGAGAGTCGGCGGCAGATGGGTGAGTTTGTTCTCGATTTCCGTAAGCCGGCCCTCACGTGACAAGAGCCGCCAGTTCAACCTTGACCAGTATAGGGTCTCTAGCGAGAGAGGCTGCAAAATATGTTTGAACAGCTCAGGGTCTCTAATCGAGATTAATTGGCAAGAGTTCGACGGGTCACATAGCGGAGCAGCAGCAGCATAGAGGAATGTTTAACTCAAAACTTACCATGGATGAAGAGCCGGTCAAGAGGGTATGTAAGCTAAACTCAGTGGGTTGGAAGCCCCCAAATGACCCTATTGACGGAGTCAACTTTTGGGTATACAACCCGCCTAACGCTGGCTGAAGAGCCAATCAAAAGGGTGTGTAAGCTGAACCCTAGCGAGTTAGAAGCCCCCAAGTGACCTTGTCGATGATATCAACTTGTGCATCATCTTGTAAGTCACCATTTTGTAAGTCACCATGTTGTAAGTTGTCATCTTGTATGAAGAAATGACAGAAGCCTCCAAGTGACTTTATGATGATCCAATAAATCCAGGAACCCATGTTTGAACGGTGTATTTCAGTAGTTCGTCCTCTTGGGCAACTTTTTAATTCTTCCGTCAATAATGTGGTAGCCCGCAGAATTGGGTTAAGTTTTCTTGCATTGACCTGGGGTTCTTGTTGAGAAAGTGGTCAAATGCGTCGAGCTATGTCTGTAGCCCCCGAGTCTTAAGTTGACTCGAAGAGGCGGCTTGAGAGTCTCCACCAAAGGTTGAAGGTTGATCATGCCAGGTATATAGATGACCCCGTATGAATTGTTTCAATAACCCGGTCGATGGTTCGTCCCGGTTGGTTGCTAAAGTTAACCAAACTATAGTGGCGACGACTTGTGCGCCTGTCCGTCGGGCGACTCGTGTCGACGAACACCGCACCGATATAATAATGTAGATCAGACTGTGGGTGGCGTCTTGAACGCGTCCATTGGGCGTCTCGTACAGGTGAGCACCGCACTGATATGTTGATGTAGACGTAGAAGTCAGTCGCAGCGTTTGAAGGCGGCGTGATCGTGAAAGACGGCCGCGGCGTTGTAACGGTGCGGTCGCGAGAGACGGCCACGGCGTTGTAAGCCTGTGCGATCGCGAGAGACGGCCACGGCGTTGTAAGCCGGTGCGGTCGCGAGAGACGGCCGCGGCGTTGTAAGCCGGTGCGACCGCGAGAGACGATCGCGACGTTGTAAGCCGGTGCGAACGACGAGTCGGCCGTGACATTGTTGGCGAAAGCCATACCGCGTATATGGTGGCTTGCCGCGTCCATTAGGCGGCTCATACTGGCAGGTGAGCGCGCGGTACCGGCGAGTTGATGTAAACCGGACCGCGGCTGTGACGGCTTGCCGTCATGCGTTGCACCTTGACCGTATAATGCCAACTGAGTAATTTTCCTGAGTAAAAATATTGTAGGCCAAAGTAACTTTTCTTCGTAGAAAATAATATGTATTAAAAAATAAATTGTGTGGATAACACCTGATATTTTTTTAGTCGGATGGATATTGGTATAGTATGATGCCGATAGACAGACGAAAAATATCGCCTTCACCGTGTAATCCTTTAAAAATCTGCAACTGCTTCTCGCCTTGGGTGGCTGATTAAAACGTACGGTTGCTGATTAAAACGTACGGTTCCAGAGCTGCGGCTGGCGACGCGACCTGTTTTTCCGTCTGAATCAGACGGTCTGATGCATACCGCCGCAAAGCTTTTCCCTGATCCTTGACTAATGACCCTCCGTGGTCGACCGTAGGTGCGGCATCCTGCCTGCCTGTCGGGCAGTCTTTACAGGCGAACAATTAGCACGACCTTCTTGGCGTGTAGTCACCGCCCGGACTATCCTGATTTCCTTCATCATACATAGTGATTGGCACACAAAAAATCCTAATTGTTGAAGTTTGTATGCTTCCATTTTGAATCGTCCTGCATGTGTCTATCAAAACATCTAGTGCGTACTTTACCTAGTACTCCTCCTCGATTAGACTGACACAGTGAGCCATCATATGGACGAATAAAATATTTAAGCTAGGCTGATGCTCCCTCCATCCGTCAACATGACCCTGTCGCCTCAACTTTGCCCACATAATTTGATCTACGCATGTCTGACGGGTTTTATTGTTTCTTCTCTTTCCTTGGTGTTCGTTTCCATGATGATTGGTGATTCTGTAGAACGCACGCCTCCGCCACACTTCGCCCGTCGTGGCTGTCGTACATCTTGAAGAAATCCTGGCGACCCGCAGCAGCACAGACAGAGCTGCGGCGGAGCAGAGCTGGCTGGCTTGGACGTGCGGCGGCAGAGCGAGGAAGGCGATGCGTCGGGGCCGTCTGAAGGGCGAAACAGCCGTGGTGGCGGAGACGAGGCCAGCTCGAGGCTGACGCGGATGCGTGCGATGAGGCAATGACAGCGGAAAAAACCCGGGTCGAGGGCGAGCAACCGCGGCGATAGAGGCGCGCGGCGAGGCGGCTCGAGGGCAAAACAGCCGCGACGACGCAGACGAGGCCGGCTCGAGGGCGAACAGACGCAGAGGCGGAGGCGAAGCAAGGTGGTCCGGCGGCTCACGTGCTGCGAGCGGACGGGGCGAAGCCGTGACGGTAGTAGAAACGAACGAGGCGGGGTGAAGCGAGGCCGCAGCGGCTCGGACGCCAGGCGATGGAGGCCGGCGTCGCGGCGGCTCAAAGCGCGGTGAGACCTCGGCGGTTCGGATGTGAGGCCGGCGCCGTGGGCAGTGAAGGCGTAGGCGCAGCGGGGAGGCGGCGACGGCGTAACAGCAGGGCGAGGTGCGACACACGGGCGAGCTCGGCGGCGGCACGGACGGGGCGACAGCGAGAGACCGAGTCCGTCTTCAGGTCGAGGCCAGCTTTGTTGTGTTTGTATCTGTTTCCACTTTTGCTTTCTGTTCGTCCAGGCAGAGGAGGAGCCGAGCCAGAGCGGCACCCAAGGCAGGAGCTGGCCGGCTCGGAGCGGCGCCTGCGAGATGCATGGGTGGAGCGCCGGCAGGAGCAACGGCACGGAGCTGCTCGTACGCGCAGCGGCGGCAATGGAGGTGCGCGGTCAGGCGACAGCAGACGCGCGGTGGAGCGCCGGCAAAGTCAAAGCCTGCTTCCTTGGCGGAGGCGGCTTGCGTGCTAAACCCGAATCAGCAGAAGATAGTACTAGTAGTTTCACATGTATACGTAGCAACGGAAGCCAAGAGAAAAAAGTTTTTTCTGCCTCGGCAGTTGATGTGTCAGTCCGCTCATGCCATGACCGATGGCCGTCTTCGGTTGATGTTTTCCCTCAAATAAACGAGCCGCATGGCGGATTGCCTCTATTTTACCTGTTGCTGCTGTTTTCACATTATCGGGACTTGAAACATATGCACACGACAGCCACATGAACGCGACAGATCGGACGACTTCTTTATGCAGTTGCAATCGGACCGACCGCTGATTCTGCAGCGGATATCCCAGACGGCTTCGGTGTAGAGACGCTGGTGTAGCAGACGTCGTCTCAGATTTGAAAAATCGTCCGATCGGCAGGCCGTGGGCGCTGACGACTCAATCCTAGCTTCTGTCTGATCTCAAACTCGTAGATGCTGTTCCGACTGCTTATCGGCCGCATAAATCCTTCCGCGCCGACTTTTTTTAACAGAAACTCATGAAGGATTATCCTGCATGATTGATCCGTACCGGTTTTTCTTCATTCGACTCATCAATCTTCTGGATTCCTGACAAATCCTTTCAACAACACAACATAACTGTGTGCAGGCCTCACGGTGGGCGTCAACTGTCGTGGATTTGTCACGGCAAGAGGTCCGGATGAGCGGACTTAGGTTCAGGGCGATCGCAACTATGTGGCGGCTTCAGAGGGGTTGGTCGGAATCGAGAGACGTGAGTTTACCCAGGTTCGGCCCCTCCGATGGAGGTAAAAGCCTACGTCCTGCTTGTCTGATATTGATCATGTGGAAGATCTCTCGGTTACAAGGGTGTTGTCTTGCTACCTCTAATCTCGAGAGCCTCTAATCTGTCTATCTCTAATGACTTCAACTTGGTGGAAGGGGTAAATTTACATGGAGAGTTCTGCTCCCAGTAGGACTAGGACTAGTCTTTCACGAATCCTACTTCGGGTCCCGCCTGCCGGGTCATCAATAAAACACCATGTCTTGACCAGGTCTCCTGTGAGTCGCCTGGCCGGGTCATACCGTGGGGTATATCCCCGACACCATCGCTGGAGTTTGCCATGTCGCATCGACGTCGTGTGTCCAGCGCAGTTGTTGATGTTCCTTAGACCATCTCCAATAGGCGCCCCAAAAACAGCCAACGCTATAAAATTGTTCGTTTTAACGCGCGCGCACGAAACCGCGCGCTCCAACGGCCGCCCAAAAATCATGCGCATGGCAAAAGTGCTTCTGCACGCGGAGCGAAACCGTATCGTGTGCGTCTTATTTGGGTCGCCTGCTCCGCGCGCGGAACCACTCGGGCGCTCACGCATCTCATCTCCCAACTCCCTCCCACCAGCGCCCACGTCGTCGCCACACCGTCCCTTTTCTCCGGCACTGTCCCCGCGCTTGTGCAGCTTCCTCCCCCTCCCACTAGTCACCACCGGCCCTTGCACGCATCATTCCTGCGGCGAAACTACACATTTTTTTACATTAATTTGATGCTTGTTGTTCATAGTTTTTATAGAGTAGTTTAAATTCAATACTGTAGATGGGTTCATCATACAATTCTTTCGAAGAAGAATTTGATATGGAAGAGGAAGAGGACCTTGCAATCATCATAGCTATGCACATCAATAAAGAACGAAAGCACGATGGTTCGGTTATGGTACGCAGAAAATTTGGAGGGACAAGATCGATGTCGACAACACATTGATGAGGCACTATTTTGTGGAGAATCTCTCATACCCCGAGTCATATTTGCGGCGCCATTTTAGGATGAACACTGGGTTGTTCAGGCGCATTGCAGAGAAACTAGCGAGCCATGGTCGTTTTTTTCAACAGAGGAGGAACGCCACCAGAGAACTCGGGCATAGCACCTTTCAAAAGGTGACAACGGATTTGCGTATGTTGGCATATGGTATTCCGGTTGATCAAGTTGATGACCACTTGGCCATGGGTGAGAGTCAAGCCATCATGTGTGTTAAGCATTTTGCAGTCGGAATTGTGCAAGTGTTTGGTCAAGAGTATCTGAGAACTCCCAATGCTGAAGACCTCGCAAGGCTTTTGGAGATGAGCAAAGCTCGTGGGTTCCCAAGTATTCTTGGCTCAATAGATTGCGTCCACTGGAATTGGAAGAACCGTCCTAAGGCATGGAACGGACAATTCCACGGCCAGAAAAAGGGTTCCACTATAATGCTTGAAGCAGTGGCCAATCAAGAGACTTGGATTTGTCATGCTTTTTTTGGCATGCCGGGATCTTCGAATGACATCAATGTGTTTAATCGATCACCACTCATGAGTAAGATTGCAAACGGTGAGCTACCACCGATATAGTTCGTAGCAAATGGCCATACATACAAATAGGGCTACTATCTTGCGGATGACATCTACCCAAGGTGGCAAACATTTGTGAAGCCGTTGAAAAATGCAAGGTAAGAAAAATCTTGATTTCCACAATGCTCACCCGACGGTTAGGAAATATGTGGACAGAGCATTTGGGATTTTCCAAGCCCAATTTGCTATTGTGAGAGGACTGGTTTGATTTTGGGATGAAAAGATCCTTTCTTACATCATGCACGCATGTGTGATCATGCATAACATGATCATCGAGAATGAACGTGGCCAAGATTTAGACTAGTTTTAGTACGAGCCCTTGGGACATCTCGTGCGAGTGCGGCGTAGTGCTGCGAGGGTGGCCTGATTTGTTGCTTCGTATCATGCTATTAGGTGGCCCGAAGTGCATGACGATCTTTAGAACAATCTCATTGAGGAGTGGTGGGAATAGAATGGCCGACAGAACGCATGATGATTTGATTATTTGATGTTCTATTGTTAAACTATTTGTTGTATTGGATGATAAACTATTTGTTTGAGTTGTAATAATAAAATTTAACTATTTATTGTTGATTGTTAGATCTTTTGGTTTATTTTTGGAGTGCATATGTTGTTTGTGTAGGGCGCGGGCACTGTGTATTTGCAGCGTTTGCAGGAGCGCTGCGCGCACTAAAATATGATGCGACCGCTGGAGCCGGTGCTCGCCCGCGCCCTAAAAAATGCAAGCCGCATGCTGCATATCCGTTTTTGGATGCCGAGCAAAGCACGCCTGTTGAAGATACTCTTAGGACAAGGACGAATGATTCACCCGACCCAACGCATGTTGGCTGCGCCCCGCCTCTACAAGTTGACCAGCCTCTGCCTCCCAGTCGGCCTAGGTCACCTCAAGCCGGCCCATCAGCGCTCCATCCTAGCTGCCCGTGCCAAGGCCCAACCGCTAGCCTTTGCGAAGCCCAGCCGCTTCTCTTCTTCTGGTCCAATGGCCCAATGTGAGCAGCTCCTGCCTATCCCGCCCTGCATGCGCTATATTGTATTCGACGCCAACCTTTGTGCAGCCCAGTAGAACCAGAATCGGCCCCATGCGTGTTTTTCATCTGTTGCAAATTTAGTAATTATCCATGGATTACCTTATTTGCAAAAAAAATATTGATCGCGCATTTAATAACTATCAAACCATGCAACGTATGTAAAAACTTTATGTATCTACAATGCATAATAAAAATGTTTAACTTTCTATTTGTTTAAATTTGCACAAATGCCATGCTAAAATGATTTATTCCATAACTAAATAATAGTAGCTCTGATTTAAATGATCCACATATGTAACTTGACTAGAAAATATTGTAGAATCATGTGGTGGCAGTACTTTTGTTGTTTAACAACTCTAAAATATTGTTAGTTTAGATCTGGACCAAATTCATAATTTGCATATGGGGTCCTATCAGAAATACTATATGTTGTTTTCAACCTCATTTTAAATGCCTCCATGATGTAGTTGTTTATGCTTCACCTCTCGCCATGATTAACAACCTTTAAAATGATTGTTTAGTCAAAACAACATTAACCGCATTTCTCTTAATATGGAGAGTTATGAATTTGTTATATGTATGTTTTCCTTCTCTATTTAAATTGCTAAATGCCATTATCACCTTATGCCATGACCACACATGTTAAACACCATTTAATATTGATATGCAACATGGATCATTTAAACGCGAGTGGGGATGAAAGAACTCAAACATGGAGTTCGGTTGATATGCAACCCGTTGCATATTGAACTTCACTTAATGTGTAGTAGTTGATTGTTGTGCTTTGCCATGCCATACATGATTGACTGGATGTGCATCATGTTTTATTGTGCATCATGTCATGAATATGTTTTGTTGTTTACCATGTGTCATTTGTTTATTTCTGGATTTGCTTCTCCTTGATAGAGTTGGAAAAGCATTAGTGTGTGAGGATTCGTTCGACTATGTTGGTTCGTCTTCTTCATAGATTCTTCTTCTTCCTAGCGGGATCTCAGGCAAGATGACCATTTCCCTGGATACCACTTCTATCATTGCCATGTTAGTTGTCTCATTTGTATAGCTATGTATCGCTTCCTACCACTTGTTTGTCAAGCCTCCCAAAAATGCCTTGATAAGCCTCTAACCCTCCAGATCCTAGCAAACCACTATTTGTCTAAGTTACCGCTTGCTCAGCCCTTCTTATAGCATTGCTAGTTGCAATTACATGTTGTTTCCATGTGCAACATGGATATCTTGAGATATCGCAATACTATTACTATTTAAGTTAATGCACATGTATACTTGGTAAAAGGTGGAAGGCTTGGCCTTTTGCTTGGTGATTTTTTCCACCTTTGCCGCCCTAGTTACTTGTGTATTGATGTTATGTTCCATACTGAGCGCTCCTAACAAGCTTGGGGTTGTTACGAGGACCCCCTTTATAATTCATTTTGGGATAAAACTCTTTTGGCAAGGCCCAACCTTGGTACTATATGCGCTCAACATAATAATACTAAACACCTTTAGTAATGCATATGATGTCATGAACCCGCGGATTAATCCAGCATAATACAAGGGGGCCATTGCTGATGGTGTTGGTCGCAAATGGGAAGACTACGGGGCCATTGCCGGGCAACTCGTCATTTGGTTTTACTCGTAGGATTTCTCATCCGGTCATGCCCTGAGAACGAGGTACATGGCTCCTATAGGGATTGTCGACACATCGGGCAGCCTTGCTAGATTTGTTTTACCTTTCTAAATGTCTTGTGCCCCAAGACTCCGAGGATACCTTGGGCTATCTTGAGGTTGAGGTATTCCACGCAGCTTGTGGCTTGTTTTTGATGGATGAGTTGGAGCACCCCTGCATGGTTAAATATTTTGGAGAGTCATGCCCGCGGTCATGTCACAACTTGGAAATTTGTTTAATACCTGGTTAAAGCAAACTTGAAGTAAACTCAATTAAAATACACCAACCGTGTGCGTAACCATGACCGTCTCTTCTTGTATGATTTGAACCAAGAAGGGAACAGGATGGAGTTATGATTGACTCATAAGTAGGTGTTCAGGATTACTTCTCGATCATTGCTAGTTCATATTCCTTCATGCGTCGATCACTCTTCTTATTCTTGTACTCGTAGATTACTACAACATCAGGTGCTGGTCTTGATACCCTTGGAAATGAGATTGATGAATCCCTGTTGCTCATAGATTACTACAACATCAGGTGTTGGTATAGGTAAAGCGATACTTTGACGTGAGAGTGGCAATTATTCTATTTGGAGAGTCTTCTTCTTCATCATCGACCATAGGATAGGTTCCAGGCCGGCAGCCTGGGATTAGCAAAGAGGGATCTCGCTTTTATCGTTTTATTTTGTCCGTAGTCCGACCCTGCTTTTCCATATGATGATTGATATGTATGATTGTAATTGAGATGATCATGATTTAGCTTGTGGCGAGTGTAAGACAATTCCATATACTCATTTTCTCTATACATGTACTTGTAATGACATCCATTCTTACAAAACGATGAGATGCGCTTCTATCCCTATCGAGGCTATCGAGCCAGGATGAGGATATTATCGCATCTTGGGCGTTACACGTGTCCTAAAGTATTTGGTTCACTCCTCTCTTTGTGTTCATAGTGGCAAGGTTTTGGTTCGTTATTGTCCCTAAGACTTAACTTAGAGGTTTGGAAGCAAAAGTGGGTTTCTTCATCTGAGAAGGTCCCACCATTTTTAAAAGTAAACTAACTACCCAAAAGTGTAAACTAGCCAACTAGTCTTGATGGTCTGAGGTTTGGACAAGTGGGAAGGACTACCTTCGGCAGGAGGTCTATTATGACCCAAATCGTGTCACGTCCTTCATCAGATTGAAAAAAGGCTAGTGATGAAATCATGACAATTGTTCCACTCCATTCCATGCTTTCGAGAGTAGGGAAGTCATGCTCATCTTACTCTATTTTGGTGGTGGAGTGAGCATTGTTGTCAACTTCTCAGTTGCTTCCCAGTCTGGAATTGAAAGGTGACCCTTGAAACAAGGATCTCTCTCATTTCACTTGATCTCCAAGGGTTTCTTCTTGCTTGAAAGTCGATGTTTCTTGGCTTAGTCTTGCCTAGGTAGCTGATAAGGGACTGGTGGTAGACTCTTCATGCTTCTTCATCTTCTCCGTGGTTTCTCAAACCGCTAATGGTTCTCGATCTTGTTTGGGGTAAGAATGTCTTCTGCCGCATGGAGAGTACTCCGAGGAGTCCTTCTTCTTCAAGGTAAAACTTTATAGTTGGGAAACTTAGCCATCATTGCTTTGGGGATTATCCAAGGTAGGTCTAGGGTGTTCCTTACTCTCATTGGGTAAATAAGTATGTCATCCATGGGGATAACACCGTATTTCTCCAAGTATCACATAAACACTTTGCTCATGGGATATGTGAGAGGAGCAGGCATTTGTTTTTGGGTGGTTACTTGTCAATCAGTTTGTGGTCCTTCGTTATCTAGTTCTTCGTGTACACCTTCCTTATGGGAAGGATTGGTGGTGGTCGAGGTGGAGTATTAACCATAATGTTTTGACTTAGAGCCAAAGCCTATGGTCATAATCCTACCATGTTATGGCTTGGTAAGCTTGAGGTTTCATGAATTCTTGTGACACGAGTGAATGTTTATCATCTCATTCTTGAGCAAAGTTATTATATGCCAATTGTCGAACCTATTTATCCAAACAAAATCATCCTATATCATCAAAGGTATCATCTCATATAAGTCAACCCCAATCATTACTCATGGACTAAACTAAATCTTACATGTCAACTATTCCCAACTCACACTAGTTTCATGCGGAAAATCCATGGGTAGAGTATATAAGCTACTAAGCTTGAATAAAATACTACAAATCCAAGTGTTTAGCTAATATATCCAAAGTACAAGGCATTGCATCTATATCTAAGGAAACAGGTATAATAGCAATCCAAGATGTTGTTCCCTTCCTACGAATCCAATTCATTGGCCTACTAATCTAATCAATCATCACATGATTTATTAACTCTAAAAATCCAATCTTCTTGGTGTCCCTCTTGCTTTCTAAATCTATTATAAAATCCCATATCTTTAAAGGGCCATCTCACCGTAGTATTCTCACCAATTTCCAGCATCGTGATCAAGTAAACTCCAATGTCAGGCATATATAGATCCCTAAATCAGTTCTGAGAAACAATCAATGTTTTCTGAGTTTATTTTCCACAGAGAATTATGGTTTCTCGATTGAAATCAACATACCAAATCCAAGTTACTCTAAACCATGTTGTGTCATTTATGATCAACACCCTAGTAGGATAACCGATTTAATCCAAATCTCATATCCAACGAGCATTTCCATTTGTTCTTCCAAGTCATTATCGTAACATCACCAACTCCCTATTTATGTATCTAGTGAAGTCAAATTATTATTTTACCAAGAATTCCAGCCTATGATCATAATTGTCCTACTAAATCTAATCGACTCAAGGGTAACCTAAGTTATGCTATTCCACCAAGCTCATATACTAATATGAAAGTCTCTTCATCCACCAAGGAGTCTCAACAACTTCCTAAAGATATCTACTATGGCCTCATCAAATCATTTATGTGCTAAGGATATATTCTCGAAACGATCTTGCCTATGGCATAGTTAGTTCAGTGTTGGCTTAAGGATGTAGTGTGTTTGTCGCCTATGATCCCTAGTTCCATAATGAAACCCAATGCTAAACGGAGGTTATTGAGGCCTAATTGGTTTCACTCGCAAACTCGTATGTTAAGCACGCGGCTAAGGGTTTGAGATAGGGTAACTTGTGAGGTCTAGTTTGGTCTAGGGAAGGGTTTGTAACCTTGAGGGAAAAGCATAACTCCACGGTGTTGCACTTGGTTGAGTAGGTTGTCGTAAAAAGTCTTCAACGCTAGTCGTTGGTCGAAGTAGAATCCTTGGTGCACCTTGCCCTTCTGGTCTTTAGTTGATGAGAAGGGTAAGAGCGAAAAGTAGCATAGAGAAGGATGCCTAAAGGGGGCGGTATAGTGCAAGTGCAATCAAACAAGTGTCGAAAAGGCCAAACACATATATTAAGATAAGGCAGTGATATAGTAGCGTACATGTTGCCTAAGATAAAAGTGCGAATTATACCAAAACACAAACAGATAATAACAACAAACACATAACATGGTTCCATTTGAACCATCGTACAGACTCGACTTCGCATGGGGGATACACGTATCATCCTACCCTAGGGGGTTCTCAGACTCAGTGCTCGTGCTTGGCTTCATGTCTTGGAGAGAAGGCCGTTCAATCTTCTGTGTCTTCCTAAGGAGTCACTACGTCTCTTGTAGTTATCCGATGAAATGATCTAGGTTGGGACTGAAGAATCTTCAACAACTTCTCATCTAGTAAGCTGATAGGGCAAAGGTGGTTACTCATGGCTGCCATTGAGTCAGCCTTTTGTTGTCTTCTTAATCATGACAATCCCTTTTGTCTTCTAAGGCGTTGAGGGTTCGAGATAGGCAATCCTTTATGCAATAATAATATCAAGGCATGGTGGAGGTCCAACCTGTCGCTTATGTTGATGACAACATCGACACCAAGAGCGGGGGATGATGAGAACCGTTTTCCTACTCACCATAGTGAGGCGGGCTAGCTGGCGAGGTTGTCATGCATCAGTGGTTTCCGATATAACAACAATAAAGACAAGGTTTCTCTATTAGCAATGCATATCATGATCTTGCCTATCTTACACCCTGACCATCATAGGACAAGGTTGCATCATCTTGGGGCAGTGTCGAGGGTGTCACTATCTTCAGAGTCTTAACATCCCCATACCCCGCGAAGGTATCTGCTATTGGTGTCATCTTGTTGTGGTATTGCCAATCTTATGTTCAAAAGGTGTGGGTGAATGTATGGCAGGGTGGCTTGCTTCTAGGTTACCCATGAGGATTACAAGGAATCTGGTGGTCAAGGGCACAAGGGTGCTAATGACTGTTTGCAAAATTTTGAAAAAGAAGATGAGGAGAGCCAAGAGAAAATGGTGGAAGTGTTAAAGCAAAAATCTTTGGTCTCGTTGAAACTTAGAAGAGGTAAGAAATATAGAATTTTTTGTAAGTGGTCTGAAAGGTCTATAAAAATAGTTTTATCCTAACTAACATCCATGCGAACTAAGGCTTCCTACAGTCAAGATAGCTCTAATACCAGCTCTGTGGGTACCCCGAATCACAAGGCGAAGTCGCCGAATGCACGTGTATAGTGATCCCATATATTAATGCTCATTGAGCACACAGAAACTGAATAACAAGAGTGACCATACGTATAAATATGACCTTTATGGCCAAGTCTTCACAAATGGGGCTAGGGAGGCCAAGGCACCAATCATAAACTCATAGCGGAAATCTTCAACAATAGTGCAGACCCATGCCATATGCCTTAACCCTACATGCATTCTGACTGGGAAGAGGCCTAATTCACATGTTCGTCACCAGGGTACTCTTCACCAAATTCCTGTTCTTCCATGCCTGGCCAATTACATAACCGAGGACAAGCCAATGAGTACTTTTGAATGTACTCTCAAGCAACCATGTTGGAACAAGGTAATCATGCATGGTATAACACTAAGCAAGTCGTTTTGCGGAAAGCTAGTTTTGAGTGCAATATCATGTCCTAACATTCGTAAACTCATGCATCATGAGGTTACATGTATCAATATAAATAGAGTTTGGACAACTCAAGTTTAACCATCTCACCAAGTCATCTGGCTTAGATCAAGTATTTCTCCCCCACCATGTTGGGGAATGTTGCACGGGAACTTTTTTCCTACGCACACGCAAGATCTATCGATGGTGATGAACATCTACGAGAGGGAGAGTGGATTTACATACCCTTGTAGATTGCTAAGAGGGAAGTGTTAAGAAATGTTGTTGATGTAGTCGAACGTCTTTGCGATCCAAATCGCAAGCCGTCCCACGAGCCCATCACGATTCGTCCCATGATCCAATCATGATCCGTCCCACGATCCAGTCGCTATCCTTCCAATCTAGCGCTAAATGGACGACACCTCTGCGTTCAGCACAAGTACGGCTCGATGAAGATCTCCACCTTCTTGGTCTAGCAAGAGGGAGCAGAGAGGTAGATGAGTTCTTCGGTAGCACAACGGTGTGGTGGCGGCGGTGGTGAACTAATCTGGTAGGGCTTCGCCTAGGCACCGCAGAACTAATCTAGAGGAGAAACTGATCTAGGGAAGAAGAGGGCAACACGTAGAAATTAGGGTTAGGGCTACCCTCAAATTCTCTAGTATATATAGGAGGGAGGGGAGGGAGGCCAGTGCCCCAATGGCTTCCCCTTTAGTGCGGCCGAAGTGGGAGGTGGAGGAGTCTTACTCCAATCCTACTAGGAGTAGGATTCCTCCTCTCCACTTGGAAACCCTTTCCACCTTTGGGTTTTTCCTTCACCAGCCTCATGGGCCTTAGTGGGGGCTTCGGCCAGCCCACCAGGGGCTGGTTTGTCTCCTCCCACAGCCCATGAGGTCCTTTGGGGAGTGAGGCCCCTCCCGATGGCCCCCCGTCACCCTCCCGGCACTCCGGTACACTACGGAAGTGCCCGAAACTTTTCCGGTGACCAAAACGGGACTTCCTATATATCAATCTTTATCTCCGACCATTCTGGAGCTCCTTGAAACGTCCGTGATCTCATCCGGGACTCCGAACAACCTTCATCCACCACCATACATAACTCTATACTATCGAAACGTCACCGAACGTTAATTGTGTAGACCTTGCGGGTTCGAGAACTATGTAGACATGACCGACACACCTCTACGGTCAATAACCAATAGCGGGACCTGGATGCCCATATTTGTTCCTACATATTCTACGAAGATCTTTATCGGTTGAACCTCTATGTCAAGGATTCAGTTAATCCCGCATGATGTTCCCTTTGTTCTTCGATATGTTAGTTGCCCGAGATTCGATCGTCAGTATCTCCACACATAGTTCAATCTGTTTACCAGTGTCGTGGGGAACAAACACCTACGGGACCGTGGGGGCCCCTTTCGGTTCGGCGAGGGAGCATGCTGGTGCAAAGAGCCGGTCTGGTGAGCTGCACATGGGGTGTTTTTACCCAGGTTTGGGCCGCACGGATGCGTAAAACCCTACTCCTACTTGGTTGTATTGACCCTGTTCTAGGGTTCGAGCTATAGGAGCGCCATGATAGGCTACTACGTGAGCTTGGAAACCTCTAGTTGTCTAACTACCGGGCCATCTGGTTGTCTAACCACCCAACCACCGGAAAGCCAAAATGCCCTCTTTTGTAATGCCCTGGGCCTCCTTTTATACTTAAGGGAATCCCAACAGTGGCGTACAGTGTGCGCACAGGGCGCACATTGCTACTACAGTGCTATCATACCTAACCCTGACAGAGTAGGACAAGAGCATTAAATGCATCGTCAGGGGCCTCAATCCGTCAGTGGGACGGGACGGGGGCCGTCCCATCGGTGCCGCTTAGCCCCCTCCAATGTTGATGCCTCGACACGCGTCCAGGTGGATCAACACCTATCCTGTGCGCTGGCGGTGCTTGCCGGGGTGTTGCCTTGCCGGGACTTCGCCTTGCCAGGGGCCTGGAGGCTCTACAACCCTATCGGCAAGGTCTTGCTGGTAGTCCTGAGTCTTCCATGCTAATTCTTAGTAAGTCTTCGTCGGGCCCTGCCTCCGTGGCGGCTACTACTACCCGCGCACGAGTAAAGGGGCACTAGATGGCCTAAAAACTCTAGTGCACCGACAACCGGTGAGTCTCTTTACTCGTTCCGTAAAACAAGATCCCGTGGCTAACACTTTAGTCACTTTGCTTGCAAGGCTTGTTGTGTTGTTGTATTACCGAGTGGGCCCTGAGATACCTCTCCGTCACATGGAGTAAAAATTCGAGTCTTGATCCATGCCAACCTAACAGACACCCTGGGAGATACCTATAGAGCACCTTTATAGGCACCCAGTTATGTTGCGACGTTTTATACACACAAGGTAATCCTCCGGTGTCAGTGGGTTGCATGATCTCATGGTCATAGGAACATATACTTGACATGGAGAAAACTATAGCAATAAACTGACATAGTCATATGCTATGTTTATAGTTCGGGTCTTCTCCATCACGTCATTCTCCTAATGATGTGACCCCATTATCAAATTACATCTCATGTCCATGTCTTGGAAACCTTGACCATGTTTGACTAACGAGCTAGTCTATTAGAGGCATACTAGGGACATGGTGTTGTCTATGTATCCACACATGTATCCGAGTTTTGATCAATACAATTATAACATGGATAATAAACAATTATCATGAACATGGAAATAAGATAATAACTAATTTATTATTGCCTCTGGGGTATATTTCCAACAGTCTCCCACTTGCATTAGAGTCATTAATCTAGCTCACATAGCTATGTGATTTGTTATGAATCACACACCCAATGAGTTCTGGTGTTCGATCATGTTTTGCATGTGAAGGAGGTTTTAGTCAATGGGTCTGCAACATTCAGATCCGTGTGTCCTTTGCAAATCTCTATATCATACTATAGACACTGCTACCATGCTCCACTTGGAGCTATTCGAAACAGCTGCTCCACTATACGTATCCTGGATTGCTACTAAGAGTCATCTAGATTGGTGTTAAAGCTTGCATCGATGTAACCCTTTACGACAAACCTTTTATCACCTCCATAATCGAGAAATATTTCGTTAGTCCTCTTGTTACTAAGGATAATTTTGACCGCTGTCCAGCGATCCACTCCTGGATCACTCTTGTACCCCTTGATAGACTCATGGCAAGACACACACAGAAGCGGTACACAACATGACATACTATACAGAGCCTATGGATAAAGCATAGGGGACGACCTTTGTCCTTTATCTTTCTTCTGCCGTGGTCGAGCTTTGAGTCTCACTTAACTCCACACCTTACAAATCAGGCAAGAACTCCTTCTTGGACTGATCCATTTTGAACTCTTTCAAAAACTTTTCTAGGTATGTACTCATTGAAAGTCTCATCAAGCATATTGATCTATCTCTATAGATCTTGATGCCCAACAATTAGGTATCTTTATCTAGGTCTTCCTTTGAAAAACTCTTTTCAAACAACCGTTTATGCTTTCTAGAAATTCTACATCATTTCCGATCAATAATATGTCAACCACATATACTTAACATAAATTCTATAGTGCTCCCACTCACTTTCTTGTAAATACAGGTTTCTCATAAACTTTGTATAAAACCAAAAACTTTGATCACCTCATCAAAGCGTATATTCCAGCTCCGAGATGCTTGCTCCAGCCCATAGAAGGATTGCTAGAGCTTGCACACATTTTAGCATCCTTATGACTTACAAAACCTTCTGGTTGTATCACATACAGCCTTTTCTCAAGTAAACCATTAAGGAAACAATGTTTTGACATCCATCTGCCAGATTTCATAATTGAAAAAATGCAGCAACTCCTAACATAATTCCAATAGACTTTAGCATCGCTAATGTTGAGAAAGTCTCATCGTAGTCAATTCCTTGAACTTGGTTGCAACAAGTCGAGCTTTATAAATGGTGACATTCACCATCAACGTTTGTCTTCATCTTAAAGGTCCATTTGTACTTAACGACCTCCTGTTCAATGGGCAAGTCTACCAAAGTCCATACTTGGTTTTAATACATGGTTTCTTTCTCTGATTTCATGGCCTCTAACCATTTGTTGGTATCCAGGCCAATCATCGCTTCTCCATAGTTCATAGGTTCATCATTGTCTAACAGCATGACCTCTAAGACAGGGTTGCCGTACCACCCAGGAGCAGTACGCATCCTTGTCAACGTACGAGGTTCGACAATAACTTGATCCGAAGCTTCATGATCATAATCATTAACCTCCTCTTCAACTGATGTAGGCTCCATAGAAACATCTTTCTGTGCTATGCTACTCTCTGGTTGAAACAAAGATTCAACAACCTCATCAAGTCCTATCTTCCTCCCACTCAATTCTTTCGAGAGAAACTCTTTCTCGAGAAATGACCCGTTTTAGCGACAAAACATTTTGCCTCCAGATCTGAGATAGAAGGTGTACCCAACCATCTCTATTGGGTATCCAATGAAGATGCACCTTTACGCTTTGTGTTCGAGCTCATTAGACATAAGCCTTGCTCTCCCAAACTCTAAGAAATGACATCTTAGGTTTCTGCCAAACCATAATTCATACAGTGTCATCTCAACTGATTTAGATGGTGCCCCATTTTAAGTGAATGTAGTTGTCTCTAATAAATAAGCCAAAATGATAAGAGACATCACAGTATGCACAATATCTAATAGAGCATGATTACGACATTCGGACACACCATCACACTATGGTGTCCCAGGTGGCGTGAGTTGTGTAACAACTTCCACATTGTCTTAAGTTGCATACCAAACTCGTAACTCGTATATTCTCCTCCACATTATTATCTTAGACATTTATCTTCTTGTCACAATGATCTCAAACTTCACTCTGATTTTATTGATTGCAATCCATCTTGTCCCATCTTACTTGGTAGACCGTTTTTACGCACTATAGGTGCCATGATTCATATGAAAGAAGTTAGTATTGATTTTCAGTTTCCTCTTAGAAATGGTATGGAACACTTCCCTAGAACAAGAATTAAGCCACCATACGAATCAATCATGAGGGACTTTTATGGAGTGAAAGCTAAGGATGACAATACTCAAAACTATGCGTTATGCCTAGCTAGGGGCGTAAAACGATATCACTTGTTGGGAGGCAACCCAATGAATAAATTATCTTTATATTTTACATTCTGTGTATGAGTTTTTTACACAATTATGATTCTGTTATGATTGTGTTTTTATGTTTTATTTAGTTTTTATGCCAAGTAATCCCTTTAGGATGATCCATAAGATGAGTAGAAACAATGTTCAATCTGAAACGGAAACTTTGTTCCGAGTGCACGAATTTTCATTTTAACTGGAACGAGATATTGATATGTAATTTTAAGAAAGTATTTATATACAAATTATTTACGTTTTCCTAATTTTTCAGAATTTTTAGAGTTCCATAAGTATAGGTAGATTACATATTACTACAGACTGTTCTGTCTAAAACAAATTCTGTTTTCGTTGCATTGTGTGCTTGCTTTGATGAATCTATGGCTTGTATCGGGGGGTATAAGTCATGGTAAAGTTAGAATACAGTAAGTATAATGCAATAATAAAATATTAATGGGTTTAAAAAAGTACCTAAAGTGGTAATTTGCTTTATTATATTAATGGTTCTCACGAGAATTTTGTCAAGTTTTGTGTGATTGAAGTTTTCAAGTTTTGGGTGAGATCACGATGGATGCATGAATAAGGAGTAAGAAGAGCCTAATCTTGGGGATTCTACATCACCCCAAGGTAATATCCAAATAGTAACAAGCAACTATTCTTGGGGATCCCCCTAGTGGCATCCCCTCTTTCTTCTGACAACCATCGGTATTTTACTTGGAACTATAATTTTATTCGTCACATATCATGAGTTTTGCTTCGAGCATCTCGTATCTTTGTTTTATTTGCTTTTATCCTTTCTGCACACACCTATTAGAGAGAGACAAAATTATGCTATGATTTTCTAGAGTTTTTCTTTATGCTTCACTTAAATCTATTGAACAAAGGAATTGCTCTTATGCTTCACCTATATCTATTTGAGCACGGCGTGCTTTTACATGTTTGAAGAAATGCTCTCATGCTTCACTTATATTAATTTGAGAGTTATAAGTTTGAATAAATCCTCTCATACTTTGCTTTTATTATTTTGAGAGATTAAGCTTGTATGCTCATGTTCTTCACTTATATCCATGTGAGCTTGTCAAAACCAATTGCAATATATGAAACTAGTCCCAAAGTGATAGATATTCAAGAGGGATATAATTAAAACTTTCATGAAGATCATTGGACAAATTAAACTTTGTAATAGTTTTGAGACATGATAGTAGTGATATGTGAGTTATGTTGGTGAGTAATTATGCTTCGTAACAATATTGGTGTTAAGGTTTGTGATTACCTATGCAAGCACGGAAGTCAATAGTTGTGCTACGAAACTACATCCTACTTATGGTACATTATTCGGTGTTAGTTATGCTTAATGATCGCTTATGTGATTTTTCGTTTCTTAGTTGGACGCTTCTCAATCAATTTGCTAGCCTTCACTTGTACTAAGTAGAAATACTACTTGTGCATCCAAAATCCTTAAAACCACTTTTGCCATATGAGTCCACCATACCTACCTATATACGCTATTTCCATGTCATTCCAAGAAAATTTGTATGTGCCATCTCTAAATTTCAAAATAAATTTACCTTTTTGTGTGCTCGTACCGCTCACGAAACGGTAGGGGGTGACCGATATTTTTCCATGTTAGATGTGTTATTCTCAAGATGAGTGTTTATTCCATTGTCATTGCACGAGAGTACGGAGGTAATAGGGATGCTCGGTCCCAAAATGAAAATGAAAAATATTTACTTTATGTTGTAAAATAATGAATTCCTTTGAAAGTGTTGGTATGGAAGTCAACCATGGATTTGGCTAGCCATGGAAAGTGAAAGTATGGTGGAAAAGGAATAAAGATTATTTTCTGTTTGGGAACTGCCCATGATGTGTCTAGCATGGAAGGATATTGAAATCTCTCAGTCGTTTTCGTTTACAGGAAAGGCATGCCAATCAAAATATTTTTGTCTATCAATTTTAACACTTGAGCTCTGGCACCACTACAAATCCCTACTTCCCTCTATGAAGGGTCTGTCTATTTACTTGATGCAATTTTTATTTTCAATTTGAATCTCCATATTCTCTTATAAAGAACCAACTAGGAGGCACTATGATCGTACTTGAGCAATAGGTGTAGCTAATAGTTGAGTATGTATTGTGAATGGATCAATGATTGAGCATGATGGGCTAAGGATAACTTGCTTTAGCGTTGATATTTTGAAAGACATGGTTGCTTGTTGATATGCTTGAGTATTAAAGTTTTCATGTCAAAACTAGACTATTTCTTTGAACCATTTAAAAGCCCAAATGTCCATGCTTAAAAAATGAATATATGATGAACATGTTAGGCAACATTCCACGTAAAAAATTATGCTTTTAGCATTTACCTACTCAAGGACGAGTAGGAATTAAGCTTAAGGATGTTGATACATCTCCAATGCATCTATAATTTTTTGCTTGTTCCATGTCGTTATATTATCAATCTTGTATATTTTACATTCATTTTATAGTAACTTTATATCATTTTTGGGATTAACCTATTGACATAGTGCCAAAGTGCTAGTTGTGGGTTTGCTTGTTTTTTATTTCACAGAAAATTAGTACCAAACGGAGCCCGAATGCTACGTAAATTTTTGGAGAATTTTTATGGACCAAAAGAGCCAGGGTGGGCCAAAGAGCAACAAGAGAGGGGGCCCAGGGTGTCCAACCTCCACCAGTGCGTGCTAGAGGCCACTGGCATGACCTGGTGGAGGGTGCCCACCTTGGGAAGCCCCTCAACCGTCTATTTGCCCTATAAATTCCCAAATATTTGGAAAACCCTAAAGGATTCGACGAAACACAATTCCAGCCGCCGCAAGTTCCAGAACCTCGAGATCCAATCTAACACCATCATGGAGGGGTTCATCTTCATCATAGGTACCTCTTCGATGATGTGTGTGTAGTCCACCATAGACCTACGTGTCTATAGACAGTAGCTATATGGACTGATTCCTCTCTCTCTCTCTATGATTCTCAATACAATGGTCTCTTGTAGATCTATTTGATGTAATGACTTTTGCGGTATGTTTGTTGGGATCCAATGAATTTTGAGTTCATGATTAGTTTCTATCCATGAATATGATTTGAGTCTTCTTTGATCTCTTATTTGCATGATTACTTATAGCCTCGTATTTGTTCTTTGAATCTTTGATTTAGTTAGGTCGACTAGATCGATTTTTCTGGCCATGCGAAGAGGTGCTTTGTGATGGGTTCGATCTTGCGGTGTTCTTTCCCAGTGACAGAAGGGGCAGCAAGACACGCATGTATAGTTGCCATTATGGATAATAAGATGGGGTCTATTCCTACATGAATATATCTTTTCTACATAATGTCCCCGTTCTTATTGCATTACTCTATTTTCCCACGAACTTAATACACTAGATGCATGCGGATAGCGGCCGCTTTGTGGAGTAATAGAAGTAGATGCACAATCGTTTCGGTCTACTTATCTTGGACGTGATGCCTATATAATGATCATTGCCTAGATATCGTCATGATTATTTGATCTTCAATCAATTGACCAACACTAAGTTGTTCACCCACCATGTGCTATACTCATGAGAGAAGCCACTAGTGAAGCCAATCGTTTCAGGTCTAGTTTTCAAACATATTGCTTTTCGATCTACTATTTTGCCTTTTTGTTTTCAGATCCATTAATCGAAAAAACCAAAAATACCTTGCTGCACTTTTTGTTTACTTATTTTATTTTGTGTTCTTGTGAGATCTTTTTGCCAAAACTATCATTACCTAATCTATCTTATTACCGTAGAGAGCTTGAAAACCTCTCTTTCGTGTCAGTTTGCAAGTATTTGTTATTTGTGTGCAGGTGTTGTTTACGTGGGTGCATGATCTTCCTCTATGGATTGATACCTTGGTTTTCATAACTGAGGGAAATACTTACTGTCACTGTGCTACATCATCCCTTCCTCTTTGGGGAAATACCGACACAGTCTCAAGCCACGTCAATCTAGAAAATTGTTTTGTCTTAACTAACGTCTATGCTAACTAAAGCATCCTACAGTCACGATAGCTCTGATACCAGCTCGGTGGTGACCCTGACTCATAAGTTGAAGTTACCAAATGCACCTGTACAGTGATCCCAGAGATCAACACTCACTTAACACACAGAAAATGAATAAAAGAGCCTAGCATCCATTACATACCGTTGGCCAACACACCTATCATAAACTTGCATTGGAAATCTTCAATGATAGCATATACCCATGCCATCTGCCTTAATGCTATAGGCATTCTGTCTGGGAAGTGGCCTAATTCGCTTGTTCTCACCAGGATAGTCGTCATAAAATTCATGTTCTTCCATGACTGGCCAATTACATAACCAGAGACAACCCAATGAGTACTTTTGAATTTACTTGCAAGCAACCTATGTTGGAATAAGGTAATCATGCATGGTATAACACTAAGCAAGAAGTTTTGCGGAAAGCTAGTTTTGTGTGAAATATCATGTCCTAAAATTTGTATAATCGAGCATCATGAGGTTATAGATATCAATATAAACAGAGTTTGGATAAATCAAGTTTAATCATCCCACCAAGTCATATGACTTAGCTCAAGTATTTCTTTCCCACACTCCGCCAAGTTTTGTAAAACATCGGACGTAGTTTAAGCAGGACCACCAACTGTCTTTGATAGGGAACATGACGATTCAAATAGTTTGACATTATGCAAAGGTTGCACACCTTACCTAGAAGACTCGGGGAACTTCCATGTCATTCATGACTCGAGGTAACTTAGGTACCCGAGATAAGCACCCAAACAATATCGTTCCCTTGGCAACAGTAAACAAAGAGTCCACTCGTTAATCCACATCCTCATGATGTACATCACACAAGACTTTCTCAACATAGTACCATCCATCAAGGGACACAAAGGTGTGCTCGGTGTTTGTAAAAATGACCATAGTTGCCCGTCCAGGCACAAACCTGTATCGAGAGAGTGACTTGGCTCTCTCGCCATTAGTAATACGGTCTCTCCGCTACCTCAACTAAAGTAACCAACAAGATCCCTTACCATAAAAAGGGTAGTGTGGTTGTACATATATGATTGGGACGATGACCATATCTTAAATGTAATCCGTTTCTGAAAACACACACGCAACTTGCCTTGGTGCACCACTTCTTTATCAAGTGGTTACCTAGCTCAGCATCTCCCTTGGGCATAATCGGCACCCGATGGATTTTTAAAAAAATCCTTGAAAACACTTTTGTTTCCATATCTATGCATATCCACATCCCACTTGCGTAGCAACTACTTGCTGCTATCTACTTGCCACCCATAGGACTCTCAACAGAACATAAAGTCATGCACAATGAGAGTTTCAATGAGAAGTGCATCGGAGCCAACCCAACAAGGTGGTCACCGTATCATCATGCATTTTTTTGATGAAATAAGTAAAGCACTATAATTCCATGCACAAAAATAGTTTCATAAACATGGTCAAAAGGTTGCTTGCCTATCTCAGCAATTTCTTCGAGGTCTTCAAAAGCTTCTGGTCCTTCTCTAAATACTCCATCTATTTCGTTAACTAACGTGGGAAACAACCATAATAACCAACACAACAAGAAAAATAATAAAAAGTGTTCTAAAAGTAGGAGTTTTATTTTTCTTGGACACCTATGGTCATAAGAAAAATACCTAAATAGGTACGATTGGATCTGGATCAATAAGGGGTTTGGAATAGCTCAACAAGGTGGGAATGAAGGGATTAATTGTTCTGAAAGAAGTATAGAGAAGATATTTTCATAAAAATGAGTGAATGCACCAATTATACCAAGCATGATTTTAGATGCATTTAGGAATTGGTTTCACTGGCTTTAGAATTGGGATGAGTTATCTAGGAGTTTGCTAATATAGAATAAATGAGGCAAGGGACATTTAATAGATCCAACAGAATATATGCCTAGGAAAAATGTTCACTATTTTTAGAAAAATGGTGCAGGACAGAGAGAGTTCAAAGAAATTTGGATTAGGCCACTTGTATCAAAAATAAATGTCCTAGGGATTTTCAAAGTGGCCTTTAAAGGTTCAAATTTGATCTTAAATTTGAATAAAACAGGAACTTGTGGTGGAAAATACGTAAGTTGCACCATTAAATAGTTTGGAATATTAGAAATATATATGAATTTAAATAATGCCATTTGGAAATATATTTATTTGAATATTTTTTTGGAAGTCTCTCGAAATAGAAAAAGAAGGGGAAATACCTAATGGGCTAAAATGCAGATTGGGGCCAGAACAGTGGAGGGTGAACTCGGGCGCCAGTTGCTTGCGCGCACCTACAGAGGGCCACGTTGAAGGTGAACTCAAGGAAATACGTTTTCCCCTAGAAAAGGCGACCCTGAGGTAAGCCCATTTCCACTTAAAGGGGCGAGGCCCACCTGTTAGTGGCTTGACCTTATTGGCTGACCGACAGGAGGGGCCCGATGGCTGACCTGGCGGCTTCTTCCACCTCCTGGCTTGCACCCGACCAAGGGAAGGAGCGGCTCCTAGCGGTGATTTTCAGAGCCATGGCCCGTCCCCGACGACTCTCCTATGATGGAATAGTTGATGAGGACATGTTAAACCTACCCGACTAGCTCTCACCCACTAGGGAGCGTTGGAGAAAGTAGAGGCTCAGCTAGAGCGGAGACAGGCGACGACGGCATGGAAACCGATGCTCCGGGGCACCGGGAGTAGGGAATGAAGTGCGAGGGAGGAATTGGCCGATGCTGGAGGTGGTCGGGGCATTGGTCAGGGCACGACTACAGTGCTAGACTGCACTATAGCTCGCTCTTGAGAATGACTTTTGCTCGCCATGGCATAGTTTATATGCCATGGGCGTGTCCACTAGTGTCCAGCATCTTAGGGCAGAACCAAATGCTGTATAAATGGCCTTGGATGCCTTGGGGATTCACCAGGTGAGAAGGAAGGTAAAGAAGGAGGGAATAAACTATTGTCCAGGGTAGAAAGTGGGGGTTTCCGCCCCTCAATCATTGGTCTATCGGTATGCAAGGCTTACCGAAGGTAGAATGTGAATAGTGCCAGCTGTGGTAGAAGGTAGAACTCAAGGAGAACACTTATGGTGCTTCAATGCTTGGTTTCAAAATCATGGCATAAGGTGTTTGATCAAGATTAGAGCTAGCTACATGATTCTCCTTGCCATGTGGTTTAACTGTATCGAGCAATGGTATTAAATGGGCATTCCCACAAATTTGTAGCTCATTTTCAGAAAGTGGCCAATGGAAAACTTTCAAACTTAGAAATCAACAAAAACATATTTTCTTAGATCTTGCTAAGCTACACTTTTCTCCTTGATGCATCACTTGGTGTGTATGCATTATTAGAGTATTTGAACATGTCCACAAGGTTTTAGATTAGATGGTGATAGTTGGCAATGCAAAGTTGCCCAAATTGGGATCTTAAGGGAAAGGGTTTTAGGAAACTTTTGTGAACCCAAACTACTTGGATTGAGATGCATCTTCGCAAGATCATCACATGGGGCATATGTTACTTTCTGGAATTTTCCTGGATTTATTTGACATTGTTTCTTATAGAAATATTTCAAATACTTGAAATATACAAAAAGGGTTTTTGAGGGTTTTGTCCAATATTTTAATCATGTCCATGTGTTGGAACTCATATATATATGGACAATATATATCCAGTGAGTTTCCCTAAATTTTGTCAAATATTTTTGAAACAATAAAATAATTGTTCCCTATAAACCATTTCTGGCCTCAGAAAAAGGTATTTAAATGAAATACAAAATAACTTTTAAAATAACGTTTTTGTGGTTTTGGGAAGTATTATATATAATAGGTTCCAAACAAAATACTCGAGGAAAAATACTTTCCCTAATTTGAGTACTTGCAGTACAAATCTCAATTCTGGGTTTTTTGAAAATGTAAATCCAATAAATTCTTTTTGGCAAAATAATATTTTATAAAAATATTTTTATGTCCTATACACATGTCATAATCATTGTGCACAATTTTGGATAAATGAGTTGAGTTTTGAGAGTGGAAGGATTTTTGGTAATTAAAGCACAAACAAGTAAACAAGCAAATGGCAGATCAATCAAGCATCGGAATCACACAAAAAGTTTACGTTGGTCCAATTTTTTGAGCTTTATTAACTTAGGCATGTGAGGCAAAACACAGGGTGTGACATGGGTGCCCTCTAAACAATCAAATTTCTAGGGGGAGTTCTTGTTTATTTATTTTAATATTAAGCATGACTAGACATCCATTTTACAAGCCTCTCTCATGCAGGACGATCGAATTAACTCTCATCATGAGTTAAACACACTTATCATGGAAGATATTGACCGCCCTCATCTCTCCATGAGCGGCATGAGAACACACAACAAATGTTTTTTGAAGGTTTTAGAGATGACACATGCAAATTTACATGGAATGGCAGTGAAGTGCCATATATAGGTAGGTATGGTGGACTCTCATGAAAAGAAACTGGGTTTAAGGTTTTCATGATGCACATGTAGTATCTCTGCTTAGTACAATGTTTTGGCCATCAAAATATTATGTGAAAGCACCACATGTTGGAGGATCCATAACAATATAACTTTGATGCGAATATACGAAATGTAAACCATTCGATTTTCTTGCTTGTCCAACATCAACTACTTCATGAAGTTTGAAAATAATTAATGGGTATTCACAATCATAAAAGATGCCCAAGATAATATATTTGAATGTCATGTTTTTCTTCCTTATACAAATCCTTCATGAATTATTTGTTTGTCCAATGCTATGATTGCTAAATTGCAATAGATTTTACTGTCTAAACCCAGTGTTAAACATGTACAATTTCAGATTTATGATATTTAATTCGTTCATAACTTTCTTACTCTAAGGATATAAGTGAAATACAAGATTAGATGACAAATGACTCCGAAAGATATAAGTGAACAACAAGGAGTAGTTTAAACAAAGAGGTAGCTATGTATAAGATTCTCTCCCAATCAAAGATTCAGATCTAACAATTATTACAAATAGCAAGGAAAATAAAATAAAATTACACTCCAAGAATAGCACATATCATGTGAACAAATAAAAACTTAGACTCAACCAAGACTGAACGATAGTTGTTGATGAAGAAAGGTGGGATGCTTAACATGGCATACACAAGCTTAGATGCTTGAGAATTCTTGTAATAGTGTCTTGGGGAGCCTTTGTCATGCCCAAGCTGAATCTCTTGTATCTCTTTAATTCCTCTCCTATCCTAGTTTCCCCTAAGTCTCAAAAACTTCATCCACACAAAACTTAACAAGAAGTTGTGAGATAAGTTAGTACACATCTTAATAGGTCAACAAATCATGTAATATAAAGACAAGTTGCCTAATATTTTTTCAAACATAAGCTATTGTATACTACTATTTACACAATTTATACCTACCAATATAATCCATTAAAACTCTAGGACAAGTAGATGACAAAACTATGACAACAATATGTCTGAACATGACAGTCTATAGCAATTAATTCCAAAAGTGTAGTTATGTACCTCAATAAATTCTAAACATTTAGGAAGACATTGAAAAATTGTATGACAATATTGTATTCACATTTCAGAAATTTTCCATGTTCCAGTAAAATATATCAATTCAAATACTACAATAAAAGTTTTTTGTTTATGCACACCACACATCAAATATGCAATTCAAACTTCCTAAAGGAACTTTGTGGCACTTTTATTGAAAATGATTAAAAATGACAACAATCAAAGCCCAACAAAAGCAAATTACGCTCCAAGAAAAACACATTTTAGGCGACGAATAAAAATATAACTCCAAGTGAGGTATATCAATAGTGTTGAAGTGCAAAGAGCAGAATTCCTAGAATATTACTCTGGGTTGCCTTGGGCATCCATAACTATAGGGTCTTGCCTCTCCGTATTATTGTCATATCAGTATCTCACCCAAAACTTGAAAACTTCAATTACACAAAACTCAACAAAACTTCACAAGATGGGTTAAAATAATAAAATAGGTCATTCACGTATGTACTATCAAACAATTTTTTAAATGTTCTCACATAATAAATATTGTATTGTATCATGAAGGTAATTTATATCACTCAATATAAGCTATGGAAACTCTAAAACAAGCAAACTATGCATGGAAAACAGAAATGGTAAAAGATAGAATAGTTGGTAAAGATTTGAACTAAAACCATATTTCCCTAACTATTAAAATTCTAAAAAATTAGGAATAAGTAGCAAATTTCCATATAAATCTTGTGTATAAATATCACAATATTTTCAAGCTCTAGTAAAATCAGAGAAATCATCTAATGGATGCAAAAGTTTCTATTTTTACACAAAATATAATCAACAAGTATCCACACTATCCCAACGGCTTTACTTCGCACATTATTGAAATAAAAGAAATATACCATGATTACTATAGTAGCTTAATCATGTGAACAGACAAAAATAGAAAGGATAAATATTGGGTTGTCTCCCAAGAAGCGATTTTCTTTAAAGTCTTTTAGCTAGTCATGATGATTTTGATGATGCTCACATAAAAGTAGGAATTGAAACTTAAAGAGAGCGTCATGAATTATATAATAAACAAATTTAAGCCTAACCCACTTCCTATGCATAGGGATTTTGTAATCAAACAAAATATTGTAGCAAGAATCAACTACCATATGAAGGCAAAACAAGTGCAACTTCAAAAATCTCAACACATCGAGAGGAAACATGATATTGTTGAAATATCTATAAGAATACCTTCTCCTATCAAAATAATATTCAGTAGAATCATTAATAAATTGAACAATATAAGTATCACATAAAGAATTCTTTTAGTGATTCAAAATCATAGAAAAATTATTACTCTCAATATAAGTATTTTCTTCTCATTAATATAGTGGGACCAAACTCAATAAGATAACTATCATGAGATACTTGATGAACATAACCAAACTGGACATAAAAATCATGATGAAAAGTTTCATGGTTACGATTTCTCTTTATAGCATACATGTCATCATCATAATCATCATAGATAGTAACTTTGTTGCCAAAATCAATTGAAACCTCTTTCAAAATAGTGGAATCATCATTATATGAAGTCATGACCTATCCAAATCCACTTCCATAATTATTGCAAAAAGATTCAACACCCTCCAAAATAGTGGGATCATTAGTGCCTATACTTCACACTCTTCCAAACTCACTTTAATCAATATAATCATCATAAATAGGAGGCATGCTATCATCAAAATAAATTTGATCATGAAAAGTAGGAGGAGTAAAAAGACAATCTTCATAAAACATAACATCCCCAAGCTTATGGTTTTGCATATCATTAGCAATATGGGTGTTCAAATAGGACATACTAATAACATTGCAATCATGCTAATCATTCAAAGAATTTATGCAGTACATTTTGTTGGTTTGTTCTTCTAACACTTTGGCACATTTTTCTGACCCATCATTTTGAATAAACACTATATAAAGATAAGCAGTTTGCCACAATTTTACTTCCATTATTAATTTTTATTTTATAAACTAAACTAGTGAAAAACAAGAAATTAAAAGATTCAATTACAAGATCTACAGATATACCTTCAAGCACTCTCCCACCGGCAACGGCACCAGAAATAGGTTGATGTCTGCTATGCAACTTTATTCTTGTATACTCTCTTGGGCGTCCAAGCGCATAGTTTTGTTGGAGAGTAGAAAATTTCTCTCAAGTGGATGACCTAAGGTCTATCAATCCACATGAGGTGTCGGATGAAGATGCTCTCTCTCAAACAACCCTGCAATGAAATACAAGAAATCTCTTGTGTCCCCAACACACCAAATACAATGTCAAATTGTATAGGTGCACTAGATCGGCGAATATATGGTGATACAAGTGTAGTATGGATAGTAGATATACTTTTTCGCAATCTAAAATAATAAAAAAGCAAGGTAAAAGTGATAAAAGTGAGAACACACAATATTGCAATTCTTAGAAATAAGGACTAGTTTCATACTTTCACTAGTTTAATCTCTCAACATTCCTAACATAATTGAATTATATAACAATCCGTCAACATGATACAAAGAATCACTTCAAAGTTCTTATCAATAGCGGAGAACATAAGATGAAATTGTTACAGGTAGTGAACTATCTCAAATCAATGAACCTACTGATCCATCCCTATATGTGTCACAAGGAGTCCTAGAGTTCATACTACAATAACACCATATGATACACATCAATCAACTGTAATCACCACAAGTACCTGAGATTTAATTATTTGATATGCATCGAACAATTTCAGATTAATAATATTCAATCCAACACAAAAAACTTCAAAGATTACCTCAAAGTTTCTCTCCGAAAAAGTAGAATGAAAATGTGTATCAACTTATGTGCCCAGATTACCCCTATGTCACCTCGTGGATCCGAAACTTGATTACCAAAACATATATCAAGTGACTCAATATAATACCCCATTGCCACCATGGGTATCCACATATAAGACATACATAAAGTGTTCTCAAATAAAAAAATCATTTGGGTAATAACGGAAGGGTGAAATTCAATTCATCACAACAAAGGTTGAGAGGGAAGAACACCATATGTTTCCACTACATTAACAAAGCTCATGATACATCAAGATCGTTCCATATTAACATACCCACACACATAAAGAGAGAGAGAGAGAGAGAGAAAGGGAGTGATCAAACACATAGCTACTGGTACGTGCCCTCAGCTCCGGGGATGAACTACTCGCACATAACCACAAGAGCGGAGGAGAAGTTGGTGGTGATGGTGATGGAGGGGATGTCCCCGGCAGCGTTCCTACACCACCGAAGGAGAGGGGGAAGGCCCCCTCCTCCTACTTCTTACTTGACCCTCTGAGGAGAGAGGGGCATCTCCTTCCATGCGTTGGTAGAATAAGTGTCGGAACAAGGCCATATTTGGAACTACGCCGACAATTTTTTACATAAATGAGCAAAAACTGACAGTGTGTTGACGTCGTTCGGAGTAAAGTACAAAAGCCTGAAGCCATACGTCAGCATCAGCTCGGTGAAGAAGTCAAAGAAGGGAGGCACCAGCCCGCAATAGATGCCATGTAGAAAGAATATTTCTTTGAGTCGGTCTTGGTGTCGTCGGGGAGAATGACTAGTGCGGTGTGCGCCTTGGTGGTCTTCCCGTACATATACGCGTATTGCGCGACAATGTCATTGGTAGTTAGCACGTATGGCACGAAGATGACGCAGGCCCGCCATGCCACCACGATGGCCTCCTTCCATGCCTCCACCTCGGGCAACGATAGTTGCAGCGACACGGGGAACAACAATGCTAGATGGGCAACACCTGTGCAAATGCCCCTTTTAAAAGGAGATAGGCACAAAGGTTGGCTCTCTCTGCCTGACTTGGCCACACCTTTTTAAGGGCATGAACCTATGCCATTTCGCTCCACCTCATACCCCACGTTTTAATGTGCGTCGTGGGTGGGTGCTACTTGTGAGCTACGTTGGGATTTTCCCCGAAACGGAGAGGATATGTAGTACATTAGAGATAAGTATTTCCCTCAGTGAGAACCAAGGTTATCAAAAATATAGGAGGACGAATGCAAATTCCCTTCAAGAACACCTACACACATAAAAGCAAACACATGGACCCAACGTAGGCAAGAGGGTTGTCAAGCCCCTTGAACTCGTCACTTGCAAGGATTAAATCTTGATACAATAGATATTGAAAATACGAAATAAAATATATTTAAATAAAGTACAACATGGAAATTTAGGATTTTTAGTTTTTATGTTTAAGTAGACCCAAGGGCCATAGTGTTCGCGTGAGGCTTCTCTCTCGAAAGTAGCATATGGAGGGCAGACAAATCACTCTTTGGCAATTGATAGAAAAGAGGATAGTTATGACATGTTATTTACGGCAATGATCATGTATATATGCATCACGTCAATAAACAAGTAGACCAAGATGATTCTGCATCAACTACTACTACTTCACCAATCGACTGCCATCCAGCATGCATCTATGGTATTATGTTCATAACAATGAAGTAGTGCTTGGAGCAAGATGACATGATGTGGACAAAGTAAGAATAGCAATATGTTTAGACATTGTCATTATATCCTTAATGGAAACAATAGAAATACGTGTCTTTACCCCTTCTACCACGAGGATAGAGCACCACAAGATTGAACCCACCACAACGCACAACTCCCACTAAAGATAAAACAATCTAGTTTGCCAAACCAAATCAATAGATCAGTGGGAAGTATGAAGCTATAAGATCATGCATATTTAAATTCACAGGAGAATCAATAAGTTTTCATGAATAATCTGATCATAAACCCACAATTCATCCGATCCAACAAACTCATCGCAAAACAAGACTACATCGAATAGATCATCACGAAGATGCGATGAACTTTGTATTGAATATCAAAGGAGAGAGAAGAAGACATCTAGGTAGAAGGTATGGACCCATAGGTCTGTGGTGGACTATGTTGGAAATATACCCTAGATGCAATAATAAAGTGGTTATTATCATTTTTCCTTGTAAGTGCATCTAGTACCACCCTTATTGGTTTTGGAGTATTGAACACAAATGTGGTTGAGGGATTAATATATTTGTGGGAGTTCACATGATGACATAGATAGACTTCCCTGGAGTTTTGGTTTAACCGTGGAAGATGACCCCCAAAAGTGCCAGAAGACATTGATGAGGGCTGAAGCCATTGGCGGTATGCGAAGATATTCGCTTGAAGATAATGAAACGCAAATATGATGTCTTTTGGTAGTTTCGTTTCTTCTTTGTTGAGTCATAGGAACCACCATACTATTAAATGGGGTCGATGTGCTCGAAGTCATATGCAGACATGACACTCAACCCATACCTATGTCTTCAAGAGATGACATTGAGAGGAAATCTCTTCTAGAGTTGGTTGAGTCAGCTTTACTTGTAGCCTAAGTAAAGTTGTCGCGTGCATTTGAAATCTAACCGTTGGGACACGTGTCGGTTGGCCATTGACCCAAGGTCATTTTGGTCATATCACGTCGGGTTGCCTTCTGGCTATAAATAGACCACCCCCTCCACCATAAGTAGGTGGCTTCTCAGAGAGAGAGATACGACTGTTGTCGTTTTGGAGCAACCCACCTTGAAGACATCGAGAGAGAACTATCCTGCAAGGATACACCTAAACACGTAGAGCTAGTGTGTTTAAGAATCACCGAAGTCATTCTGTTCTAAGAGAACTGAAGACTTATTACACTTGAAGACTATGATTTTCCACATGGTTAGGCCCTCAGTGCCACTGATATCACCAAACATGAAGTTGTGAAGAAGCTATTGAGATCTCTTGAGAGTTCCTTTGACACTCTTTCTCTTATGATCCAAGAATGCCCTAACTTGAAGGATTTGGACCCTGTCGATATCCTTGAGAGGATGAACACTCACGAGTTCAAACAACTAGAGAAAGGAAATCTATGGTTCCAATTATGGTCGCTGTTATTCCCTAAAGGCAAAGGATGTCTCCTCATCCGAACAAGAAGACATTGAATGCAATTTTGATGGTGCTGAAGAATTTGACAAAGAACTCGGTCTGCTCGTGAGTAAGTTCTAGAATTTTTCCAAGTCCAAATACTTTGGAAAATCTTCAAGGTGTGACTCCAAGAAGTCTAGAGAAATGTCTTCACGCGGTAACAGGAAGCAAACCTGTCACAAGTGCAAGAAAGCTGGTCACTTCATTGCTGATTGTCCTCGATGGGAGAAGGAATCCAATAAGAAGAGCAAAGACTATGATTCTGATGATAAGAAGAAAAACAAGTTTCACAAGTCTCCATCAAACAAGAAAAGTTCATCTGGCAAGGCTCATGCTTTCATTGGCAAGGAGATGGATTCTAAAGTTAAATCAGAGTTAGAAGTTAAATAAGAATATGAGGAGGTGTCTAATTCAGAAGTTGCTAGTTTGGCTATGGCTTCTGCATTCGTTGCTTCATATGTCTTTGATCCCGAAGGCAATGGCTTCCTCAATGACACTGAAGCCAGTGACGACAACGATGCTCCAGCCTACTACTTCATGGAAAAGGGCTCCAAGGTATCCTTAAAGTCTTCACTTCATGACTGTGATAGTGAAGTTGAATTTGATGATAACTTGAAAACAAGCTACTCTAAACTTGTTAAAATTGCAACTAACCAACAAAGTTCTATGGAGAAAATGCAGAAATCACTAGAGAAAAGCAATGACCTGTTGCGCGATGAGAAGAGTCTGAATGAAACTATGGCTGAAGATATGTAAAGTCTTCATTCAAGGTTCGAGTATCTCCTAAGTCGTCATGATGCCCTCCAACTGATCATGAGAAGCTTTCTCTTGAGTATCTTAAAAGAAATCTTGAACTAGAGAGGTTGAGAGAAGATCATGATGACCCACGAAAGGAAAATGACTCTCTCCTAGATGAGCAGATGAGTACCAGTCAAGATGAATTCAATGCTCCATGCTTAAAATGTCTTGCTCGTGAAGCTAATGATTCAACTGCTGAATGTTCATATGCTTCTGAGAATGTTCCCGACAAGGGGCTGGATGAGGGCCAGACCCTCGCGCCTAGCGATGAGGCGCCTGATGGTTGGGTCATGCACTTCGATGATGCCTTTGCACGGTAGGGCGCGGTGGCTAGAGTTGTACTCATCTCACCGACCAAGGACAAGCTTTTTGTACCCCATGCAGCTCTGCTTCTAGCATGGAGGCTAGAAGGTCTCCAACAACATCATGGAGTATGAGGGCTTGATCACGGGTCTCAGGGCCCCGTGGCCCTGGGGGTCATGCGCCTCACCGTCAAGGGCGGCTCCTAGCTCCTCGTCAACTACTCCAACAAGGAGTTCAAGCCGAAGGATGAGCACATGGAGGCGTACTTGGAAGAGGTACATAACATTAAAAAGCGCTTCCAGGTCATGGAATTGCAGCATGTCCCACGCGATGCGAACAAGGAGGCGAACGACATCGCCAAATGGGCATCATGCTGCAAGCCTCAGGAGCCGGGCGTTTTCAAGGAGAGGCTCCTCAAACCATCGGTAGAACCACTGGCCACAGGCCCGACATCTCCTCGGGAGGAACTTCCACCGGCCACTCCCTCAGGCACCCCGGCTTGCGGACAGGCCTCAGGAGCCCGCCTGCTCCTGGCGCTGGAACCCCAGGACGGTGACTGGACCAAGGAGTTTAAGGTGTACCTGCTCCACGGCGCCCTACCGAAGAAGGAGGAGGATGGGAAACACATGGTTCTCCAAGACACTACCTATTGCTTGAAGGACGGTGAGTTGGTCCGATCCTGCGAGGCCTGCCAGTTCCATGACAAGCAGATTCATCAGTCCGTGCAGGGTCTCCAGACCATCCCGCTCTCCTGTCCCTTCGCTGTCTGGGGGTTGGACATACTGGGCCCTTTCCCTCGGGTGGCTGAATGCTACCGCTACCTCTATGTCGCCATCGACAAGTTCACTAAGTGGGCGGAGGTAGAGCCCGTGTGCACAATCCCCGCCTGCTCTGCTATCAAGTTCATGAGGGGCCTCGTGAGCCTCTTCGGTGTTCCCAACTGTTTAATCACTGACAATGGCTCACAGTTCACAAGCAACCTCTTTAGGACATATTGTACTAACGTTGGAACACAGATATGTTATGCTTCGGTGGCACACCCGCAGAGCAACAGCAAGGCCGAGCGCGCCAATGCAGAGGTCCTTAGGGGCCTCAAGGCAAGGAGCTTCAAGAAGAAGCTTGAGGCCTGCAGTAGGGGCTCGCCCGGTGAGCTTCAGTCTGTGCTGTGGTCCATCCGTACCATTGCGACTAAGCCCACCAGCGAGATCTCATTGTTCCTCGTCTACGGAGCTGAGTCATTCCTCTTGCATGAGGTCAAGCATCGCTCCCTGCAAGTCTTGGCATTCGAGCAGGAGCGTCAAGGTGCTACGCAGGGGACATATCTCGTGCTTGGGGAGGAGGCCTGCTTCCAAGCCTTGCTCCGTGTAGCAAGGTACTAGCAGGCGCTATGGCGATACAATTGCCGCAATGTCCGCTCGAGGACCCTCAAAGTCGGAGACCTTGTCCTGAGTCGGGTCCTCTCCAAGGAGGGCTTGCACAAGCTGTCGCCCATGTGGGAGGGCTCGTTCAGGGTTGCCCGCGTCTCCAGGCGTCGCGTTGTGTGCCTGGAGACTCAGGACGGGGTCCCCATCCAGAATGCTTGTAACATCCAGCATGTCCGCAAGTGCTACCCGTGACACTCTCACGTATAATCATTGGGCTGTATACGCCCGGAGCCCCCCGAGGACGTAGAGGGGTTGCCAACCACGCCCAAGTAGAAGCCCCATGCTCCTCGCTAATGGACGACACTGTCATTCAACGACTATGCCCATGCCAAGTGGATGCCCCATGCTCCGCGCTGGGGGAAGACTAGTCTAGGTGCCGGATGCGGATGCTGTTTGCTCTCTTTTTTGTCACCAAATTTGCCACCATTTGGAATGAAGTTTGAAGTTTTTGCATCTTATTTGAAAAGTGGGGTGGGAGTCTTCTCCTTACAACATTTCTCATTTTGAATTCTTTCTAAAGGGGTTTAGCACCCTCCATCTCTCTCTCTCTCTTGCACGCAGCCCGCGAGCGAGGGCTGGGCATGGCATATAGGCTTCAGCTCGTGCACTCACCTCACCAAAACTTTGGTGTCCTAATACTCATGTGGCACTCTCGAGGCGAGCTAGCGCACGATATTTTCTCTGGCCCCCGGCCTCAGGAACGCTCGTCTCGTAGCCTTGCCGGGCATCACGACCCAACATACCGGCGGCGATCGTCCCTCGCTCAAGGGCTCCAACCTGAGATGATCGCGAAAAGAAGGATGACTAAGGAAAGAAGCTCCGGAGGGGCATGCCCTCACGACGTGGGGCCTACCACGGGCATGCCAAGTTAAGATATCCTAATCACAGGTTACCCTACTCGCAACAAGCGGGAACATTTCAATTTGCAGCAACATAAAAACTAGGGTAAGGAAAGAAAAATGCTAACACAAAGGCGCAAGCGCCACAGTTCATTACATGCCCCATGGGGCCCTCCATGATTCTTGATGCAGGAAACAAAAGCAAAAGACGACCTTGCTAGGATCGTCACTTCTAAGGCCTGGCTCCTGTGTCGCTTGCACTCAGTCGGAGTCCTCCTCCTCCTTGACATAGGCATGGCGGCGTGGCGGTTTAATGTCCTCTTGGACAGGGACACGACAACACGGTGACTCATCACCCTCCATGGTTCAGGCACGGCAGTGTGGCAGCTTGTGATAGTCGTCCTCTCTTGAGCTTCCCTCAAAGGAGGTTCCACTGAGGCTGGAGGAGCTGTGGTTGTCGACAATGGCAAGTTCACCGGCGAGGGCACTGCCACCCACGAAGCTGCGCTGCAACAACCATTCAGCCTACAGCCACAAGCCAACAGACCCTCCAGCTAGCAGCGCCTGCGTGAAGAAGCACGGGAGCAAAACCAAGTGATCGCCGACCTCTCTACCCATAGCTCAAACTCCTGGATTGTGTTGGCCGAGCGAAGTAGCGGATGAGGCGGCCTAATGGCCGCAACAAGCCTTCCCACTCGGGCATAGCCACCGCGACCACTATGGCCGCCTGCACGAGAGGGAGGACGCCCATGGTTGCCGTAGGTAGCACCGGCCCGTGCGGGAGTGTGACCGCGCCCTTGGAGGGCACCGCTAGTGTCGCGGTGTACTTCCAGGGCTAGACATGGCCCCTCTTGGGTGGCAGAGAGCCCGGTCCCTCCATAGGGGCCTTCCCTTTCTCGGCAACGGAGAACCTCCTCATTGGCGCCATGGTTGTGGATGTGGCGTCTTGAAGGAAGGAGGCGAGAAGATGAAGATGGGTTGGTGGGAAATGATGACCCCGCGGTGCGCGCCATCCCATGTCGTCCAGGATTGTTACCGAGGCGACAGGGGGAAGTGGAGGCATTCGCGCCTCATCGTGTGCCACGCATCAAACCTGATCAGCAGGCGGTTAGGGCCCACGGCGTCTCGGTCTCCCCCCTTGGCTTCACCTTGAAAGAAGCCCGAACATGCCTTGGGACCGGGGGCTACTATCGGCATTCTGGGACCGAGGGTACCCAGAACTGCGTGCCTATGGCCTAGTGCGTGGCCCACCTCGAGGGCCTGGTACAGGCAAGCAACAAGCCCCCTCCAGTCAAGGCCCTCGCGAGAGTACAAACCTCGCGATGTGAGCAACACCAAGACCTCCATAGGAGTGGCGCCCCCTAGGCTGCCTTCTGAGGAGAGGAGATTCCTATGCTGGTACCCGGCCTCATGAGGCCGAGATGACATGGAGACGACTGAGCTAGGCGACTGTCAGCGGGTGCAGAGGAGGACAGTTTCCTCTTTCGTGCTAAGGAGGCAAGGACGTACCCAGGTTCCCAAGGAATCCCCCAAAGGTTTCCCTTCCGATACAACTGGACCAAAACCACGAGCTCGGCAGGACGGCTGTCATCACCGAGCCCACCACCACGTCACGCCCGAAAGCTTCATAGGCGAACACCACCTTTAGTCAGGATAGGATGTACCTCTTGTCCCCCTTTAAATTTGGCTGTTGTGGGATCCCTTCCCTCTTGTGTGATAAGGAAGAGGACCGTGGCCACTATAAATAAGAACTAGTTCCCACCGCAGAGGGGAGGTTAGGTCGTATCTGGTTAACCTCACCCAAGATCCCTCGTGAGGTTGCTCAACCATTGTACTAGTTCATCCTCAGCCTCCTCGAGAGGCCAATCGACCACAAGTAGGAGTAGGGTTTTACACCATAAGGTGGCCCAAACGTAGGTAAATCTTTGAGTCCATCTCCTCCCCGCTCGCAAATAATCGACACAGCTAGGTCATAGGGTGACAAGCTTGAGACTCCCATCCGGTTGAGATCTTCGCACATGCCCCAGTGTTCAAACCTTGTTGGGTTTTGCGGGGCCCCGATTCCGACACACTCTATGATTGGGTCTTTACTATACCTATGTGCATCTAGGCCTGATATAATGCTTAGCATTTGCATGTGCGCCTGATTTCAAGTGGCACCAAAGGAGACGCATCACCTAGCGGTGAAGCGAATACTTAGATATCTGGCTCACACCCCGACACTAGGATTATGCTAGCCAAAGGGCTCCATGTTTGACCTCATTGGCTACTCAAACTCAGATTTCGCTAGTGACGAAGTTGATCACAAGTCTACATGAGGGACTTTCCACTTTCTGGGTTGATCACTTGTATGTTGGTCTTCAAAGAAGCAGAACTGTGTCTCGCTCTTCACTTCTGAAGCCGAATACATTGCTGCTAGCGCCTGCTGCACTTAGCTTCTCAGGATGAAGCAAATTCTCAAGGACTATGGCATCAACAAGAAGACAGTACCTCTCAATTGTGACAATGATAGTGCTATCAAGATCGCCTACAACGCAGTACAACATTCGAAGATAAAGCACATTCAGATACAACATCATTTCCTCCGTGATCTTGTGTTGAAGGTGACATCGTCATCAAGCCAGTGAAGTCAGAAAGAGCAATTGGTTGATATCTTCATGAAGCCTTTGGATGAGAAGAGGTTTTGCAGGTTGCGGTGGGAGCTATATATCTTAGAATCCTCAAATCTCCTTTGAATGGGCATACATCCAAATACTTAATGCTTATTCAAGACTTTGATGCACAACAAACAAAGTAATGTATTTCTTCAACTCATGAAGACTTACACTCTAAGTGTGAATACATTAACGAAGAATATGACTTCATAGCACCACGATAATAGTGCACCGCCTCTGTGTCAAATATTCTTATACGGTGGGTAACACCACCAACAATACTCGAAGACATCACTTTTATCTTCGCATCTTTCTATGTCTTCGAGATATTGAGTTTATCTTCGAATCGAAAACTTCCCTTTAATTGTGCATGTGTTTTAAGTTGAATATTCCTTGCACACACACATATATATGTGTGTGCATATATATGGAGTTTTTGTCGTATACAACATTTGGCCTATAGCTATATCTTTGAGTTTATCCTAGGCAAATGAGATCGGACCCGACATTCCCATATGTTCTTACATCTTCTAACTTGACACGTGTTGATTTTCTTCACTACATCCTTGTTAGTCGAAGACAAAAACAACCAAACGTTTAAACTCCCCAAATCTTATCTTTTACCGCGTTTTTCGCAACAACTCCTGCACTACCGCTTTAGATAATGGGCTGTCAGACATGTTACATGTGCTCCACGTGTCCCACTAGAACCGAAGATATTGGGGCATATACGTCCAAAACATTCAGATATCCCAATCCTTATAAATACATGTGCCCCATCTCGATTATTACCCTTCCATTTCCTCCACCACCTCCAAGCTCCAAACCCTAGCGCTGTCGCTAGATTTCACCATCGTCGGAGAAAGAGTGTGTAAGTGCATCTAGTGCCACCCTTTGTTCGTTTTGGAATATTGAAGACAAACGAGGTTGAGGGACTAATGTGTTTGTAAGAGTTCACAGGTTAACAGAGATAGGACTTCGTGGAGTTTTAGCTTAGCTTTCGAAGACGACCCCCAAAAATGTCCGAAGACATTGATGATGGCTAAAGCCACTGGTGGAATGCGAATACATTCGTTTAAAGACAATGAAATGCGAATATGAAGTCTTTTGGTACTTCTATTTCTTCTTTCCCGAGTCATAGGAACCACCGTACTATTAAGTGGCGTCGATGTGATCGAAGTCAGATGCTGACGTGATGCTCAACCCATACCTATGTCTTTGAGTGAACAGAATGAGAGGAAATCTCTTCTAGAGTTGGCTGAGTTAGCTTTACTTGTAGCCCAAGTAAAGTTGCCATGTGCTTCGAAATCTGATAGTTGTGACACGAGTCGGTTGGCCATTGATCCAGGGTCTTTATGGTTATATCAGGTCGGGTTGCCCGCTGGATATAAATAGCCCACCCCGTCCGCCATGAGAAGGTGGCTGCTCAAAGATAGATACGACTGTTGTCCTTTTGGAGCAAATCACCTCAAAGATATTGAGAGAGAAACATCCTACAAGGATACACCTAAATACCTAGAGCTAGTGTGTTTGAGCTTCACCAAAGACATTCTGTTTTGAGAGAACGAAATACTTATTACACTTGAAGACCGTGATCTTCCAGCTGTTTGGATCTAGAGCATCGAAGAGTCATTGTGGACTGCAGGGTGACCAAGTTTGTATGGGTTTCAGAAGTCTCCCCTGAAGACCTACCTAAGTGATTGGGCGCTGTCTAAGTGACTTCGGCTCAAGGGGAATAAGTGGAAGACGAGGTCTTCTGAGTTCAATCTCAGCCTCCCTAACCATACATACATTTGTCACAACAACTGGAACTGGTCCAACAAATCTTGTGTCTTCGTCAAGAAACTGGTTCTATCCTTCACTCTCTTACATTTCTAGTCTGAAGATTTATTCGGAAGACATCCATATCTACTGTTTATCTTCATAATGTCTATGTTTGTGTTCAACTCATCTTAGTGCGCATGATGATAATGCTTAACTTGATTCTATGTCTTCACTGTAATGCATGCCTTGCCTAGATCCTTGATTACTATCCCTACCTGATCCTATTCTGCTTCCACATTATTCGAATCGCTTCATTGTTTCGAAGCCTTTCATAAAAAATGCCTATTCACCCTCCTCTAGTCGATAACTAACACTTTTAATTGGTATGAGAGGAAGGTACTCCCTTGTTTTGTGTTTTGTTTTAACCACTTGGAGCTTTAGCTATGTCGACTGCAGGGATAATCAAGGTCTCCGCTGCGGGTCCTATCTTCGATGGCACCGACTACCCCTACTGGAAGAACAAGATGCACATGCATCTTGAAGCCATTGACAACGAGCTATGGTATGTCGTCATGGCCGGAATTCCTGAGGTTGGCGAAGGTGTTACTCCTGCTGATGTGAAGAGGTTCGCACAACTGGACTACACTCCCAAGAACATCATTTGTGGTCATCTGACCAAGGGACAATATGGCCATGTGGGACTGGCAATGGCTTCAGCATATATCTCCACGTCTGTCTTCGAACCTAAAGACAATGGCTCCTTCTTCCACATCGAAGCCAGTGATGATGATGCTACTCCTGCTTACTGCTTCATGGCAAAAGCCTTTGTCAGCATTCTATGATCGGGGGTACCCAGATCTGCCTACCTGCAACCCAATGCGTCGCCCACCATGATGAATCAATACGGCCTGGCGGCAATCCCCCCAAGTCCCGACCCTCACAAGAACCCGGCCTCACATGGCGAACAACACTAAGGCCTTCAGAGGAGTGGCCTCCCCAGGCTACCTCCCAAGGAGTGGAGATTTCAATGCAGGTACCCAGCCTCATGAGGCTGTGATGACGTAAGCCATGATGACCAAAGCTATATGGCACCCAGGACGCAGAATAATAGATGGGCCGGCCCAGTAGTCCAGCCGCACGGGCAATCGGGCCACGTCGAAGGCATACTCACAGGAGTATGCCTTTCTTGCACAAAGGCGACTACGGCCCGAAGCCGTTTCCACTCAAACAGCCAGGCCCGACCTTGTGCCACTTACGGGCGGGCCCTACCTTGAAGTCCATCTCCCTCCTCCCGCTCAACAGAGGGAAGGCAGGGGAGGTGGGGCGGAGCGTGCGCTGGCGCCCACTCCGATGGCTCCAGCCACCTTTGGGGAGGCTGCGCACACTAGTGAGCGCCGGGGTCACACCGAGCCAAGTTAGGTGCGCACGCCCGCAGGGTAGGGCCGATGCACCGGCGGCTCGGGATAGTTGCGGGGGAAGCTCCAAGCTTGTGAGAGGAAGAGTGGGAGCACAAGGGAGCTCAGATTCATGTAGAGGCTGGGGTGGGCAATGCTGGCCGTGGGGGAGAAGTCTAACCTCTGGAACTTGTTTTCTTGGGATAGCATGCAATTGAGAGGTCGAGGGAGGCACTGGGGTGCATAGCGGGGTCTAGGAGGGGTAGGAATAGGTGGGCATGAGAGAAGGGCACGGGAGGCGCCGACACCTCTTGGGCGCCGAGCACACGTATGCCTGTCCCGACTTGGAGGTTTCCTAGCGTCGGGGAGGGATGTGGGGAGATGAGAGGGGATCACTAGCATGTAGGGGCATCCTATCAATGTCGGACAAGAGCTAACTGACGAGGTCAAGTGGTAGAGTGCCGTTGTTGCATGCCAATGGCGTGGTCACCATGCTACACCATGTCTAGAGCACACTTTTGGTCGGGAAAAGCCGTCTGGCATGTGAGGAACACATGCAGGAGAGCACAGGTGAAGTTTCAAGGTAAAAGGAGTTGGCTGAGTCTCGTTTCTACTGCAGATAAGTTTGCAGTAGCAAACTTGGGAATTATATCAGGGGCTTTCAATGGAGATCATTTGGTAAAAGACCATGTATAGTAGTGATGGGCATGGAGGGACTACATGACCACCAATTCTTAGCTCAGGGAAGCAAGTTTGGAGGGTACTTGTAGTTCAAGGCTACAATTACTGCCATAATCTAGGTTTAGTGGAACGTTCATATTTTCCACATGAGTCTGCAATATTTGGGTTTGGATTAATGCATCAGTATGAATTGAGGTTGTGAAATAGCTTGGGAGCCTTTGCATGTACAAAATAATGGGAGAGGGGAAAGAGAGATCTTGCCATGGTAAAAAGAGAGGGAAAGTGGGGGAGTTACCCCCCGATGATTGAGTAGAGGCCATAGCAAATTTACTAGAGGTAAAATCTGGTCATACAATTCTGTGGTACAAAGTTGGAGGCAAGGGGAATCATTTTGGGTCAATTATGCTTGCCCACAAGCTTTTGGCTGAAGGTGTTTGATGCTGTCCAAGGGCATCTAGGGGAATCCAATGGCCCTGAGATTTACCAGGGGTAAATGGTAAGTACATTTGGTCATGATCAGAAGTTTTGAGATGATTTAAATAAATTTTAACATGTAAACCTTGTAATCCCTAGAAATCAACAGAATCAGGTTTCTGTAGATCTAGGCATGCAAAACCATTCTCCTTAATGCACCACTTGTTGTGGTGTCATCATGTGGTGATTATATCATAATGACAAAGTTTCACATCAATTGGAAATACTTGGCAATGCAAAGTTGCTCAAATTTGGTTTTGGATAGAGAGGGTTTTGGAATATTTCGGTGAACCAAAGGAGTTGGGATTGAGATGAAACTTGGAAAGATGATCACATATGTCATATGTGACGTTCCTGAATTTTCTTGGATTTATTTGAGAACATTTCTTATAGAAATATTTCAAATGCTTGAAATATGCACAAAGGGTTTTGCAGGGTTTTGTCCAATATTTTGAACATGACCATGTGCTAAAACTCTTACATATGGAAAATATATGTCCACTGGATTTTCTTATTTTTTCTCAAATATTTTGAAAGCATAAAAATATTTTTTCTCAATCAAATACCATTCCCGAGCTTAACAAAAAGTCTTCAAATAAAATATAAAATAATCTATAAAATTAATATTTGGTGGTTTTGGGAAGTCTTATATATAGTGGGTTCCAAATAAAGTCTTTGGGGTAAAACATCCATCTTATTTGGAGGACTTGTATTACAAACCTAAATTCAGGGGTTTTCGAAAACCTAAATTGAATAAATCGCTTTTGGCCAAAATAATATTTGATAAAAATAGTTTTAGATCCTATGCACAAGGTATGATCATTGGACAAGATTTTGGATCAAGGAAAAGAGTTTTTGAGGGTAGGAGGAAGTTTTATGAATATAGAGCACACACAAGAATTCAGAAAATCAGCAGTCAAGTCAAGCATCACAATCACACAAGAAGTTTTAATCGGCCCTGATTTTTGAGTCATGTTAACTTAGACAGAAGATGCAAATCACTAGGTGTGACACGGTTGTAGGGTCCGCCGACAGGCCACCTCTATTGGCGCGTGCTTGTCACACCACAACACGGGTCGTCTTGTGCTGCGTCGTCTTGTGGTAGCCAGCCGCGGTCAATGGTACGGACGGCCACACTGTAGCCATGCGAGGGCAGGTAGTGGAGTGGGTGGAGGTGTGTAGGCACTGTGTCGTCCACCCGGTCGCCGTCGGGTGGAGTTAGAGACATTGCTGCCTCCATTGTGGCCATGCGGATGATGACCCTCGGTACAACGGGGGCTAGTGTGGCCACACGTGCCCCAATAGGCAATACTAGGGGCAATTCTAGCACATCGCCCCATCCCGTCTGCGTCTTGTGGGTTGTGGTGATGTGACGGGCGTTGATCCGCCGATTGGCGGGTCGCCCGCGAGCTGGATAGCCTGTTGGCCACACCGAGAACCAGCTGGTCTGGTGTTGCCGGCCTGGCAGAGCTGGTCTATGGGGGGAGGCAGCCCACCCATAGTTGTTTTTTAAAACCAAAGGCAATGACCTGCTTGAGGCTACCCCGGGGTTATCCCCTCGTCAAAATTGAAAAGCGCTTCCTGGGCTTGGAATTGTAGCATGTCCCGCGCCGCGTGAACAAGGAAGCAGACGACATCGCCAAAAGGGCATCATGCCATGAGCCCCAGGAGCCAGGCATCTTCAATGAGAGGCTCTTCAAACCATCGATGGCGCCCCCGACCGTAGGCCAGGCATTGCTTTAGGAAGAGCTACTACCGGCCCCACCCTCAGGCACCCCGACCTGTGGTCCGACCTTTGGAATCGGCCTTCTCCTGGCGCTGGAACCCTAGGATGGTGACTTGACCGAGGAGTACAAGGCGTACCTGCTCTGCGCCGCCTTACTAGAGAAGGAGGAGGATGCGGAATGCGTGGCTTGCCAGGCCACTACTTATTGTTTGCAGGGCGACAAGCTATACCTGTAACACCCAAGATGTGATACTATCCTTATTTTGGCACGAGGGCCTCGACAAAAATAGAAGTGCATCTCGTCGTTTCTCAAGAATGGATATATTTACAAGTAACATGTATAGAAGAGATATGTATATGGAATTGGCTTACACTCGCCACAAGCTACATTAAGATCACATCAATACAATAACTTATTCAATCACCATATAGAAGAGTAGGGCCTGACTATGGACAAAAACAAACGATAAAATGACATCCATCCTTGCTATACCGGATTCCACCTGGAACCTATCTTAGATCGATGAATCAGAAGAAGAACTCCATATAAAACAATTATCGTGCTCACGTTCAAGTACTGCGTTACCTATACCTACAACTGTTGTTGTAGTAATCTGTGAGCCAGAGGGACTCAACAATCTCATTCCCAAGGGTGTCAAGACTAGCAAAGCTTAATGGGTGAGGTATGGTTAAGTGGTGAGGCTATAGCAAGAAACTAAGCATTTATTGAGTGGCTATCTTACAAATACATAAAGTAAAGTGGGTGGTCTACGCATAATAGTCGGAAACTAGTAATGATCACTAAGTGATCCTGAATACCTACTTACGTCAAACTTAACCCGCCACCATGTTCTCTCCGGGATAAGGACTAACGAGAAGAGACAGTCACGATTATGCCCACAATTGGTGTATTTTATTTGAGTTTACTCCAAGTTTGCTATGACCAGGTGTTAAACAAAGTTTCCAAGTTGACACTTAACTGTAGGCATGACTTTCCGAAAGATTTAACCTTACAAGGGTGCTCCAACTCATCCCTCACAAACTAACCACACGCCGCTGGAATAACCTCGACCACGAATCCCCACGATTTCCTAGGCAATTCCATTGGAAAATCCAAACCTTGAGATCGCCCGAAGTATTTCGGAATCCCTCGCACAAGACATTCGAGGAAGGTAAAGCAAAGCCACCAAGGCCGCCTGGCAGGCCAGATCCCAATAGGAACCACGTGTATCCCTCTCTTGGGGCACTACCAGATGATTAGTACGTACAACGGCTTGATAGAAATCCCTCGAGTTGCCCCGAGGTGGCCCCACAAGTGGCTCTAGTTTGTACCAACACTCATGAGGGGCACTAGCCCGGGTTATTGATTAATTATCCACGGGGTCCGGTAAGTCCATATGCAAGTTTATTTGTTATTAGGCAAGTGTAGTACCAATGTTCTGCCTTGCTAGACGAGTTTTATCCCAAAACAAAAATCAAGGGGATCCCCATAACAACTCCGAGCATGTTAGGAGCGTTCAATATGGAACACAACACCGGTACACAAATAACCAGGCAGCAAAAGTGGACCAAAACACCAAGCAAAAGGCGAAGCCTTCCACTTTTTACCAAGTATATATGTGCATTAAATTAAATGGTAATAATATTGTGATATAATAAAAGTATCCATGTTGTCACATGGAAGCAACCTGCAAGTAGCAACGCTATAAGAAGGCTAATCAAGCGGTAACATAGCCAAGCAATTGTTACTTGGATGTTGGGGGTGAAAGGCTTACCATGGCATATTTGGGAAGCTTGTGAAACAAGTGGTAGGTAGCATGACATAGCGTTTGAAAACGATACAACTAGCATGGCAATGATAGTAGTGGTTTCAAGGGAAATGATCATCTTGCCTGAGATCTTGCTTGGAAGAAGAAGAAATCCATGAAGAAGACGAGCCAATGTAGTCGAACGAATCCTCACACTCCGAACGCTTTCGGAACTCAATCGAGAAGAAGCAACCCAGAACAAACAATTAGCACATGATAACACCACAACATATGCATGACGTGATGCACAATCTAATATGATGCAAGTTATGCATGACATGGCAAAGCAGAACAATCAACTTCTACACATTAAGTGAAGCTCAATATGCAACAAGTTGCATATTGACGGAACTCCACATTCAAATATATAGTTCACTCTCGTTTAGGTACTCATCAATATTAAATATTTTTAAATATGGCAAGAGGTGAAACATAAGTAAACTATCTATCTAGGCATCTTAAATGAGACCGGATTTTTTTATAGCATTTCCAAAATGACCCCATATGCATATTTAGATTTTGGTCCAGATCTGTCCTAAGCATATTTTAGAGTTGTCAAACAGTAAAACAAATGTCACCATATTATTATATATGTTTTTCTAGTGGAGTTACGTATGTGGATCATCTAAATAGGAGCTATGGTTATTTAGTTATGAAATAAATCATTTTAGCATGGCATTAGGCAATTTGTAATGCAAACAATATTCTAAATGTTTTTACATGGATGCGGATGACATAATCAAATCGACGCAATTTGATAAACATAAAGGCATATGATATGATATGATATGATATGGAGCATCTGTCGCCATTGTGGAAGAATTAGGTTCCACGACGACGAAAACGAAATGGTGCCACGACAACATTCCGGTCCCGATAACTCAATTGAGATATCAGCTCAAAAGAATTGCCGGTATGAGCGTGTCATGCCAAATATTGTGGGGTGATCCCAGTTACCAAGTACCCACGTGTCAGTGCCACACAAAAGAGGTACCCACACCTAGCATTCTATACGGTGCACACATCATATACATGCAACCATCCCATACACACATGCATATGGTCTATGGGTTATCGTTTCATTGTTATACCTTCAAAGCATGCACTTTCGGAGTAGATCGAGCCGATGTAGTATAAGGGAAGTAGACATTCTCACAAGGGTCATAGTGGAAGTAGTGGTACACGGGTCTTCGGTGACGGTAGCGGTACATGGCTATCATAGTCAAACTTTTGATGGTTATTGGTAGTCATACACGCCGGCCATGGTCGATCTTGACGAATTCAAATGGGTACTTCACGAGTTCTGGTTAGGGCGACGAGGCATATTTAAATTTGGTAGTCTTAGCAGCAACAACAACATTAATGGAGGAGACTGTTGTGGTATGGAGGCACTCGACACGGCAAAACAGGGGCATGGCGCAGGCAAGCCGCAGAGCACTGATAGCTGGAGTAGGTGGCGGTGCACCTGGATGAAGGTGGTGTAGGCAGAGGCAAGCCATGTCCAAAGTGGTGCCACCATCACAGCAGGTCGGACCTCCAAAGGATGGCCACGGGCGAGCGCGTTGCCCGACCGAGAGAAGGGGAGGTGCACGAGGTCGAGGCAGCAGGAGGAGGGCGTTGTCCATGGAATGGCTGTTGCGGGCGTGCAGTCGGGGAGGCAAGGCGCAGGCGAGCGGCATGGCCAGATGTGTGGTCGGGTGAGGGGATCGAGCAGCTGCAGCAGGGGCGTGGGGATGGCTCGGTCTCCTGGTCGTCATGGCGCGAAGCACGGCTGGAGGGCAGACTCGATGGTGGCGGCAACATCAAAGGGGCGAGGGAAGCAATAGCAAAGGAGCTGCAGGAAGGATAAGGCAGTGGACACAACAAGGGGCAGACACGGAGGCTTAGCAACGCAGCGGCACCATGGGGGACAACCGGAGGATATTGGGGATGAGGCCCATGGCGGAGACGCTCGTCGGGATGGATGCTCCGACGACAAGGCCAGCGCGGGTGTCTAGTCGAGCAGAGGTGCATGAGAGGGAACTCGGGCATGGGGAGGAGCCTCTGCGTGATCTGGCGGTGGCGGTTTGTCGGGACCACTATCCTAAGCCATAAGAATCTAGCCTGCAACACATCACATCACTTTGCGGTCTCATGCACGGTTATCTCCACGGCTGCCACCTTACCTGGGCCAGGACCGTTTGCGTCTTTTGACTCACGTATGTGAATGTGTCGCTAGCATTCAAATGTCAAAGAACCCGGGCCAACATGACTAGTCGTAGAACCAAAGTGGCACATTCATACAGGGAAAGGCATACGTAACCTAGCAAAGCAGGTGTCGATCTCTAGCGTGTGTAGACGAGTCATAGCAAGCTACAAGGACTCCATTACGCTGTGGGACATAAATGTCATCACTGCACGTAGACGAGTCGTAGCAGGCTACAGGGACTCCATTACACTGCAAAACATTTCCCCGAAGGGACAGACGCAGCAGCAAAGAAGGATACATGCCGATCAATCAATGTGTTCGGAGCAGTAGCAAGCTACCAAGGCTCGGTGGAAGCACAAAGAGGCATTTCCCCGCAAAGAGTACTACTAAAGGCACACAACTAGGTGTCGGATCCCATACATACCGTTGCACGTCACACGTATGCACGACATGCCCGATATGCATAGATACTACTATGGCATCACAACATAACCATACAACATTACAACATTTACTTACAAGGCTCGGAAGAGCCAATGCAATAAGATGTTATAAACAGGGGTCACAAGACCCAACATTCAGAGCATTCAATCAAACAAGTGGAAGTTGAAATATGTCTGGGTACAAACATCTACAAAAGTGTCTAGAGGAGCCTGAAAAGCTACGACGACCCTACCAAAGGAATGAGACCTCTGTCTGGGATTCCCAAGCTAATCCGGTCAACATCGAACTTCACGTCAAAAATACCACTAATGAGACTGACGTCTCCTCTGCAAAAACATAAATTAAGCAAACGTGAGTACAAGGGTACTCAGCAAGACTTACATCAGAACTAACTACACATGCATTAGTATCAATGAAGGGGGTTGTGGAGTTTATTGCAGCAAGCCAGCTTTGACTCTTGGCTAACCTAAACTACGACTACAAGTAGTATATTTGAGGTGGGATAGTGCACACGCGTCCACATATTCTCCAATCAATACACCACTATGGATCCACTTTCGTCTCCCTACGAGAAGTCCATCCAAAGCACTCACGTTTATCTTGCGCATTTTAGAGCATCCACTTCAAGTTGTCTATGAACCACGTAAGTTCTCCATGTAGTCCATATCCGAGGACGTGACTTTTCGAATAGATTCATAACCCTCCAGGGGTATACTTCTTCACACATGCTCTCGCCAGTTATCACCATATGCACGTCATGCATCTCGGCAACCCTCAAGAAGAAGCACTGGCGTGGGCGTCGGCCACGATCGTCAACCACACAAGACCCTAGTCCAGGTTTATCGCCTATTTGAGACTGAACCCACATGGAAGTCTGGCCGAAGTTTCTGCTCTGGCCTCAAACGATGGGCATAGGGTTCCCAAGCCCACCGTTCAGGTGCCACTTGGTACACTGTGCCACCGTGCCTATAGCATATCATAGTCCACCACGTCGGGCAGTGCTATGCACGGCTGCCAACACATTTCCTACAAACACCAGAAACTAGTTGCAACTCGTGGACAGAGGTCTAGGCGATTAATAAGCCGAGAGGTAGTCATATGATGCATGAAATGGCATGTTAAGTTACTGAATTGACCTAGTGCTATAGGTAGTCATATTAAGTGAAGTGGAATTCAAACTTATACTAAATTCCAACTCCAACACTATTTATTAAATTATCCTAATCATGAAATGTCCTACTTGGTGATGTTAACTTGCTCAAGCATGCATGATCATGGCATAAACATATTCATTGGATTTTTTGATCATTTTTCATTTATAAATTATTTTCATCTGACTTACAAATTATTTTCTATGATTTTTTAGAAGTTTTAAACATTTTCTGGAATTTCCTTTATTAAATTAAATGCCAGAAAAGCTTTAATGTGTCAGCAATACGTCATAGTGACGTCAGTAGGCCAGCAGGAACGGTCCGGGTCAAACCTGACGTGTGGGGTCCAAAGGTCAGTGTCACGGGGTTAATCCCTGCGTTGACCCGTGCTTTGACTCACTGCGGGTCCCGCTGTCAGCGGCTGCAGGAGGTTGGTTAGCAGGGGTATTAGCACAAATTGCCGTGCCACGTCGGCACCCGCCGGAGCTGGGCCGGTGGTGACCAAACCCGTGGCGGGGCTGGCCGAAGTTGGCTAGAACGGCGCTATAGGCCACGGGCGAGCGAGGAAAAGGGCTCCGCGACATCCTAAGGCAACCAGGAGCATGACCCGGTGCTCAGGTGGGACAGGAACGAGCTCAAACGACAGCGACGACATGGCCGGCGTCGAGGAGCTCTCATCTTTAGTGGCTAGGCTAGCTAGGGGACGACCGCGACGACATGACGATAGGGAAGAGGAGGAGAGGCTCACGGGGGGGGGTCAGACGAGGGCCTCAGCGAGCTCGGGGCAGCCGGTAGGTGGCGAATCGACGGAGGAGATCCGCGGCGGCAAATGACGAAGAAGACGACGGCGACTGCGTTCGGGGGCATCCGGCAGCTTCTGGCTCCACGGGAAGGTCGAGGGGGTTGCAGGGGTGCTTAGGGGCGTGTCAGCAGGTCGGGGGGGGTGGGGCGCTAGCTACGCGGGCAGCGACGATGAGCGTGAGCAGGGCTCGGCCATGGCGGTGGGAGAAAGCAGAGGGTAGGGGGGAGAGGAATGAAAAGGAGAGAGGGATCCAGATGGCGGAGGGGTCTCATCCCCTTGGCCTTGCTGGCCTCGGGAAGTAGACAGGCTGTTGCCGGCATGGCAAGCACGCACGGTGCCATGGCTGGCTTCCCCTCTGCATACTGGCATGAGGAGGAAGACGCCTCTGCCCCTAGTGAGCTGGGCTTCCCACCGGGGCCAGGCAAGCCATAGGTGAGGCCTTTGCCATTTTTTTATTTTCTGTTTTCATTTCTTCTAACATTTGTTTTACTTTGTGAGGCCAAGATACCTAGCACAATAATGCCCACATATTTTATGAAATATAGTTTGGTTATTTCAAACTTTCACGAAAAGGTTTTGGGCATTTTTGGATATCTATCATATTTATAATGCTATATTAGTCGATTTCAGCAGCACTAGATTCTCATTTTAAAATCATATTCTTGGCTTGAAAATCTATTTTTCTCTGATATGGAGTTACCAATATTTATCAAAGACAGTGAACATTTTGGAAGGCATTTCTGATTCATTGAAATTATTTTTAAGTTTAACCTATTTGATTTTTATTTGAGCTAGGGTTTGATCATCCCCATTTCAAGTTCCATTTGATTTTAAACATGATGCCATGATACCCATGCTGATGTTGATGCAAACAATTTCAAGCAAATTCTAGGGCTGTGAAACTCACCCCCACTAAACAAGAATCTCGTCCTGAGATTCAAGCATAGGGTAAGAGCACAGAAGGGGACACAAAACTAACACAATCTTCATGATCCAAGTGCCATCCTCGTAGCTGTTGATTCACTGCATTATGCTGATCTTGACATCTTTGCCTTCGGGATCTACATCCAACAGAAAGACAACAAGGATGGAAAGCTCTACAAGATTTGATCTTCTCGAAGATCAGCAACTCATGATCAACTCGTAGAATGAGTCGTGATAACATCTCTTGAGCTGAGATATAAATAACACATTGAGAACGATGGAATGAGATAGATGATGGAGATTGAATTGGTAGGCAAGAATTCCACGCTAAAACAGATGGTGATGAGGTTTGAAAGTAGCGAGGAGTTAGTTGCCCTATATACCATAACGGGCACTTTAAGGAAGGTGACTCGTAGGATTATCCCTTAAGTGGAAAAAAGAATTACTTTTGATACAAAGATCATTGAAACTCTTAATACCAACCTAAGGAAATTCACAAGTGATCGTTGGAAGGAATTCAAAGAATGGCATACTCAGATCGGAGGGAAACTAGAGTTATAAAACAACTCGGCAATGGAAGGCACTTTTCAGTTAAAATCGAGAGTATAACCCGGTGTCTGAGCATGCTCTCAAGAACTTGAGCATTTCCATATTCATCAGGGTTTTTACCAACATCCGGGCCAAGGATTCTGGCAACACCTCATACTACCATGATGAATAATGATGGAGGATGCAGATGCAAAGGACGACAACACTTTCTTAGGTTTCACCTTAGCTATGCCAAGGAAGCGAAATCTGGATGATCGATCGAGAGACATTTAGCACTCCATTTCTAATGTTCTCCTTGATAAAATAGCATAACCAATTATAGGTAACGTTTGGTATCTTGAACATCAAGTAAAAAGGTCAGACTTTGGGATCTCAAAGGGTCCATGAGAAATAACTTCTGAATAAGTCATACGAAAACTTGCTGATAAAAGATATTATAACAAAAGGTCTTTCGGCTAGGTGCATTAGCCACAGCATCACTTTACCGGTTACAGCGAGACCATTGTCATAATTCTTGGGGAAACGTCCCAATCATTATATGGTTGGTGCCGGGATATTCCAGACTCAGCATGTCTGAAGTGGAAAGATTGCAACACAAATCGAAAAGATGATGTTGCGAGATTCTCGGGAAATGAACTATGGAAGCCAGCTCCAAAATATGAGTAGGATTGCAGGACACATGTGATCACACTGTCCAGGACAAGCATGACTACATGGACTTACAACAAGACACTACTGAGTTCGGGTTAGGAACCATCATTGCGGATAACGAAGTCGGGTGCAAGTTCGTGTGGTACCTTCAAGAGTAGCACTTAACTTCTTTTCCTTGACCAAGCCAATCAGGGGCTTGGTGTGCTAGGGAATACATATGGAATGGAGATGATCAGTCTATCAAACCATAGAATACTTCGCACGTGCATGACTGACTTGGGATGATTCCAACAAAAACAAAACGACCTTTCTTAAGTTCATAGCGGCAACTTGCACCATATGCATATGAACTAAGAGTAAGACACTTCTTACACCAAGCATATGCTTTATGTACAGGAAACAAAGATATTTCCTAAAAAAGTTTCCGACACCAGCTTAATGTTCATCATGAATCATTGAACGGATGAAAATGTTGTCGATGGGCCCTACAACAATTCATTGAGATATGCATATAGATGGAATTCCACAACTATGAGAACAAGGTGATAGCATTGGTCAGACCAAAGGATATAATGGTGTAAGCTCGAGGATATATCCATGAGTAAAAACAACATTAGGAGGATCTTTGGTTCTTATTTTGATTTGATGATAGCCCACACTCAAATCAAAGATTGGATAAGACGATAGATGCAACAATTGATGACATGGATCAATTGATGAAGATATCGCATTTCTTCAACACACACACAAGATATCCATTTGGATGAACTAAGCCAGGCGAAGCTTATATCTTCCAACTCTCCAAGTTGTTGTTTAGCTTAGCCAACCAGCTCAGGGGTATCTAACACCGATTCTTGGAGAAGGGTGGTTTATAGAAAAACCATTTTGATCACGAACTTAACATAACGGTCAAGGAACACCTTGATAAAACTTCTGAGAAGATATTCAGAAAATCACGATCCATCGACATGTTATCATGCTCGAGAACAATCTCGCTTTTGAAGGCAAGACGATATGATCAAGAGAGCGAAAGATTGACACAATCCTAACTCATTGACCAAAAAGTGCACCATGGAGAATGGACTAACACACCAAAAGTGGTGATTCAATAACCAACACACCAAGAATGAAATTATTGTCCATTAACTACCAAGCAAGAAAGTTGCTAGGAGTATTGATTACACACATCACGATTCACTTGTCGGTATTCTGGTTTTAAACAACACAAAGACCGGGGAATGGATGATCATGGCTAGAAGTATCACTACATCAAGATTTCATAAGAGAGAGTGCAGTTCTCATGATAATCTTGACATGAAGAGGGTAATACCTCAAGGTAGAATAGAGCAAAAACTGGATTGGCATTTTGATCTGCGGAATACAACTGCTTTGACCCAATTCGAGAAATGGATGAGTTACGGGAGTTTGCTTCTCCTAGTCATTCTAAAATAGAAAGGCTTGACAGACCGTAAGAATAGTCGACATCGATAACACAATGCATGACATACTCTTGACTATCCATTGATAGATAAAGGTCAGAATACAATTGTAGAAGGGCAACTGAAGAGCACCTGATTTTTCCTGAGTTGTAGATGCATGGATTGAATATATCAAACGGAGTTCAACATGTTTCTTCCAGATAATCCATGCAGAAATGAAAGAAGTGGCAGACTCACAACTATGAAATGGAGGAATCATCACGAGCACTCTTGTTGTGATATTAAGATCACATGGAACTTCTGCCATAATGTATCATGGTATTGGAAGAATGATATACCAGGGACCTTGAAATCTATAACAAGGTTACTAATATCCTAAAGGAACGAGCAAATACTATCAACAGGAATGAGCAGAAAGATCCTTGGGTTCAAAAACCCAGATACAGAATACCTATTGACTAAGTAGCATCACAGCATGCTTTCGATAATGATGGCCAGAATTATAACACTGGAAATAGAAGACACGACTAGACTATTGGGTGGTTCACTGAAACAACATGGTTTCCTAAACACCTTCATCAAACACGTCGAGGTAATAGAGTACCTCAACTCAACAATTAGTGTGCTTTGTCTGGCCTAAAACACATTGACTCAAGACGAAAGAGTTTTGCAATTGCATCAGATAATTTAGAAACCTTGGATAACTCGGACAGCATAACGGCTGTACGGGCATGAAATATGAGGCAACATGCACAAGAAAACTAACAACATGACAATGAATTCTTATAGAGGCATCGATCCAGAAAGACAACATCATTCCTATAGGTCTCCAGCATAATTACTTGTCATCCTAATAGATAGATGAGAATGCCTAGTTCATAATCCCCATAGAAAAGAAGAGGGTGCTTCAGAATCAGAATGACACAAGGAAAGGAGTAAAAAGAGCCTTACGTTCCCTTCCACAATCAATTCCCTTTTATAAATAAAGCAGTTCTAGACTCAATATCGACCAATTTGGCTTGGTAATCCTACACGAAGTCAAGCTCTCATACCAAAGCTATCGGGACCCCAATCGTAAGCCATAAGAATCCAGCCTGTAACACATCACATCACTTTGCGGTCTCATGCACGGTTATCTCCACAGCTGCCACCTTACGTGGGACGGGACCGTTTGTGTCTTTTGAGTAACGTATGTGAATGTGTCGCTGGCATTCAAATGTCAAAGAACCCGGGCTAACATGACTAGTCATAGAACCAAAGTGGCACATCCGTACAGGGACAAGCATACGTAACCCAACAATGCAGGTGTCGATCTCTAGGGTGTGTAGACGAGTCATAGCAAGCTACAAGGACTCCATTACGCCGTGGGACATAAATGTCATCACTGCATGTAGACGAGTCGTAGCAGGCTACAGGGACTCCATTACACTGCGAGACATTTCCCCGAACGGACAAACACAACAACAAAGAAGGATACATGACGGTCAGTCAATGTGTCCGGAGCAGTAGCAAGCTACCAAGGCTCGATTGAAGCACAAAGAGGCATTTACCCATAAAGAGTACTACTACAGGCACACAACTAGGTGTCGGATCCCATACATATCGTTGCACGTCACACGTACACACGACATGCCCGATATGCATAGATACAACTATGGCATTTACTTAGAAGGCTCGGAAGAGCCAATACAATAAGATGTTACAAACAGGGGTCACAAGACCCAACACTGAGAGCATTCAATCAAACAAGCGGAAGTTTAAATATGTCTGGGTACAGACATCTACAAAAGTGGCTAGAGGAGCCTGAAAAGCTACAACGACCCTACCAAAGGAACAGAACCTCTGTCTGGGATTCCCAAGCTAATCCGGTCAACATCGAACTTCACGTTGAAAATACCACTAATGAGACTGACGTCTCCTCTGCAAAAACATGAATTAAGAAAACATGAGTACAAGGGTACTCAGCAAGACTTACATCAGAACTAACTACACATGCATCAGTATCAATGAAGGGGGTTGTGGAGTTTATTGGAGCAAGCCAGCTTTGACTCTTGGCTAACCTAAACTACGACTACAAGTAGTATCTTTGAGGTGGGATAGCACACACGAGTCCACATATTCTCCAATCAATACACCACTATGGATCCACTTCCATCTCCCTACGAGAAGGCCATCCATAGCACTCACGCTTATCTTGCACATTTTAGGGTATCCACTTCAAGTTGTCTATGAACAACATAAGTTCTCCAAGTAGTCCATATCTGAGGACACGGCTATTCGAATAGATTCATAACCCTGCAGGGGTATACTTCTTCACACACGCTCTCGCCACGTATCACCATATGCATGTCATGCATCTCGGCAACCTTCAAGCGGGAGCACTGGCGTGGGCATTGGCCACGACCGTCAACCACACAAGACCCTAGTCCAGGTTTATCGCCTATTTGAGACCGAACCCACACGGAAGTCTGGCCGAATTTTCTTCTCCGGCCTCAAACGAGTTGTGTAGGGTTCCGAAGCCCACCGTTCGGGTGCCACTTGGTACACCGTGCCACTGTGCCTATACCGCATCATAGTCCACCCCATCGGGCAGCGCTATGCACAGCCGCCAACACATTTCCTACAAACACCAGAAACTAGTTGCAACTCCTGGACAGAGGTCTAGGCAATTAATAAGCCGAGAGGGGTCGAGTTACTTTAACCCAATGTGCGGTAGTATCTAGTCTTGGATAACATACACATAACTCAGTTCTTAAGGACGGTCCCAATGAGACAACCCGCCATGTACTCCTACATGGCCTCTTATCGCTACCTTTACTAAATCGTATTCACACACTTTGCTCTCACACAGTAGAACATGAACACCGCCATTCCGATTCATCGCCTAGATGGATCAGACCCGACCCGACACGACTCTAAGCATAGCAGGCACAGTAAGTAAGCAAGCATGGATGAGTAAGCACAACTAGGCTCAAGCAGTTTCTACTCATGCTAAGTGGTTTCAACTATTTACTATGGCAAAGACAGGTCATGTAAAGGAATGGATTCAACTACCGAGAATAGGTAACCATTGAATCGTTGTTGTCCTAATGCAGTAAAAGAGAGCAGGAGCGAGAGAGTGGGTTCATATCAGTATGCTCAAGGGGGTTTGCTTGCCTGACAGTCCTGGAGATATTACTTCTCTTCATTAGTGTCAACATTCACATCGTCGGAACCATCGTCTACCGAGAAGGAACAAGCACCGACAAACAGGAAGAAGGAATACATTCCATGTGATGCAACAATCATGATGCATGAAATGGCATGTTAAGTTACTGAATTGACCTAGTGCTATAGGTAGTCATATTAAGTGAAGTGGAATTCAAACTTATATTAAATTCCAACTCCAACACTATTTATTAAATTATCCTAATCATGAAATGTCCTACTTGGTGATGTTAACTTGCTCAAGCATGCATGATCATGGCATAAACAGATTCATTGGATTTTTCTAATCATTTTTCATATATAAATTATTTTCATCTGACTTACAGATTATTTTCTATGATTTTTAGAAGTTTTTAACATTTTCTGGAATTTCCTTTATTAATTTAAATGCCAGAAAAGCTTTAATGCGTCGGCAATACATCATAGTGATGTCAGCAGGCTAGTAGGGCCGGTCCAGGTCAAACCTGACATGTGGGGTCCACATGTTAGTGTCACGCGGTTAATCCCCACTTTGACCCGTGCTTTGACTCACTGCGGGTCCCCCTGTCAGCGGCTGCGGGAGGTTGATTAGTAGGTGGATAGCACTAGTCGCTGTGCCACGTCAGCACCCGTTAGAGCTGGGCCGGCGGCGACCAAACCCGCGGCGAGGCTCGCCGGAGTTGGCCAGAATGGCGCTATAGGCCACTGGCAAGCGAGGAAAAGGGAGCCCCGACATCCTAAGGCGACCAGGAGCATGCCTGGTTCTCAGCTGGGACTGGAACGAGCTCAAACGGCGGCGACGACATGGCCGGCGTCTAGGAGCTCTCATCTCTGGTGGTGTGACAGCCCAAGTGTTGTCCCTACCTTATTTGGCATGTAACCCCATGTATGAACCTTGTGTCATGAGCTAGGAGATGGATGTTTGCTCCTTGCCATTCAGGTGTTTGCATTCATGCATTATCATGCATCATTCTCATTTCATTTCTATGTGCATGTTGGATTTCTTGTGCTTGCTTTTGCTGTATGGTGGTGAGGTGTTGTTTTGTGATGTGTGAGATGTTGTGTTTGGGTGCAACCATGTGTGCATCTCCTATTACCTTCCCCTCTCTTTTCCCTTTGCAACATCCCCTCCAAAACCTTTTATTCCTATTATTTATTTATCATCAGCTTTTAAGTTGTTTTAAATTGTTTAAAATGTTCCATAGGTAGCCCTAGTTATTTTATGAATTTAGGATGTGGTGCTGCTATTGTTTGGGGGTTGTTTGAATTTTGGCTATTTTAAAATAGGGGGGCTTTGTTATTTATGACTGCAAATTCTTTTATCTAAACATTCCCCCTTCCTTTTTTATAAAAAATATATTATTTTATCAAAGGATATATTTTTATTCTCCCAAAACCCCCTCTTGTCTTGTCTTGATTAATATTTTGGTGTGATGTTTATTTTTAAAAAAAGAGAAAAACAAAAAACCCAGAGGGTTTCTGGTGCAGAGAGGGAGAGCTTCCTGCGCCTCCTTGTGCGCGGCCCATGTTCTCCTCAGCAAGCCTCTCCACGTTCCTTCCTCCTCCTTCAATACGATGTCTATCCGTGCTGTCCACGTCAAAAGTGGCCATGATTTGACGGCCTCCGGTTCGTCTCCATGGCCATAAGAGGGCGCCTAGCCTTAGCCCCGGCTGCGCTCTTCCTTTTCCTCCTCCTTCCTCCCTCGTGCCGCCGCTCCTCCCCCATCTTCTTCCTTCATCTTCTTCCCAGCAGAGAGGGTTCAGAGAGCTATGCAGCAGGTGCAGTGAGCGAGCAGCAGAGGGCCTCGTCGCCGGAGCCTCCCCGTCGTCATCGTGTCCCCGTCGTCATGTCCAAGGCCGATCCAGGAGTGCCCGCGTCCCGTTCCCGATGCTAGGGGTGCGGCAGCACCTCTAAGGCGTCGACCTCGAGCGCATCTTCGTGCAGGCACAGAAGCTTCTGCCCCAGGCGTCCCCTTCCTCCGCATCGCGGGGTCGCGTTCCTCTTCGCTCCCGACGGCTCTAGCACCTCTCTAGGTGAGCAGTCGCGCGCGTTGGCCGTCCCCTTTTGCTTCTGTGCGTGTGCGCGTGTAGAGCCGTAGGTGCCATGAGCTCAGATCTGCCATGGATTTGAGCTCGAGCTCCCGTGGGACCTTGCGTGTGCGGTGCGTGTCAAGTAGAGGCACCGATCTCCCCTAGTTCCTTTCTCGCTCAAGCCCCTTGTGTTGTTGCATGTAGAGCTCATACCGATCATGTCCAGTGTGCGCGCATCGTGCTCTGGCTCTGCTCCGTCAGATGCAGGGTTAAATTTAGTTATGCCGTGCGGTTAAGTTATGAGAGCATAGGCTCCTATTCTGGTAGCGACCGAGGCCATAGCGAAGTGGTGGAGCGCTCGGTGTGAGACCTGGCGGTCGGGGGTTCGATCCCCAGCCCCGCCGAGGATTTCCCTTTTTTTATTGGCACGCTTTGCTATGTGGTGTGCGGATCCGATGTGCGGGCCGGATCCCGTGTGTGGTGTTCTGTGCGTGTTGTGTGTGTGTTGGATCTGGTGTGGCTACACTAGATCCAGGTGTGGCTGTGGTGGCTGCTGTGTGTGCTGTTGTGTGTGTGGTGTGTGTGTGTGTATATATACCTTAGTGTATATATACATATGTGTGTGTGTGCATTGTTGAGTGTGTGTGTGTTGTTTTGTTTTTTTCTCTCTGTTGGGTGTGTGTAGATGTGGTGCAAGGGTGTGTATGCACATATGTAGTGTGTAAGGTGTTGTGTGTGTGTGCTTTGTGCATACACACACATGTGCATTAGTGTGTGTGTATGTGTCACATGGTGATGCATGCACCTATATGGGAGGTGATGTATGTTTGTGTGTGTGTGTGCCACTTAGGTGGTACATACATATGCATGAGTGCTAGTGCATGTATGTGAGTGAGAGTGTAGGTGTGTGTATGTGTATGTGGGCATACATGTATGAAAGTGCATGTGTGCCTATATACACACATGCTTGGGTGTGGTGTGCTTGTGTGTGTCTTGGGTAGATGCAATGAGAGGTGTGTGTATGTTATACAGACACACACACATGTGAAAGAGTAGCTTCATGTGTAGGTGTTCTCTTATGTGCATTTTGAGCATAGTTTTTCTTCTAGTTAGTTTCATCCTTGCTATTGATGCTATGCCATGATATCATGTTCCTAGGATGCTAATTAACCATTTCCAACAAGTATCAATAGAGTACATGCCCTTTTGGGCCATTTTATTCATGTGCATAAGTGACTTAAGTCACCCATGACTTAATGGGTCAAATTTCGACCTAGCTTTTCTCCCTCTTGATCCAATAAAGTATAGGGGTATGAGTAATGCATTTGAGGTACAATCAACCCATGAATGCATCTGTGAAGTCAGATTTGACTTTGGGGCAACTTCACAAAACTGCATTTTTATGCCGTGATCCCCTTTTGTCCATTTTGTATGATTTAATCTATGCATGATTTAAGTTCTTGTCAACATGAGATTGCTAGTTAAAGTTGTTGGGAATGTCCCAGTATTTTTTTATTTGTGCTAAGTCTCCAGATAAGTAGGAACCATGCTGTTTAGAGAGCAACTTTATGTTTCTGTCCAGCTGCTTAAAAATGACTTAAGTCTGGGAGAACTACTATTATTGTTTTCCCATGTAGAGTTGGTTGTAGCTAGTGATGTGTTTGGAATTTGGGCATGCTCATTGCTAGTTATTTGTTGTATATATTGCCTTCTACCATCCTGTTAATTTTCATGTCAATAGGAGCTTTCTACCATATGTAGATACTTCGGTCAACATGCTACTTTATAATCTCAGATTCCAGATAACTATTTCATCATGCCGTCCTGATTGCTTCTTGCTTATTGACATGTGGCTCCTTTGATGGTGGTGTAATTGGATGAGTTGATGTGTTTGTTGTGTAGATTCTGTAATCATATTGTTTGTGGCTGTAGTCTTCCTGTAGCTCCAGATGTGAGCTGTAGAAGTTGCTATGTTGCTGTTGAGTGGCAGAATTGGTGTTATGTTGTTTTGTGATTTGTGGGAGCTATGCTCCATGGAATTGATTGATTCTTGAGTCTATTATGCATGATTTTTTATCATCTATCAAGTGGTTGCCTTGGGATGCCAAGAATCAGCCCATGGCTTGGTGATCTTGTGATTTTGCCTCCGTACCTTGTCGTGAGCGTATCGTGAGAACTGTAACTCCATTTCTTGCGATCTTTATATGCATTTCTATCGATTTTGCATGTTGCATCCATATTTGCCATGTTAATGCATGTCTAAATAACTTAACATAAGGTTCTGTCCAGATTCATTTAAAACTAACTTTGCACGTGGAACATGACTAGTGTAGGGTCGCCATGTTATAATTCTTCATAAATGATCATGCATCATTTTGGTTGAGCATTTCACCTCGGTTGGATGTTTATTGTTGCTGTTTCTCTTGGGTAGACGTGAGTGTTGATACTGAGTATGAGGACCCAGGAGAGTACCACTACGTGGATCCCGCCACTTGTTCCGCTGAAGAACCAACAGGCAAGATGATCGTACCCGGATCCTGATACTATTTTTGCTTACTAGTTTCTCACTCTTATCGTTACAATTGCGCTACCTACCACTTGATATCAGCCCCCATGTTGCCATGACAGCCTCTAACCTCCACATCCTAGCAAACTTTTGATTGGCTAAGTTACCGCTGCTCAGCCCCTCTTATAGCATTCTTATTTGCAGGTGCAGGTTGTTCCATGTGATAACATGGATTTGGATATCACAATATTCTGTTATTTAACTTAGTGCACTTATATATCTTGGTATTGGTGGAAGCTTTGGCCTTTTGTTAAGTGATTTGTTCCGCTATTACCGCCATTAGTTCCTTGTTACGAGTGTTATGTTTTCCATACTTTGCGCTCCTAACATGCTCGGGATTGTTATGGGGACCCCCTAGTTTATTCGGTTGAGATTAAAACTTGTCTGGGAAGACCCAACATTGGTACTACATTTGCTTAACAACTTAATAAAAATTGCATAGGGTCTTGCAAACCCGTGGATAATTTAATCAACCCCCGGGCCAGTGCTCCTCATGAGTGTTGGTCCAGACTAGAGCACCGTGCGGGGCCAACCCGGGGCAACTCGGGAGATTTCTATCAGGCCACCATACGCTTCGCTTATCCATCGTGTCCTGAGACTGAGATACGTGGCTCTTATCGGGTTCGTCAACACGTCGGGTGGTCTTGCTGGATTTGTTTTACCTTTATCGAGTGTCTTGCGTGTGGAGTCTGACTTTCTTCGGGTTTACTTGAGGTGTTGGAATTCCTTTGGAACTACCTATGATGATCGCGAGATCCGCGGTCGAGGTATTCCCATGGAGTGTGGTTAATTTTGTAATGGATTAGTTGGAGCACCCCTGCAGGGTTAAATCTTTCGGAAAGCCGTGCCCACGGTTATGTGGCAACTTGGATATTTGTTTAACACCCGTTTATAGCAAACTTGAAGTAAACTCTAATTAAAATACGCCAACTGTGTGTGTAACCGTGATCGTCTCTACTCGTCATCATGATCCGAGAGAGAACATGGTGGTGTTATGTTTGGCGCAAGTAAGTGTTCAGGATCTCTTAGAGGTCATACTGGATTCGATCGTTCCTCGTAGGCCACTCATATTTATTTCATGTTGCGTAAGCTAGCCACCATACATGCTTAGTGCTGCTGCAATCTAAACATCACCCCTTCCCAACCTTTAAGCCTGAATAGTCTCGGTACCTGGACACATGATAGCTGAGTCCTCTGTGGCTCACAGTTTACTACAACAATCCAGGTACAGGTTCAGATGAGTTCGTGCAAGATGATCTTACCCACCTCTAGTGGGAGTATGACGAGGAAAGAGGCAGGATGTACGTGACATATCCGGATGAGTAGAGGACCTAGTCATGATCTTTGGGATAGCTTGATAGTATCATTTGCAACTTCTTTCTTCGTTTGATTTCGTTCGTAGTCGGACCTTGTGTTCAACTTGATGTTATGATTTGAGTGACATTGTAAGTTAGCATGTGACGAGTGTAAGCCAACTTGTAAACTCTTCTCATTCAGTATTGTATGTTGTGATGATACTATTCTTGCTAACGGCAAGATGCGCATCTATCCCTTGCGAGGCCCTCGTGCCTTAAATGGATAGGCGCGCATCTTGGGCGTGACAGTTGGTATTCAGAGCCATACGACCATAGGAGCCTTTGCTTGTCCGAACTTGGTCGAGTCATGTCTAGTAAAACTATTTTGAGGCTAGTTATATCAGAGAGTAGGATTCTTTTTACTCCTCTTCTATGCTCTGGTGAGGTTTCCGACTTAGGAATTTTGTTTCTACTCCTCTTCTCGCTCAAATTTTTTTTTAGGATCACGCGGGTATTTTGGAGTCTATATGATGCCGATGTGACACGGTTCTGTCTTTGGGCCTTCTGTCTGACTTGATTTCTTCTGGGGAGTCGAGCTCCAGGGAATGTTGGCACATCGTTATCATTCAGCTTCCTTGATATCTCAGGACGGAGAATGTTCGAATTACTTCAATACTTATCATGGTGAGATAAGGTCGGAGTCACCCAGTACTCGGGAGGCGTCCGGGGTACCACCATGGTTTAGTATCGTTGTGAGTTCGAGGATTCGAGATTAGACGAGTTTGCGGAATGTCTTGAATTATGGTGTGGAAGGTTGCGGATGCAGTTGCAGCTAATTGCCTAGGGCAGGTTCCTGATTCCGCAACCCGAATCGCATAAACAAGAAAGTTTTCGGAAGTTCATAGGTGGGTAATCTTGTAGTTATCTAGGATCATCTTCTTCAGATGTATATGGGCATGTACATTTGTTCCGAGCGCGTAGCTCAATATTTTTGTGTTATTGCAAGTGGCTTCTAATATCTGATGATGTCATCATAACAGAAGAAGCATTCTTACTAATTTTTCAGTAGGAAGGCTATGTTGTTATTTGTTCAATTTCTTTCAAGCATTTGATTCAGCTTATGATTCATCTTATCAATGAGGTGCTGATGCACTTTGTCCATCTTCAGAATGGCTCCACCAACTCGCAGCAATCCGGGCCGTGGTGAGGAGCAGACTGATGTTCCACCGCCACCACCTCCTCCGCCTCCTCCTCCAGAAGCTTGGCAAGCTGTGATGGCCGCGACCAATGCAAACACCCAGATGTTGCTCAGACTATTGCAAGAAAGGGAGCAGGGTCAGCAAGGTTTTCAAGGCAATTTTCAGAATCAACTGTAGTTTGCGACTCTCAATAAGTTCCTTGCCAACCAGCCCAAGACTTTCACCTGTTGTGAGCAGCCTCTAGATGCTGATGATTGGCTTCGTGATATGAGTAAGCATTTTGACTGCAGCAATGTCAGGCCAGAGGACTTTGTCTGGTTTGCATCGTTCCAGCTAAAGGGTCAAGCAGCTGATTGGTGGCAGCAGTATAAGGATTCGAGGGGCAATCGTGTTGTTACTTGGGATGATTTCCATCGTGACTTCAGGGCTCATTACATTCCGACAAGCTTTGTCGAGGAGATGCGTGAGAAGTTTAGGCACCTGAAGTAGGGAAGCAAGTCTACCTATCAGTACAACACCGAGTTCCAGAATCTAGCCCATTATGCCAAGCAAGATGTTCCAGATGACAAAGCTATGATCTATCAGTTCAGAGGTTGTCTCAAGGATGAGCTTCTGCCAGGCTTAGTTCTTCAAGAGCCTCGTGAGTTTGATCAGTTCTATAACATGGCTTTGAAGATTGAAGCAGCCCAGCTCAAGTTGGAGAACTCTAAGAAGCGTTCAAGGGATTCATATTCTTCTTCTTCCGGCTCTCAGATGGTTCCAAAGCAGCAGAAGTATTAGGTGCCTAATACTCCTCCATTTCGTCCTCCTCAGCAACAGAAGCAGTTCGGTGGTCGTGGTTCTTCCCACCCACCCAACCCAGGATTCCAGTAGAAGACCCAGGCGTCCAAGGCTGTTCTTGTTCCTCCTCCAGGGAATGTTCGTCCGCTTTCTAAGGTGACTTGACACAAGTGTGGTCAGAAGGGCCACTATGCAAACAAGTGCAACCAGCGGCGTCTTCCGCCTCCTCCTCCTGTCAAGCCTCCAGGAAATGCTATGGTGAAGCATAATCCCAAGGCCGCAAGAGTGAATATGGTGAATATAGAAGAGGTAGAGGATTCTTCTCAAGTGATCACGGGTAATCCCTCAGTTAATGTTTTTCCTGCAAAAGTATTGTTTGATTCTGGTGCATCGCATTGTTTCATGTCAAAGCCATTTTTCATTAAGCATGATTTCCCGTCTGCATCATTGGGTAGACCTTTGGGTATTGTATCTCCGAGTGTTTCCATGAGGACCAATTCTATTGTTCCGGATGTTTCTATCAAGATGGGCAATTATTATTTCTTGGCTTCTCCTTATGTTCTCGGGAATTCTAATATTGATCTCATTCTGGGCATGGACTTCTTGTCTCTGAATAAGGCTCATATTGATTGCAAGCAAAAGATGTCAAGCTGACTCATCCTTCAGAAGATGTGATTATTTTCGCGGCTCGTGATGACACAATCCGTCTATTTTCTCTTAATGAGAAGGGTGAAATCTCGGCGATTTCTCAAATTCCGGTGGTTTGTGAGTATGAAGATGTCTTTCCAGAAGAATTGCCAGAAATGCCTCCACACCGGCCAATCGAGTTCGTGATTGATCTCGAGCCTAGAACTGAACCGGTCTGCAAGCGCCCGTATAAACTTGTCCCGGAAGAGCTGAAAGAGTTGAAGCAGCTAGATGAGCAAGAATGTCTGGGTCTGATCAGACCAAGTTCATCTCCGTGGGGTTGTGGAGTTTTGTTTGTCAAGAAGAAAGATGGCATGGATCGTCTTTGTGTGGACTACCGGCCATTGAACAAGAAGACAATCAGAAACAAGTACCCACTTCCCAACATCAATGAGTTGTTTGAGCAACTGAAAGGTGCCAAGGTTTTCTCGAAGCTTGATCTTCACATGGGTTACCATCAGATTCGCATTCGCGAAGAAGACATTCCCAAGACCGCTTTCAGGACGAGTTTTGGCTCTTGTGAGTACACCATCATGTCATTTGGTCTTGCTAATGCTCCTCCAACCTTCTCAAGAATGATGAATTTCCTTTTCTCTCCTTTCAAGAATGAGTTCGTCTTGGTCTATCTGGATGATATCCTTTTTTCCTTGGAGACAAAAGAAGATCATGCAGAGCATCTCTGCCTTGTGCTTGACAAGTTAAGGGAACATCGGTTCTATGCCAAGTTTTCCAAATGTGAGTTCTGGCTCAATGAAGTGGTGTACCTCGGGCATGTCATCTCTGCCGAGGGAATTAAAGTGCACCCTGAGAAAGTTGAAGCAATATTGAAGTGGGAACCTCCTCAGAACGTCAAGAATCTTCGTAGTTTCCTCGGGCTTGCTAGCGATTGCAGAAGGTTCGTGGAGAACTTCTCTCAAATTGCCAAGCCTCTTTCCAATCTCCTCCAGAAGAGTGTCAAGTATGTTTGGTCTCCTAAGTGTGATGCAGCGTTCAATACGCTCAAGCAGAGACTGACTTCAGCTCCAGTTCTTGTTCCTCCTAAGCAGTCCAAACCTTTCCAAGTTTTCTGTGATGCTTCTCTCCAAGGTCTTGGTGGTGTTCTCATGCAAGACAAGAAGATTGTTGCTTATACCTCGCGTCAGTTGAAGCCTGCCGAGAAGAACTACCCCACTCATGATCTTGAGTTGGCGGCAGTTGTGCATGCTCTAATGACTTGGAGGCATTTGTTGTTGGGTAGACCAGTTGAGGTGTACACTGATCACCAGAGCTTGAAGTACATTTTCACTCAACCCAATCTCAATCTTCGGCAATCTCGTTGGGTGGAAATGCTTGAGGACTTCAATCCAAGCATTGAGTATACTTCGGGGAAAGCAAATGTCATTGAAGACGCGCTCAGCCGTAAGGCGTACTGCAATAGTCTCATCTTGAAGCCTCTTCAGCCCGAGCTTTGTGAAGCCTTCCGCAAGCTCAACCTTCAGATGATTCCGCAAGGATTCCTTGCCAATCTTCAAGTCTCTCCGACTCTGGAAGATCAGGTTCGCCAAGCGCAGCTTCTTGACGCTATGGTGAAGAAAGTGAAGATAGGTGTGGCCAAGAGCATTCCGAAGTATAAGTGCTTTCATGTTGATGACAAAGATTCCTTATTCTTTGAGGACCGTCTTGTGGTTCCAAAAGGTGATCTCAGAAAGGTTATCATGGACAAAGCACATAATTCTCTGCTATCCATTCATCCAGGCAGTTCAAAGTTGTCTCAGGATCTCAAGCAAACCTTCTGGTGGACTCGCATGAAACGTGAAATTGCTCCGTTCATGAACGAGTGTGATGTTTGTCGCAGAGTAAAGACGGAACATCAATGTCCAGTAGGTCTTCTTCAGCCTTTACCTATCCGAGAGTGGAAATTCGATCATGTTGCGATGGATTTCGTTACTGGGTTTCCCAAGTCCAAGAGAGGCAACGATGCCATCTTTGTGGTTAATGAAAAGTTGTCAAAAGTTGCTCATTTCCTGCCAGTCAAAGAATCTATCTCGGCAGCTCAGCTTGCAGAGTTGTATACGTCAAGGATAGTGTATTTGCATGGTATTCCTCAGCTCATCTCTTCTGACCATGGAAGCCTCTTCACTTCCAACTTTTGGGAGACCTTCCAAACTGCTATGGGTACAAAGATCCATTTCAACACGGCGTTCCATCCGTAGACAAGTGGTCGAGTGGAGAGAGTCAATCAGATCCTTGAAGATATGCTCAGAGCCTGTGTGATTTCGTTCGGCATGAAGTGGGAAGACTGCCTTCCATATGCTGAATTCTCATACAACAATAGCTTTCAAGCAAGCTCAGGCAAGGCCCCTTTCGAGATTCTCTACGGCAGAAAGTGTCGTACCCCGCTTAACTGGTCTGAAACTGGTGAGCGTCATAGATTGGGCAATGACATGATCACTGAGGAAGAAGAAATGTGCATGTCATTCATGAGAACCTCAAAGAAGCTCAGTCCTGACAGAAGAGTTATTACGATAACAAACATCGAGATGTTTCTTTCCAAGTGGGTGATCTAGTCTATCTCAGAGTCTCTCCCACGAAAGGCACTTAGTGGTTTGGAATTAAAGGGAAGTTGGCTCCTCGTTTTGTTGGCCCTTTCCAAGTTGTTGACAAGAGAGGTGGTCTGGCATATCAACTAGAGCTTCCTCCAAATTTTGCCAACGTGCACGATGTCTTCCATGTTTCTCAGCTCTGAAAATGCTTCAAGACTCCAGAGCGAACCATTGACCTCCAAGACATCGATCACCAAGCAGATCTCTCCTATCGTGAGCACCCAGTTGCAATTCTTGAAGAAATTGAGTGTAAGACTCGCAACAAGTCTATCAAGTTCCTCAAGGTGAAGTGGTCTCATCATTCCGACAAAGAAGCTACTTGGGAACGCGAGGACCTTCTCCGTTCCAAATTTCCATACTTCTTTCGTTCCTAGATCTCGGGTTGAGATCCTCTTGTAGTGTGGGAGAGTTGTGATAGCCCAAGTGCTGTCCCTACCTTATTTGGCATGTAACCCCATGTATGAACCTTGTGTCATGAGCTAGGAGATGGATGTTTGCTCCTTGCCATTTAGGTGTTTGCATTCATGCATCATCATGCATCATTCTCATTTCATTTCTATGTGCATGCTGGATTTCTTTGGCTTGCTATTACTGTATGGTGGTGAGGTGTTGTTTTGTGATGTGTGAGATGTTGTGTTTGGGTGGAACCATGTGTGCATCTCCTATTCCCTTCCACTCTCTTTTCCCTTTGCAACATCCCCTCCAAAACCTTTAATTCCTATTATTTATTTATCATCAGATTTTAAGTTGTTTTTAAATTGTTTAAAATGTTCAATAGGTAGCCCTAGTTATTTTATTAATTTAGGATGTGCTGCTGCTATTGTTTGGGGGTTGTTTGAATTTTGGCTATTTTAAAACATGGGGTTTGTTATTTATGACTGCAAATTCTTTTATCTAAAAATTCCCCCTTCCTTTTTTTTATAAAATCAAATATATTCTTTTATCAAAGGATATATTTTTATTCTCCCAAAACCCCCTCTGGTCTTGTCTTGATAAATATTTTTGTGTGTTGTTTATGTTTAAAAAAAGAGAAAAACAGAAAACCCAGAGGGTTTTTGGTGCAGAGAGGGAGAGCTTCTTGGGCCTCCTTGCGCGCGGCCCATCTTCTCCTCTGCGAGCCGCTCCGCGTTCCCTCCTCCTCCTTCAGTTTGGCGTCCATCCGTGCTTTCCACGTCAAAAGTGGCCATGATTTGACGGCCTCCGGCGCGTCTCCATGGCTATAAGAGGGCGCCTAGCCCTAGCCCCAGCTGCCCTCTTCCTTTTCCTCCTCCTTCCTCCCTCGCGCCGCCGCTCCTCCCCCATCTTCTTCCTCCATCTTCTACCCTGCAGAGACGGTTCAGAGAGGTATGCAGCAGGTGGAGTGAGCGAGCAGCAGAGGGCCTCGTCGCCGGTGCCTCACCGTCGTCGTCGTGTCCCCGTCGTCATGTCCAAGGCCGAGCCAGGAGTGCCCGTGTCCCGTTCCCGACGCTAGGGGCGCGGCAGCCCCTCTGAGGCATCGACCTCGAGCGCGTCTTCATGCAGGCGCGGAAGCTTCTGCCCCAGCCGTCTCCTTCCTCTGCATCGCGGGGTCGCCTTCCTCTTCACTCCCGACGGCTCCTTCACTTCTCTAGGTGAGCAGTCGCGCGCGTTGGCCGTCCCCTTTTGCTTCTGTGCGTGTGCGCGTGTAGAGCCATAGGTGCCATCAGCTCAGATCCGCCATGGATTCGACCTCGAGCTCCCGTGGGTGCTTGCGTGTGCGGTGCGTGTCCAGTAGAGGCGCCGATCTCCCCTAGTTCCTTTCCCGCTCAAGCCCCTTGTGTTGTTGCGTGTAGAGATCGCCCCGATCATGTCCATTGCGCGCATGTCGTGCTCTGGCTCTACTCCGTCAGATGCATGGTTAAATTCAGTTATGCCGCACGGTTAAGTTATGAGAGCAGAGGCTCCTATTCTGGTAGGGACCGAGGCCATAGCGAAGTGGTGGAGCGCTCGGTGTGAGACCACGCGGTCGGGGGTTCGATCCCCAGCCCCGCCGAGGGTTTCCCTTTTTTTATTGGTGCGCTTTGCTGTGTGGTGTGCGGATCCAGTGCATGGGCCGGACCCCGTGTGTGGTGTTCTGTGCATGTTGTGTGTGTGTGGGATCTGGTGTGGCTACACCAGATCCAGGTGTGGCTGTGGTGGCTGCTGTTTGTGCTGTTGTGTGTGTGGTGTGTGTGTGTATATATAACTTAGTCTATATATACATATGTGTGTGTGCATTGTTGAGTGTGTGTGTTTTTTCTCTCTCTGTTGGGTGTGTATAGATGTTGTGCAGGGGTGTGTATGCACATATGTAGTGTGTAGGGTGTGGTGTGTGTGTACTTTGTGCATACACACACATGTGGATTAGTGTGTGTGTATGTGTCACATGGTGATGCACGCACCTATATGTGAGGTGATGTTTGTTTGTGTGTGTGTGCCACTTAGGTGGTACATACATATGCATGAGTGCTAGTGCATGTATGTGAGTGAGAGTGTAGGTGTGTGTATGTGTATGTGGGCATACATGTATGAAAGTGCATGTGTGCCTATATACACACATTCTTGGGTGTGGTGTGCTTGTGTGTGTCTTGGGTAGATGCAATGAGAGGTGTGTGTATGTTATACATACACACACATGTGAAAGAGTAGCTTCATGTGTAGGTGTTCTCTTATGTGCATTTCGAGCACAGTTTCTCTTCTAGTTAGTTTCATCCTTGCTATTGATGCTATGCCATGATATCATGTTCCTAGGATGCTAATTAACCATTTCCAACAAGTATCAATAGAGTACATGCCCTTTTGGGCCATTTTCATTCATGTGCATAAGTGACTTAAGTCACCCATGACTTAATGGGTCAAATTTCGACCTAGCTATTCTCCCTCTTGCTCCAAGCAAGTATAGGGGTATGAGTAATGCATTTGAGGTAGAATCAACCAGTGAATGCATCTGTGAAGTCAGATTTGACTTTGGGGCAACTTCACAAAACTGCATTTTTATGCTGTGATCCCCTTTTGTCGATTTTGTATGATTTAATCTGTGCATGATTTTAAGTTCTTGTCAGCATGAGATTGCTAGTTAAAGTTGTCGGGAATGTCCCAGTATTATTTTGATTTGTGCTAGGTCTCCAGATAAGTAGGAACCGTGCTGTTTAGAGAGCAACTTTATGTTTCTGTCCAGCTGCTTAAAAATGACTTAAGTCTAGGAGAACTGCTGTTATTGTTTTCCCATGTAGAGTTGGTTGTAGCTAGTGATGTGTTTGGAATTTGGGCATGCTCGGTGCTAGTTATTTGTAGTAGATATTGCCTTCTACCATCATGTTAATTTGCATGTCAATAGGAGCTTTCTAGCATATGTAGATACTGCTGTCAACTTGCTACTTTATAATATCAGATTCCAGAAAACTGGAATATTCAGTCCTTGAAAACTGTTTCATCATGCCGTCTTGATTTCTCCTTGCTTATTGATGTGTGGCTCCTTTGCTGGTGGTGTAATTAGATGATTTGATGTGGGGGTTGAGTAGATTCTGTCAACATCTTGTTAGTGGCTGTAGGCTTCCTATAGCTCCAATGTGAGCTGTAGAAGTTGCTATGTTGCTGTTTAGTGGCAGAATTGTTGTTATGTTGTTTTGTGATTTGTGGGAGCTATGCTCCATGGAATTGATTGATTCTTAAGTCTATTATGCATGATTTTTCATAATTTATCCAGTGGATGCCTTGGGATACCAAGAATCAGCCCATGGCTTGGTGATCTTGTGATTTCGCCTCCGTACCTTGTCGTGAGCGTATCGTGAGAACCGTAACTCCGTTTCTTGCGATCGTTATATGCATTTCTATCGATTTTGCATGTTGCATCCATATTTACTATGTTTATGCATGTCTAAATAACTTAACATAACGTTCTGTCCAGATTCATTTAACAACTAACTTTGCATATGGAACATGACTGGTTTAAGGTTGCCAAGTTATAATTCTTCATTAATGATCATGCATCATTTTGGTTGAGCATTGCACCTTGGTTGGATGTTTATTGTTGCTGTTTCACTTGGGTAGACGCAAGGGTTGATACTAAGTACGAGGACCCAGGAGAGTACCACTACGAGGACCCGCCACTTGTTCCGCTGAAGAACCAACAGGCAAGATGATCGTACCCGGATCCCGATACTATTTTTGCTTCTTAATTTCTCGCTCTTATCGTTACAATTTTGCTACCTACCACTTGATATCATCCCCCATGTTTCCATGACATCCTCTAACCTTCACATCCTAGCAAACTTTTGATTGGCTAAGTTATCGTTGCGCAACCCCTCTTATAGCATTCTAAGTTGCAGGTGCAGGTTGTTCCATGTGATAACATGGATTTGGATATCACAATATTCTGTTTTTTAACTTAATGCACTTATATATCTTGGTATTGGTGGAAGGCTTGGACTTTTTCTAAGTGATTTGTTCCGCTATTACCGCCATTAGTTCCTTGTTACCGGTGTTATGTTTTCCATACTGTGCGCTCCTAACATGCTCGGGGTTGTTATGGGGACCCCCTTGTTTATTCGGTTGAGATTAAAACTTGCCTGGCAAGACACAACATTGGTACTACATTTGCTTAACAACTTAATAAAAATTGCATAGGGTCTTGCAATCCCGTGGATAATTTAATCAACCCCCGGGCCAGTGCTCCTCATGAGTGTTGGTCCAAACTAGAGCACCGTGCGGGGCCAACCCGGGGCAACTCGGGAGATTTCTATCAGGGCACCATATGCTTCGCTTATCCGTCATGTCCTGAGACTGAGATACGCGACTCTTATCGGGTTCGTCGACACGTCGGGTGGTCTTGCTGGATTTGTTGTACCTTTGTCGAGTGTCTTGCGTGTGGAGTCTGACTTTCTTCGGGTTTACTCGAGGTGTTGGAATTCCTTTGGAATTACCTATGATGATCGTGAGATCCGCGGTCGAGGTATTCCCACGGAGTGTGGTTAATTTTGTAATGGATTAGTTGGAGCACCCCTGTAGGGTTAAATCTTTTGGAAAGCCATGCCCGCGGTTATGTGGCAACTTGGATATTTGTTTAACACTCGGTTATAGCAAACTTACAGTAAAATCTAATTAAAATACACCGACTGTGTGTGTAACCGTGATTGTCTGTACTCGTCATCATGATCCGAGAGAGAACACGATGGTGTTATGTTTGACACAAGTAAGTGTTCAGGATCTCTTAGAGGTCATACTGGATTCGATCGTTCCTCGTAGGCAGTCATATTTATTTCATGTTGCGTAAGCTAGCCACCATACCTGCTTAGTGCTGCTACAATCTAAACATCACCCCTTCCCAACCTTTAAGCCTGAATAGTCTTGGTACCCGGACACATGATAGCTGAGTCCTCTGTGGCTCACAGTTTACACCAACAATCCAGGTACAGGTTCAGATGAGTTCGTGCAGGATGATCTTACCTAGCTCCGGTGGGAGTATGACGAGGAAAGAGGCAGGATGTACGTGACATATCCGGATGAGTAGAGGACCTGGTCATGATCCTTGGGATAGCTTGATAGTATCATTTGCAACTTGTTTTATCGTTTGATTTCGTCCGTAGTCAGACCTTGTGTTCAAGTTGATGTTATGATTTGAGTGACATTGTAAGTTAGCATGTGGCGAGTGTAAGCCAACTTGTATACTCTTCTCATTTAGTATTGTATGTTGTGATGATAATATTCTTGCTAACGGCAAGATGCGCATCTATCCCTTGCGAGGCCCTCGTGCCTTAAATGGATAGGCGCGCATCTTGGGCGTGACAGATGGCTAGGCTAGCTAGGGGATGACCACGACGACAGGACAATAGGAAAGAGGAGGAGAGGCTCACCAGGGGGGGGGGGGTCAGACGAGGGCCTTGGCGAGCTCGGGGCAGCTGGTAGGTGGCGAATCGACGGAGGAGATCCACGGCAACAACGATGAAGAAGATGACGCCGATGTCGTTAGGGGGCATCCGGCGGCTTCTGGCTCCACGAGAAGGTCGAGGGGGTTGCAGGGGAGCTTAGGGGTGCGTCAGCAGGTCGGGGGCTGCTAACTACGCGGGCGGCGACGCTGAGCTCGAGCACGGCTCGGCCATGGCGGGGGGAGAAAGCAGAGGGCAGGGGGAGAGGAATGATAGGGAGAGAGGGATCCAGACGGCGGAGGGTTCTCTTCCCCATCGCCTTGCTGGCCTGGGGAAGTAGATAGGCTGTTGCCGGCATGGCAAGCACGCGCGGCGCCGTGGCTGTCTTCCCCTCGGCCTACTGGCGCGAGGAGGATGATGCCTCTACCCGTGGTGGGATCGGCTGCCCACCTAGGCCAGGCAAGCCACAGGTGAGGCCTTTGCCCCTTTTTTATTTTCTGTTTTTATTTCTCCTAACATTTGTTTTTATTTTGTGAGGCCAAGATACCTAGCACAACAATGCCCACATATTTTATGAAATATAGTTTGATTATTTCAAACTTCCACAAAAATGTTTTGGGCATTTTTGGACATCTATCATATTTATAATGCTTTATTAGTCGATTTTAGCAGCACTAGATTCTCATTTTAAAATGATATTCTTGGCTTGAAAATCTATTTTTCTGTGATATGTATTTACCAATATTTATCAGAGACAATGAACATTTTTAAGGCATTTCTGATTCATTGAAATTATTTTTAAGTTTAACCTATTTGAATTTTATTTGAGCTAGGGTTTGATCATCCCCATTTCAGGTTTCATTTGATTTTAAACATGATGCCATGATGCCCATGCTGATGTTGATGCAAACAATTTCATGCAAATTCTAGGGCTATGACACGGTTGGTCGGCAACGCAGTTCGGCGAGGCGACGGGGAAGCTCCGGCCATCGGTGGCGGAGCAGATGGGTGTGGTGGTCAGGCGCAGCGTGCGGGCTGTCTCTCATCTCTGTGTTGGCTGTGTGTGTTGTGGCGACGCTATGGGAGACGAGGGAGAGATCTAGGGATCGTGCGAGTGGGGAACAAAAAGGATAGGGTTCGGCTGGGTCTTGGGTCTGGTGGCAGGGCCGAATGGTTAGGTTGGCCACCGGAGCAGGCCGGCCTGACAGCTCCTCTCCTCATTTATCAGGAAAAATGAATATAAGAAAAGGTTAGATAAAGGATATCGGCATGGGGTTGATTTCCCTAGACTCATGAAAATTTGCTTGATCTGGAGGTTAGAGAATACAAGCTCCTTCGAATCACATTCTAATAGGTTTGAATAAGAAGTGGGTGTTGAGAGGTCCAACAATGTTGAGATATATGGTGGAGCCTTGATAAATGCAAGAAGAATTCGGGGCAATGATGTTTGAGGCCAAGATGGAGTAGAAGGTGTGGACATATATTTTGCAAGTGTGTTTATGGATGATTCCAAAAGGAATATTTATTATAGCTCCATAAAATATTGGGAGGATATGTTATAAAGAGAAATCACGATGTTTATTATAGCTCGATTTAAATGGATCAAAGATACATACAATTTATTTATTTGAGTTGCAAAAATTAATGACATGATGACATGACGCAATGATGCAATGACAAACCAAATGAACCCACAACGAAACTTGAAATAAGAGGGAATCTCATGGAGCGTCGGTTTCGGGTTGTTACAGGACCATGGGCTCCCCAACAATGTATCACTGCAGTGCATATCCAAGGAGCAGGCACGCGAGCTATTGGCTGACATCCACGGTGGTGACTGTGGGCACCACTCCTCGTCTCACACCCTCGCAGGGAAGGTGTTCTGCAACGGCTTCTACTAGCCCACGACGCTCCACGATGCCACCAAGCTGGTCCGAACCTGCACGGCCTGCCAATTTCATGGCAGTTAGATTCATCACCCCTCTAAGGGTCTTTAGACCATCCCACTCTGTTGGCCTTTCGCGGTCTAGGGGCTGGACATACTGGGCCCTTTCCCTCGGGCAGCTGGAGGTTACCGTAACCTCTACGTTACGATCGACAAGTTCACCATGTGGGCGAAGGTGGAGCCAGTGTGCACCATCCCCCACCGGCTTGGCTGTCACATTAATCAAGGGTCTCGTGAGCCGCTTTGGTGTCCCCAACCGTATGATTACTGACAATGGCTCACAATTCACAAGCATCCTCTTTAGGACATATTGTGCTAACTTTGGAAAATAGATATGTCATGCTTCGGTGGCGCACCCACGTAGCACTGGCCAGGCTGAGCGCGCCAATGCAGAGGTCTTGAGGGACCTCAGGACGAGGAGCTTCAAGAAGAAGTTTGAGGCATGTGGCAGGGGTTGGCTTGGTGAGCTTGAGTCCGTGTTGTGGTCCATCGGCACCATCGTGAATAAGCCCACCGGCGAGACCCCGTTCTTCCTCGTTGATGGGGCTGAGGTGGTCCTCCTGCATGAGCTCAAGCATCTCTTCCCGCGAGTCTTGGCATTCGACGAGGCGCGCCAGGACGCCTCGTGGGGAACAGATCTCATGCTCGGTGCAGTGAGGTACCAGTAGGCATTGCGATGCTACCATAGCTGCCGCATCCGCTCCAGGACCATCGAATTGGAGACCTCGTCCTGAGGCGGGTCCTCTCTAGGAAGGGCCTACATGAGATCTTGCCCATATGGCAGGGCCCGTTTAGGGACGCCCGCATCTCCAGGCCTCGTAACGTACGCCTAGAGACGCAGGAGGGGTTCCCATCCAGAATGCCTGCAACATCAAGCATCACCACACATTCTACCCGTGACACTCTCTCGTAATAATGAGTGGGCATGCACATTCCTTGTAAAAATTCCCACTCCTTTTCTTCCCCTCAGGGATATTGATAGCACATTCGCTCCCTTGGTGGTTTTGGTAAATAATGACAACATACATGTCATTGAACTAATGTTTCCACTAAGGATGTTTCAGGAAAAGTTGAATGATGGGTTGTTAAAAGGATCGTGGAATAGCCCAAGATGCAAGGGAATAGATTCACAAAGCTTCAACCAAAGGAATCTACATTTTACATTTGTGAGAAATCACTTTGAGTCCATAGGAAAGCCAATACTATTAAAAGGGGGTAAGATTTTGTTGGTGAACAAAATGCTCATACGTGCACAAGTGATAGTCACCACATACAGCCACATGCTCTTCCACAAAAGTTTGTCCAAAGACAAATACTCAAAATTGGTGCAACAAACACATTCCACTCGGTGCCAGCGATTCCATAACCAAGACAAACTCAGCTAAACCCTAGCCACTTCGGTGCAATCGATTCTGTTTCAGTGCCACCGAGTTTGGGTTGCCAACTTTCTGTTACGAAAATTCACAATATCGATACCACCGAGATTGTTGGATCGGCGTCACCAAGATTGGGCAATCTGACCATTGGTCACCTTATCAGTGCAACCGAGATTCCTATATCGGTCTCACCGAGATTCGAAAGTTGCCACCTTTTGGACACTTCGATACCACTGAGATTAACACATCGGTGTCACCAAGTTAGTCATTTTGTGTGCAACAGTTGGATTTTTGGAGATGCCTATATATACCCCTCCACCACCACTCACTCGCAAGAGAAGCACTCAGAACAGTTCCCCACACATACCTACTGATTTTCCGAGAGAGAGCCACCTACTCATGTGTTGAGATCATGCCATTCCATTCCTACCATATGAATCTTGATCTCTAGCGACCCGAACTTGCTTTCCACCCAATCAATCTCTTCTACCAAGCCTAATCTATGAAGGAGTGATTGTATGTTGAGGAGTCTATCATCTTGAAGCATAAGAGCAAGGAGTTCATCGACACAATCGAGCCTATTACCTTTTGGAGGGTGGTGCCTCCTAGATTAGTTAGGTGTCACTTGGGAGCCTCCTACTTTGTGTTGTGGAGTGAACCAAGAAGTTTGTAAGGGCAAGGAGATCGCCTACTTCGTGAAGATCTACCCCGAGTTAGGCTAGTCCTCCGTGGACATAGGCCATCATGGTATAGTCAAGGTTGCTTCTTCGTGGAACCCTCCATGGGTAGAGCCCTCCATGGACTCTCGCGACTGTTACCCTCCATGGGTTGAAGACTCCATAAATGTGGATGTACGATAGCGCCACCTATCTGAACCATGGGAAATATCATCGTGTCACCAATTGCGTTTGAATTTCCTACTCTCCCTTTACATTGATGTGCAATGTCTTTACTTTTCGTTGCTATACTCTTAGACATGCATGTGTAGGGTGTACTTGACATACTATGAATGATAAAATCTGCCAAGAATAAAAATTGGGAAAAACTAGATTTTTATTTGGTCAAGTAGTCTAATCACCCCCTCTAGCACTACTTCCGATCCTAAAAGTGGTATCAGAGCTTTGGTCTCCACTGCATTGGTCTCACAACCTAGGAGAGTATAGCATCTAGTGAGGGAAATTATCACCGTAGAGGTACGTACTTTGATGGCACAAATTTTGCTAGTTGGAAGAACAAAATGAAAATGCATTTGCTTGGTCATAACCCTGCCGTTTGGGCTGTTGTTTGTGTTGGTATGAAAGGTGAATTCTTTGCGGAAGGAAGGGAACCCGATCGCGAAGCGACTGCGGATGAATTGAAGATGTTCCAACTCAATGCTCAAGTATGTGACATTCTCTTCAACTGCCTATGCCCCAAAGAATTCAACAAAATCAACCGTGTTGAGAATGCAAAAGAGATTTGGGATACTTTGATTGATATGCATGAAGGTACATAATCTATGAGAGAATCCAAGTTGGATGTTCTTCAAAGTCAACTTGACAACTTCAAGATGAAGGATAGTGAAGGAGTTGCTGAGATGTACTCTAGGCTAGCTATAATTACCAATGAGATTGCTAGCTTAGGAAGCCAAGAAGTGACTAACAAATTCATCATCAAGAAGATACTTCGAGCTGTGGATGATCGATATGACCCTGTTTGCACATTGATCCAAATGATGCCCAACTACATAGATCTCAAGCCAACAAAAGTGATTGGAAGAATTGTTGCTGATGAGATGACACTCAAATACAAGGAAGAGCTTCACCACAGGTCTAGCGGTGCTTACAAAGCCACTAGTGATGCTCCCGCTACCTCTGGAGAGAACCTTGTCACAAATGAAGAGATAAGCCTCATAGTCTAGAAATTCAACAAGTTCTACAAGAATAGAAGCAAAGATCGAAGCTCCAACTCAAGATATGAAGAGAAGCATTCGTCATGTCATGACCGAAACTGCTACAATTGTGGGAAGCCCGGACATTACTCCAATGAGTGCACGGCTCCTTACAAAAGGAAACAAGAGTCACCAAGAAGACGAATCTCAGAATACAAGTCACCTTCAAGAGAGAGGAGTAGAGATGATCGTTATGAACGAAGACCCTCAAGGAGATGTAGGGACTCGGAGAAGAAGGATAAGTACACCAAGAACTACTCAAGAAGAAAACATCAAGGTCATGTTGGTGAATGAGTTTCCGGCTCCGAATCCGACAATCACTCCAAGAGAAGCTATCACTCCAACTCCGACTATAGTAAACATGAAGGTGTTACCGGACTTGCACTAGTGACAACCGACAACTATGACATATTAGATTCACCAAATGAAGGGAGTGGACGTTGCCTCATGGCTAAAGGCCCCAAGGTATCTATCACATCCCTAGCTAGTTGTCATAGGGCAACATGTGTGTGCGCATGATATATCATTTTTGCATCAACATGAAATGGGGACTAAAGGAAATCCCAAACCCTCATTTGAATCAAACCAATTCAAAGTTTGTGAAAATTCAACAAATCCTAAATGCCCATCTAAAATGTCCCCTATGTCTGATAAATATGGACATGATTATATAATGGGTCATTTAAAATATTTGAACAACTATAGCAATTTAAATATAAATGATAAAGCTTCTGAAAATATCAAATAAAGCATTATCATTATTTTAGTTTTCAAAATATCCTGAAACTTTTTAGATAAGTTTGAAATATTCAAACTACAATATCTAAAATATTTGGGATATTCTAAAATAGCATATGTGCCTGAAAATAAAATAAAACAAATGTCAGAAATTAGAAAATAATGCAAATAAAAAAAAGGGGGGAGAAAAACCCACCTGGGCTTACCTGAAGAAGAGGCCCAGCCCACGGGGGGCACCAACGTCTTCTTCCTCCTATTAAGACGAGAAGCGGCTGTGTGCCTCCACCGCAGCCGGCCATGGACACGTGCTGGCCACCTCCTCCCTGCCTGCCTAGCCGCCTCCTCGTCGCGCTGGCAAGAGGATAGGCTCCGCCGCTACCTGGACCCGTTCCCCCTCGCCATTCCTCTCTCCCCCTCTCCCCTGCTTCCCACTCACCGGACTGAAGCCGCCGGCGGTTCGCCGCCCTCCGTGCGTCCCCGACCACGCCACGGCACCAGAAGCCCCTCCTGTGAGCCCTCGGTCCGTTTCCCCTGGTTCCGTCGCTGTTCCCCTCCTCTAGCCCCGTCGGTAGCCAGAGCCGAGCGGAGCTCGCCGCCGGCCATGGTGTAGCCGTGGCGACAGCGGCCAAAGCTCGCTCCCGACCATGGGCCCATGCTCATAGCGTCCCCAGGAGCCCGTAGCCACCCGTAGCTCCACCTCCCGCAGCTTGTAGCGCCGTAGCCGGTCCTGCCCGAGCCGTCACCGCTGCTCGGCTCGACGTGCTTGTGATCTCGAGCGACCCCGAGCCCCCTCTGCTGCCCTGCTAGACGCGCACCTGCACGGGCTACCTCCCGGTGCCCTCTGCGTGCCAAATGGTCGCCGGAGGCGCAACTCCGGCGGGTCGCCGCGGTGCTGTTGGTCGACGCCGGCCCCACTCCGGTGGGCACTGACGTGGCCGACCATTAGGGGATAATCCCCCTCTTAATTAGGCCCCCGGCCACTAACCAATGGGCCCCAGCTGCGGGTCAAACCCTGGTCAACGCGGGAATTAGGCCCATGTCACTGACATGCGGGCCCCACACGTCAGGTTTGACTTGGCCTAGTCAGCTGACTAGCTGACATTGTAGTGACGTCAGGCTGACATCATATTTCATTTTCCAGTTTTAAAATAATTCTAGAAATTTTTTAAAACTTTAAAAATTCATATAAACTAATCTATAAATCAGATGAAAATAATTTATATATGAACATTTATCAGAAAAATCCAATGAATCCAATGGTGCTATTATCATGCATGTTAGAGAGACCTATATAGATGAACCTTGACATTTATTAATAGGTTAGTATATGGAGTTTGAAACGAAGAACGATTTTGAACCTATATTTAAACTCACTCCAAATTAACTTGGACACTAGTTGCATTAGCTCATCCATACATGCTACCATGTCATGATCATGCATCATATTGTTGCACTTGCGTGTATTGAATGCTATTTATCTGCATTGCGGTAGGCCCTGCTTCTGAGGATTCCCCTGAGTATTCCAACAAAGGAGAGAACCTTCCCACTACCTAGCAAGGCAAGCAACCCCCTTGATCATTCCGATAACATCCCACTCTCTCTCTCTCCTGCTCTTGTTTATTGCATTAGGGAAAACGCTCATATGTCTGTCATACACGGTAGAAGAACCTATTCTTTTGCATGACCTGTCATGGTCACAGTAAATAGCTAAACCTTGCAACCTAGCATACCTGGTAGATGCTTCTACCATGATGTGCTTAGCTTACTTTGCTTGCTATGCTTGCTATGCTTAGAGTTGTGTCTGGTCTGATTCATCTGGGTGATGAACTGGAGTGAAACATTGTTGTTCCGATGTGATAAGCTTATGATGAACCCGATTTGGTAAAGGTAGCAATGAGAGGCTATGTAGGAGTACATAGCGGGTTGTCTCATTGGGACCGTTCTTAGGAACTGAGTTCCGTGTTTGTGATCCAAGACTAGTTACTACCACACAATGGGTTCCGGTAACATGACCCCTCTCGACTTTTCAGTCGCTTAGTCCTTAGTCCAGGAGTTGCAAGTAGTTTTTGGTGTTTGTAGCATGCTGGAGGCCATGCATAGCATTGACCCTAGGGGTGGGTTACGACGCAATAGGCAGTGGCACGGTGTACCAAGGATCACCCAAATGGTGGGCTTGGGAACCCTACACACATCGTTTGGGGTCGTAGCGGAAACTTTGGCCGGACTTCCATGCGGGTTCAGTCTCAAATAGTTGATAGCCTAGACTAGAGGTCTTATGTGATTGATGGTCATGGACGACTCCCTCACTGGGCTTCCTCTTGAAGGTTGTCGAGGTGCATGGTTTTATGAGCACACAACGATAAGTGGCGAGAGAGTGTGTGAAGAAGTACACCCCTGCAGGGTATGAAACTATTTGAATAGCCACGTCCTCGGATATGGACTACTTGGATACTCATAAAATATCAAGACAAGTGTGAGTACAATGGATGGCACTCTCCCAGGAGAGGGAAGTGAATCCATGGTGGTGTATTCTCATGAAGTTAGTGGACTCGTGTGCGATATCTAAAATGTAAACAAAGAGTTAAAACTGTGTAGTGTAGGTTAGCCATGAGTCAAAGTTGGCATTGCTGCATAAACTCCACCACCCCCTTGTTGATACATGAGCATGAATACACTAGGTCTGTTTTAAAGACTTGCTGAGTACGTTTGTACTCACGTTTTCTTAATAAATGTTGCAGATGAGACCCAGGACCCATCACGTGGGTTCTCTCTAGATGTCGACGATGCCGAAGAGCTGGTGTCCCAGCTACGACCTATGCCCTGTGGCGGGTTGTAGATAGTCAGGCCATATGCCTTTTTACCCTTTCATCTGTCTGTACTCAGATAGCTTTATGCTTCCGCTTGGTTTGTATGAACTTGTTTGTATGACTTGAGTGTCGGGTCATGTGACCCCTACCTGTAAGAACATATTATCCAAGGCTCGTTTGAGCCTCTTAAATAAATTTTTTGTTGTTGCATGGTTACGTTGTGATGCCATAGTTGTATCGATGCATATCGGGCATGTCGTGCGTACGTGTGACGTGCAACGGTATGTATGGGATCCGACACCTAGTCGTGTGCCTTTAGTAGTACTCTTTATGGGAAACTGCCTCTTTGTGCTTCCACCGAGCCATGGTAGCTTCCTACTGCTCCAGACACATTGATTGACTAGCATGTATCCTTCATTGCTGCTGTGTCTATCCCTTCGAGGAAATGTCTCGCAATGTAATGAAGTCCCTGTAGCCTGCTACGACTCGCCTACATGCAGTGATGGAATTTATGTATCACGACATAATGGAGTCCTTGTAGCTTGCTATGACTCGTTTACACACTCTTGAGGCCGACACCTACATTGCTGGGTTACGTATGCCTATTTCCGTATGGATGTGCCACTTGAGTTCTATGACTAGTCATGTCGGCCCGGGTTCTCTGTCGTTTATTACCAGTGACATGTTCACATACGTGAGCCAAAAGACGCAAACGGTCGCGGCTAAGGTAAGGCTGCAGCCGTGGAGCTTACCATGTGTGAGGCCACAAAGTGATGTGATATGTTATAGTCTGGATTACAATGACTTAGGATCGAGGTCCCGACAGCATTGGTATCAGAGCTTGACTGACTATAGGACTACCAAGCCAAACCGGTCGAAGTTGAGTCTAGAAACACTATAGAAAAGTAGGAGAATTGATTACGGAAGGGAACGTAAGGCTCTTTTTACTCCTCTTCCCAAGTTATTCTATTCTGAGTCATTCTCATATTTTCTATGGGGATAAGAACTAGGCTTCTCATCTATTCCTTAGGATGACGAGTTACTACCCAAGGACTACTAGCTAGCTTGTTTGCAAGTGTATGACGGTACTTGAGTATTGTTGGTGTGACAAACAGATGGAGAAGAGGTTTGAGTCTATAAAGTTGAGTGGATATGCTTTTCCAATCTTTTGCAGTTGTCTCAGAATCCTTTTTGAGCAATTACAGCCGTTATGCTGTCCAATTTCTGCTAGAATCTCTAATGTCTTTGCATCATTCTCTGTTTCAGATGCCACCTCGTCCTTCCCGTCAGGTGGTCCGTCTGACCAGGTGCATCGATGTACCGGGTCACACGGCCATGTTGGTTAGAGTTATGATGGAGGCTGGATGTGGTTGGTACCCAGAGTACACAATGGAGGAATAGTATCAAGATTTCAACCAGAGTCAGTATCTGTGTACTGTTAAGATATATCCATCATATCCTGGAGCTACAGAGCCGCTTCATTGGACTTATGGACTAGGTGTCACCATAGACATGGCAGTTCAGGAGGCCGCCTACACCATGCTGACTATCATGAGGTTTCACCATGGTCTGCTTCAGAACATAGAGTTCTGTTATGTTCCTGCTTCCATGGGAGGAGAGGATAGCTATCTCAGCGCAGCCTACTATGATTGTTCTCATGAGGACCTTAGGCTGCAGGTGACATATCAGATGTTGGAGAACAGGGACCGTCATGCACGTGCCCTTCGCATGGAGCTTTATGCTACCCGTGCACGTGTTTGGCAAACCCTGACGCAGTTGGCACCTGTTGTGCAGATAGGCTATGGAGACTTGGAGATGCTGACCCCACCGCGGACTCATCTGCCAGCACACATAGACTGGCCCGATGTTGAAGGCATCACCCCTCTTCGAGGTCCGCTGTTGCCGCCGACAAGGGAACCAAGGCCACATCCGTGTCCTTACGGTTTCCAGGGATCACAGGCTTGGGTGTTTCCAGATCCTCAGGTTCAGCTCCCGGGTCATGAGGGTAACCTATATGAGGCATTCTACGGCGATGCTTGAGTACGTGGATGTTACTACTAGTATGGTAGTAGTCGTATCGCCACAGTCCTGTGTCTTGTGGGATATGACCAAGGTTGAGAGATGAGTTCCGGAGGTGTAGATAGATAATGTATAGGAAGATTGTAATGCCTCCAATGAGTTGTGTAATCTCCCCGTAGTTTGTATTTCAGCTCGGGCTTGTACTGAACTATGTCATGGTTTGTATGAATCATCGTGTTCATATGGCAGTTGTTATTTCCATGTTGGGTGTTTACCCTGCATGCCATGTTGTCCAGTACATTCCTTATCTCATTTCTTAGAGTTGATGTCCTCTATATCTAAACTGTGGGTTTGCTTTCCCAGGATGGTGGCAACTAGGAATAACCCCGTGCCTGCCCCCGAGAAGGGTGAGGGAAGCCAGCCAAGGCAAGAGAACCTGCCACATGTGCCTTCTTTGGCAGAAGTGATGCTAGAAGCTGAACGGAACAAAAGGGAGACAACAGGCTGTTGGAACAAATTGAGAAGAACACATCATGTGCTCCCCGCAATGATCACAATGATGGCGTGTCACTCGGTAATTTCGTCAAGCTTTGCCCACCTAAGTATCATCATTCGGTTGACCCACTCGATGCGGATGACTGGCTGACCAGCATGTTCTGCAAGATCCGGGCTGCCAATGTGTCCGAGGCCAACAAGGTGACCTTTGTTACCTACTTTTTCGAAGGACCCGCCAATCTATGGTGGGAAAGCTATGAAGCCATGCGTCTCGAAGGCCCTGCACCAACCTGGGCAGAATTCAGAGCAGCATTTCGTACACATCACATCCCGGAAGGGCTGATGGATCGCAAGAGAGAGGAATTTTGTGCTTTCACCCAGGGCAGATTGTCAGTGGATGCCTATAGCCGTGAGTTCGGAAATCTTGCTCGCTATGCTCCGGAGGAAGTTTCAACTGATGCCATGAAGCAGGCTAGGTTCTACAAGGGACTTACCCTCAGCTCCGTCAAGATTTGCGCCTGCATGAGTGCACAACATTCCAGCCTCTCGTTAACAAGGCTATCAATGTTGAGACTGGACAGGCCGACTATGAGGCCACGACGATGCACAACCGTGACTTCAGCCCCACATCAGGCTCAAGCTCCAACAAACGCCGGGTGTGGGTGCCCAACGCAGCTCTGCCACCAAGATACACCGCGAGGCCATCCTTCTAGGCGCCTCGCCCAACTCAGCCCAACCCTCCAGCAAGGCCATTTGGAGGTCCGCCTGTCAATGTTGCTCCCCGTGCCACCGTTGTCTGTTACAAATGTGGGGAACCAGGACACTACTTGTCACACCCTGTATTTTGGCGCATTGTTGTGTTTGGTTTTATAAAAATTTGGAGCCAACTAAAACTTTTTGAGTGCATGCTTGTTTGATGTGATGCTTGTTTGAATTGCTTGAGTGTTGAAGTTTGGCACTATTAGGTTCTACTCCACTCCACCTTCATCTTCCTTGATCCAAATTCCTTGCCCTATGATCATGCCATGTGAATATAGCTCAAACATATTTTTATCAAAATTTATTTTCACCAAAAAGAATTTATTCAATTTAAGTTCGCTAAAACCCCTGAATTGAGGTTTGAACTACAAGTCCTCAATTTAGGTGGATCTTTTATTCCCAAATGCTTTACTTAAAACCTACTATATATATGACTTCTCAAAACCACCAAATATTATTTTTAAAGATTATTTTCATATTTTATTTAAAGGCTTTTTCTTCAGAATAGAAATGGTTTTTCCGAAGGGAAAATTATTTAAATGCTTTGAAAATATTTGAGAAAATTTAGAGAGACTCAGTGGACATATATTTTCCATATATATGAGTTTCAACACAAGGGCTTGATCATAACATGGGCAAAACCCCTCAAAATCCTTCCTGATCAGATCAAACTTTCGGAATGTTTCTGCAAGAAATATTCTCAATAAATTCCAACAAAATTCTAGCAAGTCAACACTATCATAGGTGATGATCTTGCAAAGTTTCATCTCAATACAAGTTGGTTTGCTTCATCAAACCAACCCAAATCCATTTCTCTCCAGATTCAAATTTTGACAACTTTACACTGTGAAGTGTCTTACCTTGGCCTCAAACTTTGTGAGCATGCTCTAATGACCAATTAGTGATCATACACTAAGTGGTGCATCAAGGGTTAAAGCCTAACCCGTTTGAATCTATAGAAAACAGATTCTGTCTATTTCTATGTTTTCCCTAAGTCCCATTATGAACTTTCTTCAAACCCTCTCAAACTTGGTGATCTCACTTGACTTTCATCACCTCTTGACTCTATCAAATCTCAAGATAATCCAGGTTCATTTGATCACCCAAATCAACATCAAACACCTTCTGCCAGAAATGTAAAAATGGCATTTCCACCATTTCACTATTTACCCTTGGCCTCCCCCTCTTACCCCAGCCTCTGGTAGGTGCCTTGCACCTCCAGTAAAAATCCTGAGCCCTCTTGCCATGGTGAGATGGGGTAAAAGCCCCTATTTTCTACCTGACAGCATCCTTTCTGACCTCTCCTCTCCATTTCTTCTACCCCAGGGCTACCCAATAGACCCCCTAGCCTCTCCTAGCCGTTGGGGCATCTCCTAATGCCTCTGGACACAAGAAGACATGCAGGGGGGCTTAAAGAATGCCCATGCATGCCATAAGGGCGCTCTGGAGCGCGCTACAGTGCGCTCCCGCACTGTAGCGGCCCCTGCCCGGCGCCGCCAGGTGGCATTGGGCCGCCCCTGCCTGTCTATGTGGTCGGCCTCGACATCTGCAGCCCTGCAGGCAGTTGACCCCCTCCTCCCTCTCTCTCCTTCTCCCTCCTCCGCGCGTGCCCGCCACCGCCCGGCTCGGCCAATCCTCGAGCCTGAGCACGCGACCTCCCCTGCCTCCCTCCTCTCTTCCCCCTGGCCTCGACTAACCCTAGGAACGCCCCCGGCTCCCTCTCTCCCTCTCTCGTGGCCCCTGGCGATGGCCAAGTCCTCGCCGGTGGACTCGCCCCCGCCTATATAAAGGGCCCCCGAGCCCCTCTCTCCCCTCTGGTCTCTCTCCACCCCAGAATCCTCCCCGAGCCCCCCATTTGAGCCTCCCGAGCACCAGTGCTCGAGATCGACCGAGGCCCCGCCTCGGCGGAGCTCCGTCGATCTCGGGACACAGGCCCGCTCAGGCGCTCCCCTCGCCTCCTTTGGGCCTGTAGCTGTCCCCAGGTCATTTCCCCCCTCTCCCCCGCTTGTTTCAAGGCCTGAAACCCCTTCGTCGACCGCCTCCCGAACCTCCCTCCGCTGCGTGTTCTTGCCGCCAGCAACTCCGTCCACCTCCGGCCCTCCTTCCACCTCTAGAGGACCGGCGGGTCGACCCTGAGCTCATTCCTGCCTCCAGACCTCCTCGCCGTGCCCCCTTCGCCGCCGGTGAGCTTTCCTTCCTCCCTGTCGCGAGGAGGAAGAATGACACGATAGGTGGGGCCCACCGGTCAGCCTCTCTTTCCCCTCCCGCATTCTCTCCCCTCTCGTCTGAGCAGCTAGCAGCCGGGCCCCGCGCATCAGATTTGAAGTTGACCGCGCGCGCGGCTGGCTGGCTGGCCAGATGGGCCGGCCCAGCTCCTGGATGCCCCTGGCACAGGATTTGGAGCCCTTTTTTTTTCTAAATTTTGTGGGATTTGTAAAAATTCCACAGTGCTGAATATTTGCCCCATGCAAATATTTTCTCCACCATAAATCTTAGAATAATCTTTAGGATTTAATAGTATCATTTATAAAAATGTTTGCAAAGGTTTTTATCACTGTTTTATTTTAAAACCTATTAAACGCACCTTTTTAGCCTCTGTTATTTTGTTTCTAAAATGGTTTTCATAGAGAAATTTTTTGTAGATATTTTTAATATAACTTTAGGTATTTAACAGAGTTGGTGAACATTTTAGTAGAGGCTTTTTTGCTCTGTTTTCATTGTGTTGCTTATTATTATCGTTTATTTCGTGATTATAGATTGCGCCGTAGACGAAGAAGTTGGACTCGAAGACCTCGAAGACCCCGGAGACTTTGTTGAGCCAGGCAAGAAGCCCTTTGACCATATCAAGAAACTATTTTAACTTGCATGTCATATAGCACTTTACTTCTGGCATTATCAATCATATGATGTGGGGGTTTCCCCTTTGGTGGGATGCCTCTGGTGCTTTCCTTTGATACTTGCATCGAGCACGACCCTACCACCTTATGAGGGTTGTGCGGGTGGGAGTAGATAGGTTGCTAGTAGATGCTACGCAAGCAGGATGGGACTTATGCATGGTGATACCGAAAGGTGTGTGTTTTCAATACTCTTTCGAAAACCCCGTCGGGTGTCACTAGTGCCCGAGGGAGATGATGATGAGTTGGGTGACCACTTGAGAAAGAAGTGGTGTACCGGAACAAATGGGTGTGTGTTTTCGAAAACGGATTAGATTTAAGGTCTGCTGACAGTCCCAACATTACATGCGCAACCAAGATACCCCTTATTGGACGGGGCTCCCGCATTACTAGTGGCGGGAGTGGCATGGTCACTCTCTATATGGGGTCGTACCGGATGTACGATCATGGTTTGTCTTTATAGGCACCGGGCACACCGTTGGTCCCCTCATGGATGGTACGGTTTGAGCAAGGCTCGTGTGATGGACGTCATGAGGGCTGGGTACCAATCGAGTGGACTCTTTGTTTAGTATCGCCGGGGGAAAGGCATTGTTCGGGTGCTTACCTCGGGTATGTATATAACGCGAGTCATGGATGACATGGAAGTTCCTCGAGTCTTGTGGGTAAAGTGTGCAACCTCTACAGAGTGTAAAAACTATTCGAATAGCCGCTTCCGCGGTCATGGACAGTTGGAGGTCCTTCTTAGACTACGTCCGAATGTTTTCATGAAATATTGGTGTGAGTATGGGTGTGTTAGTGACAAGAGGTCACCTGAGTCAAGTCCGATGACTTGTCATGAGAAATGAACTAACTCCGATGACTTAGCATGAACATGATCTGTTCAACTGATACCGTGATAGTATCGACTATGTGTTATCATGAATACTTGGTTAGTTGTTGATGCATACTTACTATTACTTGATCATGTCGCTTGCATACAAAATCAGCTTTCCGCAAATTACCTATAGTGCTATATCATCCACCATTATTGCCTCGTTCCACTCTTGGGCTGCTTGTGAGTACATTGAAAGTACTCATTGGCTTGCTACTAGTTATTTAATTGGCCAGGCATGGAAGAACAAGAATATGTCGAAGATTTCATTGGAGACGAACATGCGAACTAGGACGCTTCCCAGTCAGAGTGCCTGTAGGTTAAGGCAGATAGGATGGGTTCAAGCTTTCGACGAAGATTTCTGCTGCTTGTTCTAGACTCAGTGTTTGGCCCGAGTGGCCCTATGCTTTAAGACTGAGACCTTCGTGGTCATCATTTGTGTAAGACGTTAAGTGTGGATGTAATACTCTTTTATTCAGCTTCTATGTGTTCAGTGAGCATTGATCTCTGGGATCACTGTACACGTGCATTCGGTGATCTCGACTTATGAGTCGTGGTCCCCATGGAGCTGGCATCAGAGCCATCCTGACTGTAGGAAGCCCTTAGTTAGCATGGACGTTTGTAGGATTAAAGCCGTTTTCAAAACTACACCTAGCTTTGGAACTTAGGAATTATGCACTATTTATCTCTCCTATGCTTCACACAACACTTTGCTGACTCTCCTCTTTTCAAACCTTTGTAGATGGCCGTCGTACCCAAAGCCTTGCTGACATCCGGCGTTCCCTTACTCCTTGGGGATAGCCTAGAGAAGTGCCAGTTTCGCCAACCACCCATTTTCCTCTACCATGAGCACTGGGTCGATGCCATCACGAAGGAGTACCACGTGGATGTGGTCGTGAAGGCAAACGACTCCCCGACCAGTTGGTTCTTTGAAGGACCACGGATGGAGACTATGATACTTGCCGTCGAGACAGCTGCACGCAAGGCACTCCTACACCTTCGAGACATCATTCCAGAGATGTCTGATGAACCAGCTACTCGCTACCTTCCCTTCAGGAAGGATGACTTGGGCGAGAGTTGGACGCTGATTCCGGCCAAGGAGGATGGCACATCACTCCGGTTCCAGACCTACTTCAGTCTTTCTGCCGATTGTCTGGTTCACAACTTGGTGAAGGAATCCGTGAAGCTCCACGAGGAACTTCACCACACCCGAGGGCTACTTCAACAAGCCAAGACCAAGCCAGACAAGATCAAGAAGGATGGAGCCCCCGAGGGACGACCAGCTGTCGCTTATCAAGGAGGAGTACCCCCAGCCAGTAATGCACCTGCACGTAGTCGTCACATGAGTGCGAAGGAGTACCGTAAGCTCTTCACCAACCCGCGCGTAAGGCATCGTCAGGATGGGCCTTCTCGTTCCCCGACCCCGGTGACCGGGAACGATGCTCGTTTTGAGGATGAGCCAGAGGAAGACCCAGAGGAGCGTGACTATGAGACCGAGCACTCCACCACCTGAATCCGAGAACCCCTAGGGTAGGATGAGACATGTATCCCTCATGCATAGTTGAGTCCGTGTAATGGTTGATATGAAACCATGTGTGCTTGTTGTTTGTTTCGTTGTTTGTGTGTTCCGATGCAAGTCGCGCTTTTGCCTTAGGCAACATGTAAGCTACTACATCGTTTATCTTAATATATGTTGTGGGTCTTTTGACCTTCGTTTCTCCACACTTGCACTTGACCGACCCCCTTAGGCGCGCTTTGTCGATTTGCTTATTCTCTTGTCGACCCCAGTTGTTTGACTTGGCTGCTCCAAATAGGATGGTGACTGTTAGCCGCAACACCTCCTTCACCAAACCCGAGTCCGGCAGCTCGAGCTAGCAATAGGGAGCTGGTGGGGCTGCTCACGCTGGAGGACACCAGGAGCAGCCACAAGGCGACATTCCCCCGCCACCACCTCCGCCGGAGAACATGACCATAGCTCAGTTTCTCCAAGTTCTCCGGGAGGAGTGCCAGGCCAACAATGCTGCTCTTCAGTAGATGGCCCAGGCTCTCGTGAACGACTAGCAGCAGGGTAGGAACGGCAATGGCTGCTCCACGCTGTCTGAGTTCATGAGAAACTCGCCCCCGACCTTCACTGAGACTATTGAGCCGTTGGATGCTGATGACTAGATCCGCACCATTGAGGACCTCCTTGCCCTGGTCAACTGCAATGAGGATTGTGAGAAGGTGCTTTATGCCTCTCACTGCCTCGGAGGTACCGCCCAAGTATGGTGGGATGGCTTCAAGGTCATGCAGGGAGAGTGTATGATCATGTGGAATGACTTCAAGGAAGGATTCCGCACTGCCCATATTCCATCTGGGATCATGGCTATCAAGAAGAGAGAGTTCCGAGCGCTGAAGCAAGGAAGTGGCTCTGTCAAGGAGTACCTGCAGAAGTTCAACCTGCTGTCAAGGTATGCACCTGAAGACGTCAGCATAGAGGCTTCCAAGAAGGAACGCTTCATGGAAGGACTTCAGCAAATTCTGCAATATCAACTCATCATCTGCGACTGCCGCACCTTCTTTGATCTGGTAAACAAAGCCCTCATGTTGGAAGACAAGCGTTGTGCCATCAAAGACACTCGCAAGCACAAGATGATCAGCAAAGGAAGCTCAAGAAACCAGAAGCCTCGCCCATGGCAGCCAGCTCCAGCCAAGCCAACCTATCAGCCACAGCAGGCTAGACCTCCTACGCCTCGTCCGAGCTACCAGCCTCAGCAGTATGCCAACCCCAGGCCAACCTACAACTACAACCCCAATAACAACAATGGTGGAAGGAACCTCAACAACAACCCTGGGCAAGTCACCTGCTTTGGATGTGGTCAGTCTGGACACATCTCTAGGCTTTGTCCCAATAGGAAGCCTGATGCACCGCGCCCCAATGCGCCAGCTCAAGGACAAGCCCGAGGAGCACCGCCAAGGAACCCAGCTCCCCGCAACCAGCCTAACAATGGCAAGGGTCGTGTGAATCACATCACCGGAGAGGAAGCCCAGGAAGACCCGGACATCATACTGGGTATGTTCCTCATCAACTCAACCCAGCAACAGTGTTGTTTGATTGTGGAGCTTCGCATTCTTATGTCACCCAAAAGTTTGCACTAGAGAGTGGCATGGAACCTACACCCTTGGGTAGTCGTATGCTGATACAAACCCCCGGTTCAGTTATGAAGTCTGGGTTAGGGTGTAAGGGGGTGAAGATTGACATCAACGGGGTAGACTTCCTAGCAGACCTTATAGTTCTGGATTCACTCGGCTTGGATGTTATCCTTGGCATGAACTGGTTGACTAAGCTCCAAGGCTTACTAGACTGTGCCAAGAGGATTGTTACCATGACCAACAACCAAGGAGTGGAAGTCAAGTATGTCCCCAACCCTGTCTCCATGCAAGCCCCTCAGGTTAACTGCTCATCGGGAGTCGAGTTGGATCAAGTGCCAGTAGTATGTGAATACCCGGATGTGTTTCCTGATGAGCTGCCCGGGATGCCTCCTGACTGCGACATTGAGTTCATCATTGAGCTTATGCCCGGATCAAGGCCCATCTATAAGAAGGCCTATAGGATGGGATTCGAAGAGTTGGCAGAATTGAAGAAGCAACTGGCAGAGCAGCTCAGGAAAGGATTTATTCGCCCTAGTGCCTCTCCTTGGGGATCGCCTGTTCTATTTGTGTCAAAGAGAGAAGGCACCATCAGACTTTGTGTCAATTACCGTTCTCTCAATGAGGTCACAATAAAGAACAAGTATCCACTCCCCAAGATCGAAGACCTGTTTGATCAGTTGAACGGAGCCAAGGTGTTCTCCAAGATCGATCTCAGGTCTGGGTACTATCAGCTGAAGATCAAACCCCAAGACATCCCAAAGACGACATTTGTAACCCGATATGGCATGTATGAGTACACAGTCATGTTGTTCGGATTGACGAATGCCCCGGCCTACTTCATGTACCTCATGAATAAAGTCTTCATGGAATACTTGGACAAGTTCGTTGTTGTCTTCATCGATGACATCCTTGTCTTCTCCAAGTCTGAAGAGGAGCATGAAGAGCACTTGAGGTTGGTCCTAGAGAAGCTTCGAGAGCACTAGCTTTATGCCAAGTTCAGCAAGTGTGAATTCTGGCTGCATGAAGTTGGATTCTTGGGTCATATGTTGACTGCGGAGGGATTATCAGTAGACCCTGCCAAGATTGAAGCCGTGACTGAATGGTAGACCCCAACCATAGTGAAGGAAGTCAGGAGCTTTCTCGGACTCGCGGGATATTACCGCTAGTTCGTAGAAGGATTCTCAAGCATCACCCGACCAATGACCTAGCTCCTGAAGAAGGACAAGAAGTTCGAGTGGACCGTTAAGTGCGAAGAAAGCTTCCAGGAGCTCAAGAAGAGATTGACCACAACCCTTGTTTTGACCACAAGAGTTTGAAGTATATCTTCACTAAAAGGGAATTGAACATGAGGCAGCGAAGATGGTTGGAGTTGATCAAGGACTACAACCTCAGTGTTCAATACCACCCCGGAAAGGCTAATGTGGTAGCTGATGCCTTAAGCAGAAAGGCTTGCTCCTTGAATGCTATGATTAAGGAAAGGCTACCCGCTTTGTATGATGAGCTTTAGAGCTTCAGCTTGGAACTGGTCGCCCCAGGATTTCTCGCCAACCTCGAAGCGAAGCCTACCTTGATGGACGATATCAAAGAAGCCCAGAAGGGCCACGAGAGCATTGAAGGCATTAAGAGGAAGATCTAGGCAGGCAAGGCCCCAGGATTCTCAGAGGATGAACAAGGAGTCATGTGGTTTGGGAACCGCATTTGCGTACCCAACAAGGAGGAGCTCAAGAACTTGATCTTATAAGAAGCTCATAGCACTCCCTACTCCATCCATCCTGGAGGAACCAAGACGTATCAAGACCTCAAGGGAAGATTCTAGTGGCATGGCATGAAGCGGGAAATCGGCACGTTCGTGGCTAAGTGTGACGTATGCCAGAGGGTCAAGGCTGAGCATCAGCGACCCGCTAGACTACTACAGCCCCTTAAAGTGCTTGAATGGAAGTGTGATAAAATCGGGATGGACTTCATCACCGGTTTACCAAGGTCAAGCAAGGGACGTGATTCCATTTGGATCATTGTCGACCACCTGACCAAGGTCGCCCATTTTGTTCCAGTCAAGACCACCTATGATGGCAACAAGTTAGCCAGCCTTTACATAGAGCGGATTGTCAGTCTTCATGGAGTACCAAAGGAGATTGTGTCAGACCGAGGGACCCAGTTCACCTCAAGGTTCTGGAAGAAGTTTCAAGAAGCTATGGGAACCAAGCTCTCCTTCAGCACTGCTTTTCACCCCCAGACCGGTGGGCAAACAGAACGAGTAAACCAGATTCCTGAAGCCATGCTCCGTGCTTGTGTTCTGGCATATGGAGCCAAGTGGGAAGATTGCTTACCGTTCGCGAGTTCTCCTACAACAACAGCTATCAGTCAAGCCTTCAGATGGCACCATTTGAGGTGTTGTATGGACGCAAGTTGTCGGAGACCGGAGAAGGATTAATATTTGGACCAGATATCCTCCGCGAAGCCGAAGAGCAAGTTCAACTCGTTCATGAGAGCCTCAAGACCGCTAAGTCAAGACAGAAGAGCCACGCCGACTCTCACCGCCGAGAACTGAACCTCGACGTTGGAGATTATGTCTACCTCCGTGTCACGCCTCAAGGGAACCAAGCGTTTTCACGTCAAAGGACCAAGCGTTTTCACGTCAAAGGAAAGCTTGCACCAAGGTATATCGGACCCTTCGGGATCACTGCAAGACGAGGAGAAGTTGCTTATCAGCTAGAGCTACCTTTTGAGTTGTCGGATGTGCACAACGTCTTCCACGTGTCACAGCTCCGGAAGTGTGTGCAAGTTCCCGACCGCCCCAACCACAACAAAGACATCGACCATGAGGCCATCGAGCTTCAGCCAGATCTCACTTATCATGAGAGGCCTATCTACATTTTGGATGAAGCTGAGCGCTGCACCCGAAGCCGCACCATCAAGTACTTCAAGGTCCAATGGAGCAACCACACGGAACCACAAGCAACATGGGAGCGTGAAGATTATCTTAGATCTGAGTTTCCATACCTTTTTAGCGCTTAGCCTAGGAATCTTGGGGACGAGGTTCTTGTAAGGATGGAAGGTCTGTCACACCCTGTATTTTGGCACATTGTTGTGTTTGGTTTTATAAAAATTTGGAGCCAACTAAAACTTTTTGAGTGCATGCTTGTTTGATGTGATGCTTCTTTGAATTGCTTGAGTGTTCAAGTTTGACACTATTAGGTTCTACTCCACTCCACCTTCATCTTCCTTGATCCAAATTCCTTGCACTATGATCATGCCATGTGAATATAGCTCAAAAAGATTTTTATCAAAATTTGTTTTTACCAAAAAGGATTTATTCAATTTAAGTTCACTAAAACCCCTGAATTGAGGTTTGAACTACAAGTCCTCAATTTAGGTGGATCTTTTCTTCCCAAATGCTTTATTTGAAACCTACTATATATATGACTTCTCAAAACTATTTTTAAAGATTATTTTCATATTTTATTTAAAGGCTTTTTCCTAAGAACATAAATGGCTTTTCCTAAGGGAAAATTATTTAAATGATTTGAAAATATTTGAGAAAATTTAGAGAGACTCAGTGGACATATATTTTCCATATATATGAGTTTCAACACAAGGGCTTGATCATAACATGGGCAAAACCCCTCAAAACCCTTCCGGATCAGATCAAACTTTTGGAATATTTCTGCAAGAAATATTCTCAATAAATTCCAAGAAAATTCTAGCAAGTCAACACTATCATAGGTGATGATCTTGCAAAGTTTCATCTCAGTACAAGTTGGTTTGCTTCATCAAACCAACCCGAATCCATTTCTGTTCAGATTCGAATTTTGACAACTTTACATTGTGAAGTGTCTTCCCTTGGCCTCAAACTTTGTGAGCATGCTCTAATGACCAATTAGTGATCATACACTAAGTGGTGCATGAAGGGTTAAAGCCTAACCACTTTGAATCTATAGAAAACAGATTCTGTCTATTTCTAGGTTTTCCCTAAGTCCCATTATGAACTTTCTTCAAACCCTCTCAAACTTGGTGATCTCACTTGCCTTTCATCACCTCTTGACTCTATCAAATCTCAAGCTAATCCAGGTTCATTTGATCACCCAAATCAACATCAAACACCTTCTGCCAGAAATGTAAAAATGGCATTTCCACCCTTTCACTTTTTACCCTTGGCCTCCCCCTGTTACCACAGCCCCATGCAAATATTTTCTCCACCATAAATCTTAGAATAATCTTTAGGATTTAATAGTATCATTTATAAAAATGTTTGCAAAGGTTTTTATCACTGCTTTATTTTAAAACCTATTAAACACACCTTTTTGGCCTCTGTTATTTTGTTTCTAAAATGGTTTTCATAGAGAAATTTATTGTAGATATTTTTAATATGACTTTAGGTATTTAGCAGAGTAGGTGGAGATTTTAGTAGAGGCTTTTGTGTTCTGTTTTCATTGTGTTGCGTATTATTATCGTTTATTCCGCGATTATAGATTGCGCCGTAGACGAAGAAGTTGGACTCGAAGACCTCGAAGACCCCGGAGACTTTGTTGAGCCAGGTAAGCATCCCTTTGACCATATCAAGAAACTATTTTAACTTGCATGTCATATAGCACTTTACTTCCGGCATTATCGATCATATTATGTGGTGGTTTCCCCTTCGGTGGGATGCCTCCGGTGCTTTCCGTTAATACTTGCATCGAGCATGACCCTACCACCTTATGAGGGTTGTGCGGGTGGGAGTAGATAGGTTGCTAGTAGATGCTATGCAAGTAGGATGGGACTTATGCATGGTGATACCAAAAGGTGTGTGTTTTCAATACTCTTTCGAAAACCCCGTCGGGTATCACTAATGCCCGAGGGAGATGATGATGAGTTGTGTGACCACTTGAGAAAGAAGTGGTGTACCGGAACAAATGGGTGTGTGTTTTCGAAAACGGATTAGATTTAAGGTCTGCTGACCGTCCGAACATTACATGCGCAACCACGATACCCCTTATGGGACGGGGCTTTGTTGATTACCTTGGTGGGTACTGGCAAGGAGCCCGCATTACTAGTGGAGGGAGTGGCGTGGTCACTCTCGATACTGGGTCGTACCGGATGTACGATCATGCGTTGTCTTTACAGGCACCGGGCACACCGTTGGTCCCCTCATGGATGGTACGGTTTGAGCAAGGCTCGTGTGATGTACGTCATGAGGGCTGGGTACCAATTGAGTGGACTCTTTGTTTAGTATCGTCAGGGGAAAGGCATTGTTCGGGTGCTTACCTCGGGTATGTATATACCACGAGTCATGGATGACACGGAAGTTCCCCGGGTCTTGTGGGTAAAGTGTGCAACCTCTACAGAGTGAAAAACTATTCGAATAGCCGTGTCCGCGGTCATGGACAGTTGCAGGTCCTTCTTAGACTATGTTTGAATGTTTTCGTGAAATATTGGTGTGAGTATGGGTGTGTTAGTGACAAGAGATCACCTGAGTCAAGTCCGATGACTTGGCATGAGAAATGAACTAAGTCCGATGACTTAGCGTGAACATGTTGTGTTCAACTAATACCGTGATGGTATAGACAATGTGTTATCATGAATACTTGGTTAGTTGTTGATGCATACTTACTATTACTTGATCATGTCGCTTGCATACAAAATCAGCTTTCCGCAAATTACCTATAGTGCTATATCATGCACCATTATTGCCTCGTTCCACTCTTGGGTTGCTTGCGAGTACATTCAAAGTACTCATTGGCTTGCCACTGGTTATTTAATTGGCCAGGCATGGAAGAATAGGAACATGTCGAAGATTTCATTGGAGACGAACATGCGAACTAGGACGCTTCCCTGTCAGAGTGCCTGTAGGTTAAGGCAGATGGCATGGGTTCACGCTTTCGACGAAGATTTCCGCTGCTTGTTCTAGACTTAGTGTTTGGCCCGAGTGGCCCTATCCTGGTAAGACTGAGACCTTCGTGGTCATCATTTGTGTAAGACGTTAAGTGTGGATGTAATACTCTTTTATTCAGCTTCTGTGTGTTCAGTGAGCATTGATCTCTGGGATCACTGTACATGTGCATTCGGTGATCATGACTTATGAGTCGGGGTCCCCACACTACTCCCGTGAGTATCCTCAGAGCAATGCTAAGCCCGCTAGACGTGGGAAGCCTGGAAAAGCCTTCTATGTGAAGCCAGCTCCTACTCGTGGATGAGTGAATTATGTCTCCGTTGAGGAAGCCTTTGAGGATCCTGATGTTATCCTAGGTACGCTCCTTGTCAATAGTCATCCAACATCTGTTCTATTTGATACTGGGGCATCTCATTCTTTCATCTCAGAAAGTTATGCACAGTTGCATAACATGTCTTTTTGTGATATGCTTACTCCTTTAGTAGTTCAAACTCCTAGTTCAAAGTGGCAAACTTCTAGGGTGAGCCATGATAATGAGATTTTGGTGGATAGGCTAGTCTTCCTAGCATCTTTGATAGCCCTCAAGTCTTCGGACATCGATATCATTCTAGGCATGGATTGGATGAAAGCCCACTATGCTAAGATTGATACTCATACCAGAAATGTTCAACTTACACATCCATCGGGTGAGATAGTTAATGTCTCCAGTCGAGTAGCCAAGCACCAACTCTATTCCCTCAATGCTAGCCCTCTTCCGGAGTTAGCAGATATTCCGGTAGTCCGTCACTTTCCGGATGTCTTTCTAGAAGAACTGCTAGGAATTCCACCTGTCAGAGATGTTGAGTTTGAGATAGAGCTCATTCCAGGGACTATCCCAATAGCTAGAAGACCCTATAAGATGGCACCCTTAGAACTAGCCGAACTTAAAATTCAACTCGATGAGGCTTTGAAGAAATTCATCCATCCTAGTTCTTCTCCTTGGGATTGTCCCGTCCTATTCGTAAACAAGAAGGATGGATCAGGTCGGATGGTTGTGGATTACCGGCTAGTGATCTGGTCACCATTAAGAACAAGTTTCCACTCCCCAGGATCAACGATTTGTATGATCAACTCGCTAGATCCTCTGTATTTTCCAAAATGGATTTGAGGTTGGGATACCATCAAATCAGAATTAGAAACAAAGACATTCCAAAAACGGCTTTTGTTACTCGTTATGGCCAATACGAGTACACCGTCATGTCCTTCGGTTCAACCAATGCTCTAGCCGCCTTCTCTTGCTTGATGAATTCGATCTTCATGGAGTATTTAGATAAATTCGTTGTGGTTTACCTCGACGATATACTCATCTACTCGAAGAACGAACAGGGACATGCCGAGCATCTAAGGCTGGCATTGATGAAACTTCCAGAGCACCGTCTGTATGCCAAATTCTCCAAATGTGAATTTTGGTTGCCAGAAGTGACCTATCCGGGCCACTTGATCTCTGGTAAGGGTATTGCTGTCAATCCCGAGAGAGTTCAGGCCATCCTTGATTGGACTCAACCTGAATCGGTTAAGCAAGTTTGGAGTTTCCTAGGCTCAGCGAGCTATTGTCGCCGCTTTGTTGAGAATTTTTCCAAGGTTGCAAAACCTCTGACTGAACTCCTCAAGAAAGATAAAAAGTTCGAGTGGACTGCACAATGCGAGCACAGTTTTCAGGAGTTGAAAAGGCGACTGACCTCTGCTCCCGTTCTGGTGCCACCAGACTTCTCTAAGGACGTTGTTATCTATTGCAACGCCTCGTGACAAGGATTAGGTTGCATTCTCTTGCAAGATCGTCATGTGATTGCATACGCACCTCGATAGTTGCATGCACATGAGGATAATTATCCAACACATGATCTTGAGCTTGTAGCTATTGTCCATGCACTGAAAACCTGACGACATTACCTTCTGGGTCATCGTTGCAAAATTTACACTGATCACCAAAGTCTGAAATATATTTTCACCCAGCCGGACTTGAATCTCAGGCAGAGACGGTGGGTTGAGTTGATTACAGATTACGACTTAGGGATAACTTACACCCCGGGGAAGGCCAATGTCATGGCTGATGCACTAAGTCATAAGTCTTATTGTAACAACCTGATGTTACAAAAAGGTCAACCACTTCTCTATGAAGAATTTTGGAAGTTAAACCTCCACATTGTTCCTCATGGATTTCTATCCAACCTGGTGGCAAAACCTACTCTTACGGATCAAATTATAGAAGCCCAGAAGCATGATGCCAAGATATCTTGGATCAAGAAAAACATTAAGAAGGGTAATGTTAGATGCTTCTCGGAAGATGATCGGGGTGTTGTCTTCTTTGAGAACCGCTTGGTGATCCCAAAGAAGCAACATCTATGACAGTTGATTCTTAAGGAGGCTCATGATTCTCTTCTCATAATTCATCCGGGTAGTACCAAGATGTATCAGGACCTACGCCAGAGGTTCTGGTGGACCAGGATGAAGAGAGAAATTGCTCAGTTCATTGCTAATTGCGACGTTTGTCGTCGCGTGAAAGCCGAACATCAAAGGCCTGCTGGCACCCTTCAACCTTTAGCTATTCCTTAATGGAAATGGGATAAGGTAGGTATGGATTTCATTACCAGATTTCCCAGGACTAAGAGAGGGAATAATGCTATCCTTGTGGTCATCCACCGCCTTTCCAAAGTGGCTCATGTTCTTCTTGTTCGGGAGAGTATAACTGCTAGCCAGCTAGCGGAGTTATATCTTTCTCGAATAGTTTCTCTTCATGGTGTTCCATTGGAGATTAACTCAGACCGTGGAAGTATCTTTACTTCCCGATTCTGGGAAAGTTTTCAAACCGCTATGGGGACTCATCTATCCTTTAGCACTTCTTTCCACCCGCAATCAAGTGGTCAACTTGAGCGAGTCAATCGAATTCTCGAAGACATGCTCCGAGCTTGTGTTATATCCTTCGGTATGAATTGGGAGAAATTTCTTCCATTCGCCGAATTTGCATATAACAATAGTTATCAATCAAGCTTGGGCAAAGCCCCTTTGAAGTTCACTATGGACAAAGGTGTCGAACACCTCTTAACTGGTCAGAAACTGGAGAGAGGCAACTCTTTGGCCCGGATATGATCCAGGATGCAGAGGAGCAAGTTCGCATTGTTCGTGAAAAGTTGAAAACAGCCCAATCTCGTCACAAGAGCCAATATGATCGCCATCATAAGGCTGTGACCTATGAAGTTGCCGAGAAGGCTTACCTTCGGGTTACGCCTCTGAAGGGTACCCATCAATTCGGTATCCAGGGCAAGTTGGCTCCTCATTACATTGGACCTTTTCGCATTCTTACTAAACGAGGAGAGGTCGCCTACCAATTGGAACTTCCACCGCAATTTTCCAACGTTCATGATGTCTTCCACGTCTCGCAACTCAGGCATTGCTTCTCGAACCCTGTCCGTGAGGTAGACCACGAAGCGCTAGATCTCCAAGATAACCTTAGATATTGAGAATACCTTGTTCGTATTCTTGATCAAGCTAAGCGTACCACTCGGCGATGGAACATCAAGTTTCTCAAGGTTCAGTAGTCACACCATTCTGAAAAGGAGGCCACATGGGAAAGAGAAGATCGTCTTCGACTAGAGTACCCCGTGCTCTTCCTGACAACTTCAAAATCTCGGGACAAGATTCTTTTGAGTGGGGGTGAGTTGTCACATCCCTAGCTAGTTTTCATAGAACAGCATGTGTGTGTGCATCATGTATCATTTTTGCATCAACATGAAATGGGGACTAAAGGAAACCCCAAACCCTCATTTGGATCAAACAAATTCAAAGTTTGTGAAAATTCAACAAATCAAAAATGCCCATCTAAAATGTCCCCTATGTCTGATAAATATGGACATTATTATACAAGGGGTCATTAAAATATTTGAACAACTATAGAAATTTTAAAATAAATGATAAAGCTTCTGAAAATATCAAATGAAGCATTATCATTATTTTAGTTTTCAAAATATCCTAAATTTATTTAGATATGTTTGAAATGTTCAAACTACAATATATAAAATATTTGGGATATTCTAAAATAGCATATGTGCCTAAAAATAAATTAAAACAAAAGTCAAAAATTAGAAAAGTATGCAAATAAAGAAAAAGGGGGGAGAAAAACCCACCTGGGCTTACCTGAAGAAGAGGCCCAGCCCATGGGGGGCAGTAGCGTCTTCTTCCTCCTGTCAGGAGGAGAAGCACCTGCGTGCCTCCACCGCAGCCGGCCGTGGCCACGCGCTGGCCACCTCCTCCCTGCCTGCCTGGCCGCCTCCTCGTCGCGCTGGCGAGAGGATAGGCTCCGCCGCCGCTTGGACCCATCCCCCCTCGCCATTCCTCTCTTCCCCTCTCCCCTGCTTCCCCCTCACTAGATTGAAGACGCCGACAATTCGCTGCCCTCCATGCGTCCCCGACCACGCCACGGCACCAGAAGCCCCTCCGGTGAGGCCTTGATCCGTTTCCCGGGTTCCGTCGCCGTTCCCCTCCTCTATCCCCATCTTTAGCCAGAGTCGAGCGGATCTCGCCGCCGGCCATGGCATAGCCGTGGTCACAGTGGCCAAAGCTCGATCCCGACCACGGGCTCGTGCTCGTAGCGTCCCCAGGAGCCCGGAGCTGCCCGTAGCTCCACCTCCCACAGCCTATAGCGCCGTAGCTGGTCCTGCTCGAGCCGTCGCCGCCGCTTGGCTTGACGTGGTCGTCGTCTCCGGTGACCCCGAGCCCCCTCTGCTGCCCTACTAGACGCGCGCGTGCACGGGCTACCTCCCGGTGCCCTCCGCGCACCAAATGGTCGCCGGAGGCGCAACTTCAGCGGGTCGCCGCAGGCCCCGCTCCAGTGGGCGCCGATGTGGCCGGCCATTAGGGGCTAATCCCCCTCTTAATTAGGCCCCCAGCCACTGACCAGTGGGCCCCAACTACGGGTCAAACCATGGTCAGCGCGGGAATTAGGCCCGTGTCACTGACATGCGGGCCCTGCACGTCAGGTTTGACCTGGCCTGGTCAGCCGACCAGCTGACATCATAGTGACGTCAGGCTGACATCATATTTCATTTTCCAGTTTTAAAATAATTCCAGAAATTGTTTAAAAACTTTAAAAACTCATATAAATTAATCTGTAAATCAGATGAAAATAATTTGTATATGAAAATTTATGAGAAAAATCCAATGAATCCAATGGTGCTATTATCATGCATGTTAGAGAAACCTATGTAGATGAACCTTGACATTTATTAATAGGTTAGTATATGGAATTTGAAATGAAGAACGATTTTGGACCTATATTCAAACTCACTTCAAATTAACTTGGATACTAGTTGCATTAGCTCATCCATACATGCTACCGTGTCATGATCATGCATCATATTGTTGCACTTGCGTGTATTGAATGCTATTTATCTGCATTGCAGTAGGCCCTGCTTCTGAGGATACCCCCGAGTATTCCAACGAAGGAGAGAACCTTCCTTCTACCCATCAAGGCAAGAAATCCCCTTGATCATTCTGATAACATCCCACTATCTCGCTCCTGCTCTTGTTTATTGCATTAGGACAAACTCTCATATGTCTATCATACACGATGGAAGAACCTATTCTTTTGCATGACATGTCATTGTCACAGTAAATAGCTAAACCTTGAAACCTAGCACACTTAGTAGATGCTTGTGCCATGATGTTCTTGGCTTACTTTGCCTGCTATGCTTGCTATGCTTAGAGTTGTGTCAGGTCTGATTTATCTAGGTGATGAACTGGAGTGAAACATTGTTGTTCCGATGTGATAAGCTTATGACGAACCCGATTTGGTAAAGTTAGACATGAGAGGCTGTGTAGGAGTACATAGCGGGTTTGTCTCATTGGGACCGTTCTTAGGAACTGAGTTCCGCGTTTGTGATCCAATACTAGTTACTACCACACATTGGGTTTCGGTAACTCGACCCCTCTTGACTTTTCAGTCGCTTAGTCCTTCGTCCACGAGTTGCAAGTAGTTTCTGGTGTTCATAGCATGCTGGAGGCCATGCGTAGCGCTGACCCTAGGGGTGGGTTATGACGCGGTAGGCAGTGGCACGGTGTACCAAGGGTCACTCGAATGGTGGGCTTGGGAACCCTGCACACATCATTTGGGGCCGTAGCGGAAACTTTGGCCGGACTTCCGTGCGGGTTCACTCTCAAAATAGGCGATAGACTGGACTAGAGGTCTTATGTGATTGATGGTCATGGCCGACTCCTTCGTTGGGCCTTCGCTTGAAGGTTGTCGAGGTGCATGGTTTTATGAGCACACATAGATAAGTGGCGGGAGTGTGTGTGAAGAAGTACACCCCTGCAGGGTATGAAACTATTCGAATAGCCACGTCCTCGGATATGGACTACTTGGAAAGCTTATGCTGTTCATAGATAATCAAATGGATACTCATAAAAATATTAAGACAAGTGTGAGTACCGTGGATAGCACTCTCCCAGGAGAGGGAAGTGAATCCATGGTGGTGTATTGTCATGGAGTTAGTGGACTCATGTGCGATATCTAACATGTAAACAAAGAGTTAAAACTGTGTAGTGTAGGTTAGCCATGAGTCAAAGCTAGCATTGCTGCATAAACTAAACCACCCCCCTTGTTGATACATGAGCATGAATAGACTAGGTCTGTTTTAAAGACTTGCGGAGTACGTTTGCACTCACGTTTGCTTAATAAATGTTGCTGATGAGACCTAGGACCCATCAGGTGGGTTCTTTCTAGATGTCGATGATGCCGAGTAGCTGGTGTCCCAGCTACGACCAATGCCCTGTGGCGAGCTGTAGATAGTCAGGCCATGTGCCTTTTTACCCTTTCATCTGTGTGTACTCAGACAGCTTTATGCTTCCGCTTGGTTTGTATGAACTTGTTTGTATGACATGAGTGTCGGGTCATGTGACCCCTACCTGTAAGAACATATTATCCAAGGCTTGTCTGAGCCTCTTAAATAAAAGTTGTGTTGTTGTATGGTTATGTTGTGATGCCATAGTTGTATCTATGCATATCAGGCATGTCGTGTGTACGTGTGACGTGCAACGGTATGTATGGGATCCGACACCTAGTCGTGTGCTTTTAGTAGTACTCTTTACGGGAAACTGCCTCTTTGTGCTTCCACCGAGCCATGGTAGCTTGCTACTGCTTCGTACACATCGATTGACCGGCATGTATCCTTCTTTGCTACTATGTCTGTCCCTTCGGGGAAATGTCTCGTAGTGTAATGGAGTCCCTATAGCCTGCTACAACTCGTCTACGTGAAGTGATGGCATTTATGTCTCACGGTGTAATGGAGTCCTTGTAGCTTGCTATGACTCGTCTACACACGCTTGAGGCCGACACCTGCATTGCTAGGTTACGTATGCCTGTTTCCATACGGATATGCCACTTGGGTTCTATGACTAGTCATGTCGGCTCGGGTTCTCTGTGTTTGGTTTCCAGCGACATGTTCACATACGTGAGCCAAACGACGCAAACGGTCCCGGCTAACGTAAGGCTACAGCCGTGGGGCTTACCGTGCGTGAGGCTGCAAAGTGATGTGATATGCTATAGTCTGGATTCATATGACTTAGGATCGGGGTCCTCACATTATCACACCCCGAGTATCTTGATTTCAATAGTGATGAAGATGACTTCTTAATTGAAAAATCTAGTAACATTCATCATGATGCCGCTCGAAGACCCCGGTCATCGCCTTGCCTTCCCCGAGCGCCCCCTCCATTGGAAATCGCCGTCATCCATGTTTTCTTCACCACCGTCGCTTTCGTAGAGAATCCATTGCCGCATTAGGATATGGATTCGGCACCCTATTGTGCTCCTTTATCCAAATCTTGCGCATTAGGGCTTATTTCCCATCTATCCACCATTTGAAAGATTTCCACCCCTAAGAAAAACCCGTAGATTAGCGAATGATTGATTTTTAGGGTTTTGCCGTCCACCAACTGAATCTCGGTAGAACCGATGCGAAGGAATTGGTGTCACCAATTTGCTTTTCTGCCACACTCAGAACACCTCGGTGGAACCGAGTTCTCATTTTCGGTGCTACCAAAAATGGTGCCAAGTTCCTGGAAAGGTAGGTGCCTGTCTCGGTGTGACCGAAATGTTTTCCTTGGCTGTACCGAAATACACTTGATAGAATGCAAAACTTGGAAAATCTTTTGTTCAAAATTTCAAAAATTTCTGCATTTTTTGATGACTCATCCTATTCCACTCTACTATAGTCTATTCACAGGGTCAGCATCTCAGGCTCAGATAGTCAAAATTTGCCAGAGTAGAATGTTGACATGAGTTCAGGGACTAGTCCTGAGTCCAGTTCTTCCTTAGATCCAGGCACTCCTAGCTCTCATGGGTTGCCTAAGGCTCCCACTAGGACAAGGAAGAGACTCAACTTAGAGGAAGGGGATTCTGATTTTGTCCCGGAAGATGTTCTTGCTGAGAAGCAAGAGAAGGCTGCTAGCAAGTCTGCCAATGAGGCCACCTCATCTAGGAGGGTGGTCAGCAAAATTTATGCTCCTGCAGCAACTTTCAAAGCACATGAGAGTGCTAGGGATACCGTGTCTATTGAGGTCCCATAGAAAGCTTTGCCAAAGAAGACAGTCATGACGAGGATCATCCGTGTGCAGGGCAGGCCTACCTCAATGTATGAGGATCCAGAGGAGGCTCCTGCTGCTGGTGTTGTTGCTGCTAAGGAGGAAGAGGATGAACCTGCTGCTCAGGCCCCTCCTAAAAGGAAGGCCAAGAAACTTTTGGCTGATGCTATGCCCAAGTCAAGCACCTCCAAGAGGACCAAGACTACTTCAAAGAAATCAGCTGCACAGAAGTCCAAGAGGACTACCAGGGATATACCTACTTCTAAGTAGAACAAGCAATCAGCTTTTGGAGAAGCTGATGATGATGATGCTATGTCTGTTCTGATGAAGCTCAGACCTCACCTTCCAGTTCACGAAGCCAGCGATCCTATTGCTGAGGACATGAAGAATAAGAATGATTCAGGCTTGAGGGCATGGAGGGCAATTGATCCGTATGCCCAGACGAGGAAAACTACTGTTGACTACAGATTTTACACCAAAGAGCAGCAAGACTTTTATGAGGCAGTTTTGCTTGACAAGAGTCCAGGTGTGAGTGACATGTGATATGTGGACTAGAAGTACATCAAATATAACAAAGATTATCTTCCATGTGTCCATGACAATTTCCACTGCATTGGCATTGATAAATTTGTTGGAAAGGAGTTCACAACTTGGAACAATGAGATGATGATGAAGTTCTATTCCAGTGCTTAGTTTTACGAAGATGACATAATTGTTTTGATGATTCAAGGAGCAAGATATGAATCTATTGTTGATAAGTGTGCTACCATCTTAGGAGTCCCAGAGGCACACGAGGGAGATATTTGCATATACTCAGAGTCCAAGGCAATCCACAATGCCATGATGGACATGTATAAGCCCATTCCTATTGCACAAGTTCAGTCCCACAACCTAGGATCCATCTACCACCTCCAGGCAGGTCTACGCACCATCAACACCATACTGAGGTATACTTTGATGCCCAAGTCAGGTGACAACAATATGATTCGAGGTTATTGCATCAATTTGCGCATTCATATTGACCGGAACCAGAGATTCCGAGTCATGGATTTGATTGGGGAGACAGTGAAGAGGGTTGCTACTGATCAGAAGCGCTCATGCTGCTATGCACCCTACATTCAGATGCTTATCAATTCTAAGCTTGAGAAGCACACCTTTGCTCTGGGTAGAACCCACTTGCCACTTCAGCTAGATTTTGAGGATAACGTTGTGGAGATGGACCCAGACCATCCCACATCAGCTGCAGCTCAGGCACAAGCAGAGGCAGCTGGAGCCACTAGTGCTTAGGTTCTTAGGTCCAGGAACGAGAAGATGGATCTTTTGATCACTGTCATGGATATGAAGAAGGACATCAATACCATCATGGATACTTAGGAGAGCCTTATGAACATTATTGATGATAGAGTGAAAACTCTGAATGACAAAGTTAATGGGCTGACTAAGGAGGTTGATGATGACTAAGAGCCAGGTGAAAACTCCTTGTGAACATCAAGAAGGAGGTTGATGAAGCCCCAATCCATTGCACCTCTTCAAAATATGACTCTTTTGATGATGATGAGGATGTTAGTGCACCTGTCAAGATGACTGCCCAGTTTATGACTAAGACCAGGACTCCTACAGTACCAGCTCTAGAGACGAGGCCTTCATCTTCTTCTCCAGCCATAGTATCTTCAGCTCCATCAGCTCCAGTGCCTCCAATATCTACTCCTGCTCCATCCAGGACTTTAGCGGAAGTCCTCACCGACGCAGTTCTCTCGACTCCATCATCGACGACCGGAGGAGATTAGCCGCAGAACGATTGGCTACATCTGTTTGAACTTTTTGGTAACTTGTTGCCAAAGGGGGAGAAGTTGTATATAGATATTAGGCTTTGAGTGAGAGAGCGTCTACTTTTATTGCTATTTTTCAAAACATTTTGTTCTCTTAGTTTGATGTGAGATACTTTTGTGTTTGTGTTTGATCATACGCTGTTATGTGAGTTGCTACTATTTCTAATCATTTGATGGTTATGTGATGATCATTCACTTTGCTTGATGTGTTGTGCTATGTTGTTAACTCTTATTACTCTCGCACACCACCAAGATGTATGTGACATGGAAGAAGTGCCCCATGTACCTAATCGATTGTGCATTTGCATTCAGACACAAATTTAAAATAATGCACAAATTTAGGGGGAGCTCTTGCCTATCACATACTTCTCAAAGCGATGATTATATCATATGTCGAAGCTTTGCTCTATATGTTGTCATCAATTACCAAAAAGGGGGAGAATGACAACACATTTGCTCCCTTGGTGGTTTTGGTAATTAATAATAACATATATGTCATTGAACTAATGTTTCCACCAAGTATGTTTTAGGAAAAGTTCACTGATCGGTTGGCAAAAGGATTGTGGAATACCCCAAGATGCAAGGGAATAGATTGGCAAAGCTTGAAGAAAATGACTATACATTTTGCATTTGTGAGAAATCACTTTGAGTCCATAGGAATGCCAATACTATTAAAAGGGGGTAAGGTTTTGTTGGTGAATAAAATGCTCATGCATGCACAAGTGATAGTCACCACATACACCCACAAGCTCTTCCACAAAAGTCTGTCTAAAGCCAAATACTCAAAATCGGTGCAACCAACACATTCCACTCGGTGCCACCCATTCCAGAACCTAGATAGACTTAGCCAAACCCTAGTATCTTCGGTGCAACCGATTCTGCTTCGGTGCATCCGAGTTTGGGTTGCCAACTTTCTGTTACACAAATTCACAATATCGGTACCACCGAGATTGATGGATCGACGTCACTGATATTGGGCAATTTGACCGTTGGTCACCTTATCGGTGCAATCGAGATTCTTATATTGGTCTCACCGAGATTCGAAAGTTGCCACCTTTTGGTCACTTCGGTACCATCGAGATTAACACATCGGTGTCACCAAGTTGGCCATTTTGTGTGTAAGGGTTGGATTTTTTGAGATGCCTATATATACCCCTCCACCACCACTCACTCGGAAGAGAAGCACTCAGAACAGCTCTCCACTAATACCTACTGATTTTCTGGGAGAGAGCCACCTAGTCATGTGTTGAGATCATGCCATTCCATTCCTACCATATCAATCTTGATCTCTAGCCACCCCAAGCTGCTTTCCACCCAACCAATCTCTTCTACCAAGCCAAATCTGTGAGAGAGCGATTGTGTATTGAGGAGTGTCTCATATTGAAGTACAAGAGCAAGGAGTTCATCAACACAATCGAGTCTATTACCTTTTGGAGGGTGGTCCCTCCTAGCACTACTAGGAAAAGGGCTATAGATGATATGGCCACTAATGGCGCACCAGACTTGTGGTGCGCCACTACGATATAGTAATGGCGCACCATGAGTAGGTGCGCCATTAGTGTGGTAGACACTAATGGCGCACCAGGCCCACGGTGCGCCATTAGTAACAATTTTGGATTATTATTATTTTTCCAAAAATTCTAATGGCGCACTCGGAAGGAGTGTGCCATTACTAGTTTAACTAGTAATGGTGCACCGTCAGCCCAGTGTGCCACTACTATTTTTTTATTGCAAAACTACTATTGGCGCACCACAAGCAAGTGTGCCATTAGTAACAAGGGCTACTAATGGCGCATCTGTCTGTGGTGCGCCATTAGTAACCTGGGGCCAGCTAGATATTTTGGACAGCCACACCTACACACTCACTTTCCCCACTTCATTCTCTCCACCTCCTCCTTCAAGCTTGTGTCGGCTGCCTCCTCCTCCTCACCTCATTTGCACCATAGATTCATCAAAATTAAGTGGTTAAATTACCTTTTTTTGATAGGTAAGTAAGGGGAAAGCTATCTTTATGTTGTAGATCTACTCTTTTTCTCCCTAGCTCGCTCCAACAACGTGCACATGCACTTTTTATGGCCTTGCTAGATCTATGTATGTTTGTGGTGTGGCATATGTTCGTGGTGTTGCGTATATGTTTGTGTGTGCAGGTACCGGTATTTGAAATGCGATAGTTGCCAATATTTTGCTGGAATGTTGATTCATTTCCGTTTCGGCGAGAATTTTGGCACTATGCATTATTTTTGGTCCTATTTTTAGGGAAAGTCATGCCAAATTTTTTCTTGGTTCTAAAATATCGTTTTTCTCTACCCCGCAGGCGATCATGGTCCGCACGATGACCGAAGGCATCGTGAATAGGTTTTTGAGCTCCGCGAAGGCCGAGATGCTTCAAAAGAAGATGCTCCGGGAAGATCATCGGAATGGATGGAGTCGCCAATGAGCAAGACTTCGACAAGTATGGCGACTCGAAGATGGAACATGATGACGATGATGAAGTAGCAGCATACACCACAAGAAGAAGCAGGACCACCCTACCTAAAGGACGTCCGTTCCACAAAAGAACTCTGTTTGCGAAAAAGAAGGGCAAGAAGATTGTGAACAGATAGCTAGCTAAGATCAATTGTATTTAAATCGTAGTCTTCATTTCTCGATTGTATTACATGGGAACTTTTTGAACTCGATAATGAATATTTTTAAATTTCATGGGCACTTTTTGAATTCATGAATATTTTTTCAAATTTGATCTCTATCCCCCTCCATCTCGATCGCTATCCCCCTCCATCTTGATCTCGATCCCCCCGCACCCTCCCTTGCTAGCTCCACCGCCGCCGACGACCCACCGCACCCTCCCCGGCCCGCTCCACGGCCGCCGAGCACCCCTGCACCCTCCCCCGCTAGCTCTCCACCGCCGCCGACGACCCACCGCAGCCGACGACCCACCGCACCCTCCCCGGCCCGCTCCACCGCCGCCGAGCACCCCCATTTTCAAATAACAAATTTGATGATATTTTTTCATATTCATAAAAAAATTATTACTGTTTTTATAAAACAATTATTACTGTTCTTATAAAAAATTTATTACTGTTCTTATAAAAAATATTAAAAAATAGCACTCTAATGGCGCACCTCTTGGGGGTGCGCCATTAGAATGTGAAAAAAAACATTCTAATGGCGCACCCCCGAGCGGTGTGCCATTAGAATGTGAAAAAAAAAATTCTAATGGCGCACCGCTCGGGGGTGCGCCATTAGAAATCTTCCCCTAGCTCTAACTAACTCCCCCGACCCCTTCGTCCCTCCCTCTCGCCAGATCCACCTCCTCCCGTCTCTGGTGACCATCGCCGCCACATTGTTCGCTGCCTCCTCCTCCCTGGTCGCCATCTTCGTCGCCTCCTCCTCCCTGGTCGCCATCGCCGCCACCCTGTTCGCTGCCTCCTCCTCCTTGGTCGCCATCTTCGTCGCCTCCTTGTCCCTGGTCGCCATCGCCGCCACCCTGTTCGCTTCAAGGTACGGGCCCTCCCTCCCTCCTCTCTCCTCCCTTGCCTCCTTCCTGCTCCTCCCTGCCTTGCCGTGCCATGCCCCTGCTCAGCAAGCCATCTGTCATACATAAAATTTTCCTGTTTCTCTCTGACCACCAACGCTACAGCAGGCAAAGTGTACACAGCTTCGTTTCCTCTGGTAGACTCAGGATATGTTCGACCATTTCCATTGGAGTGTTGGTTTCTAACAGGTTTAGCCGGGTTTCAGACAGTTTGCATTATTTTTTGTTTAATTATCCTCTGGCTGTGTCAAAATATGTATTCAGTAATCTGGTTTGCTGCCTCTGAACCTGAATGAACAGATGTTAATATGCTCGTCCAGTTCCGTGTTACATAACCGTACCAGTATGTTTGATGTTCGGTGTACAAATTCCTTGAAGGGCCTCCTGATGATCTGACATGCTTGTCTTGTCCCATGACTACAAGTGATCCTACCTGACACCATGTTTGCCGTTTTTGTCTGGATGGCTAATGTAGTTTGGGTGCACTTCCTAGTTTACTGAATTTGAACTTTGTATGGAGCATATTTGGTATTTTTTGTTTGTTGTTTGCAATCTTATTCCATCATCTCCTGGCTTTACTCCCTGTGTGTTTTCTCAGATGGACTAGTATTATTGTGATACAATTGTTGCAGTACAAGTGACTACCATCTAGGAAGTCCAATTTTAGATGCACAGTACTTGTTAGTCCAGTTTCTGTACAAAACCCATAATTCACTGATAGGCTCTGTGTTTGTCGAAGTTTGCCCTAGCGTGTAAACCCATAATACTAGACACCGTCCCATATCATATCACGTCATATCATATAATAATACTGGAGGCCATTGTGATGTGGATGACCATAACATTGTGATGTTACCCTTACAAATCCCCTTCCATCGGCTTCACCAACAAACCCTGGCTGCCAGTGTTCCTGGCTGGCCCTTAGGTGCACCAATGGTCAAGTCAAGGGCTTCTTTTTGAAATTATAGCTTGATTGATATCATGGTAATATGGTGAGATGCAGATGTAGATTAGTCATGCATATACACTCATGGCCTATAAATTTGAGGCTCTTAGTTAGAATTCAGCTTCAGACCTGAACCTGTACTAGTTTTTACTAAATATGCTTCAACCAGATTGCCGAAAGCTAATATGAGTGACACTGTACTCTACCTCTAAGTACCATTTAATGATGAACCTCTTGTATTGCTGCTAATTATATTCAGTTGAGACAAAAAATTAGATGTTTGACCAGAGAGGAACCAAATAAGAACTACTGGTATATGCATGCTTATTCAGTTTTGTATTGCATGCTTATTCTATCATGTCACTATAGTAAACTTGCTTCAAGTCAAGTAAACCACACAAGTCCTGGGGATTTTATAACCCTAGTCCAAAGTTCTTAGAGAAGTACAGGAAGAGTATAGGTTAACTATTTGTTAGCTAAAAACTATAGTTGACTCACCTGTCAATGAATTTTCAGTTAACTATTAACAGAGTATAGGTTAACTATTAACAGTAATCCATGATCAGCAACAGTTTCTTTCACTAATTTTCAGTTAACAGCAATCCATGAATTTTTTTCCAGCTAAAACTATTGATTATTCTTTGTTGGGTGACCTATTAGATCTGGAATGGAAGCTCACATAAGTTGAGATGATCTAGCGGGAGAGTGGACGGAGCGTTGGAGGAACCGGATCAAGACCAGTTTCATCGGGATTATGCTCATCGTGATGACCGTAGTTCTCTTCTATGTGATGGTAGTTTAGATGATCGATATCGACTTGTAATGTGAAGACAAACTCGCTACTCGCGGTCTCGATACTTGTAATGTTCTATCTTTGTTCGGTCTTTTGAATTCGGAGACTAATATGATGATTTGTATTTGGAGACTAATCTTCTATTGTATTCGATGAATCTGCTGTTGCTGTGTGGTGTTGTCTAAATTCTGTCCAGTAATATATTTTGTAACATGTGAAAATATCAGAAAAGAAAAAAAATTCCTAATATTCATACTAGTGGCGCACCACTCAAGACACTAATGGCGCACTGTAAAAATGACACTAATGGCGCATCACCCACTAGTGCGCCATTAGTATGCCAAAGCACATGGGTACATATGGCCCCCTGGGAGGCATACTAATGGCGCACTGTGGCTATACTAATGGCGCACGGCGTGGTGCGCCATTAGTACACCAGATTCTAATGGCGCACCATGGGTGCGCCATTAGTATTTAATTCTAATGGCATGGTGCTAGTGGCGCACCAGTAGTGCGCCATTAGTAGGCAAAACTGGTGCGCCACTAGCATGCCTTTTCCTAGTAGTGTAGATTGGTAAGGTGTCGCTTCGGAGCCTCCTACTTCGTGTTGTGGAGTGAACCAAGAAGTTTGTAAGGACAGGGAGATCGCCTACTTCGTGAAGTTCTACGCCGAGTTAGGCTAGTCCTCCGTGGACGTAGGCCATCATGGTATAGTCATGGTTGCTTCTTCGTAGAATCCTCCGTGGACTCTCGCGACCGTTACCCTCTGTGGGTTCAAGACTCCATAAACGTGGATGTACGATAGCGCCACCTGTCGAAACCATGGGAAAAATCATCATGTCGCCAATTGCATTTGAATTACCTACCCTCTCTTTACTTTCATGTGCAGTCTCTTTAGTTTCATCTGCTACACTCTTAGACATGCATGTGTAGGGTGTATTTGACATACTATGAATGCTAAAATCTTCCAAGAATTAAAATTGGGAAAAACTAGATTTTTATTTGGTCAAGTGGTCTAATCACCCCCCATCTAGCACTACTTTTGATCCTACACCAAGCGTAAAACCCTACTCGTGCTTTTGTGAATTGCCTCACGAGGAGGTTTGTGGAAGAACTAGTAGAGTGGTGAGTAGCCTCGCGACGGCGTTCTGGTGATCTTCCCTCTCTTGTTTTCGTCCTACTTTCAATGCGGAAGTCTTGCCTCTCTATAGTGGCCTGGGTCCTCTTCCCTTATTTCTATGGCGAGAAGAGATCCCACAACGGCCAAATTTGAAGAGGGACACATGGTACATCTTTCTCCTGACGAAAGGTGGTCTTCGCTTGCAAAGTAGCTGTTGATGATGTAGAGGTGGGCTCGGTGATGACATCCGTCCTGCAGAGCTCGTGGTCGTGGTCTTGTTGTACCGGAAAGGAAATCTTTCGGGGGGATGCTATCGGTGTCAAAACCGGCGGATCTCGGGTAGGGGGTCCCGAACTGTGAGACTAGAACCGATGGTAATAGGAGATGAAGGGGACACGAGTTTACCCAATTCGGGCCCTCCTATGGAAGTAATACCTTACTGTTATGCCCAAGATGCGCGACTATCCGTTTAAGGCACGGGGCCTCGCAAGGGATAGAGGCGCATCTTGCCATTAGCAAGAATAGTATCAGTACCACATACAGTACTGAATGAGAAGAGTATACAAGTTGGCTTACACTCGCCACATGCTAACTTACAATGTCACTCAGTTCATAGCATCAAGTTGAACACAGGGTCCGACTACGGACGAAATCAAACGATGAAAGAAGTTGCAAATGATACTATCAAGCTATCCAAAAGATCACGACCAGGTCCTCTACTCATCCGGATACGTCACGTACATCCTGCCTCTCTCTTCATCACACTCCCACTGGAGCTGAGTAAGATCATCCTGCACGAACTCATCTGAACCTGCACCTGGATTGTTGTAATAAACTGTGAGCCATAGGGACTCAGCTATCATGTGCCCAGGTACCAAGACTATTTAAGCTTCAGGAAGGAAGGGTGATGTTTAGTTTGCAGCAGCACTAAGCATTTTATGGTGGCTAGCTTACGCAACATGAAAATAAATATGAGTGGCCTACAAAGAACGCTCGAATTTGGTCAATCATAACTCCACCGTGTTATCTCTCGGTTCATGTTCACGAGCAGAGACGATCATGGTTACTCACACAGTTGGTGCATTTTAATTAGAGTTTACTTCAAGTTTTCTATAACCGGGTGTTAAACAAATATCCAAATTGCCACATAACCACGGGCACGGCTTTCCGAAAGATTTAACCCTGCAGGGGTGCGCCAACTAGTCCATCACAAATAACCACACTCCGTGGGAATAGCCTCGAACGCGGATCTCGCGATCATCATAGGCAACTCCAAAAGGAATTCCAACACCTCGAGAAAAAACCCGAAGAAAGTCAGAGTCCACACACAAGACATTCGATACAGGTAAAACAAGTCCAGCAAGACCACCCGATGTGTCGACAACCCAATAAGAGCTGCGTATCTCAGTCTCAGGACACGACGGATGAGCGATGGTTACCACACAAATCACCGAGTTGCCCCGGGCGGCGTTAATAAGCTACTCTTGGTTGGACCAACACTCATGCGGAGCACTGGCCCGGGGTTGATTAAATTATCCACGGGTTTGCAAGGCCCTATGCAATTAATTAAGTTGTTAAGCAAATGTAGTACCAATGTTGGGTCTTGCCAGACAAGTTTTACTCATCACCGAATAAACAAGGGGGTCCCCATAACAACCCCAAGCGTGGTAGGAGCGCAAAATATGGAAAACATAACACCGGTAACAAGGAACTAATGAGGGTACGAGCGGAACAAATCACTTAGCAAAAGGCCAAGCCTTCCACCAATACTAGATATATAAGTGCGTTAATTTAAATAACAGAATTTATTGTGATATGGAATCCATGATATCACATGGAACAACCTGCAACTAAGAACGTTATAAGAGGGGCTGAGCAGCGGTAACTTAGCCAATCAATGGTTTGCTGGGATGTGGAGGTTAGAGGCAGTCATGGCAACATGGGGGCTGATATCATGTGGTAGGTAGCGCAACTTTAATGATAAGAATGAGAAACTAGCAAGCAAAGATAGTATTGGGATCCGGGTATGATCATCTTGCCTGTTGGTTCTTCAGCGGAACAAGTAGTGGGATCCTCGTAGAGGTACTCTCCAGGTTCCTCGAACTCAGATTCGACACTCGCGTCTACCCAAGATAAACAGAAAATAAATAACCAAACAAGGTGCAATGCACAATCAAGATGATGCATGATCATTTTAGTGACGAATTTAACATGGCAATCCAATTCTAGTCAAGTTTCACATGCAAAGGTGGTGGATTAATGAATCTGGACAGAATCACAAGTTAAGTTAGTTAGACATGCATGAACGTGAAAAATATGGATGCATCATGAAAAATCGACGGAAATGCATATAAAGATCGCGAGAAACGGAGCTACGGTTCTCGAGATATGCTCACGACAAGGTACGAAGGCAAAAATACAAGACCACCAAATACCTGGGCTAATTCTTGGCATTCCAAGGTAGCCACTGAAAAGGTGATGAAAAACCAATCGCAATAGACTCAATAATCACTCAATTTCATGGAGTATAGCTCCCAGAACACCCAAAACAAAATAGCACTCAATCTGCCGCAAAACAGCGACATAGCAATTGGAAATGCTTACAACTGTTGCTACAGGAACTCTACAGCCACAAAAAAGACATGAACAGGTTTTACTCAACACCCACCTCAATTCATCCAACTATACAATCAGCAAAAGAGCAACACACCACTATGCATGGAGCTGGCAAGTAGGCATGATGAAACAGATTTTTAGGGACTTAGTGAAAAAATTCCAGTTTTCTGGAATCTGGGTTAATAAAGTAGGAAGTTCACAGCACTGGTTAAATATTCTACAAAGCTCCAAATGGCATGAAAATTAACAGGATGGTATATGACAAAATCTACTATAAATACTTAACACTGAACATGGTCAGGTTCACAACACATCACTAGATATACCCTGAACTTCAAGGCAAAACAATAACAGCAGATTCTCCAGACTTAGCCATTACTAGAGCAGGTTGGCAGAAACAGAAAGTAGCTAGATAAACAGCACGGTTCCCACTGATATGGAGACTTATCTCAGACAAAAAAAATACATGTATGTTGACAGAAACTTTGACTAGCAAACTCATGTTGACAAGAACTCCAAAGCATGCATGGATTAATTCATATGAAAAAGACAAATGGGCATCACAGCATAAAAATGCAGTTTTGTCAAGTTGCCCCAACGTCAAATCTGACCTCACAGATGCATAGAGGGGTTGAAAACACCCCAAAATCATCACTCATAACTATATTCTTGAATGGACCATGAGGGAGTAAAAGGGGGTCGAATTTTGACCCTTACTCCCATGTATGACTTATGGCAATTAAGTGGCATGATGAAAAGCAAAAAAAATGACATGGGACCTATGCATACAAGTTGGAGATGCACAAATAACAACCTAGGGTCATGTTAGCATGGAATGGCAATATGAAACAAGGGTGAAACTAGCTAGAGTGGAAATCATGCTCATGTGATCAAATAGGTAAACTACACATGGAACCACCATGCTCATGAAAGAGAGGTAAGTGGAGCACACCCTCACCCTCACATGTGAGTATGTGCAAGGCACATACACACATATGCTCTCACAACCACACATGCCAACACATACACATGGAATCCTACATACGCTCACATATACATACATATACGCCTAGAGCATACACACACACCCCACACACACAACCAAGTGCATGTCTATAAGCACACACATACACTCTCACCTGCACAATACTATCACACATATCACATATGTGGGTATATGCACAAGGGTGCATATACACACACACATACACAACACACATATACTAACATACACATATGTGGGTGCAACACAAGCACATACACCCATCCATACTCTAAATGCATACATATATACACATATGTGTGTATACGACACACACACACATGCCTAATCACACACACACATGTATGGGTGTGTATGCATATGGTGCATACACACACACCTCTACACTACACACACACAAAACATACATACATACATAATGGCACACACACACTCTTTGTTTGCAAAAAAAAGAAAACAAAAAATAAAAACAGAAAATAAAAACAGGAAAAGAAGAGGGGGGAAGAAGGGGATCGAACCCCGGACCTCTCGGTCCTCTCCCATCGATCCAACCACTCTGCTAAGGCACCAATCGACAACAGAGGGAGGTCACTAGCACTCTAATACCATTGCTCCTGCTGAACCCTGACGAAACTGAAGACACAACAGTGCACGGCGACAGGGCACGACGGCGACGCGATTCCGGCGACATAGGGCGACTCCGGCGACCCTAGCTACACCTACGCGCGCGGGGACGAACGGCGGATCCATTCCCGCACTCGTCTTGCGACGATGGGGACGGAGGAGAGCGGCAGATGCTCACCTATCTACCGGCGGCGACAATGGCTGCGACGACGACTGCGTTGCTACGGCAAGCAGAGGAGGCATCGGAGGACCAGCGCTCACCTTTGGGAGGCAAGCGACGATGGGTCGGTCTCGGAGAAGGGTGGGGGACGAGGCGAAGACGAACGGGAAGCAGGGGATGATGGCGGCACGGTTGGAGCCGAAGAAGACAACGATGAGGCCTCCGAATCCGGCGCTCTCCACGGCTATCAGCGACGGGGATGGGACGCGGGGACCTTCCCCGAGCTCCTGGACGCCATGTTGGAGCGGGGCTCGACGGAGCGGATGGCGAGGCCACCGGCGAACTCACTGAACCCACCTGAACCTACTCTGGTGCCGCTCGGAAGAGGAGGGGACGAAGAGAGATGAAGGAGGAGAGGAGAGCTACGGCGGCGGTGGGAGAAAGAGGGAACCCTAGCGCAGAGGAGGCATGCACGCCGAGGCCTTAACCCCCCAGGAAGACGGCGACGGCGACGGAAAGGAGCGGCGGCGCGGGCGCTCTCTGAAGCTGACTGACGGAGGAGAACGACGGGGGTAGGTTGCCGTTACTGTGGCTATGGGCTGGGCCTCGGCCCACCTGCCCTCTCTCTCTCTCGCTCACCCACACACACCAGAGATTTATACATTTAAAAAATAGACACTGGCAAGAACTAAAAGCCCAGAGAAAAGAAAAGGGTTTGGAAGAAAACAAAAATATTTTTGGTGAATGAAATAATGAGACCTATTTTATAAAAATATTAAGTTGATTTATAAAGGATGTTATTTTATTAGGAAATTATTCAAACAGCCCCTGATTTTAAAAGAAATGAGAACCAAAACATTTCAAACACCCAAAACATCATGTCCATCAATCATAGCAATTAATGGGCCACCACATGAACATTTTTAAAAGGGGTTTACAGCAACTTGAAACTGATAATAAAATTAAATAGGAAGAAGGGGTTTTTGGGAGGAAACTTGCAAAGGGAAAAGAGAGAGGGAATGAAGATGTTTGCACACATGCTCCATCACACACAAGCACATACTTACAACACCACATAATACACACTCACCACCATACATGAAAGCAAGCACAAGAACCAATCATGCACAAGGAATGAAATGAGGATGATGCATTATGATGATGGATGAAAAGATGCATGAATGCTCCCCACACACAAGAATGAGAAGGTTCACTCCAACATAGCTCATGTCACAAGGTCATAGAATGGGTTACATGCCAAATAAGGTAGGGACATCACTTGGGATGTCACACTTACGTCCTCCTTGGCTGTATTGATGATATGGGGTGTTACATAGTTGATGTACCTTGAGATCAAATAGTTAACCCCAGATGAGTTGTCCTCTTGACACCACTAAACCCTCCGACTTATATAGACACCAAGGGTGCCCTAGGTTTACACATGGTCAGTTACATGCCAAAGAGATAAACATGCCTTACTATAGCTAATAACTTGGAGAATATGTCATAGCTCCTTGAAGCTTCCATCTGGCATAGGTGGTCTTTGCTCGTCTGATGCTTGCCTTGCGGCCCATGCAGTCCGGCCCATAAACAATAGGTCGGCTATCCGGGGACCCCCTAATCCAAGACTCCCTCCGTAGCCCCCGGACTAGCCTTCAACACCTATTTATATCCGATCGATCTACTCATGTCATCGTCTTCGGCTTGCGAGGCGAGTCCCTCATCCTCCTACCTTTAGCAACCAACCAGTCTTTGGTAAGATCCTAGGTGTCGCAGGCATGGGTTCATTATAATAACTGTACATGTTCCTCGACTTTCGCGCGTCATGGGGAGGCGAGTGGTTAGCGATTTTTACAATATTACCCCTCTGTAACGGAGGCATGAACCCATTTAATCAAATAAAATTGTGGCTCAGACCACATCCTCTACCCTCCTGTCGAAAGAAAATCCTAGGGGAAGCTCCACACAGAACATGCCTAACGTTCCCAGCTCCTCCACACGTCCCTACGGCCAGTGCCTAGGCGACTGGACTAGGTGTTCCGTCAAACTCCTACGGCTCCGTAACCTGGAGACCCAGGGATATCTTTCATCATTAGATCTAGCGGCAACCCGCGTAGGTTTGCTCTCGTATGGTGACGAGGTTTTCGACGAGCGTTTCCCCAATCCTAACAAGGGGGAGCAGGTACCCTTCGTCCCCTTCCTCTTTCGGGGCCTTAGATTTCCAATCCATCTGTTCCTGAGGGGATTGCTAGAGTTCTATGGGATCCAACTTCATCATCTCACTCCAGGATCCATCTTACACATCTCGGGCTTTGTCGCTCTCTACGAGATGTTCTTGGGGTACGAATCACACTTCGATTTGTGGAGGAAATATTTTTGGCTCGTCCCCCGGACTCAGGACAAGACAATTTTGGAGGTTGGTGGAGCCGAAGTATGCCGCATAGTGGGGATGGGGAATCCAGCAGGCACACCAAAGAAGTCCAAAGAATGGACCTCGAAGTGGTTTCATATTGAAGATGTCCCCCTGTTCGAACCAACTCAGACAGGTCTTCCCGAATACTCTGACGTCCTCCCGAAAAAGAGGTACAACTAGCAGCCCAGGAGCTGATCCCAGGAAGAAAGCGTCGAAGTGTGGCGCCTAGCCGCACAGGTGCGGATGCTGGTCCACCACCAACTGACCATGATTGATATCATGGCCGCCGCTATCTCCCAGTGTGTGCAGCCGCTCCAACAGAGGGTACACCCCCAGTGGAAGTACAACGGGACAAGCGACACCACGCACTCCCGAAAGCAAGGTTCCACCAATCCAACGGCGCTGGCCGCCGCACTTGCCGACCTATACAAAGGAGAAGAAGAGGACTTTATTCGGCGGGCAACCAAGGAAGGATACTCGGCCCACAATCCAACGAATGGGTAAGCCTTTCTCTTTTAAATATGAGAATAGTTCGGGGTTTCTGTTCTGCACTCTATTTGACAAAGGCCTGACATGAACAGGAATAGAGCAGTTTCGTGGAGACAGTCAACTGTTCGGCTCCTTAGCCCAAAAACCATTCATGCGACAACGATCCGGGCTTCAACGAGGACCCGGATCTTCTTCTTGACTTCCAAAAGGGAGTCTCTTTCCAGGACAGCATTGTCCAAACCCTGGTGGCTATCATAGTTGATTACCCCGGGTCCTTCTCCATCCCTGCTGCGGGCAAGAAGAAAATATCCTCCCGCAAGAGGCTAGCCGCCAAGAGCGCCCAAGACGTGCCAGTCCCAACTCCCAAACGCCATCAATCTGCATGCCATACACCAACAGCCGAAGCTGCGGCCGAGTCGGAGGCCCACCTGGATCCTGCTGCGGAACCGGTCATACGGACGAATCCACCTGCTTGCCCATCCCGAACATACATTGTTCAGTTATCCGCTTACTATTGCGATCAACAGAGTCTTACATCAGCTTGTTTTATTGAAATACTTAGGCAAAATGCCCAATCCCGTCTTACCGAAGGGGTTACCCTGGTATCTGGAGACGCCCGAAGTTCCCGAGCCACGATCCATGCGGATTCTGCTATAGAAGCCCCCATGGCCAGTCTAGTGCCCGCCAATTCAGGTGATGGTGTATTCCTCACCGAATCGGAGGTGGAGAATGCCATGCATCATCGGCAACAATGGGAAGCCATGCGGCACCCAATTTTCTCCGATCAGGAGTTCGACGCCCTATGCTCGGCGGATGCGCACCTTGGCGTCACCTGAGTTGGGTTCTGCGAAGCTATGAAGTTGATAAAAACCAGCATACAGGTAAGTGATCGGGTTTTATAGAATCCAAATATTTATGTAAGCCTTGTAGCCCCTGAGCCTTATTTGTTTTGTAACAAATGAATTAAGGATCTCCGCACTATTTGAGTACTGACGCAGGCCTCAAAGCAACAGTCTGAGCAATTGTCCAAGGAGCTGGGGAGAGCCGTACTGAAGTACAATCCGTGAAGGCCGAACTAGCACAAGTAAAGAGCTTAACGCGAGAGGCCCATGGTGAGTATGCATTTACTGCTAATCTTTATATATCATCATGCCTGGCATACGAACTTTGTCTAGCAGCCGAATCAATAGGGCACATGGTAAGGCCGCTGGAAGAAGCCCGAGACTCTTAGAGGTATGCGGAGTCCCAGCACCAGGTTGGTTGCCTTGTGATTCAAAAGCAGGCCAGAGAAATAACAAGTTTGAAGATTCAATTTGCCTAAGCTCGAGAAGAGAACCGAAAGCTCCAAAGGGGTATGTTCGGTAAGTACAATCCCATTATCTGCAAATATTTCTGATGTAGGTTATAATGGTAAGCACACTGTTATTTTATGTACAGGCCTCCTGTCTGGGCATCCTGAAGAGGAGATCGAATCATACCGGGGGGAACTGCTGAAGGAGTTGACCTCACTCCATGAGAGCATGCAAAAATCAATGAAAGGAATGGCGAAGGCAGTATGGCATGTCGAACAGCCACCCGAAGGGATAGCCGCACTTGTGGATCGATTCAAGGGGGCTCGAAATAGGTTCGAGATGTGAAAGACTCCGGCTTGCCACGAGGTAGCACGAGAAGCATGGGCAATGATCAAGACCCATTTCACCAGACTTAACCCCGAGCACATGGAACAGGTTGGTCCCGTGGGATCATATGGAAAAGAAGTGCCACTCTGCCTGGTGTATGATGGGGTGATGCCTGCCACCCGTCTGTCGCAAGCGGACTGCCCCCTTGACACAATAATTGATAATCTCGATCAGCAGCCTCACATGTAATTTATATGTACGTGTTGTAAAACAATTTGTGTTCTAAACTTTGTCTTAACCGGCCATCGGCTACTCCCCCACTCGTGCGAAGAGCTCGGGGGTGTTCCTCCTTATTTGTGCCTCCAAAAAAGTGAACTGTATTCGGGGAACCAGGCAATCCGGCCATGTGGTGTGAACAGATAGAAAGCACAAAGAAAATATGTTATATTACTAATTATCCTAAGAAACATCTTCCAAGGAAAAATAGTACCTCTATCGATACCTTTCATCGGGGCTCTATGAAGATCGTAGATAGAAGGCCGCATACTTGCAGTATGCGGCTTATTGTTCTTTGGGAAGAAAATACCCAAACAATGGTGATAACGACTAGAGCCATATGAGGTGTTTCCATCAGAGCCGACCAATTTTCTACATAAGATAGCTAGCTTTTGGCTTCACCCGTCTGAGGTACGTGTCCGGATTACTCGGTCGTAACAATCGCAAAGGTGCTCCCTTTAGTCTCTAGCCGAAGAATCGGGAACATAGAGAGTAATCACATGAGTGAGGCAACCCGGCTTGGCAAAGTCTTAGTTCGAATTGATGCATATGATGGCTAGAACATGACAAATAGAACATGTATGACGAGTAAATATGAGAAAATACTTGTAATAAACCATTTGGCTACTAGAAGAAGCCCCCACGTACTGTGTTCGGTTTTAACACTTGATGGTGTATGTCAATAATCTTTAGTAGAAGATTGGTTTAGCCGAACATAAGGTTAAGAAAAGAAATTGGCCATGTCAAACAGCAAAATGGGAAGGGAAGAATAAAAAGGGAAAAATAGCGAGAGGAAAAAAGAAAAAATGTGAAGGAGTTTAGACGACACCGGTTTATCCGTAGAAGCACCGAACGCGAGCTGCATTCCAAGGGTTCAGTTCGAGGCGATTATCAGATGGACTTTGTAGACGGTAGGAACCTCTCGTGAGTACTTCGTGAATGATGAAAGGGCCCTCCCATTTGGGGTTGAGTTTATGCTCTTGTTTCTCCGGACGAGTTCGCCTATGTTGTATGCTTTTGCCCTGACCTCCCTACTTTGGTAACGACAAGCTTGCTGTTGGTAAAGAGTGGAACGAGCCAAAGCTATTACACGCTCTCCCTACAAGGCGTCTAAGTCGTCCTGCCAATCCTACTCGGCCTCCTTTTCCTTGTACATGTGCACTCTTGGTGCGTCATGGACAATATCGCAAGGGAGGACTGCTTCTGCCCCATAGACCATAAAGAACGGTGTGTAACCCGTTGATCTGTTCGGGGTAGTACGCAGGACCCATAGAACGGAGTTAAGTTCCTCCACCCAATGATAATCATACTCGTGAAGAGATCGGACCAAACGTTGCTTGATGCCGTAATGAGACAGTTTTCTCGCTCTACCTGTCCATTGGTCTGCGGGTGATAGACCAATGCATATCAAGTTTTATGCCCATTTTTGTGCACCAGTCCTTGTCCTCTTAGGACGTGAAGTTGAATCCGTTATCCGTTATTATACCATGGGAGACATTGTAACGGTGTACTATGATAGATATAAAGTCGATCACTGGTCCGGATTTAGCCGACTTAACGGGCTTTGCTTCTATCCATTTGATGAACTTCTCAACCATGACCAGTAGGTATTTATTTTTCTTGGTTCCCCCTTTAAGGGGCCCGACTATGTCTAGCCCCCAGACCACAAAAGGCCATGTGATCAGAACAGTCCGAAGAGCTATTGGGGGCATGTGACTTTGATTTGCGAAGAGTTGACACCCTACGCAATTCTCAACAAGTGACTGAGCGTCCGTCCAAGCTGTGGGCCAAAGAAACCAGCTCAGAAGGCCTTGCTGACAAGGGATCTTGCAGTGGCGTGATGCCCGCCCATGCCTGCATGGATTTCGGTGAGGAGCTCCTGTCCTTCTTCCTCGGATATACACCGATGTAATACTCTGGTTAGGATTTTCTTATATAACTCACCCTTTTGTACTTTGTAGGCCTTGCATCGCCAAACTATGCATCGTGCCTCGGTTTGATTGTCGGGGAGTTCCTTGTGGAGAAGGTAAGCGAGGAATGGCTCTATCCATGGCGCTATTACTGCCATTACCTCATGAGGCGAGGGCGTTTCATTCATCATGGAGCCATCGATAATGCCATTGTCTGGCTCGTTTATGGGGGAAACAACTTCGTCTTCCGTATTCGAACCAGCACCATTGTCATCATCCTGCCACACTATGGAGGGCTTAAAGAGCTGCTCCAGGAAGGTGTTTCTTGGGACAGGATTGTGCTTAGCTCCCATACGGGCTAGTATGTCGGTGGCTTGGTTGTTGTCGCGAGCGACGTGGTGAAGTTCCAACCACTCAAACTGAGCAAATATATTGAGGATGGCGTTTCTATATGCCGCCATCTTCGGATTTTTGGCGTCAAACTCGCCATTAATTTGGGATATGGCCAGGTTTGAGTCTCCCCCGTACCTCTAGCCGTCGTATGCCCATTGATACCACCATCCGAAGACCAGGAAGGAGGGCTCCATATTCGGCTGAATTGTTGGAGTCGACATACATAATTTGCAACATATATCGCACGTTGTCGCCTATAGGGGAGTGAGGATAACTCCAGCCCCTAGTCTGGCCAAGGTCTTAGATCCATCAAAGTACATTGTCCAATGGGAGTATGCATTATATTCCTTGGGGAGTTCGGCCTCTGTCCATTTAGCCAAGAGGTCCGCCGGTACCTAAGATTTAATGGCATGGCACGGCTTGTAGGTTATTTCGAAAGGAACGAGCTCATTGGCCCATTTGGCTAAGCAGTCGGTGGCATCCCTGTTATTGATTATATCATTCAGGGGGACTTTCGATGCCACTGTTACTGCACACTCCTGGAAGTAGTGTCTGAGTTTCCTCGACGCCATGAATATTGTATAAGCTATTCTTTGGTAATGTGGGTATCTTGACTTGCACTACGTTAGCACTTCTGACACATAATATACCGGTTTCCGAATCCGGAATTTATGTCCCTCCTCATCTCGTTCAACGACAAGCACCGCACGGACGATGTTGTTGGTGGCCGATATGTATAGTAACATGAGCTCACCAGCGCCGGGTGCCATGAGCATCAGATTTGTTGCCTGTAGTGTTTTGATTTCTTCTAACGTAGCCGCTGCCTCATCGGTCCATTGGAACTTGTTGGTCCATTTTAGCAGCTTATAGAGCGACAAAGCCTTTTCACCAAGGTGGGAGATGAAGCGGCTTAACGCCACTACGCACCCAGCTAGCCTTTGGGCATGCTTCAACTCTTTGGGAATTGCAACTTCTAATAGAGCACATATTTTAGCTGGATTTGCCTATATTCCTCTATGGGAGACAATGAATCCAAGAAGCTTACCAGAGGGAACTCCGAATACACATTTTTCCAGATTGAGCCATATATCATATTCGCGTAGGCTGGCAAAGGTTTGACGTAATTCGTTGATCAATTGGATGACGTGTTTGGTTTTGATTACCACATCATCCACGTATGCCTCGACAGTCTTACCGACCTGTGTCGCGAGACAGGTTTGGATCATGCGCTGGTATGTGGCCCTGATGTTTTTTAGCCCAGAAGGCATCGTGTTGTAGCAGAATGGCCCGTAGGGGGTGATGAATGCAATAGCCGCTTGATCAGATTCCTTCATTTTAATTTGATGGTATCCAGAATAAGCGTCAAGAAAACACAACAAATCGTGCACAGCTGTGGCATCGATGATCTGGTCTATGCATGGTAAGGCGGAAGGGTCCTTGGGGCAGGCTTTGTTGAGGTCTCTGAAATCGACACATAGCCGCCAGGAGTTGTCTTTCTTAGGTACCATCACCAGGTTTGCTAGCCACTCGGGGTGTTTAATATCCAGAATAAATCCGGTCTCGAGCAGTTTAGCTAATTCTTCATCCATTGCTTGTCGTCCGGGCTCGGAGAAGCAGTGGAGAGTTTGCTTCACTGGCTTAAAGCCTGAAATAATGTTTAAGCTGTGTTCGGCGAGCCAACGTGGGATTCCAGTCATATTGGAAGGCTGCCAGGCAAAAATGTCCCAATTCTCATGGAGGAAATTCCGCATTAATTCGTCCATATGGGGATCGAGTTGGGCTCCGATGGTCACTGTCTTAGTGGGGTCCGTTCGATGTACCTGAAATTTAACGATTTCCTCTGCAGGTTTAAAAGACGTGGACTTGGGCCTTTTGCTAAGGATCACATCATCCTTGTTAACTATTGATCGTAAGGAGGTCAACTCTTCAGCAGCGAAATTTTCGGCCCGGAGGGCTATGTTCGGATCACTTGTGATTGTGATCAGTCCATTTGGTCCTGGCATTTTAAGTTTCATGTACCTATAATTGGGTATAGCCTAGAACTTTTTAAAGCCATCACGTCCCAATAGGGCATGATGGCCACTTGGGAAGGGGACGATGTGGAAGAGAAGTTCTTTGGATCAGTTGTTTTCGGGTGTGACCAACACCACGTCCAGGATGATACATCCGGAACAACGTGCCTCTTTCCCAGGGATAATTCCCTAGAAGGTTGTGTTGCTATGTTCGATGCGAGATCGGTGGAACTGCATTTTTCCAGGGTGGCCTTATATATGAGGTTAAGACCACTATTGCTGACCATTAGCACCTTATGTATCCTGTACCCATCGATCATGGGATTCAAGACTAGTGCAGTCGGTGAGTGACCGAGAAGAATGGGTGGCTAGTCAGTGTCCCCTAAAGTAATCGGTATGTCTACCCATGGGCTAGTGGCTGCCACATGGTAGAATTTATCGAGATCCCTAAAAGCTCTTTTACGCCTGTTACTCGAGGGGAAGGTTTTCATAGACCGCCAGGACTTCGGCATTGGATCGGGGGGGTTAAGGGGAGCGCCTTCTCGATGGAGGTGCTCTGAGGATAGCCTCGCTGCTTTCTGCGACTTGCCTCACGACCCAGCAAGCTCGAAGGCTGTGAGTTGGGTTCGTGTTTAACAACACAAAATGTATGGGGCAAGGTCTATCCAATAGTCCGTCGAGGACAATGCCGGTCCTTGAAAAGGGCTTGTTTCTTTTTCCGACGGGGTCGTACCTAGCCGGCCAATGTGGAGGTATCCTCTTTTTAAGAGCTCCTCTAGGGTGTTTGGGGCACATTGGTTCCGAGAATAATAGTTCGGATTGCCAGAGGATCTCCATGGCAAATACTTTTGTACCAATTCTGATAACTCCGAAAAGTGACTTATGTGTCAGCGGGCCAGGTCATTGAGAACCCCTTCATCGTGGCAATTGCAAATGAAAATTTCTGCAACATCTTGGTCACTAAGACCCTTTACTCTTCTCCTAGCGAGCAGGAGTCTGGCCCAAAAGTGGTGGATTGATTCTCCTTGTAATTTCTTGATATCCCGAAAGTCCGAACACATGGGCTTTGGTGCGATACTTGGATGGTTGTCTTGGGCGGTGGGTGGGAAAATATTCCGTTCCATGTCACAATGACTATTTGAAAATACCATTTCCAAATCGTGCGAAGGATTCCGGACCAGGGACAGTCCAACTTTGGACTGATTCCCCACCTCTGATTCACCGACAGGGTCTTGGTGATCGAGGACTGAAGTATAGACGGTTTTATATTCCAGCCGTAGGGCAGAATCCGCAGCGGACACTCGACGGTGGCGACATGGTGGGTGACCAGAGGGATATGAATCTCCCTATCATCGGGTCTAATCTCAAGCCAATCATAGAGCGGAACCTAGTCATCCGATATGCGCATAGCTTCGATCTGATCGAACAGATCTTTTAAGAACGAGGCGATGGCAGGGTGCATGTCGCTGATATGAGTGGATTCGTCAAGTGGCGTGACAGTTCCAGAGTTACGCCGGAGCGGATCTATGTTCCGTTCCACCATGGTACCTGATGTCTCGTGCGTCAAAGCATTCGGACTTACAGGTTTTTCTCGAAAGATTGAGGGTTCTATTAGAATGAGTGTTCCCCGTGAATCATCCATGAACTCTAGGGTTCCGAACATGATAATATGCCTAGGGGGAACCTTCCGGTCTAGCCATGATGGCTGATCGGGGTGGCATGCGACAAGATGTTGTTGCTGATGAAACTCTGATCGGGGGAGAGAGTCCCCTCGATGCAGATCTTGCTACTTGCGACAAGGTGAACCATGGATTCCTTCGGCGCTCACAGAGGAACTCTCAATGAAAGCACCAATGTCGGTGTCAAAACTGGCAGATCTCGGGTAGGGGGTCCCGAACTATGAGACTAGAATCGATGGTAGCAGGAGAAGAAGGGGACACGAGTTTACCCAGGTTTGGGGCCTCCTATGGAGGTAATACCCTACGTCCCGCTTGGTTGTATTGATGATATGGGGGGTTACAGAGTTGATCTACCTCGAGATCGAATAGCTAACCCTATATGAGTTGTCCTCTTTACACCCCTCACCCCCAACATATATAGATGCCGAGGGTGCCCTAGGTTTACACATGGTCGATTAAATGCCGAAGAGATAAACATGCCTAACTATAAATAATAACTTGGAGAATACTTCACAACTCCTCAATGCTTCCATTTGGTGTAGGTGGCATTCGATCGTCCGATGCTTGGCTTGTGGCCCATGTAGTCCGGGCCATAAAGAATAGGTTGGCTATCCGAGGACCCCCTAATCGAGGACTCCGTCAGGTGCTCTGGGAACCTGCGTACGTCCTTGCCCCTTTTGCACCAAAGGGGATACTTTACCACCTGGCATGCTGGTGCTCGTTTGTCCTGCCTTACATCATCCTTGGCCTCCCAAGGACGAGCGTCGCATAGGGATCTCCACCGATCAGGAGGGGGCCTCCCGTGGGTCTTGGTGCTGCTTCCCTCGCAAACTGGGCCACGGCGTGGGTCGCAGGCAGGAAGGTCTGGGTACCCCCATTCCCAGAATGTCGATAGTAGCCTTTGGTCCCAAGGCCTGCAGGATCCTCGCGAGGCGTTCCCTCCCGGGGAGAAGCTTGATGCCTTCAAATCCCGGGATCCAATCACCATCGCTCGACGGGGCCGGGCTCCTCCCCATGCGCCTCCTTTTCTGGCACCTAGGGCCACAAGAACCCTGGTAGTAGCACAGGGTGAATCATAGCACCTACATTCTCACGTTAGTTCTTGCACGTCCTATCTTGCATTTAGGATGCCATTTGATCAGAAAGTTTCTGCTCAGTTCGGTGCTGTACTTAGCTTATTAGGCGGGGGCGATCCCGTGTGTCACGAGCTGTAGCTGAGACATCAAGAGAGCTCGGGGATCCCCCTGAGGAGTTTCTTCCTTGTTTGTGGAATGGTTTGGGGGCCCTTTTGGCACTATTCGTCTGCGGGATCCAATCACGAGCAGGCCTCGACCGCCGTTGGGGCGTCCGGATCACCACGATGAGATCAATGGGGAGTGGCCTCAGCCATAGCTGGGGCGTCCGGATCACCAGGACAAGACCAGGGGGCACGAAGCCACGAGATTGATGAGGTTCCTTGGGCATGCTGCCTAAGAAACCCTCGTTGACGCTCAAGAGGCGCTCTACATCGGTAGGACCCAGTGCCGCGCATTCCCCAACCATCGTTGGTGTGTCCGGATTACTAGAACGTGTCCAAGGGGTGGGGGCCTCAACCTCCGTTGGGGCGTCCGGATAACCAGGATGAGACCAACGTCGCGAGGGGCTATATGACCGGTAAGGCTCCTGAGGCGCGTTGCTCAGGAGCCTCCCTTGACGCTCGAGCGGCCCCCATAGCATTCTGCCGGCTGCTGCCTCGCGAGGCGCCTGAGCCTCCCGAGGCTCCATGGTATGGTGCTCCGCCGCGGCCTGCTCTGGGGTGCCCCGGGGAGGTCCAAAGTGCGAAGGCCCTTGTGAAATGTCAATTTAGACAAAGATACTCCAAGTCTAGAAAAAGGAAAGTACGATGAGAGAAAAGTCCCCGCCCCTTTTTTAAAGAGAGTTCCAAAATCTTCAAATTTCATTCTAAAAATGGTAATTCGAACACCAAAAAAGAAGCAAGAAACTGCCGCCTCCAGCACCTAGGCTAGTATTCGTGTTCGTCTTCCCCCAACGCAGAGAGTAGGGCATCAATGTTGTGTGGGCATAGTCATTGGAGGACAGTGTTGTCCACCATCGTGGAGCATGGAGCTTCCGCTTGGGCATGGGATGGAACCCCTCCGCGTCCTCGGGAGCTCCGAGCATATAGAACCCACTAATTATTAGGTGAGAGTGTCATGGCCGAAGATAGCTGGGCTAGACCCCAAGCGCATGGCCCAGGTGCTCTCAACTCCGTTAAGAGCTATCACGTGCATTTCTGCTTGGTTGCGCGCCCCTACAACCTAAACCTAAATGCATTGTACCCAATGTAGCCGCGGGATCGCGCTCTCGCAACCCAAACATGAGCACAATGCACCTGGCGCAGCCATAGAGGTGTTGTGTCGATGAAGACACCTCATGAAGTGCCGGGGCGCCGGCCGGACAGCGGTCTGAGGACCTCGTGTGGCCCTGCCTCCCGAGGCTACACCAGCGCTCCTATTGCACGGGTGTCCTGCACTGCTTGTACCCTATCGCTCCTCTAGACCACTGCGCCGTGCCCACGCACCCACGGGGACATCCCCTTATCCGCTCGCGTCAACCCGGACTAGTACTCCCTCAGTGAGATCCCCCAGGCCTGGCTCGGGGAGGACATTCGGGGTACCTCCCTACTCCGGTAGGGTGTTGGCGCCTATGAGGGGTGCCTGATCCATAGCACTACCCACAGTTATGACATAGTTTGGAACATTGGCCTCTATGTAAAGGCCTTGTTCCCCTCCTGAGTCATCCCCGCGCGTGACAGGGATGACCCCTCCGGGCGGCGATGCGACGCCACCCTGTGCGAGCAGCCCGCAGACCCTCCTGCGGTGGGCCTCTGCCCGAAGTTGCTTACCTATGCCACCCACCATTGGGTGGGTGTCGCATTTCTTGAAGTGGGTTGCTTCCTTGGAGATCCAATGCGCATTCACTACACTTGCCTGCCTGTCCGGACGCCTGAGCCGCCTGCTCCCTGCGCTAGTTGGCGCGCTCCTGCCTGGTCGACCCAGGTTGTCGATGATCCATCAGGGCATGAGTGTGTGTGTCGAGGCGCATGCGGCGCGTCCCATCATTTTCTCCGAAGGCTTCACCGTCGCGGCCGGGCGGCACCCCGAAACCGGTCACCGGGATCCGAAGGAGAAGGAGCACAACGTCCGTTAGGCCCTGCCCTGGCTCGCCCGTGGTCGGAGGGGCCACGTCGTTGGCACACGGGGTGACGGGCATTGCGATTGAGCCCCTGGTGTCTAACACCGGTGGCCGCAAAGAAGGGGGGGGGGAGTCAAGGCCCTCCTCGCGACAGCGACTAACTCAACGATGTGGTTGGCCCATACCTCGAAGCCCCCATGTGCTGGGAGGTGGCAAAGCATCTCGCTCGCCATCAGCAGCGCATCGTACGCGTTGAAATCCCCCACATAGGTACAATGTGACATTGGTCCCGGGGGTGCCGCCCGTCCGCCACGCGCTTGGCCGACACGAGCAGCGATGACGGTGGAGACGACACTGATGGCTGGTACTGACCGCCGACGCTATGTTGCTGGGGCATGGGTCTTGGACGGTAGTGGTGGGGTCGGTGAAGGCAGATCCGCCGGGGCCGGAGAAAGCTTGTTGGGCATCGGCCATTGGAGCAGTGAAGCGGGGAAAGAGCAAGGCTTGAAGAACGCTTTGCCATGCCCCCTACTTGGCGCTCCAAACGTCGGATCTCAGGCTCTTGAAAACCCAAGGAAGTTCGAACACTATGGCGTGTCTGAAGTTCTTTAGTAGCCTCACCCCTCCTTGCTCACAACCCGATGGCTTTGATGATGAACTCGCACGATGACGAGGAAGAAGATTGCACACGATGATTTACCCAGGTTTGGGCCGCTGCGAAGCATACAACCCTACTCCACCAAGGAGGTTTGTGGATGAACTAGTACAATGGTGAGTAGCCTCACAAGGGCGTTCTGGTGATCTTGCCTCTCTTCTTTTCGTTCTGCTTTCTATGGGGCAGTCTAGCCTCTATTTATAGTGGCCCGGGTCCTCTTCCCTTATTGCTATGGCGGGAAGGGATCCCACAACAGCCAAATTTGAAGGGGGTAGGGGTACATCTTTATCCTGACGAAAGGTGGTCTTTGCCTCAAAGTAGCTATTGATGATGCAGAGCTAGGCTCGGCGATGACATCCGTCCTGCAGGGCTCGTGGTCGTGGTCTTGTTGCACTAGAATGGAAATCTTTGGGGGTGCTTTGGGAACCTGTGTGCATCCTTGCTCCTTTGCACCAAAGGGGAAACTATACCACCTAGCACGCTGGTGCCCACCTGGTCCGCCTTACATCATCCTTGGCCTCCCAAGGCAGAACGTTGCATAGGGATCTCTGTCGCTTAGGAGGGGGCCTGGGGAGGCTTACTCCCTCGCAGGTCTTGGTGCTGCTTCCCTCGCGAGGTTAGGGCTCTCATGAGGGCCTTATCTTGAGTGGGTTCGCGCAGGGCCGTGCATGGCTGACGAAGAGAGCCAGGCCCTCGGCCGCAGGCAGGCAGGTCTCGGTACCCCCGTTACTAGAACGCCGACAATGCTAGCATGAGAAACTTACATACACTCGCCAAGAAGAAGCTTATTATTGGCATTTAAGGTGTCAAGTTCAAGAAGGACCACCTTTGTGGTGCGTGTGAAGCCGGGAAGATGACCTGGGCCAAACATCCCTCGAAGACTATCATGACAACCACTCGTCCCTTCGAGCTCCTACATATGGACGTATTTGGTCCGACTCATTATTCCACCTTGTCTACCATTGAAAATCTATATGTCTTTGTAATTTTTGATGAATATTCTTGATCCACATGGGTTCGTATCATTCTTTACAAAATAGAAGTGCAAGATGTCTTTAGGCGCTTCGCAAATAGGTGTATGAACAACTACAACATCAAGATCAAGCACATCAGGAGTGAGAAAGGCACTGAATTCAAGAACACGGGCTTGGATACCTATCTTGACACTCTTGGCATCACTCATGAGTTCTCTGCTCCATACACTCCTTAGCAAAATGGCGTCATGGAGCGCAAGAACAGAACTCTTATTGAGATGGACAAGGCAATGCTTGATGAATACAAGACACGTCGAATGCTATGGCATGAAGCTATTGATAGTGCATATCACATCATAAATGGAGTATATCTTCACAAGTTCTTCAAGAAAACATCATATGAGCTTCTCACTGGTAAGAAACCCAATGTAAGTTATTTCAAATCCTTCAGTGTAAGACGCTGGATAAGGAATCCACACCACACTTGAAAATTTGCACCGAAAGCACATGAGGGTTTTATGCTTGGTTATGGAAAGGACTCACACACCTACAGGGTCTTCAACACTTTCCGCAACAAAGTTGTTGAAACTATAGATGTGTGTTTCGACGAAACTAATGGCTCGCAAAGAGAGCGCCTACCTCCTATGCTAGATGCACTACCACCCGATGAAGCGATCAATCTGATGGGCACTGGAGAAATTGTTCCTGAGGAACCACATGTTGAAGAAGTCATTATTCCTCCATCCACTTAGCGCAAAGACAATGTTAAACCTGAAGACAGTACTACTGACAAATACAATACTCAACAGCCAGAACAATGTCTTCGCCCTGCTCATCCACGCATGCTAATGAAGTTCAAATAGAAAGAATGCTAGATAGCATGAATGCACCAGGTCCACTCACTCGCTCAAGGCTACACAATTGTCTAACTTTTGTGGGCATTTGGCTTTTGTATCTATTAGAGAGCCCACCAAAGTTAATGATGGTTTCAAGGAATCACAATGGATTCAAGCCATGCAAGAAGAGCTTCACCAATTTGCGCTAAACAATGTGTGGGAGCTCGTGAAGCAACCTGATCCAAGGAAGAAAAATGTCATGAGTACCAAATGGATCTTTCGCAACAAGCAAGATGAGTCCGGCCAAGTCTTCAGAAACAAGGCTCAACTTGTGGCCCATGGTTAGACACAGGTCGAGGGTATTGACTTTGATGAAACCTTTGCTCATGTTGCTGGACTCGAAGCCATTCGCATACTTCTTCCTTATGCTAACCATCATGACATATGCTTAGATCAAATGGATGTCAAACGTGCATTCCTCAATAGTAAGATTGAGCAAGAAGTATATGTTGGTCAACCACTCGGTTTGAAGACCCAAAGCATCTTGACAAAGTCTACAGGATCAACAAGGCACCCTATGGAATCAAGCAAGCACCAAGATCTTGGTATGACACACTCAAGGAGTTCCTCAAGAAGAAAGGCTTCAAACCTGGTTCGGTCGATACCACTCTCTTTACTAAATCCTATGATGGTGAACAGTTTGTATGACAAATCTATGTGGATGACATTATCTTCGGCTGTCCTAACAACAAATATAGTGATGAGTTTGCCTTTATGATGCAAGAGAGGTATCAAATGTCGATGATGGGAGAACTAAAATTATTCCTAGAGCTTCAAATTCGACAACACCCGAATGACATATTCATATATCAGGACAAATACCTTAAGGACTGCCTCAAGAAATTTTGCATGAATGAAGCCAAAGGTTACAAGGCACCAATGCTAACCAATGGTCACCTCTGCACTGACGAAAATTGTAAATATTTTGATCAGAAGGTACATCGCTCTATGATTGAGTATTTACTATACCTATGTGCATCTAGGCCAGATAAAATGCTTGGCGTTTGCTTGTGCACACGATTTCAAGCGGCACCAAAGGAGTCGCATCACCTAGAGGTGAAGCGAATACTTAGATATCTGTCTCACACCCCAATGCTAGGAAGATGGTATCCAAAGGGTTTGAAGTTTGAGCTCATTGGCCGCTCAGATTCTGACTTCACTATCGACAAAGTAGATCACAAGTCTACATCAGGCACATGTCACTTTCCGAGATGATCTCTTGTGTTTTGGTCTTCAAAGAAGCCTAACTGTGTATCACTCTCCACTACCAAAGACGAATACATTGCTGCTGGTGCGTGCTACACTCAGCTTCTCGGGATGAAGCAGGCTGTCAAGGACTACAGCATTAGCCTGAAGCATGTACCTCTCTACTGTGATAGTGAGAGTGAAATCAAGATCTCCTAGAACCTAGTACATCATTCGAAGACGAAGCATATTTAGATACAACATCATTTTCTTCGGGATCACGTGATAATAGGAACCGTTAAAATCAATTATGCTCACACTGAAGATCAGTTGGCGGATATCTTCACGAGGCCTTTGGATGGGAAGAGATTTTGCAAGTTGCGGTGTGAGCTAAATATATCAGAATCCTTAAATGTCCTTTGAATGGCAAAACATCTAAATTCTTATGCGTGTGGATGACTTCGATGCACAACACACAAAGTAACGTATATATTCAAATCGTGAAGACTTATAATATGAGTGTGAATACATCAACAAAGAATAATGACTTCAGAGTGCCACGATAAATGTGCGTCGTGTTTGGGTCAATGTCACACCCTGTGTTGTATCACTTTGCTATAATGCAGATTTACAAAATTTGGAAAAAATTAAAACTTTTGAGTGCATATGGTTGTTTGAATTGTTGCTTGTTTGCTTGAATGGTGGATTGTGTAGGGCACTCTTAGGTTCTACTCGACTCCATATTCATCTTCCTTGGTCCAAACCTCTTGCCCAATGATCATGCCTTGTGTGTAGTACCTAAAAATATTTTTATAAAAAATTATTTGGCCAAAAAGGATTTATCAAAATTAGGTTTCAAAAACCCCCTGAGTTGAGGTTGCCCTGCAAGTCCTCAAATTGGGTGGATTCTTTTTCCCCAAAGGCTTTATTTGAAACCTACTATATATATGACTTCCCAAAACTACCAAATAATAATTTTGAAGATTATTTTACTATTTTATTTAAAGGCTTTTTCTCAAGTCCAGAAATGATCTTTTATAGGGAAAAATTATTTAAATACTTTAGAAATATTTGAGAAAATTTAGGGAAACTCATTTGACATATATTTTCCACATATATGAGTTTCAACACATGGTCATGTTCAAAATCATGGGCAGAACCCCTCAAAACCCTTTCTGCTTAAATCAAGCTTTTGGAATATTTCTATAAGAAATATTCTCACTAGATTCCAAGAACATTCCATAAAGTCACACATGCTGTATGTGATGATCTTGCAAAGTTTCATCTCAATCCCCTTTGATTTAATTCACCAAAATATTCCAAAACCGTTCCTGTCCAGAATCAAATTTGAGCAACTTTACATTGGGAAGTTTCTTCCCTTGACCCCAAACTTTGTGGACAAGTTCCATTACCAAAATGATGATGCCACACCAAGTGGTGGATCAAGGAGAATGGAAATTCATGCATAGTTCTTCAAGAAGCATATTCTGTTGATTTCTATGGTTTACAATGTCTACATTGTGAAATTTCTTCAATCAAGCTTAAACTTGGTGACCAACCCTATTTCTAACCACCATTTGACCCTACATTGTAAATCGCAAGTTAGTCAAACTCCATTTGCTTGCCCAATCATTGATCAAACACCTTCAGCATGTTTGGTAAAAACATGTTTTGACCTCCTTCTATTGTTCTCCTTCACTTGAAACTTTTACCACCACCCCTCCTGTTGCATTTTACCTCCAGTAAAAACCAGAAGTCCATAAGCCACTGATTCATGGGGTAAAACCCTCAATTTATCCCCTGGACACCAGTAAAACACTTCTCTCTTCCCTCCCCTCTATCCTAGTCAACCCACAAAGCATCCTATGCCAATTCCTCATTGTATATTCTCCCCTGGGCTCACTTGACAGGGTTGGCCGCTCCCAAAAAGCCGTTGGCATGCCATACGAGCGCGCTGGAGCGCGCTAAAGTGCCCGACCGCACTGTAGTCGCCTCCCGCTTCATGGCCCTCACAACCTCTGGCGTCCCCCTCTTGCCACTTGTCCCCCTCGACGTCTCCACCATGACACCTTGTCGTCCCCCTCCTCCCTCTCCCCCAACGGATTCGCTCGCACGTGACACTGCCGCCCGGTTCGGCCAACCGTGGGCCTCGCACGCACGAGCCGCCCCCCTCTCTCTCCCTTCTCTCCCACGGCCTAGACCTACCCCAGGAACACCCCAGACACATCCACTCTCCCTCTCATGGCCTCTAGCGACTGTTTCCTCCTTGCTGGCTCAAGAGATCTTGGTGGACCATGGGGCACCTATAGAAGGGCCTCCCCACATCCCTCTCTCTGCTCTGGATCCCTCCTCTCCCTTTCAATCTTACCGTCGCACCTCGGCCCATTCATTTTGGAGCTCAAACCCTCGAGATCAAAGCAGAGCTCGCCGCCACGGGCCACCGGTGTTTGCGAGGTAAACAAGACCTTCGCCCTCGTTCGCTCCCGATCTAGAACCCACGCTCCCACCTGACCCATTTCCACACATTTGCCGTGCTTATTGCAGTCGGAGGCGTTAGGTTCGTACTCTTCCCGATGCGCCACGACCAGACTTCCTCGTCGCCGACGAATGGAAGCTCGGTATCACCCACCTCCACCACAGTTTGACTTGCGGAGGTGCGCTGAGCACATCAGTGTCATCAGCTCCTCCCCTCAAGCCCAACATCGTCGACGGTGAGCTCCTCTCCTCCTTGTCCTGAGGAGAGGAGAAATATTTTAGTTTTGTTTTAGGATTTTTTAGAATAGAGTAGCATTTTTGTAATAGAGTTTGTGATCTGTTTTTGGTGTGATTGTTATTATTAGCGTTATTTTATCGCAACGATAGATTACGCTACCGACGAGGGAAATGGATCGGAAGACTCCCCGAATACTTTGTCGAGCCAGGCAAGCAGCCCTTTAACTAGGACTACGAACCCTTTTATTTGCATGGCATATAACACTTATTTCCATGATGTTGATCGTGTTGATGTGGTGTCCCCTCCCCCCTTCGGTGGGATGCCTTCGATACTTTACCTTTGATACTTGAATTGTGCATGACCCTACCATCCTTATGAGGGTTGTGCGGGTGGGATTAGATAGGCTTCTTAGTAGAGCTACTCAAGTGGGATCGGGAATATACATGGTGATGGAAACAAAATGATTTCAAAGACTTTTCAAAAAACCGCCAGGTGCCACTGATGCCCGAGAGAGATAATGATGAGCTAGGTAACCACTGGATAACGAAGTGGTGTACTGGAGGAAGTGATTTTGTGTGCTTTCGAAAATAGACTAGATTTAAGATTTCTCGATAGTCCTAAACTTACATGCACACCCATGATGCCCCTTATGGGACGGGGCTTTGTTGATTACCTTGGTGGGTGCTAGAATAGAGCCCACATTACTAATGGCGGGAGTGACGAGGTCACTCTCGATACGGGGTCATTCCTAGTAGCACGACCATGCGCTGTCTTTACAGGAACTAGGCACACCGTTGCATGCCCTCATGGATGATATGTGTGATGTATATCGTGAGGGATGGAACCAACAAGTGGACTCTATGTTTAGTATCACTAGGGTAAAGGCATTGTTCGGGTGCTTACATCGTGTATATAATATACCATGAGTCGTGGATGACACGGAAGTTCCTCGAGTCTTGTGGGTAAAGTGTGTGACCTCAGCAAAGTGTAAAACTATTCAAATAGCCGTGTCCACGGTCAAGGATGATACGTCCATTTTGCATCATGCTTTTATATTGATATTTGTTGCATTATGGGCTGTTATTACATGTTATGGTACAATACTTATGCCTTTTCTCTCTTATTTTACAAGGTTTACATGAAGAGGGAGAATGCGAGACCTATTCTACACAACTCCAAAAGTCCTGAAAAGTTATTGAGAATTACTTTGGAATATATAAAAAATATTTGGTGAAACAAATATAAGAGGGGACCCACCAGGAGGTCACAAGCTTGCTAGGCACGACCTAGCCCCCTGGCCGCGCCCTTGGGGCTTGTGGGCCCTCTAGCAGGCCTCCGGTGCCCATATTATTTTACATGAAGGGTTTTGACCTAGAAATAATCATAAGACTGCTTTCTGGATGAAGCGTCGTCTTCTCGAGGCGGAACTTGGGTAGAACCAATCTAGAGCTCCGACGGAGCTGTTCTGCTAGGGAAACATCCCTCCCGGAGGTGGAAATCGAAGCCATCGTCATCACAAATGATCATATCATCGAGAGCGGGTCAATATCCATCTACATATTCAACATCACCATCTCCTCTCCAAACCCTAGTTCATCTCTTGTATCCGATCTTTGTCTCAGACCTCAGACTAGTACATGTGGGTTGCTAGCAATGTTGATTAATCCTTGTAGTTGATGCTATTTGGTTTACTTGGTGGAAGATCATATGTTTAGATCCTATATTATAATTAATAGTCCTCTGATTATGAAATATAACTTTCTTTGTGAGTAGTTATGTTTGTTCCTGAGGACATGTGATAAGTCTTGTTATATGTAATCATGTGAATTTGGTATTTGTTCGATATTTTGATGAGATGTATGTTGTCTATCCTCTAGTGGTGTCATGTCAACGTTGACTACATGACACTTCACCATTATTTGGGACTAGGGGAAGGCATTGGGAAGTAATAAGTAGATGATGGGTTGCTAGAGTGACAGAAACTTAAACCCTAGTTTATCAGTTGCTTCGTAAGGGGCTGATCTAGATCCATATGTTTCATGCTATGGTTAGATTTATATTAATTCTTCTTTCTTAGTTGCGGATTCTTGCAAGAGAGGTTACTCATAAGTGGGAGGTTTGTCCTAGTAAGGGAATCACCCAAGCTTCAGTCCACCCACATATCCAACTATCAAAGTAACGAACGCAAATCAAATGAGCATGATGAAAACTAGCTTGACAGAAATTCCAATGTGTCCTCTGGAGCGCTTCAATTTATATAAGAGTTTCTCCAGGCTTGTCCTTTTCTACGAAAAGAGTTGGGTCACCTTTCTGCACATTTTCTACATTTATTACTTGCTACCCATTACGAATTACCTTATCACAAAACTATATGTTACCGATAATTTCAATGCTTGCAGGGAATAACTTATTGAAAACTGTCTGTCATTTTCTTCTACTCCTTGTTGGGTTCGACACCCTTACTTCTCGAAAGGACTATGATGGATCCCCTATACTTGTGGGTCATCAAGACTCTTTTCTGGTGCCGTTGCTGGGAGTGAAGCGCCTTTGGTAAGTAGAATCTGGTAAGGAAAAAATTATATAGTGTGCTGTAATTTACTGTCACTTGTTACTATGGAAAATAATCCTTTGAAGGGCTTGTTTGGGGTATCTTCACCTCGACTACAAGCACAAAGAGTTGCTCCTCAACCTACTGAACCTACTGAAAATATTTATTATTAAATTCCTTCGGGCATGATAGATGTACTGCTAGCTAATCCTTATGCAGGAGATGGAACACTACATCCTTATTTGCATCTAATCTATGTGGATGAAGTTTCTGGATTATTTAAGCTTGCAGGTTTGCCCGAGGATGATGTCAAGAAGAAGGTGTTTCCTTTATCTTTGAAGGAGAAGGCATTGACGTGGTATAGGCTATGTGATGATATTGGATCATGGAACTACAACCGATTGAAATTGGAATTTCATCAGAAGTTTTATCCTATGCATCCGGTTCATCGTGATCGGAATTATATCTACAATTTTCGCCTCGTGAAGGAGAAAGAATCTCTCAATATTGGGGGAGGCTTAAGTCAATGTAATATTCATGCCCCAATCATGAGTTCTGAAAAGAAATTTTTATTCAAAAAATTTATGCTCGGCTTTCTCGTAATGATCAATCCATGCTTGATACTTCTTGTATTGCTTCCTATATGAAGAAAGGTATTGACCTCAAATGGGATTTATTGGGAAGAATTAAACGCAACTCTGAAGATTTTGAAATTGATGAAGGTAAGGAGTCAGGTATTAACCTTAAGTTTGATTGTGTTAAATCCTTTGTAGACACCGATGCTTTTCATGAATTTAGCACTAAATATGGACTTGACTCTGAGATAGTAGCTTCTTTCTGTGAATCTTTTGCTGCTCATGTTGATATGCCTAAGGAGAAGTGGTTTAAATATCATCCTCTCATTCAAGTGAAAGTATGTGAACCTATTAAAGCTGAAGAAGAAACTATTACTTATAATGTTGATCCTGTTATTCCTGTTTCTTATATTGAGAAAGCACCTTTCCCTATTATAATAACGGAACATGCTAAAGCTTCAACTATGGTTCGTAAGAGCTATGTTCGGACACCTACACCTCCTGAAAAAATTGAACCTAGTATTTCTATGGTTAAAGATTTCTTGGTTGATAATATTGATGCGTACGTTATTCATTTCTATGATGAAGCTGCTAGAATTGCAAGACCTGATGCTGAAGATAAACATAGACCTATTGTTGGCATGCCTGTTTTTTATGTTAAAATAGGAGATCATTGTTATCATGGACTATGTGATGTGGGCGCTAGTGTGAGTGCAATTCCCTTTAGTTTTAATAAGGAAATTCTGAATGATATTGCACCAACTGAATTAGAAGAAATTGATGTTACCATTAAGCTTGCTAATAGAGATATTATAGCACCAGTTGGGATTTCATAGAGATGTTGAAGTATTGTGTGGGAAAATCAAATATCCTACCGATTTTCTTGGTCTGGTTCCCCATAATATAAGTTTTGTCCCATTATATTTGGTAGGCCTTTCTTTAATACTGTTAATGCCAAGATATATTGTGAGAATAAACTGTTACCGTGAGTTTTGGGGATGTGTGCCATGAGTTTAATTTCTCTAAATTTCGCAAACAACCCCATGATAAAGAATTGTCTAGTAAGGATGAAATTATTGGTCTTACTTCTATTGCTATGCCTCCTACTGATCCTTTAGAACAATATTTGATAGACCATGAAAACGATACGCATATGAATGAAAGGAATGAAATATATAGGATTTTCTTTGATCAGCATCCTATTTTGAAACACAATTTTTCTATTGAAATACTTGGGGATCCTCCTCCACCCAAGGGTGATCCCCTGTTTGATCTTAAACAATTACCAGATACTTTGTAATATGCTTATCTTGATGGAAAGAATATATACCCTATTATTATTAGTGCTAACCTTTGAGAGCATGAAGAAATGAGATTATTGAAAACTTTGAAGAACCACCATGCTACTATTGGATATACTCTTGATGATCTTAAGGGCATTAGTCCCGCTCTATGTCAGCATAAGATAAATATGGAACCTCATGCTAAACCAGTTGTTGATCACCAACGACGATTAAATCCTAAAATGAAAGAAGTGGTAAGAAATGAAATATTGAAGCTTCTGGAGGCAGGTATAATTTATGCTATTGCTGATAGTAGATGGGTTAGTCCTGTTCATTGTGTCCCTAATAAGGGAGGTATTACTGTTGTTCCCAATTATAAAAATGAATTGACCCCACAAAGAATTGTTAAAGGATATAGAATGGTAATTGATTCTAGGAAATTAAATAAAGCTACTACGAAAGATCATTACCATCCACATTTTATTGATCAAACTCTAGAAAGATTATCTAAACACACACACTTCTGCTTTCTAGATGGTTATTCTGGTTTCTCTCAAATACCTGTGTCAAAAGAGGATCAAGAAAAGACAACTTTTACTTGCACTTTCGGTACCTTTGCTTATACATGTATGACTTTTCGTTTATGCAATGCAGCTGCTACCTTTCGAAGATGTATGACTGCTATATTCTCTGACTTTTGTGACAAGGTTGTTGAAGTTCTCATGGATGACTTCTCCGTTTACGGAACTTCTTTTGATGATTGCTTGAGCAACCTTGATCGTGTTTTGTAGAGATGTGAAGAAACTAATCTTGTTTTGAATTGGAATAAGTGCCACTTTATGGTTAATGAGGGCATTGTCTTGGGACACAAAATCTCTGAAAGAGGTATTGAGGTCGATAAAGCTAAAGTAGATGCTATTGAAAAGATGTCGTGTCCCACGGATATCAGAGGTATAAGAAGTTTCCTTGGCCATGCTTGTTCTATAGAAGTTACTTTTGTTTTTGATGATGATTGCGTAGAAGCATTTGAAATCCTTAAGACAGCCTTGACTTCTGCACCTGTTGTTCAATCACCTAATTCGAACCTTGACAACACATTTGCTCCCTTGGTGATTTTCACCACATACACCCACAAGATCTTCCACAAAAGTCTGTCCAATGCCAAATACTCAAAATAGGTGCAACCAACACATTCCACTCGGTGCCACCGATTCCATACCTCAGACAGACTCAGCCAAACCCTAGATTTTCGGTGGAACCAATTCTGCTTCGGTGCCACCAAGTTTGGGTTGCCAACTTCCTTTTACGCAAGTTTACGAAATTGGTCCATCCGAGTTTTGTGAATCGGCGTCATCGAGATTGGCAATCTGACCGTTGATCACCTTATCGGTGCAACCGAGTTTTATGTATCGGCCTCACCGAGATTCCAAAGTTATTACCTTTGAGGCAACTCAGTACAACCAGCATTCACACATCAGTTCCACCGTGTTTGACTTATTAGGTGTAATGGTTGGATTTTTAGAGATGCCTTTATGTACTCCTCCACCACCACTCACTCGTAGGAGAAGCACTCAGAACAGTTCCCCACTCATACTTACTGATTTTCTAAGAGAGAGCCACCTACTCATGTGTTGAGATCATGCCATTCCATTCCAACCATTTGAATCTTGATCTCTAGGCTCCCCAAGTTGCTTTCCACCCAATCAAGCTCTTCTACCAAGCCAAATCTGTGAGAGAGTGATTGTGTGTTGAGGAGTCTGTCATCTTGAAGCACAAGAGCAAAGAGTTGATCGACACTATTGAGCCTATTACCTTTTGGAGGGTGGTGCCTACTAGATTGGTTAGGTGTCTCTTGGGAGCCTCCTACTTTGTGTTGTCGAGTGAACCAAGAAGTTTGTAAGTGCAAGGAGATCGCCTACTTCATGAAGATCTACCCCGAGTTAGACTAGTCCTCCATGGACGTAGGTCGTCATGGTATAGTCAAGGGTGCTTCTTCGTGGACCCCTCCGTGGGTAGATCCCTCTTTGGACTCTCATGACCATTAACCTCCGTGGGTTGAAGACTCCATGAACATGGACGTACGATAGCACCACCTATCGGAACCACGGGAAAAGTCATCGTGTCACCAATTGCGTTTTTTCTTCCTACCCCCTCTTTACTTACATACTTGTTTTTATTTTCTGCTGCTATACTCTTAGACATGTATGTGTAGGGTATACTTGACATACTATGAATGCTAAAATCGGCCAAGAATTAAAATTGGGGAAAAGAAGATTTTTATTTGGTCAAGTAGTCTGATCACCCCCCTCTAGAACTACTTTCGATCCTACAGGTGGTATCAAAGCATTGGTCTCAAAACCTAGGAGAGTATGGCATATAGTGAGGGAAATTATCACCATAGAGGTTCGTACTTTGATGTCACAAATTTTGCTAGTTGGAATCACAAAATGAAAATGCATTTCCTTGGTCATAACCCCACCATTTGGGTTGTTGTTCGTGTTGGTATGCAAGGTGAATTCTTTGCGGAAGGAAGGGAACCCGATCGCGAAGCAACTGTGGATGAATTCAAGATGTTGAAACTCAATGCTCAAGCATGTGACATTCTCTTCAACTGCCTATGCACCAAATAATCCAACGAAATCAGCCGTCTTGAGAATGCACAAGAGATTTGGGAAACTTTGATTGATATGCATGAAGGTACAGAATCCATGAGAGAATCCAAGTTGGATGTTCTTCAAAATCAACTTGACAAGTTCAAGATGAAGGATGGTGAAGGATACTTTGAGCCTTGGATGATTGATATGACAGCGTATGTACGTTGATCCAAATGATGCCCAACTACAAAGAGATCAAGCCAAGTGAAGTGATTGGTAGGATTGTTGCTCATGAGATGACACTCAAAGACAAGAAGAGCTTCACCACAAGTCTAGCGGTGCTTACCAAGTCACAAATGAAGAGATAAGCCTCATGGTCAAGAAATTCAACAAGTTCCACAAGAGTAGAAGCAAATATCGAAGCTCCAATTCAAGATATGAAGAGAAGCGTTTGTCAAGTAATGACCGAAACTGCTAAAATTGTGGTAAGCTCGGACACTATTCCAATGAGTGCATGAATCCATACAAAAGGAAAGAAGAGTCACCAAGAAGATGAAGCTCAAGAGACGAATCACCTCGAAGAGAGAGAAGAAGTAGGGATGATCGTTATGAACGAAGACCCTCAAGGAGAAGTAGGGACTCAGATAAGAAGGACAAGCACACCAAGAGCTACTCAATAAGAAAACATCAAGCTCCTGTTGGTGAATGGGTTTCCGGCTCCGAATCCAACAACCATTCTGAGAGAAGCTATCACTCCAACTCCGACTATAGTCAAGATGAAGGTGTTGCCGGACTTGCACTAGTGACAACCGACTCCTATGACATATTTGATTCACCAAATGAAGGGAGTGGATGTTTCTTCATGGCTGAAGGCTCCAAGGTATCACACTCCGAGTATCTTGATTTCAATAGTGATGAAGATGACTTGTTAATTGAAGATGTCATGCTATTTGACAAATCTAGTAATGTTAGTCAAGATGAACTTGCTAGTGCTCACTCTAGTATAGATAAGTCGTGGGATGATGATAAGTTGGAAATAGAATGACTAACTCAAGAACAAAACACTCTTAAGTTAGCTCACGAGTCTACTCTATGAGATCATAGAGAGATTGAAAGGACACATGAGAAGCTCCGCTTCGAGAAGCTCAATTTAGAGCAAGTGCATGAGTTCCTTAAAGCTATCAATGAAGATCTTCGAAAGAAGACTTCCACTTATCTAGCCAAACGACTTCTCTTTTCTACATTCATGCCACAAGTTAAGTCTAAGCAAGCTAATAACAAAGGAAATAAAGGTACTTCAACTAGTAGCAATGAAAATGATAAATCAGATGATATTGCTCCTAGTAGTTCTCTTGATCCCACTAAATCTTCTCTTATCCAAGTTACACTTGAGCAAGAAAATGAAATCCTGAAAGGGATTATAGGTAAAGGTATCTACAAGAGTCTTTAAGGTTGCAAACAATTTGAGGATATTGTACGCAAGCATGGAAGATACCAGAAGAATCGTGGTGTTGGCTATTTCAACGCTAATGGAGTTGAATGGGAAGAAGGTCAATACCCAATTCCCAAGTTTGTTCCTCAAAAGGAGAAGTATGAAAATACTCTCCCCAAGGGACAAAGGCTCAAGAAGACCTTCCACCACAAGACCCCAAGCTCAAGGGAAAGAACAAGCTTCAAGAGGACATTGACTCATATGAAGATGAATCCCAAGCTTTGGTTAAGTGGGTTCCCAAGGCTACTACAATCTCAAGTTCTACAAGTGCTACTTCAACACCAAGAATCCCCATCAACTTGATGTGGGTCCCCAAGAACAAGAACTAGAGAAGTTCTAGAGGGGTGACTCCGCCAATGAAATCCACTCTCATTCATTACTGGCAAGAACTAGTTGCAATCAACATCCACATCATGCAATAGTTCAAGGAGTCACACATTCCCTCAAAGGGAAGCAAGGGACAAGGTAATCCAGAAATCAATGGACATCATCATATATGCATTGCATTCCATGTCCATAGATATCATTGTATTTATCTCTTGTGTGTTGGGACTAACCCATGTAGGTGAGAAGAGTAATGAAACAATGAGGATGTTCACAACTCTTGGTGATCTTCATCTACTTTGAGCGTCCACCACTACTTCACCTACATGAAGTCTTCATCGACAAAACCCAAGGTTAGTTTATCCCTCTATGGGGGATGTCACTTCTAGGGGGAGATTTAATCTAAGACTTGAGTCAAACATCTCATAGAATGTGACAACATTAAATGCTTTATGTAAAAGTGGTAACCCCACTGCTTAAACGATGAGTATGACCTATGATCAAGTATTCTTACTTGGCTCCTAAGTCAATATACTCATATATAGATGACTCCGTCATCACCAAAGTGCTTCTTAGATGCTAATGTGTTTGTGCATATTTGCCATGATTTTATTTGACATCTTATTGTGTGAGCATGTTGGTCTGTATTTATTTAGTCATTCGAGGATATCCAATTGTCACTATTTGGCTTTTTTTATTACTATTTACCAATTGGATATACAAGAATACCTAGGACCACTCCTTTAGCTATCAATACTTTCTCACCTGATATTCTATTCATGCTGCATCGCAAAATTTCAACAAGTACTTTTTGATTTCTCTGTGTGAGGAGCACTCGGAGTTCCTATCAATAGAGGGCTGACCATCCTCCCAAGTGCATCTCGGTGGAACCAACTCAAAAATCTTGGTCTCACTGAATGCCTAGTGTTGATCTGGTTTTCCAATCTCGGTAATGCCAATTTCATTTTCTCGGTTACACCGAATTTCCTTGTGAGCTAACAGTTGTGAAACTCAGTGACACCGAAAATATCAAATCGGTGTCACCGACAGCGATGGGTATATAGTCTATGGACCCCGACCTTTTGAAATCCATTTTTCAAACATCGTAGCTCCAAAACTCTAGTTGCCATCTCGAAGACCCCTGGTCATCGTGCTTCCCCGAGCGCCTCCGCCGCTGGGAATCGCCGCCGTCGACATAATCAACTCCATCGCCGCCGCCGTAGCGGATCCATCGCCAAGTTAGGGTATGGATTCGGCCCCCTCTCGCGCTCCTCTTTCCGATTCATGCGCATTAGGGACTTTTCATAGTCTAGCCTCAGATTGAGATCGTTCCCACCCAAAGAAAACTCCATAGATTAGAGAACATTGCATTTTCTAGGGTTTGCCTTCCGCCCATGGGAACTCGATGGACCGGAAGTGAGAAAATCGATGTCACCGATTTGTCTGCCTGTGTTGCTAAGAACTTTCTTAGTGAACCCAAGTGCTACCTCTCGGTCTCACTGAAAGGGGTGACAAGTTTCGTCTTAGGAGAAAGTCTGTCTCAGTAGCACCGATAGTGCTGATTCGGGTGTACTGATTTTCATGTGACAGAATGTAAACTTTGAGAATCTTTTGCTGAAACTTTCAAAAATCTCTGCATTTTGTAATGACTTATCCTATTCCAATATTCTATACTCCATTGACAGGGGCAGACATGTCAAGCTCAGAAGACAGTCAGAATCTGCAGGAGCAGAATGTTGAGATGAGTTCACGCACTAGTCCTGAGGCCAGTTCTTTCGCAGATCCAGGAACTCCCAGTTCTCATGGGTTGCCCAGGGCTGCAAGAAGGGCAAGGAAGAGGCTCAACTCAGAGGAAGAAGATTCTGATTTCGTGCCATAAGATATTCTTGCTAAGAAGAAAGAGAAGGCTGCAAGGAAATCTGCTACAGAGGATACCGCATCTAGGAGGGTGCTACCTGTTGAGGATGCGTTGGTTTTCCCTTCAAAAGGAAAGGGTGATGCAGCAAATTAGATAATTATTTACCTCAATTGTTGAGAACCAAGGTATCAATCCAGTAGGAGGAACAAGGAAGTTACCAATGGATGTACCTACACAAATAATCAAACTCTTGCACCCAACACTATAAAGGGGTTGTCAATCCCTTCACGGTTATTTGCAAGGATTAGATCCGATAGAGATAGATGTAAACGAGAACAGAAAGTAAAAGGTAAATAAATTTCGGCAAAGTATTTTTTGGTATTTTTGGTTTATAGATCTGAAAATATATTATGGAAAGTAGACCCCGGGGCCATAAGTTTCACTAGAGGCTTCTCTCATGATGGCAAGTATTACAGTGGGTGAACAAATTACTGTCGATCAATTGATAGAAAAGAGAATAATTATGAAGATATCCAAGGAAATTATTATGCATATAGGCATCACGTCTGTTTCAAGTAGATCGAAATGATTCTGCATCTACTATTTTACTCCACACATCGATCGACTCCTGCCTGCATCTAGAGTATTAAGTTCATGAAGAACAGAGTAATGCATTAGGTAAGATGACATGATGTAGAGGGATAAACTCAAGCAATATGATGAAAACCCCATCTATTTATCCTTGATGGAAACAATACAATATGTGACTCGCTACCCCTACTATGTCATTGGGTGAGGACACCGCAAGATTGAACCCAAAACTAAGCACTTCTCCTATTGCAAGAATTACCAATCTAGTTGCCAAACCAAACCAATAACTCGAAGAGACTTGCAAAGATATGAAATCATGAATATAAGAATTCAGAAAAGACTCAAATAATATTCATAGATAATCTGAACATAAACCCACAACTCATCGGATCTCGACAAACACATCGCAAGAGAGTATTGCATCGGATAGATCTCCATGAAGATCATGAAGAACATGGTATTGAAGAGCAAAGAGAGAGACGAAGTGATCTAGCTACTAGCGATGGACCCAAAGGTCTATGGTGAACTACTCACGCATCATCGGAGGGGCAATGGAGTTGATGTAGATGCCTTCACGATCGAATCCCCCTCCAGCAGATTACCAAAAAAGGCTCCAAGATTGGATCTCTCAGTTACGGAGGCTCCAAGATTGGATCTCTCAGGAATGGCAGGGGAAAAGTGTTTTCGTGGCTCTGGCTAGTATATAGGGAATATCTGTGAATTCATTGACCGAGAAATAGGGTTAGGGGATCTGTCATGGGCCCACAAGCCTGGGGGCGTACCCTACACCCCTCGGCGTGCCCCTGTGTCTTGTGGCCACACGACGGCTGTCCCGACTTCATCTCCAAGTCTTCTGGGTTGCTTGTGGTCCAAGAAAAAATATTCCGAAGATTTTATTCCGTTTGGACTCCATTTAATATTCCTTATCTGCAATTCTCAAAAATAAGGAAAAACAGAAACTGGCACTTGGCTCTAGATTAATAAGTTAGTCCCAAAAATAATATAAAATAGCATATTAATGCATATAAAAACATCCAAAATAGATATATAATATCATGGAACATCCAAAAATTATAGATAAGTTGGATACGTATCAGAGGGTAGTCACCAAAATTTATGCACCTCCGTAGACTTTCAGAGCACATGTGAGTGCCAGAGCCACTATGTCTTTTGAGATCCCCAAGATATCATTGCCTAAGAAGGAAGGGGAGAAGAAGACTGCTAGGAAGAGGATCATTCATGTCATTGGCAGGCCTACCTCTATGTATGAGGATCCAGAGGAGGCTGCTGGTGCTGCTGAGGAGGAGGAGGAGGAGGAGGAACACGTGTTCAAGGCCCCTCCCATGAAAAAGGCAAAGAAACTTTTGGCTGGTGCTATGCCTATGCCTAGCCCCTCAAAGATCACCAAGGCTGCATCCAAGAAAGGAGTTGCTCACAAGTCCAAGAGGACTACCCGAGATATACCTGGTGAGAAGAACAAGACATCCACTTTCAGAGAAGCAGATCATGATGATGTTATGTCAATCTTGATGAAGCTTAGACCTCATCTTCCTGTGCATGATGCCAACCACCCAGTTGCTCAGGATATGAATAAGAGGAAGGATTCAGGTCTGAGGGCACGGAGAGACATGATCCATATGCCTAGAGGAGGAAGACTATTGTGGATTACATGTTTTATACCAAGGAGCAACAAGGCTTTTATGAGGCCATCTTAATTGACAAGAGTCCTGCCGTCAGTGACATGAGATATGTTGACTGGAAGTACATCAACGCAAATGAGGACTATTTTTCCCATGTGTGCAAGACAACTTACACTGCATTGTACTTGACAAGTTTGTTGGGAAGGAGTTCACTACTTGGAATGATGAGATGATCATGCACTTCTATTCCACTGCTCATTTTTATGGAGATGGCAGGATTGTCTGGATGATTGAAGAAGCAAGATATGAATCTACTATTGATGAGTGGGCTACCATCTTAGGAGTCCCTAAGGTTCAGTATGGTGACTTGGATGTTTATTCTAAATGCAAGGAGAGTCACAATGCTATGAAGGACATGTACACTGCTATTCTAGCTGTTGACTTGCAATCTCACAAGTTAGGCTCCATTTAGTTCCTGCAAGCAAGCCTACGTACGATGAACACTATCGTGAGGCATACCCTGATGCCCAAGTCTGGAGATGAGAAGATGATTCGTGGATACTCCATCAACATGCTCATCCATCTTGGTACTCACACCAGGATTCGAGTGATAGATTTGATAGGAGAGACTATGAAGAGGGTTGTTGCTGACCAGAAGCGCTCATGCTGCTATGCACCCTATATTCAGATGCTTATCAACTCCAAGCTGGAGAAGCACATCTTTGCTCTAGATAGACCCCACTTGCCACTTCAGCCAGATTTTGAGGACAACGTTGTGGTGATGAACCCCGACCATCCCACATCAGCTGCAGCTCAGGCACATGCAGAGGCACAGGGAGAGGTAGCTACAACCACTAGTGCTAAGGTCCCCAGATCCAAGAACGAGCAAATGGATCTCTTGATATCCACTACCATGGTTATACAGAAGGACATCAAAACAATCATGGAAACTTAGGAGAGCCTTGCGAACATTATTGAGGATAGAGTGAAAACTCCTAACGACAAGGTTAATGGGCTGACTAAGATAGTCAATGAGCTCTTCAGAATCAAAGTTTGATGATGATGAGGATAGTGCACCTGTCAGGACGACTGCCCAGTTCATGACTAAGGACAGGACAACTACAGTGCCAACTTCAGAGACGAGGCCTTCATCTTATGCTCTAGGCATAGTGACATCAGCTCTATCAGCTCCAGTGCCTCCTGTATCTAGACCAACTCCATCCAGGACTTCAGTGGAAGTCTTCGCCGATGCAGTTCTCTCGACTCCGACATCGACTGCCGGAGGAGATCAGTCGAAGAAGGATTAGCTATATCTCTTCGAGCTTTTTGGTAACTTGTTGCCAAAGGGGGAGAAGTTGTATATAGATCTAGGCTTCGAGTGAGAGTGTGCCTGCCTTTTATTGTTGCTTCTCAAAACATTTGGACTTTTGGTTTGGATGTGAGATACTTTTGTGTGTGTTTGATCATGCACTATTATGTGTGATGCTAATATTTCCTGTTGTTTGATGATTATATGATGATCATTCACTTTGCTTGATGTGTTGTGCTATATTGTGAATTCTCATTACTCTCGCAAACCACCAAGTTGTATTTGACATGGAAGAAGTGCCCCATGTACCTAATCGATTGTGCATTTGCATTCAAACACAAATTTAAAAATAATGCACAAATTTAGGGGGAGCTCTTATTTTTCACATTCTTCTCAAACCGACAAATATATTCATTGATTATATCTTATGTTGAAGCTTTGATCTATATGTTGTCATCAATTACCTAAAAGGGGAGATTGAAAGCAAATTTGCTCCCTTGGTGTTTTTGGTAATTAATAACAACATATATGTCATTGAACTAATGTTTTCCACTAAGTATATTTCAGGAAAAGGTCAGTGATGGGTTGGAAAATGATTGTGGAATACCGTAAGATGTAAGGAAATAGTTTGACAAAGCTTTAAGCAAAGGACTCTACATTTTACCTTTTGTGAGAAATCACTTTGAGTCCATAGGAAAGCCAATACTATTAAAAAGGGGTAAGGTTTTGTTGGTGAACAAAGTTCTCATACGTGCACAAGTGATAGTCACCAAATAGGCCCACAAGCTCCTCCACAAAAGTCTATCCAAAGCCAAATACACAAAATCGGTGCAACCAACACATTCCACTCAGTGCCACCGATTCCAAACCTCAGACAGACTCAGCCATACCCTAGCTTTTCGGTGCAACCGATTCTGCTTCAATGCCAACAAGTTTGGGTTGCCAACTTCCTGTTACGCAAGTTTACAAAATCGGTCCCTCCGAGTTTTGTGAATCGGCGTCACCGATATTGGCAATCTTACCGTTGGTCAGCTTATCGGTGCAACCGAGTTTTATGTATCGATCTCACCAAGCTTATTGGTACAACTTTGTTGGATTTTTGGAGATGCCTATATATACCCCTGCACCACCACTCACTCGCATGAGAAGCACTCAAAACAGTTCCCCACTCATACTTACTGCTTTTCTCAGAGTGAGCCACCTACTCATGTGTTGGGTACATGCCATTCCATTCCAACCATCTGAATCTTGATCTCTAGCATCCCCAAGTTGCTTTGCACTCAATCAACCTCTTCTACCAAGACAAATCTGATAAAGAGTGATTGTGTGTTGAGGAGTCTATCATCTTGAAGCACAAGAGTAAGGAGTTCATCGACACTATCGAGCCTATTACCTTTTGGGATTGGATCCTCCTAGATTGGTTAGGTATCACTTGGGAGCCTCCTACTTATTGTTGTGGAGTGAACCAAAAAGTTTGGAAGGGCAAGGAGATCGCCTACTTCGTGAAGATCTACCCCGAGTTAGGCTAGTCCTCCTACTTAGTATAGTCAAGGTTGCTTCTTCGTGGAAGCCTCCGTGGGAAGAGTCCTCCATGAACTCTCGCGACCGTTACCCTTCGTGGGTTGAAGACTCCATGAAGATGGACGTACGATAGCAACACCTATTGGAACCGCTAGAAAAATCATCGTGTCAGCAATTGTGTTTGCTCTTCCTGCGCCCTCTTTACTTACATGCTTGTCTTTACTTTCCGCTGCTATACTCTTAGACATGCATGTGTAGGGTGTACTTGACATACTATGAATGCTAAAATCTGCCAAGAATTAACATTTGGAAAAAGTAGATTTTTATTTGGTAAAGTAGTCTAATCACCCCCCCTCTAGCACTACTTTCGATCCTACAAACCTACCCTTTGAAATTATGTGTGATGCTAGTGATTATGTGTCACATCCCTAGCTAGATGTCATGGGACAGCATGGGTGTTGCATCATGCTACAATTTTGCATCAACATGAAATGGGGACTAAAAGAAACCCCATGCTCACATTGAATCAAGAAAATTCAAAGTTGGTGAAAATTCAACAAATCCAAAATGCCATTAGAAAATATTCCCTATGTCTGATAAATATGGAGATGATTATAAGAGGGGTCATTTTAAATATTTGAACAACTGAAGGAATTTAAAAATAAATGATAAAGCTACTGAAAATACCAAATAAAGCATTATCATTAGTTTAATTTCCAAAATATCCTGAAACTTTTTGGATAAGTTTGAAATATTCAAACTTCAATATATAAAATATTTGGGATATTTTAAAATAGCATATGTGCCTGAAAATAAAATGGACCAAATGTCAGAAATGGAATAACAAAAAGAAAACAGAAAAGTAAATATTAAAATCTTGCCAGGGCCAGGGAAGAAGCCGGCCCAGCCCACCAGGGGTGAACCGGTCTTCTTCAACCTCCAGCCACAAGGACGCCGGGCGCGTGGTCGCCGTGCGCTGGCCACCTCATGCCTGTGTGCCTGCCTGGGTGGAGGGATAGACTCCAGGGAGACATCCAGATCAAGCCCTCCGTCCATTTCTCCTCCTCCCAGTCGCCGCAGCTCTCAATCCCCCTTTTTTCCTCCTAGCCGCCATGGCCGAGCTCTGCTCGAGCTCGCCGCCGTCGTTCTAGCCACCCCCGCGCCCCTCTGAGCGCACCGGTAGCCCCGCAATGACCCCCTCGTCCCCCTTGTGATGCTAGAAGAAGCCGGGAGACCTCCACAACATTCCGTTGCCGTTTCTTCCCCGCCGTCCGCCGAAGCTTTCCTTCCGCGATTCGAGGTCGTCTGCGCGTCCCCGAGCTCGCCGTCTCCCCCAGCACCCCCGTCATGAGCTCCTGCTCTGTTTCCCCCTCCTCTTGTGCCTTGTCCCTCGCCGTAGGCGCCGTTCCCTTGCTGCTCGAAGCTCGCTGTCGCTCGGGTCGTCGCCGGCTATAGCTCCGGTGGCCCCTCGAGCCCCCTCTGCCATAGCGCTGGATGCGCGCATGCACGGGCTATCTCCCGGTGCCCTCTGCGCGCCAAATGGTCGCCGGAGGCTTAACTCCAGCGGATCGCCGCCGTGCGGAAGGTCGCCGTCGGCCCCGCTCCGGTGGGCGCCGACGTGGCCACCATCAGGGGCTAATCCCCCCTGGTTAATTAGCCTCCTGCCACTGACCAATGGGCCAAAAGGTGGGTCAAACCCCTCGTCAGCGCGGAGTTTAGGCCCTTGTCACTGACATGCGGGCCCTGAACATTAGGTTTGACCTGGTCTGGTCAGCCGACCAGCTGACGTCGTAGTGACATCAGGCTGACGTCATATTTCATTTTCCAGTTTTAAAATAATTCCAGAAATTGTTTAAAACTTTAAAAATTCGTATAAATTAATCTATAAATCAGATGAAAATAATTTATATATGAAAATTTATCAGAAAAATCGAATAAATCCAATGGTGCTATTATCATGCATGTTAGAGCAACGTTTATAGAAGAACATTGACATTTGCTAATAGGTTAGTTTATGGAATTTGAAATGAAGAACAATTTTGAACCTATATTCAAACTCCCTTCAAATTAACTTGGACATTAGTTGCATTAGCTCATCCATACATGCTACCATGTCATGATCATGCATCATATTGTTGCACTTGCATGTATTGAATGCTATTTATATGCATTGCGGTAGGCCCTGCTTCTAAGGATACTCCCGAGTATTCCATCGAAGGAGAGAACCTTCTCGCTACCCAGCAAGGCAAGCAACCCCTCTTCATCATTCCGATAACATCCCACTCTCTTGCTCCTGCTCTTGTGCATTGCATTAGGACAAACGTTCACTTGTCTGTCATACATGCTAGATGAACCTATTCTTATGCATGACCTGTCACTGTCCTAGTAAATAGCTAAACCTTGCAACCTAGCATACCAGGTAGATGCTTGTGCCATGATGTGATTAGCTTACTTTGCCTGCTATGCTTGCTATGCTTAGAGTTATGTCAGGTCTGATTCATATGGGTGATGAACCGAGTGAAACAATGATGTTCTAGTGTGATGAACTTATGCTGAACCCGATTTGGTAAAGGTAGCGATGAGAGGCTATGTAGGAGTACATAGCGGGTTGTATCATTGGGACCATTCTTAGGAACTAAGTTTCGTGTGTGTGATCCAGGACTAGTTACTACCACCCATTGGGTTCCGGTAACTTGACCCCTCTCGACTTATCAGTCGCTTAGTCCTTAGTCCAGGAGTGGCAAGTAGTTTCTGGTGTTTATAGCATGCTGGAGGCCGTGCGTAGCGTTGACCCTATGGGTGGGTTATGACGCAGTAGGTAGTGGGACGGTGTACCAAGGGTCACCCGAATGGTGGGCTTGGGAACCATGCGCACATCTTTTGGGGCCATAGAGGAATCTTCGGCCGGACTTCCATGCGGGTTCAGTCTCAAATAGGCGATAGCCTGGACTAGAGGTCCTATGTGACCGACGGTCGTGGCCGACTCCCTCGCTGGGCTTCCGCTTGAAGGTTGCGAAGGTGCATGGTTTTATGAGCACACATAGATAAGTGGCGAGATTGTGTGTGAAGAAGTACACCCCTGCAGGGTATGAAACTATTCGAATAACCGCGTCCTCAGATATGGACTACTTGGATAACTTATGTTGTTCATAGATAATCAAATGGATACTCATAAAAATATCAAGATAAGTGTGAGTACCGTGGATGGCACCCTCCCAGGAGAGGGAAGTGAATCCATGGTGGTGTATTGTCATGGGGTTAGTGGACTCGTGTGCGATATTTAAAATTTAAAAAAAGAGTTAAAATTGTGTAGTGTATGTTAGCCATGAGTCAAAGCTGGCATTGCTGCATAAACTCCACCACCCCCTTGTTGATACATGAGCATGAATAGACTAGGTCCGCTTTAAAGACTTGCTGAGTACGTTTGTACTCATGTTTGCTGAATAAATGTTGTAGATGAGACCCAGGAGCCATCAGGTGGGTTCTTTCTAGATGTCAACGATGCCGAATAGTTGGTGTCCCAGCTATGACCCTATACCCTATGGCGGGCTGTAGATAGTCAGGCCATGTGCCTTTTTATCTTTTCATCTGTTTGTACTCCGACAGCTTATGCTTTCGCTTGGTTTGTATGAACTTGTTGGTATGACTTGAGTGTCGGGTCATGTGACCCATATATGTAAGAACATATTATGCAAGGCTCATCTGAGCCTCTTAGATAAAAGTTTTTGAATTTATGTTGTGATGCCATGGTTGTATCTATGCATATTGGGCATGTCGTGCGTACGTGTGACGTGCAACGGTATGTATGGGACCATGTTCACATACGTGAGCCAAAATACGCAAACGGTCCCGGCTAAGGTAAGGCTGCAGCCATGGAGCTTACCGTGCGTGAGGCCGCAAAGTGATGTGATATGTTACAGTCTGGATTCATATGACTTAGGATCGGGGTCCAGAAATTATGTCGTTGGTGCTGTCCTAGGACAAAGAGTTCATAAGAAATTAAATGTTACCCATTATGCTAGTAAGACTCTAGCATTTGTGTTTGCTTGTGACAAGTTTAGACCTTATAGTGTTGATTACAAAGTAACTGTTGACACTGATCATGCTACTATTAAATATCTTATGGAAAAGAAAGATGCTAAACGAAGACTTATAAGATGGGTTCTTTTGCTACAAGAATTTGATTTGCATATTATTGATTGAAAGAGTGTTGAGAACCCCATAGTAGATAAATTTTCTAGGTTATAAAATGTTCTTGATGACCCACTACCTATTGATGATAGCTTTCCTGATGAACAATTAGCTGTCATAAATGCTTCTTGTAATGCTCCATGGTATGCTGATTATACTAATTGCATTGTTGCTAAATTTATACCGCCTAGTTTCACATACCAAGAAAAGAAAAATTTCTTCTATGATTTGAGACATTACTTTGGGATGACCCACACCTTTATAAAGAAGGGGTAGATGGTGTTATTAGACGTCCTCCCCTACACTAGAAGGGGTAGATGTGTACCTGAGCATGAACAAGAACAAATCCTACGCAAGTGTCATTGCGAGGCCTACGGAGGACACCACTCTGGAGATCGAACTACACACAAGATTGTTAATAGATCTAGAAAGAATTGGCCTAACAAACTTTGTGATGCATTATGGGCATATAGAACTTCTTATAAAAACCCTATGGCTATGTCTCCGTATAAAATGGTTTATGGTAAAGCATGTCACTAACCACTTGAACTAGAACATAAAGCTTATTGGGCAATTAAAGAGCTCAACTATGATTTCAAACTTGCTGGTGAGAAGAGGTTATTTGACATTAGCTCACTTGATGAATGGAGAACCAAGGCCAATGAGGATGTCAAGTTGCTTAAAGAAAAGGTTAAGATACGGCATGATAAAAGGATACAAAAGCATGAACTCAATTTAGGTGATCCTGTCTTGCTATACAATTCTATTTTGTGATTTTTTGCAAGAAAAATTCTCTCCAAATGGGAAGGGCCTTACATTTTCAAGAAAGTATATCGTTCCGGTGCCATGAAGATCAACATTGTCGAGGGCACTAACCCGAATATCCTCGTTTTCTCACGACAGATGCCATAGGGTGGCTTATCGTAGGTGGTTGTGCCCGAAGGACGCCGACGGTCCCCGGGTGCGAGATTGGGCACAAGCGGTGATGGCACACAATGTACCCAGGTTTAGGGCCCTCTGAGGGAGGTAATACCCCTAGTCCTGCTTGGTTTAGTTGGATGGATGGGTATGAGTACAATGGTGCTCCTGGAGCTGTGTCTAGAGGAGGAAGAAAGAGCAACCGGCTTGTCTTCCTCCGCTGCTAGAAGGGGTTTGGTGTGTGTGTGTGTGTGTGTGTGTGCATGGGGGGCTCTGGGGATTTTATAGGCCAACCCCCGGCTCTTGTAATATGTTCTAAGTACAGGGGCGGGGGACCCGGTTAGAAGTCTCTCCAGCTGGTCAGGGGGTCCCACCATTCGTGCCGTCTCATCGTCGGTGGGGTCCGCCGGCTGAGCGGTCCCATCTCCCATTGGGGCCCGCCAGCCGGCTCTGCGATTGGCCCTCGCCCACCTACAGTGGCACAAATTTCCTGGGGGGGCGTCATCTAGAGCCAGCCGGCCGAAGTCACCGGTACGGCCGGCCGCGTTGTAGCCATGCCGGGCAGGTCATCGAGTGGGTGCGGGCGTGCCGGCACTATTCCTTCGCTATGTCGCACTCAACGAGGTCAGCAGCCGGGACGGTTAGACTGTAGCCATGCGTTGAAGTGCGTCAGCGGCCACTGTAGCCACAGGGCCGCCCATCGTGCCGGTCGTGTCGCGTCGCCGTACCCGCTCGTAGAGGGACGGGACGTCGCATGTCTGTCCTGGGGTCAACGGACTAGGCGGCCCGGAGGCAGTCGGCCGTGCCCAGCCGGCCGAGGGCCGAGCCGGCTCCATGACCAACCGTCCGGGGCGCCAGCCGACACCAGCTGGTGCCATACGTCCTCCAACTGTCCACGACCATCCGACCGCGTAGTTATTATCAGAAGAACAAGGGAGGAGACCCCGTTGCTTTGGCCTACCCAGGGGTAATAACCCCGTTAGTAGTCCCCGAAGTCGGCGGGGGCCAGCGTTCGGCAGACGGAGGGGAGCCGGTGGCATCTACCCTGCTATACCCGCCTCCGACTTGGAGGCGAAAGGGCAGCCAGGTCCGCCGTTGGACCCGACGCCTTGGGTACTGTCGCGCCGCCCCGGGAACCAAGCCAGCACGCGGCGCGCCACGTGGTGAGTGATGATGGCATCGGCCCCGTGCACGCTGGGAGATGAGACGTCGCGTGGGCCTAGCTCGCTAGGCCCCAGGCGTAGCGCAGTAAACCTCAGGGCGCAGGCTGGGATCATCTGAGCCCCGAGGCGGCCGTTATGGCCCGGGGCCACCCACGCGCGCGCGGAGTTTCCGGTGGGAGTGGGCGCATTTAATCCCACGTCCCCCGGTCTTGGCCTCCCCTATAAAAGGAGAGGAAGGGCAGGGGCGGAGGTACCCGCGCCACACTCGCCCTCTTGCTGCCCATCTTCTTGCTTCCTTGCCCTCCTCGCGCGACATTACGCCCGAAATCGCAACCACGCACGCAAGCCGTACTGCCACTGTGATCGCCGACCGATGCGACAGTAGTTGGGCGGGCTCCATCATGGTCAAAGCAGACATAGCCGAGCTCCGTTGCGTGCGCATGCTACCGCCGGAGGACCAGGTGGTCGCACGCGCGCCGAGTGAGGAGGTGGCGCCAGCGCCATAGCCGGGGGAACACGTCATGTTCTTATGGCACTTCTCCCGAGGCTTCGGGCTCCCGGTGAGTCATTTCTTCCGCCTCTTCGTTGATACTTTCGATCTTCAACTAGATAATCTTGGACCCAACTCGATTCTCCATCTTTCTGCCTTCACGACGCTGTGCGAGGGGTACCTCGGCGTCCTCCCTTTTGTTGATTTCTTCAATACTCTTTTTTACCTCAAGGCTGTGAAAAGCGATGCCTACGGGGGCACGGTGGTGTGCTACCGCGGCGTTGCTTCCTTTCCTCCTCTTTCCCTTATCGACTCCATCAAGGGGTCGGACCGGACGTTCTTCTACGTGAAGCACGCCGACCCGAAGAAGGACTATATCCGGCTGCTGTTGTTTGACGACAGGATGTCCATCCAGATCAACTAGGTTGCCAATTCCTCGTAGGGCACCTTGAGATCCCGCAGGTTGGCTGCAGGGGTGTCATAGATGGGCATCTTGCCGCCGAGGATTTCGGCGACCACGCGACCGCGGTCCCGCACAGCTCCACGCCGGCTGGCCTTGGTAGGCGGAAGCATACTCACGCTACGCTGCCTCCATGTGGCACTGCGTGGCCACGAGGGCGGTGGCGTCCTCGAACAGGACGCGACGAGCCGCGTCGAGATCGGCCGTGGCGGTGTCGGGGTTCGCCGTCGAGGCGATCGGAGTGCTCAAGCCTCAGAGGGCCGCGCCGAGCAGGGAGGACATGCCGATGCGGGCAGCGGCAGTGCTAGCCACGCCCCGCACTCGTCTGGAAGCGGTGGAGGAAGTGATGGGCATTACTCCCACGTGACCGTGAGAGCCGCTGGACTGAATCACAGCGAGTGCGCCCATGGCCGTGGGTGGACCAGCATAGACGAGCACCTACGCGGGGTACTCGTTAGTGGCTGGAGTCTCGGCGAGGCTGAGCCTGCCGAAGCGCTCGGTAAACGTGTCAATGTCGGCTGTAAGGCTGACGGAATTGCCAGCAGGGAGTGCCGGAGCAAGCACCACGAGCCCGCGGTTTTTCCTGAGCGTGCGATGACGGTAGGGAATGGCGAGGGGTCCCGCCCGGAGCATGAATCCGGCCGGCACCACGTACGTCCCCACGGTGGGTGCCGACTGTCGTCGTTTTCTCACGACAAATGCCATAGGGTGGCTTATCGTAGGTGGTTGGGGCCGAAGGACGCCGACGGGCCCCGGGTGCAAGATTGGGCACAAGCGGTGATGGCACACGATGTACCCAGGTTCAAGGCCCTCCGAGGGAGGTAATACCCCTAGTCCTTCTTGGTTTAGTTGGTTGGATGGGTCTGAGTATAATGGTGCTCTTGGAGCTGTGTCTAGAGGAGGAAGAAAGAGCAGTCGACTCGTCTTTCTCCGCTGTTGGAAGGGGTTTGGTGTGTGTGTGTGTGCGGGTGATCATCCATCCCCGCTGGATGTGGGGCTCGGGGGGATTTATAGGCCAATCCCAACTCTTATAATATGTTCTAAGTACAGGGGCGGGGGGACCCGGGTGACAGTCTCTCCGGCTGGCCAGGGGGTCCCACCATTCGTGTTGTCTCGTCGTCGATGGGGTCCGCTGGCTGAGCGGTCCCATCTCCCGTTGGGGCCCACCAGCCGGCTCTGTTATTGAACCTCGCCCACCTACCACGGCATGGGTTGCCCAGGGGGCGTCGTCTAGCGCCAGTCGGCCGAAGTCTCCGGTATGGCCGGCCATGTTGTAGCCACACCAGGGCAGGTCATCGAGTGGGTGCGCGCGTGCCGGCACTGTTCCTTCGGTTGGTCGCACTCGCCGAGGTCAGCGGCTAGGACGGTTATACTGTAGCCATGCGCTGAAGTGCGTCAGCAGCCACTGTAGCCACAGGGCTGCCCATCATGCCGATCGCGTCGCGTCGCCATACCCGTGTGAAGAGGAACGAGACGTCGCATGTCTGTGCTGGGGTCAATGGACGAGGCGGCCTGGAGGCAGCCGGCCGTGCCCAGCCGGCTGAGGGCCGAGCCGGCTCCTTGACCACCCATCCAGGGTGCCAGCCGGCACCAGCTGGTGCCGGACGTCCTCAAACCGGCCTCGACCAGCCGACCGCGTAGTTATTCTCAGAAGTGAAAGGGAGGAGACCCCGTTGTGTTGGCCTACCGAGGGGTAATAACCCCGTCACCGAAGGTGGTAAATGGGCAAAGAATCAAACATTATATCTCAGGTACTCCCATAAATGTTGAAACCAATATTATCAATACCATAAGTCTGGAGGAGTACATTAGGGAGACCTACCAGAACATTTCACACTCGGAAAAGGAATAGGTATGTGATACGGTAAGCAAACCGATTGCAAAACTTTCCCAATAGCAATTTTTCTCCATTTTGGAATATTTAATAAATTTGGAAAACTTAAAGTAGTCCGAAAGGTGCACAAGGAGGCGACAAGCCTGCAGGGCACGACCTACCACCTGGCCGCGCCCCTGTGGCTTGTACGGCTACCTCGTGCACCCTCCGGACTCTATTTTCTTGTGGTTTACTCCTTTAGGTCGGTAAAACTTCGTTATATAATCTCCCAAAGGTTTGGACCTTCGTATCACGACAATACCTCCTGTTTTCGTTTTGAGTTGTTTTTTCAGCAGAGTTAGAGCAAGATGTCTTTGCAAGAGTCGGTCGGGGAGAACCGTGTCTCTCACCCGACACCAGGGCCCGAAGCATACAGTGAAGCCAACCACTTTGGTAAGGACACGGAGGAAGAGATGGAGGCCTATTTGAAAAGGGTGGATGCCATGGAGGAAGACCAAGAAGTTACCTCTCGTCTACATCGTGGAGTCATGTTGGAGGAACTTCAGAGCTTAGCAATTCCGAATACGGTCGTCCTTCCCAATGCTAGATTTCTTACTTATGAAAATATGAAAAAGAGTGTTTCTTCTTCTCCTATGGCAATGAAACATCCATGGCTGATGGGAGCCCTAACCATCACCGGAAAGCTTCGCTAGGAGATAATGGATCTTAGACGGTAAAATAACAAGCTTGAGGAGGAGAATCGCATTCTGAGGGGCATCATCGCCATGAATATAACATCACCACCTCCAAAGAAAGACATCTAAACACATGGGTATGGGCACTCCCCTTAGCTTCTGCCAAGCTTGGGGGAGGTGCCCCTATATCTTATCACCATCAGATCTTTTACTTCTATCGTTTTTCCTTGTTTGATCCTTGTGGTTATATCTTTATCTACTAGAATAAAGTTTTTAGTATGATATAGCTTGGAGTTTTGCTTTTTTCCCTTATGTAAGCGAGTCCGAGAGTTATATAATAAAAAGTAGTTTTTATGCGAGGGCTTTGCTTTTTTTGCTATGATCTTGAGAAAAATAAAAAACTAATAAAATACGAATAGAATAAAATCAAAGAATATATATGATGATCTTATGGGGAGTGATGACTTCACATATAAGAAGTATGTCGATTGAAATTTGTTGGGGGTTGAGAAACATAGCGATTGGTCATTGATGCAATTAAAAGGAAGTAATAAAGAAAGAGAGGTTCACATATAAATATATTATCTTGGACATCTTTTATGATTGGGAGCACTCATTAAAATATTATATGCTAAGAAGTTGATGTTCGGCAAGGAAGACAACATAATGGGTTATGTTTGCTTATTTCTGAATAGAAGTTATATGGTTATAGATCCTCCAACATTTAGTGCTTACTTCCACCTCATACTAGCCAAAAATTCCGCACCAAGTAGAGATACTACTTGTGCATCCAAACACCCTCAACACAGTTTTGCCATGAGAGTCCACCATACCTACATATGGATTGGGTAAGATCCTTCAAGTAAGTTGTCATTAGTGCAAAAAGCAATAAGAATTGTTCCTAAATATGTATGATATTTTACTGTAATGGAAAATGTGTGTTGTACGAACTTGTGATGGTAAAGAAATAAATGCGACGAACTGCATAAACGGTTTCTATCACAAGGGGCAATACAATGTGGCTTTCCTTTGCATTAAGGGTTTGCACTTCCAAAAACAAAAAGTGCATGGCAACCTGTGCTTCCCTCTGCAAAGGGCCTATCTGTTACTTTTAGTTTATAAGCACTTACCTTTATGCAAGAGTCATGGTGATCTTCACCACTTCCTATATTTTGCCTTTCTCTCTTAGCAAGCATTATGTGTTGGGGAATGATCTAGACACATATATCCACTCGGATCTACGTGATCATGAGTTATTTCTACTGACATTACCCTGGAGGTAAATAGTATGTAGGCAAAACTATAAGCCGATATCTTTCTTTGTGTCCGATTGAAGCTTTGACATCATGATTACCGCGTGAGTGTTAGCAATTATGAAAGACTAAAATATGATTGAGTATGTGGATTTGCTTTACAAGCTCTTATATTGACTTTTTTTGATGTTATGATAAATTGCAAGCCGCTTCAATGATTGAGAGCATAGTTTGTTGGTTCCCAATAGAGTTCTTGGTTCATACTTTATCTTGCGAATGAGTGGTTACTGTAGTTTGAGAAATTATATATCAATAAGTATAGTTGTTCTAAAGATGATCATGATGGCCTCATGTCCGTATTTTATTTTATCGACACCTCTATCTCTAAACATGTGGACACATTTATCGGTCTCAGCTTTTGCTTGAGAACAAGGGAGGTCTAAGCTTGGGGGAGTTGATACGTGCATTTTTAATCATGCTTTTATATGGATATTTATTGCATTATGGGCTATTATTACACGTTATGGTTCAATACTTATGCCTTTTCTCTCTTATTTTACAAGATTTACATGAAGAGAGAGAATGCGGGCAGCCAGAATTCTAGACTAGAAAAGGAGCAAATATGAGAGAGCTATTCTCCACAACTCCATAAGTCCTGAAAAGTTACGGAGAATTATTTTGGAATATGTGAAAAATATTCGGCAAAACCAATACCACACGGGACCCACCAGGAGGTCACAAGCCTACTTGGCGTGACCAACCCCCCTGGTCGCACCCTTGTGGCTTGTGGGACCCCCAGCAGGCCTCTGGTGCCCATCTTATGCTATATGAATGGTTTTGACCTAGAAAAAAAATTATAAGAGAGCTTTTGGGATGAAGCGCCGTTGTCTAGAGGCGGAAATTGGGCAGAACCAATCTACAGCTCTCGCGGAGCTATTCTGCTGTGGAAACTTCCCTCCTAGAGGGGGAAATCGAAGCCATCGTCATCACCAATGATCCTCTCATCAAGAGGGGGTCAATCTCCATAAACATCTTCACCAGCACCATCTCCTCTCAATACCCTAGTTCATCTCTTGTATCCGATCTTTGTCTCAAACCTCAGATTGGTACCTGTGGGTAGCTAGTAGTGTTAATTTCTCCTTGTAGTTGATGCTATTTGGTTTACTTGGTGGAAGATCATGTGTTTAGATCATTTATGATAATTAATAGTACTTGATTATGAACATGAACATGCTTTGTGAGTAGTTACGTTTGTTCCTGAAGACATGGGATAAGTCTTGTTATAAGTAATCATTTGAATTTGGTATTCGTTTGATAAATTGACGAGATGTACGTTGTATATCCTATAGTGGTGTCACGTGAACGTCGACTAAATGACACTTCACCATTATTTGGGACTAGGGGAAGGCATTGAGAAGTAATAAGTAGATGATGGGTTGCTAGAGTGACAGAAGCTTAAACCCTAGTTTATGTGTTGCTTCATAAGGGGCTGATTTGGATCCATACGTTTCATGCTATGGTTAGATTTGCCTTAATTCTTCTTTCATAGTTATGGATGCTTGCGAGAGAGGTTAATCATAAGTGGGAGGTTTGTCAAAGAAAGAGAAGCACCCAAGCACCGGTCCACCTACATATCAAACTATCAAAGTAACGTGAATCAAATGAGCATGCTAAAAACTAGCTTGACAGAAATTCCCATGTGTCCTCGGGAGCACTTCACATTATATAAGAGTGTGTCCAGGCTTTTCCTTTTCTAAAAAAGTATTGGGCCACCTTGCTGCACCTTTGCTACGTTTATTACTTTCTACTGGTTACAAATTACCTTATCACAAAACTATCTGTTACCGACAATTTTAGTGCTCATAGAGGATACCTTACTGAAAACTGCTTGTCATTTCCTTCTGCTCCGTGTTGGATTCGACACTCTTACTTATCGAAAGCAATACGATAGATCCCCTATACTTGCGGGTCATCAAAGGACAGTTCAGTGGTGCTGCTTAAACTACTCCAAATATTTTCACAAACCCGTGTGTGTTTTGGTGACAAAGATGATACTTGAGCTAAGTCTGATAACTTGGCATGGTGATGAACTTGAGATGTTCAACCCCTGCTTACGATGATAACTGAGACTTTTTCACATGAAAACCTGTCGGCAGTTGATGCATGCTTACTCAATTTACTTGATCATATCATTACACTTAAAATTAGATTTCTACAAAACTTACCTACTTAGTGCTATATCATGCATTGATGTACCTTGTTCCAAAATATGGGTTGCTTGCTAGTTCATTCAAAGTACTCATTGGCTTGCCACTGGTTATTTAAATGGCCAGGCATGGAAGAGCATAACTATGGTGAAGAGTTCTTTGGTGACAAACATGCGAACCCGGACGCGTCCCAGTCAAAATGCATGTAGGTTTAAGGTAGATGGCATGGGTTCACGCTTTTGATCAAGATTTCCGTTGCTCGTTATGTTTAAGTGTACTGCCCTAGTTGGCCTTCATTTTTGTTGAGATGGTATGTAAGGATGTAAGACCCTTGTATTCTAGTTTTTGTGTGTTCAGTGAGCATTCATCCTTGGGATAACTGTGCACATGCATTCGGTGACCACGAATTATGAGTCGAGGTCCCTACAAAGCTCGTATGAGATCCATACTGGCTATAGGAAGCCCTTAGTTAGCATGGAAGTTAGCAAAGATAAAATCCTTTTCAAAAATTGCGCCTAGTTGCTAGGTGCAACCATTTCTACACTTCTATTCTCTTCTAGCATATTTCAAACCCTTCCTGACTCTCCTCCCTTCAAACCCTGTAGATGGCCATCGTACCCGAAGCCTTCCTAGCATCCAGCTTTCTACTCCTCCTTGGGGATAGCTTTTAGAAGTGCCAGTTTCGCCAACCACCTGTTTTCCTCTACCATGAACACTGGGTCGATGCCATCGCGAAGGAGTATCACGTTGAAGTGTTCGTGAAGGCACACGACTCCCCGACTAGTTGGTTCTTTGAAGGGCCATAGATGAAGACCCTAGCACTCACAGTCGAGATAACAACACGCAAGGCACTTGTCTACCTTCGAGTCTTCATTCCGGAGATGGCTGACGAACCCGCTATTCGTTAACTACCCATCCGAAAGGACGACATCGGCAAAAGTCAGACACAGCTTCTAACCAAGGAGGATGGCATGCCCCTTAGATTCCAGACTTACTTTAGCCTCTGGATTTTTGTCACATGTTTCGGGTTTGGAGAACAAGGGAATCATACCATAAGGAGTCCCAGCAAGCAACCAAGTCTTCCTTCCTCTTGGACAGGAAGCACAGCACTCCACCACCTGAGTCCGAGAATCCTCGGATAGGATCAGCCATGTACACCTCATGCCAAGTCGAGTCCATGTAATGGTTCATATTAAACCATGTGTGCTTGTTGTTTGTTTTTATTGTTTGTGTTCTGATGCAAGTCGCGCTTTTTCCTTGGGCAACATGTAAGCGACTCCATTGTCTATCTTATCTTAATATATGTGATGGTCTTTCGGCCTTTGATTTTACCACACTTGCACTATACAAACACCCTTAGGCGCACTTTCTCCGTTAGTGCTTTTCCTCTTGTCTATCCCAGTTGTTTGACTAGGCTCCTCCCAATAGGATGGTAACTTCAACCCACAATAGCTCCTTCACAAACACTTAAGTCGGCAACTTCAGGCTGGAGGACACCAGGAGTAGCCACAAGACGGCATTCCCTGGCAACCACCTCCACTAGAGAACATGACCATAGCTTAGTTTCTCCAAGTTCTCCATGAGGAACGCTAAGCCAACACTACTGCTATCCAGCAGATGGCTCAAGCCCTCGTGAACAAATAGCAGCAAGCCAGGAATGACAATGGCCAATCCACTCTGTCTAAGTTCGTGAGAATTCGCCCCCAACCTTCGTCGACACTGCTGAACCCCTGGATGCTAATGACTGGATCCCCACCATCGAGTACCTCCTTCCACAGGTCAATTGCACTGAGGATCGTGAGAAGGTTCTTTATGCCTCTCACTGCCTTGGAGGTACTGCCAGAGCTTGGTGGGATGGATTCAAGGTCATGCATGGCGATCGTATAATCACTTGGGATAACTTCAAGGAAGGATTCCACACCACCCACATTCCTTCTGGGATCAGGCCTATCAAGAAGAGAATATTCCGAGCGCTAACGCAAGGAAGTGGGTCTGTCAAGGACTACATGCAGAAGTTCAACCTACTATCAAGGTATGCACGTGAATATGTCAACATGGAGGCTGCTAAGATGGAACGCTTCGTGGAAGCACTTTAGCAGACCCTGCAGTATCAGCTCATGTCTGCGATAGTTGAACCTTCTTCCACCTGGTGAACAAGGCCCTCATGTTGTAAGACAAGCGCCGTGCCAAAGAATACACACGCAAGCGCAAGATGATTAGTTAGGGTAGTTCCAGCAACCAGAAGACTCGCCCCTAGGAGCCAGCCCTAGCCAAGCCAACCTATCAGCCGCAGTAGGCTAGACGTCCTACACCTTGTCCGAGCTACCAGCCTCAGCAATATGCCAATCCCAAGGTAGCTTACAACAACCCCAATAACAACAACGACGCTCGGAACAACAACAACAATTATGGTCAGGTCACTTGCTTTGGGTGTGGTTAGCCTAGACACATCTCTAAGTAGTGCCCGAACAAGAAGCCAAATGCACCGTGCCCCAATGTGTCAAACCGAGTACAAGGCCGTGGAGCGCCACCAAGGAACCTAGCTTCCCGCAACCAGCCCAACAATGGCAAGGGTCGTGTGAATCACATCACCGCTGAGGAAGCCCAGGAATACCCGGACGTCCTACTGGGTACGTTCCTCGTCAACTCAACCCCAGCAATCGTACCGTTTGATTGTGGAGATTCACATCCTTTTGTTACTCAAAAGTTTGCTCTAGAGAGTGGTTTGAAGCCTACACCCCTGGGTAGTCATATGTTGATACAAACCCCGGGTTCGGTTATGAAGTCCAAGATAGGATGTAAAGGAGTTGAGATTATCATCAACGGGGTAGACTTCCTAGCAGACCTCTTAGTTCTTGATTCACCGGGCTTGGACGTCATCCTTGGCATGAAGTGGTTAACCAAGAACCAAGGCTACTTGGACTGTGCCAAGAGGATCGTTACCATAACAAATAGCCAAGGATTAGAAGTCAAGTATGTTCCCATACCTGCCTCCACTCGAGCCCCTCGGGCTAACTGTCTGTGAGGAATTGAGTTGGATCAAGTGCCAGTGGTATGTCAATACCCGGATTTATTTCCCGATGAGCTGCCCGCAATGCCTCCTGACTGCGACATTGACTTCATCATCGAGCTAATTCTCGGAGCAAGACCCATTTATAAGAAGCCCTATAGAATGGGATATGAAGATTTCACTAAAATGAAGAAGCAACTGGAAGAGGAGCTCAGAGAGGGATTCATTCGCCCTAGTGCCTCTCCTTGGGCTCACTTGTTCTATTTGTCTCAAAGAGGGACATAACTATCCGACTCTGTGTCGATCACCGCTCTCTCAATGAGGTCAGAATAAAGAACAAGTACCCACTCCCAAGATTGAAGACCTATTTGATAAGTTGAATGGGGATAAGTTGTTTTCCAAGATCGATCTCAAGTCTGGTTACTAGTAGTTGAAGATCAGGCCCCAAGACATTCCGAAGACGACATTTGTAACCCGGTATGGCCTGTATGAATATACACTCATGTCATTCGGGTTGACTAATGACCCTACCTAATTCATGTACCTCATGAACAAAGTTTTCATGGAGTACTTGGATGAGTTTGTTGTCGTCTTCATTGATGACATACTCATCCTCTTCCAAGTCCGAAGAAGAGCATGAGTGACACTTGAGATTGGTCCTAGACAAGCTTCAAGAGCACCAACTTTAAGCTAAGTTCAGCAAGTGTGAATTCTGGATACATGAAGTTGGATTCTTGGGTCATGTGTTGACTGCAGAAGGATTGTCGGTGGATCCTGCCATGATCGAAGCCGTGACTGAATGGAAATCCCCAACCAATGTGAAGGAAGTCAGAAGCTTCCTCAGACTCGCGGTATACTACCACAAGTTCGTCGAAGGTTTCTCGAGCTTTGGCCGACACATGACTCAGTTTCCGAAGAAGGACAAGATGTTCAATTTGATGCCAAAGTGTGAAGAAAGCTTCCAATAGCTCAAGAAGAGATTGACAACAACCCTAGTTTTGGCCACCCCCGATATTCACAAGGAGTTTGTGATATATTGTGATGCATCAAGAACTGGGCTAGGAGGTGTTCTAATGCAAGGAGGTAGAGTCGTAGCATATCTATCCAGACAACTACATCCTCACGAAGGGAACTATGCTATTCATGATCTTGAGTTGACAGTCGTGGTTCATTCCTTGAAGACCCGGAGACATTAAGTTCTCGGAAGCGATGTGACATATACACAGACTACAAAAGTTTGAATTTTATTTTCACCCAAAGGGAATTGAACATGAGGAAGCAAAGATGGTTGGAGTTTATCAAGTATTATGACCCGAGTATTCAGTACCACCCTGGAAAGGATAACGTGGTAGCAGACGCCTTAAGCAGAAAGGCTTGTTCCTTGAATTCTATGATTAAAGAAAGCCTACCCGCCCTATATGAAGAGGTTGAAAGGTTTGGCTTGGAACTAGTTGCACCTAGATTCCTCGCCAACCTCGAAGCAAGTCCTACCTTGATGTATGATGTTAAGGAAGCTCAAAAGGGACATGATAAAAGGCATCAAAAGGAAGATCAAGGCAAGCAAGGCCCCAGGTTTCTCAGTGGATGAACAAGAAGTTGTATGGTTTGGGAATCGAATATACGTACCCATCAAACAAGATCTCTAGAAATTGATCTTGCAATAAGCTCATGACACTCTGTATTCCATCCATCCTGGAGGAACCAAGATATACCAGGACCTCAAGGAAAGATTCGGGTGGCATGGCATGAAATGGGAAGTAGGCATATTTGTTGCTAAGTGTGACATATGTTAGAGGTTCAAAGCTGAGCATCAGCGACCCGCTAGACTATTGCAACCTCTTAAAGTGCGTGAACGGATATGGGACAAAGTTGAGATGGACTTCATCACCAGATTACCATGGTATAGCAAGGGACATGATTCCATTTGGGTCATTGCCGATCACATGACCAAGGTAGCCCATTTCATTCCTGTCAAGACCACCTAGGACGGAAGCCAGGTGGCAAACCTCTACATCAACTACATCGTGAGTCTTCATGGAGTTCTAAAGGAGATTGTGTCGGATCGAGGAACCTAGTTTTCCTCATGGTTCTGGAAGAAGTTTCAAGAAGCAATGGGAACCAAGCTCTCCTTCGACACTGCTTTTCAACCCAGACCGGTGGGCAAACAGAGAGAGTAAATCAGATACTTGAAGATATGCTCCGAGCTTGTGTTTTGGCATATGGAGACAAGTGGGAAGATTCCCTACCATTTGCCGAGTTCTCCTACAACAACAGCTATCAGTCGAGTCTTGAGATTGCACCATTTGAGGTGTTGTATGGACGCAAGTAGCTTACTTCTCTCAACTGGTCGGAGACCGGAGAAGGACTAGTCTTTGGGCCACACAGCCTCCACGAACCAGAAGAGCAAGTTCAACTCATCCGAGAACTCCTCGACACCGCCAAGACAAGACAAGACAAAATAGCTACGCCGAATCTCACTGCCAATAAGTGAACCTCAACTCGGAGACTATGTCTATCTTCGAGTCACTCCTCTCAAATGTACCAAGCGTTTCCACGTCAAGGGAAAGCTTGCACCAAGATATATCAGCCCCTTCAAGATCACTACAACATGATGAGAAGTTGCCTACTAGCTAGAACTACATTTTGAGCTATCAAATGTGCACAACATGTTCCATGTGTCACAACTATAGAAGTGTCTCCAAGTTCCCAACCACCCCATCCTCTACAAGGACAACGACCATCAGGCATCGACCTTCAGCCAGACCTCACTTATCGTGAGCGGTCAGTTTGCATTTTGGATCAAGCTGAGCGTTGCACCGCAAGCCGCACCATCAAGTACTTCAAGATCCAATGGAGCAACCACACTGAAGGAGAAGCAACCTGGGAGCATGAAGAATATCTTATATCCGAGTTCCCTTATCTTTTCAGCGCTTAGCCTAGGAATCTTGGGGACAAGATTCTTGTAAGTGGGTAGGCTGCCATACCCTATGTTGTATCACTTTGCTATAATGTGGATTTACAAAATTTTGAACCAATTAAAACTTTTGAGTGCATATGCTTGTTTGAATAGTTGCTTGTTTGCTTGATTGGTTAATTGTGTATGGCACTCTTAGGTTCTACTCCTCTCCATATATATGCCATGTGTGTGGTACCTAAAACTTTTTTTATCAAAATTTATTTTGGCCAATAAGGATTTATTCAAATTAGGTTCTAAAACCCCCCTGAGTTGAGGTTGCACTTCAACTCCTCAAATTGGGTGGATCATTTTCCCCAAAGGCTTTATTTGAAACCTACTATATATATGACTTCCCAAAACCACCAAATAATATTTTTAAATATCATTTTACCATTTTATTTAAAGGATTTTTCTTAAGGCCAGAAATTATCTTTTATATTGGGAAATTATTTAAATTCTTTAAAAATATTTGAGAAAATTTAGGGAAACTCATTGGACATATTTTCCATATATATGAGTTTCAACACATGTTCATGTTCGAAATCATAGGCAAAACCCCTCGATACCCTTTTTCTTTAAATCAAGATTTTGAAATATTTCTATAAGAAATATTCTCAATAAATTCCAAGAGAATTCCAGAAAGTCACACATGCTATATGTGATGATCTTTCAAAGTTTCATCTCAATCCCCCTTGATTTTCTTTACCAAAATATTCCAGAACCATTCCTATCCCGATCAAATTTGAGCAACTTTACATTGTGAAGTTTCTTCCCTTGATCCCAAACTTTGTGGACATGTTCCTTTACCCAAATGATGATGCCACACCAAGTGGTGGAGCAAGGAGAATGGAAATTCATGCATAGATCTTCAAGAAACGATTCTGATGATATTTAGGGTTGACAAGGTCTACATAGTGAACTTTCTTCAATCAATATCAAACTTGATCATCAACCCTATTTCTAATCACTATTTGACCCTACAATGTAAATCTCAAGTCAGGCAAACTACATTTGCTTGCCCAATCATTGATCAAACACCTTCTGGATATTTAGTAAATATATGTTTTCACATCCTTCTGCGGTTCTCCTTCACTTCAAAATTTTACCACAATTCCTCCTTGTTGCATTTTACCTCCAGTAAAAAAACCAAGTCCATAAGCCACTGATTGATGGGATAAAACCCTTAATTTACCCTCTGGATAGCAGTAAAACACTTCTCTCTTCCCTCCCCCCTCATCCTAGTCAGACCCCAAAGCATCCTGTGCCAATTGCTCATTGTATATTATCCCCTGGACCCACTTGATAGGGTTGGCCGCGCCCGAAATGCTGTTGGCATTCCATGGCATGCCATACGAGAGCTTTGGAGCGCGCTATAGAGCCCGACCGCACTGTAGCCGCCACCCTCTACATGGCCCTGACAGCGTCAGGCCTCCCCCTCTTGCCACTTGTCCCCCTCGACATCGACAAAACGACACCTTGTCGGCCCCTCCTCCCGCTCCCTCCATCGGCTTCTCTCACACGCATCATTGTCGCCCGGTTCATGCAACCGCGGGCCTCGCACGTGCGAGCCGCCCCTACTCTCGCTTCTCTCCTGCGGCCTAGACCTACCCCCAGGAACGCCCTCGACACGTCCGCTCTCCCTCCCATGGCCTCTAGTGAGCGTTTCTTCCTCTCCAGCGCAGGAGCTCTCGATGGACCATGGGGCACCTATAAAAGGGCCCCCTTGCGTCCCTCTCTCCGCTCTAGATCCCTCCTCTCCCTTTCAATCTTACCCCCACACATCACCCCCTTCATTTTGGAGATAAAACGCCCGAGATCGAACCGGATCTCGCTGCTACGGGCCATTGATGTTCGCAAGGTAAACAGCCTCCTTCGCCCTTGTTCCCTCCCAATCTGGAACTCCTACACCCCTGACCCTTTTGTCTCCATTTCCCGTGCTTATCGCAGCCGGAGGCGTTGGGTTCGTCCTCTTCCTGAATCACCGCCGCTAGACTTCCTCGTCGCAAGTGAACGGGAGCTCCCAGCACCCACCTCAACCATCGTTCGACTCGCGGAGGCATGCTGAGCACATCAATGTCATCAGCTCCTCCCCTCGGGCCCCGCATCACCGACGGTGAGCTCCTCTCCTCCCCATCCCAAGGAGGGGGATGACAGGTGGGACCCCTCTATCATCCCCTGTCCTCTCCCTGTCCCACTAACGGCTAGGGCCCAGCTCTCTGGTTTGAAACCCCCTCAGTCACGCGCACCATTTCACTCTAGGCCAGATTCCATTCTCGGCCGGCTCAGTTGCGGTTGTTCTGGCCCAGTTGGCTCTGAGGCCTTTTTGTTTTTGTTTTTCTTCCAGATTTCCACAAATCCCACAGAATAAAATACTTATTCAAATCCAAATATTTTTCCACCACAAATCTTGTAATATTGTGTTGAATTTTAGAGTGCCACTTGTAAAAATATATGAAAACATTGTATGCACTGTTTTATTTTAAAACCTCCTTTTGGCATTTTTAGCCACTGTTAAAAATAATTTTGAAAACCTTTTTCACCCCAAAACCTTAGGCAAAAAAAATAGTTTTGTTTTTTTGATTTTTCATAATAGAGTATCATTTTTGTAATAGAGTTTGTGCTCTGTTTTTGTCGTAATGCTTATTATTACCGTTATTTTATCAGGATGATAGATTACAATGCTAACGAGGGAATTGGACCCAAAGACTTTGTTGAGCCAGGCAAGCAGTCCTTTGACCATGACTATGAACCTTTTTATTTGCTTGACATATAACACTTATTTCCGTGATGTTAATCATTTTGATGTGGTGTCCCCCCCTTCGGTGGGATGCCTCTGATACTTTACCCTTGATATTTGCATCTTTCATGACCCTACCATCCTTATGAAGGTTGGGTGGGTGGGATTAGATAGTATCCTTAGGAGATGCTATGCAAGTGGGATCAGGAATATGCCTGGTGATGGAAACAAAATTATTTCAAAGAATTTTTGAAAATCCCTTCGGGTGCCACTGATGCCCAAGGGAGATGATGATGAGCTAGGTAACCACTTCACAAAGAAGTGGTTTACTAGAGCAAGTGAGTGTGTGTGTTTTTGAAAACGGATTAAATTTAAGATTTCTCGACCGTCCCAAGCTTACATGTACAACCACGATAACATTTATGGGACGGGGCTTTGTTGATTACCTTGGTGGGTACTAGCATAGAACCCACATTACTAGTGGCGGGAGTGACGAGGTCACTCTCGATATGGGGTCGTGCCTGGTAGGGCGACCATGCACTGTTTTTACATGCACCGGGCACATCATTGCATGCCCATATGGATGATACGTGTGATGTACATCGTGAGGGATGGCACGAACGAGTGGTCTCTTTGTTTAGTATGGCTAGGGGAAAGGCATTGTTTGGGTGCTCACCTCAGGTATGTAATATACCGCGAGTCATGGAGACACAGAAGTTCCTCGTGTCTTGTGGGTAAAGTGTGCAACCTCTGCAGAATGTAAAACTATTCGAATAGTTGTGTCCACAGACAAGTTCAATTGGGTGGTGTTGCTTAAACTACATCCAGATGTTTTCACAAACTGGTGTGTGTGTTGGTGACAAAGAAGATACTTTAGCTAAGTCCGATGACTTGGCATGATGATGAACAAGACATGTTCAACCCCTGCTTATGATGATAATTGAGACTTGTTCACATGAAAACCTGTCGATAGTTGATGCATGCTTACTCAAGTTACTTGATCATATCATTACACTTAAAATTAGCTTTTTGCAAAACTTACATACTTAGTGCCATATGATGCATTGTTGTACCTTGTTCCAAAACATGGGTTGCTTGCGAGTACATTCAATGTAATCATTGTCTTGCCACTTGTTATTTAATTAGCCAGGCATGGAATAGCAGGTCTATGGTAGAGAGTTCGTTTGGGATGAACATGCGAACTAGGATGCTTCCTAGTCAGAATGCCTGTAGGTTTAAGGCAGATGGCATGGGTTCATGCTTTCGATCAAGATTTCTGCTGCATGTTATGTTTAAGTGTACGACCCTTGCTGGATTATCTATGTAATACTTGTCCTAGTTGGCCTTTATTTGTGTAAGACGGTATGTAAGGATCTACGACTCTTGTATTCTAGTTTTTGTCTATTCACTAAGAATTGATCTCTAGGATCACTGTGCTTGTGCATTCGGTGACCATGACTTATGATTCGGGGTCCCCACAGTCAAACATTCTTATACGATGGGTAATGCCACCAATCAAACTCAAAGATATTGCTTTTATCTTCACTATTTCTCATGTCTTCGAGAAACTGAGTTTATCTTCGAATTAAATCTTATTTTTTCAATGCTTGCACGTGTACTGTTGAATATTCTTTGCAAAGCTATATTTGGATTGGAGCTTTCTCCTATACAATATTTGTCCTATAGCTGCATCTTAACATTTTCCTAGGCAAATGTGATCGGACCAAATATTCTCATCTGTTCTTACCTTGTCTAACTATGTTCTAATCCAGTCATATGCATTCTATATGGACACGTGTTCATTGTCTCCACTGCATCCTTGTCAGCCAAAGACAAATACAACCAAATGTTTAATTCTCAAATCCCAACAATCTCCTTGTTTTTAGCAACAACTCACACACCGCCGCTTCGATTTTGGTTGTGGGGTCGTCACATGTGATGCATGTTTGCCACGTGCCCCACTTTAACCGAGGAGTCTGGGGCATTTTCCTCTAAATGGTTCGGATGACCCCATCCTTATAAATACAAATGACTCGGTTAAATTATTACTCTCCACTTCCTCTGCCACCCTCATGCTCCACACCCTAGAGCCGTCGCTGGATTTCATCCCTGCCGACGACGAAGTGCTTAGCTGCAACAACTTCTCCGACAACGTATACTCGTGCCTGCCACAAAAATCTACATCTCGTCGCCGCCGTAGCTATCTGCCTCAACCAAGTTAGGTTGAGGAAGATCGAACTTCTTGGCCTGCTCAGCTCGTCGAGTTATTCTTCGTGTTCTTTGTCGCGGTAAATAATTCGCTATTTTTACCGCCTGTTTGATCTGAAATTTTTATCGCAAATATTCGGTTGATGTTTATCCACCTTCCTCACAACAACATCCAGATCTAGATCTCTCTTTGCCGAATACTTTCACTTTTTGGTCTAAATTGGGTTGATTTCTCACTTGTACAAATCTCAGACTTGTAGGAATATGAAACCATGATATTCTATATAAAAGTGAATGTCTTCGGTAAACAAGGTCAATGTTTTCAAAACACTGTTTTATCTTCAAAATATTCTAAAAATGCATATGACCTCTCCTCTTCCCTTGCATCTCTAACTCTTTCACAGGTACATGTATGTAGCAGAATTGCTTGGATCTCATAGTTTGAATTCATTTGTAGACTACTTGCAGATACATTTCGAATCACCCGGTGTGTGCTCTCATTTGCGCACATGTGTGAAGCCTTTGTCGAAGCCAATGGCAAAGGATAAGTTATCCAAGAAGGGCGGTCGGAAGAAACACACGAATAATGTCAAAGATCTTCCGCCAGAGTTGTATAAGCAATACAAGTCTGATGATGAAGAAACTTATGCACAATGCAAGAATCGAATCCAATGGATTCGAAGATATTTGGTGGACAAGTGGTTCAGGTATCAATTTGTTACAAATGAGTATGCTGAGTAAAAACCTAGGAAGGCACCCTGGACAAATATCATCTAAAAAATATTCATCTGAAGTCAAAGTCTGAAGTAAGAAAGATTGGGTTCTTCCCATGCATGGTAAGTCCCCCAATGCCAAGCAACCCACATCCATCTAGCATTCTTCGTTGTCCCAAACCTGCTAAATCTGACTCTGAGGAAGATGATGAAGGGAACCCTCTAGCACCTGATCCGAAACCTCCGAAAAAGTCAAAGGCTTCGAAGCAAAAAACTTCAGAGGCACTCAACCTTGATGACTCCATGCCTCAAGCTTTGCGATCACCCTACGTTGATCCAGAAGAGCCCGAGGAAGAAAATCGCCTCCAGAGGCGGATGAAAAGGAAGGTTGTTGCTGCAAGACCTAGACCCACCGTGTCCTTGATGGATGCAACCAACATGATTGAACTATCTGACGATGAGTTTGACGATGAAGCCTTAGCTCGGCTCATCCAGCAGAAACAAGAGGAAACCGACCGTCTCGACGATTTACGTCTCTTCGATCTGCCATTTTTGAACACTTGATTGATGAATGGTTCACTCATCCCTCCCTCCAACTTCCAATTGGACTAAGTGTCACGTTTCAAGGGCTGGTGAATGAGGACCTGACAGTGGCTTAGAAAGCCAAGCAGATGAAGGGAAAGATCAGCCATGAAAAATATCTCTTCAAGAAGAATGTGCACAGGCTCTCAGCCCCTCAAATTCAAGGATATCATCTCATGATGATAGATCTTACGGCTTAGTTTGAAAAGCGGTATGGAGCTTTCAAAGGCACCCTAGCGTGTCTCAAGAGAAAGTCTAGGATCATGGTTCAAGCCCATAATGACATGCCAAAGAGGAAGGCATTGGTCATCCTTCCCTTGATCTCGCAATCATTGAATGCTTCAAACAAGATTTGATGTCTTCAGATCAGACAGCTCCAACAAGGCCTTCTCCCTGCGGCATTGTGTGTCCCGCTAGTTTGCCAGACCAAGGACAAGTCCCTCTTACACTGACACATCAAGCAAGAATACCAAGCAGGCTGAAGCAGATGCCATGAAGTGCAAGTGTGTTGCACCTTCTAAAGCCCCACCCATATCATTGCCAAAGACTAAGAAAGTTAAGTCTTCATGCCAAGCTCAACCTCAACTGCCTCCTCCTTCTCAAGAGGAGCCACTTCGTGTGTCACCCATCTCTGTTCCTCCACCTACCTCGGCAAACACTGAGAGGCATGTTATACTTCATGAGTCTTCTACCATAGAGGCTCCGCACACTAAAGATATTCTAGTTGTCAACACCACTACAGCTGAAGACATTGCTCCTGAAGCAAATGTTGATTGCAATGAGGTGCCTCAGGTTGATGCACCCTTGGTATCATTGCCCAAACAAGAAAGCGGCTTGGTGGGCATTGGAGCTCCAATTAGGCCTGAGATTCCAGAAGCTGAACACAGAACTCCTTCTCCGTCGTTCTTTCCAACTGCTCCACGGTCTCTAGAATCGCCATTTGATGCCATGGAGACAGACACTACTCCTCATGCGTCGCCCCTCAAAATCCTTCATCGTGGACCAAGACCTCCTATGGCTTCAATGCATAGCATCCCTGAAGATGAAGCTCATGACTCACCAACTACACCAGTTGATGAATTGCTTATGATTGAAGACATTCCTCGAGATCAGCCTGAGCCAGAAGCCACTTCTGCTGAAGACATTGTAGCTAACACTACTCTAGGCAACGAGTATGCCCCTGATGGTCCTCCTGTCCCTGCGAACCATCAACCAATGAAAATGATGAGAATATTGTCATGGCTCAGAATAGGGAAGGAGAAATGGTTCCCACAAGATGGCCCCAGCCCATTACTCCACCTGGGATGGGGCCTCGTTATGAATTCCATCTCAATCGGTGCTCCACTGTTATGAATCCAATGCCTCGTCTTACATGTCTTCGATAGTCTGGCCCTGCAAGACCAACAATATTTGAGCTCCAATCGTCCAAGGATATAGTCTGACATATTTTGGAGTGCTCCCCAATGTTAGTACTACATGTGTGTGGTTTATGGTTAGAACAAGATCTTTCCCCATAGGCATATCAGCTTTGAAGCTATGAAAGGTCTTCCAGTTTTGATCAAGCACTGGATTGTCTTCGGGATGTTGGATTGTTGCCATTTTGCACAGATCATGAAGACTGGAATGAGGAACTCATCCTCCAATTCTATGAAACTCTCCATATCTTAGGTTTTGGTCGTGACATGAATACCTCGAAGATGGATTTTATGATTAGAGATGAACACATCACTGCCACAGCATTGAATTTCTTCCATGCCACACCTCTTGCTGCCTCTGGTGAAGACATAGAACCTCGATCTGAAGCCTCTTTTGCTGCAACTCGAAGCCTCTTTCACATGCCTAAGCCAAATACGAATGAGATGCTCACCTTGATGAAGACTTTGGCTCAAGATGTAGAATTGCCAACTTCCTTGTTTGTTGATGATCTTCAGTATCTGCCCAGGACTATCTATCACATACTTCAGCACACAATCTAGCTAATCAAAGGGCACAACTCAACTCACAAGATTGAAGGGGATCTGAAGAAATTTCTCTACAATACTGTCTACGGCATCAGGTTCAATCTTAAAGATTTGTTCCTTCACAACCTCCTAGCTAATGGCATCAATCTCTTCGAGCCAAAGATCAATGCCCCATCAACCAACACCAGGTTTCTTCCCTCTGCTCGCAAACATGGCATTTATCTTTGAGATATTGAAGTTGCGCAAGCAGATCTTTATCCATCCAAGGGCAACAACCCGATTGTGGAGGGAATTAGTGGCACTTCTAATGTTGAAGGTCTTATCCTTCCATATGATCCTTCAAGGGCAAGACTAATTGGCACAATTCGTCAACTAAGATACAATGCCACCGCTACTAAAGCCACTTCTAGCACCTTGCCTCGCCAACGCCTGCCAAGAAGAGAGTGTGCCCTCACTAATCGAGAACTCCTTGTCTCTATGATTCAGAAGCAAGATAGGCATCATGAGTGGACTCTCCACCAAATGAATTCCATGATGCAAGATATCAATCATGTTCACAATATTGCCACCAAGAATGCATTTGTGGCCTATGAAACCAGTCCCCGCTTATGGAGGACCTTAACTATGCTGCCCCTGAGGACGAGCTTCACAAGGATGGATACCATCCAGGATACAGATATGGTGCACCACCTCCCAACACGGAGAAATGGCGCAAGACTCCATCACTCAAAGACAATGATTTCTCCTCTTTAGTTATCTCCATCAATGTCAGGCTTGCAGATGAAGCTGATGATGCAACTTCCCTGCCTCAGTCAACTCGGCGTCGCAACTCTGCACCAAGCTCGACTACACCAGCAACCCATGACTCCACTGTAGTTTCTTCATCAACTCCTGCTGGGCACGCGTAGTGTTGAATGTCTTCGTCCCTTTTTTGGTCATGCGATGACAAAGGGGGAGAAGCATTGGATGATAGTCTTTAAACAGGTCCACTAATAAGGGTTGGGCGTTGCTTTTTGTTAAGTTTACTTAAGTCCTGATGGACGTCTACACACTTCATGTTTACCATACTTTTTGGCACTACTTAAGTTATTTTATGTGCCGGAAGTCATAGTGCAGATGCCCATTTTTCATTATGCATTTTATTATCTTCGACATATCATGCATAGTGGTTGGATTACAAGATATAGGGGGAGATCTCCACAAACTACAACCTGCCATGTGCTCTTGCATTCCAAGCAAAATCTTCATATGCACATCTTCAGGGGGGGCTCTCTATATCTTGCAATCATAATCTTCAAAACCTTATCTTCACATATATTTATCCACGTTGAAATCTTCAACTAGTTTGATCAACAATCACCAAAAAGGGGGAGACTGTAAGTGCATTTAGTGCCACCCTTTGTCAGTTTTGGAGTATTGAAGATAAACATGGTTGAGGGACTAATGTGTTTGTGAGAGTTCACAAGTTAACACAGATAGAAGTCCCTAGAGTTTCGGTTTAGCCGTCAAAGACGACCCCCAAAAATGCCCGAGGACATTGATGACGACTGGAGCCATTGGGGGAATGCGAAGAAATTTGTTTGAAGAAAATGAAACGCGTAGTCAAAGTATTTTGGTAGTTTTGTTTCTTCTTTCCTGAGTCATAGGAACCACCATACTGTTAAGTGGAGTCGATGTGATGGAATTCATTTGCTGACATTACGCTCAACCCATACCTATGTATTTGAGTGAAGACAGTGAGAGGAAATCTCTTCCAGAGTTGGCTGAGTCATCTTTACTTGTATCCCAAGTAAAGTTGCCGCATGCATTCGTGACACGTGTTGGTTGGGCATTGACCCAGGGTCATTTTGGTCATATCAGGTCGGGTTGCCCGCTGGCTAGAAATAGCCCACCCCATCCACCATGAGAAGGTGGCTGGTTAGAGAGAGATACGGATATTGTCGTTTTTGAGCAACCCACCTCGAGGATATTGAGCGAGCAACATCCTGCGAAGATACACCTAAACACCTAGAGCTAGTGTGTTTGAGCATCATCGAAGACATTCTATTCTGAGAGAACTGAAGACTTTTTACACTTGAAGACTGTGATCTTCCAGATGGTTAGGCGTTTGGGTCTAGAGCATCCAACAGTCATTGTGGATTGTCAGGTGACCAAGTTTCTACGGGTTTCAGAAGTCTCCCCTGAAGACTTACCTGAGTGATAGGGCGCTGTGGGATCGCTAGAAGGGTATGTCTAGAGGGGGGTGAATAGACTTCCAGTAGAAGTTAAAATCTACACAATATCCAAAGGTAAATGTTGGTAGATTTTAGAAATTATAGAAAGTCTAGCACACCCTAAACATGCAAGTCATCAAGTATAGCAGCGGAAAGTAAATACATGGCCCATGGAAGTAAGGAGTTGAGACAGGGGGATCAAACACATGAATGACATGAAGATTTTTCCCGTGGTTCCGAGAGGTGGTGCTATCATATGTCCATGTTTATGGAGACTTCAACCCATAGAGGGCAATAGTCGTGAGAGTCCACGAAGGGATCTACCCACAGAGGTTTCCACAAAGAAGCAACCATGTATATACCATGATAAACTACGTCCATGGAGGACTAGCCAAACTCGGGGTAGATCTTTACGAAGTAGGTGATCTCCTTGCCCTTCAAAACTTCTTGGTTCACTCCACAACATGAAGTGGGAGGCCCCCAAGTGAGACCTAACCAATGTGGATGAACTCTTTGCCCTTGTGCATCAAGATGATAAACTCCTCACAACTCAATTATTCTCTCACAGATTTGGCTTTGGTGGAAGAGATTGATTGGGTGGAAAGACACTTGGGGAGGCTAGAGATCAAGATTCATATGGTTGGACTGGAATGGCATGATCTCAACACATTAGTAGGTGGCTCTCTCTCAGAAAATCTAATCGGATAAGTGCGGATCTGTTTTGAGTGCTTCTCTCGTGAGTGAGTGCTGGTGGAGGGATATATAGGCATCTCCAAAAATCCTACCCTTACACCTAAATTAACCAACTCGGTGACATTGATGTGTGAATCTCGATGGTATCGAGTTGCTCCAAATGTATAAAATTTTGAATCTTAGTGAGACCGATATAGAAATCTCAGCTGTACCGATATAGAAATGTCAACGGTACTAATAAGGTGTCCAACGGTGAGAATCCAAATATCGGTGACGCCGATCCAAAAACTTGGAGCTTCTGACTGTTGGGAGACGTAGTAGTAAATCAAAATTTTCCTACGTTCACCAAGATCTATCTATGGAGAAACCAGCAACGAGAGGGGAGAGATTGCATCTTCATACCTTTGAAGATCGCTAAGCGGAAGCGTTACAAGAACGCGGTTGATGGAGTCGTACTCGCAGCGATTCAGATCGCGGTAGATCCGATCAAGTGCCGAACGGACGGCACCTCCGCGTTCAACACACGTGCAGCCCGGTGACGTCTCCAACACCTTGAACCAGCAAGGAGGAAGGAGAGGTTGGGGAAGGGCTCCAACAGCAGCACGACGGCGTGGTGGTGGTGGAGTAGCAAGGTATTCCGACAGGGCTTCGCCTAAGCGCTGCGGAGGAGGAAGAAGAGAGGTAGGGCTTCGCCGTGAGAGAGAGAGATCAAATCCTATCTCAAAACATCCAAAACCTCAAGTATATATAGGAGGAGGGATGTGGAGGGCTGGCTTGGCCTCTACTCCAAAGAGGAGATGGCTGGCCGAATTAAAGGGAGAGTCCACCTCCCACAAGGGAGGTGGATCTCCTCCTTTTAAATCCTTTTTGCCTTATCTCCTTATCTCCAGCCGCATGGGCCTTTAGCAAAAGTCTTGCCCAGCCCAATAAGGGCTGGCACACTTTATCTAACAGCCCATGTGGTCCTTTGGTCGTCACACCCCTCCCGGGGGTTATCCGGCACCCTCCCGGCACTCCCGGTACACTACCGATGAGCCCGAAAACTTTCCGGTGACCAAAACTGGACTTCCTATATATCAATCTTTACCTCCGGACCATTCCGGAGCTCCTCGTGACGTCCGGGATCTCATCCGGGACTCCGAACAACCTTCGGTAATCACGTATACCTTTTCCCTATAACCCTAGCGTCATCGAACCTTAAGTGTGTAGACCCTACGGGTTCGGCAGACACGTAGACATGACCGAGACACCTCTCCGGTCAATAACCAACAGCGGGATCTGGATACCCATGTTGGCTCCCACGTACTCCACGATGATCTCATCGGATGAACCACGATGTCAAGGATTCAATCAATCCCGTATACAATTCCCTTTGTCTATCGGTATGATACTTGCCCGAGATTCGATCGTCGGTATCCCCATACCTTGTTCAATCTCGTTACCGGCAAGTCTCTTTACTCGTTCCGTAATACATCATCCCGTGACTAACTCCTTAGTCACATTGAGCTCATAATGATGATGTCTTACCGAGTGGGCCCAGAGATACCTCTCCGTCACACGGAGTGACAAATCCCAGTCTCGATTCATGCCAACCCAACAGATACTTTCGGAGATACCCGTAGTGCACCTTTATAGCCACCCAGTTACGTTGTGACGTTTGGCACACCCAAAGCATTCCTACGGTATCCGGGAGTTGCACAATCTCATGGTCTAAGGAAACGATACTTGACATTGAAAAGCTTTAGCAAACGAACTACACGATCTTGTGCTATGCTTAGAATTGGGTCTTGTCCATCACATCATTCTCCTAATGATGTGATCCCGTTATCAATGACATCCAATGTCCATGGCCATGAAACCGTGACCATCTATTGATCAACGAGCTAGTCAACTAGAGGCTCACTAGGGACATGTTGTGGTCTATGTATTCACACATGTATTATGGTTTCCGGTTAACACAATTATAGCATGAACAATAGACAATTATCATGAACAAGGAAATACAATAATAACCATTTTATTATTGCCTCTAGTGCATATTTCCAACAGTCTCCCACTTGCACTAGAGTCAATAATCTAGTTCACATCACCATGTGATTAACACTTACATCATCATGTGATCATATCATCATGTGATTAACACCCAATAAGTTCTGGGGTTTGTTCATGTCCTGCTCGTGAAAGAGGTTTTAGTCAACGGGTCTGCGACATTCAGATCCGTGTGTACCTTACAAACTTTCCATGTCATATTTGTAGATACTACTCCCGTGCTCCACTTGGAGCTATTCCAAATGGCTGCTCCACTATACGTAGCTGGATTTCTACTAAGAGTCATCCGGATTGGTTTTAAAGCTTGCATCATCGTAACACTTTACGATGAACTCTTTATCACCTCCATAATCGAGAAATATTTCCTTAGTTCTCAAGTTACTAAGGCTAACTTTGACCGCTGTCTAGTGATCCACTCTTGGATTACTCTTGTACCCCTTGACAGACTCATGGCAAGGCACACACAGGTGCGGTACACAGCATGGCATACTATATAGAGCCTATGGCTAAAGCATAGGAGATGACACTCATCTCTTCTTTATCTTCTGCCGTGGTCGGGTATTGAGTCTTACTCAATTTCACACCTTACAATACAGTCAAGAACTCCTTCTTTGACCCATCTATTTTGAACTCCTTCAAAAACTTGTCAAGGTATGTCTTCGTCGAAAAAACTTATCAAGCGAATAGATCTATCCCTATAGATCTTGATGCTCAATAAAATAGTAGCTTTATCTGGGTCTTCCTTTGAAAAACAAAACTTTTCAAACAACCCTTCATGCTCTTCCAGAAATTCTACATCATTTCCGATCAATAATATGTCAACTACATATTCTTATAAGAAATTCCATAGTGCTCCCACTCACTTTCTTGCAAATACAAGTTTCTCATAAACTTTGTATAAACTTAAACACTTTGATCACCTCATCAAAGCATATATTCCAACTCCGAGATGCTTGCTCCAGTCCATAGAAGGATCGCTGGAGTTTGCATATTATTAGCATCCTTAGGATTGACAAAACCTTCTGGTTGTATCACATACAACTCTTCCTCACAGAAACCATTACGGAAACCTTGTTTTGTCATCCATTTGCCAGATTTCATAATCGAAAAATGCAGCAACTGCTAACAAAATTTTAATAGACTTTTAGCATCGCTACAGATGAGACAATCTCATTGCAGTCAACTCCTTGAACTTGGCGGAAACTTCTTTGCGACAAGTCGAGCTTTATAAACGGTGACATTTCACCATTAGCGTCTATGTTTATCTCAAAGGTCCATTTGTACTCAATGACCCGCCAATCAACAGGCAAGTCTACCAAAGTCCATACTTGGTTTTCATACATGGATCCTTTCTCGGATTTCATGGCTCCTAGCCATTTGTTGGAATCCGGGCCCACCATCGCTTCTCCATAGTTCGTAGGTTCATCGTTGTCCAACAACATGATTTCCAAGACAGGGTTGTCGTACTACTCAGGAGCAGTACGCGTCCTTGTCGACCTACGAGGTTCGATAGTGACTTGATCCGAAGCTTCATGATCATCATCATTAACTTCCTTTTCAACTAAGTAGGCTCTACAGAAACATCTTTCTGTGTTGCGCTATTCTCTGGTTGAAACAAAGGTTCAACAACCTTATCAAGTTCTATCTTCCTCCCACTCAATTCTTTCGAGAGAAACTCTTTCTCAAAAAGGACCCGTTCTTAGCAACAAACACCTTTTGCGCTTGGATCTGAGATAGAAGGTATACCCAATGTCTCATTAGGGTATTCTATGAAGATGCATTTGTCTGCTTTGAGTTCGAGCTCGCTAGGTGAAAAACCCATTTTCACATAAGCGTCACAGCCCCAAACATTAAGAAATGACAGCTTAGGCTTCTGTCAAACCATAATTCTCACGGTGTCATCTCAACAGACTTAGATGGTGCCCTGTTAAAGTGAATGGATTTGTCTTTAATGCATAACCCCATAACGATAGTGGTAAAACGATAAGAGACATCATAGTACTCACTATATCCAATAGAGCACGACTACGACGTTCGAACACACCATCACACTATGGTGTTCCAGGAGGCGTGAGCTGTGAAACAATTTCCACATTGTCTAAAATTGCATACCAAACTCGTAACTTAGATATTCACCTCCATGATCATATCATAGACATTTATCTTCTTGTCACGATGATCTTTAACTTCACTCTGAAACTCCTTGAACCTTTCAAACATTTCAGATTCGTGTTTCATTAAGTAAATATCCCCATATTTACTCAAATCATCAGTGAAGGTAAAGAAAAACAACGATATCCACTGTGTGTTTCAACACTCATTGGACCACATACATCAACATGTATTAATTCCAATAAGCCACTTGCCCGCTCCATCATATTGGATGACGGGGTCTCAGTCATCTTGCCCAAGAGGCATGGCTCGCATGTCTCAACCGATTCGAAATCGAGTGAGTCAAAAAACATCCATCATCATGGAGTTTCTTCATGCGATTTATACCAATATGACATTACGTGGCAGTGCCACAAGCATGTGGTACTATCATTATTAACTTTGTATCTTTTGGTACCAATGTTATGAATATGTGTACTACTACGATCATGATTCGATAAACCATTTCGAGTGGGTGCATGACCATTGAAGGCATTATCCATGTAAACAGAATAACCATTATTCTCTAACTTATATGAATAACCGTATCGCACTAATCATGATCTAATCACGTTTATGCCCAACGCAAACACCAAATAACATTTATTTAGGTTTATCACAAATCCTGAAGGTAGAGAGAGCGTGCGATGGTGATCACATCAATCTTGGAAATACTTCCAACACACATCGTCACCTTTCACCTAGCTAGTCTCCATTTACTCCGTAGCTTTTATTTCGAGTTGCTAACACTTAGCAACCGAACCGGTATCTAATACCCAGGTGCTACTAGGAGTACCAGCAAGGTACACATCACTAACACGTATATCAAATATACTTCCATTGACATTACCAGCCTTCTTATCTACCAATCATCTAGGGTTTTTTCGCTTCAGCGAACATTCTCCTCATAACAGAAGCACTTAGTCTCGGGTTCGGGCTCAACCTTGGGTTTCTTCACTAGAGCAACAACTGGCTTGCCATTCCTGAAGTTTTTCCCTTCTTGCCCTTGCCCCTTTTGAAACTAGTGGTTTTCACTTAACCATCAACACTTGATGCTCCTTATTGATTTCTACCTTCGTGGTGTCAAACATCACGAACAACTCAGGGATCATCTTATCCATCCCTGGCATGTTATAGTTCATCACGAAGCTCTAGTAGCTTGGTGGCAGTGACTTGGAGAACTGCATTAATCACTATCTCATCTGGAAGATTAACTCCCACTTGATTCAAGTGATTGTAGCACCCAGACAATCTGAGAACACGCTCACCGATTAAGCTATTCTCCTTTATCTTGCAGGCAAAGAATCTTGTTGGAGGTCTCATACCTCTCAACATAGGCACGAGCTTGAGATCACAATCTCAGCTCCTAGAACATCTCATATGTTCTGTGACGTTCAAAACATTTTGAAGCCTCAATTCTAAGCCGTAATGCATGACGCACTGAACTATCACGTAGTCATCAAAAAGTGCCTGTCATATGTTCACAACATCTACAGACAACGCTTGAGGGAGTGATGCAGTTAGCGGTACATCAAAAACATAAGCTTTCTGTGCAGCAATGAGGACAATCCTCAGATCACGGACCCAGTCCGCATTATTGCTACCATCAACTTTCAACTTACTTTTCTCTAGGATTGTATCAATAAAACTGGGGAGCTACAGCGCGAGCTATCTACGACATAATTTGCAAGGACATTTTTAGACTAAGTTCATGATAATTAAGTTCATTTAATCAAATTATTAATGAACTCCCACTTAGATAGACATCTCTCTAGTCTTCCAAGTGATACATGATCCATGTCAACTAGCCCGTGTCCGATCATCACGTGAGACGGACTAGTCATCCATGGTGAACATCTCTATGTTGATCGTATCTTCTATACGACTCATGTTCGACCTTTCGGTCTTCCGTGTTCCGAGGCCATGTCTGTACATGCTAGGCTCGTCAAGTCAACCTAAGTGTTTCGCATGTGTAAATCTGGCTTACACCCGTTGTATGCGAACGTTAGAACCTATCACACCCGATCATCACGTGGTGCTTCGGAACGACGATCCTTAGCAACGGTGCACAGTTAGGGTGAACACCTTTCTTGAAATTTTATTGAGAGATCATCTTATTTACTACCGTCGTTCTATGCAAATAAGATGTAAACATGATAAACATCACATGCAATCAATATAGTGACATGATATGGCCAATATCATTTTGCTCCTATGATCTCCATCTTCGGGGCACCATGATCATCACTGTCACCGGCACGACACCATGATCTCCATCATCATGATCTCCATCATTGTGTCTTCATGAAGTTGTCTCGCCAACTATTACTTCTACTACTATGGCTAACGCTTAGCAATAAAGTAAAGTAATTACATGGCGTTTATGATTGACACGCAGGTCATACAATAAATAAGACAACTCCTATGGCTCCTGCCGGTTGTCATAATCATCGACATGCAAGTCGTGAATCCTATTACAAGAACATGATCAATTCATACATCACAATGCATCACATCACATCCTTTGGCCATATCACATCACAAGGCACATGCTGCAAAAACAAGTTAGACGTCCTCTAATTTGTAGTTGCAAGTTTTTACGTGGTTGCTATAGGTTTCTAGCAAGAACGTTTCTTACCTACGTCAAAACCACAACGTGATATGCCAATTGCTATTTACCCTTCATAAGGACCCTTTTCATCGAATCCAATCCGACTAAGGTGGTAGAGACAGACACCCGCTAGCCACCTTATGCAACTAGTGCATGTCAGGCGGTGGAACCGGTCTCACGTAAGCGTACGTGTAAGGTTGGTCCGGGCCGCTTCATCCCACAATACCGTCGAATCAAGATAAGACTAGTAACGGCAAGCATATTAACAAAATCGACGCCCACAACTGCTTTGTGTTCTACTCGTGCATAGATTCTACGCATAGACCTAGCTCATGATGCCACTATTGGGAGACGTAGTAGTAAATCAAAATTTTCCTACGTTCACCAAGATCTATCTATGGAGAAACCAGCAACGAGAGGGGAGAGATTGCATCTTCATACCTTTGAAGATCGCTAAGCGGAAGCGTTACAAGAACGCGGTTGATGGAGTCGTACTCGCAGCGATTCAGATCGCGGTAGATCCGATCAAGTGCCGAACGGACGGCACCTCCGCGTTCAACACACGTGCAGCCCGGTGACGTCTCCAACACCTTGAACCAGCAAGGAGGAAGGAGAGGTTGGGGAAGGGCTCCAACAGCAGCACGACGGCGTGGTGGTGGTGGAGTAGCAAGGTATTCCGACAGGGCTTCGCCTAAGCGCTGCGGAGGAGGAAGAAGAGAGGTAGGGCTTCGCCGTGAGAGAGAGAGATCAAATCCTATCTCAAAACATCCAAAACCTCAAGTATATATAGGAGGAGGGACGTGGAGGGCTGGCTTGGCCTCTACTCCAAAGAGGAGATGGCCGGCCGAATTAAAGGGAGAGTCCACCTCCCACAAGGGAGGTGGATCTCCTCCTTTTAAATCGTTTTTGCCTTATCTCCTTATCTCCAGCCGCATGGGCCTTTAGCAAAAGTCTTTCCCAGCCCAATAAGGGCTGGCACACTTTATCTAACAGCCCATGTGGTCCTTTGGTCGTCACACCCCTCCCGGGGGTTATCCGGCACCCTCCCGGCACTCCCGGTACACTACCGATGAGCCCGAAAACTTTCCGGTGACCAAAACTGGACTTCCTATATATCAATCTTTACCTCCGGACCATTCCGGAGCTCCTCGTGACGTCCGGGATCTCATCCGGGACTCCGAACAACCTTCGGTAATCACGTATACCTTTTCCCTATAACCCTAGCGTCATCGAACCTTAAGTGTGTAGACCCTACGGGTTCGGGAGACACGTAGACATGACCGAGACACCTCTCCGGTCAATAACCAACAGCGGGATCTGGATACCCATGTTGGCTCCCACGTACTCCACGATGATCTCATCGGATGAACCACGATGTCAAGGATTCAATCAATCCCGTATACAATTCCCTTTGTCTATCGGTATGATACTTGCCCGAGATTCGATCGTCGGTATCCCCATACCTTGTTCAATCTCGTTACCGGCAAGTCTCTTTACTCGTTCCGTAATACATCATCCCGTGACTAACTCCTTAGTCACATTGAGCTCATAATGATGATGTCTTACCGAGTGGGCCCAGAGATACCTCTCCGTCACACGGAGTGACAAATCCCAGTCTCGATTCATGCCAACCCAACAGATACTTTCGGAGATACCGTGCACCTTTATAGCCACCCAGTTACGTTGTGACGTTTGGCACACCCAAAGCATTCCTACGGTATCCGGTAGTTGCACAATCTCATGGTCTAAGGAAACGATACTTGACATTGAAAAGCTTTAGCAAACGAACTACACGATCTTGTGCTATGCTTAGAATTGGGTCTTGTCCATCACATCATTCTCCTAATGATGTGATCCCGTTATCAATGACATCCAATGTCCATGGCCATGAAACCGTGACCATCTATTGATCAACGAGCTAGTCAACTAGAGGCTCACTAGGGACATGTTGTGGTCTATGTATTCACACATGTATTATGGTTTCCGGTTAACACAATTATAGCATGAACAATAGACAATTATCATGAACAAGGAAATACAATAATAACCATTTTATTATTGCCTCTAGTGCATATTTCCAACACTGACTTGGTGAATCTAGGTAACAGAAAATTGCCAAGCTGAACTCTGTGGCACCGAAGTGGAATCGGTTGCACCGATGTGCTAGGGTCTGGCAGGGCTCTGTCTGAGTTTGGGAATCAGTGGGACAGACTGGAATTTGTTCGCATCATCGGTTTTCATGATTGTCTTTGGACAGAGATTGGTGGAAGAGCTTGTTGGTGTTTTTGGTGACTATAACTTGTGCACGTGGAGCATCTTGTTCACCAACGGTACCTTACCCCCTTTTAATAGTATTGTCTTTTCCTATGGTCTCAAAGTGATTTCTCACAAAGTAAAATGTAGAGTCCTCTTGCTTTGAGCTTTGCCAATGATATTCCTTGTCCTTATATTCTTGGGGATACTCTCCATACTCCTTAGCAAACCCTCTCCGTGGACTTTATCAGAAATACACTAGATAAAAGTATTAGTCCAAGAGACAATGTATGTTTTCATGAATTATCAAAACCACCAAGGGAGCATATTGTGCTTTCAATCTCCCCCTTTTTGGCACTTGATGACAACATACAATCAAAGCTTCAATTTAAGATAAGAAATACGTGAAGACTTTTATGGATACATGACTAATACAAGCTCCCCCCTAGATGTGTGCAATCCATTTTAAGGAAAGTTGCTTTTGAATGCATGAACACACACATGGTAGCAAGGACATGAGAAGTCATCTATATCTTGGCAATATGCATCAAATATATGAGAATGAATTGATTTCATGTTCAAGACTCAATCTTGCAAACAATATGTGCAAGAACCAAGAGGTCATATTGAACAAGAATATGATGCATATACTTACCTTGAGGTCCTTGAGCATTTAACATTAGGAGCACACTTGAGAAAACAATGTTAGGAAACACAAGTGTATTTGATAGTGAAAATGCAAATGATCCAAGAATACCAAGATATGGAAGACATATAATAAATATAATGGTTTATTGAGAGTGATATCTCTCCAAATAAGTTTAGAGTTTTCTCCCCTAGACAACAATGTGAAAGTTTTACTCTCTCCATGAATCATAATAGTTAGATACTAAGAGTAGGTAGGGCTGAGAAAAGTCTAGATCATATGAGAATTAAATTAATGATTCATCCTTCTCTATTATTCTTAAGAAGTTTTTTTGTGATAAGGGATCCTTGATATTTCTCCCCCTTTATATGGTAAGTTTGCACTTCTTGTTTTCATGATCATCTCTCCCCCTAAAGCATGAATGCTTAGATATTTCTCCCTTTAGTATTATATTTCCCCCTTTGAGATTATTTGTCCCTTTAGTATAAGCTTTGAAGCATCGGTATTTCTCCCCTTTGGCATTAATTTCCAAAAAGGTCACACAAGGGATAGATAAAGGAATCAATGAGTGGAAAGGGATCCCAGAGATTTAGGGCCATTGAGATTATTGAGACAAGGGTTCCCTGAAAATAGTTTTCTCCCCCTTAAGATCTGTAAAACCTTTAAAATTTCCTCTCCTCAGATGTAGGGATCCTTTATTATTTGAGATTATATCTCTTCATGTTCCTCCCCCTACATCATTGGAATCATTGAGCTGATCATAAAACAAGGCATACAAAGTTCAAAAAAGTGGGTGGGTCTGAGGCAAAAGGACTCGGTTGCACCGATATGTGTTTCTGAAGTAGGATTGCAATATCGGTAAGACCGAGTTTTTGTAATCGAATTCTCCAACATAGAAAACAGAAACTTGGAAACTTTGTCAAATGTATTTTTAGGAAGTCTCAAAAGATTTACAAGGAATTTTCATAAAATATTCTCAATGAATTTTAAGATATATTTTCAATGAATTTTCAGACGGATTTGCAATGAATTTTCATAAAGCTTTTCACTGAATTTTCATCTAGGTTAGAGTTCAATGGAAATGTCAAAGAGCAACACAAGAAGTGTTCTCCATTCAATTCTTATAACTAGATGATGGGCGGTGACTAGGTCACCTATGTTAGAGTATATTGACTTAAGGAGTCAAGCAAGAATACTTGATCAGAGGTCATACTCATCGTTAAGCATAAAATGGGGTTAGCATTTTTTAAGCATTTTAATGTCTCCATATTACTTGAGTTGATTTATCTCATTATTTGGAGTAAAGTTATCTCAAGGATATGAGTACACACCTTTGAGTGATGTTGATGACGTGGCTTGTAGGTGAACTTGATGAGGATGCTCGAGGTGGTGAAGTTCATCTTGAGATGGGATCTATCCTTTCTGTTTTTGTTCACTTCTCACCTATATAGGTTAATCATGCAAGAAAGAATATGATATATACAAAACACTTGATACCAATTGAGAGCAATTGTGAACCCATCAAATATATGTCAATGATATGCTTTTTTGTCTTCTTCCTTTCATAACCGAAGAGAAGTTGTGGATAATTGGTCATGACAAGATCGCTTATGATTGGAGTGGTTGGCAATCTTGTGGAGTGTTGTTCTTCCAAGTACCTACAAAAGGGATAGATGCAAGACAAGGGAGCATATAATTCCAAGATACATGATGTTCATGGTAAAGATAGAATGGAATGGTTAGGTAAGCTCATCCCCATGCATGCATCCGAGTGAGCTTAGCTCAAATTTGAAGCATCAATGATGTTCAACTCACTCCTTGATGACCAACAAGTATAGGGGATCTATCGTAGTCCTTTCAATAAGTAAGAGTGTCAAACCCAACGAGGAGCAGAAGGAAATGACAAGCGTTTCTCAGTAAGGAATTCTCTGCAAGCACTGAAATTATCGAAAACAGATAGTTTTGTGATAAGATAATTCGTAATGGGTAGCAAGGAACAATTGTAACAAAGGTGCAGCAAACTGGCCCAATCCTCTGTAGAGCAAAGGACAAGCCTGGACAAACTCTTATATAAAGCAAAGCGCTCCCAAGGACACATGGGAATTTATATCAAGCTAGTTTTCATCATGCTCATTTGATTCGCATTCGCTACTTTGATAATTTGATATGTGGGTGGACCGGTGCTTGGGTGCTATCCTTACTTGGACCATCCACCCACTTATGATTAACCCCTCCTGCAAGCATCTGCAACTACGGAAGAAGAATTAAGATAAATGTAACCATAGCATGAAACGTCTTGATCCAAATCAGCCCCTTACGAAGCAACATATAAACTAGTGTTTAAGCTTCTGTCACTCTAGCAACCCACCATCTACTTATTACTTCCCAATTCCTTCCTTTAGCCCCAAACAATGGTGAAGTGTTATGTATTCAACGTTCGCATAACACTACTAGAGGAGAGACAACATACATCTCATCAAAATATCAAACGAATACCAAATTCACATGATTACTTATAACAGGACTTATCCCATGTCCTCAGGAACAAACGTAACTACTCACCAAACATGTTCATGTTCATAATCAGAGGAGTATAAGTGATGATCAAGGATGTAAACATATAGTCTTCCACCAAGTAAACCAACTAGCATCAACTACAAGGAGTAATCAACACTACTAGCAACCCACAGGTACCAGTCTGAGGTTTGGAGACAAAGATCGATACAAGAGATGAACTAGGGTTTGGAGAGGACATGGTGCTGGTGAACATGTTGATGGAGATTGACCCCCTCTCGATGAGAGGATCATTGGTGATGATCATGGCTTCGATTTCCCCCTCCCGGATGGAAGTTTCACCGGCAGGATCTCCTTGCCGGAGCTCTAGATTGGTTCTGCCCAAGTTCCGCCTCGAGAAGGTGGCGCTTCATCCCCAAAAGTCTCTTAGGATTTTTCCACAAAGAAACCCTTCATATAGAAGAAGATGGGCCCCTGAGGGCTGCCAGGTGGGCCACAAGCTCGCTAGCCGTGGCTAGAGGGGCCACGACCAGCAGGCTTGTGGCTCCCTGGTGGGCCTCCTGATGTATGTATTTCGCCCAGTATTTTTTGTATATTCCAAAATAATTATGCATAGATTTTCAGAACTTTTGGAGTTGTGCAGAATAGGTACCTCAGATTTGCTCCTTTTCCAGTCCAAAATGCTAGCTGCCGGCATTCTCCCTCTTCATGTAAACCTTGTAAAATAAGAGAGAAAAGGCATAAGTATTGTACCAAAATGTGTAATAACATCCCATAATGCAATAAATATCAATATAAAATCATGGTGCAAAATTGACATATCAACTCCCCCAAGCTTAGACCTCGCTTGTTCTCAAGCTAAAGCCAAAATCGATAAATATGCCCACATGTTTAGATATAGAGGTGTTGATAACAAATAAAATATGGACATGAGGGCATCATGATCATCTTTAGAACAGAAATATATATTGACATATAATCTCTTATGCTAAAGTAACAATTCATTCACAATGGTAAACTATGAATCAAGAACTCTGTTGAGAACTTACAAACTATGACCTCAGTCATTGAAGCAATTCCAACTTATCATAACGTAGGAAAGAGTCAATATAACAGCTTGTAAAGCAAATCCACATACTCAATAATCTCTTAGTCTTTCACAATTGCTAACACTCACGAGGTATCTACGTGTTCAAAGTTTCATTCGTACACAGGGAGAGATAGCAGCTTATAGTGTTGCCTCCCAACTGTTTACCTCAAGGGTAATGTCAACAGTAATAACTCATGCTCATCCACTTCCGAGTGGATATATGTGCCTAGATCATTCCCCAACACGTGGCACTTGCCAGAAGATAAAGGCAAAAATAGCGAAGGTGATTGAGATCACCACGACTCTCGCATAAATGTAAGTACTAGAGAATAAAAGTAATAGATAAGCCCTTCGCAGAGGGAAGCAGTGGTTGTCATGCGCTTTTATAGTTGGATGCGAAATCTCTTAATGCAAAAGAATGTCACTTTATATTTCCCTTATGATAGAGAACTTTATTATGTAGTCCGTCGCTTTTATGTCTTCCCTATCACAAGTTTGTATAAAGTTTATTTTCCTCACACTAATATATCACACATATTTAGAGAGCAATTTTTATTGCATGCACCGATGACAACTTACTTTAAGGATCTTATTCTAACCTTAGGTAGGTATGGTGGACTGTCATGGCAAAACTGGGTTAAGGGTGTTTTGATGCACGAGTAGTATCTCTACTTGGTGCGGAAGTTTTGGCTGATATGAGGTGGAAGCAAGTGACACATGTTGAGGGATCCGTAACAATATAACTTCTATTCGGAAATAAGCAAACATAAACCATTATGTTGTCTTTGTTGTCCAACATCAACTTCTTAACATATAATATTCTAATGAGTGCTCACAATCAAGATGCCCAAGATAATATATTTATTTTTGAACCTCTCTTTCCTCATTAGTTCCTTTTAATTGCCCCAATGACCAATAGCTATGTTTGTCAACCCACAACAGGTTTCAATCGACATAGTTTTTACATGGGAAGTCATCACTCCCCATAAGATTTTCATATGTACTCCTTGTTTTTATTCTACACTTCTTTCTACTTCATATTTTTATATATTAAGATCATACCAAGCAAGGCCCTCAACTCAAAAGCACTTTTCATTATATAACTCACAGACTTGCTTACATAGGAGGAATCGTAAAACAAAGACTCAACACTAGATCATACGAAAAATTTATTCTACTAGATCAAGATATAACCAAAAGGATTGAACTAAGAAAATATGATGAAAGTAAAAAGAGAAACGAAAGATGTGATGGTGATACGATACCGGGGCACCTCCCCCAAGCTTGGCACAAGCCAGGGGGAGTGCCCATACCCATGTGTTTAGTTGTCTTGCTTCAGAGATGATGATGTGGGAGTTGTTGATAAGGTTGGAAGGTTGTCCTCCCTCTTCAAAGGCATAGGCTCACCATCATAAAAGGATGAACGAGTCTCCGAAATCCGCAAATCTGCAGCCAAACTCATTCTCTTAAATCTGTATTCATACTCACAGTTTTGATTTTGCAAGTCATAGATCGGGGCTTGGAGGTGCTCGATTCTCTCGTAAAGCTCGAAGATGTGATCCACAATGTCCTTGGCGTCCAACTTATGTTTGTGGGTAAATTCCACGATCATCATCAAATTAGCGTCGAGTCCTTGTTCCACCATCCCTTGGCACTTGAAGACCTGGTACATCATTGCTTCGAGCCTTGTCTCCATGCTTCCGGTTTTCTTTGGCCCCTCCACATCACGGATGTGCAGCACCGCCTCACGCACCTCAATGGTTTGAGGGTGTTGCAGCACCTCTGGAAGGTAGGGGCTGATGACCTTCTCGGAGGACTTGTCCTTCGAAACACTTGGGGATGCCATGTTGATATAAATCTGCTACAGAAATAGCTCAAAAAGAAAATGGGAGGTATTGTCATGATACGAGAATCAAAACCCTTGACATATTATATAATGAATTTTTACCTTCCCGAAGGAGTATGCCACAAGAAAACGGAGTTCGGGTGATGCACGAGGTGGCCACAAGCCCTAGGGGCGCGACCAGGGGGGTGGCCGCGCTGAGCAGGCTTGTTGCCTCCTTGTGCACTATTCGGACTACTTTAAGTTTTCCTAATTTTTTAAATATTCCAAAACAGATGAAAATTGGCATAGATAAAGTTTTGGAGTGTTTTTACTTACCGTACCACGTACCTATTCCTTTTTGGAGTCTAAAACGTTCTCGTAAGTCTCGCTAATGTACTCCTCCGGAGTTATGGTATTGATGATATTGGTTTCAATATTTATGGGAGTACTTGAGATATAATGTTTGATTCTTTGACCGTTCACCACCTTCGGGTTTGTGCCTTCGGCGTTGTTAATCTTGATAGCACCGGAATGTTATACCTCTTCGATGATGTAAGGACCTTCCCATTTAGAGAGAAGTTTTCGGCAAAAAATCTTAAACGAGAATTGTATAGAAAGACATGATCACCTACATTAAATTCACGCTTTTGTATCCTTCTATCATGCCATCTCTTAACCTTTTCTTTAAACAACTTAGCATTATCATAGGCTTGGGTTCTCCATTCATCAAGTGAGCTAATGTCAAATAACCTCTTCTCACCAGCAAGTTTGAAATCATAATTGAGCTCTTTGATTGCCCAATAAGCCTTATGTTCTAGCTCTAGAGGTAAGTGACATGATTTACCATAAACCATCTTATACGGAGACATACCCATAGCATTTTTTAAGCATTTCTATAAGCCCGCAATGCATCGTCGAGTTTTTTAGACCAATTCTTCCTAGATCTATTAGCAGTCTTTTGCAAAATCTATTTAATCTCCCCATTGCTCAATTCTACTTGACCACTAGACTAAGGATGATAAGGAGATGCAACTCTATGATTAACATCATAGTTAGCGATCAATTTACAGAAGGCACCATGAAAAAATGTGAACCACCATCAGTCATCAAATATCTAGGGACTCCAAATCTAGGGAAAATAACTTCTTTAAGAATTTTAATAGAAGTGTTATGATCAGTGCTACTAGTTGGAATAGCTTCTACCCACTTAGTGACATAATCAACAACAACTAGAATATGAGTATACCTGTTAGATTGTGGAAAAGGCCCCATATAATCAAAGCCCCAAACATCAAATGGTTCCATAACAAGAGAGTAATTCATAGGCATTTCCTGACGTCTACTAATATTACCAATTCTTTGACATTCATCACAGGATAAGATAAACTTACGAGCATCCTTGAAGAGAGTAGGCCAATGAAACCAGATTGTAGTACCTTGTGTGCAGTTCTATCTCCAGCGTGATGTCCTCCGTAGGCTTCGGAGTGACACTTGCTAAGATATGTTCCTTTTCATGCTCAGGTACACAACGTCTAATATTACCATATACTCCTTTATAAAGATGTGGGTCATCCCAAAAGTAATGCCTTAAATCATAGAAGAACTTTTTCTTTTGTCGGTATGTGAAACTAGGAGGTATAAATTTAGCAACAATGTAATTGGCGTAATCAGCATACCAAGGAGCATTATGTGAAGTATTCACGACAGCTAATTGTTCATCAGGAAAGCTATCATCAATAGGTAGTGGGTAATCAAGAACATTTTCTAACCTAGACAAGTTATCTACCACAGGGTTATCAGCACCCTTTCTATCAATCATATGCAAATCAAATTCTTGTAGCAGAAGGACCCACCTAATAAGTCTAGGTTTAGCATCTTTCTTCTCCATAAGGTATTTAATAGAAGCATGATCTGTGTGAACAGTTACTTTGGAATCAACAATATAAGGTCTAAACTTATCACAAGCAATCACAACTGCTAGAAATTCCTTTTCAATTGTAGCATAGTTTCTTTGAGCACTGTCTAGAGTTTTACTAGCATAATGGATAAAATTTAATTTCTTATCGACTCTTTTTTCTAGAATAGCACCAACAGCATAATCACTAGCATCACACATAATTTCAAAAGGTAGGTTCCAATCAGGTGGTAGAACAATAGGTGCGGTAATCAAGGCATTCATAAGAATTTCAAATGCTTCTATGCAATCATCATCAAAAACAAACGGAATATCATTTTGCAAAAGCTTTGTGAGAGGCCTAGAAATCTTAGAGAAATCCTTGATAAACCTCCTATATAAACCAACATGACCAAGGAAACTTCTTATACCTTTATATCCGTAGGGCACGACCTTTTTTCTATAGCATCAATTCTAGCTTTATCAACTTCAATACCTCTTTAGGGGATCTTGTGCCCCAAGACAATACCTTCATTAACCATAAAGTGGCACTTTTCCCAATTCAAGACAAGATTAGTTTCTTCACATCTCTACAAAACTCGTTCAAGGTTGCTCAAACAATCAGCAAATGAAGTTCCGTAAACGGAAAAATCATCCATGAAAACCTCAAGAATCTTTTCACAAAAGTCAGAGAATATAGCCATCATACATATTTGAAAGGTAGTCGGTGCATTGCATAAATCAAAAGGCATACATCTATAAGCAAAGGTACTGAAAGGGCAAGTAAAAGTGGTTTTTTCTTGATCCTGGCTTGATACAGGTATTTGAGAGAAACTAGAGTAACCATCTAGAAAGCAAAATTGAGTATGTTTGGATAATCTTTCTAGCATTTGATCAATAAAAGGTAAACGGTAATGATCTTTCTTAGTAGCTTTATTTAATTTTCTAAAATCACTTACCATTCTATAACCTGTAACAATTCTTTGCGGGATCAATTAATTTTTCATTAGGAACAACGGTAATACCTCCCTTCTTAGGGACAGAATGGACGGGACTAACCCATCTACTATCAGCAACATGATAAATTATACCTGCCTTCACAAGCTTTAGTACTTCTTTTCTTACCAGTTCCTTCATCTTAGGGTTCGATCTTCATTGGTGATCAATAACCGGTTTGGCATCAGGGTCCATCTTAATTTTATGCTGGCATAGAGTGGGACTAACGCCCTTAAGATCATCAAGAGTATAACCACTAGCAGCACGGTGCTTCCTCACAGTTTTCAATAATCTCTTTTCTTCATGCTCTAAATGTTTAGCACTAATAATAATAGGATATATCTCATTTTCATCAATATAAGCATATTTCAATGTATCAGGTAATTGCTTGAGCTCAAACATGGGTTCACCCTTGGGTGGAGGAGGATCCCCAAGTATTTCAACAGGTAAGTTATGTTTCAAAATAGGCTGCTGCTCAAAGAAAATTTCATCTATTTCATTCCTCTCATTCATATGCATATCATTTTGAAGGTCTAGCAAATATTGTTCTAAGGAATCAGTAGGAGGCACAGCAATAGAAGCGAGACCAATAATTTCATCTTTACTAGGCAATTCCTTGTCAGGGGGTTCTCTATGAAATTTAGAGAAATTAAACTCATGAGACACATCCCCAAAGCTCATAGTAACTATTTCATTCTCACAATCAATATTAGCATTAACGGTATTCAAGAAGGGTCTGCCAAATATAATGGGACAAAAATTATCTTGTGGGGAACCAAGAACAAGAAAGTCAGTAGGATACTTTACTTTCCCACACAAGACTTCAACATCTCTAATAATCCCCATTGGTGCAATAGTGTCTCTATTAGCAAGCTTAATAGTAACATCAATATCCTCAAGTTCAATTGGTGCAATATCATGCATGATTTCATTGTATAAGGAATAGGAAATTGCACTTAGGCTAGCACCCATATCACATAAGCCATGATAACAATGATCTCCTATTTGAACAGAAACAACAGGCATGCCAAAAACTGGTCTATGTTTATGCTTAGTATCAGGTGTAACAATTCTAGCAGCTTCATCATAGAAATGAATAACATGCCCATCAATATTATCAACCAAGAGATCTTTAACCATAGCAATACTAGGTTAAACTTTAATTTGTTCAGGGGGTGTAGGTATTCTAATACAACTCTTACAAACCACAGTTGAAGCTTTAGCATGTTCCTTTATCCTAAGAGGGAAAGTTGGTTTCCCAATATAAGTAGTAGGGATAACAAGATCAACATTGTAAGTAATAATTTTCTCTTCAACTTTAATAGGTTCCACTACTTTCACTTAAATGGGAGGATGATATTTAAACCACTTCTCCTTAGGGGGATCAACATGAGTAGCAAAAGATTCACAGAAAGAAGCTACTATCTCAGAGTCAAGTCCATATTTAGTGCTAAGTTCATGAAAAGCATGGGTGTCCATGAAGGATTTAACACAATCAAACATAAGATTTATACCTGACTCCTTACCTTCGCCGACTTCCCAATCTTCAGGGTTGCGTTTAATTCTTTCCAATAAATTCCATTTGAATTCAATATCTTTCTTCATAAAAGAACCATCACAAGAAGTATCGAGCATGGATTGATCATTACGAAAAAGTCGAGCATAAAAATTCTGAACAATAATTTCTCTTGAGAGCTCATGATTGGAGCATGAATATAACATTAACTTAAGCCTCCCCCACGTTTGAGCAATTCTTTCTCCTTCACGAGGCCAAAAATTATAAATATAATTCCGATCCCGATGAACTAGATGCATAGGATAGAACTTTTGATGACATTCCATTTTCAACCGGTTCTAGCTGCATGATCCAATATCATCACATAGCCTGTACCATGTCAATGCCTTCTCCTTCAAAGATAAAGGAAAGACCATTTTCTTGACATGATCCTCGGGCAGACCTACAAGCTTAAATAATCCACAAACTTCATCCACATAGATTAGATGCAAATTAGGATGTAGTGTTCCATCTCCTGCATAAGGATTAGCTAGCAGTTTCTCTATCATACCCGAAGGAATTTCATAATAAATATTTTCAGTAGGTTTAGTAGGTTGAGGGACAACTCTTTGTTTTTCCGTTCGAGGTAAAGATACCCCGAACAAGCCCCTCAAAGTATTACTTTCCATACTAACAAGTGACAGTAAATTTCAGCAGACTATATTTTTTTTTGCATACCAAGTTCCACTCACCGAAGGCGCTTCACTCCCCGACAATGGCACCAGAAAAGAGTCTTGATGAGCCAGAAGTATAGGGGATCTATCATAGTCGTTTCGATAAGTAAGAGTGTCGAACCCAACGAGGAGCAGAAGGAAATGACAAGCGGTTCTCAATAAGGTATTGTTTACAAGCACTGAAATTATCGATAACAGATAGTTTTGTGATAAGATAATTTGCAACGGGTAGCAAGTAACAATTGTAACAAAGGTGCAGCAAGGTGGCCCAATCCTTTTTATAGCAAAGGACAAGCCTGGACAAACTTTTATATAAAGCAAGGCACTCCCGAGGACACATGGGAATTTATATCAAGCTAGTTTTCATCATCTCATTTGATTCGCGTTCGCTACTTTTATAATTTGATATGTGGGTGGACCGGTACTTGGGTGTTGTCCTTACTTGGACCAGGCTCCCACTTATGATTAAACCCCCCCACAAGCATCCGCAACTACGGAAGAAGAATTAAGATACATCTGACCATAGCATGGAACGTGTGGATCCAAATCAGCCCCTTACGAAGCAACAGATAAACTAGGGTTTAAGCTTCTATCACTCTAGTAACACATCATGTACTTATTACTTCCGAATGCCTTCCTCTAGGCTCAAACAATGGAGAAGTGTTATGTAGTCGATGTTCACATAACACCACTAGAGGAGAGACAACATACATCTGAGCAAAATATCGAACGAATAACAAATTCACATGATTACTTATAACAAGACTTATCCCATGTCCTCAGGAACAAACGTAACTACTCACAAAACACGTTCATGTTCATAATCAGAGAAGTATAAGTGATGATCAATGATTTGAGTATATAATCTTCCACCAAGTAAACCAACTAGGATCAACTACAAGGAGTAATCAACACTACTAGCAACCCACAAGTACTAATATGAGGTTTTGAGACAAAGATCAGATACAAGAGATGAACTAGGGTTTGGAGAGGAGATGGTGCTGATGAATATGTTGATGGAGATTGACCCCCTCTCGATGAGAGGATCGTTGGTGATGATGATGGCTTGGATGTCCCCTCCTAGAGGGAAGTTTCACCAGCAGGATCGCCATGCCGGAGCTCTAGATTGGTTTTGCCCAAGTTCCGCATCGAGACAGTGGCGCTTCGTACCGAAAGGTATCTTATGATTTTTTCCTCGACGAAACCCTCCATATAGCAGAAGATGGGCACCCGAGGGCGGCCAGCTGGGCCACAAGCTCGCTAGCCGCGGCCATGGGGGCCGCGGCCAGCAGGCTTGTGGCTCCCTGGTGGGCCAACTGATGTATTTCTTTCACCCAGTATTTTTTATATATTCCAAAATAATTCTCCATAGATTTAAAGCACTTTTGGAGTTTCGCAAAATAGGTATCTCAGATATGCTCCTTTTCCAGTGTAGAAGTCCAGCTGTCGGCATTCTCGCTCTTCATGTAAACCAAGTAAAATAAGAGAGAAAAGGCATAAGTATTGTACCATAATGTGTAATAACAGCCCATAATGCAATAAATATCAATATAAAAATCATGATACAAAATGGACGTATCACTCCTCAAGTGACAAAATACTTTTTCATCAAGTGGCTTAGTAAAGATATCGGCCAATTGTTTGTTGGTACGAACATGCTTAATATTAATGTCTCCTTTTGGCAACATGATCACGAATGAAATGATGTCAAACTTGAATATGCTTGGTTCGAGAGTGTTGCATGGGGTTATGACTAATCTTAATATCAATTTCATTGTCACAAAGTAATGGAACATTTTTCACATGGATTCCATAATCCTTTAGCGTTTGTGTCATTCATAGCAATTGCGCACAACATGATCTAGTGGCAATATGCTCAGCTTCGACGGTAGAAATAGATACCGAATTTTGTTTCTTAGAGAAGCAAGACACAAGAGATCTACCAAGAAATTGACATGTACCTCAGGTGGATTTTCTATCAACCTTGTCACATGCATAGTATGAGTCGGAGTAGCCAACAAGATTAAAAGAAGATCCCTTCGGATACCAAATGCCAAAGTTTGGTGTATGTATCAAGTATCTCACAATATGTTTCACGGCCTTAAGATGACATTCATTAGGTGCAACTTTATATCGGGCACAGATGCACACACTTAGCATAATATCGGGATGGGAGGAACATAGATATAGCAATGAACCAATCAATTTGATCGGTAAACCTTTTGATCAACTAGTTCGTCCTCCTTAGTGAGATCAAACCCTAACCTTTCTTTCTAGCCCTTCCGAATCTCGAGGACGAGATTCATTTTAAGTGTGGTAGGTTTGTAACATCCCAAACTTTGGAATATTATAATAACTATTAGAATGATTGTTTGTTTGCTTGAGTGAATAGAAAGTGAGTGAAATTTGAAATTTTTTGAAACTTTTGAAAGTTTGATGAGAGGGAATGAAATGACTTTCCCAAAACCTTCACTCTGCATTTGGATCACTAGGAATTCAAATTCATTTCATCACAAAACCCCAGAGTGAAGATGACATGACTTCTTCCATTTAAAGAAATGAAAAGGGATTTGAAAATGGTTTGAATTCCATTTGAAAATATTTCAAATTCAGAAACTTTAGGCAACTCAATGATTTTCATGAGAGAGGGTAATATGACCTCTTCAAATTATATGAAATATGAGTTGGGAGTTTAAAAGAATTTGAAAGTGCCTCTAAATTAATTTTGGAATCCATTTCATATTGGATCCTATTCAACTTTCAAAGTATTCAAACCCCTTGTCAAATATTTTGAGAGGAGTAATATGACACTCCAAAACTAGGGGGTATTTTGTGAAGTTTTGAATCATAAAACCCAAGGGGTGATATGAAAAATATTTGCAAAAGTAAATAAAGTCAATTAAGGCATTTTCTGAAAAATTATTTTTTAAAGTATTCAAATGCCAGAATAAAAATGTCCATTAAATGGCATTTATTCTCCTGATAATTACGATGTATGATATTCCTATACTTGGAATTAGATCGAGTCTCTAAAAAGGTTTTTAATACTCTGTTTAATAAAAAAAGAAAGTATTAAAACCGTATCGGGCCGGCCCACCTCCACTTCATGGCGAATCCCCTAGATTGCGGCCGACCGACGCGCTGTCACCGCTCCCGCTCTTGCTGACACCCGGGCCCCACCCCGACTGAGCAAATCTCGCATCGGTCGTCCTCCTACTCCCGCACGCGCCACCGACGCCGACGCCATCCTCGCCGGACCTCCCTCTCCTTCCTTTCCCCGACCCCCTTTTGCCCCTATATAAGCAGCGGCCCTCCCCCGCATCCATTCCCCCTCCGAACCCCTCTCTCCCCCTCACCAGAGACTCACCACGAGCTCGCCGGAGTTACCCCGACGACCGAACCCCTCCAAGCATAGAGACGTCACCTCCCTCGTCCTCCGCACCGTCTGACGCCGCCGTTCATCGCCGGAAGATCACCGTCGTCGATTGGAGTCTTCGGACGTTTCCCTTGACCACCGGAGCGTCGCCCACGTCAACCACATCGCCTCGGCCTTACCGGAGAAGACCTCGCCGGCGACCCCATCCTCACTGTGAGCTCCTCCCCCTCCCTGGACCGTCCGATCGTAGATCTACGCGTAGGATTAGATCCAACTTAAAACCGAACCGGTTTGCGCTAACTTTCGGTTGACTGCCCGTAGCAACCCCCGCGCACACTAGCCCAGCCAACCAGAGCACGCCACGTCACCCCCCCTGTCCGTTAGAAACCTTTTTCTTTTTTCTGTTTTAATCTCAAAAAACAGAATACTTCTGATTTTGTTTTTAGTATATCTTTTATGTTTTTAAGTATTTTAAATTGATTCTTTTTGTATTAGGTCACAATTTTTGTCTAGTTTCGGCAGATGCCAAGTTTGACCAAGTTTGGAAATTTAAATTTGAATTTAAACAGATTTGATTTAAATTTTGTTTTCTGAATAACTTGAGTTTTATAATATATTTTTGATTGATTATTTTTGCTACTTGTCACTAGTGATATTAGTTATCAATTGATAAAGTTTGAGAATATTTAGAGTAAATTTGATTAGGGTTTTAACTAGAAACAGAATCTGTTTAGTTTTTTAATATAGTTTAATTAGTTTTATTTTGTTAGTTTAAATTTGAGTTTGTTTTAATTTGATTTAGTAGGTTCTGTTAGTTAAACTATAGGTGTTTTAATTACTGTTAATAAAAATATAAATTTGCTTAGATTATTCTTTATGGTTATAGGAATCTCAACTGTCTTTTTTCAAATAGGTTTAATTTGTTATAAAACAAATTAGTTAGTGATAGTTTATTTCAACAAGGTTTTATATAAATTAAATTCTGTTTTCTAAGAAATTTCTTACTAAATTCTTTTCTTTTAGGGAAATGTTTTATTAATAAAAATATAGTTTAGTTCACCATATGTTTAGTAAAACCTAGCCCACTTCATGTAGTAGTGTTTATCAAAACTTTTTAAAACTTTATTAAAGTTTTTCTCAACAAAACTTTAATGAACATAATTCTGTTTTTTATAATAAAGATTTTTATTAATTACTTTCTGTTAACTTAGTTGTTTCATAAATTGTTTTCTCTTAGTTTATGGTTGTGTTTGATGTTAAGTTTATTAGGCAAACACTTATGTTGTTTAAGATGTTGCTTTCATAGTTTTAGTTGTCTTTCAAAAGTAATTCATTTTGCTTGCAAAATATTTACTAAAATCCTTTTATTATATTTTACTTTGTTTTGGGTTTGGTGTTACTTTTGAATTTGTTGGAGTTTTGTGTTTCAACTTCGTCTTAAGTATTTCTTTCATCAACCTTGTTGCTTTTGTTTTTGTGTTATCTTTTGATTTTTAGAATTGATTGTTAGTATGATTGCTTATATGTATGCAATGTTTGTTATATATATTTCTCATCAGAGAGTGACGAATAGTCTATCAAGTTATTTATGAGAGCAATCTTTATCTTCATTAACAGTACAGGCAAGTTCACTTTGACCATCTTTTCATACCTACGTTTTATTGCATATAGTGACATCATTTCAACAAATCCCTCCCGTAGTGTTATTGAAATTCTTGTAGTTGAGTAGAATGCATGAGGTAGGAACCCACCACTTGTTACTAAAGCCCGGGAACGCTAGTTAGTGCAATGCTATGCTAAAGTAGACGGGGTCTGGTATGAGTGATTGTGAGTGGTGTGAAGAAGGACTCCACGTCAAAACGACGACTTCATGAAGACATCTTCAAGACCTGCATCTTCAAGACCTCAAGACTTCGAGACTCGAGAAGCAAGTTTTCAATACACACTACTGGGTGAGAGATGGAATTGATGGGCACCCTGGAGAAACCAGTGAGTGGCCGGGATGCATGGGGAAGTGCCATGACATCTTGCGGAAAGCCTCACCCAGACTCAAAGAGAAGGATGAATACTTCATGACCGGAAGCTTACCTGTGTAGCCACAAGTCATTATGGGCTCTGGCTTGGTTGATCTTTGTTGTGACTCTGCTGGGCAGTGCTACGAGATGTAGTCGATGTTAGGATTGGATGGGCACTGTCGGATAGTCAGGGAAACACTTTGAAAGACCATGTTTTATTCATCTTGTTCTAAAACACCAGGCAATGCGAGGACTTATCAGATGGGAACGAATCTTGTGGGTAAAGTACACAACACTCTGCAGAGTTAAACCTAATCGATTAGCTGTGTCCCCGGTTACGGACAATTTGAGCTTCTAGACTTGGATCTATCTCTGAACTCTCAACACTGGACTGATAACTTAATTGTGGGCAACTTAAGATACTTGTGGGCATTGAGACATTGGTTGGGGGAACCATGTCATGATAGGTAATTCCATAGTGAAATTCCTGATATTCCTTTGTTGTAGGGAAAATAAATTCAGCTTTTACGCAAAAACCTAGACACAGAGCCGCAAAGACTTTGCATATAGAATAGTCTTTTTTCTTCTATTCTACTATGGTGATCTTGTCAGTACATTCAATGTACTGACCTATATGGCTGCAACGTATCATGTTGCAGGTACTCTTCTACGACGGGTAAGAGTACGATTCAGGGTTACGGTCTACACTCAACTTGCCGTTAGTGTTATTGGGACTTCACTCCCGTTGACTGTATCCGCTGCTATTTTAAGGTATATATCTGTTTTACGCTGTTACATGTGATTGCACTTTGATATATACAATGATGTACTGTGTGTGCCAGCATACTGATCCAGGGATGGCACAGAACACACGGAGGCTTGACTCGTTTTGAGTCGGGTCACTACAATAGACTTCCTCCTCTATTTCTCAATTTAAAAAGGCACTTTTGATATCCATTTGGTAAAGAGTGATGTCATGGTGATTTGCATAAGCAAGAACTATTCGAATATCTTCAAGTCTAGCAACGGGGGCATGGGTCTCACCGTAGTCCATACCTTCGACTTGCGTATATCCTTGGGATACGAGACGTGCCTTGCTGCGTACAATTTGATCGTCTTCATCTTACTTGTTCTAAAACACCCATTTTGTGGCAATGATGTTTTGCTTGTCCTAGGGCTTCTCCACGAGTCTCCACACTTTGTTCCTCTTGAAGTTGTGAAGCTCTTCATGCATAGCATTCACCCAATATGCTTCTTCAAGAGATTGTTCAACCTTCAAGGGTTCAATGCTAGAGATAAAATAATAATGCTCACAAAATATAGCTAAGAGATTTTTAGATTAAGTGATCCTCCCTGCTTGTATATCACAAAAGATTTGGTTTAGGGGATAGTTCTTGGTCACTTGTGCTCGAACGTGGGGTAGCTTTTATTTGTTGTATGTTGGATCTTCTTATTAATCACCACCTTCATGTTCGTTGTTGTCAAAGTGGTCATCTCCTTGAGGTGGTGGTGAAGGAGGTTGTGGTGGATCTTCGCGATGTACTTCCTCCTCCTCTTCAACTTCTCGTGTACCACTTGTGGATGCTTCCATGTCGTTTTGTGGGTAGCCTTAATATGAAGTAGGAGCTTCCACTTGGGTTGATGAAGTACTTTCCTTCACCTCCTTGGGACGAATCTTGCCGATGGGAACTCTTGGATAGCTTCCGAAGGGTCTTTATATCCTACATCATTTGGCAATTCTTCGACTTGCGAACCGTTAGATCAAACTTAACATCTACCGTCTCTTCAACTTTTCGAGTGAAGTTGTTGTATACACAGTAGGTGCGAGAGTTTGACCCATAACCAAGTAGGAAACCTTCATGAGATTTGGGAGCAAATTTGGCACGGCGATGCTTATCTAGAATGTAACACTTAGAGCCGAATACCCAAAAGTATGCAACTTGTTGTTTGTTACAGATGAGTAGCTAGTATGTCGTTTTACTGAGAAGCTTGTGCGAGTAGAGTTGGCTTAGGGCATGACATGTTGTTTCCACGGCTTCTGCCCAAAAGTGTCTTGGCGTATTTTATTCGTCAAGCATCGGTCTTGCCATCGCAATAAGGGTTCGGTTCTTCCTCTCAACAGCTCCATTTTGTTCAGGCGTGTACATATCCGAGAACTCATGTGAAATAACTTCTTCGTCAAAAAAGGTATCCACAGGGGTGTTCTTGAAACCTGATCCGTTATCGCTTTGAATTTTCTTGATCTTCACTTCAAATTGATTTTGTGCTTTGCATGCAAAGTTCTGGAAGATCTTTTTTACCTATGACTTATCATCAAGAAATAATACCCACGTAAATATAGAAAATCATTAACTATAACTAGACCATAAGAGTTTCACCAATGCTCTTGTAAGCATTGGGACCAAAAAGATCCATACGAAGTAACTCGAGTGGTCTCCTGGTGGTCATGATGTCATTGACCGGATGACTTCCGCCTACTTGACAAGCGCTACAAAGCCTATCTTTGTCAAAGATAACATCTTTTACACCAAGAATGTGATCGCCCTTGATATGCTTATGTAGATTGCGCATGCCTACATGTCCTACCCTTCTATGCCATAGCCAACCTTTAGATGATTTTGTAATGAGACAAATACGAGGTTGGGCCTTTTTAGTGAAATCGACAATGTATAGATCACCTCTACAAATATCGGTAAAGAAAATTTTATGATTATCATGACCAAACACTTGACAATCTACTTTAGTAAATAGCACATTGAAACCGAAGTCTTCTAGTCTAGATACGGAAAGAAGATTGTATCTGAGGGATTCAACAAGCATGACATTTTGAATAGAGCTATCATTAGATATGGCCACCTTACCAAGGCCAAGTGCCTTACCCTTAGAGTTGTCTCCAAAGGTCACTTACCACCGAGGTCGTGTATTAGGTGTGATCTCTTGGATCATGTCTTTATCTCCAGTAATATGATCGGTGCGTCCACTGTCGAGAATCCACTCAGTGACACTTATGTGTGAATCTCGATGGTACCGAGTTTCTCCAAAGGTAGCAACTTTTGAATCCCGGTGATACAGATATAGAAATCTCGACGGTATCGATAAGGTCTCCAAAGGTTAGAATCCAAATCTCGGTGACGCCGATCAAAAAACTTGGATCTTCCGATTTTGTAAATCGGGGTAATAGAAGTTGGCAAGCTGACCTCGATGACACCAAAGTGGAATTGGTTGCACTTATGTGCTAGGGTTTGGCAGGGCTTTGTCTGAGTTTGGGACTCGGTGGGACCAAGTGGAATTTTTTGCATCACCGATTTTCATGATTGGCTTTGGACAGAGATTAGTGGAAGAATTTGTGGGTGTTTTTTGTGACTATCAGCTGTGCTCGTGGAGCATCTTGTTCACCAACAGTACCTCACCCCCTTTTAATAGTATTGGCTTTTACTATGGACTCAAAGTGATTTCTCACAAAGTAATATGTAGATTCCTCTTGCTTGAAGCTTTGCCAATGGTATTCCTTGTCCTTCTTCTTCTTGGGGGTAGTCTCCATACTCCTTAGCCAACCCTCTTTACGGACTTTATCTAAAATACACTAGATAAAACTATTAGTCCAAGAGACAATGTATGTTGTCATGAATTATCAAAACCACCAAGGGAGCATATTATGCTTTGAGGCGATGTCTAAGTGTCTTCGGCTCAAGGTGAATAAGGTGAAGACGAGGCCTTCTGAGATCAATATCAGCCTCCCTAACCAGAAGTACAGTTGTGACAGCAATTGGAACCAGTCCAACAAATCATGTGTCTTCATCAAGAAACTGGTTCTATCCTTCACTCTCTTACATTTCTACTTTGAATATTGATTTTGAAGACATCCATATCTACTTTTTATCTTCATACTGTCTAAGTTTGTCTTCGACTCATTTTAGTGTGCATGATGATAATGCTTAACTTGCTTCTAGGTCATCAGTTTAATGCATGCCTTGCCTAGATCCTTGACTACTATGCCTACCTGGTCCTGTTCCGCTTCCGCATTATTCTAATACATTCATTCTTTCTAAGCCTTTCGTAAAAATAGCCTATTCAAACCCCTCTAGTCAATAACTAGCACTTTCTGAGCGCTTACATGCCGTGACTCCTCCGTCATCGTACTCACACTGGACGCGGCCATCTTCGTCCGCCACTGCCATAGCTGTCTGCCATCACCAAGCTAGTGTGTGGAAAATTGAACTGCTCAGCTTCTCCGTCCTGTCGACTAGTTCATCGTGTTCTTTAGCGTGGTAACTGAAACTGAATTTTGAGCATGCATTTGGTCTTTGCAAATTGCCAAATGTCTTCAAGATCTATTTTTCCACATTGATTCAAATAGATCTCAAACTTGTATCTCTATTTGCTCAGTTCTTTTGCTTATGTTCTAAATCGAGGCTGATTTCTCACTTGTGCGAATTCTCGAACTTGCACAAATCTGAAACCACCCTATCTTGAGTAGAAGTGAAAATATTCGGTGAATGAGGTCAATATCTTCATACCATGATATCTTGTTTTCAAATCTTCTAAGAATGCATATGACCTCTTCCACTCCCTAGCTTCTCTAAATCTTTCACAGGTACATGTCCGCAGCGGAATCACTTGGATCTGATAGTTTGAATTCATTTGCAGACTACTTGCCGATTCATCTGAACTCACTAGGGGAAAGCTCTCACTTAACTTTGCCGTCAAAGACTTTAAACCGCTTGATGACTTTGAACAATTCGAATACAATGCCTAGAGATGGTACTCCAAAGAAGGGTGGAAGACAAAGACGCACTCACTCTACAAAGGATCTACCACCAGATCTGTATGAGTGTTACAAGTCTGACTTAGATGAAACCTATCATCAGCACAAGACTCGAATCCAATGGATTTGAAGATATTGGAGAGTGGTTCAACTACCGCTTTGTAACTGGCGAGTATGCTGAAAAGTATGGCGAGAAGGCCCCATGGACCGACGTCATCTACAAGAATCTTCATCCGAAGACAAGGGCTGATGCTACCAGGATCGGATTCTACACATGCCGGTTCCGGCCACCAATGCTAAAGAATTGACACCCCTCTAGAATACTTGGGCACACTATTGAAGATGCTCGAAGGCGACAATGCTCAGGGAGATGAAGCTGATCAACCTCCTCTCTCTAACCCAAAGCATAAGCAAAAGTCAAAGGCTTCAAGGCCTTCCAAGGCTTCTAGATATCGAAGAGATGACCTCTCGTCAAGTTCAAGGGTTGATGGACCCTATGACACTGAGGATGACTCTCGCATTCACAAAAGGCTGAAGAGAAAGGCCATTACTGCTTGCGGTCTGAAGCCATCCCTTTCCTTGATGGATGCCGCCAACATGATTGAGCTCTCTGTTGATGAGTTTGACGTTGAAGCTCTGGCGAAGCTTAATCAGAAAAAAGAGGAACAAGCTAGTAGCCTCGAAGACACCACTCATTAATGCCAAAATTATATATCAATTCATTGACGAATTGTTTGCCGATCCCTCGCTCACCAGTGACGCCTTACAGCTTCCAATCGGACTAAGCATCACCTTCCAAGGGCTTGTCAATGAAGAGATGAATGTGGTTCAACAATATGTGCAACAACAGAAGAAGATTTTCCATGAGAAGGCCCTCTTCAAGAAGAATGTCCACAAACTCATAACTGAACAGATTCAAGGCTATCAACTCTTCATGACTAATATCAAGGCTGAGTTTGAAAAGCTATGCAAAGATGTTAAAGTCACCCTTGAGCATCTCAAGAGGAAATCTCAGAAGATGGTTCACGCTCACAATGACACGCTGAAGCGTAAAGCACTTGGTCAGCCTACCCTTGACCAATGAATCATTGAACGGTTAAGGCAAGGATCGTTGTCTTCGGGCATCCCGCGTCAACTCAATCATCATCTTCCTTGCTAGCTTCTCTGGTCCGAGAGCTCAACCTCCTTCCTCTGATGCATCCAACAAGAAGACCAAGCAAGCTGAAGCTGAAGCCAGAAAGCACAAGTATGCCCCTGCCTCTGAATCCCAACCCTTGAAGAGGTTGAAGACAAAGAAGCCAAAGCCTTCTGAGTCATCCCAAGTGCCTCAACCCCCTCCTGCTCCATCATCCACACCTGCTGCTCAACAGGAGTCGCTGCAAGTGACGCCCATCTCCATGGAGCCACCTACCTCTGAGAACCAAGAGAGGCAAGTTATACTTCATGAGTCTGGTACCATAGAGACTCCTATTGCTGAAGACATTCCAGCTGCTGACTCCAATGCATCTGAAGACATTGCTCCAAATGCCACAAGATGTCTAAGTAACTTCGGCTCATGGGGAATAAGGTGAGGACGAGCTCTTCTGAGCTCAATCTCAGCGTCCTAATTAGACGTACACTTGTCACAACAACTGGAAATGGTCTGATGACCCACAAGTAAAGGGGATCTATCGTAGTCCTTTCGATAAGTAAGAGTGTCGAACCCAATGAGGCGCAAAAGGAAATGGCAAGCGGTTTCTAGTAAGGTATTCTCTGCAAGCACTGAAATTAGCAGTAACAGATAGTTTTGTGATAAGATAATTCGTAACGAGTAACAAGTAACAAGTTTGGAAAAGGAGCAGCAAGGTAGCATAATCCTTTTTGTAGCAAAGGGCAGGCCTGGACAAACTCTTATATAAAGCAAAGCACTCCCAACGACAAATGGGAATTTCCGTCAAGCTAGTGTTCATCATGCTCATTTGATTCGCGTTCGTTACTTTGATCATTTGATATGTGGGTGGACCGGTGCTTGGGTGCTTCCCTTACTTGCACAAACCTCCCACTTATGATTAACCCCTATCGCAAGCATCTGCAACTATGAAAGAAGAATTCAGGTAAACCTAACCATAGCATGAAACATATGGATCAAAATTAGCCCCTTACGAAGCAACGCATAAACTAGGGTTTAAGCTTATGTCACTCTAGCAACCCATCATCTACTTATTACCGCCCAATGCCTTACCCTAGGCTGAAATAGTGGTGAAATGTTATGTAGTCGGTGTTCACATAACACCACTAGAGGAGAGACAACATACATCTCATCAAAATATCGAACAAATACCAAATTCACATGATTACTTATAACAAAACTTATCCCATGTCCTTAGGAACAAACGGAACAAAAAGTATGTTAATCACTACTGGAATTAGGAGATTTGCCGTCTGCGACCTCTTTGCCGTCTGCTAGCGGACGACAAAGAGTGGCTTTGCCCTCAGCTAGCAGAAAGCGGACGGCAAAGAGGTGGCAGACAGCAAAGGGATGGCTTTGCCATCAACTACTTTGTCGTTTGTTAGCGGACGACAAAGAGGGAAGGGGCCCACCCTAGACCCAACCCACAACTTGACCTAACGGCCCCACACCCCCACCCCCACCGCCCCACCCCTGCCGCCCGTGACCCCACCCCCACCGCCCCCACCCCCGCCGCCTGCACCCATCGCCGGCCACCACCCGCGCCCCCCACCCCTGTTGCCCGCGCCAGCGCCGCCCGCCGCCCGCGCCATCCACCCCCACCGCCGCGTCACCAACACCGGCCACCGCCTACGCTCACCACCCCGCCCCTCTCTCCCTCCCCGGCGTCCGCGCCCACCACCCCGCCACCCGCGCCCACGCCCCACCATCGGCGTCGGCCTCCTCCACCTCCACCAACGCCGGCCTCCACCTCCCCCACTCTGGTGAGCCCCCTCCCCTCTCTCTTTTTTCATTTTTTAATAGTTTAGTTAGTAATTTAGTTAGTTAGTTGTAGTTAATTAGTTTATTTATTAATTTAGTTAGTTAGTTGTAGTTAATAGTTTAGATTAGTTAGTAATTTAATAATGTAGTTAGGTTAATTAGTTGTAGTTAATTAGAAGAAGAGAGAAGAAGAAGAGGAGGAGAAGGAGATGAAGAAGAAGAATAAGAGGAAGGAGAAGAAGAAAAGAAAGAAGAAAAGGAGGAGGAGGAGGAGAACGGAAGAAAAAGAAGAAGGAGAATAAGAAGAAGAAGAGGAGGAGGAGGAGGAGGATGAGTGGTGCGTGGGCATCGATGTAACCGGGTTGAGGATCGCCGACACGACACCACCGACACCCTGACCCCGACGCGACACCCCAACCCCACGACACGGCACCCCGAATCCTGACACGACACACCTGACACCCCGACCCCGACTCCACGACCCCGACACGACATCCCTAACACCCCAACCCCGACACGACACCCCAACCCTGACACGGCACCCTCGACACCCTGACCCCGACACGACACCCCCTACACCCCGACCCCGACACGACAACCCGACATGGCAACCCCGACCACAGCACAACACCCCTACCCCGACACGACACCCCCGACACCCCTACCCCGACACGACACCCCTGACACCACGACCCCGACACGACACCCCCAACAGCCTGACCCCGACACGACACCCCCGACACCCTAACCCCGACACGACATGGGTCATATATTTGTGCATAATGAGTTAGGTCATATATTTTTCGATTTTTTATACAGAACATCATATTTATGTTGATCGGGTGGATTTAATGTGTAGTTGTTTCGTCGCTGCGAGGGTCTGGTGTTCGTCGACCTCCCCATGCGTTCGACCAGCTCCGTCCCAGCATTCGTGGGTGAGCACAAATGACATCTCCTCCTGCCCCCTTCATTTCCTCTGTTCTGCTCTTCTGCCGATGAAACTTGCTACCTATAGGTGTCTTCAATCATTAGTATGCATGACCACTATGCGTCTCCCGTTCGAAAGGGTTACATCTATAAATATGCATTCATTAGCATATTCATAACCATGATTCTTTCGAATTGTCCAACATTATCCATGTATAACCCGAGTATGTGTAGACTGGGTTCTTTTTCCCATATGCTCTGCTCCGAATCTGATGCAGAATTTCGTCAGTGCCTCCCTGTTGTTTTCCGGGTACACATCCTCTTTGCTTATTGCCAAGATGGGTATCAGGAGAATAGCGGGGAGGTGCTGCCGAAATTGTGCGTCGGATCCGGAGCAGAGCATGGGAAAACAAACCCAATCTACACATACTCGGGTGGTATTAGGACCTATCTTTACCTACTAGCATCTAGGTTGCATCGACGTAATAAAACTAACAAACTCTATTAACTGATGAATATGGTTTGCTGAATTATGTATATATTTTGTGTGTGTCCAGTAGCTAGGCAAGATGACTGATCGTGGGTGGATGTACACCGGTCACACTAGTCAGAAAGACATGAATCATGAATGGATAACAAAAACCAAGGAGTTTGTGAGAGCCGCATTTGCAAATGAACAGAAAGCAACCTGGTGCCCTTGTGTCGATTGCGACAACTGTAAGAAGAAGTCTGAGTTTGAAATGATGAAACACCTATAGAAGTGGGGTTTTACGCCTAATTATATGCTCTGGACATTTCATGGTGAGTCTACCCAATGTGCAAGAGCTGAGGTGGTTCATCGTCGCACCAACGAGCATGGTACCGGGATCAAAGACATGTTGCAAGACTTTGATGATGCTTGGGATTCGGACAATGAGATGGAGGAATCTGGAAAAGCCTTTTATGAAATGTTGGAGTCTTCAAAACATCCTCTCCATGAGCACACTAAGCTTTGTCAGCTGGATGCCATCGCGCAAGTAATGGCTGTGAAGGCTCAGTTCAACCTAGGCAGAGAATGCTACGACGCAATGATGATGATATTTGGATGCTTTCTACCCAAAGGATATGTATTGCCACCAAACCTGTACTAGTCGGATAAAATCCTACGTGTGCTTAAGATGCCCTATGAGAAGATAGATGCCTGTGAGAATGGATGTGCCTTGTTTAGGTTTGAGTATGCGGGCTTGAACTATTGCCCCATTTGCAATGCTTCTAGGTATGTTCTGGTAGATAACGGTATGGGTGAGAAGAGTCAAACCAAAATCCCCATTAATGTCCTTCGGTATCTGCCAATCATACCAAGACTTCAACGTATTTTCATGGTCGAAGAGACGGGCAAACAGATGATGTGGCATAAATTGGGCAAACGAACAGAACTAGATGGAGATGGGAATCCGATGTTGGGACACACTTCAGACGCTTTTGCGTGGAAGCACTTTGATGCATTACATAAGGATAAAGCGGTAGATCCAAGGCATCCTCGAGTTGCCATCAACATGGATGGGTTCAATGTGTATGGTATGACGGCAGCACAATAAAGTTGTTGGCCTGTATTTGTCATTCCACTCAATCCCCCCCACAGAGATTATGAAAAGAAAGAACATTTTCCTGATGTTGATAATTCCAGGGCCCAAATATCCGGGGAAGAATATGAATGTGTACATGCAACCGCTTAAGGATGAATTGCAAGAAGCCTGGGATAGTGGGATCAAGACATACGACGCCGCTACCAAAAACAACTTCAAAATGCATGTGTGGTACATGTACTCGATGCATGACTTGTCGGCGTATGCGCTATTCGTTGGCTGGTGTGTGCATGGAAGGTTTCCGTGCCCCACATGCAAGGCATCTCTTCAGTTCCGTTGGCCGGAGGCGGGTCGCAAGTTTTCTTGCTTCGACATGCATAGACAGTTCCTGGATCCTGACCATAAGTTCAGAAAAGACAAGAATAATTTCATCAAAGGTTGAGTTGTCAAAAACACTACACCACCTGCGTTGACAGGCCAACAGATCCTGGATCAGATAAACGCTCTCGAGCCGGATCTAGATCGCCCACAGTATTTCAAAGGGTATAATACGGAACACGCCTGGACTCACAAGATATGTTTGTGGGGGCTGCCTTACTTTAAAGACGTCCTTTGCCCACACAACATCGATGTGATGCACACTCAAAAGAATATCGCGGAGGCCCTTTTTGGTACATTGTTCGGCATAGAGGGGAAGTCGAAGGATAATCCTAAGGCTAGAGTCGATCAGGAGGCTCTATGTGATAGACCGTTACAAAACATTTGACAACCGAAAGGAAAGAAGAATTGGAGGAAGCCAAAGGCATGGTTCAATCTTGGAAGGCCATCTATGAGGGAAATGATCTTGTGAGTGAACATGCAGCTCATGTTCCCCGATGGGTATGCAGGCAATCTAAAGAGGGGAGCGAGTCTTGAGAAATTGAAAATATTTGGTCTCAAGAGTCAGGATTGGCACATATGGCTTGAGCGGGTAATGCTGGTGATGTTGCGTGGCTTTATCCATGAGGATGAATGGAGTATTGACAGAGTTGAGCTATTTCTTCCGGGCTCTTTGTGCGAAAGAACTATCGCCTCATGTGCTAGCTGAAGTAGAAGATTTGGCGCCATAGTTGATCTGCAAGTTAGAAAACAGCTTTCCACCAGGCTTCTTTAATCCATTGCAGCATTTAATTTTGCATCTCCCGACCGAGGCAAGATTGGGGGCGGCATGCAAAATCGTTGGTGCTTCGCAACTGAGAGGATGCAGAAGATGCTTTGAGCAAAATGTAAAAATAAACGTAGAGTTGGAGCATCGATGGCTGAGGCATTCATTACTGAGGAGGCGGCAAATTACGTGATAGCACACTACAAAGCCAAGAATCGTCATTTGCATAATCCGAAGCCTCGGTACAATGATGGCGACCGTGAAAAAGGTTGATCCAACCTCAGCCTATTCAAAGGGAAGCTCGCACCAGCCGGTGCTTCGAAATCAATAGCGTTGAATGTCGAATAATGGTGGACCATTTCGTTGTATATCATCCAGAGAGCTTCGGCAACATCTCGTCCCATAACAAGCTCGTGAGGTATAGGGATGAGGGGAAGGCGAGGAAAGGGGAGGACTTCAACCCGAGCCAGAGTCCTTTTGATCCAGAGCTCATGATGATATCCGGTGGCAGGAGGCCCCATGGCTCGATAGCCATTGGGGATGGACTGATACGTTGTTCTAGAACTCTCCCACAGATCAAGAAGCGCCAGACGAGCTCCGATCCTGAGATAAGGCCTCGTCCACAGCCAATGGAGCTCGCCACTGAGGCTAGGTCCCAGGATCTTCTAGCGAAAGCAAACAAGCAGGCCGCATAGAGGGAGAGGGACATGGAGGAGAGGACGGCTAGGCTCTTGGAGGAGGAGAGGAACCGGAACGACGCGTCTCACCGGGCCCTATACGAGCTCCTCATGGTAAGTTTCTCCTGCATATTAGCCAAATCATGCACGTAATGTTCATTTCATCACTACTAATATGAATGACTCATGAAAACAAAATGTGCAGACCGTGTGCCAGAACAATGGTCAGACCCCTCCGTCGATGCCCCATATTGCTATAGCACCCACGGTGAGTTTCATTTGAATGGTCATTAGTTACTTGTATTCACATTTGAGTTGCATCATGCTAAGGATACATTCCAAATGATCTTTGGTGCAGCGTGCCTCCCGACAAGCATCGACCAATCCTTCTATGTCGACCGCAACCCTGACCTGTCCTTCTATGTCTCACCCTGGCGCAAACCCTACCGGTCCTTCACCTCCGTGTTGATGGTAAGTTTTCCCAAGTGTTTTCAGTAACAAATGCATACTTATCTTAAGAAATGACCCACATAGCTCCAAAATGACCTATACTTAGCTTAGTTTCCTCAAAAATGACTTGATATGCTTAGTTAGCTAGAAAATGGTATATTCTACCTAGGATAGCTATAAAATGACCTATACTTAGCATTTTTTTCTCCAAAATGACTTGATATGCTTAGTTAGCTAGAAAATGGCATTACTACATAGTATAGCTCAATAATGATCTATAGCTAGCTTAGCTAGTTCATTTATGACATAATTAGCTCACTTAGGTACAAAATGGCATAACTATCTAGGATAGCTCAATAATGATCTATAATTAGCTTAGCTAGTTCATTTATGACATAATTAGCTCACTTAGGTAAAAAAATGGCATAATAACCTTGGTTTATCTCCGAAATGACCTATACTTAGCTTATTTCCCTCAAAAATGACATAATAACCTTACTTACCTCCAAAATGATATATTCTACCTAGGATAGCTAAAAACTGACTTATACTTAGCATTTTTTCCTCCAAAATGACTTGGTATGCTTAGTTAGCTAGAAAATGCCATTACTACCTTGGAGAAGAGGACATGAGAGGAGAAAAACAAAGAGAAGATAAATTCTTCTTCATATTCTTTTTCTTCTTTTTCTTCTAGCTAGTCTTCTTCTTCTTCTAACTTTCATCTTTCCTACTTTGCAGATTTGCTATAGATGAGGAAGCTTGCATTGATGGAGTGTACTCTTCTACTTCTGCCTCCTTTTTGTTTATGGAAACTTGTTGGAAACTTGTTTTCGATATTATGTTGTTCCAAACTTGTATATGTTGGATATGTTGTTGGAGCTTATTGTTGGTATGCTTGTTGGAACTTATTGTTGGTATGCTTGTTGAAACTTATTGTTGGTATGCTTGTTGGAAACTTGTATTGTTGATATGTTGGATATATATGTGATATTCTGTCAAATTGAATGATTTTAAGAAAAAACAAAAAAAAACAGGGGCTATATAGCCACTTTACCATCTGTTGGCAGACGACAAAGAGCTTTTCCGTCAGCCAGCAGACGGCAAAGATGCCACATGGCAGCTGCCTATGCAACCTGGGGCTGGCCTAGGTGGGTCCTTTGCCGTCCGCTGGCAGACGACAAAGACCATAGTTCTTTGCCGTCTGCCAGCGGACGTCAAAGAACCCACCTAGGCCGGCAAAAAATGGGTGTTTTTCCGTCCGCTGGCAGACGACATAGAACTAAGGTCTTTGTCGTCTACCAGCAGACGGCAAAGCACGACGTTAAGCCCTTAACGGAGCTAAGGTGCCACGTGTGCCGTCCAGGCCCTTTGCCGTCTGCTGGCAGACGGCAAAGATTCAAAGTTCTTTGTCATCCGCCAGCAGACGGCAAGGCTCCCTTTATCGTGGCTTATTCAGCCGACCGGCTGGCCGTCTGCCAGCAGACGGCAAAGCCTTTGCCGTCCGGGATGCATGCCTTTGCCGTTCGGGATGGCTGACGACAAAGTGCCTGATTCTTGTAGTGCATGTTCAAGATTAGAGGAGTATTAATTATCATAAAGGATCTGAACATATGATCTTCCACCAAGTAAACCAACTAGCATCTACTACAAGGAGTAATCAACACTACTACCAACGCATAGATACCAATCTGAGGTGTTGAGACAAAGATCCGATACAAGAGATGAAATAGGGTTTGGAGAGGAGATGGTGCTGGTGAAGATGTTGGTGGAGATTCACCCCCTCTCGATGAGAGGATCATTGGTGATGGCGATGGCTTCCATTTCCCCCTCCGGGAGGGAAGTTCCCTGGCAGAACAGCCTACCGGAGCTCTAGATTGGTTCTGCCCAAGTTCCGCCTCAAGACGGCGGTGCTTCATCTCAAAAGCTCTCTTCTGATATTTTCTAGGTCAAAACACTTCATATAGGAGAAGATGAGCATCGGAGCAGCTACAGGGGCCCCACAAGCCTGCTAGGCACGACCAGGGGCGTGGTCGCGCCTAGCAGGCTTGTGGCCTGCTAGTGGGCCCCCTCTGGTTGTTTCTTGCGCTAGTATTTTTTATTGGTTCCAAAAATATTATCCATAATTTTTTAGGACTTTTGGAGTTGTGTAGAATATGTATCTCAGATTAGTTCGTTTTCCAGTCTAGAATTCAAGTTGTCGTCATTCTCCCTCTTCATGTAAACCTTGTAAAATAAGAGAGAAAAGGCATAAGTATTGTACCATAACGTGTAATAATAGCCCATAATGCAATAAATATCAATATAAAATCATGATACAAAATTGATGTTTCATGGTCAAACAAATCCCGTGTCTTCATCAAGAAACTAGTTCTATCCCGCACTTTTACAATTATGCATTGCACTGTGAACCATTGCTTGTTCATCTTACATGAAGATATTCACCGAACACAATCGTTCTTACTCTTTATCTTCATACTTTCTAAGTTTATCTTCGATACATCTTCGCTTTCATGATGATTATGATATACCTGTCTGAATGTCTTTGTTGTTTTCTTAGGCTTTCATAAATCCTTGATTGATACCCCTACCTGATCCTTCATCGCTTCTGCTTACTTTGAATACATTTATCGCTTCGAATATTTTGATTAAAATCGCCTATTCGCCCCCCTCTAGTCGATAACTATCACTTCCATTTCTTGTTCATGATAATCGTTTATTATCCCTGCTAGAATTGCTCTGAACGGAAAGTTAAATACATGTGTGGATATATAAACAACACTGTGTCCCTAGTGAGCCTCTACTAGACTAACTCGTTAATCAAAGATGGTTAAGGTTTCCTAACCATAGACATGAGTTGTCATTTGATAATGGGATCACATAATTATGAGAATGATGTGATGGACAAGACCCAACCGTAAGTATATCAATTGATCGTATCACTTAGTTTGTTGCTACTTCTTTCTTCATGTGAAGTATCTGTTCCTAAGACCATGAGATCGGACAACTCCCTGACATTGGAGGAATTCCTTGTGTGTATCAAATGTCAATCCATAACTAGGTGATCATAAAGGTGTTTTACAGGTATTTCCGAGGGAGTCTGTTGTGTTGACATGGATTGAGATTGGGATTTGTCACTTCGTATGAAGGAGATGTATCTCTAGGCCTTATCGGTAATACAACATCAAAAGAAACTTGCAAGAAATGTGACTATGGCGTTGTCCACATGATATTTTATTATGGAATGATTAAAGATACTTGCCGGTAATGAGATTGAACTAGGTACGGAGATATCGACGATCGAATCTCAGGCAAGTAACATACCGATGGACAAAGGGAACCGCATACGGGATTGATTTAATCCTTGACATCGTGGTTCCACCAAAAAAGATCTTCGTGGAATATGTGGGAACCAATATGGTAATTCAGGTCCCGCTATTGGTTATTGACTGTAGAGGTGGCTCGGTCATGTTTGCATGATTCTCTAACCCATAGGGTCCACACGCTTAACATTCGATGACGATATAGTATTATTGGGTTACATATGTTGGTGACCGAATGTTGGTCTAAGTCCTGTAAGAGATCTTGGATTTCACGAGGAGCTCTAGAATGGTCCGACGGTAAATATTTATATACGAGAAGTCATATTTTGGCTATCTGAAAAGTTTTGGATTTTTCAGGTATTGTACCGGGAAGCTTCTGGAAGGTTCCAAAAACATCTGAAGGAGAACGAAAGTCGCCCAAGGGTTCCGCCACATCTCAAGGGCAATAATGGGCTGAGGAGAGGCTCCCTGGACTTATTGGGCTAGGTGCACAAGTCCCTCAAGGCCTATGTGGCTTTGGAGAAGTGGAAAGTCCACCTGTGTATGGAAAGGGAGGGATTTGGAATAGGAGTCCAACTTTTGCCCTTGGCCATGCCCCTAGGGCTTGGAGGCATGGACACAACGCCCCTCCACCTATATAGAGAGAGGAGGGACACCCCAAAGAGGTCACACAAGCCCTTTGCGCCCCTCTCTCTCTCTCTCGTTACTTCATAGCTCCTCTGTTCCTCGCCCTACTATACTAGCTCCACCACCACCTCCACCACATCGTTGTGCTACCGGAGAACTCATATACTGCCCCGCTCTCGCTTGCGAGATCAACGAGTCTAAGTTGTCATCACGCCGCGCGTGTGATGAACACGGAGGTGCCGTCCGTTAGGCGCTAGATCAGATTAGATCACGATTGGATCATGAACAATATTACTACATCAACCACATTACATACACTTCCACTTAGCGATCTACAAGGGTATGTAGGCACTCTCCCCCACGTAGTAGATATGATTCTCCATGGATAGATCTTGCATGTGTGTACGAATATTTTTGTTTCCCATGCAACGTTCCCGAACACACTTCTCACGCATCCGCATGGAGGCAGCAAGGTTGATATAGATGGCCTCCATGATCGTTTCCCTCTCTGACAGATCACCAAAATAGGTCTCCAGATGGCCTTCCATCGAAATAGACGCTTGCGCCAGCGGAAAAGGTGTGTCGGGCAGCTCTTTGTTGGTTTCCCAATATCTGAGGGTTTATTGGCATGCAATTAGGAAAGGAGGAGCCACGATGGGCCCATGAGGAAGGTCGGTGCACCTACACCCCTGGGCGCCCGAGGTACCTTGCACTACTAGGATAAAACCTAGTAGTAGTGCTTGTTTTCCCCTTAGTAGTAGCGCTGGTGTTAGCGCTACTGCTAAGGCGCTACATCTAAGTGTTTAGTAGTAGCGCTGAACATCCAGCTCTACTAGTATGACTACTAGTAGTAGCGCTCGTACACAGCAAGCGCTGATGCTAAACCAGCGCTACTGCTACATCTTACCAGCGCTACCTATTGTAACTACCGGTATCGTTGGTGGGTCCCATGTAGCAGCAATGTCATTAGTAAGCACAAGTGGATGGGTTTATATATAGTAATTGATGATAGCTTGACTTCAAACGGATAACTAGACTTCAAAAACCTTACAAGTCCAAACCGAACTGCTAGATCGAGACCAATAATCTTACTACAATACTATTAATCTTACTACAATACTATTAGTCTTACGACAATACTATTAAACCTTAAACTAGAGTTTAATCTTACTACAATACTATTAATGAGAAGAATCTGGTAGTGGTGGGGGCATTCTCGGCAGAAGTATCCCGACCACACTTCCCCATCGGGCTCTCTGAGCCGGGCACGAAGATGTCACTTGTTGTAGCACCCATTCCATAACCAAGTGGGGACTACTCTGAGGCGGCATTCGAGCATGCTCTACAGCTTTGGTCTCTGCGAAGATGACGTCTACCGCAACTTTTAGTTGTGTTTCGGCATAACTCTTGCACGCATTGACTTCGTGCTCCCAGAAACTACACTGAGTCTCCCAGAACTTATTCTCTGCCTCTTGCATCTCCCGCATACAATCTCTCCATCCTAACATTGCATCGTCAATCCTTTTTCCTCGCACCAACAATTGCCTCCGCCACTCCGACTATTGTTCACAAGAACGTTTAGGAGACATGGGAATCCCTGTAAATTTGGCATGACATTTTCTTAACAATGGACTTATTAAGTATACATCACACAGAACAAATCTCTCCATCCGATGCATCCATCCATCTAAATGCATCCATCCATCTAAATGCAGCCATTCAAAACCATCTAAATGCAGCCATTCAAAACCATCTCAATGCATCCATTCACAATCATTTAAATGCATCCATTCACATCATCCCCCCATCTAACCATCTAAATTTCATCCATCAATTCATCTAACCATCTAAATTTCATCCATCTAAATTTTCTTATTGTTTCCAGTTATCATTTGTACAGCAATCATCTCATTTGAATTTAGCTAGTGCCCACTAACCTATTTTTCTCAACATGCAAGTATGACACCTCATCAAGAAAATATATAGAAAATAATAAACCACAATATATATATATTGCAAATATTCCCGCAACAATGTTTGGGACATCATCTGGTCCCTAGCAAGAATCCTATGGGCGTGGGGATGTATCACCAGAGGTCGCGGCCGGGGTCGAGGTCGGGGTTGGGGTCGAGGTCAAGGTCGGGGTCGGGGTCGGGGGCAAGGTCGCCGGGGAGGACCTGCGGCTGTGGTGGTGCAGAGTGGAGAGGGACAGAGTGAGGAGTGGGAGAAGGGGAGTGAGGGGAGGGGCGGCGACGCAGAGTGGAGAGGAAGGGAGTGAGGGGCGGCAACGGTGTCATAGGGAGAGGGAGGAAGAGAAGTTGATTGTGAGAGAGAGGGGCCGTGCGGGGCGAAGAGGATAAGTGCATGGCCCGCTTAGCAGTAGCGCTGGTCGGTAACAAGCGCTACTAATAGGAGGCTAAGCAGTAACGCTTTCTTGAGGAAAGCGCTGCTACTATAAATACTATCGGTGGGATCGTCGGGGCCTCCTTAGCAACAACACTTTTCTAGATTCCAACACCGCTGCTAAGCCCTTACTTGTAGCGCTGCCCGATTACAGCGCTACTGGTACTTAGTAGCAGCGTTTGTATTTTTCCAGCGCTACTATTAGGCTCCTTCCTATAAGGTTTCTCCTAGTAGTGTTGTGGTCTCCTCGTGAGTCTTCCTAATAACTACCGAAGCTTCCTGGGAACATTTTATCAAGAAAAATCGTCAAAAAGTTTTGTAACGTTTGGACTTCATTCGGTATAGATTTCCTCTAAAATGAAAAACATACAAAAAACAACAACTGACACTTGTAACTGGGTCAATAGGTTAGTTCCCAAAATCATATAAAATAGCTTATAAAGTATCCTAGATTTATAATATAATAGCGGGAAGAATACAAAATTATAGATACGTTGGATACGTATCAGCATCCCTAAGCTTAATTCATGCTCGTCCTCGAGTAGGTAAATGATAAAAACAGAATTTGTGATGTGGCATGCTACATATAATCTCTTTTTTAGTATGATCATTCAGAAATGATGAACTAATTGGTATCAACATAATAATATCCATAAACATAAATTACATAATCATCGCTTTTCAAAATATACGATCCTTAAAGAATGTTATTCCCTACTCATTTTATGATATCAAGCATGGCATGACTCCGTGTTCACCGTATAAGTATAAATCATGAGTAGCCCGGTGTCAAATGAGGCAATTGCATCATACTGCCAACGTGATTAAGAATTTTCAACTTCAGACAATACATGAGCGTGATTCATGGATATAACATATGGGTTTTACAAAATATGGTGGTAGATGTCAAAGGAGTCAAAGTGGAAAATAATGTCTCGCACCAACTAGGCGTATCAACGGGGTATGGAGATGCCCATAAATTGATATCAATGCGAGAAGTAGGGATTGCCATGCAATAGATGCACTAGAGCTATAAGTGTATGAGATATCAACGAAAGTTAAGTGGGTGTGCACCCAACTTGAATGCTCATGAAGACCTCGAGCATTTGAGGAAGCCCGTCATTGGAATATACAAGCCAAGTTCTATAATGAAACATTTCCACTAGCATATGAAGATGATGAAACTGGAGACTCTCTATATGAAGAACATGGTGCTACTTTGAGGCACAAGTGTGGTAAAGGATAATCACATTACCCCTTCTCTCATTTCCTCTCATTTAGCTTTTTTTATGATGGGCTCATTTGGCCTCCACCATTTTGTTTCGTGCGGAGCTCATCCGGTAACACCCCAAACATTTAACCATGTTTTTATTAATTAAAATTTTGCGAGGAACATTAATTTTTATTTTTCTAGATTCTTTGTTGATTTTAGAACCTCCCCTATTTTCTATCTCTACTTTTTCCTCCAAGTAGAAGTTTTCGAAAATTATTGTGGAACTTGAGTGCTTGCTTAAAAACATTTCATCTCATTTGGGTTATTCAATTGAAGCATTTTAGAAATAATTCTGCCAAGCTTCATTCTTTAAAAATGGATTTTTATTCTTTTAAGGACCTCATTTGCACTACAACCATTTGATATATTCATTTAAAAATTCCATAAAAAAAATTAGATGTCATGTGATGCACCTAGATCACTTTTATGCAAAAACTTAGTATGGTGTTTTGGAAATTTTGAGCACAGCATCCTCTTTTCTATTCTGGTCCAGTTTGATGTTTTGAAGTGCAACCCTAACTTATTTTGCTCCACAGCCCATGGGATTTTTCCTACGTATAGTTTACCCTACCAAACCCTTAAGTCGAGGAGCTTAGCTCCATTGGCATAGTTTAAGGCCCTCCTAATGAACGCTTTTGTTGTTGTCCAGAACTCAAGTTTGGAAAAACATACACTAAGAAGTTTCTAGTTTTCTCAAACTAACATGGCCATCACTTTTAGCATCCTAAGAGACCATGTTCTAGAAATTTTGAGACCAACAAAGTTCTCTTGGTGGCCCTGTCATTTTGTCAAACACCTGGAGTGCCTCGCAAGAATTGGCATAGTTATGAGATTGCATTGTGGACTAGCCCCACTGACCTAACCAGCATGTCCAATATAACAGAGCTATAGTACCCACCCTAGCTATCTTGTCAAGTTTTACCTTACCCCAAGCCCTCTAGCTTGTGTTGGCATTTAGTCGAAAACCAGGTGAGCGTGCTCTAGGCAAGTCCAGAGCACACATATTGCAGACAACCACAGCCACATCACCGCGCCCCACCTACGCCGCGCCCCTGGCCCTTGCTTGCCTGCAGGGCCATGGCCCCGACCCCTCCAAGCTCCCGGAGACGCCCCGACCTCCACCTCGCACCTTGCAACACTACCACCAAAGCCCCCTTGGCAGCTAGCTAACAGCCATAGCCATCCCCGACCATGGTAGTGCCGCCCAAGTCACCGCCGCCTGCCAGTTCACCCCTGGAGAAGTAGCAAACTCATCTGATAGCTTGCAGACCCGCAGACCCCGCCACATAACCCTGCAACCCATAGTGGCAGCGTGCTACTGTTCTTATCCTCGGCCATAGTGGGAACCGACCTCCCCATGCTATAAATAGGGGCCCACGACCTCGCTGGCGCCATAGAGCACCATACTCGACACTTTAGCAATCCCCTCTAGTTCCAATTCTGCCGGATCTGGTTGTGTCCCCCATCTTCGTTAGGTTTGGCCGCCACCGCCACCCGTTTAAATTCCTAGCAACCAGATCACCTCCACTATACTCTCTCCAGCGATAGCCTTCCCCCAACCCCACGAGGCCAACGAAGCCCAAATAAAAAAGAGAGGCCATTGATGACCACCAAAAAAAGAGAAAAGAGAGAGGGGACAATGCTACTATCTTTTTTCCACACTTATGCTTCAAAGTAGCACCATGATCTTCATGATAGATAGTCTCCTATTTTGTCATTTTCGTATACTAGTGGGAATTTTCGGTTGTATAACTTGTCTTGTATATTCCAATGATAGGCTTCCTCAAATTGCCCTAGGTCTTCTTGAGGAAGCAAGTTGGATGCACACCCACTTAGTTTCTTTTTGAGCTTTCATACACTTATAGCTCTAGTTCATCCGTTGCATGGCAATCCCTACTCACTCACATTGATATCTATTAATGGGCATCCCCATAGCCCGTTGATATGCCTAGTTGATGTGGAACTATCTTGTCCTTTTTTTTCATAACCTCCACCATATTCTATTCCACCTATAGTGCTATATCCATGGCTCACGCTCATGTATTGCATGAGAGTTGCAAAAGTATGAGAACACAAAAGGTGTGAAACAATTGCTTGACTATATGATTTTCTAGGGATAACCTTCCAATTGCTTGACAAAAGGTGTGACACAATAGCTTTGTTAGTATCCTTGAAATATTATTGTTTTTATGTCAACATTAAGATTTTGTTTTGAGTCTTATGGATCTAAACATTCATGCCAAAATAAAGGATATTACATCGATATATGTGTTAGGTAGCATTCCACATCAAAATTCTGTTTTTATCATTTACCTACTTGAGGACGAGTAGGAATTAAGCTTGGGGATGCTGATACATCTCCAACATATCTATAATTTTTGATTGTCCCATGCTATTATATTATCTGTTTTGGATGTTTTATATGCATTAATATGCTATTTTATATTATTTTTGGGACTAACCTTTTAACCTAGAACCTAGTGCCAGCTTCTGTTTTTTCCTTGTTTTTGAGTATTGTAGATAAGGAATATTAAACAGAGTCCAAACGGAATAAAATCTTTGTGATGATTTTTCTTGGACCAAAAGACATCTACCAGGCTTGGAGAGGAAGGTAGGAGACCTGCCAGGAGGTCACAGGCCAACCTGGCGCGGCCAGGGGTGCCCCTAGCTTGTGGCCCCCCAGCAGGTCCTCTAACCGTAATCTTCAGCCTATAAATTCCCAAATATTCCCCCAATACCGAAGAGAGCCACGATAATACTTTCCCACCAACGGAAGCCTCCATTCCCGAGAGATCCAATCTTGGATCCTTTTTCAGTAATCTGTCGGAGGGGGATTCGATCACGGAGGGCATCTACATAAACTCCATTGCCCTTCCGATGATCCGTGAGTAGTCCACCAAAAACCTACGGGTCCATAGCTGGTAGCCAGATGGCTTCTTCTCTCTCTTTGTGCTTCAATACCATGTTCTCCATGATCTTCATGGGGATCTATCCAATGTAATACTCTTTTGCGGTGTGTTTGTCGAGATACTATGAATTGTGGATTTATGATAAGCTTATCTATGAATATTATTTGTTTCTTCTCTGAATTCTTATATGCATGATTTCATATCTTTGCAAGTCTCTTTGAGTTATTGGTTTGGTTTGGCCAACTAGATTGGTAATTCTTGCAATGGGAGAAGTGCTTAGTTTTGGGTTCAATCTTATGGTGTCCTCACCCAGTGACAAAGTACGGGTAGCGAGACACGTATTGTGTTGTTGCGATCAAGGGTAAAAAGATGGATTTTCATCATATTTCTTGAGTTTATCCCTCTACATCATGTCATCTTACTTAATGCTTTACTCTGTTCTTCGTGAACTTAATACTTTAGATGCAGGCAGGAGTCGGTCGATGAGTGGAGTAATAGTAGTAGATGCAGAATCATTTTAGTCTACTGGACACAGACGTGATGGCTATATGCATAATCATTGCCTTGGATATCGTCATTACTATGCGCTTTTCTATCAATTGCTCGACAATAATTTGTTCACCCATCGTGTTATTTTCCTTCAGGAGAGAAGCCTCTAGTGAAACCTATCGCCCCCAGGTCTATTTTCCATATTACATTTTCAGATTTATATACCAAAAATACCTTGCTATAATTTATTTACCTTTTACTTCTGGCAATCTTTCACATCGATCTCTATCAGATCTAATCCTTGTATGTAATCGTGAAGGGATGGACAACCCCTTTATAGCGTTGAGTGGAAGTGTTTGATTGTTTGTGTAGGTGCATCTATTGGTGACTTGCTTGTTCCTCCTATTGGATTGATACTTTGGTTCTCAACAACTAAGGGAAATATGTATCTACTTTTCTGCATCACCCTTTCCTCTTCAAGAGAAAACCAACGCAAGCTCAAGAAGTAGCAGGAAGCACATCCTCCATTAGAGCCTCGCCTCGACCTCCTGCAAACAAAAAAGAAGGAGGAAGAAGGAGAAACGAGGCCAGGTGTGAGGCAGAAGAGAGTAGAACCGTAGTCGTTTTCATAGCTCGAGTTTGGTGTACGCTGAGCGAAGTCCACCAACACTACTCATCGCTCGATCGCTGGTGTTCGGAGGCAAATCCGTGAGCAGTGCCGAGAGGGCTCTGGACCGCGAGGTGAGTGCATACTTCGCCGATAGCTAGCATGCCATGCACTACCGCAGTACGGCCCTAGATGCTCTATGCCCTAGACGGTGCAGGTGGAGAAAGCGCGGGAAAGCGCGTGAGATAAAAGAAAGACAAGAGCTGGAGCTAGAAGAATAGACAGACAATGGGCCCTGGGTCCACCTGTTAGCCCGGGAGAGCACTATACACACGGGTACGGTAAGCACAAATTGGAAATGGAAATATTTCCTTTTCTGATAATTGTCGGAGCCCTAACTAGCAACATTTCGATTGCCAAACCATATATTTTAATCATAGAATCTGTACTACACCATAGTTGCACCAATTATCAGCATTTTTACTGTCACCACGTCGAATCAAGTGTGTAGAATATTTATTTTCGTGTTACTGCTATAGTGCGGCTGGAGTAAAAAAATTGCAACGTCCTAAGAAAATCTCAAGGACGAGATTTTTCTTAAGGCGGGTAGAGTTTAACACCTCAAAAATTTAACCATGTTTTCATTAATTAAAATTTTGCGAGGAACATTAATTTCTATTTTTCTGGATTCTTTGTTGATTTCAGAGCATGCCCTATTTTCTATTCTGTAATTTTTTACCTCCAAGTAGAAGTTTTCGACAATTATTGTGGGACTTGAGTGCTTGCTTAAAAACATTTCATTTCATTTGGGTTATTCAATGAAAGCATTGTATAAATAATTCTGCCAAGGACCTCATTTGCACTTCAACCATGTGATATATTCATTTAGAAATTCCACAATTTTTTTAGATGTCCTATGATGCACGTGGATGACTTTTATGCAAATACCTAGCTTGGTGTTTTGGAAAAATTTAGCGAAGCATCCTCTTTTATATTGTGGTCTAGTTTGTTGTTTTGAACTCCAACCCTAATTTATTTTGCTCTAATGCCCATGGGATTTTTCCTACTTATATTTTACCCTACCGAATCCTTAAGTCTAGGAGTTTGGCTCCATTGGCATATTTTAAGGCCTTGCAATTGAACCCCTTTGTTTCTATTCAGAATAGATGTTTCGAAAAACTTACACTAATGAGTTTATAATTTTCGAAAAACTAACTTGACCATCACTTTTAGCATCCAAATAGACCATGTTCTGGAAATTTTGGTGGCCAGCAAAGTTCTCTTGGTGGCCCTGGAATTTTGTCAAACTCTTGGAGTGCCTAGGCAGAATTGGCATAGTTATGAGATTGCATTGTCGACTAGCCCCAGTGATCTAACCAACATGTCCAATAGATCTTTAGTACCCACCCTAGCTATCATGTCAAGTTTTACCTTAAGACAAGCCCTCTAGCTTGTGTGGGCATTTAGTCGAACACCTGGTGAGCGTTCTCTTGGCACGGCCAAAGCGCACACATTGCAGACAGCCACAGCCACATTGCGGCGCCCCACCTACCCCATGCCCCTGGTCCTTGCTTACCCTCAAGGCCACGACCATGACCGCCTCCTCGTGCCTCGCAGTGCCACCGCCAGAGCGCCCTTGGCGGCTAGCCAACAGCCTCAATGGGCCCTGCCATGGCAGTGCCACCCAAGTCTCCCCCGCCTGCCAAATTGCCCCTGGAGCAGTAGCTAACTCGTCCGATAGCTCGCAGACCCTGCAGACCCCACCACGTTGCCGTGCAACCCACAGTGGCGATGAGACACCGTTCTTATCCTCGTCCATCATGGGAACCGACATTATCGTGCTATAAATATGGGCCCATGACCTCTCTGGCGCCCCGGACCACCATACCCGACCTTGTAGCAATCCGCTATAGCTCTAGTTCCACTGGAGCTTGTTGTCTCCCCCATTTCAGGTAGGTTTGGCCATGGGCACCACCCTGTTAAATTCCTAGCAACCAGATCCCCTCCACTCTCACTCTCTCCACCAGTAGCCTTCTCGGACCTCAAAAGGAGGTTCCCCTCCCATTTTTTCCAGGAGTCACCTAGGAAGAAGGTCATCCCCAACCATAGCCATCGTCCGCCCCAAAGCTCGCCGACGACGACCCTGTCCACCTCTACGGTCGTGGCGACCACCAAGAGGACTATCGGTGCATTATGGATCCATTCCCGTACAAGAAGTCCGTGGGGAGCCATCATTCGCTGGCAAAGGTCACCGGAGGCCATGCCCTATTCAGCAAGAGGAGGGAGACGATGGTGGAGGACTCGTCAAACCTGACCAGTGGGCCAGGAGGATTCACTATCAGCACCCCGCGTCATCGCGCGCTGACTAAAGTAAATACGTAATTCCCCTAGGTACGTCTTCCCTATTGTGCAAATGTATTCCTGCTGAAGTGTTTTTCTTTTTCTGTTTATTGAATAAAATCAGCACCTCTAACAAATCTTTGGCTGCCTCTCTCTTTTAAACAAAAATTTGAAAGGAGTTGATTCTTTTCCCACACTTCTGATTGTTTTTCTAGTGTATTTTAGGATTTATTTAAAACATCAAATAATTTTTCACTACTTTTTTGAATTGTGTGTTGATTTGAGTATTTTCAAAAAATAGGAATGGGAAGGAAGATTCAACTTTCAAAAGTTTTGGAGTGTGTCGGTGTCAAAACCGGCGGATCTCGGGTAGGGGGTCCCAAACTGTGAGACTAGGATCGATGGTAACAAGAGACGAAGGGGACATGAGTTTACCCAGGTACGGGCCCTCCTATGGAGGTAATACCCTATGTCCTGCTTGGTTGTATTGATGGTATGGGGAGTTACAGAGTTGATCTACCTAGAGATCGTATAGATAACCCAAGATGAGTTGTCCTCCTTACACCCCTAAACCCTCCGACTTATATAGACGTCGAGGGTGTCCTGGGTTTACACATGGTCAGTTATACGCCGAAGAGATAAACATACCTAACTACAGCTAATAACTTGGAGAATACGTCATGGCTCCTTGAAGCTTCCATCTGGCATAGGCGGTCTTCGATCATCCGATGACCACCATGCGGCCCATACAGTCCGGCCCGTGAACAATAGGTCGGCTATCCGAGGACCCCCTAATCCAGGACCCCCTTAGTAGGCCTCGGACTAGCCTTCAATGCCGATATATATTTGATTGATCTCCTCATGTCGTCGTTTTTGGCTTGCGAGGCGAGTCCCTCATCCTTCTTCATTCGGCAACCGACCAGTCTTCGGCAAGATACCAGGCATCACGGGAGTGGGTTGATTATAATAACTGCGCGAGTTCCTCGACTTTCGTGCGTCGTGGGGAGGCGAGTGGTCAGCAATTTTATAGTCTTACCCCTCCGTAATGGAGGCACCAACCCATTTAATCAAACAAAAACATGGCTCAGACCACATTCTCTTCCCTCTTGTCGAAAGAAACTCCTAACAGAAGCTCCATGCAAAACAAGCCTAACGTTCCCATGTCCTCCGCACGTCCCTACGGCCAGGGTCTAGGGGACTAGACTAGCTGTTCCATCACCCTCCTACAGCTCCATAATTTGTGACCCAAGGATATATTCCATCATCAGATCTTGCAGTGACCCACGCAGGTCTGCTCTCGTACGACGACAAGGTTTTCTATGAGAGTTTCCACAATCCTAACAAGGGGGAGCTCGTGTGATTCGTCCCCTTCCTCCTCTCAGGCCTTGGGTTTCCAATCCATCTATTCATGAGTGGTTACAGGAGTTGTATGGGATCTAACTCCACCATCTCACTCCAGGGTCAATCTTACACATCTCGAGCTTCGTCGCCCTCTGCGAGATGTTCTTGGGGTGCGAGGCACATTTTGATCTTTAGAGGAAATATTTCTGTCTCGTCCCCCGAACTCGGGACAAGACAATTTTGGAGGTCGGCGGAGCCAAAGTATGCTGCATAGCAGGGATGGGGTATCCGGCAGGCACATCAAAGAAGTCCGAAGAATGGACCTCGGAGTGGTTTTATATTGAAGATGTCCCCCTGTTCGAGCCAACTAGGACATGCCTTCCCGAATACTCCGACGTTGTCCCGAAGAAGAGGTACAACTAGCAGCCAAAGATCTCCTCCTAGGAGGAAAGCATCGAAGTGCGACGCCTAGATCTGCAAGTGCGGATGCTCATCTACCACCGACTAACCATGATCGACATCATGGCCGTCGACATCTCCCGGTGTGTGCAACCCCTCCAACAGAGGGGTACACCCCCTATGGCAATACAATAGTACAAGCGACGCCACGCACTCCCAAAAGCAAGGTCCCGCCAATCCGACTGCGTTGGCCCCCGCGCATGCTGATCTGTACAAAGGAGAGGAAGAAGACTTCGTTTGTTGGACAACTAAGATAGGATATTCAGCCCATAATCCCATCGAACGGGTAAGCCTTTCTCTTTTAATCATGAAATAGTTCGGGTTTTCCATTCCATACTCTATTTGACCGAGGTATGGTGTGAACAGGAATGGAGGAGTTTCATTGAGACAGTCAACTGTCCGGATCCTCAGCCCGAGAACCATTCACACGACAATGATCCGGGTTTCAACGAGGACCTGGATCTTCTCCTTGACTTCTTAAATTTAGTCTATTTCCAGGACAGTATCATCCAGACCTTGGTGGCTATCATAGTTGCTTACTCCGGGTCATTCTCCATCCCTACCGTGGGCAAGAAGAAAAGCTCCTCCCGCAAGAGGCTAGCTACCAGGAGTGCCCCAGACGTGCCGGTCCTGACCCCCAAGCGCCAGCAATCTGCACGCCATTCGCCGGTAGCCAAAGCTGCGGCCGAATCAAAAACCATCTGGGACCCTGTGAAGGAGCTGGACATGGGGACGAATCCACCTGCCCACTCATCCCGAAGGTACATTGTTCGGTTATCTCCTTATCGTTGTAATTAGTAGACTCTCATAGTAGCTCGTTTTATTGAAATACTTAGGCAAAACACCCAAACCCCTCCTACTGAATGGGATACCCGGGTGTTTGGAGATGCCCGAAGCTCCCGAGCCACGACCAGTGCGGCTTCTGCTACAGAAACCCCCATGGCCAAACCGGCGCCCGCGGATTCTGGTGATGGTGTCTCCGTCACCAAATCGGAGGTGGAGAGTGCCATGCATCATCGGCAATGATGGGAAGCCATGCGACACCAATTTTTTTCCGATCAGGAGTTCGGCGCCCTCTCCTCCACGGATGCGCACCTTGGCGCTGCCCGAGCTGGATTCGGTGAAGCTATGAAGTTGATAACAACCAGCATACAGGTAAGTGATTGGATTTTATAGAATCTGAATATTTGTGTAAGCCTAGTACCCCCTGAGCCTTAATTTGTTTTGGAACAAACGAATTAAGGATCTCCGCACCATTTGACTGCTAACGTAGGCCTCAAAGCAATAGTCTTAGCAATTGGCCAGGGAGCTCGAGGAGAACCGCACGGAAGTACAATCCGTGAAGGCCTAATTAGCACAAGTAAAGAGCTTCACGCGAGAGGCTCATGGTGAGTATGCATTTACTGCTAATCTTTATATACCATCATGCTTGCCATACGCATTCCGTGTAGCAGCCGAATCAATAGGACATTTGGAAAGGTAGCTGGAAGAAGCCCGGGATTCTCAGAGGTATGCGAAGTCCCAACACCAGGCTGGCTGCCTTGTCATACAAAAACAAGCAGAACAAATAAATAGTTTAAAGCTCTCAAGAAGAGAATCGAAAACTTTAGAGGGGCATGTTCGGTAAGTACAATTCCACTATCAGCAAATATTTTTGATGTAGGGAGTAATAGTAAGCATGCTGTTATCTTATTTGTAGGCCTCCTGTCCGGGCATCCTGAAGAGGGGATCGAATCATACCAAGGGGACCTACTAAAGGAGCTGAACTCTCTCCATAAGCGCGTGCAAAAAGCTATGAAAGGTATGGTGAATGTACTATGTCCCACCGAACAACCACCTAAAGGGCTAGCCGCACTCGTGGATCGATTTAAGGGGGCTCGAAATAGGTTCGAGATGTGGAAGACTTCGGCTTGCCGTGAGGGAGAACGGGATGCTTGGGCAATGGTCAAGGCCCGATTCACTGAACTTAACCCCGAGCATATGGCGCGGGTTGGTCCTGTGGGATCAGATGGAAAGAAGTGCCACTCCACTTGGTATATGACCAGGTGATGCCAGCCGCCCATCTTTCGCAAGTGGACTGGCACCTTAACACAATAATTGATAATCTCGATCACAGTCGCACATGTAATTTATATTTACGTGTGTATAAACAATCCGTGTTGTAAACATTCTCTTAACTGGCCATCGGCTTTTCCCTCGCGTACGAAGAGCTCAGGAGTGTTCCTCCTTATTTTTCCCTCGCAAAAGAGCAAACTGTATTCAGGGAACCAGGCAATCCGGCCATGTGGTACGAACAAACAAAAAGCACATAGAAAGATATGTTATATTACGACATAGCGTAAGAAACATCTTCCGAGGAAAATAGTACCTCGATCAATACCTTTCGTTGGGGCTCTACGAAGAGCGTAGATAGAAGTCTGCATACTTGTAGTATGCCGCTAAGTGTCCTTTGGGAAGAAAAGACCCAAACAACGGTAATAATGACCAGAGACGTATAAGGTGTTTTCGTCATAGCCGACCAATTGTCTACGTAAGATAGCTAGCTTTCGGCTTCACCCGTCTGAGGTACGCGCCGAATGACCTGGTCGTAACAATCGTAGAGGTGCTCCCTTTACTCTCTAGCCGAACGATCGGGAAGGTAGACAGTAATCACAGGAGCGAGGTAACCTAGCTTGGCAAAGTCTTAGTTCGAACTTATGCATATGATGGCTAGAACATGACAAAAGAAACATGTGCGCGTAGTAAGTATGAGAAAATAGAAGGTTTGTCTATTAGAAGAAGCCCCCACGAGCTGTGTTCAGATTTAACACTTTATGTTGTATGACGATCCTCTTTAATAGAAGATTGGTTCAGCCGAACATGAGGTAGGAAAATACATTGGCCATGTTGAACAGCAAAGTGGGAAGGGAAAAGGAAAAAAGGCAAAAAATAACGAAAGAAAAAAGGAAAAAATATGGGGAAGTTTAGACGACACGGGTTTATCCGTAGAAGCGCTGAAGATGAGCTGAGTTCCACGGGTTTGGTTCAAGGTGGTTATCGGATAGATTCCGCAAACGATAGGCCCCTCCCGCAAGCACTTCGTCAATTATGAAAGGACCCTACCATTTGGGGTTGAGATTCTGCTTTTGTTTCTCTAGGAGCCGTAGGACGAGTTCTCCTACGTCGTATGCTTTTGCCCTGACCTCCCTACTTTGGTACCGTTGAGCTTGCTGTTGGTAAAGAGTGTAACGAGCCAGAGCTATGTCCCTCTCCCCTTCCAAGGCGTCTAAGTCATCCTACCAATCCAACTTGGCCTCCTTTTCCACATACATGCGCACTCTTGGTGTGTCGTGGATAATATCGCAAAGGAGGACTGCCTCTGCCCTATAGACCATAAAGAATGGTGTGTGTAACCCGTTGATCTGTTCAGGGTGGTACACAGGCCCCATAGAACGGAGTCAAGTTCCTCCACCCAATGTTAGTCGGACTTGTGAAGAGATTGGAACAAACGTGGCTTGATGCCGCTCATAATGAGACCGTTTGCTTGCTCGACCTGTCCATTGGTCTACGGATGATAGACCAATGCATAATCAAGCTTTATGCCCATTTTTGTGCACCAATCCTTAACCTCTTGGGATGTGAAGTTGGATCCATTGTCCGTTATTATACTATCCATTTGGTGAACTTGTCCACCATGACCAGTAGGTATTTATTTTTCTTGGTTTCCCCTTTCAGGGGTCCGACCATGTCGAGCCCCCAGAACGCAAAAGGCCAGTTGATCAGAATAGTTCGAAGAGCTGTTGGGGACATGTGACTTTTATTTGCGAAGAGTTGACACCCAACGCAATGTTGAACAAGTGACTGGGCGTCCGTCCGAGATGTAGGCCAAAAGAAACCAGCTCGGAAGGCCTTGCTGACAAGGTATCTTGCTGCGGCGTGGTGCCCTCCCATGCCTGCATGGATTTCGGTGAGGAGCTCTCGTCCTTCTTTCTCGGATATACACCTCTGTAATATTCCGGTGGTGCTTTTCTTGTATAACTCACCCTCGTGTACTTTGTAGGCCTTGGATTGCCGAACTATGCGTCGTGCCTCAGTTTGATCATGGGGGAGTTCCTTGTGAAGAAGGTAAGCGAGGAAGGGCTCTGTCCATGGTGCAATTACTTCCATTACCTTATGAGCCGAGGGCGTCTCATTCATCGTGGAGCCGCCGATAATACCATCATCTGGCTCATTTATAGGGGGAACAACTTCGTTCACTGTATTCGGACCGGTACCATTGTCATCGTCCTTCCACACTACGGAGGGTTAAAGAGCTGCTCTAGGAAGGTAGCGCGCTTGGCTCCCATATGGGACAATATGTTAGTGGCTTGGTTGTTGTCTCGAGCAATGTCGTGGAATTCCAACCCCTCGAACCGAGCAGATATCTTGAGGAAGGCGTTTCTATATGCTGCCATCTCCGGATTTTTGGCGTTAATTTGGGATATGGCTAAGTTTGAGTCTCCCTGTACCTCTACATATTCGGCGGCATAATTGGAGTCGGCATACATGATTTGCAACATGTATCGCATGGCGTCGCCTATGGGGGATGTGAGAATAACTCCAGCCCCCAGACCGGCCAAGGTCTTGGATCCATCAAAGTACATTGTCCAATGGGAGTATGCACTATACTCCTTGGGGAGCTTGGCATCTATCCATTCAGCTAAGAAGTCCGCCAGTACCTGGGATTTAATGGGGCGGTGTGGCTTGTAGGATATTTCAAAGGGAAGGAGCTCAATGGCCCATTTGGCTATGCAGCCGGTGGCGTCAATGTTGTTGATTATATCATTCAGTGGGACTTCCGATGCCACTGTTACTGCACACTCCTAGAAGTAGTGTTTGAGTTTCCTCTACGCCATGAATACAGTATAGGCTATTTTTTGGTAATGTGGGTATCTGGACTTTCACTGTGTTAGCACCTCTAACACATAATATACCGGTTTCCGAGTCCGGAATTTATGTCCCTCCTCATCTCGTTCAAGGACAAGCACTGCACTGATGACTTTGTTGGCGGCCGGTATGTATAACAACATGGGCTCACCGGCGCCTGGTGCCATGAGTATGGGATTGATTGCCAGTAGCGTTTTGATTTCTTCTAACACAACTTCTGCCTCATCGGTCCATTCGAAATTGTTGGTCCATTTCAACAGCTTATAGAGCGGCAAAGCCTTTTCTCCGAGGCGGGAGATAAAGCGGCTTAATGCTGCTATGCACCCGGCTAGCCTCTCGACATGCTTCAGTTTTGTGGGGATTGCAAGTTCTAATAGAGAACAGATCTTAGATGGATTTGCCTCTGTTCCTCTATGGGAGATGATGAATACTTGCAGCTTACCAGAGGGAACTCCAAATACACATTTTTCTAGATTGATCCGTATATCATATTTGCGAAGGCTAGAGAAGGTTTGCCATAAGTCCTCGATCAACTGGCCGACGTGTTTGGTTTTGATTACCACATCATCCACATATGCCTCGACAATCTTACCGACCCATGTCACAAGACAAGTTTGGATCATGCGCTAGTATGTGGCCCCGGCGTTTTTAGCCCGAAAGGCATCGTGTTGATGGAGAATGGCCCGTAGGGGGTGATGAATGCAGTAGCCACTTGACCGGATTCCTTCATTTTAATTTGATGGTACCTAGACTAACCATCGAGGAAACACAACAAATCATGTCCGGCTAAGGCATCGATGATGTGGTCTATGCATGGTAAGGGGAAAGGGTCCTTAGGGCATGCTTTGTTGAGGTCTTTGAAATCGACACATAGCCGCCAGGACTTGTCTTTCCTAGCTACCATCACTAGGTTTTCTAGCCACTCGGGGTGTTTAATATCCCGAATAAATCTGGCCTCAAGCAGTTTAGATAATTCTTCACCCACGGCTTGCCGTTTGGGCTCGGAGAAGCGGCGCAGAGTCAGTTTCACGGGCTTTAAACCTAGAATAATGTTTAAGCTGTGTTCGGCGAGCCGACGTGGGATTCCGAGCATATCGCAAGGATGCCACGCGAAAATGTCCCAATTCTCATGGAGGAAATTCCGCAATGCCTCGTCCATGAGGGGATCGAGCTGGGCTCCGATGGACGCTGTCTTATTGGGGTCCGTTGGATGTACCTGAAATTTAACGATTTCCTATGCGGGTTTAAAGGATGTGGCCTTGGGCCTTTTGCTAAGGATCACATCGTCCTTATTAACTGTCGGCTGTAGGGCGGTCAACTCTTCGGCAGCGAAAGTTTCCGCCAATACCTCGAGGGCGAGCGCTGCCGTTTTGTTTTCGTCCTGAAGGGCTATTTTTGGATCACTAGCGATCGTGATCACTCCATTTGGTCCTGGCATTTTGAGTTTCTTGTACCGGTAATGGGGTATAGCCTAGAACTATATAAAGGCGTCGTGTCCCAATAGGGCGTGATAGCCACTTGGGAAGGGGATGACGTGGAAGAGAAGTTCTTCGGATCGGTAGCTTTCGGGTGTGCCGAACACAACGTCCAGAATGATACATCCGGAACAACGTGCCTCTTTCCCTGGGATAATTCCCCGGGAGGTTGTGTTGCTATGTTCGATGCGGGATTGGTCGAACTGCATTTTTTCCAGAGTGGCCTCGTATATGAGGTTAAGTCCACTACCTCCGTCCATTAGCACTTTATGTAGCATGTAGTCATCAATGATGGGATTGAAGACTAGAGCGGCCGGTGAATCACCAGGAAGAATGGGCGGTTGGTTAGTGTCCCCGAAAGTAATCGGTACGTTTGGCCATGGGCTAGTGGCTGCCACCTGGTAGACTTGCTCGTTCTCCCTAAGAGCTCTTTTACGGCTATTCCTCGAGGGAAGATCTCATAGACCGTCTAGACTTCGGCATTAAATTCGGGAGGCGAAGGAGAGCGCATACTCAACGGATGTGTGTAAAGGATGGCCTCACCGCTCTTTGCGACTTGGCTGACAACCCAGCAAGCTCGAAGGTGGTACGTTCGGTTCGTGTTTAACAACACAGAATGTATGGGGCAAGGATTATACAAAAGTCCGTCGAGGATAGTGTCAGTCCCTGAAAGGGGCTTGCTTCTTTTTTCGACTTGTCCATACCTGGCTAGCCGATTTGAAGGTATCCTCTTTTTCTGAGCTCCTCTAGGGTGTTCGGAGAAAATTGGTTTCGAGCACAATCACTCGGATTGCCACACACTCTCCATGGCACAGTACTTCTGTACCAATTCGGATAACTCCGAAAAGTCGCTTATGCGTCGGTAGCCCAAGGCATAAAGAATCCCTTCATCATGGCAATAGCGAATGAAAATTGTCGTTACATCTTGGTCGCTAAGACCTTTTACTCTACTCCTAGAGAGTAGGAGTCTTGCCCAAAAGTGGTGGACTGATTCTCCTTGTAGTTGCTTGATATCCCGAAAGTCCAAAGACATGGGCTTTGCTGCGATACTTGGATGATCGTCTTGGGAGGTGGGTGGGAAAATTTTTGGTTCCCTGTCGCAACGAGTGTTCGGAACTGCAATTTCCAAATCGTGCGAAGGATCCTGGACCGATGACAGTCCGGTTTTAGAGCGATTCCCCGTCTCTAATTCACCAACAGACTCTTGGATATCGAGAACTGAAGTATAGACGGTTTTTAATTCTGGCTATCGGGCAGAATCCGCATCCGGACACTCGATGGTAGCGGCAAGGTTGGTGACCGAAGGGACATGAATCTCCCTATCATCGGGTTTGATACCAAGCTGATCATATATTGGAACCTGGTCATCCGATATACGCATAGCTTAGATCCGATCAAACAAATCGTTTAAAAACGTGGCGATGGCAGGGTGCGTGTTGTTGATACGAGTGGATTCGTCAAGTGGTGTGACAGTTCTAGAGTTACGCCAAAGCAGATCTGTGTTCCGTTCCACCACGGGACCTGATGTCTTGGACATTAGAGCATCCGGACTTACAGGTTTTTCTTCGAAGGTTGAGGGTTCCATTACAACATGTGTTCCCCATGAATCAGCCACAAACTCTAGGATTCCCAACATGATACTCCGATTGGGGGCAAACCTTCCGATCTGGCCATGACGGCCATCCGGGCTGGCATGCGACAAGATGTCGTTGCCGATGAAACTCTGATTGGGGGCGAGAGTTCCCTCGATGCAAATCTCGCTATTAGTGACAAGGTGAGCCGTCGATTCCTTCGGCGCTCACAGAGGAACTCTCAATGAAAGCACCAATGTCGGCGTCAAAACCGGCGGATCTCGGGTAGGGGGTTCCAAACCATGAGACTAGGATCGACGGTAACAGGAGACGAAGGGGACACGAGTTTACCCAGGTTCGGGCCCTCCTATGTAGGTAATACCCTACATCCTACTTGGTTGTATTGCTGATATGGGTGGTTATAGAGTTGATCTACGTCGAGATCGTATAGCTAACCCTAGATGAATTGTCCTCCCTACATCCCTAAACCCTCCGACTTATGTAGACGGCGAGGGTGTCCTGGGTTTACACATGGTCAGTTACACAAGAAGAGATAAACATGCCTAACTATAGCTAATAACTTGGAGAATACGTCATGGCTCCTTGAAGCTTCCATCTGGCATAGGCAGTCTTCGATCATCTGATGCCCACCTTGCGGCCCATACAGTCCGGCCCATGAACAATAGGTCGACTATTCGAGGACCCCCTAATCCAGGACTCCCTCAGGGTGCACCCTACCTTTCTTCATACCCAAGGCAAGCATCTTGAACATTTGAGATGATACAAGTTGGTTGTTTGCTTACTAGGAGAAATAAATCATGATTATGTTACATGAAATAAGAGAATTGCATCTGAAGTTATTCATGCATGAATGCATATGGTGGAAATTAAATTTGATGTTGATTCATGAGATATACATGAGAATTGGTTACTGCCTCATGCCATGCATGCATAAGCTAGTCCTAACAAACTTTGGAAGAAGCTTTGTCATGGGTAAGGTATGACCGCAAAATTGATATCTCTTGGCGACGAGAGTGATCAGTGAGGGCATGACAGGGCATGATGGGTGGTGACTCTGTTGAATAGTTTTGAAGAAAATTTTGTTGAGCTAACCATGCAAGAAAATATAGAAACCTCCCAAGTGGACCATCGATCAAGAGTTGTACCAGTAACCCCATACTTGTTTGGAAGCACAATTGCTCCCTTCGTGGTTTCGGTAATTAATAACAACATATATGTCATTGGACTCATGTTTTCAATAAGCATATTTCAGGAAAACTCCAATGATGCAAGGAATGGATTGGCAAAACTTCAAGCTAGAAGACTCTCTTTTTACTTTTTAGAAATCACTTTGAGTCCATAGGAATGCCAGTACTATTAAAAAGGCTAAGGTATTGTTGGTGAACAAATTGCTCCACGTGCACAAGTGATGTCCACCAAAAACACCCACAATCTCTCCCGCAAAATACTATTTCTAAACCCTACCAGTCCAAATTGGTTATACCAAGAATTCCATATCAGCTACACCGAGTCAAAACCTAAGACAAAAACCTAGGGAAACCCTAGATCTTCAACACAACAGAGTTCACATCGGTGCAACTGAGTATCAGTGACCATGATTCTATTGCCTGTTTCCATAAAATCACTATTACCGAGTTTTGTGTTCCTGTCTCACCAAGTATTGGAAACTGCCTCGGCCACTGACTTCGGTACCATCGAGATTCCTATATCGATCTCACCGAGACTCCGAAAGTTGCGACATTTTGAACAAATCAGTATAGTCGAGTTTTGCATCGATTTCACCAAGATGGTCCATAATGTTGTAATGGTTGGATTTTTGGATATGCCTATATATACCCCTCCACCACATCCCACTTGCAAGAGAAGCACTCAAAACAGTTCTCCACTTCGCACATCTATTTTTAGAGAGAGAACCACCTACCCTTGTGTTGAGATCAAGATCATCCACTCCAACTATATGGATCTTTATTTCTAGCCTCCCCAAGTTTTTTTCCACCCAATCAATTTCTTCTACCAAGCCAAATTTGTGAGAGAGTGAATGAGTGTTGAGGAGTCTATCATCTTGAAGCACAAGAGCAAGGAGTTTTATCATCAGTATCAAGCCTAGTACCTTTTTGGGGGTGGTTCCTCCTAGATTGGTTAGGTGTTGCTTGGGAGCCTCCTACTTCGTTTTGTGGAGTTGAACCAAGAAGTTTGTACCGGCATGGAGATCACCTATTCATGAAGATCTAACCATAGCGAGGCTAGTCCTTCGTGGATGGAAGCCATTATGGAATTGTCACGGTTGCTACTTCGGGGACCCTTATGGGTGGAGACCTCCAAGTACTCTCGTGACCGTTAACCTACATGGGTTGAAGACTCCATAAACGTGGATGTACAATAGCGCCACCTATTGGAACCATGGGAAAAATCTACATGCCTACAATTGTGTTTGATCTTATAATCCTTGCCTCTATTACATTTGCTTGTCTTTACTTTCTGCTGCTATCCTTGTAGACACAACTACGTGCTTGTGTAGGGTGTGCTTGACTTCCTATCATTGCTAAAATCTAGACACAACTAAAATTAGGAAAACATAGAAATTTTATTTGGTCAAGTAGTCTAATCACCCCCTCTAGACCTACTGTCGATCCTACAAGTGGTATCAGAGCATTAGTCTCCATTTCATTGGTTTTACAACCTAGTAGAGTATGGTGTATAGTGAGGAATTTATCACTGTATAGGTCCTTACTTTGTTAGTACAAATTTTGCTAGTTGGAAGCATAAGATGAAACCGCATAGTCTTGTTCATAACCCCGCTGTTTGGCCTGTTGTTCATGTTGGCTTGCAAGGTGAATTTTTGCTGATGGGAAGGAACCGAATCGTGAAGCGACGGTGGAAGAATTGAAGATGTTGCAATACAATTCTAGAGCATGTGACATTCTTTTCAACTGCCTATGCCTCGAAGAATTCAACAAAATAAGCCGTCTTGAGAATGCAAAGGAAAGTTGGGATACATTGGTTTATATGCATGAAGGTATCGATTCAGTCAGAGAATCTAAGTTGGATGTTCATAAAAGTTAGCTTGACAAGTTTGAGACGAAGGATGGTGAAGGAGTCACAACGATGTATTCTAGGCGAGCTTTCATTAAGAATGAGATTGCCGGCTTAGGAAGCGAGGAAATGAGCGACAAATTCATCATCAAGAAGATACCTAGAACTTTGGATGGAAAGTATGAAACCATGTGCACCTTAATCCAAATTATGCCAAACTACAAAGATCTCAAGCCTACGACACCAAAATTCATCATCCGTCAGCACTGTCGCCCACGACGCCAACCTCACTCGTCACCGCTATGGTGCCAATGGCATCTACAGCTTCATGTGAGGGGGGCTTCGAAGTGGAGGGATGCAGAGTCGCACTTGACTTCTTCTTGGGAGCCATGGATGAAGAAGACGGTGATGAAGATCTGCACGCTGCTCATGATCTCGGCTTCGCACAAATGACACCGCCCCTACCTGGCGTGCCAAAAAATGTCGGGGCATGATGCAGTCGATCACCTATGCCATGAGCCCCTTTGTGGTTCGGCAGAGGTGAGGTCGCATGCACAAAGAGCAGAGGTTGTGAGGTAGCACGACGACGAGATTGCGGTGTTTTATCCAGCTTCAGGCTGCCGAGAAGAGTAAAGCCCTACTCCTGCTGTGGTGGATTTATTAGAGGAGCATGAGACACACGCAACGCTCAAACCCGACAAGGGTTTCCTTTGGGGGAGTTGCTACGTGATTACTAGTGTCCAAACGTCTGAATCCTTAGCTAGGTTGCCATGGTCCTCGTTTTATAGCTCAAGGGGCAACCACAGTGGCAAAATAGACATTACATAGCAATTATATAACAAACAGTGCTATCAAACCTAACTATGGCAGTAAGGATAGAATGCCATAAATTCTATTCTAGGTAGCATGTGGGGATGCATTCCAGGCAGGATCCTACCACCACTTTACCTAACTATCCCACCATATCTTGACACGCCTATGGACGGGTGTGAAGGGGGCATAATCTCTCTTCTAGCGCGTTGCCACGTGCTTAGCGAGATCCACTTAGCCAGCTGGGGGCTCGACACCGCATCGACAAGTGACTAGCTTTGCGATGCGGTGGAGCGGTGGCCGATTGGCTAGTGCTTGCCAGGGGATGGCTTGTCGGGTTTTCCTGAAGATGTATGTGCCTCGGTCCCCGATAGGCATCAGGGACGTTTTTGGCACGGTACGAGCTCTTCCTGGGCCTTTGCATTGACCTTGTCGACGTTGCTTAGCCTGCGTAGGTCGCCTTTGCTGGAGTCGTGGTCTAGGATGCTGGTTTTTTCTGCTTACGTTGATGGGTTCTGCTGCTACTGCTTGTCGGTGCACCAGAGTTTTTGGGCCATCTAGTGCCCCTTTACTAGTGCACGGACAGTGGTAGCCGCCCCAATGACAGGACCTGGCGAAGACTTACCAAGCACCAACACAGAAGACTAAAGACCACCGGCAAGACCTTGCCGCGAGGGCCGTAGAGCCTCCAGGCCCCTGGCAAGTCAAGGGCCCCGGCAAGGCAAGGTCCCGGCAAGGCTTGGCTCGAGGAAGCACCGCCAGCACACAGGACAGGTGTCGATCCACCTGGACACATGTCATGGCATTAACGTTGGAGGAAGGTAAGCGACACCGATGGGATGGCCCCCGTCCATCCCACTAAGGGACTAAGGCCCTTGACGGTGCATTTAATGCTCTTATCCTACTCCATCAGGATTAGGTATGATAGCATTGTAGCAGCACTGTGCGTCCCATGTGCGCAGTATATGCCGCTGTTGGGATTCTCTTCAGTATAAAAGGAGAGCCACGACGTTAGAGAAAAGGACTTTTGACACTCTTTGGCTTTTGGGCTTTCGGATAGTTAGGCAGTTAGGCAACTGGACAGCCCGATGGTTAGAGGGGAAGAGAAGGCTCCCAAGCTCACGTAGCAGCTGTTCATGGCACTCCTGTAGCTCGAACTCTAGAACAGGATCAATACAACCAAGCAGGACTAGGGTTTTACGCATCCGTGCGGCCTGAACCTGGGTAAAAACACCCCGTGCGCAGCTCACCAGACCGGCTCTTTGTGCCAGCATGCAACCTCGCCGAACCGAATGGGGCCCCCATGGTCCCATAGGTGTTCATTCCCCACGACACTGATTGTGCATAAGTCAAGGGCACTGGGTACCCCTATCCCAGTGCACCGACACACTCCGACTCTGACTATAGTCAAGATGAAGGTGTTGCCGGACTTGCACTTATTTCCTCCAACTCATGTGACATATTTGATTCACCAAATGAAGGGAGTGGAAGTTTCTTCATGGCTACAGACCCCAAGGTATCACACCCCGAAATATCTTGATTTCAATAGTGATGAGGATGACTTACTAGGATATGATGACTTGCTATTTGATAAATATAGTGATATTAGTCAAAATGAAGATACGTCAAGTGATGATGATAAGTTGGAAGTAGAGGGACTAACTAAAGAACTAGACACTCTTAAGTTAGCCCACAAGTATACACTACAAGATCATAGAGACCTTGTAAGGACATGTGAGAAGCTCCGCTTCGAGAAGCTCAGTTTGGAGCAGAAGCAGGAATTCCTTAAAGCTTTCAATGACAATCTTTGAAAGAAGATTTCCTCTATCTAGCAAAACGACTTCTCCGGTCTACGTTCATTCCACAAGTTAAGGATAAGCAAACTAGTAACAAAGGCAAGAAAGGTTCTTCAACTAGTATCAATAAAAATGATAGATCCAATGATATTGCTTCTAGTAGTTCTATTGATCCCACTAACGACTCTCTTAGCCAAGTTACACTGGAGCAAGAAAATGAACTATTGAAGGGGATAATAGAGAAAGGTATCTACAAATGTCTTGCCGGATGTAAGCAATATGAGCAAATTTTATGCAAGCACGGAGGATACCGGAAGAACCATGGCATTGGCTACTTCAACGCTAATGTAGTTGAATGGTAAGAAGGTCCACGGGTAGGATCAAAAGTAGTGCTAAAGGGGGGGTGATTAGACTACTTGACCAAATAAAAATCTACTTTTTCCCAATTTTAACTCTTGGCATATTTTAGTATTCATAGTATGTCAAGTACACCCTACAGATGGATGTCTACGAGTATTGCAGCGGAAAGTAAAGACAAGCATGTAAGTAAAGAAAGGGTAGGAAGATCAAACACAATTGGTGACGGGATTATTTTTCCCGTGGTTCTGATAAGTGGTGCTATCATACATCCATGTGCATGGAGTCTTCAACCGACGAAGGGTAACGGTCACGAGAACCCATGGAGGGCTCTACCCACAGAGGGTTCCACGAAGAAGCAACCTTGACTATACAATGACGGCCTACGTCCATGGAGGACTAGCCTAACTCGGGATAATCTTCACGAAGTAGGTGATCTCCTTTCCCTTACTAACTTCTTGGTTCACTCCACAACACGAAGTAGGAGGCTCACAAGGGACACCTAACCAATCTAGGAGGCACCACCCTCCAAAAGGTAACAGGCTCGATAATGTCGATGAACTTCTTGCTCTTGTGCTTCAAGATGATAGACTCCTCAACACACAATCACTCTCTCATAGGTTTGTCTATGGTGGAAGAGATGATTGGGTGGAAAGCAACTTGGGGAGGCTAGAGATCAAGATTCATATGGTAGGAATGGAATGGAATGATCTCAACACATGAATAGGTGGCTCTCTCTCAGAAAATCAGTAGGTATGAGTGGGGAACTGTTTTGAGTGCTTCTCTTGCGAGTGAGTGGTGGTGGAGGGGTATATATAGGCATCTCCAAAAATCCAACCGTTACACCTAATAAGTCAGACTCGGTGGAACCGATGTGTAAATCTTAGTTGTAGCGAGTTGTCTCACAGGTAGCAACTTTTGAATCTCGGTGGGACCGTTACATAAATCTCGGTTGCACCAATAAGGTGACGAATGATCAGATTGCCAATCTCAGTGACGCTGATTCACAAAACTCGGTCAGACCAATTTTGTAAACTTTCATTATAGGAAGTTGGCAACCCAAACTCGGTGGCACCAAAGTGGAATCGGTTGCACCAAAATGTGAGGGTTTGGCTGTGTCTGTCTGAGGCTGAGAATCAGTGACATCGAATGGAAAGTGTTGGTTGCACCGATTTTGAGTATTTAGCTTTGGGTAGACTTTTGTGGAAGAGCTTGTGGGTGTATGTGGTGACTATCACTTGTGCACATATGAGCATTTTATTCACCAATAAAACCTTACCCCCTTTTAATAGTACTCGCTTTCCTATGGACTCAAAGTGATTTCTCACAAAAAGTAAAATGTAGAGTCCTTTTCTTGAAGCTTTGCCAATCTATTTCCTTGCATCTTGGGGTATTCAACAATCTTTTGCCAACCCATAATTGAAATTTTCCTGAAATATGCTTAGTGGAAACATTAGTTCAATGACATATATGTTGTTATTAATTACCAAAACCACCAAGGGAGCAAATGTGCTTTCAATCTCCCCCTTTTTGGTAATTGAGGACAACATATAGATCAAAGCTTCGACATATGATATAATCACTGAATATAATCGTCGCTTTGAGGAATATGTGATAAGCAAGAGCTCCCCCTAAATTTGTGCATTATTTTAAATTTGTGTTTGAATGCAAATGCACAATCAATTAGGTACATGGGGCACTTCTTCCATGTCACATACAACTTGGTGGTGTGCGAGAGTAATAAGAGTTAACAACATAGCCCAACACATCAAGGAAAGTGAATGATCATCACATAATCCATCAAAAGATAGGAAGTAGTAGCAACACATATTAAAGCATACGATCAAACACACAATAAAAGTATGTCACATCCAAACCAAAAGACCAATTGTTTTGTAAAACAGCAATAAAAAATAGACGCTCTCTCACTCGAAGCCTAGATCTATATACAACTTCTCCCCCTTTGGCAACAAGTTATCAAAAAGCTCGAAGAGATATAGCTAATCGTTCTTTTGTGGCTGATCTCCTCCGGTAGTCGATGCCGGAGTCAAGAGAACTACGTCGGTGAAAACTTCTGCTGAAGTCCTGGATGGAGTTGGTGTAGACACTAGAGGCACTAGAGCTGATGGAGCTGTTGACACTATGGCTGGAGCAAAAGATAAAGGCCCAGTCTCTAGAGCTGGCACTTTAGGTGTCTTGGCCTTAGTTGTGAACTGGGCATTCGTCCTGACAGGTGCAATGTCCTCCTCATCATCAGAAGACTCAGACTCTGAAGAGGTGCGACGGATAGGTGCTTCATCTACCTCCTTCTTAAGCTCATTAATTGTCTTAGTCAACCTATCTACCTTATCGTTAAGAGTTTTCACTCTATCCTCAATAATGTTCGCAAGCTCTCATGAGTGTCCATGATGGTTTTGATGTCCTTCTTCATGTCCATGACAATGTAGATCAAGAGATCCATCTGCTCGTTCCTAGATCTGGGGACCTAAGCACTAGTGGCCCGAGCTGCCTCTGCCTGTGCCTGTGCCTGAGATGCAGCTGATGTGGGATGGTCTGGGTCCATCACCACAACGTTGTCCTCAAAATTTGGCTGAAGTGGTAAGTGGGGTCTATCTAGAGAAAATATGTGCTTCTCAAGTCTGGAGTTGATAAGCATCTGAATATAGGGTGCATAGCAGCATGAGCGCTTCTAGTCAGGAGCAACCCTCTTCACTGTCTCTATGATCAAATCCATCACTCGAATCCTGGTGTGATTGTCAAGATGGATAAGCATGTTGATGGAGTATCGATGAATCATCTTCTCATCTCCAGACTTAGCCATCAAGGTATGCCTCAGGATAGTGTTCATGGTACGAAGGCTTGCTTGAAGGAAGTAAATGGATCCTAACTTGTGAGATTGCAAGTTAGCACCAAGAATAGCAGTGTACATGTCCTTCACAGCATGGTGGCTCTCCTTGGATTCTGAGTAGACATCCAAGTCACCGTCCTCAACCTTTGGGACTCCTAAGATGGTAGCCCACTCATCAACTATAGATACATATCTTGCTCCTTCAATCATCCAGACAATTGTGCCATCTCCATAACAATGAGCAGTGGAATAGAACTACATGACCATCTCATCATTCCAAGTAGTGAACTCTCTGCCAACAAACTTGTCTAGACCAATGCAGTGGAAGTTGTATTGCACACTCGGGAAATAGTCTTCATTGGCCTTGATATACTTCCAGTCAACATATCTCATGTCATTGACTACAGGACTCTTATCAAGCAAGATAGTCTCATAGAAGTCTGGCTGCTCCTTGGTATGGAACCTGTAGTCCACAACAGTATTTCTCCTCTGGGCATATGGATCAATAGCTCTCCATGCCCTCAAACTAGAATCCTTCCTCTTCTTCATATTCTCAGCAACTTGATGGCTGGCACTGTGTTCAGAAAGGTGAGGTCTAAGCATCATCAAAATTGACATATCATCATCATCATCATCTGCTTCTCTGAAAGTGGATCTCTTGTTCTTCTTAGAAGCAGGAATATCTTTGGTAGTCCTCTTGGACTTCCTTGCAACAACCTTCTTGGATGCAGCCTTGGTGCTCTTGGAGGGGCCGGGCTTAGGCATAGCATCTTCCATAAGCTTCTTTGCATTCTTCTTGGGAGGGGCCTTAGCACCAGATTCCTCTTCCTCCTCCTCAGTAGCAGCACCAGCAACCTCCTCTAGATCCTCGAACATAGAGGTAGGTCGGTGAATCACATGTATGATCCTCTTCCTGGCTGTCTTCTTCTCTCCTGCCTTCTTAGGCAATGCTTTCTTGGGGATCTCAACAGACATAGTTTTCCTAGCACTCTCATGTGCTCTAAAAGTCTCTGAGGTGCATAAATTTTGCTGACTGCCCTCCTAGATGAGTTAGCCTCTATAGCAGCCTTCCTTGCAGCCTTTTCTTGCTTTTTAGCAAGGATCACTTTTGGCACAAAATCAGAACCTTCTTCATATGAAATGAGTCTCTTCCTTGTCCTAGTTGCAGCTTTAGGCAACCCATGAGAACTGAGAGTGCCTGGATCTAAGGAAGAACTAGAGTCAGGACTAGTGCGTGTACTCATGTGAACATTCTACTCCTACAGATTCTGACTATCTTTAGCATGTGACATGTCTAACCCTATGAATAGAGTTGAGAAGAGTGGAATAGGATAAGTAATCACAAATACAGAGTTTTTGAAAGTTTGAACAAAAGATTCTCAAGGTCACATTCTGTCACATGAAAATTGGTATAGTCGAAGCAAAAATATCGGGGCTACCTAGACTGACTCTCTCACTAACTGAAACTTGGCACCCCTTTTGGCAAGATTGAAAAGGAGTACTCGGTTTCATCGAGAGAGTTCTTAGCGGCACAGACAATGAATCGGTGACACCAATTCATTCACTTCGGTTCCACCGAGTTTCATCGGGCGGAAGGCAAACCCTAGAAAGTCAATCGTTCGCTATCTAATGGAGGTTTCTTTTGGATGAAACTATCTCAAATAGTGGCTAGACCTGTAAAAATCCGTAATGCGCATGAATCGGAAAGTGGAGCGCGAAAGGGGGCCGAATACATACCCTAAATAGGTGATGGATCCTCTATAGTGGTGACGATGGAGTTTAATACGTCGACGAGCCGATTCCCAACGGCGGAGAAGCTTGGGGAAGCAAGGTGATGACCAAGGGTCTTCGGAACAACAGCTTAGGGTTTTGGAGCACGACGTTTGAAGATAGAAATTCAGAGCGTCGGAGTCCACAGATTATATACCCCTAACTGTCGGGGATACCGATTCTACAGATTCTATGTCAACGAGTTTCTCAACTGTCAGCTGAGAGGGAATCTCGGTGTAACAAAGAATATGGAATCAGCAGTACCGATATTGAAAATCGAGATGAACCCTAGGCATTCGGTGAGACCGAGATTTTGGTGTTAGTGCCATCGAGATGCACTTAGCAGGTTTCAATGGTCAGTCCTTTGTCGAGAACTTTGAGTGCTCCTCACACAGAGAGATCGAAAAGTACTTGTTCAAATTTTGTGATGCAGCATGAGATGAAACTATCTCAAATAGTGGCTAGACCTGTAAAAATCCGTAATGCGCATGAATCGGAAAGTGGAGCGCGAAAGGGGGCCGAATACATACCCTAAATAGGTGATGGATCCGCTATAGTGGTGACGATGGAGTTTAATACGTTGACGAGCCGATTCCCAACGGCGGAGACGCTTGGGGAAGCAAGGTGATGACCAAGGGTCTTCGCAACGACAGCTTAGGGTTTTGGACCACGACGTTTGAAGATAGAAATTCAGAGCGTCGGAGTCCACAGATTATATACCCCTAACTGTTGGGGATACCGATTCTACAGTTTCTGTGTCAACGAGTTTCCCAACTGTCAGCTGAGAGGGAATCTCGGTGTAACAAAGAATATGGAATCAGCAGTACCGATATTGAAAATCGAGATGAACCCTAGGCATTCGGTGAGACCGAGATTTTGGTGTTAGTGCCATCGAGATGCACTTAGCAGGTTTCAATGGTCAGTCCTTTGTCGAGAACTTTGAGTGCTCCTCACACAGAGAGATCGAAAAGTACTTGTTCAAATTTTGTGATGCAGCATGAGATGAAACTATCTCAAATGGTGGCTAGACCTGTAAAAATCCGTAATGCGCATGAATCGGAAAGTGGAGCGCGAAAGGGGGCCGAATACATACCCTAAATAGGTGATGGATCCGCTATAGTGGTGACGATGGAGTTTAATACGTCGACGAGCCGATTCCCAACGGCGGAGACGCTTGGGGAAGCAAGGTGATGACCAAGGGTCTTCGCAACGACAGCTTAGGGTTTTGGAGCACGACGTTTGAAGATAGAAATTCAGAGCGTCGGAGTCCACAGATTATATACCCCTAACTGTTGGGGATACCGATTCTACAGTTTCTGTGTCAACGAGTTTCTCAACTGTCAGCTGAGAGGGAATCTCGGTGTAACAAAGAATATGGAATCAGCAGTACCGATATTGAAAATCGAGATGAACCCTAGGCATTCGGTGAGACCGAGATTTTGGTGTTAGTGCCATCGAGATGCACTTAGCAGGTTTCAATGGTCAGTCCTTTGTCGAGAACTTTGAGTGCTCCTCACACAGAGAGATCGAAAAGTACTTGTTCAAATTTTGTGATGCAGCATGAATAGAATATGAGTTGAGAAAGCATAGATAGCTATAGGAGTCTTCCTAAGCATTCTTGTATATCCAATTGGCAAATGAAAAATCAAAGCCAAATAGCAACAATTGGATATCCTCGAATGAGTAAATAAATGCAGACAACCATGCTCACACAATAAGATATCAAATGAAATCATGGCAAACATGCACAAACACACTAGCATTTAAAAAGCACTTTGGCAATGACGGAGTAATCTATATATGAGTATATTAACTTGGGAGCCAAGTAAGATTTCTTGATCATAGGTCATACTCATTGTTTAAGCACAAGTGGGATTACCATGTTTACATAAAGCATTTAATGTTGTCACATTCCACGAGATGCTTTGACTCGAGTCTTAGAGTAAAGATCCCCCTTGATGTGACATACCTGCATAGGAGGGATAAACTAACCTTGGGTTTTGTCAGTGAAGACTTCATGTAGGCGAAGTAGTGGTGGATGCTCAAAGTTGATGAAGATCACCAAGAGTTGGGAGCATCCTTGTTGTTTAATTACTCTTCTCACCTACATGGGTTAGTCCCAACACACAAGAGACAAATACAAGGATATCTATGGACCTGGAGTGCAATGCATATGTGATGATATCCACTGTTTTGTTCAATACCTTGTCCCTTGCTTAACTTTGAGGGAATGTGTGACTCCTTGAACTATTGCATGATGTTGATGTTGATTGTAACTAGTTCTTGCCAATAATGAATATGAGTGAATTTCATTGGCGGAGTCACCCCTCAAGAACGTCTCTAGTTTTTATTCTTGGGGACCCACATCAAGTTGATGGGGATCCTTGGTGTTGAAGTAGCACTTGTAGAAGTTGAGCTTGTAGTAGCCTTGGGAGCCCACTTCACCAAAGCTCGGGATTCATCTTCATTTGAGTCAACGTCGTCTTGAAGCTTGTTCTTGGCCTTGAGCTTGGGGTCTTGTGGTGGAAGGTCATCTTAAGCCTTTCTTCCCTTGGCAAGTGTATTTTCATACTTCTCCTTTTGATGAACAAACATGGGATTGGGATATTGACCTTCTTCCCATTCAACTCCATTAGCGTTGAAGTAGCCAACACCACGATTCTTCTAGTATCCTTCATGCTTGCGTACAATCTCCTCAAATTTTTTGCAACCTTGAAGACTCTTGTAGATACCTTTCTCTATAATCCCTTTCAAGAGTTCATTTTCTTGATCAAGTGTAACTTGGCTAAGAGAAGAGTTAGTGGGATCAAGAGAACTACTAGAAGCAATATCATTGGATTTATCATTTTTATTGCTACTAGTTGAAGAACCTTTCTTTCCTTTAAAACTAGCTTTCTTAGACTTAACTTGTGGTATGAATGTAGACAAGAGAATTCATTTGGCTTGATAAGAGGAAGTCTTCTTTCGAATATCGTCATTGATAGCTTTAAAGAACTCATTTTGTTGTTCTAAATAGAGCTTCTTGAAGCAGAGCTTCTCATGTGTCCTTAAAAGCTCTCTATGATCTTCTAGAGTTGACTCGTGAGCTAACTTAAGAGTTTTTATTTCTTGAGTTAGTCATTCTATTTCCAACTTATCATCATCGCACGACTTATCTAGACTAGAGTGACTACTAGCAAGTTCAAGTTGACTAACATTACTAGATTTGTCAAATAGTAAGCCATCGTCAATTAACAAGTCATCTTCATCACTATTGAAATCAAGATACTCAGGGTGTGATACCATGGGGACTTTAGCCATGAAGAAACGTCCACTCACTTCATTTGGTCAATCAAATATGTCGTAGGAGTCGGTTGTTACTAGTGCAAGTCTGGAAACACCTTCATCTTGACTATAGTCGGAGTTCGAGTGATAGCTTCTCTCGGAGTGGTTGTCAGATTCGGAGTCGGAAACCCATTCACCAACATGAGCTTGATGTTTCTTCTTGTGTAGCTCTTGGTGTGCTTGTCCTTCTTCTTCGAGTCCCTACTTCTGCTTGAGGGTCTTCATTCATAACGATCATCCCTACTCCTTCTATATCTTCGAGGTGACTCGTATCTTGAGCTTCGTCTTCTTGGTGACTCTTCTTTTCTTTTGTAAGGAGCAGTGCACTCAATGGAGTAGTGTCCAGGCTTCCCACAATTGTAGCAGTTTCGGTCACGACTTGACAAATGCGTCTCTTCATATCTTGAGTTGGAGCTTCGATCTTTGCTTATATTCGTGTAGAACTTGTTGAATTTTTTGACCATGAGGCTTATCTCTTCATTTGTGACAAGGTTGTCGCTTGAGGTAGCGAGAACATCACTTGTGGCTTTGTAAGCACCACTAGATTTCTAGTGAAGCTCCTCCTTGTCTTTGAGTGTCATCTCATGAGCAACAATTCTACCAATCACTTCCGTTGTCTTGAGATCTTTGTAGTTGGGCAACATTTCGATCAACATGGATACGGTGTCATATCGATTATCCAAAGCTCGGAGTATCTTTTTTATGATAAATTTGTCCGTCATTTCTTTGCTTCCTAAGCCGGCAATCTCATTCTTGATGAGAGATAGCCTAGAGTACATCTTAAAGACTCCTTCAATATCCTTCATCTTGAACTTGTCAAGTTGACTTTGAAGAACATCCAACTTGGATTCTCTCACAGATTCGGTACCTTCATGCGTATCAATCAAAGTGTCCCAAATCTCTTTTGCACTCTCAAGAAGGCTGATTTTGTTGAATTCTTTGGGGCTTAGGTAGTTGAAGAGAATGTGACATGCTTGAGCATTGAGTTGCAACATCTTCAATTCATCCGCAGTCGCTTCGCGATAAGGTTCCCTTCCTTCCGCAAAGAATTCATCTTGCGTTCCAATACGAACAACTGCCCAAATGGTGGGGTTATGACCACGCAAATGCATTTTCATTTTGTGCTTCCAACTAGAAAAATTTGTCCCATCAAAGTACGGACCTCTACAGTGATAATTTCCCTCACTAGACGCCATACTCTCCCAGGTTGTGAGACCAATGCAATGGAGACCAAAGCTGTGATACCACCTGTAGGATATAAAGTTGTGCTAGAGGGGGGTATTGATTAGACTAGTTGACCAAATAAGAGTCTACTTTTTCCCAATTCTAATTCTTGGCAGATTTTAGCATTCATAGTATGTCAAGTACACCCTATAGATGCATGTCTACAAGTATTGCAGCGAAAAGTAAAGACAAGCATGTAAGTAAAGAAAGGGTAGGAAGATCAAACGCAATTGGTTACACGATGAATTTTCCGTGGTAAAGAAAGGGTGGTGCTATCGTACATCCGCGTTCATGGAGTCTTCAACACACGAAGGGTAACGGTCGCGAGAGTCCATGGAGGGATCTACCCACAGAGGGTTCCACGAAGAAGCAACCTTGACTATACCATGACGGCCTACGTCCACGGAGGACTAGCCTAACACGGGGTAGATCTTCATGAAGTAGGCGATCTCCTTGCCCTTACAAACTTCTTGGATCACTCCACAACACGAAGTAGGAGGCTCCCAAGCGCCACCTAACCAATCTAGGAGGCACCACCCTCCAAAAGTAATAGGCTCGATAATGTGGATGAACTCATTGCTCTTGTGCTTCAAGATGATAGACTCCTCAACACACAATCACTCTCTCATAGATTTGGCTATGGTGTAAGAGATTGATTGGGTGGAAAGAAACTTGGGGAGGCTAGAGATCAACATTCATATGGTAGGAAGGGAATGGCATGATCTCAACACATGAGTAGGTGGCTCTCTCTCGGAAAATCAGTAGGTATGAGTGGGGAACTGTTCTCAGTGCTTCTCTTGCGAGTGAGTGATGGTGGAGGGGTATATATAGGCATCTCCAAAAATTCAACCGTTACACCTTGTCAGACTCGGTGGAACCGATGTGTAAATCTTGTTTGTACCGATTTTCCTCAAAGGTAGCAACTTTTGAATCTCGGTGAGACCGATACATAAATCTCGGTTGCACCGATAAGGTTACCAATGGTCAGATTGCCATTCTCGGTGACGCCGATTCACAAAACTCGGTCGGACCGATTTTATAAACTTATGTAACAGGAGGTTCGCAACCCAAACTCGGTGGCACCAAAGTGGAATCGGTTCCACCGAAATGCTAGGGTTTGGCTGCGTCTGTCTAAGGCTGAGAATCGGTGGCACCGAATGGAAAGTGTGTGTTGCACTGATTTTGAGTATTTGGCTTTGGACAGACTTTTGTGGAAGAGCTTGTGGGTGTATGTGGTGACTATCACTTGTGCACGTATGACCATTTTGTTCACCAACAAAACCTTACCCCCTTTTAATAGTATTGGCTTTCCTATGGACCCAAAGTGATTTCTAACAAAAGGTAAAATGTAGAGTCCTTTGCTTGAAGCTTTGCAATCTATTTCCTTGCATCTTGGGGTATACCACAATCCTTTTGCCAACCCATCATTTAACTTTTCCTGAAATATGCTTAGTGGAAACATTAGTTCAATTACATATATGTTGTTACTAATTACCAAAATCTCCAAGGGAGCAAATGTGCTTTCACCATACCCCAAGCCCAAGTTTGTTCCTCAGAAGGATAAGTATGAACAAACTCTTCCCAAGGGAACAAAAGCTCAAGATGACCTTCCACCACAAGATCACAATCTCAAGGGCAAGGCCAAGCTTCAAGAGGAGATTGACTCATATGAAGATGAATCCCAAGCTTTGGTCAAGTGGGTTCCCAAGGCTACTATAAGATGAAATTCTACAAGTGCCACTTGAACACCAAGGATTCCCATCAACTTGATGTGGGTCCCCAAGAAGAAGAACTAGAGTAGTTCTTGAGGGGTGACTCCGCCAATGAAATTCACTAATATTCATTATTGGCAAGAACTAGTTGCAATCAACATCAAAATTATGCAATAGTTCAAGGAGTCACACATTCCCTCATAGGTAACCAAGGGACAAGGTTATTAATGAATCCATGGACATCATCATGTATGCTTTGCACTCCATGTACACAGATAACATTGTATTTGTCTCTTGGTTTGGGACTAACCCATGTAGATGAGAAGAGTAATAAACAAAAATCATTGCTCCCAACACAAGATGATCTTCATCAACTATGAGTGTCCACTGCTACATCACCCACATGAAGTCTTCTACGACAAAACCCAAGGTAAGTTTATCCCTCTTGTGGGGGATGTCACCTCAAGGGGGAGATTTACTCTAAGACTTGAGTCAAACTATCTGATGACCCACAAGTATAGAGGATCTATTGTCGTCCTTTCGATAAATAAGTGTGTGTTGAACCCAACGAGGTGCAGAAGGAAATGACAAGCGGTTTTCAGTAAGGTATTCTCTGCAAGCACTGAAATTATCGGTAACAGATAGTTTTGTGATAAGGTAATTTGTAACGGGTAACAACTAACAAGTGTAGAAAAGGTGCAACATGTTAGCCAAATCCTTTTTTAGCAAAGGACAGGCCTGGATAACTCTTATATAAAGTGAAGCGCTCCCGAGGACACATGGGAATTTCTGTCAAGCTAGTTTTCATCATGCTTTTTGATTCGCATTCGTTACTTTGATAATTTGATATGTGGGCGGACCGGTGCTTGGGTGTTGCCCTTACTTGGACAAACCTCCCACTTATTATTAACCTCTCTCGCAAGCATCCTCAACTACGAAAGAATAATTAAGATAAATCTACCATAGCATGAAACATATGGATCCCAATCAGCCCCTTACGAAGCAACGCATAAACTAGGCTTTAAGCTTCTGTCACTCTAGCAATCCACCATCTAATTACTACTTCCCAATGCCTTCCCCTAGCGCCAAATAATGGTGAACTGTTATGTAGTCGACGTTCACATAACACCACTAGAGGAGAGACAACATACATCTCATGAAAATATCAAACTAATACCAAATTCACATGATTACTTATAACAAGACTGATCCCATGTCCTCAGGAACAAACGTAACTACTCACAAAACATGTTCATGTTCATAATCAGAGGAGTATTAATTATCACAAAGGATTTGAACATATAATCTTCCACCAAGTAAACCAACTAGCATCAACTACAAGGAGTAATCAAGACTACTAGCAACCCACGAGTACCAATCTGAGGTTTGAGACAAAGATCGGATACAACAGATGAACTAGGGTTTGGAGAGGAGATAGTGCTGGTGAAGATGTTGGTGTAGATTGACCCTCTCTCGATGAAAGGGTCATTGGTGATGACGATGGCTTCGAATTCCCCCTTCGGGAGGGAAGTTTCCTTGGCGGAACAGCTCCGCTGAAGCTCTAGATTCGTTCTGCCCAAGTTCCGCCTCGAGACGGCGGCGCTTTGTCCCGAAAGATATCTTTTGATTTTTTTCCTGGTCAAAACCCTACATATAGAAGAAGATGGGCACCAAAGGGCTGCCAAGGGGCCCACAAGCCACCAGGGCGTGACAAGGGAGGTAGGTCGTGCATGGCAGGCTTGTGACCTCCTGGTGGGTCCCCTCTTGTATTTGTTTTGCCCAATATTTTTTATATATTCCAAAATAATTCTGTGTAACTTTTCAGGACTTTTGGAGTTGTCTAGAATAGGTCTCTCATATTTGCTCCTTTTCTAGTCCAGAATTCTAGCTGTCGACATTCTCCTTCTTCATGTAAACCTTGTAAAATAGGAGAGGAAAGGCAAAAGTATTGTACCAAAACATGTAATAACAGCCGATAATGAAATAAATATCAATTTAAAGCATGATGCAAAATGGATGTATGAACTCCCCCAAGCTTAGACCTCGCTTTTCCTCAAGCGAAAGCCGAGATCGATAAATATGTCCACAAGATTAGAGATAGAGGTGTCGATAAAATAAAATACGAACACGAGGGCAACATATTATCTTTAGAACAACAATACTTATTGATATAAAATTTCTTATACTAGAGTAACAATTCATTCACAGGATAAAGTATGAACCAAGAACTCCATTGAGAACCAATAAACTATGCTCCTAGTCATTGAAACAATTGCAATTTATCACAACATCGGAAAGAGTCAATATAAGAGCTTGTAAAGAAAATCCACATACTCAATCATCTGTTAGTCTTTCATAATTTCTAACACTCACGTGGTACTCATGAGATCAAAGCTTCAATTGGACACAGAGAAAGATAGGGGCTTATAGTTTTGCCTCCCAACTATTTACCTCTAGTGTACTGTCAACAGAAATAACTCATGATCACCCATATTCGAGTGGATAGATGTGTCTAGATCATTGCCCCAACACATAATGCTTGCCAAGTGAGAAAGGAGAAATATAGGAAGTGGTGAAGATTACCATGACTCTTGTATAAAGGTAAGTACTCATAAAGTAAAAGTAATAGATAGGCCCTTCGCAGAGGGAAGTAGAGGTTGTCATGCGCTTTTTGTTTTTGGATGTGCGAACACTTAATGCAAACGAACGCTGCGTTGTATTTCCCATTGTGATATCAACCTTTATTATGCAGTCCGTCGCTTTTATTTATTTACAACCAAAAGTTCATACAACTCTTATTTTCCCATACAATAAAAGATCATACATATTTAGGAGAAAGTCTTATTGCTTTTTGCATTGATGACAACTTACTTGAAGGATGTTACTCCATCCATAGGTAGGTAAATGGTGGACTCTCATGGCAAAACTGGGTTGAGGGTGTTTGGATGCACAAGTAGTATATGTACTTGGTGCGGAAGTTTTGGCTAGTATGAGGTGGAAGCAAGCACTACATGCTAGAGGATCTATAACCATATAACTTCTATTCGGTGATAAGCAAACATAACCCATTATGTTGTCTTCCTTGTCCAACATCAACTTCTTAGCATACAATATTTTAATGAGTGCTCACAATCATAAAAGATGTCCAAGATATGTATTTATAATTGAACCTCTCTTTCTTTATTACTTCCTTTTAATTGCACCAATGACGAATCGCTATGTTTGTCAACTCCCAACAAATTTCAATCGACATACGTCTTATATGTGAAGTCATCACTCCCCATAAGATCATCATATATACTCTTTGCTTTTATTCTATTCTTCTTTTATTATTATTTTTTATTTTTCTTGAGATCATCGTAACAAGCAAAGCCCTCACATCAAAACTACTTTTTGTTATATAACTCTCGTACTCGCTTAGATAAGGGGAACATAAAGAAAAACTCAAAGCTAGACCACAGTAAAAACTTTATTCTACTAGATCAAGATATAGACAAAAGGGTCGAACTAAGAAAAACGAGAAAAGTAAAAGATGTGATGGTGATACGATACTAGGGAACCTCACCCAAGCTTGGCACAAGCCAAAGGGAGTGCCTATACCCATGTGTTTAGAGTTCCTTCTTCGGAGGTGATGGTGGTGGAGTTGTTGATGAGGTTGGAAGCTTGTCCCCGTCTTCCAAGGCATAGGCTCACCATCGTTAAAATATGAATGAGTCTCCGGAATCCTCAAATTTGTAGCCAAACTCATTCTCTTAAATATTTATTCATACTCACAGTTTTGGTTTTACAGGTCATAGCTTTGGGCTTGGACATGCTCGATTTTCTAGTAAAGCTTGAACATGTGCTCCCCGATGTCCTTAGCGTTCGACTTGTGTTTATGGGCAAACCCCGCGATCATCATATGATTGGGCATTGATTCCACGTTCCACCATCCCTTGGGACTTGAAGACTTGCTTCTCCATTGCTTCGAGCCTTATCTCCACGCTTCCGGTCTTCTTTGGCCCCTCAACATCACGGATGTGCAGCACCCTCTCACGCATCTCAATGGTTTGAGGGTGTCGCAGCACCTTCGCAAGATATGGGTTGATGACCTTCTCGAAGAACTTGTCCTTCGAAGCACTTGGGGACGTCATGGCGATCTAAATCTATCCGGAAAACAACAACAAACGAGAACAGATTTTTTTCCGTGGTACGGTGGTCAAAACCTTCAAGAGATTATATAATGAATTTTTACCGACCTAAAGGTGTGCCCTACAACAAAACAGAGTCAAGAGGGTGCACGGGGTGGCCACAAGCCACAGGGGCGAGACCAGGGGGTAGGCTACGCCCTGCAGGCTTGTCGCCTCATCGTGCACCTTTCGGACTGCATTAAATTTTCCTAGTTTATTAAATATTCCAAAACTAAGAAAAATTTCTATTTTGGGAAAGGTTTGGAGTCGGCTTGCTTACTGTACCACATACCTATTCCTTTTCGGAGATTGAAACATTCTAGTATGTCTTCCTAATGTACTCCTCTGGAGTTATAGTGTTGTTAATATTGGTTTCAACATTTATGAGAGTACCTAAGATACAATGTTTGATTCTTTGCATGTATACCACCTTCGGATTTGTGCCTTCGGCGTTGTTGATCGTGATGGCACCGGAATGATATAGTTCCTTGACAATGTAAGGCCCTTCCCATTTAGAGAGAAGTTTTCTTGAAAAAAAATCTTAAACGAGAATTGTATAACAAGACATCATCACCTACACTAAATTCACACTTTTATATCCTTTTATCATGCCATCTCTTAACTTTTTGTTTAACTAACTTGGCATTCTCATAGGCATGGGTTCTACATTCATCAAGTGAGCTAATGTAAAATAACCTCTTCTCACCAGCAATTTTGAAATCATAGTTGAGCTCTTTGATAACCCAATAAGCTTTATGCTCTAGTTCTAGAGGTAAGTGACATGCTTTACCATAAACCATTTTAGAGAGAGGCATACCCGTAGGGTTTTTGTAAGCAGTTCTATAAGCCCATAATGCATCATCAAGTTTCTTAGACCAATTCCTTGTAGATCTATTAAGAGTTTTTTGCAATATCAATTTAATTTCTCTATTGCTTAATTCTACTTTACCACTAGACTGAGGGTGATAAGGAGATGCAATTATATGATTAACGTCATACTTAGCAAGCATTTTACGGAAAGGACTATGAATAAAGTGTGAACCACCATGAGTCATTAAATATATAGGACTCCAAATCTAGGGAAAATAACTTCTTTCGGCATTTTAATAGTAGTGTTATGATCAGCACTACTAGTTGGAATAGCTCTACCCACTTAGTAACATAATCAACAGCAACTAGAATATGAGTATACCCATTGGACTTTGGAAAAGGTCCCATATAATCAAACCCCCAAACATCAAATGGTTCAAGAACAACAAAGTAATTCTTCGGCATTTCCTGACGTCTACTAATATTGCCAATTCTTTGACATTCATTACAAGACAATACAAACTTACGAGCATCCTTGAAGAGAGTAGGCCAATAAAATCCAGATTGCAATACCTTATGTGCTGTTCTATCTCTAGCATGGTGTGCTCCGTAGGCCTTAGAATTACACTTGTGTAGCATTTGTTCCTATTGATGCGCAGGTACACAACATCTAATAACACCATCTACTCCTTGTTTATAATGGTGTGGATCATCCCAAAAGTAATGTCTTAAATCATAGAAGAACTTTTTCTTTTGTTGGTATGTGAAACTTGGGTGTATAAATTTAGCAGAAATGTAATTAGCATAATCAGCATACCATGGAGCATTACGCGAAGCATTTATGACAGCTAATTGTTCATTGGGAAAGCTATCATCAATAGGTAGTGGGTCATGAAGAATATTTTCTAACCTAGACAAGTTGTGTGCTACGGGGTTCTCAAGACCCTTTCTATCAATAATATGCAAATCAAATTCTTGTAGCAGAAGAATCCATCTAATAAGTCTAGGTTTAGCATCTTTATTTTCCATAAGATATTTAATATAAGCATGATCAATGTGAACAGTTACCTTGGAATCAAGAATATAAGGTCTGAACTTATCACAATTAAACACCATGCTAAAAATTCCTTTTCACTCGTAGCATAGTTTCTTTGAGCATTGTCTATATTTTTACTAGCATAATGGATAACATTTAATTTCTTATCAACTCTTTGTCCTAGAACAGCACAAACGACATAATCACTAGCATCACACATAATCTTAAAGGGTAGTTTCCAATCAGGTGGTTGAACAAAAGGTGAAGTTATCAAGGCTTTGTTAAGAATTTCAATTGCTTCTACACAATCATCATAAAAAATGAATGGAACAACTTTTTGCAAAAGATTGGTGAGAGGCCTAGAAATCTTAGATAGGTGTTTAATAAACCTCCTATAGAAACTAGCATGACCAAGGAAACTTCTTATACCTCTGATATCCATAGGACACGACATTTTTTCAGTAGCATCAACTTTAGCTCAACTTCAGTATCTCCTTCGGAGATTTTGTGTACCAAGACAGTCCCTTTATTAACCATAAAGTGGCACTTCTCCCAACTCAAGACAAGATTAGTTTCTTCACATCTCTGCAAAACTCAATCAAGGTTGCTCAAGCAATCATCAAAAGAAGTTTCATAAACGGAGAAGTCATCCATCAAAACCTCAAGAATCCTTTCACAAAAGTCAGAGAATATAGCAGCCAAACATCTTCGAAAGGTAGCAGGTGCATTGCATAAACTAAAAGGCATACATCTATAAGCACAGGTACCAAAAGGGCAAGTAGAAGTGGTTTTCTCGTGGTCCTCTTTTGACACAGGTATTTGAGAGAAGCCAGAATAACCATCTAGAAAGCAAAAATGTGTGTGTTTGGATAGTCTTTCTAGCATTCGATCAATAAAAGGTAGAGGGTAATCATCTTTCCTAGTAGCTTTATTTAATTTCCTAAACTCAATTACCATTCTGTATCCTGTAACAATTCTTTGCGGGATCAATTCATTTTTATCATTGGGAACTACGATAATACCTCCTTTCTTAGGGACACAATGAATGGGACTAACCAATCTACTATCAGCAATAGGAGAAATTATACCTGCCTCCAGAAGCTTTAATATTTCATTTCTTACCACTTCTTTCATTTTAGGATTTAAGCGTCATTGGTGATCAACAACTGGTTTAGCATCAGGCTCCATATTAATTTTATGCTGACATAGAGTGGGACTAATGCCCTTAAGTTCATCGAGAGTATATCCAATAGCAGACTGGTGCGTCCTCGGTGTTTTCAATAATCTCTTTTCTTCATGCTCTGAAAGGTTAGCACTAATAATAACTGGATATATCTTCATTTCATCAAGATAAGCATATTTCAGAGTATCCAGTGATTGTTTAAGCTCAAACACGGGATCAACCTTGGGTGGAGGAGGATCCCCAAGTATTTCTACATGGAAGTTGTGTTTCAAAATAGGATGCTCATCAAGAAAATCCTATTTATTTCATTCCTTTCATTCAAATGCATATCGTTTTCATGGTCTAGCAAATATTGTTCCAAAGGATCAGTAGGTGACATAGCAATAGAAGCAAGACCAATAATTTCATCCTTACTAGGCAATTCTTTAGCATGGAGTTGTCTACGAAATACAGAAAAAATTAAACTCATGAGACACATCCCCAAAACTTATAGTAATAATTTCTTTCCCACAATCTATCTTGGCATTAACAATATTCAAGAAAGGCCTACCAAATATAATGGGACAAAAATCATCTTGTGGGGAATCAAGAACAAGAAAATTAGTAGGATATTTTATATTCCCACACAAGACTTCAACATATCTAAAAATCCCAACTGGTGCTATTGTATCTCTATTAGCAAGCTTAATGGTAACATCAATTCCCTCTAACTCAGCTGGTGCAATATCATTCATAATTTCTTTATATAAGGTAAAGGGAATTTCACTCACACTATCACCCACATCACAAAAGCGATGATAGCAATGATCTCCATTTTAACAAAAACAACATGCATGCCAACAATAGGTCTATGTTTGTCTTTAGAATCAAGTATAGCAATCCTAGCAGCTTCATCACAGAAATGAATAACATGCCCATCAATATTATCAACCAAGAGATCTTTAATCATAGCAATACTAGGTTCAACTTTAAGTTGCTCAGGGGTTGTAGGTCCTCTAGCATAGCTCTTACAAACCAGAGTTGAATCTTTAGCATGTTTGTTTATTCTAACAGGGAAAGGTGGTTTCTCAATATAAGTAGCAGGAATAACAGAATCAACATTAGAAGTAATAGTTTCTTCTTCAACTTTAATACGTTCAACTACTTTCACTTCAATGGGAGGATGATATTTAAACCACTTCTCCTCAGGGAGATCAACATCAGAAGCAAAAGATTCATAGAAAGAAGCTACTATCTCAGAGTCAAGTCCATATTTAGTGCTAAATTCACAAAAAGCATCAGTGTCTACAAATGATTTAACACAATCAAACTTAGAGTTTAGACCTAACTCCTTACCTTTGTCGAGTTCCCAATATTCAGAGTTGCGTTTAATTATTTCTAATAAAGCCCATTTGAATTCAATATCTTTCTTCATATAGGAACCAGTACAAGAAGTATCGAGCATGGATTGATCATTACGAGAAAGACGAGCATAAAAAATTGGGAATAATAATTTCTCTTGAAAACTCATGATTGGGGCATGAATGTAACATTGACTTAAGCCTCCCCCAAGCTTGAGCGATACTTTGTCCTTCATGAGGCCAAAACTTGTAGATATAATTCTGATCATGATGAACTAGATACATTGGCTAAATCTTCTGATGAAATTCCATTTTCAATCGGTTGTAGCTCCATGATCCAGTATCATCACATAGCCTATACCATATCAATGCCTTCTCCTTCAAAGATAAAGGAAAGTCATTCTTCTTGACATGATCCTCGGGCAGACCTGCAACCTTAAATAATCCACAAACTTCATCCACATAGATTAGATGCAAATCAGGATGTAGTGTTCCATTTTCTCCATAAGGATTAGCCAGCAGTTTCTCTATCATACTCAAAGGAATTTCATAATAAATATTTTCATTAGGTTCAGTTGGTTGAGGAGCAACTCTTTATTCTTCTGGTCAAGGTGAATATACCCCGCACAAGCCCATCAAAGAATTACTTTCCATAGTAACAAGTGACAGTAAATTTCAGCACACCATATAAATTTTTCCTTACCAAAGGCGCTTGACCGCCCCCCCAGCAACGGCGCCTGAAAAGATTCTTGATGACACACAAGTATAGGGGATCTATCATAGTCCTTTCTATAAGTAAGAGTGTCGAACCCAACGAGGATCAAAAGGAAATGACAAGCGGTTTTCAGTAAGGTATTCTCTGCAAGCACTGAAATTATCGGTAATAGATAGTTTTGTGATAAGGTAATTTGTAACGGGTAACAAGTAACAAATGTAGCAAAGGTGCAGAAATGTATCCAAATCCTTTTAATAGCAAACGGAAGGCCTGGACAAAATCTTATATAAAGTGAAGCGCTCCTGAGGACACATGGGAATTTCTGTCAAGCTAGTTTTCATCATGCTCGTGTTCGTTACTTTGATAATTTGATTTGTGGGTGGAGCGGTGGTTGGGTGCTGCCCTTACTTGGACAAACCTCCCACTTGTGATTAACCTCTCTCGCAAGCGTCCGCAACTACGAAAGAAGAATTAAGATAAATCTAACCATAGCATGAAACATATGGATCCAAATCAGCCCCTTACGAAGCAACGCATAAACTAGGGTTTAAGCTTCTTTCACTCTAGCAACCCATCGTGTACTTATTAATTCACAATGCCTTCCCTAGGCCCAAATAATGGTGAAGTGTTATGTAGTCGACATTCACATAACACCACTAGAGGAGAGACAACATACATCTCATCAAAATATCGAACGAATACCAAATTCACATGATTACTTATGACAAGACTTATCCCATGTCCTCAGCAACAAACGTAACTACTCACAAAACATGTTCATGTTCATAATCATAGGATTATTAATTATCATAAAGGATCTGAACATATGATATTCCACCAATTAAACCAACTAGCATCAACTACAAGGAGTAATCAACACTACTAGCAACCCACAGGTACCAATCTAATGTTTGAGACAAAGATCGGATACAAGAGACGAAATAGGGTTTGGAAGGAGATGATGTTGGTGAAGATGTTGATGGAGATTGACCCCTCTTGATGAGAGGGTCATTGGTGATGACGGCAGCTTTGATTTCCCCCTCCGGGAGGGAAATGTCCCCGGCAGAATAGCTGCACCGGAGCTCTAGATTGGTTCTGCCCAAGTTCTGCCACGAGACTGCGGTGCTTCGTCCCACAAGCCCCCCGGGCGCGACTAGGGGGTAGGCCACACCTGGCAGGCTTGTGACCTCTTGGTGGGTCCCCTCTGGTATTTATTTCTCCCAATATTTTGTATATGTTCACAAATAATTCTCCGTGACTTTTCAGGACTTTTGGAGTTGTGCAGAATTGGTCTCTCATATTTCCTCCTTTTCCATTCCAGAATTCCAGTTGTCGGCATTCTCCCTCTTCACGTAAACCTTGTCAAAGAGGAGAGAAAGGGCATAAGTACTATACCAAAACGTGTAATAACATCCCATAATGCAATAAATGTCAATATATAAGCATGATGCATAATGGACGTATCAGTATCTCTTAGAATGTGACAACATTAACAAGCTTTATGTAAAACTATTAACCCCACTTGTGCTTAAACGATGAGTATGACCTATGATCAAGTATTCTTACTTGGCTCGTAAGTCAATATACTCATTTATAGATGACTACGTCATCACCAAATTGCTTGACAGATGTTACAATGTTTGTGCATGTTTTCCATGATTTCATTTCATATCTTATTGGGTGAGCATGTTGGTATGCATATCTTTACTCATTTGAGGATATCCAATTGTAGCTATTTGGCTTTTGATTTTATTTTGCCAATTGGATGTACAAGAATGCCTAGGACCCCTCTCTAGCTATCTATGGTTTCTCGTCTCAAGTTCTATTCTTGCTACATCCCAAAACTTGAACAAGCACTTCTAGATCCCTCTGTCTGAGGAGCACTCAGAGTACCGTGTTGACAAGAGCTGCATTCCAAAACATCTTTGTGAATCTCAGTGTAACCAACTCCACAAAATCGGTTCCATCGATTCACTAAGTTGATCTAGGTTTTTTAGCTTGGTAAAACCGATCGGAAATTGTAGGTCTCACTGGGTCTCTCTTTGTGCTAACAGTCAGGCAACTTGGTGACACCGAAACATTTCAGTTGTCTTCACTGACAGTAAGGAGTATTTAGCCCGGCGGACCCGACTTTTGAAATTCAATCTTCTAAGTCTTTTCCTCCAAACTCCAAACTGCCACTCCGGACCGCTTAGTCATCGCCCATGCTTCCCTATGCAGCTCCGTCGTTGGCAATCGCCATCGTCAATGGAATCTATGCCACCATCGGCGCTGTAGCGGATTTATCAAACGGCTAGGGTACGAATCCACCCCCTTGTCTGCTCCTCTATCCGATTCTTGTGCATTAGGTTTATTCGATCCACAAACCATAGTATGCAATCTTCCTCAGCCACTAGAAGATTCATTAGATTAGCGAACAAGAAAATTTTAGGTTTAGCCATCCGCAAAATGCATCTCAGTGACACCAAGTAGCAAAAACCAGTTCTACCGATTTAGTTCTAGGGTTCCCAAGAATGGTCTCAGTGAAACCTAGTGGTCATTTTTGGTGACACTGAAGTGGTTGTCAAGTTTTGTGAACAAGATTATCTGTCTCGATGAATCCAAAATTTCTGACTCGATGGTACCCAAATCCATTTTGCAGAAAGTTAAAACTAAGAATTTCTTTGTTCAAATTTAAAAAATGCATGTGTTTTGTGATGACTCAACCCCACTACTCTTTTATACTATATTCACAGGGTCAGCATGTCAAATTTAGTGGACAACCAGAATGATTTCAAAGAGCCTAGCATTGATGTAGATCCAAACACTAGTCCTGACCAAACCTCATCTTCTTCAGAAGATCCAGGTAGTCCTAGTTCCCATGATTTGCCCAAGGCTGCAACTAGAGCCAGGAGGAAGTTGAACTCAGATGAAGATGACTCTGACTTTGTGCCAAATGAGGTCCTTGCTAAGCAAAAGCAGGACAAAGCAGACAAGGCAACTAAGAAGACTACATTTGATGCCACCTCATCTAGAAGACCTGTCAGGAAGGAGTATGCCAGCATGGAGGTTATGAGAGCACGAGGGATTGCTAGGGCGTCCTTGCAAATAGAGCCAGCCAGAAGCTCTATGCCCAAGAAGCTTGCTGAGAAGAAGAGAAGTAGGAAGAGGATAGTCATGCTGTTGGAAGACCAACTTCCATGTATGAAGACCTAGCAGATGTAGAGGGAGAGGAGGAGCCATCTGCTCAGGCTCCTCCTAAGACCAATAAGCTGCTTGCTAATGCCATGCCTTCTCAAGCCCCTCCCAAAGGTAAGGCATCTCCTCCTCCCAAGAATTCCACAACTCCTAACTCCAAGAGGACTACTAAGGATGTTCCAGCTGTAGAAAAGAACAAGGGATCCTCCTCCAGAGCTGTTGTTGAAGATGAGGATATGTCTTTCTTGAGGAAGCTTAGACCTCACCTGTCACACAACATGATGACTACTATCCACTTGCTGAGGATAAGAAGAAGAGGAAGGGTTCAAGGTTGAGAGAGTGGAGAGCCATAGATCCTTATTCTCAACGGAGGAAGACAACTATAGATTAAAGATTCTACACTAAGGTGCAGCAGGATTTCTATGAGACAATCTTGCTTGATAAGAGCACTACTGTTAGTGACAGGAGATATGTAGATTGTGGCTACATTAAGGAAAATGAGAATTACTTCCCCCATGTGCTAGATAACTTCAAGGTTGTTGGTATTTATGCTTTGGTTGGCAATAAGATGACCCCCTGGAATGATGAGATGATCATGCAGTTCTATTCCACTGCACACTTCTATCCAGATGGCAGGATAGTGTGGATGACTGAGGGCACCAGATATGAATCTTCAGTAGAAGAGGTGTCTACCATCTTAGGAGCTCCACAAGTACAGGATGGTGACTTGTATGTGTACTCAGAGGCTAAGACGAATCACAATTCCATGGCTAATATGTAAAAGGTGATCCCTGCTGACTATGTGCATTCACATAAGTGTGGCTCAGCGTACTATCTGCAGGAAGGCTTCCAAACCACCAACACCATTCTAAGGTACACCTTGATGCCCAAGTCAGGAGATGAGATGATGATTAGAGGAGTCTCCATCAGCATGCGGCATCACACTGACCTTCACACGAGATTCAGAGTCATGGACTTGATTGTAGAAACTATGAAGAGGACAACTGCTGACCAAAAGAGGTCATGTGGATATGCTCCATACATTCAGATGATCACCAACTCCAAGCTTGAGAAGAATGTATTTTCTCTTGATAGAACCCACATGTCTATCTAGCCTGAGTATGAGGACAATGTAGTGGTGATGGACCCAGACCATCCCACTTCATCTACTGCACATGCAGCAGCTGAGGAACCGGGAGCCGTTAGTGCTCCAGTGCCAAGGACAAGGAACGAGCAGATGGATCTCATCATTAGCTCTATCCACGGCATGCAAAATGACATCATTGAGATTCTCAAGAACCAAAAGAGCCTGGAAATCATTGTTAAAGACCAGTTTCATACTTTGAGCAACATTGTGGATGGGCTGACTAAGACAGTTGATGAGCTCAAGAAGGAGGTGGACTCAGTACCCCTTCCCCACACCTCAAAGCATGGTGATGAAGTTGCAGGTCACCCTCTCCAGCCTAGAACTCAATTCAAGACTCTAGCCAGATCCTTGTCTCTGTCATCTTTTGAGAAGATACCATCTATATCAGCTCTTGTTGCATCTCCTTCAGTGCCACTAGCTCCATCAGCACCTATAGTTTTGACACAAACCCCTTCCATGACATCGGCAGAAGTCTTCGCAGATGCGGTTATCTCGACTCCTACATCAACAACCGGAAGATATTAGCCCTAGAGAGACGATTAGTCCTATACCTTTGAACTTTTTGGTAACTTGTTGCCAAAGGGGGAGAAGTTTTATTGATCAATAGGGCTTCGAGAGAGAGAGTGTGTTGCTTTTTATCGCTCTCCAAAACATAAAAATATTTTGGTTGTTTGTTTGTGTTAGTCTTGTTGGTGTTTGATCATACACTTTTTGTGTGTTGCTACTATTTCCTATCCTTTGAGATGCTTATCAGATGATAATTCACTTCTTGCTTGATGTGTAGCGCTATGTTAGTCATTCATATTATTCTCCCACACCAACAAGCTGTATGAGACATGGAAGAGTGTCCCCTAAGCCTAATCGATTGTGCATTTGCATTCAAACACAAATTCAAAATGATGCAAAATTTAGGGGGACACTAGTAGGAGGAACCTTATACACAAGAACCTACTAGTAGCACTAGAAAAATAAAATCGCTGCTGCTAATTACCAGTAGTGCTGTATTCCGACAGTGCTAAAACTAAGGGATTAGAAGTAGCACTGGGTGCTAAGAAAGCGTTACTATTAAGGTGGCCCCGACGACCCCACCAACACTATTTATAGTAACAACGCTGGGAGGGAGAATGCGCTACTGCTAAGATCACTACCAGTAGCACTTTGTGACTTGCAAGCGCTACTGCTAATGTGCCACACATAGTAGTAGCGCTTTTTCAGGACAGCGCAACTACTAAGTACCATAGTAGCAGCACGTTTTTGTAAGCAGCGCTACTGCTAGTTGCGGCAGCTGCCACCTTTTCACCCCCTCCCTCTCCCCCACTTTGCCCACTCCCCTCCTTTCCCCTTTCCACTCTCCACCATTGTTGCTCTTCTTCTCTATTCCTCCTACCTCTCTAATTCTCTCCTCATTAATGTCCCCCTCCATCATAACTCTCCTCCATAAATGGCCTCTCTCACATTATCTCTCTTTTACCTACCTCTCTTCCTCTCCCCCATTAATGTCCCCCTCCAACATAACTCCCTATCCATTAGTTAGCTAGCTAGATTCACCTCTCCTCCCCAAGAACTAGATCTAGCTAGATATTTAGCCATCCACACGTCTCGATCGATCTCTCTCATCATCTAATTAACGGCGTTCTCTCTCGATCGGTATCGCTCTAGGGAGATAAATAGGTGAGTAAAAAGTTGTTCATTTCAAGAATGGGAATATGTGTGTGAATGCGAATATGTGTGTTTGGGATATATGGAGAGATTTGTGCGAGTGGCATGCCCTCGAGTTGCTTATGTTTTGCCGAGATGTCGATTTATTTCCGTTTCGGTGAATTTCGAGCAAACTCAATATGTCCTATTTTTAGGCAAGGTCATGCCAAAATTTTATATGACTTTTAAGCATGCATGCACTATTTATTTTATAACCCTTTCGCTTGTTATACCGTGCAGTCGGTCATGAAGGTGAGTGGATGGAAGGTGGAGCGGTACATGCAATCCACGGTGATGGATGTCCGCAAATAATCAGACTAGGATTAGATGTCCGTGTGCAAGGTGCAAGGAAGGAGTCCTTTTGGACCCTTTTGATCATGGCACTTTGAAGGCGCACCTGCTGAAGAATGGTTTCATGGATGACTATACTCAGTGGATAAGTGAAGAAGCTGATGATGATGAGGACGTCCACATGGCAGGGAATAATGACATGGGGCTCGATGAGGAGATGATCGATCGACACGACGATGGCGCCGGGGAAGAGTCTGGAAATGACAGCATCAGAGAAGATTTTGGACACGATGAAGAAGAGTCCGGACACGGCGGAGAAGAGGTAATGCCGCAGTCTTCGATGCTACTAAGTACAGTCGTGCATGACCCTCATGTTCGAGACCTCCTTCGCATGAGTATGACTAGCGAGAGAGATGCTTCTAGAGAGGAGGCCAAGCTGGTGCAACTTGAAGTAGACTCGAAGATTCCATTGTATCATGGTTGCGATCCTGAGGTGACCCTCTTGAGTTTCATGCTCGAACTTCTAGAGACGAAGGCCAAAAGAAATGGACAGGCAAAAGCCTCGATGAGTTTTTGAAGTATCTACATAATAAAGTTCTTCCCGCGGGGAACCTGTGTCCTACTAGTGTCGAGGAGGCCAAGAAAATCGTTTGCCCTTTTGATTTGCCGCACATTAGGTACCACACATGCATCAACGATTGCATCATTTATCGGGGGAGCACACGGAAAAAACCAGGTGTCCACTGTGCAATGCTTCTCGATACAAGAAGGTAGGAAGGAAAGCTCCTCGGAAAGTTGTATGGTACTTTCTGATCACTCCCTGTCTACAGCGGTATTTCGTAGATCCTAAGGAAGCAAAGCTCATGAGCTGGCACACGGAGAGGAAGAAGCCTGACGATGGAGATGATCTGAAGCTGAGACACCTCGTAGAATGTAGCCAGTGGAGAGCATTGAACGTCGTATATGGATTTGCTGCAGAAGATCCAAGGAACATCATGCTCGGTGAGAGTACCGATGGCATGAATCCGTTTGGAAACCAGAACACCAACCATAGCACATGGCCCATGTTTGTATGGATGTACAATCTCCCCCCATGGAAGTGCATGAAGACAAAGTACGTACACATGAGCATGCTGATTCAAGGGCTGAAACAACCAGGAAATAGTATTAACCTGTATATGGGGATTCTGCAAGAGGAGCTAGACACGTTATGGAAAACACCGGTAGGGACATGGGACGCCAGCAAAGGAGAGTATTTCCATATGAGAGCTGCGCTGATGACGACGGTGCACGACTATCTCGGTTATGGGTACACCTCAGGCCAGGTGTGCCATGGATACTATGGATGCACAAGGTGCATGGATGATACAACATCTCAGCAGCTTATGTCAACGAAAGATGGCAGGTCCGAGAAAATCGTGTACATGGGGCATCATAGATGGCTCGAGAAGGATGACCCATGGAGAAAGCGTGGAGATCTATTCAATGGGTTGGATGATCTTCGAGTACCTCCGTGAAAGAGGAGCGGCGCGGAAATTGAGAAGTTGTTGAGAAACTAGGAACAATGCCCCGCGTCGAGAAAGATCAAAAAGGCGCCGGAGCCGGTGCTGAAGGTATCGAAACGAGGTACGTTTTCTAGGACTTGGAGTACTGCCCCAATCACGACACGCCTCATTGCCTTGATCAAATGCATATCATGAAGAATATCCTCAAGAGCTTGCTTGGCACACTGATGAACATGCCGGATAAGACCAAGGATGGGCTGAAGGCAAGGAAAGACTTGGAAGATTTGAAGATTAGGAAAGACCTCCACCGTAAAGAGTGAACGGAGGAGAGGGAGATAGAGATGGAGGAGGGGGAAAGGGGCAGAAAAATCAACAAGAATGAGGAGAATTGTTGCCCCCCTTCTTGCTTCACCTTAAGTGCGAAGGAGATCGATCAATTCATCAAGTGCCTTATGGGAATCAAAGTCAATGCCGGTTACTGTGAGAAGATAAGCAAATTTCTAGACCCCAAGAAGAAAAGGTTCAGCAGGATGAAGTCTCATGACTATCACGTGATGATGACGCAGATACTCCCGGTTTCCATTAGAGGGATAATGGAGAAGCACATCTATGACATGCTTACTGGTCTCTACAACTTCTTCGATGTTATCTCCCGAAAGTCCATAAGTGTGAAGCAGCTCTAAAGGCTACACGAAGAGATCATTGTCATACTATGTGAGATTGAGATGTACTTCCCACCCGCGTTCTTTGACGTCATGGTGCATCTGTGTGTCCACATTGTGGACGACATCATCGACCTCGGGCCGACATTCTTTCACAGCATGATGCCGTTCGAGAGGATGAATGGGGTCATCAAAGGATTCGTTCGTAACATGTCCCGTCCCGAAGGGAGCATCGTCCAGGGGTATCTGACACATGAGTGTGTCTCCTTTTGTGAGAATTAGATAGGCGTCGGAGACCCTGTTGTTGGTTTGCCCGTCAAGAAGCACGATGGGAAGCTCGAAGGAGATGGTCATAACAACGGTCGGAGGGAATTGCACGTGGACTAATCGGATCGACGGAACGACTTTGACATGGCTAACTTAGTAGTGCTACAACACCTAGATGTGGTAGATGATTATGTGGCACGTCACAAAGAAAGCATCACAAAGAAGTACCATGATAAGGGGATGCTCAAGACGAACGACGAAGTTACTGTAGAGCACAACGCGACATTCTCGCGTTGGTTCAAAGAGGAAGTTCTTCAAAATCCCCCGGAAGAGGGTAGTTTGAACGGATTGCTAATACATGCCTTAGCACATGGCCCCATGCCCAAGCTCGCGACCTATCAGTCCTACGATATCAATGGATACACGTTCTAGACAGAGGCCAAAGACATGGATAGTGATTACTAGAACTCCGGGGTGACAATTCAATGTGTGACCGATGCAAACGGCACAACTGAAAGACTCTACAGAAGGGTCGAAGAGATCTGGGATCTTGACTATGATGGAATGCACGATGCGACGATGTTCTGTGTCAGGTGGGCCAAGGAAGTTGTAAGAGAAAACAAGTATTTTACCACCATGTTATACCCGACGCGAAGAGCACTCCCGTGAATGTTAACGCCATTGCCAAAAATGAGCCATGGGTACACGCTAACCACATGACACATTGCTTCTTCATAACCGACCCGACCAATCCCAGCCGTGTTGTCATGATGAGATCCAAAAGGAGCATCATCGGAATGGATGGAGTCGGCAACAAGGAAGACTACGACCAATATAGCAACCTAATGAGGGAAGATGATGATGGCAATGAAGCATACGTGAAAAGAAGAATAAATACTACATTACCGAAGAAAGATCATACTCCGTGGCTCGAGAAAAGTCACAAGGAGGGGCTCAATTACTCGTCAACGAACAAGAAAGGGAAGAAGCTCAATGTGTAATGTCGTCAACGCAGCTGATGAGAAACCATCATTTATATATATGTATCTATTTTTTGTACGCACTTAAGTAACCATTATTGGTCAACTGATATATTACCACCACATGAATGGTTCCGGTGATAATATTCGCACAGTGTGCTAGGGAGATGTCATCGTCAGGAGAAAAACAAAAAAGTAAAAAAACAAAAGCAAAAGGGAGAAACCAATAGAAAAGAAAAGTAAACAGAAAAGAAAAGGAAAATAATAAAAGAAAATAAAACTAAAAACTAGAAAAGGAAAAAAAATTGGAATATTTAGCAGTAGCGCTGGTTTAGGAACCATGCTATCGCTACCTTAGCTATAGCGCTGGTTCCTAAACCAGCTACTCCTATTTGGGGTTAACACCCACGCCGGCTCAAAATTTCGCCAGTTCCCATTCTCCCCCACTCCCACCTCTCCTCTCCCTGCGCTGTCGTCGCCCGCGCTGCCGTCAGCCTCGACATCGGCCTCCTCCATTCTCCTCCTCATCCTGGACCTCGACGCTGACCTGAGCCCCTGCCCGCCCTCGGCCTCGACGCCGACCTCCTCCTCGTCCGTGCTGCTCCGACCTCCTCCTCGTCCGCGCCGCCGCTGCTCCGACCTTACTTCTATCTGCCAACCCAGGCCTAGTTGGCCGGACCCGACTCTTCCTCCTACGCCTATCCACCTCCCCCATCCTGTAACGGCGAAGGATTTCGGCCGGATCTAGGGCGACAGCATCGCCAGCTGACGTGCACCCGCTCGTCTCCTCTCCCCCGAACCCGAGCTCACTCCTTTTCTCCTCGGCGTACTGCTCCCGTGTCAAAGGTGGCCGTTTCTTCTTCCACTCCGTCCAAGGTAAAAACCCATCCCATCCCTCCCATCTCCTATGCTTCCTCTCATGTCCATGCCCATCGATCCATTCCAATTTCTAGATTTTGCTCTATGTGGGCTTTGGTGATGAAAGAAGTTGTGTGATGCCAAACGTCTGGTCATCAAGAGTTCAGTTCTAGGGTTTTGTTTGGGCTGTGGTGCCAAAATTTCTTTGACTTAGTGTCATTGTTGTATATCTGCTTGCTGCTAGTGACATGAATAGGTTGATTCCTAGGGCCAAGGCTAGGGCACCCGTATGCTCATCTGTTTGGTTACTCGTGACCTTCTTCTTAGGTGGGCATGGTTGTGTTTTCTAGCTCTACCGTTTGAAAGAAAAGCAACAACAAAAACGGGGGCTAAGTAGCCCGAGCCCCTTAGAAGTGAGAATTTCTTAATCAATGCTTGCGGTCAGGCAACTTAATTTGTTAGTTGACTTAGATATATATTCCCTTGCTCAATATAGGGCTATGCTTTATTTATTTAGATGCATTAGTATAGTTGTTAACTAGAGCAACGCACAATGGTTTTTCTGGTACTAGTAAGTGCGGGATAACTTAAGCAGATGGGGGTGAGACCAACCCAGCAATTCACATGAATCAGGAGGTCAAAATTTGCATTCTGTACTTTTCCGTTCATAAACAAACACATGAAGACAGGTGCAGCAACGGGCTTACGATAACAAGCATGTGTATGCTCTTATGCGCTTTCACCTTTTTATGGTAGTTTTTCTTGGAATCAAACTTGTTGCTATAGATTAGGCTTTTCTCCTAGATGTGTATTGCCCCTTTTAGGAGTTTTCCCATAAAAATGGAGTGAATATAAACTCACTATCAATGAAGCCATGGTATCTTGTTTTTGTCTTGTAGTTCAAGCATGTAAATCACTATACTAATGAGGCAGCCATGTTTTGGCGAAATATCTGAGTGGCCTATGTATTGCCGGAATGTTGATTCATTTCCGTTCCGGCAAATTTCAGGCACTCGATATGTCCACTTTTTAGCAAAGGTCATGCCGATAATTTCAGGCGCAACTTGTGCTAGAAACTAGGACATATGGAGTACCCAGGATTTGCGGGAAGGGGAATGAATCAACATTCTGACCAAATATATATAGGCCCCTTTTTTCTCTTCATTATATCTTTTATTTACAATTGTTGAATAGGAAACATGTCTATCGATGCCGAAGCCGGGGGTTCTGCTCGCCTCGTAGTAGACCCCCACGAGGCAGCAAATCACTATTTCGATTACCTGAACGAACACCAGATGGGGTTGCATGATGGTGGCAGTGGCACCAAACCTGACACCGACACCGACACCGACACCGACACCACCCGCGAGACTGGCAACGATGTTGTCATAGCCAGTAAAGCACCGAAGAAGAAGAGGTCACGAAAACCAAACGAGCTCGGCATCGGATAAATTTGTGTCACAGGAATGTACCCCAAGAAGTTAGAGCCAATGACGCTAGAGGAAGCACGCTCGTGCTGGGGCAATCAACGAGGATGCATCCTTAGGGAAACCGTGAACATCAATGACATTTTGTTGAAGAAGATACCACATATGGAGCACATGCTCCCAAAGAAGTTGCACAATAGGTTCCTGTTCCCCGACCGGGATGAAAGCACATTTAAAGACCCGTGGGACGATGTCGCCATGACAAAGATAAACGCCAAGGCAATGGTGACGTTCACCAATGACTTGTCCTCCTGGAAAGTTCGGGTGAAAAAAGAGATTGCGAAGAATGAACCGTGGTCCAAGACTCATGCTGATAAGCCGTCAATAACGGAAGAGGACTTTGAAAAATTCAAGGAGAATTGCAGTAAAGAAGAAGTCAAGGCAAGGTCGGAGAAAATGAAGGTGCTCCAGGCCAGGAACACACCTCCCCACCTCCTCAGAAGCCGTGGTTACGAGGGGAAGAGGCACGTATGGGCCAAGGAGGACGCCAAACGTGAAAGTCACGGAATCCCAGACCCCTTGACGGAGTTCATAGACCCGCTAGAGCATGATTGGATCAGGGCCCGGTACAAGTGGGACAAAGTCAACAAGATCTTTTACACGGACCCGAACACGAGGGAGTTCATGACACTTGTGGTAATTGTTATATTAACACATTATCATATTAGCTTCTAATCAGTTGGAGTACAAGTTTTGTCACATTAGTAGACCATCCATGTCCCTTTTGCAGAAAGAGAAGCACCAAAAGGCAGTCGAAAGCAACAAGTCCTCATAGTCATCGGTGAGGCCCAAGTGGGACACCCCATTCAACTGGGCCCTGAACATACTAAAAAATGTCCTGGTGGACAAGCCGCCGTCCTATGGAAGTATGCACGGCGTCGGAGCTGGCGACTCATAGAAGAGGTGCTACCACGAGGAGCCAGAGGAAAGAAGGAAGAGATGGTCGGTTGTCACTCAGCAGACCATCGATGAGAAGATCACGATTGGTGTCAATAAGACCAAAACTGAGACCAAAGAAGAGTTGCGTGGGGCCGTCAATGCAGCAGTCACTGACACGGTGGTCAGCTTGATTTCGGCACTTTTCGATTTCACGAAGAACTATCCAAATGCATGGCCGGAGGACTTTCCCCTCCCCAGCTTTGTTGGGAGCAATTCGGTGAACACCAAAAAATAGGCACCTGCTGAAGCAACCGCAAAATGTCCCGCTCCTGTTCATAGCAGCCCAACCTCCGTCTCTTGCATGCTCGGCGGCCTTCATCGCTGTCTGAGCTCGACACCCTCACGGTATGTGACAGCCCAAGTGCTGTCCCTACCTTTATTGGCATGTAATCTCTTGTATGAACCTTGTGTCATGAGCTTTATGAATGATTTGCACCTTGTCATACCATGTCTTGTCTTGCATTCATGCATCATCCATCATAGCATTCATCTTGTTGTGCTTGATTCTTATGTGACCTTATTTGTGAGTGTGGCATGTGTTGTGTGATGTGGTTGGATCATGTGGGGTGCACTTCCTTCTCTTCCCCTCTCTCTTGCTTTTCAACAAAACCCAACCTAATGCCTTTATTTCCCATGTTACTATATAAACAGATTTAACTTGCTTTGCAAATTGTTTAAAAATGTTCAAGTGTTAGCCTAAATTGTTTTGAGCATGTGAGTGTTTGTATTTTGTCATTTTGAGCTTTCATGCATTTGGGGTATTCAAATAACAGAGGCTGCTATTTTAAAAATATTGAAATTTATTGTCCTAAAAATCATTTTTGATATTTTTAGTGGGTAGTGCATTTTATTTTCATTGCAAAAGAATTTTTGTTCTGCACCAAAAATCCTTTATTTTTATCTGTTTTTTTTCTTGTGATGATGTGATTTGAAAAAGATTAAAACTTCTCTGTGTTTAATTGTTTTGTGAGAGTGCGCCTGAGTGGGCCTTGCCTTCCCCCATGGCCCAACCCGCGTGAGGGAACGGCTACCTGGTCCGTCCGTCATCGCCGTCAGGTTCAGAGAGTGAGTGCGCCTCCACCGTCTTCTTTTCCATCAACCGTCGCAGTCAGCTCGAGGGTATTTAGACCCCCCTCAACGTGCATGCCTCCTCCGCTAGGTTTACTCTCTCCCCAAGTGCCGCCGCAGCTCCCATCTCCCTCTCATTTCCTCTCCCTCCTCTCTTCTTCCCTCCTGCCAGGTAAGCTTCAAAGAGTTTCAGAGAGAGAGGCAGAGTAGTTTGCCGGCGTCCGCTCATCTTCTCCATCGGCTTCGTCGTCGATCATGGCCTCTAGGAGCTCGGGGATCCTCCTCGCGTTCAGTTCCCGCTGCTAGAAGCCCCGAAGAAGCTCTGCAGCGACGGCCCCGTCGTCGTCTTCGCCGGAGGATTCTGCTCTGTCGTCTTCTTCCCCTGCTTTGACTCCAGCATGCGGCTCCGACCACCTCCATCATCTTCTTCGTCTGTGGCTCGTCGTCGCCTTCCCCTCGGTGAGCAGCTCGGTCCCCATAGCTCCCTTCTTCCTCGCATAGTACGTCGGGTAGTTGCTGCTGTGTCCGTCATGGATGATCGCAAGGTGGGCGCTTGCAGCTCGCCTCCTTCCTCCTCATCGCAAGGTGAGTAGGGGAATGGGACCCCGGTTGTTCCCGCTTGGTGTGTGCCCATTTGCATCGCCGGATCTGCCCTGTAGTCGCCGGATTTTGCCCGCCATCACCTTCGTCGCCATGGGTGCTCGTCTTCAGTTTCGTCAGTAAGAGAGTGCGGGTGTGTACTAGTGCAGCCGAGACCCTCCTATGTTAGTGTTTGCGTCCGTAGCCGGGTGGCAACCGGCTCGGGGAACGACCAGGTGGTCGTGGGTTCGAAGCCGACCCCCTCCCCCATTTTTGATTGTTTTCTTTTTCACTTGTTTTCTTTTTAATTCTTCTTGCTTTCTCTTGCTAGTGCATGTATGTATGTGTTTAGATGCAATTCTTGCATGTATGGATGTTTTTCTTTCCTGTTCATATGTGTGTGTGAGTATGTGTATGTATATGTATATGGAGCATGTGCGTATGTGAGTGTATGTGCCATGTGCACTTGTGAGTGTGAGTGGTGTGAGTGCCTTATGCATTATGCATATATGGTGCTTGTGTGTGTGTGCGCATGAACACCCCCCCCTCATGGGTGGTATGTTCTTGAGTGAGCTTGTGCTCATATGCCCATAGGCATATGGAGCATGTGTGTGTATGCTATGTAGTGTGTGTGTTTAGAGAGTGTGTGTGTGAGTGTGGCAAGTGGGTCCTTTCCCCCACTTGCCATACCCTTTGTTGTTTATGCATGCTTGCAGGTTGGTTAGATCATTTCCATGTTAAAATAAGTTTCCAAATCTGCTTATGTCCATTTATGATCTTGTCCATTTAGAGTAAGCTTTAACTTATAAGAGTAGGTGGTAGTTCTGCTACTTTAGTTGTGCCATGATGCTTCACATGAACATATGAGTATGACACATGTTTTTGGGGTAGAAAGAGCCAATGAGTCCATTGGTGCAACCGGATTTCACTTTTGAGCAAGTTTATAAAACTGTCATTTTCTGTTGTGATACTACTTTGTCATTTTGCACGATTTAATCCATGCTTGCTTTGGGGCATGAGCTAACACGGAAGTGCTAGTGTTTTATGTCTATTATGCCATGGTATTTTTGTTTAACATGAGAATCACCCATATAAGTGGGAAACATGCTGCAAAGTAGCTAACTTGATGTTTCTGTTTTCACCATGCTAAATATTTCTCAGTCTGAGCATCTGCTGTTATTTTTATGCCATGTAGAGTGGTTGACATCTTGTGATCTGTTGAGAATTTGCTCATACTCAGTGCTGGTATTTTGGCGTAGATGTTGTCTACTATCACCCTGTTAATTTTCGCACCAAGAGGTTGTCTCTAACACCTTGAACTGCTGCTGTCAACATGCTATCAGATTAACTCAGATTCCAGAAAACTGTTATTTTCACTAAGTCCCAGAAAACTGTTTCATCATGCCAACTTGACAGCTTCATGCTTATTGATGTGTCCCTCCTTTGCAGTTTGTATAGTTGGATAACTTGATAAGCATGTTGTGTAGTTTCTGTCAATACCTTGTTTGTGGCTGTAGGATTCCTGTAGATCAAGTGTGGGCTGTGTAAGTTGCTATGTTGCTGTTTTGTGGCAGATTGTTTGTTTTATTGTTTTGTGACTTGTGGGAGCTATACTCCATGGAATTGCTTGATCTTTGGGTCTATTGTGGTTGGTTTTTCATTGCCTAACCAGTGGCTACCTTGGAATGCCAAGAATTAGCCCATGGCCTTGTTGACTTGTGTTTTGCCTTCGTACCTTGTCGTGAGCGTATCTTGAGAACCGTAACTCCGTTTCTTACGTTCTTCATATGCATTTCCATAGTTTTATCATGATGCATCCATATTTTCCATGTTCATGCATGTCTAAATAACTTAACATAAGGTTCTGTCCAGATTCACTAATATCCAATTCTTGCATGTGAAACATGACTAGTTTTGGATTGCCATGTCAAATTCTTCATAAATGAATCATGCATCATCTTGGTTGGGCATTGCACCTTGGTCGGAGCTTTATTGTTGCTGTTTGTCTTGGTTAGATGCAAGTGTTGATACTGAGTACGAGGACCCAGGAGAGTACCACTACGAGGATCCTGCTACTTGTTCCGCTGAAGAACCAACAGGCAAGATGATCGTACCCGGATCCCGATACTATTTTAGCTTGCTAGTTTCTCGATCTTATCATTACAATTGCGCTACCTACCACTTGAATATCTGCCTCCTAATTGCCAAGATAGCCTCTAACCCTCCACCTCCTAGCAAACCTTTGATTGGCTAAGTTACCACTGCTGAGCCCCTCTTATAGTGTTCTTAGTTGCAGGTGCAGGTTGTTCCATGTGATAACATGGATTTGGCATATCACAATATTATCTGTCATTTAATTTAATGCACATATATAACTTGGTATTGGTGGAAGGCTTGGCCTTTTGCTAGGTGATTTGTTCCGTGTTACCGCCATAGTTTCTTGTTACCGGTGTTATGTTTTCCATACTTTGTGCTCCTAACATGCTCGGGGTTGTTATGGGGACCCCCTTGTTTATTCGGTCAAGGTTAAAACTTGTTTGGCAAGACCCAACATTGGTACTACATTTGGTAATTACTTAATAAAAATTGCATAGGGCTTTGCAACCCCGTGGATAATTAATCAACCCCTGGGCGAGTGCTCCGCATGAGTGTTGGTCCAACCCAGAGCAGCTTATTAACGCTGCCCGGGGCAACTCAGTGATTGGCGTGGTAACCATCGCTCATCTGTCGTGTCCTGAGAACGAGATACGTGGCTCTTATCAGGTTCGTCGACATGTCGGGAGGTCTTGCTGGATTTGTTTTACCTTTATCGAATGTCTTGCGTGAGGGCTCTGACTTTCTTTGGGTTATCTCGAGATGTTGGAATTCCTTTGGAGTTACCTATGATGATCACGAGATCCATGGTCGAGGGTATTCCCGCGAAGTGTGGTTAATTTGTGATGGACTAGATGGAGCACCTCTCCAGGGTTAAATATTTTCGAGAAGTCATGCCCGCGGTTATGCGGCAACTTGCATATTTGTTTAACACCCGGTTATAGTCAACTTGAAGTAAACTCTAATAAAATACACCAACCGTGTGAGTAACCATGATCGTCTCTGCTCATGAACATGATCTGAAAGAGAAAATGGTGGGGTTATGATTGACGTAAGTAAGTGTTCAGGATCTCATAGAGGTCATTGTAGATTCGATCGCTCATCTTAGGCCACCCATATTTACATTCACGTTACGTAAGTTTAGCCACCATACTTGCTTAGTGCTGCTGCAAACTAAACACATACCCCTTCCCAACCTTTGAGCTTGAATAGTCTTGGTACCCGGGCGCTTGATTATTGAGTCCTTGTGGCTCACAGATTACTACAACACTCCAGGTACAGGTACAGATGAGTACATGCAGGATGATCTGACACAGCTCTAGTGGGAATATGACAAGGAAAGAGGCAGGATGTACGTGACTTACCCGGATGAGTGGAGGACCATGGTCGTGATCTTTAGTGATAAACTCTGTGTGGAATTGTAACTTAGTATGTGGCGAGTGTAAGCCAACTCGTATTCTCATCTCTTCTGTAATGTATGATGCAATGATACTATACTTGCGAACGGCAAGATGCGCCTCTATCCCTTGCGAGGCCCTCGTGTCTTAAAATGGATAGGCACGCATCTTGGCCGTGACAACTTGGTATTCAGAGCCATACGACCATAGGAGCCTTTGCTTGATCAAATTTGGCTGAGTCGAGTCTAGTTAAAAATTATTTTGAGTCTAGTTATATCGGAGAGTAGGATTCTTTTTACTCCTCTTCTATGCTCTTGTGAGGTATTCGACTTAGGAATTTTGAATCTGCTCCTCTTCTTGCTCAAAAAAAATTTTAGGATCATGCGGGTATTTTGGAGTCTATATGATACCGATGTGACAGGGTTCTATCTTGGTGCCTCCTATCTAACTTGATTTCTTCCTGGGAGTCGAGCTCTAGGGAATGTTGGCACATCGTTATCATTCAGATTCCTTGATATCTCAGGACAAAGAGTGTTCAAAAGTACTTCAATACTTGTCGTGATGAGATAAGGTCGGAGTCACCTAGTACTGGGGAGGTGTCTGGGGTACCACCATGGTTAAGTATAATTGTGAGTTTGAGGATTCGAGTTAGATGAAGTTGTGAAAGCCTCTGGTTATGTGTTGAATGATGGATACAGTTGGGGTGTAGGATTGCTAGTTGTGTGAGATATTTCCTCCTTGGATCCCCCACACTGGATTGCATAACAAGAAAGTTTTTGGAAGTTCCTAGGTGGGAAATCTTGTAGTTATCTAGGATCATCTTCTCCAGATGTATGTGGGCATATACATTTGTTACGAGCACTTAGCTCAATACTTTTGTGTTATTGCAAGTGGCTTCTAATTTTTGATGATGTTGTCATAAACCAAAGAAGCATTATTACTAATTTTTCAGTAGGAAGGCTGTGATGTTAATTGTTCAATTTGTTTCAAGAATTTGATTCAGCTTCGAATTCATCTAATCGATGTGGTGCTGATGTGTTTTATCCATCTTCAGGATGGCTTCACCAACTCGCAACAATCCGGGTCATGGTGAGGAGCAGACTGATGTTCCACCACCACCCCTGCCGCCGCCGCCACCTCCTCCTCTACAAGCTTGGGAAGCTGTGATGGCTGCAACCAATGCGAACACTCAAATGTTGCTCAGGCTGTTGCAAGAACGGAATCAGCCTCAGTTTGCGATGCTCAATTAGTTCCTTGCCAACCAGCCCATGTCTTTCACCTATTGTGAGTAGCCTTTTGATGCTGATGATTGGCTCCGTCATATGAGTAAGCATTTTGAGTGCAGCAATGTCTGGCCAGAGGACTTTGTCAGATTTGCATCGTTCCAGCTCAAGGGTCAAGCAACTGCTTGGTGGGAGCAGTACAAGGATTCCAAGGGCGATCGTGTTGTTACTTGGGATGATTTCCGTCGTGACTTCAGGGCTCATTACATTCCGACAAGCTTTGTCGAGGAGATGCATGAGAAGTTCAGACACCTGAAGCAGGGAAGCAAGTCTGTCTATCAGTACAACATCGAGTTCCAGAATCTAGCGTGCTATGATAAGCAAGATGTTCCAGATGACAAGGCTATGATCGATCAATTCAGAGGTGGTCTCAAGGATGAGCTTCTGCCAAGTCTAGTTCTTCAAGAGCCTCGTGAGTTTGATCAGTTCTACAACATGGCTTTGAAGGTCGAGGCAACTCAGCTCAAGTTGGAGATCTCAAGGAAGCATTCAAGGGATTCATTTTTGTCTTCTTCCAACTCTTAGATGGTTCCTAAGCAGCAGAAGTATTGGGTGCCAAATCCTCCTCCGTTTTGTCCTCCTCGGCAGCAGAAGCAGTTCGGTGGTCATGGTTCTTCCCACCCACCCAACCCAGGATTTTAGCAGAGATCCCAAGCATTCAAGGTAGTTCTTGTTCCTCCTCCAGGCAATGTTCGTTCGCTTTCTGAGGTGACTTGTCACAAGTGTGGCCAGAAGGGTTACTATGCAAACAAGTGCAACCAGCGGCGTCTTCCGCATCCTCCTCTTGTCAAGCCTCGAGGCAATTCTATGGTGAAGCATAATCCCAAGTGAGTCCGGGTGAATATGGTGAATGCAGCTAAAGCAGAGCAGTCTCATGATGTGATTATGGGTAATCTCTCAATTAATGATATTCCTGCAAAAGTTTTGTTTGATACTGGTGCATCGCATTCATTCATATCCAAGCCTTTTGTCGCTATGCATGAGTTTTCAGTGGAGCATTTAGCTAGTCCATTTTGTGTGGTTTCTCTGGGTAAGCGCATGAGTTCGCATATGATTCTTCTGGATGCTTCTATCAAGTTGGGCAATTATTCCTTTCTGGCTTCTCCAATTGTTCTCGGTAATTCTGATATTGATCTCATTTTGGGCATGGACTTCCTAGCTATGAATAAGGCTTATGTTGATTGTCAAGCAAAAGAATTCAAGTTGACTCATCCTTCAGAAGATGTGATTATTTTCGCGGCTCGCGATGACACAATCTGTCTCTTTGCTCTTAATGAGAAGGGTGATATCTCGGCGATCTCTCAAATTCCGGTGGTGAATGAGTATGAAGATGTGTTTCCAAAAGAATTGCTAGGAATGCCTCCGCATCGACCAGTCGAATTCGTGATTAATCTCAAGCCCGGAACTAAACGGGTTTGCAAGCGCCCGTATAAACTTGGCCCCGAAGAGCTGATAGAGTTGAAGAAGCTGCTAGATGAGCAAGAACGTCTGTGTCTAATAAAACCAAGTTCTTCTCCATGGGGTTGTGGTATTTTGTTTGTCAAGAAGAAAGATGCCACATATCGTCTTTGTGTTGACTACCGTTCATTGAACAAAAAGACAATCAGAAACAAGTACCCACTTCCCAACATCAACGAGTTTTTTGAGCAACTGAAAGGTGCCAACGTTTTCTCGAAGCTTGATCTTCGCATGGGTTATCATCGGATTCGCATTCGCGAAGAAGACATTCCTAAGACCGCTTTCAGGACGAGTTTTGGCTCTTATGAGTACACCATCATGTCGTTTGGTCTTGCTAATGCTCCTCCAACCTTCTCAAGAATGATGAATTTCATTTTCTCTCCTTTCAAGAATGAATTCGTCTAAGTCTATCTGGATGATATCCTTGTGTTCTCGGAGACAGAAGAAGAGCATGCAGAGCATCTCCGCCTTGTGCTTGACAAGTTAAGGGAGCATCCATTCTATGCCAAGTTTTCCAAGTGTGACTTTTTGCTCAATGAAGTGGTGTACCTTGGGCATGTGATATCTACCGAGGGAATTAAAGTGCACCCTCAGAAAGTTGAGGCAATCTTGAAGTTGGAACCTCCTTAGAATGTGAAGCAGCTCCGGAGTTTCCTCGGGCTTGCTAGTTATTGCAGAAGATTCGTGGAGAACTTCTCTCAAATTGCAAAGCCTCTGTCCAATATCCTCTAGAAGAGTATCAAGTATGTTTGGTCTCCTGAGTGTGATCTGGTATTCAATACGCTCAAGCAGAGACTGACTTCGGCTCCAGTTCTTGTTCCTCCTGAGCAGTCAAAGCCTTTCCAAGTATTCTGTGATGCTAGAAAGTATTCTGTGATGCTTCTCTCCAAGGTCTTGGTGGTGGTCTCATGCAAGATAAGAAGATTGTTGCTTATACCTTGCATTAGTTGAAGCCTGCCGAGAAGAACTACCCCACTCATGATCTTGAGTTGGCGGCAGTTGTGCATGCTCTAATGACTTGGAGGCATTTTTTGTTGGGTAGACCAGTTGAGATGTACACCGATCACAAGAGCTTGAAGTACATTTTCACTCAACCCAATCTCAATCTTTGGCAGTCTTGTTGGGTGGAAATGCTTGAGGACTTCAATCCAAGCATTGAGTATACTCCTGGGAAAGCAAATGTCATTGCAGACGCGCTCAGCCGTAAAGCGTACTGCAATAGTCTCATCTTGAAGCCTCTTTAACCCGAGCTTTGTGAAGCATTCCGCAATCTCAACCTTTAGATGATTCCGCAAGGATTTCTTGCCAATCTTCAAGTTTCTCCGACTCTGGAAGATCAGGTTCACCAAGCGCAGCATCTTGATGCTATGGTGAAGAAAGTGAAGAAAGGTGTGGCCAAGAGCATTCCGAAGTATATGTGCTTTCGCGTCGATGACAAAGATACCTTGTTCTTTTAGGACCGTCTTGTGGTTCCAAAAGGTGATCTTAGAAAAGTTATCATGGACGAAGCACACAATTATCTTCTATCCATTCATCCAGGCAGTTCCAAGATGTATCAGGATCACAAGCAAACCTTCTGGTGGATTCGCATGAAACGTGAAATTGCTCAGTTCGTGAACGGGTGTGATGTTTGTCGCAGAGTGAAGGCGGAGCATCAACGTCCAGCAAGTCTTCTTCAGCTTTGCCTATCCCAGAGTGGAAATTCGATCATGTGGAGATGGATTTCTTCACTGGGTTTCCCAAGTCCAAGAGAGGCAACAATGCCATCTTTGTGGTTATCGACAAGCTGTCAAAAGTTGCTCATTTCCTTCTAGTCAAAGAATCTATCTCGGCAGCTCAACTTGCAGAGTTGTATACGTCAAGGATAGTATCTTTGCATGGTATTCCTTAGCTCATCTCTTCTGACCGTGGAAGCCTCTTTACTTCCAAGTTTTGGGAGTCCTTCCAGACTGCTATGGGTACCAAGATCCATTTCAGCACTGCGTTCCATCCGCAGACAAGTGGTCAAGTTGAGAGAGTCAATCAAATCCTTGAAGATATTCTCAAAGCCTGTGTGATTTCGTTCGGCATGAAGTGGGAAGACTGCCTTCCATATGCTGAATTCTCATACAACAATAGCTTTCAAGCTAGCTTAGGCAAGGCCCCTTTCGAGTTTCTCTATGGCAGAAAGTGTCGTACCCCGCTTATCTGGTCTGAAACCGGTGAGCGTCATATATTGGACAATGACATGATCACTGAAGCAGAAGATATGTGTCGTGTCATTCGTGAGAACCTCAAAGCAGCTCAGTCCCGACATAAGAGTTATTACGATAACAAACATCGGGTTGTTTCTTTTCAAGTGGATGATCTAGTCTATCTCAGAGTCTCTCCCATGAAGGGCACTAAGCGATTTTGAATTAAAGGGAAGCTAGCTCCTTGTTTTGTTGGTCCTTTGAAAGTTGTTGGCAAGAGGGGTGGACTTGCATATCAACCAGAGCTTCCTCCTAATTTCGCAACCGGTTTTGTTTCCTAATTTCGCAACCAGAGCTTCAAGACTCCAGAGCGAACATTGACCTCCAAGACATTGATCTCCAAGAAGACCTCTCTTATCATGAGCATGTAGTTGCAATTCTTGAATAAACTGAGTGTAAGACTCGCAACATGTCTATCAAGTTACTCAAGGTGAAGTGGTCTCATCATTCTGAGAAAGAAGCTACTTGGGAACGCAAGGACCTTCTCCATTCCGAATTTCCAGACTTCTTTCGTTCCTAGATCTCGGGTCGAGATCCTCTTGTAGTGTGGGAGAGCTGTGACATCCCAAGTGATGTCCCTACCTTTTGTTGGCATGTAATATCTTGTATGAACCTTGTGTCATGAGCTTTATGAATGATTTGCACCTTGTCATACCGTGTCTTGTCTTGCATTCATGCATCATGCATCATAGCATTCATCTTGCCATGCTTGATTCTTATTTGTGACTGTGGCTTGTGTTGTGTGATGTGGTTGGATCTTGTGTGGTGCACCTCCTTCTCTTCCCCTCTCTCTTGCTTTTCAACAAAACCCAACCTCATGCCTTTATTTCCCATGTTACTTTATAAACAGATTTAACTTGCTTTGCAAGTTGTTTAAAAATGTTCAAGTGTTAGCCTAAATTGTTTTGAGCATGTGAGTGTTGGTATTTTGTTGTTTTGAGATTTCATGCATTTGGGGTGTTTAAATAACAGGGGCTGCTATTTTGAAAATATTGAAATTAATTGTCCTAAAAATCATTTTTGATATTTTTCGTGGGTAGTTCATTTAATTTTCATTGCAAAAGTATTTTTGTTCTACACCAAAAATCCTTTAATTTTATCTGGGTTTTTTTCTTGTGATGATGTGATTTGAAAAAGATTAAAACTTCCCTATTTTAATTGTTTTGTGAGAGAGCGCCTGAGTGGGCCTTGCCTTCCCCCGCGGACAAGCCCGCGCGAGGGAACGGCTACCTGCTCCGTCCATCATTGCCGTCAGGTTCACAGAGTGAGTGCGCCTCCGCCATCTCCTTTTCCGTCGCCCGTCGCATTCATCTCAAGGGTATTTAGACCCCCCTCGACGTGCGTGCCTCCTCCTCTAGGTTTCCTCTCTCCCCTCGCGTCGCCGTAGCTCCCATCTTTCTCTCAATTCCTCTCCCTCCTCTCTTCTCCCCCTGCCAGGTAAGCTTCAGAGAGTTTCAGAGAGAGAGGCAGAGTAGTTCACCGGCGTCCACTCGTCGTCTCCATCGGACTTGTGGTCGACCATGGCGTCGAGGAGCTTGGGGGTCCTCCCCGCTTTCAGTTCCCGCTGCTAGGAGCCTCGGAGAGGCTCTGCAGCGACAGCCCCGTCATTGTCTTCGCTGGAGGGTTTCACTCCATTGTCTTCTTCCCCTGCTTCGACTCTGGCGCGCGTCTCCGACCCCCTCCGTCATCTTCTTCACGTCCGGCTTGTCGTCGCCTTCCCCTTGGTGAGCAGCCGGTCCCTGTAGCTCCCTTCTTCCCCGTGTAGGACGTAGGGTAGTTGTCGCCGTGTCTGTCGCCGCCGGTCACAAGGTGGGCGCTTCCAGCTCGCCTCCTTCCTCCTCACCGCAAGGTGGGTAGGGGAATGGGACTCCGGTTGTTCCCTTTTGGTGTGTGCCCATTTGCATCACCGGATCTGCCCTGTAGTGACCGGATTTTACCCGTCGTCGCCACTGTCGCCGTGGGTGCTCGTCTTCAGTTTCATCAGTAAGAGAGTGCGTGTGTGTACTAGTGCAACCGAGCCCCTCCTCTATTTGCGTTCGTGGTTGTAGCCGAGTGGCAACCAGCTCGGGGAACGACCAGGTGGTCGTGGGTTCGAAGCCTAACCCCTCCCCCATTTTTGATTGTTTTCTTTTTCACTTGTTTTATTTTTTTTCTTCTTCCTTTCTCTTGCTAGTGCACGTATGTATGTGTTTAGATGCAATTCTTGCATGTATGGATGTTTTTCTATCCTGTTCATATGTGTGTGTGAGTATGTGTATGTATATGTATATGGAGCATGTGTGTATGTGAGTGTATGTGCCATGTTCACTTGTGAGTGTGAGTGGTGTGAGTGCCTTATGCATTGTCCATATATGGTGCTTGTGTGTGTGCAGATGAACACACCCCACTCATCGGTGGTATGTTCTTGAGTGAGCTTGTGCTCATATGCCCTTAGGCATATGGAGCATGTGTGTGTATGCTATGTAGTGTGTGTGTTTAGAGAGTGTGTGTGTGAGTGTGGCAAGTGGGTCCTTTCCCCCACTTTCCATACCCTTTGTGGTTTACGCATGCTTGTAGGTTGGTTAGATCATTTCCATTTTAAATTAAGTTTCCAAATCTACTTATGTCCATTTATGATCATGTCCATTTAGAGTAAACTTTAACTTATAAGAGTAGATGGTAGTTTTGCTAGTTTAGTTGTGCCATGATACTTCACATGAACATATGAGTATGACACATGTTTTTGGGGTAGAAAGAGCCAATGAGTCCATTGGTGCAATCAGATTTCACTTTTGAGCAAGTTTACAAAACTGTCATTTTCTGTTGTGATACTACTTTGTCATTTTTGCATGATTTAATCCATGCTTGCTCTGGGGCATGTGCCAACATGGAAGTGCTGGTGTTTTATGTCTATTATGCCATGGTATTTTTGTTTAACATGATAATCACCCATATAAGTGGAAACATGCTACAAAGTAGCTAACTTGGTGTTTCTGTTTTCACCATGCTAAATATTTCCAAGTCTGAGAAGCTGCTGTTATTTTTATGCCATGTAGCGTGGTTGACATCTTGTGATCTATTGAGAATTTGCTCATGCTTAGTGCTGGTATTTTGGATTAGATGTTGTCTACTATCACCCTGTTAATTTTCATGCCAAGACGTGGTTTCTAACACATTTAACTTCTGCTGTCAACATGCTACTAGATTAACTCAAATTCCAGAAAACTGTTATTTTCACTAAGTCCCAAAAAACTGTTTCATTATGCCTCCTTTGCTTATTGATGTGTGCCTCCTTTGTAGTCTGTGTAGTTAGATAATTTGATAAGCATGTTGTGTAGTTTCTGTCAATACCTTGTTTGTGGCTGTAGGATTCCTGTAGCTCAAGTTGTGGGCTGTGTAAGTTGCTATGTTGCTGTTTTGTGCTAGATTATTTGTTCTATTGTTTTGTGTGTGGGAGCTATACTCCATGGAATTGCTTGATCTTTGGGTATATTGTGGTTGGTTTTTCATTGCCTAATCAGTGGCTACCTTGGAATACCAAGAATTAGCCCATGGCCTTGTTGACTTGTGTTTTTCCTTCGTACCTTGTTGTGGGCATATCGTGAGAATAATAACTCCGTTTCTTACGTTCTTCATATGCATTTCCATCGTTTTCTCATGATGCATCCATATTTGAAATGTTCATGCATGTCTAAATAACTTAACATAAGGTTCTTTCTAGATTCACTAATATCCAATTCTTGCATGTGAAACTTGACTAGTTTTGGATTGCCATGTCAAATTCTTCATAAATGAATCATGAATCATCTTGGTTGTGCATTGCACCTTGGTTGAAGGTTTATTGTTTCTGTTTCTCTTGGGTAGATGCGAGTGTTGATACTGAGTACGAGGACCCACGAGAGTACCACTACGAGGATCCCGCTACTTGTTCCGCTGAAGAACCAACAGGCAACATGATTGTACCTGGATCCCGATACTATTTTCGCTTGCTAGTTTCTCGCTCTTAACGTTACAATTGCATTACCTACCACTTGAATATCAGCCTCCTAATTACCAAGAGAGCCTCTAATCCACCACCTCCTAGCAAACCTTTGATTGGCTAAGTTACCGCTAATCAGCCCCTCTTATAGCGTTCTTAGTTGCAGGTGCAGGTTGTTCCATGTGGTAACATGGATTTGGCATATCACAATATTATCTGTCATTTAATTTAATGCACATATATATCTTGGTATTGGTGGAAGGCTTGGCATTTTGCTAGGTGATTTGTTCCGCTATTACCGCCATAGTTTCTTGTTACCGGTGTTATGTTTTCCATACTTTGCGCTCCTAACATGCTCAGGGTTGTTATGGGGAACCCCTTGTTTATTCGGTCAAGGTTAAAACTTGTCTAGCAAGACCCAACATTGGTACTACATTTGCTAATAACTTAATAAAATTTGCATTCGGCTTTGCAACCCTGTGGATAATTAATCAACCCCCGGGCCAGTGCTCCGCATGAGTGTTGGTCCAACCCAGAGCAGCTTATTAACGCCGCCCGGGGCAACTCGGTGATTGGCGAGGTAACCATCGCTCATCCGTCGTGTCCTGAGAACGAGATATGTGGCTCTTATCGGGTTCGTCGACACGTCGGGAGCTCTTGCTGGATTTGTTTTACCTTTATCAAATGTCTTGCGTGAGGGCTTTGACTTTCTTCGGGTTATCTCGAGGTGTTGGAATTCCTTTGGAGTTACCTATGATGATCACGAGATCCGTGGTCGAGGCTATTCCCACGGAGTGTGATTAATTTGTGATGGACTAGTTGGAGCACCCCTGCAGGGTTAAATCTTTTCGAGAAGTCGTGCCCGCGGTTATGTGGCAACTTGGATATTTGTTTAACACCCGGTTATAGTCAACTTGAAGTACTCTAATAAAATGCACCAACCGTGTGACTAACCGTGATCGTCTCTGCTTGTGAACATGATCCGAGAGAGAACATGGTGGGGTTATGATTGATGTAAGTAACTATTCAGGATCTCATAGAGGTCATTGTAGATTCGATCGCTCATCGTAGGCCACTCACGTTTACATTCATGTTACGTAAGTTTAGCCACCATACTTGCTTAGTGCTGCGGCAAACTAAACACATACCCCTTCCCAACCTTTGAGCTTGAATAGTCTCGGTACCTGGGCGCTTATTGCTGAGTCCTTGTGGCTCATAGATTACTACAACACTCTAGGTATAGGTACAGATGAGTACGTGCAGGATGATCTGACACAGCTCCAGTAGGAATATGACGAGGAAAGAGGTAGGATGTATGTGACTTACCCGGATGAGTAGAGGACCATGGTCGTGATCATTGGGATAGCGAGATAGTGTCATTTGCATATGTTTTATCGTTTGATTTCGTCCGTAGTCGGACCCTGTCTTCATCTTGATGATTTGAACTCTGTGTGGAATTGTAACTTAGTATGCGGCGAGTGTATGCCAACTTGTATTCTCATCTCTTCTGTAATGTGTGATGCAATGATACTATACTTGCGAATGGCAAGATGCGCCTCTATCCCTTGCGAGGCCCTCGAGTCTTAAAATGGATAGGCGCGCATCCTGGGCTTGACACGGTAATTACGCGTCATACCATTTTCACCAGCATGTCTATGGTCTTCCGTTTCAGTTGCCTTTCGGATGTTTGACGTCGCAGACATGTCTTCTTCGTAGGGCGACGATACCCCGTGCACCCTACTCTATGACATCAAGGGCTAGAAGGTGGCCGTGGGAAAGGCAATGATCGTGAAGCCGAAGGACCGCATGTTCTACAGCCGGGAGATGCCCGATGGCATTTTCAAGGTTAACATGGCCAGTTTATTAGCGGGCTTCGAGGATTTGCCTCCTCCAGTACCAGCCGATGACGACGAGACCCCCCCCCCAAGGATTGGCGCATGCAGGAGTTGGTTCTTGCCTTTGCCAAAGACTCTTCTTCGTCTCGAGGCACCCAATATCACGCCAACGCCACCTTGTCAAGAAGGTATGAACACCACCCTACCTACCACATTACCAGCACCTGTCGTGGCGGGTGGTAGCGGACGACACGAGGGAGAGTCTCTATTAATGCCAGATCATGTCGCCCCCGCTGTCGAAGAAGCAAATGTTGATGACATGGAGGAGGATGATCATGACCCAGACAAGTATTTCAATACCGCCTACGATGATGGAAGATTGATGGCTCAGGATGACGAAGACTCAGGCTATGAGCATGGAGATGATGACTTGATCCTGCCTGATTTGCCGGAGCCGGAACATCCTAAGGCGGAATGGAAAAAGTCTCTCTTCAAGAAAACCTCGCAGGAGATGCCTACAGATGCCGCCTCTACCCAGCAACCCCCAAGGCCCGTCCAATGTTTAGCCCGACAACCCTTGGAGTGGTGGTTAGGGAAGGTATGTTGGGCTCACTACCGTTGCCACCCACCAAGCAGCCAAGGAGGAGATCAGAAAAGAAAGGCCCTAAAGGCGCGAGAGCTGCTTCAAGTAGCCAGCTGCCTCTGAAACCCCGGGTGGTAGACAGAATACCTGCCGAAGGTAAGAATCATTTCCATGTCCCTAGCGAGCCGATCCTGCCCCGAAAGCGCTAGATAACATACTGAAAAATGATCTAAGGAGACTCCATGAAGATGTGCTAGCCAGAGAGAAAAGCCTTCTGATCGCGGAAAAACCAGGATACCCGCTTTACGCGGCTCAGGTGCCGGGTGGGAAGTTGTACGTCGACACCTGGCCCGCGAATCTGTTCATCCTGTGATTTGACTACATCTAAAACATGTTCCACATGACCAAGCTAGGTTTCCAGTTCATTCGCATGTATGCGATGTATCTCAACTACTTCATCAGGATCGAGAACATACGATATATCTGCATCGCAGACCCGTTCTATATGCACGAGAGCTACTTGGCAGTTTGCAAAGAGCACCGTGACTATGTGAGGAAGTACCTTGGCAGATTCATGATTGCTAATAAGGACAAGGAAGCGCTTCTCCTACCTTATCATCCCACGTAAGTCATCCGCGCATAACCTTACAGGGAGGCCATAGTTAAAGATACCAGTGGCCCCTGGTAGGCGTGTCACCTGGTCAGGGGGCATTGGTGTTCCGGTTGGACCGACGAGGTAGCATCCATATTTGCGTCCGTTCTAAATTTTGTGATCCCATGCTCTTCGAGATTATGGTCTCCCCACTTAGAGTTTTAATTAATGATTGTCGTGGGTGATTCCTTGTGTCGGTCCACTAGGACAGGGGAACCCAGTGCCCCTTACTTATGCACATGCAGTAGCAGCAGAACCCATCAACATAGGAAGACAAAACCAACACCCAAGACCAAGAATCTGATAGAAGAAACCTACACTGGCTAAGCAACATCGGCAAGGTCGATGCAATTGCCCAGGATGGGCCCGAACCATGCCAAGCACGTCCCCAGTACCTGACGGGAATCGAGGCACACACTTCTTCAGGAAGACCCAGCAAGCCATCCTCCGACAGGCATGAGCTGATCGGCCACTGCTCTACCGCATCGCAACGCCAGTCATTTATCAGTGCAGTGTCAAGCCCCCAGTTGGCTAAGTGTCTCTCGCTAAGCACGTGGTGATTCACTGGAAGACAGATTATGCTCGCTTGACACTAGTCCAGACGCGTGTCGAGACATTGAGAAATAGTTAGCTAAAGTCATGGTAGAAGCCTGTTGGGAATGCAACCCCACACGCCACCTACACTAGCATTTATGACATTCTGTCCTAAGTGCCAGAGTTAGGTATGATAGCACTGTTTTCTATGTAATCACTAGGTAATGTGTGTTTTGCCACTATGGTTGCCCCTTGAGTTATAAAAGGAGGCCCAAGGCAACCTAGCTTAAGTTTCAGACCTTTGGACATTTGTACACGCGTAGCAGCTCTCCCGAAGGCAACCCTTGCCAGGTTTGAGAGCTATACATAATTCGTGTTCCTCCGATCTATCCACCAAAGCAGGAGTAGGGGTTTACACTTCTGAGCGGACCGAACCTGGGTAAAACGCCAGCGTCTAATCGCCGTGCTGCCTCACCACCTTCTCTCTTTGTGCAACATGACCTCACCCCTGTCGACCCACAAAGGGGCCCGTGGCCCCATAGGTGATCGAGTGAATCAAGCCCCGACATGTTTGGCGCGGCAGGTAGGGGGTGCGTCATTTGTACGAATCTGATATTGTGTGCAGCACCTCGATCTTCATTGACGTCTTCTTCCTCCATGGCTTGCAAGAAGAAGCCCGGTGCGATCACGCATCCTTCCACTTCAAAGGCCCCCTCGCATGCAGCCACGGACGTCGTTGGCACCACGACAACGACGAGTGATATGGGCACCGTGGATGACGTGACTGGCACAAGTGGTGACACTGTCGTGTCCCCCGCGGCTCACGCTAGAGCTGGGAACACCAAAGAAGAGCAACAACAACAATAACATCTTGTCCAGCTCGACCCTAGTGTCGTTAGTGGAGGAAATGATCAGTCTTCACCTCCTCGCCGCACTGGTGGCCGCGGCCGTAGTAGCGGAACGAGCCGTGGTCTCCCATCTGCGCCTATCACAGGCGCGACAACTGGGCACACGTCTCTCCCAAAGCAAGACGGAGCTCTGAGCGGGGCCGTAGACCCACAATCTCAACCTCATCCAAGTTAGACCGCCCAGGCGAGTGGTGCACGATGACAAGAATGTGGTGACACCCCTCGTAGCTCCACTAGGAGTTGAGCAACGTTGCGATCCACCTCTCTAGCCATGCCAGCCACGGTAGCAAAAGCAACGGCACGAGCCCAACTGTTGTTAAACTTCTCATCGGCGGATGACAAGATGGACGGGTGGAGGGTCACTACACAGAGTTTGATCGCCTTCATCGAAGCTAACAAATCGCAGTATGTAGAGCCGTCGCGATGCCCGCGGACGATGACAATGGCCCAGGATGATGGTCGTGTCGAGGGGGGCGCGCCAATAGTGCAATCCCCTCCGCCACAACAGGCCCTAGGACAGCCACAGGGAGCTTCACATGCAGACCAGCCTGATGAGGCATCTATGGCCTCCTCAGGCCCACACAATCGCTGGGACCAGCGGCATGTTCTGGAAGACCAGCGGAAGGAAGATGCACGCACCACCATAGAGCGACACCAGGAATCGCACCATCCATCTGACATGCGCAACGGCCCAGATGCTAGCGACCCCATGCCTAGTGCTGGAGGGTACCTGCCTTATGAGGTTGGGTGCCTCTCCTTCACTAGCGAGTTGTGACAGGTCCTCTGGCCATCGGTCCAAGTTTTCAAGCCTGAACAGACAAAGAAATACACCGGAAACCTAAACCCAGCAGAATTCCTAGGCATCTATACAACATCCGTTCAAGCCGCTGGGGGTAGAGATGAGAAGGTTCTTGCAAACTATTTCCCATTGGCGCTCATGCCAAATGTGAGAACGTGGATGGTGCACCTTCCGGAGAACTCTATTTTGTCATGGGCAGACTTGTGCAACGAGTTTGTCGGGGCCTTCACAGGTGGCCACCAAGAGCGAGGACAGCCGAGCGACCTGCAAGTCCTTCTGTAGAAGGACGAAGAAACCTTGTGAAATTACATCCAAAGATCCAATCGAGTACACCGCAACATTCCTGATATACACCATCAGAGACGTGATTGTCGCGTTCCACTAGAACATGCGCAACAGGAGGACGGGGGCCAAGATGAATGGTAGACTCCCCAAGACCATCAATGAGTTGTACACATAGGCGGACAAGTCTGCTCGTGCTGAGGAAGGAAGGCAACTTCCCGGAGAGCAGGCTTGTGTCGAAGTCGACTCAGATGATGACAACGATGCCCCTGGTCTGAAGGGGAAAAGACGAAGGCATAATAATAAGTGTAGGGCAAAGGCAATGTTGGACCTTGAGAGCTCTGGTGATCTTAGTGCCGGCAAGAAGGCCAAGGCCAAAGCCCCGGCAACGGAGCTGTCGTGTGCGCTGATTGTCGGGGGGCCGCAACGACGGAGAAAACCTGAAAGTCCGACAGGCCGTACTGCAAAATCCACCGCACGAAAGGTCATGATCTCCAAGAATTCTTCCAAGATGAGGAGGTTGCTCAGAAGTATAAGGCTGAATACGAGAAGCGTGACAAGGAGAGAGGCCAAGATGGTGCTACCGGGAAGGGTCGTGGTGGTAGAGGAGGCCGCTAGAGGTGGCCAAGATGGTTCTGCCAGCAAGGACTGATGACCCACAAGTATAGGGGATCTATCGTAGTCCTTTCGATAAGTAACAGTGTCGAACCCAACGAGGAGCATAAGGAAATGACAAGTGGTTTTTAGTAAGGTATTCCCTGCAAGCACTAAATTATCGGTAACAGATAGTTTTGTGATAAGGTAATTTTTAATGGGTAACAAGTAGCAACTATAGCAAAGGTGCAGCAAGCTATCCCAATACTTTTTGTAGCAAAGGACAGCCTTGAAAAACTCTTATATAAAGTGAAGCACTCCCGAGGACATATGGGAATTTCTGTCAAGCTAGTTTTCATCATGCTAATTTGATTTGTGTTCGTTTCTTTGATAATTTGATATGTGGGTGGAACGGTGCTTGGGAGCTGCCCTTAGTTGTACAAATATCCTAATTATGATTAACCTCTCTCGCAAGCATCCGCAACTATAAAATAAGAATTAAGATAAATCTAACCATAGCATGAAACTTCTGGATCCAAATCAGCCCCTTATGAAGCAACGCATAAACAAGGGTTTAAGCTTCTGTCACTCTAGCAACCCATCATATACTTATTACTGCCCAATGCCTTCCCTTAGGCCCAAATAATGGTGAAGTGTTATGTAGTCGATGTTCACATAACACCACTAGAGAGAGACAACATACATCTCATCAAAATATCGAAGGAATACCAAATTCACATGATTACTTATAACAAGACTTATCCCATGTCCTCAGGAACAAACGTAACTACTCACAAAGCATGTTCATAATTAGAGAAGTATTAATTATCATAAAGTATCTGAACATATGATCTTCCACCAAGTAAACCAACTAGCATCAACTACAAGGAGTAATCAACACTACTAGCAACCCAGAGGTACCAATCTGAGGTTTGAGACAAAGATAGGATACACGAGATGAACTAGGGTTTGGAGAGGAGATCGTGCTAGTGAAGATGTTGATGGAGATTGACCCCCTCTCTATTAGAGGATTGTTGGTGATGAAGATGTCTTCAATTTCCCCCTCCGGGAGGGAAGTTTCCCCAGCAGAACAGCTCTGCCGGAGCTCTAGATTGGTTCTTCCCAAGTTCCACCTCGAGACGGCGGGCGCTTCGTCCCGAAAGCTCTCTTATGATTTTTTCCACGTCAAAACCCTTCATATAGCAGAAGATGGGCACCAAAGGCCTGCCAGAGGGCCTACAAGCCACCAGGGTGCGGTCAGGGGGGTAGGCCGCACTTGGCATGCTTATGACCTCTTTGTGGGTCCCATATGGTATTTGTTTCGCCCAATATTTTTTTTATATTACAAAACATGTAATAACTGTCCATAATGCAATAAATATCAATTTAAAAACATGATGCAAAGTGGACGTATCAACTTCCCAAGCTTAGACCTTGCTTGTCCTCAAGCAAAAGCCGAGATCGATTAATATGTCCACAACTTTAGAGATAGAGGTGTCGATAAAATAAAATACGTACATGAGGGCATCATGATCATCTTTAGAATAGAAAAAGTTATTGATGTATAATTTCTTGTACTAGAGTAACAATTCATTCACTGGATAAACTATGAACCAAGAACTACATTGACAACCAACAAACTATGCTCTGAGTCATCAAAGCAATTGCAATTTATCACAACATCGGAAAGATTCAATATAAGAGCTTGTAAAGCAAATCCACATACTCAATCATCTTTTTGTCTTTCATAATTGCTAACACACACGCGGTACTCATGAGGTCAAAGCTTCAATTGGACACAGAGAAAGATAGGGGCTTATAGTTTTGCCTCCCAACTATTTACCTCCAGCGTAATGTCAACAGAAATAACTCATGATCACCCACATTCGAGTGGATATATATGTCTAGATCATTCCCCCAACACATAATGCTTGCCAAGTGAGAAAGGCGAAATATAAGAAGTGGTGAAGATTACCATGACTGTTGTATAAAGGTAAGTACTTATAAAGTAAAATTAATAGATAGGCCCTTCGTAGAGGGAAATAGAGGTTGTCATGCGCTTTTTGTTTTTGGATGTGCAAACCCTTAATGCAAAGGAACGCCGCATTGTATTTCCCTTTGTGATATCAACCTTTATTATGCAGTCTGTTGCTTTTATTTCTTTACAACTAAAAGTTCACACAACGCTTATTTTCCCATACAATAAAAGATCATACATATTTAGGAGCAAGTCTTATTGCTTTTTGCACCGATGACAACTTACTTGAAGGATGTTAGTCCATCCATAGGTAGGTATGGTAGACTCTCATGGCAAAACTGGGTTAGGGTGTTCAAAGGAACGCTGCAAACCCTTAATGCAAAGGAACGCTGCGTTGTATTTCCCCTTGTGATAGCAACCTTTATTATGCAGTCCAACACTTTTAGTTCTTTACTATCACAAGTTCGTACAATGCTTATTTTCCCTTATAATAAAAGTTTATACATATTTAGGAGAAATTCTTATTGCTTTTTGCACCGATGAAAACTTACTTCAAGGATCGTACTCAATCCATAGATAGGTATGTTGGACTCTCATGGAAAAACTGGGTTGAGCGTGTTTGGATTCACAAGTAGTATCTCTACATGGTGCGGAAGTTTTGAATAGTATCAGGTGGAAGCAAGCAGTACATGTTAGATGATCTTTAACCATATAACTTCAATTCAGAAATAAGCAAACAAAACCCATTATGTTGTATTCCTTGTCCAACATCAACTTCTTAGCATATAATATTTGAATGAGTGCTCACAATCATAAAAGATATACAAGATAATATATTTATACGTGAACCTCTCTTTCGTTATTACGTCCTTTTAATTGCACCAATGACCAATCGCTATGTTTGTCAACTCCCAACAAATTTCAATCGACATACCTCTTATATGTGAAGTCATCACACCCTATAAGATCATCATATATACTCTTTGCATTCATTCTATTCTTCTTTTATTACCTTTTTTATTTTTATCAAGATCATATCAACAAGCAAAGACCTCACATCAAAACTACTTTTTATTATATAATTCTCAGACTCGCTTACATTAGGGGAACATAAAGAAAAACTCAAAGCTAGACAACACTAAAAACTTTATTCTACTAGATCAAGATATTACGAAGAGGGTCGAACTAAGAAAAATGAGAAAAGTAAAAGATGTGATGGTGATACAATACACGGGTACCTTCCCAAAGCTTGCCACAAGCCAAGGGTAGTGGCCATACCCATGTGTTTAGATGTCCTTCTTCGGAGGTGATGGTGGTGGAGTTGTTGCTGAGGTTAGAAGCTTGTCCTCCATCTTTCAAGGCATAGGCTCACCATCGTAAAAAGATGAATCTGTCTCCAGAATCCTCAAATCTGCAGCCAAACTCATTCTATTAAATCTGTATTCATACTTACAGTTTTCATTTTGTAGGTCATAGATCTGGGCTTGGAGATGTTTGATTTTCTCGTAAAGCTTGAAGATATGCTCCTCGATGTCCTTGGCTTCCATCTTGTGTTTATGGGTAAACTCCGCGATCATCATATGATTGGCATTGAGTCAACGTTCCACCATCCCTTGGCACTTGAACACTTGCTGCTGCATTGCTTCGAGCCTTATCTCCATGCTTCCGGTCTTCTTTGGCCCCTCAACATCATGGATGTGCAGCACCCCCTCATGCATATCAATGATTTGAGGGTGTTGCAACACCTCCGCAAGATAGGGGTTGATGACCTTCTTGAATAACTTGTCATTCGAAGCACTTGGGGATGTCATGGCGATCTAAATCTGTCCAGCAAACAACAACAGACGAGAACAAAGGATTTTCCATGGTACAGTGGTCAAAACCTTTGGGAGATTATATAATGAATTTTTATCGACCTAAAGGAGTGTCCTACAAGAAAACGGAGTCCGGAGGGTGCACGGGGTGGCCACAAGCCACAAGGGCCCGACCAGGGGGTAGGTTGTGCCCTACAGGCTTGTCACCTCCTCGTGCACCTTTCGGATGACAGTAAATTGTCCAAATTTATTAAATATTCCAAAACTGAGAAAAATTTCTATTAGTAAAGTTTTGGAGTCGGTTTGCTTACCGTACAACATAGCTATTCCTTTTCAGAGTCTGAAACATTATGGTTGGTCTTCCTAATGTACTTCTCCGGAGTTATGGTATTGATAATATTGGTTTCAAAATTTATGGGACTACGTGAGATATAATGTTTGATTCTTTGCCCGTTTATGACCGTCGGATTTGTGCCTTCAGCATTGTTGATCTTGCTGGCACTGGAACAATATACTTCCTCGACAATGTAAGGACCTTCCCATTTAGAGAGAAGTTTACCTGCAAAAAATTTTAAACGAGAATTGTATAACAAGACATGGTCACCTACATTGGATTCACGCTTTTGTATCTTTTAATCATGCCATCTCTTAACTTTTTCTTTAAACAACTTGGCATTCTCATAGGCCTGGGTTCTCCATTCATCAAGTGAGCTAATGTCAAATAACCTCTTCTAACCAGCAAGTTTGAAATCATTGTTGAGCTCTTTGATTGCCCAGTAAGCTTTATGCTCTAGTTCTAGACGTAAGTGACATGCTTTACCATAAACCATTTTCTAAGAAGACATACCCATGAGTTTTTGTAAGCAGTTCTATAAGCCCATAATGCATCATCAAGTTTCATAGACCAATTCTTTCTAGATCTATTAACACTCTTTTGCAAGGTCAATTTAATTTCGCTATTGCTTAATTCTACTTGACCACTAGACTCAGGGTGATTAGGAGATGCAATTCTATGATTACTGTCATAGTTAGCAAGGAATTTACAGAAATCACCATGAATAAAGTGTGAACCACCATCACTCATTAAATATCTAGGGACTCCAAATCTAGGGAAATAACTTATTTCAGCATTTTAATAGAAGTGTTATGATCAAAACTACTAGTTGGAATATCTTCTACCCACTTAGTAACATAATCAACAACAACTAGAATATGAGTATACCCGTTGGACTTTGGAAAAGGTCCCATATAATCAAAAGCCCAAGCATCAAATGGTTCAATAACAAGAGAGTAATTCATAGGCATTTCCTGACGTCTACTAATATTGCCAATTCTTTGACATTCATCACAAGACAAGACAAACTTACGAGCATCCTTGAAGAGAGTAGCTCAATAAATACCAGATCATAATTCCTTATGTGCAGTTCTATCTCGAGCATGGTGTCCTCCGTAGGCCACGGAATGACACTTGTGTAGGATCTATTCCTGTTCACGCTCAGGTACACAACGTCTAATAATACCATCTACCCCTTCTTTTAAAGGTGTGGATCATCCCAAAAGTGATGTCTTAAATCATAGAAGAACTTTTTCTTTTGTTGGCATGTGAAACTAGGCGGTATAAATTTAGCAACATTGTAATTAGCATAATCAACTTACAATGGGGCATTATGAAAAGTATTTATGAAAGCCAATTGTTCATCAGGAAAGCTATCATCAATACGTAGTGGGTCATCAAGAACATTTTATAACCTAGACAAGTTGCCTACTACGGGGTTCTCAGCACCATTTCTATCAATAATATGCAAATCAAATTCTTGTAGCAGAAGAACCCATCTAATAAGTATAGGTTTAGAATCTTTCTTTTCCATAAGATATTTAATAGCAGCATGATTAGTGTGAATAGTTACTTCGAAATCAACAATATATGGTCTGAACTTATCACAAGCAAACATGAGTGCTAGAACTTCCTTTTTAGTGGTAGCGTAGTTTATTTGAGCGTTTTCTAGAGTTTTACTAGCATAATGGATAACAGTTAATTTCTTATCAACTCTTTGTCCCAGAACAACACCAACAGCGTAATCACAAGCATAACACATAATCTCAAAGGGTAGGTTCCAATCAGGTGGTTGAACAATAGGTGTAGTGATCAAGGCTTTCTTATGAATTTGAAATGCTTCTACACAATCATCATAAAAAATGAATGGAACATGTTTTTGCAAAAGATTAGTGAGAGTTCTAGAAATCTTAGATAAGTCTTTAATAAACCTCCTATAGAAACCAGCATGACCAAGGAAACTTTTTATACCTGTGATATCCGTAGGACACAACATTTTTTCAATAGCATCAACCTTAGCTTTATCAACTTCAATACCTCTTTTGGAGATTTTGTGTCCTAAGACAATACCTTCATTAAACATAAAGCAGCACTTCTCCCAACTCAAGACAAGATTAGTTTTTCACATCTCTACAAAACTCGATCAAGGTTGCTCAAGCAATCATCAAAAGAAGTTCCATAAACGGAGAAGTCATCCATGAAATCCTCAACAATCCTTTCACAGAAGTCAAAGAATATAGCACTCATACATCTTTGAAAGGTAGGAAGTGCATTTCATAAACCAAAAGGCTTACGTCTATAAGCAAAGGTACCGAAAGGTCAAGTAAAAGTGGTCTTTTGTTGGTCCTCTTTTGACATATGTATTTGAGAGAAGCCAGAATAACCATCTAGAAAGAAAAAATGTGTGTTTTTGGATAGTCTTTCTAGCATTTGATCAATAAAAGGTAGAGGGTAATGATCTTTACTAGTAGCTTTATTTAATTTCCTAAAATCAATTACCATTCTATATCATGTAACAATTCTTTGCGTTATCAATTCATTTTTATCATTAGGAACTATGGTAATACCTCCTTTCTTAGGGACACAATGTACGGGACTAACCCATCTACTATCAACAATCGGATAAATTATACTTGCCTCTAGAAGCTTTAATATTTCATTTCTTCCCACTTCTTTCATTTTAGGATTTAACCGTCGTTGGTGATCAACAACTGGTTTAGCATCGAGCTACATATTAATTTTATGCTGACATAGAGTGGGACTAATGCCCTTAAGATCATCAAGAGTACATCCAATAGCAGCATGGTGCTTCCTCAGAGTTTTCAATAATCTATTTTCTTCATGCTCTAAAAGGTTAGCACTAATAATAACAGGATATATCTTATTTTCATCAAGATAAGCATATTTAAGAGTATCCGGTAATTGTTTAAGCTCAAAGACGGGATCACCCTTGGGTGGAGGAGGATCCCCAAGTATTTCGACAGGCAAGTTGTGTTTCAAAATATGATGTTGAGCAAAGAAAGTCATATCATTTTAATTCCTTTCATTCATATGTATGTCGTTTTCATCGTCTTGCAAATATTGTTTAAAGGATCAGTAGGAGGCACAACAATGGAAGCAAGACAATTAATTTAATCCTTACTAGGTAATTCTTTAGCATTGTGCTATAGTATCCCTACACAAGACTTCAACATCTCTAACAATACCAACTGGTGCTATAGTATCTCTATTAGCAAGCTTAATGGTAACATCAATTTCCTCTAACTTAGCCGGTGCAATATCATTCATTATTTCTTTATATAAGGTAAAGGGAATTGCACTCACACTAGCAACCACATCACATAAGCCATGATAACAATGATGTCGTATTTTAATAGAAACAACAGGCATGCCAACAATAGGTCTATGTTTATCTTTCGAATCAGGTCTAGCAAACCTAGCAGCTTCATCACAGAAATGAATAACATGCCCATAATTATTATCAACCAAGAGATCTTTAACCATAGCAATACTAGGTTCAACTTTAATTTGCTCAGGGGGTGTAGGTGCTCTAGCATAGCTCTTACAAACCATAGTTGAAGGTTTAGCATGTTCCTTTATTCCAACAGGGAAAGGTGGTTTCTCAATATAAGCAGCAGGAATACCAGGATCAACATTATAAGTAATATTTTCTTCTTCAACTTTAATAGGTTCAACTACTTTCACTTCAATGGGAGCATGATATTTAAACCACTTCTCCTTACACCTCGTTTGGATGTTGATATTCAGGGCCATGGAATTGAATTGGCACCAATATCAAATCTCCTTAGCTTTGATATTGACATTGAATCTGAATTTTGTTGTTTGGACGTTCATAGAATTGCCACTTGGAATTTGCATGACAGGATCAATTCAGAAGCTTGTTTGAATGGTCATTCTCTATGTTGGAATTGCTCATTTGTCATATGATGAAAACTAAACTTTCATGTAATGTTTGAAACTAAATTATATACAATATGAATATTTTTTGAATGATTATATATGAAGAATACAATCGCAGCAGTTATAAAGTAGATGCACTACCCAAAACAACAATTATACAGCAACATGACTTATACAACAATACATATACAGCAGCAACACATATACATCAGCACATTTTCTGCAGCAGCAGCACATATACAACAACATTTTTCCAACACATATACATCAGCACTTTTTCAGCAGCAACACTTTTTCAGCAGCAACACTTTTTCAACAGCAGCAACACTTATTCAACAACACATATAAATAAGCAGCACTTAGCCAACAACCACATATAACATAGGAAATTCAAGTCTCATACAATAATATAGGAAATTCAAGTCTGATGAAATGAAGCACATAGACATGTGTTTTCCATCATTACAATAACATAGTAACTAGTCCGCAAAATCATAGCTAGTACATGTAACAAAGCAACCACAACATAAGCAATTGAAACTAATCAAACATTGTTCTTCTCATTCAGCATCAACAACCATTCCTTCCTAAACTCCATGGGAAACTTCATAAGTGCTTGGAATAAGCGTTCACTAAGGATGAGTTTACGATATGCTCGCAACATGTCTGAACGAGCTAAGTCTGGGATCATTTCAAGGGCAACAAGGATTTCAAGAGCAGGAGTAACCTTGGGCAGTTCTAGTGTCTCAAGTGACTTCATAGCATCTTGGAAAGAACCCTTCATGTCTCCAAGCATGCTCAAGATAGCATCACGTGTTCGTTGCCTTTTTGTGGCAATTCTGGAGAGGCTTCGACGGCTACTATGTCTGGTTCTGTTGGTTGCACATCACATTCAGCACTTGTCATTGCACCTTCACCGGTTGCATGATCTTTGGAGTATATTCTGCAGATTGCCTCCCAATTCTTGACTTCTTTGTTCTTGTAACAAGCTGCCTTCACATTATCCTACACACACATACAAAGTTAATCACTTACAGGTATATATGAAATAGAATAGAATAATTAAACATCATTTTTTACCTTGACATATTTGTTCCACACATCATCAATATCCATGAGTAGCTTGTTATTGACCCAATCCCAACCAAATCCACTCCAAGAAAGAATGTTGCTAATCGTAGCATAATGCTTGTCAAAAGTCTTCATCCTTGAAGATATTTTCTCCTTCGTGACATGCAGTCCACACTTATCACGTATTGCCTTTATAACAGCATTGTAGACATGTGGCTTCCACCCATTTTGGCCCTGATCACCTCCGTTGTGATGTTCAACAAACACATCCAACAATACCTTATCCATCTCATATGTCCATGTCAAGTAATCCCTACTATTCTTTTTTTTCCTCAACCATGGTGCTACAAGTAAAAACTAATAATATTTGACAAACAAAAGAGAACATATATTAATTTCTCTCTCATGATGGTGATGATGTACAAATTATCCAAAACTCACCATCTAATAGCTCTGCACAAAAGAGAACCTGCCATCTAGCTAATCCACGTCTAGCTAGCTCAAAAGAAAAGACATCATATCGCTAACTCATCATCTAGCTAGCACAAAAGAAAAGACAACATCTCTCTGAACACATCATCTAGCTAATCCACATGTTATACTACGGCTGTCAATTTGCATGTGCCACAAGATATTCAGCAAACATCTCATCAGATAATTGGTTTCTGAAGTTGGTCCATTCATTAGTGACTTGAACACTTGTAATCGAGTCAGCATAATCAACCTCAATTAGTTGATCAGCAAGTTCATTATCCACTTCCTGTAGCAACAAGTCATCCATCATATACTGCCTATCCCTTGCAAAGTTGTGTAGCACACAACAAGCATTAATTATTCAAATCTGCAAGAATGTTTTCTTGAAGTAAGCATTTTTCACTCAGTTAGAACTATGAAACACCGCATGGACATATGTTACTTGGTCCTCTATGTCAAAGAAACTTTGGGTGCAAAGGATACCCCACTTCTTCTTCCACAACCCAAAAGTTCTATCTACTACATTTCTAGCACGAGAATGGCGCAAATTATATAGCTCTTTGGAAGTTTGAGGTTGTTGTTGACTTCATGCCCACTCTTTCAAGTGATATCGAGTGGATCTGAATGGAGCTAGAAATCCAGGCCCATTCGTGTAACCTGCATCAGCCAAGTAATATTTTCCTACGGTTAAACAAGTTAATTAGGTACCATATCTAATTAAAGAGAACAAAATGCCAAGAGAGATAGCCATACCATGAGGTACAACAAATGCATCTTGGCGATTAGTTCTCATGGAATCCCGCAACACTCTAGAGTCGGAAGCTGAACCCTCCTAGCCAGGTAAGACATATAGAAACATGTTCCAGTCCACCACACCAAGAATTTTAGTAGTGATAGCTTGCTTTCTATTCCTGTACCTCCCTTGGGCAGACACAGGAACACAGACATCTACATGACAGCCATCTAATGCTCCAAGTGCATCACCAAACCAATTCCATTTGTAATCATCGGGAGGTTGAACATTGGCTTTAGGAAGCTTAATGAACTCCTCGTGCAAAGAAAGAATGGCTCTTAACACTTCAGGAAAATGAGTACTAATAGTTCCCAATGATCGCTTGTATGTGCCTCGAAGTAACCTCATTTTCAGTCCATGACCCACTACTAGCAAGAACATGGCAACCTTTTCTTCCACTACAACATACACCTTGTCCCGTAAACCACACCTCTCACGCAACATGATGCACAAATCATGAAAATTCGTTTTTGTAAAACAAAGTTGATCATAGCATGCAACTTCAGACTCATCATACATATCTTTCAGTAGTAACTTCCTAAGGTAGTGTTTGTGCTCATCATCACTAAAACTACCTAATCCACGAGGTGCTCTCTGTGAAATAAGGTATGCCATTCCAAGAAGTACCGGTTCGAGGTAAAGTTCTGTCAAGATTATCCTTTTCCTCTTTGTCCTTTTGTTCCCTTCAGTTATGTATGAAATCATTTCTACTTGATCTGATGTTATGGGACTACACAATAATTTAGTTATTAGCCATCAATCGTTTGTCATGCTTTTCAATGCACATCGAGTTTCAACTATGAAGGCCTCCTATAAAAATGCACGACAAGTTGCAAATATTTTCCAAACAGAGTGTTATTGATTGCAATAGCATGACATATCTAAGACAACTACAATTAGTAATGCCATTTCGAGTAGAAAAACATCTAGCTAGATTTAGATCCCTTTCACACACATCTATGAACATCACATACCTCGCATTGGGCTGCTGAGAAAGATCCATACACCCACCAAGTGACCTTCAAGAGGCAAAGAAAATAGGGATAAGATCTAATTTCTAGGTTTCTGGATGAGGGGGTGAGAGGAGACCAGGGGGTGGTCGAGATGGGGCCTGAAGTACTGGTATAGAGGGGGGCGACGCGGGCTCTCGCCATGATTGGCAAAACACAGGCGTCGCCGTCGCTGTGGGGAGGGAGCACCTCAGTCAGCAAGGCTGCACCGCCGTAGATGGAAGATTGGCATGGGGAGGGAGTTGGATGGGGGCGAGCCTCTCCGGGGATAGAAGGGGAGGGGCATGAGGAGGTAGGGGGAGGATCTCACCTGCACCGCCGGCCGGGCTCCTGAATCGTGTCGTCGCTTGCGCCTCTTTCCTTTCCTGGAGCGGGGAGGCACTCTCTAGCGAAAGCCAGGCGATATCCTGCGTTGGGGCTCCGAATTACAAAAGGCTGATGCACGGTTTGCCACGGTTGGGCCAATATTCGGCCTCGTTTCCAAATCCGAATGCCACAGCCATCTAAACAATGACATTCAGGCCAAACCAATGCTAAAATCTAATTCCGAGGACCAATATCAACATCCAAACGAGGCATTAGCGAGATCAACATGAGCAGCAAAAGTTTCACAGAAAGAAGCTACTATCTCAGAGTGAAGTCCATATTTAGTGCTAAATTCACGAAAAGCACCGGTGTCTAGAAAGGATTTAACATAATCAAACTTAAGGTTTATACCTGACTCCTTACCTTCATCGAGTTCCCAATCTCCAGAGTTGTGTTTAATTCTTTCCAATAAATCCCATTTGAAGTCAATATATTTCTTCATACATGACCAGTACAAGAAGTATCGAGCATGGATTGATCATTACGAGAAAGCCGAGCATAAAAATTCTGAATAATAAATTCTCTCGAGAGCTCATGATTGGGGCATGAATATAACATTGACATAAGCCTCCCCCAAGCCTGAGCGATACTTTGTCCTGCACAAGGCCAAAAATTATAAATATAATTCCAATCACGATGAACTAGATGGATAGGATAAAACTTCTGATGAAATTCCATTTTCAATCGGTTGTAGCTCTATGATCCAATATCACCACATAGCCTACACCATGTCAATCCCTTCTCCTTCAAAGATAAAGGAAAGACTTTCTTCTTGAAATGATCCTCGGGAAGACCTGCAAGCTTCAATAATCCACAAACTTCATCCACATAGAATAGATGCAAATGAGGATATAGTGTTCCATCTCCTGCATAAGGATTAGCTAGATGTTTCTCTATCATACCCGAAGAAATTTCATAATAAATATTTTTAGTAGGTTCAGTAGGTTGAGGAGCAACATTTTGTGCTACCGGTCAAGGTGAAGATACCCCGAACAAGCCCCTCAAAGCATAACTTTCCATAGTAACAAGTGACAGTAAATTTCAGCAAACTATATAAATTTTTCCTGACCAGATTCCACTTACCAAAGGTGCTTCACTCCATGGCAACGGTGCGAGAAAAGAGTCTTGATGACACACAAGTATAAGAGTGTCGAACCCAACAAGGAGCAAAAGGAAATGACAATCGGTTTTCAGTAAGGTATTCTCTGCAAGCACTGAAATTATCGGTAACATATAGTTTTGTGATAAGCTAATTTGTAACCGGTAACAAGTAAGAAGTGTAGCAAAGGTGCAGAAAGGTAGCCCAATACTTTTATAGCAAAGGGCAGGCCTGGACAAACTCTTATACAAAGTGAAGCGCTCAGCAGGACACATGGGAATTTCTGTTAAGCTAGTTCGCATCATGCTCATTTGATTCACGTTCGTTACTTTGATAATTTGATGTGGGTGGACCGGTGCGTGGGTGATGCCCTTACTTGGACAAACCTCCCACTTATTATTAACCTCTCTCGCAGGCATCCACAATTACGAAACAAGAATTAAGATAAATTTAACCATAGCATGAAACCTATGGATCCAAATCAGCCCCTTACGAAGAAACGCATAAACTAGCGTTTAAGATTCTGTCACTCTAGCAACTCATCATCTACTTATTACTTCCCAATTCCTTCCCCTACGCCCAAATTACACCACTAGACGCATGAAGTGTTATGTAGTCGACATTCACATAACACCACAAGAGGTGAGACAATATACATCTCATCAAAATACCGAACGAATACAAAATTTACATGATTACTTATAACAAGACTTATCCCATGTCCTCAGGAACAAACATAACTACTCACAAAACATGTTCATGTTCATAATCATAGGAGTATTAATTATCATAAAGGATTTGAACATATGATCTTCCACCAAGTAAACCAACTAGGATCAACTATAAGGAGTAATCAACACTACTAGCAACCCACTGGTACCAATTGGAGGTTTGAGACAAAGATCGGATATAAGATATGAACTAGGGTTTGGACACGAGATGGTGCTGGTGAAGATGTTGATGGAGATTGAACCCCTCTCGATGAGAGGATCGTTGGTAATGACAATGGCTTCAATTTCCCCTCCGAGAGGGAAGTTTCCGTAGCAGAACAACTCCGTCGGAGCTCTAGATTGGTTCTGCCCAAGTTCCGCCTCGAGACGGCGGTGCTTCGTCCTGAAAGCTCTCTTATGATTTTTTTCCAGGTCAAAACACTTCATATAGCATAAGATGGGCACCGGAGCCCTGCCAGGGTGCCCACAAGCCACCATGGTGCGACCATGGGGTAGGCCGCGCCTAACACTCTTGTGACCTCCTGGTGGTTCTCCTCTCATATTTGTTTCGCCCAATATTTTCTATATACTTCGAAATAATTCTCCATAAATTTTCAGGACTTTTGGAGTTGTGCACAATAGGTCTCTCATATTTGCTCCTTTTCTAGTCCAGAATTCCTGCTACCGGCATTCTCCCTCTTAATATAAACCATGTAAAATAGGAGAGCAAAGGCATAAGTATTGTAAAATGTGTAATAATAGCACTTAATGCAATAAATACCAATATAAAAGCATAATGCAGAATGGACGTATCAACTCTCCCAAGCTTAGACCTCGCTTGTCCTCAAGCGAAAGCCGAGATCGATAAATATGTCCACAAGTTTAGAGATAGAGGTTTCAATAAAATAAAATACGTACATGAGGGAATCATGATCATCTTTAGAACAATAATACTTATTGAGATATAATTTATTATACTAGAGTAACAATTCATTCAGAGGATAAGGTATGAACCAAGGACTCCATTGAGAACCAACTAACTATGCTCTGGGTCATCAAAGCAATTGCAATTTATCACAATATCGGAAAGAGTGAATATAAGAGCTTGTAAGGCAAATCCACATACTCAATCATCTTTTAGTCTTTCATAATTGCTAACACTCATGCGATACTCATGAGGTCAAAGCTTCAATTGGACACGGAGTGACATAGGGGCTTATAGTTTTCCCAGAGGAGGTAATTGAGCACCACCTTATTGCCTTCCCTCATGCCAGGTCCATCAAGAAAAAAGTTAGAAAGCAAGCCTTGGAGCTGCTATAACCCCCAAGATGCATGCCTATCCTTATTTAGGCACAGGGGCCGCAACAGGGATAGAGGCGCATCTAGTCGTTTCGCAAGTATAGTAACATCGTACACATGTACGAAGAGATGAGTATATGAGTTGTCTTACACTCACCACAAGCTAAATTACAAGTTCACATAAATTATTCAAACATCATACATAAGACAGGGTCCGTCTACGAACGAAATCAAATGAAGAAAAGAAGCAATGAAACTACCTTGCTAGCCCCAAAGATCATGACCAAGGCCTCTCTAATCGTCGGGATACATGACGTACATTCTGCCATGTTCTTCATCATACTCCCACTGGATCTGGGTCACATCATCTGGCACGGTCTCATCTGCAGCTGCACCTATATTGTTGTAATCTATGAGCCACAGGGACTCAGCAATCTTGTAACCCGGGTACCGAAACTATGTAATCTTATTGGGTTGGATGGGGTGAGTGTTGAGTTTGCAGCAAGCTCTAACCATTATTTGGTGGCTAACTTAAGAGAACATGAATGTAAATATGGTGAACTACGTAATACGTTCGAATACTACCCTGATCACTAAGTGATCCTGAACACCTACTTACGTCAAACATAATCCCACCGTGTTCTCTCTTGGTTCATGTTCACGAGTAGAGACGATCAGGGCTACGCACACAGTTTGTGTATTTTATTGGAGTTTACTTCAAGTTAACTATAACTGGGAGTTAAACAAAATATCCAAGTTGCCAAATAACCGCGGGCACGGCTTCTCGAAAGATATAACCCTATACGGGTGCTCCAACTAATCCATCATAAATTAACCACACTCCGCGGGAATAACCTTGACCACGGATCTCGTGATCATTCTAGGCAATTCCAAAGGACTTCCGACACCTTGAGATAGCCCGAAGAAGATCAGAGTTCCTCACGCAAGCCATTCAAGAAAGGGAAAACAAGTCCAGCAAGACCACCCGACGTGTCGACGAACCCAATAAGATTCGCGTATATCATTCTCACGACATGACCGGATTGTCCAAACTTCCGGTAGGCCGAACACAGAGTTGCCCCTAGTGGCCACCGGCGGTTGATGTTTTGGACCACCACTCATGAGGAGCACTGGCCCGGGTTATTCATTAATTATCCATGGGGTTGCAAAGCCTTATGCATTTTATTATTAAGTTGTTAAGCAAATAGTACCAATGTTGGTTCCTGCCAGACAAGCTTTAATCTCAACCAAATAATCGAGGGGGTGCCCATAACAACCCCGAGCATGTTAGGAGTGCAAAATATGGAAACATAACACCGGTAACAAGTAACTATGGCGGTAAAAGTACAAGAAAACAACGAGCAAAGGCCAAGCCTTCCACCATACCAAGATATATATGTGTATTAAATTAGATAGCAGAAAAATATGGTGATATCTCCAGATATCTATGTTATCACATGGAAACAACCTGCACCTGCATCTAAGAACGCTATAAAAGGGACTGAGCAGTGGTAACTTAGCCAGACAAGGTTTGCTAGGTAGTGGAGGGGTTAGAGGCTATCATGGAAATGAAGGAGGCTTGACATTCAAGTGGTAGGTAACGCAAATGTAATGATAAGAGCGAGACATCTATCAAAACAAAAATAGTGTCGGGATCCAGGTACAATCATCTTGCCTGTTGGTTCTTCGGAGGGACAAAGAGCAGGGTCCTCGTGGTGGTACTCTCCTAGATCCTCGTACTTAGGTTCAACACTCGCGTCTACCCAAAGAGAAATGTCAACAATAAACAAACAACCACGGTGCAATGCACAAACAAGATGATGCATGATTCATTTGAAGTATTTAACATCGCAATCCTAAGCTAGTCATGTTTCTCATGCAATAGTTAAGTTATTTACAATTATGGACAGAACCTGATGTTAAGTTGTGTAAACATGCATGATCATGGCAAATATGAATGCTTCATGCAAAATTGATGCAAATGCATATGTAAAATGTAGGAAACGGAGTAACGGATCTCACGTTACGCTCATGGCAAGGTACGAAGAAAAAATACGAGACAAGGAAGGCCATGGGCTATTCCTTGGTATTCCAAGGTAGCCACTAGTTAGGTAATGAAAAATCAATCTCAATAGAGCCAACGATCAAGCAAAACAATGGAGCATTACTCCCACAAGCCATATCACAAAACTACACACCCCCTGTCCAAAACAACAACATAGCAACTTCCACAACAATTATCCAGAGCTATAGGATGTTTCCAACCTCAAAAAAATCATGTACAAAATCTACATAACATGCTTGACAAATCATCCAACTACAAAAACTTGAAAGGAAGCAAGGATCAGTATGCATGAAGCTCACAATTTGGCATAATGAAACAGATTCTAGGGACTTAGTGAAAATCACAGTTTTCTAGGATCGAGTTAAGCTGGTAGCAAGTTGACAGTAGAAAACAAGGATGCTAGAGACCACCTCATGGCATGAAATATTAACAGTATCATATAGGACAATATCTACTACAAAACACTAGCAATGAGCTTGATCTAAAACACCATAGAACGCTTGGTAGCATCCACTCAACATGGCATAAAAATATTAACACTTGGTAGAATTATTTAGCATGTGGAAAACAACAACATTTTATTAGCTACTTTGGAGCAAGATTCCCCACTTATATGCAAGTTTATCATGTCAAAACTAAATACCATAGCATAATACTCATAAAACACTACCACTTCCGTGTTGACAAAATTATCATAGCATGCATGGACTAATCCTAACAAAATTGAGAAAATGGCATATTGGGACAAAATGACATTTTGCAAAACTTTCTCAAAACCTATAAAAAATCATACCAATGGATTCCTGAGATTTTTATACCCCAAATTCATATATCACACTCATATATCGCAGTAGATAAAATGCCCACAATCCCACATTGCAAATAGCACCAAGACTTGAAACAACTTATAAGTCAAAACTTACTAAAAATGATCATTGCCAAAAATGGCCTAGTACAGATCTAGACATATCCAAAAATGGAATACTTGCAATTTAACAGTGATAAAAGAAAGCACAACAACAAATATATAGGGGGACCCACCTAGAAGTGAGCCAGGGCCCCCTATATGGATGACAAGTAGGCCATGGGCCCACTGTCATACACACACACAACACACGAACGCACACGGGATCTGGCCGCGGCAACACCAGATCCTGCGCCACACACACACACAACACAACACCAAAATCACAAAAAAGGGGGAATATGCGCCCGTGCGGTTTCGAACCCTGGTCTCCCCGGTGGGCGAGCGCACGCTGAACCAATAGGTTAGGAGGGGGAGTCTGCCTACAGAGGCTCCCAACCCACCTATTCTAACGTTATCAAGCCTTACTAGCGAAACTGAAACAAAACACACACACACACACACACAACAGAGGGATGGCGGCGGCGACTCCGATGATAGAGGAGTTCTTCGGCGAGGAGGACCTCCTGCGGTGGGGTGCGGGCTGACCGGAGGTTCCATCCCTGTGGCTAGAACGACTATGCGCGGTGGTAGAGGGGGTGCTCGAGCTCGAGATGTTGCTCGGCTCGGGGCACGGCAGAGACGGCGAACCTACGGTGACGAGGAACGGCTGCAGTCTACCGAAAGCAAGGGGCGAGGCGAGGGGGAACTCTGAGGCTCACTAGCGAGCTAGCGATCCAGGCGCGCAAAGAAGAGGCAAAGTGGGGCGGCGCATCCTTACGGAGCGGAGGACGGTGATGAAGAGATAACGGTTCGACGGTGCGGAGGTGCTTCGGTCCTCCTAACGCTGGGAACCAAATGCGGGCGGCACCAGGGACCACCTCGCCATCCTGGAGGGGGGAAGAAGGCCACCGGAGGCAATGGAGACGACTATGAATGCAGCGGTGCTCTGCTCTGAACCTCTTTGAAGCCTCTCTTCTCTCTGAATCTCATTGTGAGAAGGGACATGAAGGAGGGGATATGGAGATGGCGGCGGCGGAGGGAAATCGTGGAACCCTAGGCAGGGCAGCGACCCACTTTATAGGAGGCGAGAGATGGCACCGGCCTCGGCGTCCATCAAGGACTTCACGGCATCAGGATCTCGCGCCACTCTCACTGAACTAATGGAGGTCGTCGATGGGGCAGGTAGGCGTCTGCGTCGGGTGGGCTGGGCCTTGCCAGCAAGTTGGCCAGGAGGCCCACTGCTGTCTCTCTATCACACAAAACAGAAAAAGCACAGGTTTTAACTTAAAAACTCAAAGAAACAAAATGTCCAAGTTTAGAGAGAGAGGTTTTTAAAAGAAAGAAATACATCCTTCAGTTTGCAAAAATGCATGCTATTTAATAAAAATGAAAATGGCATTTTTGGAACAAATTAATCATACACATATATTATGAATTGGAATTTGTTGCAATTGTTTGAAATAACCAAAACCAGTAGAACATGCTTGAGGCTACACAACAATTCTCATCTGGTTATTTAGGAAAGGAGCAACATTTTTAATATAGGAAATAGCAAGCAATTATTTAACATGTTGCATTATTGGAATAAGAGAGAAATGGGGATAGTTTGCTTATGGAAAAAGAAGTAGAACCTTGCCCACACACCATCACCCAAATCACAAACACTCACATCACAACAATCACAAGCACAAGTATGGCAATAATTAGCATTCACTTGGTATGATGAGCATGATGGCATGATGCATGATGCATGAAATGGAAATGGCAATGTAACTCATACTCATGATGGCATGAAAACATCCATAGAAGGTCACACATGAGAAATATATTGCAAATAAGGCAAGGATTACACTTGGGCTGTTACAGCGGCAGCAGTTCATCCTCGAGGAGATGAAGAACCTCAAAGCAACTAGTTTGGTCAGAGGAGTGTTCCATCCAACTTGGTTAGCCAACCCAGTAGTGGTGCGCAAGGCGAATGTGAAATGGAGGCTTTGCATAGATTTCACTAATTTGAACAAATCATGCTCGAAGGACCCTTTTCCCATGCCGCCCATCAATCGGATCGTTGACTCCACTTTTGGGTGAGACTTTCTTTCCTTCTTGGACACATACTCTGGATACCACCAGATATTCATGGTCAAGGAAGATGAGGAAAAGACCAGGTTCATAACTCCATGTGGCACGTACTAGTTTGTATGTATGCCCTTCGGGTGAAAGAGTGTTAGTTCTACCTTTGCAAGGGCCGTATAGATTGGATTTGAGCCTCAGTTGCACAAAAACGTGGAAGCTTACATGGATGACATAGTAGTCAAAACAAGGAATGAATGAACTCTAATACAAGACTTGGAAGAAACTTTTATGAACTTGCGCAAGGTCAATTTGAAGCTCAACCCTGAGAAGTGTGTGTTTGGTGTCCCACCGGCAAGCTGCTTGGGTTCCCTGTGTCCTAGCGAGGAATAGAATCCAATCCTAACAAGATCAAAGCAATCAAACATGTGCAAGCGCCCAAGTCCTTCAAGGACATAAGGGGCTTGACCGGATTCTTTGCCGTGTTAAGTAGGTTCATCTCCAAATCCGCTGAATGCGCCCTGCCGTTTTTCAAGATTCTGAAAAAGGTCGGCCCGATGAAGTGGAACCTAGAAGCAGAAGCAGTGCTGCAATATCTGAAAGCTTATCTTTCGTCTGCTCCCACCTTGGCCGCACCTAAACCACAAGTGTCGTTGCTTCTATATTTGGCATCAACGAATCAAGTGGTTATCATAGTGCTGGTGGCGTAGTGAGAAGTGAATGAAGATGCAACCACTGCAACTGAATGCACCGTGGGTGGAACCGAAGCATTCGCAGCAGGACCCCATACAAGCCAAGGGGAACCTATGGAAGCAAATGAAGGTAGTTTCAGGGAAGTGGCGAAGAAGAAAGTGGTGCAAACACCAGTGTACTTTGTAAGCTGCTTGTTATGAGGGGCTAGGTCAAGGTAATCTGGAGTGCAAAAGCTGATCGTCGGCCTAATAATGGCCTTGAGGAAACTCGACCACTACTTCCAAGGCCACAAGATCCCAGTTGTCACCCGCTTTCTGCTGCAGCCTATATTGAGGAACCCTGAAGCTACGGGCAGGATAGTTGAGTGGTCGCTAGAGCTGTCGAGTTTTGGTTTGAAGTATGAGAGCACTTCCACAATTCAAAATAGGGTGTTGGCAAAGTTCATTGTAGAATGGATGCCCACGCCAGACAAAGAGGGTCGAGAGAAAATACTCCTTGGCAAAGAAGCGCCTAAGGAATGTGTCATGTATTTTTATGGTGCTTTCTTGCTTCAGGGTGCCGAAGTAGGCGTGCTCCTCGCCGCCCCAACCAGAGAGCATGTCAAATATGTGGTTCAAAGGCATTTCCACGTGAGGAGGCCACCTGTAATAGCCCGTGAATGATGCTCCAGAAGATTCCCCTTTTATTTTGAGTTTCGTCGTATGCTTCATTTGTATGTCGCATTCATCATTGCATCATTCACATCATCCAGATTGCATCGGCACTCGGTTTCCGTCATTTTTCAAAACTTGCATCCGTTTGTAGTCATCAGTTCTCTCCGATCTTGTCGTTGACCGTATCGGGACCAACCACACACGCACACGCCCGCGGCATCATCAAAATATCATTTTTAAAAGCGAAATTGAAACATTTTTGGATTGGATGGAAAGTTGGCATCCAGTCTTGTTATATTGTAGGTAGACCGCCTGCCATGTTTCATCGCAATCGGAGGTCGTTTGATTCCCGAACGATCAACCACAGCGGCACTGTCATCATTTTAGTTATCAGGTATTTTTTGGATTTCTAAAACTCGTGCCACAACCCACAATATTTCCTCTGTTCTTAGACTGGCACCATTCTACACAGCCCACTACCTCTAACCTAGCCCTCCCGACGACCGGAACTGTCAGATCACGATCGGAGGGGCAAAAAACGAGCCCTAACCCCCCTCCTACTATGGATGTCCACCCGTTCTATTTTCAAAAAAAACTAGCCTAACCGTTCCTGTCAGATTTCGGGCTCTGTAAAACCTCGAAGGTTCGAACACAGGAGTGTGTGCAAAGATTCTCTATAGCCTCACCCTACCTAGCTTACTACTCGATTGATATGACGGCAAACTCGCACGATGACGAGGAACAAGATGAACACGACACCCTACTCCTGCTTTGGTGCATTGCCTCTCGTGGAGGTTTGGGTCGATGAAATAGTACAATGGGCTTGAGCTTTTCGAGGGCGCTCAAGATGTGTTCTTGGCTTGCTATCTGGTGGTGGTGCGTTGTGGCATAGTGTTGGATCGAGATCCTCTCTATGGTGTGTCCTAGCCTCTCTATATTGCGGTGGCCCGGGTCCTCTTCCCTTATCCCAATGGTGGGAAGGGATCCCACAATGACCAATTTTGAAGGGGGACAGGAGTACATCCATGCGTTGTCCAAAGGTGGTCTTCGCTTGCAAAATAGCTGTTTGTGATGTACTGGTGGGCTCGGCGATGACATCCATCCTGCGGGGCTCGTGGTTGTGGTCTTGTTGCACCAGAAAGCAAATCTTTGGGCGGTGCTTTGGGAACCTTCATACGTCCTTCCTCCCTTTGCACCTAAGAGGAAACTTTGCTGCCTGGCGCGCTGGCGCATGCCTGTCCTTCCATGCATCACCTTTGGCTCGTGAGGCTCGACTCTGCATATAGATCTCTACCGCTCACAAGGGGGCCTGAGGAGGCCCATTCTTGCTGGTCTTGATGTCGTTCTACCTCATGAGCCCAGAGTCCTTGCGAGGGCCTTGTCCTGAGTAGTGTCATGCCAGACCATGCCTGGCTGACGAAGTGGGCCATTTTCAGGGCCGCGAGTAGGGAGGACTGGGTACCCCCGTTCCCAGAATGCCGACAGTAGCCCCCGAGCCCAAGGGATGCTCGAGCCGGCCTCAGGGGGAAGCCTTGAGGATGGCCCGGAGTGCCGCGGGCCCCAGATGCCCTGCGGGGCCAGGACTAGCGCACATCGTGCGTTTGACGTGGGGCATCCTTGTGGCCATCGCCCGAATTGAAAAAAACTTGACTTCTAGCGCCGATCAATTGTTGCTTTCCTCTTCTGCGCACTTGCTCTTGCTCCCAAATCCCGGCCTTAGCTGAGACCCCTCCACAGCCAGCGTCGCTCCATTCTCCCTCTGTATGGCATTGATTATGCATATAGGCATCACGTCCGTGTCAAGTAGACCGAAATGAATCTGCATATAATACTATTACTCCACACATTGACCGACTCCTGCCTGCATCTAGAGTATTTAGTTCATGAAGAACAGAGTAACGCATTAAGTAAGATGACATGATGTAGAGGGATAAACTCAAGCAATATGATGAAAACCCCATCTTTTTATCCTCGATGGCAACAATACAATACGTGCCTCGCTACCCCTACTTGGTCGCTGGGTGAGGACACCGCAAGATTGAACCCAAAACTAAGCACTTCTCCTATTGCAAGAATTAGCAATCTAGTTGGCCAAACCAAACCAATAACTCGAAGTTACTTGCAAAGATATGAAATCATGCATATAAGAATTCAGAAAAGACTCAAATAATATTCATAAATAATCTGAGCATAAACCCACAATTCATCCGATCTCGACAAACATACCGCAAAAGAGTATTACATCGGATAGATCTCCATGAAGGTCATGAAGAACATGGTATTGAAGAGCAAAGAGAGAGAAGAAGCCATCTAGCTACTAGCTAGGGACCCGAAGGTCTATGGTGAACTACTCACACAGCATCGCAGGGGCAATCGAGTTTATGTAGATGCCCTCCGTGATCGAATCCCCCTCCAACAGATTACCGAAAAAGGCTCCAAGATTGGATCTCTTGGGAACGGAGGCTTCCGGCGGCGGAAAAGTGTTTTCGTGGATCCCTATGGTATACAGGGAATATTTGTGAATTTATTGGACATGAAATAGGTTTAGGGGAGCTGTCGGGGCCCACAAGCCCAGGGGGCATGCCCTACCCCCCTAAGCGCGCCCTTGTGGCTTGTGGCCACACGGCGGCTCTCCCGATTTCATCTCCAAGTCTCCTGGGTTGCTTCTGGTCCAAGAAAAATGATACCTAAAATTTTATTCCATTTGGACTACGTTTAATATTCCTTATCTGCAATACTCAAAAACAAGGAAAAAACAAAAACTGGCACTATGCTCTAGATTAATAGGTTAGTCCCAAAAATAGTATAAAATAGCATATTAATGCATATAAAACATCCAAAACATATAATATAATAGCATCAAACAATAAAAAATTATAGATACGTTGGAGACGTATCAAGCATCTGCAAGCTTAATTCCTGCTCGTCCTCGAGTAGGTAAATGATAAAAACAGAATTTTTGATGTGGAATGCTACCTAACATATTTATCCATGTAATGTTCTTTATTGTGGCATGAATATTCAGATCCGTAAGATTCAAAACAATAGTCTAATATTGACATAAAAATAGTAATACTTCGAGCACACCAACAAGGCACTCGTGTCATTTTGAAATAACATGGCCTTAGAAAGTTATCCCTACAAAATCATATGGTCTGGTTATGCTCCATCTTCCCCACACAAAGTATCTAACTTATGCACAACCTCGATGAACAAGTCAAGCAATTGTTTCACACTTTTGGTGTTCTCAAACCTTTTCAACTCTCATGCAATACATGATTGTGAGCCATGGATATAACACTATAGGTGGAATAGAATATGGAGGAGGTGCAAGGAAAAAGGGAGAAGATAGTCTCACATCAACTAGGCATATCAATGGGCTATGGAGATGCCCATCGATAGATATCAATGTGACTGAGTAGGGATTGCTATGCAACAAATGCACTTAGAGCTATAAGTGTATAAAAGCTCAAAAAGAAAACTAAGTGGTCGTGCAAGACGAATATCCACTAGTTATATGAAAGTGACAAAATAGGAGACTCTCTATCATGAATATTATGGTGCTACTTTCAAGCACAAGTGTGGAAAAAGATAGTAGCAATTATCCCTTCTCTCTTTCTCTTGTTTTTTATATTTGTTTTATATTTTTGTGGGCATCTTTGGCCTCTTTTTTTATTTGGGCTTCGCTGGCCTATTTTCTTTTTTGTAATGTCCGGATACTCATCCCAACTTGTGAGGGAGTCATGGCTTCCATCATCCTTTTCTCACACGGGACAATTCTCTATTAATTGTAATCACCACACTTTTATTTACTTACAACTCGATACCTAAAACAAAATATGACTCTATATCCAAGATGAAGTGATGTTGCACGTCATGAAAAACTGAATGGTGGAAGTTGCATGGAAATATATCCCAGAATGGCTAAGGAAATACCATAATAGGTAGATATGGTGGCTGTTTTGAGGAAAATACATGGTGGCTGTTTTGAGGAAGGTGGGTTCCATGTACCAGCGAAAGTTGCGCGGTACTAGAGAGGCTAGCAAAGGTGGAAGGGTGAGAGTGGTATAATCCATGGACTCAACATTAGTCATAAAGAACTCACGTACTTATTGCAAAAGTCTATTAGTTATCAAACAAAGCCTTATATGCATGTTCCTAGGGGAGAGGTTGGTAGAAGTTAACCATCGCACGCTCCCAACCCTCACACAAAGGTTGACAATCATTAAACAAATCATGCTCTGACTTCGTTACATAACGGTTCACCATGCGTGCATGCTACGGGAATCACAAACTTTAACACAAATATCTCTTCCAATTCACAACTACTTACTATCATGACTCTCGTATTACCATCTCTATTATCTCAAAACTATATGCAAGGAATCAAACTTCTCATAGTATTCAATGCACTAAATATCAAAGTTTTTATTATATCCCTCTTGGATGCCCATTATATTAGGACTAAATTCATAAACTAAACAAATTACCATGCTGTTTTAAGAAACTCTCAAAATTATATTAGTGAGGTACGAGAGTTCAATAATTTCTATAAACTACAACACCACCATGCTCTAAAAAGATATAAGTGAAGCACTAGAGCAACATTTCCTAGCTCAAAAGATATAAGTGAAGCACATAGAGTAATCTAATAAATTCATGATTCAGTGTGTCTCTATCAAAAGATGTGTGCAGTAAGGATGATTGTGTCAAACTAGAAAAACAAAGACTCATATCATACAAGACGCTCCAAGCAAAACACATATCATGTGGGTGAATAAAAATATAGCCTCAAGTAACTTTACCGATGGATTGAAGACGAAAGAGGGGATGCCTTCCGGGGCATCCCCAAGCTTAGGATTTTTGGTATCCTTGAATATGCCTTGGGGTGCCTTGGGCATCCCCAATCTGAGGCTCTTGCCACTCCTTATTCCATAGTCCATCAAATCTTCACCCAAAACATGAAAACTTCACAACACAAAACTCAACAGAAAACTCATGACATCCGTTAGTATAAGAAAAATAAATCACCACCTTAGGTACTGTTGTGAACTCATTCTTTATTTATATTTGTGTAAAACCTACTATATTCTAATGTCTCCATGGTTAATACCCCCCGATACAACCCATAGATATATCAAAACAAGCAAACAACACAAAGAAAACAGAATCTATCAAAAACAGAACAGTCTGTAGCAATCTATAGACTTCAAATACTTATGAAACTCTAAAAATTATGAAAATTTAGAAAAATCATGGAAATTTCTATACAAATTTTGTGTAAAAAGTTCAGATTAATTCGATGCTCTGAACAAACTAGAAAATTCCTTGACTGAGCGCAAAAGTTTCTGTTTTTCAGCAAGATCAAATCAGCAACTACCATAGATCACCCCAAAGGTTTTACTTGGCTCAAACACTAAGTAAAACACCAAAACACAATTATTACAGAAGTAATAATGTGTAAAACACACCAAAACAGCAAAAAAAAACAGAAAGCAAAATAAAATTTGGTTGCCTCCCAACAAGCACTATTGTTTAACGGCCCTAGCTATGCAAAACGCAATAGATCAAGGTATTGTCATCTTTGGTAGGCAATTCATAAGTAGCTCTCATGATAGATTCATAAGGTAATTTTATTTAATTGCTAGGAAAGTTTACCATGCCTTTACTTAATGGGAATTGGAATCTAATATTACCTTCCTTCATATCAATAATTCCACCAATCGTTCTAAGGAAAGGTCTATCAAGAATAATAGGACATGTAGGATTCCAATCTGTATCAAGAACAATGAAATCTATGAGCACATAATTCGTATTTGCAACAATAAGAACATCATTAATCCTTCCCATAGGTTTCTTTATAGTGGAATCCGCAAGATGCAAATTTAAGGAACAATCATCAAATTCATGAAAACCTACAACATCACGTAATGTTTCTGGAATCATGGAAATGCTAGCACCCAAATCACACAAAGCATGTCACTCATAATCTTTAATCTAAATCTTAATAGTATCTTCTGACTCATCATATAGATTTCTAAGTATAGAAACTTCCAACTCAAGTTTTTCTTCAAAAGATTTTATCATAGCATCAACAATATGTTTAGTAAAAGCTTTGTTTTGATTATAAGCATGAGGAGAATTCAACATGGATTGCAACAAGGAAATACAATCAATCAAAGAGCAGCTATCATAATTAACGTCCTAGATATCCAACAGAGTGGGTTCATTTCTATTTAAAGTTAGGACCTCTTCAATCCCACTTTTATCAATTTTAGCATCGTGATCTATAAACTCCAAAATCATTGGGATGACTTTTAACTAAAGTTGACTTATCTCGAGTCCCATCACTATAGGAATCAGGCACTTTGCCATCAGCCACCCCGGACGGCAAAGGCATGCATGCCAGATGGCAAAGGCTTTGTCCTCCGCCAGCAGACGGCCAACCGTCCGGCTGAATAAGCCACGGTAAAGGGCGCTTTGCCATCTGCTGGCAGACGGCAAAGACCTTTGCATCTTTGACGTCTGCCAACGGAAGGCAAAGGGCATGGACGTCACATGTGGCAACTTAGGTCTGTTAAGGGCTTAACGGCATGCTTTGTCGTCTGCTGGCAGACGGCAAAGACCTTAGTTCTTTGTCGTCTGCCAGCCGACAGCAAAGCACCTGTTTCTTTGCCGGCCTAGGTGGGTTCTTTGTCGTCCGCTAGAAGATAGCAAAGAACTAAGGTCTTTGTCGTCTGCCAGTGGACGGCAAAGAACCCACCTAGGCCAGCCTAGTGCTACCCCAGGTTGCACAGGTAGCTGCCACGTGGCAGCTTTGCCATCTACTGGCTGACGGCAAAGTTCTTTGTCGTCCGCCAGCAGACGGCAAAGTTGCTATATAGCCCCTGTTTTTTCTGTTTTTTCTTAAAATAATTTAATTTGAAAGAATCTCACATATATATCCAACATATCGACAATACAAGTTTCCAACAAGCATACTAACAATAAGTTTCAACAAGCATACCAACAATAAGTTTCCAACAACATATCCAACATACAAGTTTCCAACAACGTATCCAACATACAATGGTTTCCAACAACATATCCATACATACATATCCAAAACAAAACAAGTTTCCATAAACAAAAAGGAAGCACACGTAGAAGATTACACTCCATCAATGCAAGCTTCCTCATCTATAGCAAATCTGCAAATTAGGAAAGATGAAAGTTAGAAGAAGAATAAGACTAGCTAGAAGAAAAAGAAGAAAAAGACGAACAAGAAGAATTTATCTTGTCTTTCTTTTTATCCTCTCCTCTTCTTTATCTTCTTCTTCTTCTAACTAAGGTAGGTAAAAATGCCATTTTTAGCTAAGGTAGGTAAAAATGCTAAGTGTGTAGGTCATTTTAGAGCTAAGATTGGTTAATAGGCCATTTTGGAGCTAACCTAGGTAGTTATGCCATTTTTTAGCTAACTAAGCATATTTATTCATTTTGGAGGACAAAATGGTAAGTGTAGATCATTTTACAGCAATCCTAGTTAAAATTGGTCATTTTGGAGCTAGGTAGGGTTAAATTGTCATTTTGGAGGAAAATAAACTAATTATATGATAGTTTGGAGCTAAACCAAGGTTATTATGCCATTTTTTACCTAAGTAAGCTAATTATGTCATAAATGAACTAGGTAAGCTAAGTATAGATTATTATTTAGCTATCCAAGGTAATTATGACATTTTTCAGCTAACTAAGCATATCAAGTCATTTAGGAGGAAAAAATGGTAAGTACGGGTCATTTTATAGCTATCCTAGGTAAAGTATGTCAGTTCGGAGCTAAGTAAGATTATTATGTCATTTTCAAGGAAAATAAGCAAAGTATAGGTCATTTTGGAGCTAAACCAAGGTTATTATGCCATTTTTTACCTAAGTGAGCTAATTATGTCATAACTGAACTAGCTAAGCTAATTATAGATCATTATTGAGCTATCCTAGGTAGTTATGCCATTTTGTACCTAAGTGAGCTAATTGTGTCATAAATGAACTAGCTAAGCTAACTATAGATCATTATTGAGCTATCCTAGGTAGTTATGCCATTTTTAGCTAACTAAGCATATCAAGTCATTTTGGAGGAAAAAATGCTAAGTATAGGTCATTTTATAGCTATCCTAGGTACAATATATCATTTTGGAGGTAAGTAAGGTTATTATGTCATTTTTGAGGAAAATAAGCTAAGTATGGGTCATTTTGGAGATAATTAGGTCATTTATTAAGCTAAGTATGCATTTGTTAAGCAAAACACTTGGGAAAACTTACCATCATCACGAAGGTGAAGGACCGGTCGGGTTTGCACCAGGGTGAGATGTAGAAGGACTGGTCGGGGTTGTGGCAGACGCGGAAGGATCGGTCGATGCTTGTCAGGAGGCACGTTGCACCAAAGATCATTTGCAAGCAATGTCTCCTTAGCATGATGCAACTCAAATGTGAATACTAGTAACTAATGACCATTCAAATGAAACTCACCGTGGGTGCTATAGCAATATGGGGCATCGACGGAGGGGTCTGGCCATTGTTCTGGCACATGGTCTGCACATTTTGTTTTCACGAGTCATTGATATTAGTTAGTGATGAAACGAACATTACGTGCATGATTTGGCTAATATACAGGAGAATCTTACCACGAGGAGCTCGTATAGGGCCCGGTGAGCGCGTCGTTCTGGTTCCTATGGTCCTCCAAGAGCCTAGTCGTCCTCTCCTCCATGTCCCTCTCCCTCTGTGTTGCCTGCCTATTTGCCTCCGCCAGAAGCTCCTGGGCCCTAGCCTCAATGGCAAGCTCCATTGGCCGTGGACGAGGCCTTATCTCAGGATCAGATCTCGTCTCGCGCTTCTTGATCTCCGGGAGAGTTCTCGGACAACGTATCAGTCCATCCCCAATGGCTATCGAGCCATGGGGCCTCCCACCATCAGATATCATCACGAGCTCTGGATCAAAAGGAATCTGGCTCAGGTTGAAGTCCTCCCCTCTCCTCGCCTTCCCCTCATTGCTATACCTCACAAGCTTGTTGTGGGAGGAGATGTTGCTGAAGCTCTCTGGATGATCGAGGTCATCTTCAAAGAATGCCTTGGCCATCTTGTATGAGGCAGTATGGGCCATGGCGTAGAGGTCGAACAGAGGTGGCACCTCCTTCTTGTTTTCTTGCGCCTAAAAGAGAGGAAAAAAATATTAGTTAAGGGCTCAAGCTAGCATGAAGAATGAAATTGCATGAATAATGAAGCAAACCACATACCCAGTGATCCCTGTACTCAAATAGGTTGGAGCTCCCTTGATGGTGTGGCACACCTCTCATTTGGGCATGCTTATCCTTGGCCTTGTTGTGTTCGGCTAGCCATTCGGGAGAGCACCAATCATCCACCAATGCCTCCCAACAGTCCATCCTATCCGCACACCATCATGGAGGCACCTAAGTTAGACAAGAAAAAATTCAGCGCTACGCCTACGAATGAAATCAAAGAAACTAAGTACAAGGCCTTAACAATAGATAATTACCTTCATTAACTTCTCCTTACTCTAATAATTTTTGCGGCACTTCTTCTTGGCCCTCTTAATGTTAGTCGAGGCATAGTAGTCTCGAATAGCCTGCACCCAAGCCTCGTGTCGTAAGTTCTGAAGTAGGCGATTGCACTTCGCTTCGACAACAATAGCCGCTTTCGCCTCATGTTCCTCAAGACACCTGTAGAAGGTCTCCAATCAAAGAAGACAACACTGATTAGTACAATCACTAGGTGTTGTTGATTTTTAATTCTGTAAAGGAGAAATAACCCAAAAGCGATGGATCACAATGTCAGCCACCGTCTCGCACAAGACAGCATCGACCATCTCCTCCGGCAGGGCCAGGGCAGCCATGTACAGCTCCCAGGTCAGTGCTACCAATGGAGCCTCACCGTTACCGAGCAACTGGACCTTCCCCGGGAAGTGGTGCCGGAGAAGCACACCAAGGACCTGGTTGGGCCTGCGGACACCACACTCGTGTTTCCAACCCCTGCAGTATGACAAGGCCAACACATTATATATTAATTTGAAGAAACATGAAGGCAAACAGTTAAAAAAAGTAAATGCACTTACTTCTCCGCATTAGGTGCAATCAACCACCACTGCCCGCGGGTCGTCGGCACGGGTGGGAGCTTTGTACAACCACGCTGGTAGACCTTCTTGCCCTCCTCAACCAGCTCGCCCTTGCTATAGGTGTCCTCAGACAAGTTGTCCTCGCCACCATCAGCATGGCCACTAGCCTCTGGAGTCACGTGTGACGAAGACTTTGGGACCCGAGTCTCCTGGGACGAAGACTCTGGGACCGGAGTCTCCTGGGACGAAGGCTCGATGACCCGAGGCTCGTCGACCAGAGGCTCGTGGACCGGAGTTTGAGATGGGTCCAAGTCAGATGGGTCCACCTGAGATGGAGCACTCCTGTGGTCGGGAGAATAAGCTGGGGGGTGGCGTCGAGGAAGGCACAGCAGCCTTCCTACCTCTAGCACCTCTCTTTGTCTTCCCCCGACCTCTCCCGGTCGAACAAGAAGGGACCGTCGGTGTCTGCATGCAGTGTACCAGTGCTCTCCAGAGTTGCTGGGGTGGAATAATAGCACCCCTCCCAGCACGGGCCGAGGAAGGAGGCTCAGAGCGCTCTCAACCTGAGCCCACCATCTGTCAACACTACAATGACAAAGAGAGAACAAAATTAGTTCAACATAAAAAATTGAATACCTAATAACATGAACTAATTAATAATATATATGTACATAACAATAAATGAATACCTCACATTACTGATATTAATCTTCATCATCTATATATGCTCCGTGATCAATAAATGCATAATCATCATCACTATCAGTAATGACGTGCTCATCAGCATCATCAATAAATGCATCAACATGTGGAAGGCCTCTATGTAATCGGTCAAGCATTGTCAGGTCATCCGCAGCAGTAACCACTTCTTCCGTCTCTTCTTGTTCCGGCTCAGGGGTGAAGTCGGGTTCACTATCGCTGTCGACCTCAACGTTCTGGGGTGAAGTAGAGCGGTTCTTGAAACGCTTTTGGAAACACGTGTTTCTTGGAAGAATTCTCTGTCATATGTGTCTGGGTTAATGTGAGGTTCATAATCATCTTCATTAAGGGGAGGTGGTCTAAAATGTGGCGGCACATCATAAACGACATCCCAACCTTTCAAATTTGGATCCGTTTGGCAGGCCCACGGTAGATAGAAAACTTGGGTCGCCTGTTGAGCCGTAATATAGACATCGGGAACATCTAAATGGGTGCTTTGTTCGATTTCTACTAGCCCTATATGTTCATGAGTCCTTCTAGTCTCCTTCGGCTGGAACCAATAACATTTGAAGACTACGACGTTTGGTGGGTTTTCACCAAAGAATGTAAGTTCATAAATTGCTTCAACTCTTCCATACTACTCGACCCCTCCTTTGCCGACAGCGGAGACACAACAATTTGTAGACTTTCGGTCAGCCATAGATAGCTCTTTGCCAAAAGTACGAAAGCGATACCCCTTGATGTCGTATTTGTCAAATGAACGGACCTTATAGTCAAAACCATTAGCGACTTGTCTCAATTCGGAGTCCATAGACTCTGCATTAGCCTACAAGTTTACTACGAAAGGATTGTTGCATTAGCCGCAAACTAGGCGAAGAAATGAAATCGTCTAATTAATGGAAATCACCATTTGCTTGAACCAAGAGATGAAACCAGGATATCCGCCTCCATACTTTGCCAGAAGCTCATACTCCTCGATGGAATCCTTTTGGATCACCGCTCCATCCGAGAATTTGGCGACGTATCGAATGTATCACATATCCGGGAATAAGAGCATTTCAAAGGAATTAGAAGTTGCGAAACAATGTACCAAGAACTTACTCGATGTATGGCCGCACTTCTGTTAGGTTGTTGAAGATATACAACGAAATGGTCTGCCATTCTTCTGTTGGGGAACGTCGCATGGGAAACAAAAAATTTCCAACGCACACAAACCTATCCATGGTGATGAGCATCTACGAGAGGGAGAGTGGATCTACGTACCCTTGTAGATCGCTAAGCGGGAAGCGTTAAGAAACGCGGTTGGTGTAGTCGAACTTCTTCGCGATCCAAATCGTCGAGCGTCCCGTGATCCAATCACAAACCGTCCCACGAACACATCATGATCCGTCCCGCGAACTCATCATGATCCGTCTCACGATCTTGATCACGATCTGTCCCGCGAACTCATCACGGTCCGTTCTGTGATCACATCACGAACCGTCTCGCGATCTCGATCACGGTCCTTCCGATCTAGCGCCGAACGGACGGCACCTCCGCGTTCAGCACACGTGCAGCATGATGACGATCTCCACCGTCTCGATCCAGCGAGAGGAGGTGGATAGGAGAGAGAGTTCACCAGAAGCGTGACGGCGCTCCGGTGATGGTGGTGGAGCATTTCCGGCAGGGCTTCGCCTAAGCGCTGCAGAAAACCGATCTAGAGGAGAAACTATGCACCGGTGGAACGGGTAGCACGTGGCCGGAAATTCTGTCTAAAAACCACCCAATCCACTAGTATATATAGGAGTAGAGGATATGATAGGCAGCCAAGGCCTTTGGGTCGGCCGAAATAGGAGGTGGGAAGCAATCCTACATCATCTCCAATCCTAGTTGGAGGAGGATTGCCTCCTATTGGCTGATTTTCCACTTTTTGCTTTAGGACTTTCTCTCCTGCGCCATGGGCCTTTGTGGCTGTTTTCCCAGCCCACTAAGGGCTGGTTATTATTCTCCCACAGCCCATGGACCTCTTGGGGTCGAAATACCCCTCCCAGAGGCCTCCCGGTACACTACCGGCACTCCCGGTACACTACCGATGAGCCCGAAACTTTTCCGAAAACCAAACTGGGACTTCCTATATATGAATTTTTACCTCTGGACCATTCCGGAGCTCCTCGTGATGTCCGGGATCTCATCCGGGACTCCGAACAAACTTCAGTCACCACCATACATAACTCTACACTACCGAAACGTCACCGAACCTTAAGTGTGCAGACCCTGCGGGTTTGAGAACTATGTAGACATGACCGAGACACCTCTACGGTCAATAACCAATGGCGGGACCTGGACGTCCACATTGGTTCCTACATATTCTACGAAGATCTTTATCGGTCGAACCTCTATGTCAAGGATTCAGTTAATCCCATATAACGTTCCCTTTGTTCTTCGGTATGTTACTTGCCCGAGATTCGATCGTCGGTATCTCCATACCTAGTTCAACCTCGTTACTGGCAAGTCTCTTTACTCGTTCCGTAATACAAGATCCCGCAACTAACAATTAGTCACATTGCTTGCAAGGCTTATTGTGATGTTGCATTACCGAGTGGGCCCCGAGATACCTCTCCGTCACGCGGAGTAACAAATCCCAGTCTCGATCCATGCCAACTCAACAGACACCATCGGAGATACCTGTAGAGCACCTTTATAGTCACCCAGTTACGTTGCGACGTTTGATACACACAAGGCACTCCTCCGATATCTGTGAGTTGCATGATCTCATGGTCATAGGAACACATACTTGACATGCGGAAAACAGTAGCAATAAACTGACACGATCATATGCTACGTTTGCAGTTTGGGTCTTGTCCATCACATCATTCTCCTAATGGTGTGACCCCGTTATCAAATGACATCTCATGTCCATGGCTAGGAAACCTTAACCATCTTTTGATCAACGAGCTAGTCTATTAGAGGCATACTAGGGACATGGTTTTGTCTATGTATCCACACATGCATCTAAGTCTCCGATCAATAGAATTATAGCATGGATAATAAACGATTATCATGAACAAGGAAATATGATAATAACTAATTTATTATTGCCTCTAGGGCATATTTCCAACATCTTCGACATCCAACGTTATTTATTTCGAAGCACCGGCTGGAGTTGCCATCATTGTACCAAGGCTTCGGATTATGCAAATGGCGATTCTAGGCTTTGTAGTGTGTTGTCATGAAGTTTGCCGCCTCCTCGGTAATGAATGCCTCGGCCATCGATGCTTCAACTCTATGTTTATTTTTACATTTTGCTCGAAGCGTCTTCTGCATCCTCTCTGTTGCGAAGCACCAATGATTTTGCATGCCCCCCCCAATCTTGCCTCTGTTGGGAGATGCAAAATCAAATGCTGAATTGGATGAAACAAGCCCGGTGGAAAGATCTTTTCTAACTTGCAGATCAACTCCGGCGCCAACTCTTCCAGTTCGTCTAGCACGTCAGGCGATAGTTCTTTCACACAAAGACCACGGAAGAAATACCTCAGCTCTGCCAGTACTAGCCATTCATCCTCAGGGATAAAGCCACGTAACATCACCGACATTACCCGCTCAAGCCATATGTGCCAATCATGATTCTTGAGACCAAATATTTTCAATTTGTCAAGACTCTCTCAATCTTTAGATTCGATGCATACCCATCGGGGAACATCAACTGCATTTTCACCCACAAGATCATTTCCCTCATAGCTGGCCTTCCAAGATTGAACCATGCCTTTGGCTTCCTCCAGTTCTTCTTTCCTTTCAGTTGTCGAATGTTTTGTAATAGTCTATCACATAGAGCCTCCTGGTCGACTCTAGCCTTAGGATTATCCTTCGACTTCCCCTCTATGCCAAACAATGTACCAAAAAGGGCCTCCGCGATATTCTTTTTAGTGTGCATCACGTCGATGTTGTGTGGCCAAAGGAGGTCTTTAAAGTAAGGAAGATCCCACAAACATATCTTGTGAGTCCAGGCATGTTCCGTATTATACCCTTTGAAATACCCTGGACAATCTAGATCTGGCTCGAGAGCATTTATCTGATCCAGGATCTATTGGCCTGTCAACGCAGGTGGTGCAGTGTTTTTGACAACTCTACCTTTTATGAAATTCTTCTTGTCTTTTTTGAACTTATGGTCAAGATCCAGGAACTCTCTATGCATGTCAAAGCAAGAAAACTTGCAACCCGCATCCAGCAACCAGAACTGAAGAGCTGCCTTGCATGTGGGGCACGGAAACCTTCCATGCAAACACCAGCCAATGAATAGCGCATACGCTGGCAACTCATGCATTGAGTACATGTACCACACATGCATGTTGAAGTTGTTTTTTGTAGTAGCATTGTCACATCCCTAGCTAGATGTCTTAGGACACCATGTGTGTGCATCATATTTCAATTTGGCATCAACATGAAACGGGGATTAAAAGAAACCCTAATCTCACATTGGAATCAAATTAATTAAAAGTTTGTGAAAACTCAACAAACTCAAAATGCCCATACAAAATGTTCCCTATGTCTGATAAATATGGACATGATATATCAAGGGCCATTTTAAATATTTGAACAATTATAGCAATTTAAAAATAAATAATAAAGCCTCTGAAAATGCCAAAAAAGCATTATCATTACTTTATATTTCAAAATATCCTTAACTTTTTATAGGAGTTTGAAATACTCAAACTTAATTATATAAAACTTTTGGGATATTTTATAAAAGCATTTGTTCCTGAAAAATCAATAAAACAAATGTCAGAATTAGAAAACAAAGAGAAAAAGAAAAGAAAAAAAGGAGGAAAGAGGCCTAGAGGGGAGCCAGCCCAGCTGGCCCGTGCCAGTCGTCCCTGTCCTCTCGCCAAGAGGACAGGGGAACGCGCTCGCCACGCACGGGCACACGCCCGGCCACCTCCTCCCTACATGGCTGCTGCTTGGAGGCTCCCGGACGCGCTAGCGTGAGGCCATGCCGTGGCCCTCTTCTCCTGTTCCTCTCTCCCCAACATGCTCTCTCTCTCTCGCTTTCTCCCCCCTCCCTGCTGCCATGGCCGAGCCCTGCTCGAGCTCCCCACCATCGCTCTCGCCGCCCCCTCCCCTCGCACAGTAGCCACCGAGATCCGCTACGACCCCCCCGTCCTCCCTGTGAAGCTAGAAGGCGCTAGGAGCCCCTCTATGCCGCGCCATCTCCGTTCCTCCCCGCTGGCCACCGGAGCCCCGCCTTGGCGTTTCGCCCCGTCCGGACCTTCCCCGACCTCGCCGTCGCCTCTGCTAGAACCACGGTGAGCCTCTGGTGCTCCTCCACCTTTCCCCCTTCTCTCCCGTGCCCTCTAGCGTCGTAGTAGGTCCTTCCTGAGCTCCGGCCGCTGCTGCCCTCGATGCCAGCGTCAATTCCGACCACCCTAGCCTCTGGTTTGGGGCTAGATCGATGCGCGCTCGAGAGTAGGTCCTCCCAATGCTCTCCGTCGTCCGTTTGGTCGCCGGAGGAGGGGGTCCTACCCCCTCCACCATCTCGGCCATCGCCGGCGGCTCAACGCCGGCGAGTCAACAGGTGTTGACCACGGGGTTTGACCCCGGGTCAACTGGCAAGTGGGCCCGACCCTTTTAATTATAATTAGATTAAGAAAAAATTAGTTAACAAAATTACTTAACCTGATTAGTCACTGACCAGTGGGCCAGTGTTAATTAAGTAATTAGGATTAGCTTTAATTCTCTGGTTAAGTGATTGAGTCACTGACATGGGCCCCCAGCCTGTCAGGTTTGACCTGCTTGGTCAGCCGACCTATTGACGTCGTAGTGACGTGAGGCTGATGCCCTAATTCATTATCTAGTTTTAAAATAATTCTAATTTTTTTTAAAACTTCAAAAATTCATATAAATTAATCTGTAAATAGATGAAAACAATTTATATATGAAATTTTATCAGAAAAATCCAATGAATCCAATGGTGCTATTATCATGCATGTTAGAGAAAGCTATGTAGATGAACATTGACATTTACTAATAGGCTAATATACAGAATATGAAATGAAGAACGACTTTGAACCTATATTCGAACTCACTTCAAATTAACTTGGACAATAGTTGCATTAGCTCATCCATACATGCTGCCATGTAATGATCATGCATCATATTGTTGCACTTGCGTGTATTGATTGCTATTTATTTGCATTGCGGTAGGCCCTACTTCTGAGGATACCTTCGAGTATTCCCACGAAGGAGAGAACCTTCTCGCTACCCACTAAGGCAAGCAACCCCCTTTGATCATTCCGATAACATCCCACTCTCTTGCTCCTGCTCTTGTTTATTGCATTAGGACAAACGTTCACCTGTCTGTCATACACGGTAGATGAACCTATTCTTTTGCGTGAACTGTCATTGTCACCGTAAATAGCTAAACCTTGCAACCTAGCATACCTTGTAGATGCTTGTGCCATGATGTGCTTAGCTTACTGTGTTTGCTATGCTTGCTATGCTTAGAGTTGCGTCAGGACTGATTCATCTGGTGATGAAATGGGGTGAAACATGATGAACCCGATTTGGTAAAGGTAGCGATGAGAGGCTATGTAGGAGTACATAGCGGGTTGTCTCATTGGCACCGTTCCTAGGAACTGAGTTCTGTGTTTGTGATCCAAGACTAGATACTACCACATGCTGGGCCCTGAAATATGACCCCGCTCGAATTATCAATCGCTTAGTCCTTAGTCCAGGAGTTGCAAGTAGTTTCTAGTGTTTATAGTATGCTGGAGGCCGTGCGTAGTGCTGACCCTAGGGGTGGGTGACGACGCGGTAGGCAGTGGCATGGTGTACCAAGGGTCACCCGAACGGTGGGCTTGCGATTCTTGCGCACATAATTTGGGGCCGTAGCGTAAACTTCGGCCGGACTTCCGTGCAGGTTCAGTCTCAAATAGGCGATAGCCTGGACTAGAGGTCTTGTGTGATTTACGGTCGTGGCCAACTCTCTCGCTGGGCTTCTTCTTGAAGGTTTCCGAGGTGCATGGTTTTATGAGGACACAACAATAAGTGGCGAGAGCATGTGTGAAGAAGTACACCCCTGTAGGGTATGAAACTATTCGAATAGCCGCGTCCTCGGATATGGACTACTTGGAAAGCTTATGTTGTTCCTAGATAATCAAATGGATACTCATAAACATATCAAGACAAGTGTGAGTACCGTGGATGGAACTCTCCCAGGAGAGGGCAGTGAATCCATGGTGGTGTATTGTCACGGAGTTAATGGACTCGTGTGCGATATATACAATTTAAACAAAGAGTTAAAATTGTGTAGTGTAGGTTAGGCATGAGTCAAAGGTGGCATTGCTGCATAAACTCCACCACTTCCCTTGTTGATACATGAGCATGAATAGACTAGGTCTGTTCTAAAGACTTGCTGAGTATGTTTGTACTCACATTTTCTTAATAAATGTTGCAGATGAGACCCAGGACCCATCAGGTGGGTTCTATCTAGATGTCGACGATGCCGAATAGCTGGTGTCCCAGCTACGACCTTATGCCTTGTGGCGAGCTGTAGATAGTCAGGCCATGTGCCTTTTTACCCTTTCATATTTCTGTACTCAGATAGCTTTATGCTTCCGCTTGGTTTGTATGAACTTGTTTGTATGACTTGAGTGTCGGGTCATGTGACCCCTATCTGTAAGAACATATTATGCAAGTCTTGTCTGAGCCTGTTTAATAAAAGTTGTGTTGTCGTATGGTTATGTTGTGATGCCATAGTTGTATCTATGCATATCGGGCATGTCGTGCATACGTGTGACGTGCAACGGTATGTATGGGATCTGACACCTAGTCGTGTGCCTTTAGTAGTACTCTTTATGGGAAACTGCCTTTTTGTGCTTCCATCGAGCCATGGTAGGTTGCTACTGCTTCGGACACATTGATTTACCGGCATGTATCCTTCTTTGTTGTTGTGTCTGTCCCTTCGAGGAAATGTCTCGCAGTGTAATGGAGTCCCTATAGCCTGCTACGACTTGTCTATGTGCAGTGATGACATTTATGTCCCACGGCGTAATGGAGTCCTTGTAGCTTGGTATGACTCGTCTACACGCACTTGAGGCCGACACCTGCATTGTTGGGTTACGTATGCCTGTTTCCGTACGGATGTGCCACTTGGGGTCTATGACTAGTCATGTCGTCCCGGGTTCTCTGTTGTTTGATTGCCTGCGACATGTTCACATACGTGAGCCAAAAGACGCAAACGGTCCCGGCTAAGGTAAGTCTACAGCCGTGGAGCTTAACGTGCGTGAGACAATAAAGTGATGTGATATGTTATAGTCTGGATTCATATGACTTAGGATTGGGGTCCTGACAGCATTGGTATCAGAGCGTGACTGACTGTAGGACTACCAGGCCAAACCGATCGAAGTTGAATCTAGAAACACTATAGAAAAGTAGGGGAATTGTTTGTGGAAGGGAACGTAAGGCTCTTTTTACTCCTCTTCCCAAGTTATTCTATTCTGAGTCATTCTCATCTTTTCTATGGTGATTAGAGCTAGGCTTCTCATATATTGCTTAGGATGACGAGTTACTAACCATGGACTACTAGCTAGCTTGTTTGCAAGTGAATGTCGGTACTAGAGTATTGTTGGTGTGACAAACAGATGGAGAAGAGATTTGAGTCAAGAAAGTCGAGTGGTTACGATTTTCCAATCTTTTGCAGTTGTCTCAAAATCCTTTTTGAGCAATTACAGTCCTTATGCTGTCCAATTTCTGCTAGTGTCTCTAATGTCTTTGCATCATTCTCTGTTTCAGATGCCCCCTCGTCCTTCCCGTCAGGTGGTCCGTCTGACCAAGTGCATCGATGTATCGGGTCACACGACCATGTTGGTTAGAGTTATGATGGAGGCTGGCTACCGTTGGTACCCAGAGTACACAGTGGAGGAACAGTATCGAGATTTCAACCAGAGCTAGTATATGTGTACTGTTAAGATATATCCTTCATGTCCTGGAGCTGCAGAGCCGCTTCACTGGACTTATGGGTTAGGTGTCACCATAGACATGGCAGTTCACGAGGCCGCCTACACCATGCTGACTATCATGAGGTTTCACCATGGTCTGCTTCAGAACCCAGAGTTTTGTTATGTTCCTGCTTCCATGGGAGGAGAGAATAGCTATCTAGCGCAGCCTACTATGATCATTCTCATGAGGACCCTAGGCTGCAGGTAACCGCTCAGATGTTGGAAAACAGGGATCGTGATGCACGTGCCCTTCGCATGGAGCTCTATGCTACCCATGCAGGTCTTTGGACAGCCCTGACATAGTTGGCACCTGTCATGCAGATAAGCTATGGAGATTTGGAGATGCTGACCCCATCGCGGACTCATCTTCCAGCACACTTAGACTGGCCTGATGTTGGAGGCATCATCCCTCTTCGAGGACCGCTATTGCCGCCAACAAGGGGACCAAGGACACATCCGTGTCCTTATGGTTTCCAGGGATCATAGGCTAGAGTGTTTCCAGATCCTCAGGTTCAGCTCTCGGGTCACGGGGGTAACCTATATGAAGCATTCTATGGTGATGCTTGAGTACGTGGATGTTAGTACTAGTATGGTAGTAGTCGTATCACCACAGTCCTACGTGTCTTGTGGGATATGACCGGGGTTGAGAGTTGAGTACCGGAGGTGTAGATAGATAATGTATAGGAAGCTTGTAATGCCTTCGATGAGATGTGCCATCTCTCCATAGTTTGTATTTCAGCTTGGGCTTGTACTGAACTATGTCATGGTGTGTATGAATCATGGTGTTCATATGGCAGTTGTTATTACCATGTTGTTTGGGTGTTTACCCTGCATGCCATGTTGTCTAGTACATTCCTTATCTCATGTCTTAGAGATGATGTCCCCTATGTCCAAGTTGTGGGTTTGTTTTCCCAGGATGGTGGCAACTAGGAATAACCCCGTGTCTGCCCCCGAGCAGGGTGAGGGAAGCCAGCCAAGGCAAGAGAACCTGCCACATGCACCCTTTTTGGCAGAGGTGATGCTTCAAGCTGAACGGAATAAAAGGGAGACCAATATGCTGTTGGAACAAATTGAGCAGAACACAGCATGTGCTCCCCGCAATGATCACAATGATGGCATATCTCCTGGTAATTTTGTCAAGCTGTGCCGACCTAAGTATCATCATTCAGTCGACCCACTTGATGCGGATGACTGGCTGACCAGCATGTCCCGCAAGATCGGGGCTGACAATGTATCCGAGGCCAACAAGGTGACCTTTGCTACTTACTTTCTGGAAGGACCCGCCAACCTATGGTGGCAAAGCTATGAAGCCATGTGTCCCGTAGGCCCCGCACCAACTTGGGCGGAATTCAGCGCGGCATTCTGTACCCATCACATCCTGGAGGACTGATGGATCGTAAGAGAGAGGAATTTTGTGCTTTCACCCAGGGCAGACTATCAGTGGATGCCTATAGCCATGAGTTCGGTAATCTTGCTCGCTATGCTCTGGAGGAAGTTTCAATGGATGCCAAGAAACAGGTTAGGTTCCGTAAGGGACTTAATCCTGAGCTCCGTCGAGATCTGTGCCTGCATGAGTGCACAACCTTGCAAGCTCTCGTCAACAAGGCTATCAATGCCGAGACTGGACAGACTAACTATGAGGCCACGAGGAAGCACAACCATGACTTGAGCCCCGCATCTGGCTCGGGCTCCAACAAACGCCAGGTGTGGGTGGCCAACACAGCTTTGCCGCCAAGATACACTGTGAGGCTATCCTTCCAGGCGCCTCGCCCACCTCAGCCCAACCCTCCAGCCAGGCCATTTGGAGGTCTGCCTGCCAATGTTGCTCCCCGTGCCACCGTTGTCTGCTACAAATGTGGGGAACCAGGACACTACTCCCGTGAGTGTCCTCAGAACAATGCTAAGCCGGCTAGACGTGGGAAGCCGGGAAAAGCTTTCTATGTGAAGCCAGCTCATGCTCGTGGACGAGTGAACTATGTTTCTGCTAAGGAAGCCATTGAGGATCCTAATGTTATCCTAGGTATGCTCCTTGTCAATAGTCATCCAGCGTCTGTTCTATTTGATACTAGGGCATCTCATTCTTTCATCTCAGAAAGTTATGCACAGTTGCATAACATGACTTTTTGTGATATGCCTACTCCTTTAGTAGTTCAGACTCCTGGTTCAAAGTGGTAAACCTCTAGAGTGAGCCATGATAATGAGATTCTTGTGGATAGGCTAGTCTTCCTAGCATCTTTGAAAGCCCTCAAGTCTTCGGACATCAATAACATTCTAGGCATTGATTGGATGAAAGCCCACTATGCTAAGATTGATACTCATACTAGGAATGTTCAACTTACACATCCATCGGGTGAGATAGTTAATGTCTCCACTTGAACAGCCAAGCACCAACTCTATTCCCTCAATGCTAGCCCTCTTCCAGAATTAGAAGATATTTCGGTAGTCCGTGACATTCCGGATGTCTTTCCAGAAGAACTGCTAGGAATTCCACCTGTCAGAGATGTTGAGTTTGTGATAGAGCTCATTCTAGGGACTGTCCCAATAGCCAGAAGACCCTATAAGATGGCACCCTTAGAACTAGCCGAACTTAAGATCCAACTCGATGAGGCTTTGAAGAAAGGTTTCATCTGTCCTAGTTCTTCTCCTTGGGCTTTTCCCGTCCTCTTCGTCAAGAAGAAGGATGGATCGGATCGGATGGTTGTGGATTATCGGCCAGTGAATTTGGTCACCATAAAGAACAAGTATCAGCTCCCCAGGATCAACGATTTGTATGATCAACTCGCTAGATCCTCTGTATTTTCTGAAATGGCTTTGAGGTTGGGATACCATCAAATCAGAATTAGAAACGGGGACATTCCAAAAATGGCTTTTGTTACTCGTTATGGCCAATACGAGTACACCGTCATGTCCTTCGGTTTAACCAATGCCCCAGCCACCTTCTCTCGCTTGATGAATTCGATCTTCATGCAGTATTTGTATAAATTCGTCGTGGTTTACCTCAATGATATACTCATCTACTCGAAGAACGAACAGGAACATGCCGAGCATCCAAGGCTGGTATTGATGAAACTTTGAGAGCATCGTCTGTATGCCAAATTCTCAAAAAGTGACCTATCTGGGCCACATGATCTCTGGTAAAGGTATTGTTGTTAATCCCGAGAGAGTTCAGGCCGTCCTTAATTGGACTCAACCTGAATTGGTTAAGCAAGTTCGGAGTTTCCTTGGATAGGCAAGCTATTGTCGCCGCTTTGTCGAGAATTTATCCAAGGTTGCGAAACCTCTGAGTGAACTCCTCAAGAAAGATAAAAAGTTCGAGTGGAATCCACAATGCGAGCACAGTTTTTAGGAATTGAAAAGACAACTGACCTGTGCTCCCGTTCTAGTGCCACAAGACTTCTCTAAGGACTATGTTATCTATTGCGACGCCTCGCGGCAAGGATTAGGTTGCATTCTCATGCAAGATCGTCATGTGATTGCATACGCATCTCGACAGTTGCGTCCACATGAGGATAATTATCCAACACATGGTCTTGAGCTTGCAGTTGTGGTCCATGCACTGAAAACCTGGCGACATTATCTTTTGGGTAATCGTTGTGAAATTTACACTGATCACCAAAGTCTAAAATATATTTTCACCCAGCCGGATTTGAATCTCAGGCAAAGACGGTGGGTTGAATTGATTACAGATTACGACTTAGGGATAACTTACACCCCGGGGAAAGCCAATGTCATGGCTGATGCACTAAGTCCTAAGTCTTATTGTAACAACCTGATGTGACAACAAGGTCAACCACTTCTCTATGAGGAATTTCGGAAGTTGAACCTTCACATTGTTCCTCAAGGATTTCTATCCAACTTGGTGGCGAAACCTACTCTTAAGGATCAAATTATAGCTGGCCAAAAGCGTGATAAGCGTATTTCCTAGATCCAAGAGAACCTCGTTAGCGGTATCACTAAGGAATTCTCTATTGATGATCAAGGTGTGGTGTTCTTCCAGAGCCGTTTGGTGGTTCCCAAGAGGCAACATCCTCGGCAGTTGATTCTTCAGGAGGCTCATGATTCTCCTCTTACAATTCATCCGGGTAGTACCAAGATGTATCAAGACCTACACCAGAGGTTCTGGTGGACTAGGATGAAGAGATAAATTGCTCAGTTCGTTGCCAATTGCGACGTTAGTCGTCGCGTGAAAGCAGAACATCAAAAGGCCTGCTAGCACCCTTCAACCTTCAGCTCTTCCTGAATGGAAATGGGATAAGGTCGGTATGGATTTCATTACCGGATTTCCCAGGACTAAGAGAGGGAATAATGCTATCTTTGTGGTCATCGACCGCCTTTCCAAAGTGGCTCATTTTCTTCTTGTTCAAGAGAGTATAACTGCTAGCCAGCTAGCGGAGTTATATGTTTCTCGAATAGTTTCTCTTCATGGTGTTCCATTGGCGATTAACTCAGACTGCGGAAGTATCTTTACTTCATGATTCTGGGAAAGTTTCCAAACCGCTATGGGGACTCGTCTATCCTTTAGCACTGCTTTCCAACCGCAATCAAGTGGTCAAGTTGAACGAGTCAATCAAATTCTCGAAGACATGCTCCGAGCTTGTGTTATATCCTTCGGTACGAATTGAGAGAAATGTCTTCCATTTGCCGAATTTGCTTATAACAATAGTTATCAATCAAGCTTGGGCAAAGCCCCTTTTGAAGTTCTCTATGGACGAAGGTGTCGAACACCTCTTAACTAGTCAGAAACCAGAGAGAGGCAACTCTTTGGCCCGGATATGATCCAGGATGCAGAGGAGCAAGTTCGCATTATTCGTGTAAAGTTGAAAATAGCCCAATCTCGTCAACAAAGCCAATATGATCGCCATCATAAGGCTGTGACCTATGAAGTTGACGAGAAGGCTTACCTTTGGGTTACACCTCTGAAGGGTACCCTTCGATTCGGTATCAAGGGCAAGTTGGCTCCTTGTTACATTGGACCTTTTAGCATTCTTGCTAAATGAGGAGAGGTTGCCTACCAATTGGAACTTCCACCGCATCTTTCCAAGGTTCATGATGTCTTCCACGTCTTGCAACTTAGGTGTTGCTTCTCAGACCCTGTCCATGAAGTAGACCATGAAGCGCTTGATCTCCAAGATAACCATACATATCGAGAATACCCTGTTCGTATTCTTGATCAAGCTGAGTGAACCACTCGGCGTCGGAACATCAAGATTCTCAAGGTTCAGTGGTCACACCATTCTGAAAATGATGCCACATGGGAAAGAAAAGATCGTCTTCGACTCGAGTACCCCGCTCTCTTACTGACGACTTTAAAATCTTGGGACGACATTCTTTTGAGTGGGGGTGAGTTGTCACATCCCTAGCTAGATATCATAGGATAGCATGTGTGTGCATCATATTTCAATTTTGCATCAACATGAAATGGGGATTAAAAGAAACCCCAAGCTCACATTGGAATCAAATTAATTAAAAGTTTGTGAAAACTCAACAAACTCAAAATGCCCATACAAAATGTTCACTATGTCTGATAAATATGGACATGAATATATCAGGGGACATTTTAAATATTTGAACAATTATAGCAATTTAAAAATAAATAATAAGGCCTCTGAAAATGCCAACAAAAGCATTATCATTACTTTATATTTCGAAATATCCTGAAACTTTCTATAGGAGTTTGAAATATTCAAACTTAATTATATTAAACTTTTGGGATATTTTATAAAAGCATTTGTTCCTGGAAAAGAAAAAAAAGAAATGTCAGAATTAGAAAACACAGAGAAAAAGAAAAGAAAAAAAGGAGGAAAGAGCCCAGAGGGGAGCCGGGCCAGCTGGCCCGTGCTAGTCATCCTTGTCCTCTTGCCAGGAGGACAGGGGCACGTGCTCGCCACGCGCGGGCACGCGCCCGGCCACCTCCTCCTTGCCTGGCTGCTACCTGGAGGCTCCCGAATGCGCCATGGCCCTCTTCTCCTCTCCCTCTCTCCCTGCGCTCTCTCTCTCTCGCTCACTTTCTCTCCCCTTGCTACCGCCATGGCCGAGCCCTGCTCGAGCTCGCCGCCGTCGCTCTAGCCGCCCCCTCGCCTCGCAGAGTAGCCACCAAGATCCGCTGCGACCCCCTCGTCCTCCCCGTGAAGCTAGAAGGCGCAAGGAGCCCCTCTACGCCGCGCCATCGCCGTTCCTCCCCGCCGGCCACCAGAGCCCCGCCTCGGCGTTTCGCCCCGTTTGGACCTTCCCCAACCTCGTCGTCGCCTCTGCTGGAACCGCGGTGAGCCGCTGGTGCTCCTCCCCCTTTCCCCCTTCTCTCCCGTGCCCTCTAGTGCCGTAGCCGGCCCTGCCCGACCTCCGGCCATCGCTGCCCTCAACGCCAACATCGATTCCGACCACCCCAACCTCTGGTTTAGGGCTAGATCGACACTCGCTCGAGCGTGGGTCCTCCCAGAGCACTCCGCAGTCCGTTTGGTCGCCGAAGCAGGGGTTCCGACCCCCTCCGCCGTCTCGGACGTCGCTGGTGACTCAACGCCGGCGAGTCAACCGGTGCTAACCACGGGGTTTGACCCCGGGTCAACTGGCAAGTGGGCCCGACCCTTTTAATTATAATTAGATTAAGAAAAAAATTAACTAACAAAATTAATGAACCTAATTAGTCACTGACCAGTGGGCCAAGTGTTAATTAAGTAATTAGGATTAGCTTTAATTCTCTGGTTAAGTGATTGAGTCACTTACATGGGGGCCCCACCCTGTATGGTTTGACCTGGGCTGGTCAGCCGACCTGCTAACGTCGTAGTGACGTTAGGCTGACGCCCTAATTCATTTTCTAGTTCTAAAATAATTCCAGAAAATGTTTAAAACTTCAGAAATTCATATAAATTAATCTGTAAATCAGATGAAAACAATTTATATATGAAAATTTATCAGAAAAATCTAATGAATCCAATAGTGCTATTACCATGCATGTTCGATCAAGATATGTAGATGAACATTGACATTTACTAATAGGCTAATATACATAATATGAAATGAAGAACGACTTAGAACCTATATTCAAACTCACTTCAAATTAACTTGGACAATAGTTGCATTAGCACATCCATACATGCTGCCATGTCATGATCATGCATCATATTGTTGCACTTGGGTGTATTGATTGCTATTTTTCTGCATTGTGGTAGGCCTTGCTTCTAAGGATACCTCCGAGTATTCCAACGACGGAGAGAACCTTCCCGCTACCTAGCAAGGCAAGCAACCCCCTTTGATCATTCTGATAACATCCCACTCTCTTGCTCCTTCTCTTGTTTATTGCATCAGGACAAACGTTCACTTGTCTGTCATACACGGTAGATGAACCTATTCTTTTGCATGACCTATCATTGTCACAGTAAATAGCTAAACCTTGCAACCTAGCATACCTGGTAGATGCTTGCGCCATGATGTGCTTAGCTTACTTTGCTTGCTATGCTTAGAGTTGTGTCAGGACTGATTCATCTGGTGATGAACTAGGGTGAAACAATGTTGTTCTCATGTGATAAGCTTATGATGAACCCGATTTGGTAAAGGTAGTGATCAGAGGTTATGTAGGAGTACATGGCGGGTTGTTTCATTGGGACCATTCCTAGGAACTGAGTTCTCTGTTTGTGATCCAAGACTAGATACTACCACGGGCTGGGCCCTGAAATATGACCCCGCTCGACGTATCAGTTGCTTAGTCCTTAGTCCAGGAGTTGCAAGTAGTTTCTGGTGTTTATAGCATGCTGGAGGCCGTGCGTAGCGCTGACCCTAGGGGTGGGTCACGACGTGGTAGGCAGTGGCACGGTGTACCAAGGGCCAGACGATTGGTGGGCTTGGGAACCCTACGCACATCGTTTGGGGCTATAGCGGAAACTTCGGCCGGACTTTCGTGCGGGCTCAGTCTCAAATAGGCGATACCCTGGACTAGAGGTCTTGTGTGATTGACAGTCGTGGCCGACTCCCTCCCTGGGCTTCCCCTTGAAGGTTGCCGAGGTGCACGGTTTGATGAGCACACAACGATAAGTGGCAAGAGCGTGTGTGAAGAAGTACACCCCTACAGGGTATGAAACTATTCGAATAGTCGCGTCCCCGGAGATGGACTACTTGGAAAGCTTATGCTGTTCATAGATAATCAAATGGATACTTATAAAAATATCAAGACAAGTGTGAGTACCGTGGATGGCACTCTCCCAGGAGAGGGAAGTGAATCCATGGTGGTGTATTGTCATGGAGTTAGTGGCCTCATGTGCGATATATAAAATTTAAACAAAGAGTTAAAATTGTGTAGTGTATGTTAGCCATGAATCAAAGCTGGCATTGCTGCATAAACTCCACCACTCCCCTTGTTGATACATGAGCATGAATAGACTGGGTCTGTTCGAAAGACTTATTGAGTACGTTTGTACTCATGTTTGCTTAATAAATGTTGCAGATGAGACCCAGGACCCATCAGGTGGGTTTTATCTGGAAGTCAGCGATGCCGAATAGCTGGTGTCCTAGCTACAACCTTATACCCTATGGCGGGCTATAGATAGTCATGCCATGTGCCTTTTTACCCTTTCATCTGTCTATACTCAGACAGCTTTATGCTTCCGCTTGGTTTGTATGAACTTGTTTGTATGACTTGAGTGTCGGGTCATGTGACCCCTATCTGTAAGAACATATTATGCAAGGCTCGTTTGAGCCTCTTAAATAAAAGTTGTGTTGTCGTATGGTTATGTTGTGATGCCATAGTTGTATCTATGCATATCGGGCATGTCGTGCATACGTGTGACATGCAACGGTATGTATGGGATCCGACACCTAGTCGTGTGCCTTTAGTAGTACTCTTTACGGGAAACTGCCTCTTTGTGCTTCCATCGAGCCATGGTAGCTTGCTACTGCTCTGGACACATTGATTGACCGGCATGTATCCTTCTTTGCTGTCGTGTCTGTCCCTTCGGGGAAATGTCTAGCGGTGTAATGGAGTCCCTGTAGCCTGCTACGACTCGTCTACGTGCAGTGATGACATTTATGTCCCTTGGCGTAATGGACTCCTTGTAGCTTGCTATGACTCATCTACACATGCTTGAGGCCGACACCTGCATTGTTGGGTTACGTATGCATGTTTCCGTACGGATGTGCGTCATGTCGGCCCGGGTTCTCTGTCGTTTGATTGCCAGCGACATGTTCACATACGTGAGCCAAAAGACGCAAACAGTCCCGGCTAAGGTAAGGCTGCAGCCGTGGAGCTTACCGTGTGTGAGGCCGCAAAGTGATGTGATATGATACAGTCTGGATTCATATGACTTCAGATCGGGGTCCCAAGAGGCGTCGTATGTCTTGATCCCATTATCACAGGCTTCTTGCAATTCATCCTTAAGCGGTTTCATGTACACATTCATATTCTTCCCAAGATATTTGGGCCCTGGAATTATCAACGTCAAGAAAATGTTCTTTCTTTTCATAATCTCTCTGGGGGGAGATTCAGTGGAATGACAAATACAGGCCAACAACTGTATTGTGCTGCCGTCATACCATACACATTGAACCCATCCGTGCTGATGGCAACTCGAGGATGCCTTGGATCTGACGCTTTATCCTTATGTAATTTATCGAAGTGCTTCCACGCAAAAGTGTCTGAAGTGTGTCCCAACATTGGATTCCCATCTGCATCTAGTTCTGTTCTTTTGCCCAATTTATGCCACGTCATCTGTCTGGCCGTCTCTTCGACCATGAAAACACGTTGAAGTCTTGGTATGATTGGCAGATACCGAAAAACATTAAAGAGGATTTTGGTCTGACTCTTATAACCCATACCGTTGTCTACCAAAACATACGTGGTAGCATTGCAAATGGGGCAATAGTTCAAGCCCGCATACTCAAGCCTAAATAAGGCACATCCATTCTCATAGGCATCTATCTTCTCATAGGGCATCTTAAGCGCATGTAGGATTTTGTCCGACTGGTACAGGTTTGGTGGCAATACACGGACTTTGGGTAGAAAGTGTCCAAATATCGTCATCATCGTGTCGTATCATTCTTTGCCTAGGTTGAACTGAGCCTTCAGGGCCATTACTTGCGTGATGGCATCCAGCTGACAAAGTTCAGTGTGCTCATGGATAGGACGTTTTGAAGACTCCAACATTTCATAAAAGGCCTGTGCAGATTCCTCCATCTCATCATCCGAATCCCGAGCATCATCAAAGTCTTGCACCATGTCTTCGATCCCGGCACCATGCTCGTCAGTGCAACGATGAACCACCTTAGCTCTGGCACGTTGGCAGACTCACCATGAAATGTTCAGACCGTATAATTAGGCGTAAAACCTCACTTCTGCAGGTGTTTGACCATTTCAAACTCTGACTTCTTATTACAGTTGTCGCAATCGACACAAGGGCACCAGGTTGTTTTCTGTCCATTTGCAAATGCGACTCTCACAAACTCGTCAGTTTTTGTTATCCATTAACGGGTCATGTCTTTCTGACTAGTGTGACCGGTGTACATCCACCCACGAACACTCATCTTGCCTAGCTACTGGACACACAAAAAATATATACATAATTCAGCAAACCATATTCATCAGTTAATAGAGTTTGTCAGTTTTATTACGTCGATGCAACCTAGACGCTAGTCGGTAAAGATAGGTCCTAATCCCACCCGAGTATGTGTAGATTGGGTACGTTTTCCCATGCTCTGCTTCGGATCCGACGCACAACTTCGGCAGCACCTCCCCGCTATTCTCCTGATACACGTCTCGGCAATAAGCAGAGAGGATGTGTACCCGGAGAACAACAGGGAGGCACCGACGAAATTCTGCATCGGATTCGGAGCATAGCATAGGGAAAATGAACCCAATCTACACATACTCGGGCTGTCCACGGATAATGTTGGACAATTTGAAAGAATCACGGTTATAAATATGCTAATGAATGCATATTTATAGATGCAACCCTTTCGAATGGGAGACGCATAGTGGTCACGCATACTGATGATTGAAGACACCTATAGCTAGCAAGTTTCATCGGCACGAAGCCGGAACAAAGGAAATGAAGGGGGGCAAGAGGAGATGTCATTTGTGCTCACCCACAAACGCAGGGGCAGAGCTCGTCAAACGCACGGGGAGGTCGTCGAACACCAGACCCTCGCATCGATGAAACAACTACACATTTAAATCCACCTGATCAACATAAATATGATGTTCTGTATAACAAAATAGAAAAATATATGGCCTAACTCATAATTCACAAATATATGACCCGTCGGCCTCTGGACGGCCAAAGAGCACCTTTTTCGGGATCGGGGAGTCAGGGGTGTCGTGTTGGGGTCGAGGTGTCAGGGGTGTTGTGTCGGGGTAGGGTTGCTGTGTTGGGGTCTGGGGTGCCGTGTAGGGGTGTCGGGGTGTCATGTCAGGGTCGGGGTGTCGGTGGTGTCGGGGGTCGGTGGCATTGGCGGTCGGGGGTCGATGGTGTCGGTGGTGTCGGTGGTCGGGGGGCGATGGCGTCGGTGGTCGGGGGTCCGGGGCATCGGGGGTCGGTGGCATCACGGGTCGATGTCGTCGGAGGTTGGGGGTTAGTGCCGTCGGAAATCAGGGGCTCTTCTCTTCTTCTTCTTCTTCTTCTTCTTCTTCTTCTTCTCCTTCTTCCCCTTCTTCTTCTTCTCCTCTTCTCCTCCTCATCTTCTTCTTCTTCTTCTTCTTCTCCTTTTCGCACTAACCTAATAAACCTAAACTAACACTAACCTAATTAAAACTAACCTAATAAACCTAAACTAAGATTAACCTAACTATCACTAACCTAAACTAACACTAACCTAATTAACATTAACCTAATTAACACTACCCTAATAATATAATCTATACCTAAACTAAAAAAAAGAGGAGGGCAAAGAGCTTACCACAGGGGGCAGGGCAGGGGGCGTCAGGGAGGGTTTGGGGGAGGGCCGGGGAGGGGCGGGGAGCACCGGGGAGGCCCGAGGAGCACCGGGGGCCGTAGGGCCGAAGGGTGCGCAGGGGGCTGTAGGGCACCGGCCGGGCCGGTGGGGAAGAGAGCGCGGGCGGTGGGTGGCGCTGCCGGGAGATGGGCGGCGGTGGCGAAGCGGCAGACGGTTCCAGGGCGGTGAGGCGTAGGGGAGCCGGGCGTGTGGCGGCGGGGGTGACAGGGCGGCGGTGGCACCAGGGGGCGGTGGGCCGGTGAGGCGGCGGGGTGGTGGGGCGACGGGGCGGTGGCGGGCGCACGGTGGGCGGCAGGGAGGAGAGGGGGAGAAACAAAGATCAAGAGAGAGAGGCGGGCCGGGGTGGGGCGCTGTTGTTAGTTAACCCCCCTCTTTTCCGTCTGCTAGCGGACGGCAAAGGAAGCTTGCCGTCCGCTAGCAGACAGGAAACAGAGGGGCCATTAGGTTAAGTTCTAAGAGGCTTGTCAATGGGGCCCCCTCCCTCTTTGCCGTCCGCTAGCTGATGGCAAACCTCCTTTGCGATCCGCTAGCAGCCGGCGAAGAGTGGCTGATGGCAAAGCCACCCTTTTCCGTTCGGTAGCTCTTTGCCGTCCGTTTTTGGCTAGCTGATGGCAAAGCCACTCTTTGTTGTCCGCTAGCAGACGGCAAAGATGTGGCAGATGGCAAATCTTCTTATTCCAGTATTGCATCTTTATCAAGATTTATATTGGAAAACAAAGATTCAATAGGAGTCACATCAATCACTTTAAGATCTTCATCAATATTATCACGAGAACACACCTTTACAAGCATTCACGCTTAGCACGTATTCTAGCGGTTCTTTCCTTACACTCATCAATACAAATTCTCATAGCTTTTAAAGACTCATTAATATCATGCTTGGCTGGAATAGATCTAATTTTTCAAGAATCAATCTCAAGAGATATTCTATCAACGTTCCTAGCCAAATCATCAATCTTGAGCAATTTGTCTTCAATCATAGTATTGAAGCCTTTTGCATATTGATGAATTCTTTAATATCATTCTCGAGACCAGAGGGCATCTTATTATAGTTTCCATAATAATTTATGTAGGAATTACTATAATTATTAGAGGAATTACTAGGAAACGTCCTAGCATTGAAATTACCTCTATAAGCGTTATTACCAAAATTATTCCTACCAACAAAATTAACATCCATAGATTCATTATTATTTTCAATCAAATAAGACAAATGCATATCATTAGGATCAATAGGAGCACTTTTACTAGCAAACAATTTCATCAATTCATCCATCTTTCATTCAAAGTATTAATCTCTTGAATAGCATGCACCTTTTTACTAGTAGGAGATCTTTCGGTGTGTCATTGAGAGTAATTTTCCAAAATATTATCTAGGAGTTTAGTACCTTCTCCTAATTTTATTTCCATAAAAGTACCACCTGTGGCGGAATCTAAGAGATTCCTAGAAGCAAAATTTAGTCCAGCATAGAAAATTTGTATAATCATCCATAAACTCAAACCATGTGCGGGGCAATTCCTCATCATAAGTTTCATCCTCTCCCAAGATTGTGCAACATGCTCATGATCAAGTTGCTTAAAATTCACTATATCGTTCCTACGGGAGATGATCTTAGCGGGCAGAGAGTACATTGAAATAAAAGCATCTTTACACTTATTCCATGAATCAATACTATTTTTAGGCAAAGATGAAAACCAAGTTTTAGCACGACCTCGTAGTGAGATCGGGAATAGCTTAAACTTAACAATATCATCATCCACATATTTCTTCTTGTGAATATCACACAACTCAACAAAATTATTTAGATGGGACACGTCATCTTCATTAGCAAGGCCAGAAAATTGTTCTTTCATAAGAAGATTGCACAAAGCAGCACTAATTTCATAAGATTCCGCATTAGTGGCGGGAGCAATCGGAGTACTAACAAAATCATTGTTATTTGTATTGGAAAAGTCACACAACTTGGTATTCTCTTGACTCATCGTGACAAAGCAAGCAATCTAGCACACAAGCAAACAAAAAGACTAAAGAAAAAGGGTGAATAAAAAGGCAACTCTTTTTGGAAAATCATTTTAGAAGTGGGGGAGAGGAAAACAAGAGGCAAGTGGCAAATAATGTAAATGCAAGAGATGAGTTTGGGATGGGTACTTCGTAGGCTTGATGAAGATCTCCCCGGCAATGGCGCCAAAAATTGGTAAGTTGACGGGAGAGTTCTTATCCTGACTTGCTATGTATCTCCCCGGCAACGGCGCGAGTAATCCTTCTTGCTACTTCTCGAGCATGCGTTGGTTTTCGTGAAGAGGAACGGGTGATGCAGCAAATTAGATAAGTATTTCCCTCAGTTGTTGGGAAGCTAGGTATCGATCCAATAGGAGATACAAGCAAGTCCCAGTAAATGTGCCTACACAAAGAATCAAACACTTGCACTCAATGCTATAAAGGGGTTGGGAATCCCTTCATGGTTACTTGCAAGGATTAGATCTGATAGAGATAAATGTAAACGAGAATGGAAATTAAAAGGTAAATAAATTGCAGAAAAGTATTTTTGGTATTTTTTGTTTATAGAACTAAAAATAAATTATGGAAAGTAGACCCAGAGGCCATAGGTTTCACTAGAGGCTTCTCTCATGATGGCAAGTATTACGGTGGGTGAACAAATTACTGTCAAGCAATTGATAGAAAAGCAAATAATTATGAAGATATCCAAGGAAATGATTATGAATATAGGCATCACGTCTGTGTCAAGTAGACCGAAACGATCATGCATCTACTACTATTACTCCACACATCGACCGATTCCTGCCTGCATCTAGAGTATTAAGTTCATGAAGAACAGAGTAACACATTAGGTAAGATGACATGATTTAGAGGGATAAACTCAAGCAATATGATGAAAACCCCATCTTTTTATCCTCGATGGCAACAATACAATACGTGCCTCGCTACCTCTACTTTGTCACTGGGTGAGGACACCGCAAGATTGAACCCAAAACTAAGCACTTATCCTATTCCAAGAATTACCAATCTAGTTGGCCAAACCAAACCAATAACTCGAAGAGACTTGCAGAGATATAAAATCTTGCATATAAGAATTCAGAAAAGACTCAAATAATATTCATACATGATCTGAACATATACCCACAATTCATCAGATCTCGACAAACACACCACAAAAGAGTATTACATCGGATAGATCTCCATGAAGATCATGAAGAACATGGTATTGAAGAGCAAAGAGAGAAGAAGCCATATATCTACTAGCTATGGCCTGAAGGTTTGTGGTGAACTACTCACGCATCATCGAAGGGGCAATAGAGTTGATGTACATGCCCTCCGTGATCGAATCCCCCTCCGACAGATTACCAGAAAAGGCTCCAAGATTGGATCTCTCATGAACGGAGACTATCGATGGAGAAAAAGTGTTTTTGTGGCTCCCTCTGGTATCAGGGAATATTTGTAAATTTATAGGCCGAGAAATAGGGTTAGGGGAGCTTCCCGGGGCCCACAAGCCTGGGGGCGTGCCCTACCCCCCCTAGGCACGCCCCTGTGGCTTGTGGCCACACGGCGGCTCTCCCGCCTTCATCTCCAAGTCTCCTGGGTTGCTTCTTTGCCAAGAAAAATTATTCTAAAGATTTTATTCTATTTGGACTCCATTTAATATTCCTTATCTGCAATACTCAAAAACAAGGAAAAAACAGAAACTAGCACTAGGCTCTAGATTAATGGGTTAGTCCCAAAAATAGTATAAAATAGCATATTAATGCATATAAAACATCCAAAACAGATAATACAATATCATGGAACAATTAAAAATTATAGATATGTTGGAGACGTATCAGAGCGCCCGGCGCCCTTCTAGTCTCACTCTAGGCCCTTGTGGGACTATCAGGTTAGCGTCGACAACCTCAGGCTTCGGTCCGCACCCATAACCCTTGAGGAGTTGGGCAGGGCTGTGGCAACCCTACTCAATGGCGACCCCGGCGATATTCCCGGGGCCTACGCCCCACTGTACCGTCGCCATGACGCGACCGCTTTTCTTGCCAGGCTACCCTCCTTTGATGAACGGGGGCTCTCCCTAGTCGATGGCCTTGGCTCCCCCGTGACTATGTCCTCCAGCGATACCTCAAGAAGGGAGGATTCGGAGACGACGTCGGACGGGACCCGACAAGGGTGTCCCCCCTGTCGTAGAGCTTGCTCCTTCACGATCTTGAGGCGACGATGATGCTGGTGAAGTTTCTGCCGGGGGCTCTACGCATCCCGCCAACGTTCCCAGGGAGCTCGCAGCAGCCCTTTCTGCCATGCGATACATCTGCCAGATGAGCCCAGGAAGTGAGGGGCCGAGTCTCCTTCGATGCACCCTGCCTCAGCGGGCATGGTGGTTGAGGTGCCGCCCTTGCCCCCGTTGGAGTTGCAGCCTGCGGGTCAGGTGGGAGAGGCCACTGCGATCCCTCTGGCGATGGTGTGTCGCATGGTGCCCCTATCCCCCACTAAGGCGGTGCCCTCACCGAGGGGGCCAAGGCATCACCATCATCAGAGCAGAGGGGAAGAGGAAGAGGGTCGACGTTGAGGAGTAAGTACCCGCTTCAACCTTGCCTGCCCTTCGGGCTTCGGTGTTAATGATTATTCCTTTGCTTGGCGACCAGGAATGTCCTCGCGTTGAAGATGGGGAACAAGAAGGCGGGCGTCAAGCCAAAGGCATCCTCCAACGCTACGCCTGCTCTCATCATGTCGAGGCCACCCGACAAGGTGCCCGCGGGTGAGAGGGCGAAGGCTCGCGAGCCAACCTAGCTGGCCACCGTCGCGAAGCCCTTGGAGCCCCCGATGCCCATTGGTGTGCTCACTCCTATTCCTGAGGGCGTGCTAGTGCCGCTATCCGGAGGGCCAGCCCCCGAGGGCTAGCCACCCATCGATCGATCTGCATTCGTTTAGCCCTTGATCGTTGAGCGGCCCCGGATCCTCCTGCACCTCGTGATGCCGTTTCCCAGGAGGCACCGCCTACGGTCATGCAGGCTACTCCTCTAGAGGGGGCCTTGGTGCCCCCGTCGCATGGGCTTGACATCCTAGATGAAGTTCGGGATGCCCTCGTGGGTGCTAACGATCTCCTCGTGGGCGGGATACTGGGGCTCCTTTCTTGGTGGCTTCGGGCCAATGCCTCTATCATGGCATCCTCCGGCTAAGCCAACTCCGCCGTGGCGAGGAGCGAGAAGGAGGCTGCATCGGCCAAAGCGTCCCTTGAGGCGGCGCTAGCTGGCGCGGCGTCTGCTGAAGGGCGCCACAACAAGGTGCAATCCCGCTTGAAGCTCCTTCAGGAAGAGAAGTCCGCGCTCGAGGAAGAACTGTGTGGGTAGCGGAAGGCTCTCGAGACCTGCAAGGCCCAACTCGCCGGCCGATACTCTGAGTTGTCCCAAGAGAAGGCTGATGGTGCCACGGCGCGGGGGCGCCTGGACGCACAGGAGAAGGAGGCAGCCCTGGAGAGAGCCTGTCTCGAGGCTGCAGAAAAGGCTTTAGCTGAAGGCGAGAGGAAAAGGGCCACGGAGCTCAGTGCCCTTCCCCCATCGAGCTCAAGATTCGCTGAGCGCTCCATTCCCTCTGTCGGGAAGGGTTTGAGGAACCCCTGGTTGCTCCAGAGAGCAACTTCGTGGAGCTTGCTTCGAGGATCGTCGAGGCACTGGAAGGCGCCATCCCCAAGGTGAAAGGGGTCTTGGACAACGAGTGTCGCGGCCTCTATTCTGAAGTCGCGACGCGCATGTTCATCCATCTTCACCTCCATGAGCCAGGGTTCGACTTCGACTCCGTGATCCGCCCGGTCGCTCCCGAGGTCCGCGGCAGCACTGCGGAAGCAGCGAAGGCTGTCGTAGAGGTTCACCCGCATCACGGTTCAGCCGCCCCCTAAAACTGTAGAAGTAAGTGGTCAGGATTACGATGCCGGTGATGTCGATGACGAGTTCTCTGTGGACGAGGCACGCGGCGGCGAAGGATCCTCCTTATTCCTCTTCCATGTTTCCTTCCTGCACCATTCGACATGCCTCTTGGAGGCGTTAAACTAGTTGTATTCGCAAAAACTTTTAATGTTTGTAATAATTGTCAAACTGCATGATTGCCCTCTTTGCGTTGTTCCCTTCTTGCTTGTTGTGGTGCTCTGCGTCGATAGGGCCTGGCCCTGCGCATACCTCAGCTACCGTTGGTGCCAAGCGGATCAGCAAGGATGGTCCCAAGGGGTGAGGGGCTACAGGGCTAGTGAGGCCCGTGAGTGGCGATGCTGAGGAGTCCCCCTTGACGTACGAGCAGCCCTCATGAAGGGAACATGGTGAAGATAGGTTTAGCTTGGAAATTTTGAACACCTTATGCTGTGCATCGACAGGGCCTAACCCCATGCATACCTCAGCCGTCGTTTGGGCCGACCGGATCACCAAGGACGGTCCCAAGGGGTGAGGGGCTACGGGGCAGTAAGGCCCCTGAGTCGTGATGCTTAGGGGTCCCCCTTGACGTACGAGCTCCAGCGCCATCCTTAATGTTTTGAGTCTGAGCGCACTGAGCTCTGCGTCGGTGGGGCCCAGACCACGCATACTTGAGATGCCGTTGGGACCGACCGGATCACCAAGGACGGTCCCAAGGAGTGAGGGGCTATGGAGTCAGTGAGGCTCCTGAGTCACGATGCTTAGGAGTCCCCCTTAACATACGAGCGGCTCCCATACCTTTCCTCGCCAGCTTTTCTTGAGAGGGGCGCGTGAAGACCAGGTTTGGCAGACCTGGGAAGGTGGCGAGTACCAGGCCCGGCCCGGTAGTAGCACCCATGCAGCCCCTCACACGTACATCCCAGGGAATGCAGCGAGGCGGGGCCATAAGCAGTCTTCCTTAGGTTGGATGCGACAGGTGGGGTGCTCTTAGTTGTTTATCCCCAGCACTGGGCATAGGGCTTACACATTGCCTGGGCATAGCCATTGGTGGGCAGTGTTGACTTCTCCGCCAGCATGGAGCTCTGGCTTCCACATTGCGTGGGCATAGCCATTGGTGGGCAGTGTTGACTTCTCCACCAACACTGTGTTGTGGCTGCCACATTGCATGGGAGGGAACCCCTGCTCGTCCTCGGGGGGCTCCGAGCATGTACATCCCATTGAGTTCATACACGTGGCTGTCACGGTAGAACTGGGATGTGTATCTGGGAGCTCACTGATGACCCACAAGTATTGGGGATCTATCATAGGCCTTTCGATAAGTAAGAGTGTCGAACCTAACGAGGAGCAGAAGGAAATAACAAGCGGTTTCCAGTAAGGTATTCTCTATAAACAATGAAATTATCAGTAACATATAGTTTCGTGATAAGATAATTCGTAACGAGTAACAAGTAACAAGTGTAGCAAAGGTGCAGCAAGGTAGCCCAGTCTCTTTTCTAGCAAAGGACAGGCCTCGACAATCTCTTATATATAGCAAAGCGCTCCCGAGGACACATGGGGATTTTTGTCAAGCTAGTTTTCATCATGCTCATTTGATTCGCGTTCGTTACTTTGATAATTTGATATGTGGGTGGACCAGTGCTTGGGTGCTGCCCTTACTTGGACAAACCTCCCACTTATGATTAACCCCTATCCCAAGCATCCACAACTATGAAAGAAAAATTAGGGTAAATCTAACCATAGCATGAAACATATGGATCCAAATCAGCACCTTACGAAGCAACGCATAAACTAGGGTTTAAGCTTCTGTCACTCTAGCAACCCATCATCTACTTCTTACTTCCCAATGCCTTCCCCTAGGCCCAAATAATGATAAAGTGTTATGTAGTCGATGTTCACATAACACCACTAGAGGAGAGACAACATACATCTCATCAAAATATCGAATGAATACCATATTCACATGATTACATATAACAAGACTTATCCCATGTCCTCAGGAACAAACAGAACTACTCACAAAGCATGTTCATGTTCAAGATTAGAGGAGTATTAATTATCATAAAGGATCTGAATATGATCTTCCACCAAGTAAGCCAACTAGCATCAACTATAAGGAGTAATCAGCACTACTAGCAACCCATAGGTACCAATCTGAGGTGTTGAGACAAAGATCGGATACAAGAGATGAACTAGGGTTTGGAGAGGAGATGGTACTGATGAAGATGTTGATAGAGATTGACCCCCTCTCGGTGAGAGGATCGTTGGTAATGACGACGACTTCGATTTCCCCTCCGGGAGGGAAGCTTCCTCAACAGGAACGCCCTGGCGGAGCTCTAGATTGGTTCCGCCTAAGTTCCGCCTCGAGACGGCGGCGCTTCGTCTCGAAAGCTCTCTTTTGATTTTTTTTTCCAGGTCAAAATGCTTCATATTGGAGAAGATGGGCATCGGAGGAGTCATAAGGGCCCCACAAGTCTACTAGGCGCGTCTAGGGGGTGGCCACGCCTAGGAGGCTTGTAGCCTTCTAGTGGCCCCCCTCTGGTTGATTCTTGCGCCAGTATTTTTTACTAATTCCAAAAATATTATCCGTAAATTTTCAGGACTTTCGGAGTTGTCCAGAATAGGTATCTCAGATTTGCTCCTTTTCGAGTCCAGAATGCCAGCTGCCGGCATTCTCCCTCTTCATGTGAACCTTTTAAAATAAGAGAGAAAAGGCATAAGTATTGTACCATAACGTGTAATAACAGCCCATAATACAATGAATATCAATATAAAAGCATGATGCAAAATGGACGTATCAACTCCCCCAAGCTTAGACCTTGCTTGCCCTCAACCGAAAGCCGAGATCGATGAATAATATACGAGCATGAGGGCATCATGATCAACTTTAGAACATCAATACTCATTGTATGAGATTCTTCATACTAGAGTAACAATTCATTCACAATATAATGTATGAATCAAGAACTCTATTCGCAACCAACAAACTGTGATGTCAGTCATTGAAGCAATTGACAATTTATCATAACATCGGAAAGAGTCAATATAAGAGCTTGTAAAGCAAATCCACATACTCAATCATCTTTTAGTCTTTCGCAATTGCTAGCACTCACGCAGTACCCACAAGCTCAAAGCTTCAATTGAACACAGAGAAAGATGGGGGCTTATAATTTTGCCTCCCAACTATTCACCTCAAGGGTGATGTCAACAATAATAACAGATGATCACCCACATTCGAGTGGATATATAAGTCTAGATCATTACCCAACACATAATGCTTGCCAAGAGAGACGGAATATAGGAAGTGGTGAAGATCGCCATCACTTTTGCATAAAGGTAAATACTAGAAAATAAAAGTAAAGTAACAGATAGGCCCTTCGCAGAGGGAAACAGAGGTTGCCATGCGCTTTTTTCTATTTTTGGATGCACAAACTCTTAACGCGGAAGAAGGCTGCATTTTATTGCCCTTTGTGATAGCAACCTTTATTATGCAGTCTGTCGCTTTTATTTCTTCAGTATCACAAGTTCGTAGAACGCTTATTTCCCTTACAATAAAGTATCACACATATTTAGGAGCAATTTTTATTGCCTTATTGCATTGATGACAACTTACTTGTAGGATCTTATTCAATCATTAGGTAGGTATGGTGGACTCTCATGGCAAAACAGGGTTGAGGTGTTTGGATGCACAAGTTGTATCTCTACTTGGTGCAGAAGGTTGGCTAATATGAGGTGGAAGCAAGGACGACATGTTGGAGGATCCAAAACCATATACCTTCCATCCAGATGCAAGAAAACATAACCTATTATGTTGTCTTCCTTGTCCAACATCAACTTCTTGGCATGTAATATTTTAATTGCACCAATGACCAATTACAATGGTTGTTAACTCCGAACAAATTTCAATCACCAAACTTTTTATATGTGAAGATATTACTCCCCATAAGATCACTGTGTATTCTATATGCTTTTGTTCTAATATACTTTATTGCTTTCAAGAGCATAGTGATCAACCAAAGCCCCCTCATAAAAACTAATTTTTATTATATAACTCTTGGACTTGCTTACATAATGAGAGCAAAAGGAAAAACTAAAAGGTAGATCATACTAAAAACTTTTATTATACCAGATCAAAGCAAAAAAAGGATGAAAATAGGAAATATAAAAACAAAAAGGAGAAAGGAAACAAGGTGTGGTGTGATACGATACTGGGACACCTCCCCCAAGCTTGGCACAAGCCAAGGGGAGTGCCCATACCCATGTATTCAGGTGTCCTTCTTCGGGGTTGATAGTGGTTGAGATGTTGAGGAGGTTGGAGGCTTGTACTCCGTCTTCCAAATCATAGGATCACCATCGTAAAAAGATGAACAAGTCTCCGGAATACTCAAATCTGCAGCCAAACTCATTCTCTTAAATATGTATTCATACTCACAGTTTTGGTTGTGCAGATCATAGAGCTGGGCTTGGAGATGCTCAATTTTCTCGTAAAGCTTGAAGATGTGCTCTTCGATCTCCATGGTGTACAACTTGTGTTTACGGGTAAACTCTAAGATCATCATATGATTGGCATTGAGTCCACGCTCCACCATCGCTTGGCACTTGAAGACTTGCTGCTCCATTGCCTCGAGCCTTGTTTCCATGCTTCCAGTCTTCTTTGGCCCCTCAACGTCACAGATGTGCAGCACCCCCTCACGCATGTCAATGGTTTGAGGGTGTTGCATCACCTCCGCAAGATAAGGGTTGATGACCTTCTCGAAAAACTTGTCCTTCGGAGCACCGGAGGACACCAAGACAATCTAAATTTGTTGCGAAAACAACTCAAAACAAAAATAGGAGGTATTGTCATGATACGAAAGTCGAAACATTCGGGAGATTACATAATGAATTTTTGCAGACCCGAAGGAGTGTTCCACAAGAAAATGGAGTCCGAGGGGCGCACAGGGTGGTGACAAGCCCCCTAGGCACGGCTAGGGGGTGGCCATGCCCAGCAGGCTTGTCGCCTCCCCGTGCATCCTTCAGACTGCTTTTTATTTTCCTAGTTTTTTAAATATTCCAAAAATGAATAAAATTGCTACTGGAAAACTTTTGGAGTCGGTTTACCTACTGTCGTGGATTTATCACGGCAGATGTCTGGGTGAACAGACTTGGATTCGAGGCCATCGCTAATGGGGTGGACTCAAAAGGGTTGATCGGGACGAAAGACATGGATTTACCCAGGTTCGGCCCCTCAAATCGAGGTAATAGCCTACATCCTGCTTGTGTTTGTAGTGCTTGTGTATCGATTACTAGGAGCTAGAAGCTTGACCTAGTTCTTGATCACTTGTCCCCTAAGTCGCCCCGGGTCTGCCTTTATATAGGAGGTCAGGACCACCGGGTCGCTACAATTGTTAATCGAGTCTTATTGTATGTCCGAGTCTCTCTCTATCTTCTTGTCCAAGCTGTCTTTGAGACGGCTTACATGCCCGGGTCTTCTCCATCCGGGCCATCGTACGGCCCACACCTTGAGCCGCCTATCTTCCTGGGCCACCAGTCTTACGGCTCAACCTTGGGCCAGCTCACGAGCCAGCAACATGACCCGGAGCCTCCAGGGCGGGTCATATTGCGGGGTTATATCCCCAATATTAGGCCCAGGTTGAATTGAGCTAGCTCACTTCATCCTTCTCTTTTTATTTTGGCGAGTCACCCAAAAATGACCCGGCGTGACGTCATGAGATTTGTTGACGTACCACTGAATCTTTCATTAACTGTTATCCCAAGAATCGAGGCGTCCGCCTCGGTCAAACTGTGTCATCGCCTGGATTTTCGCGCCATCGTCATTCCGTTTTTAAATATGACCCATGCGGGTCGAAGCCTTTCACTCTTCCCGCTGACGCCTCTTCTTATTTTTCCTGTCGCCGCCGCTCCAGTGTCCTTGTCGTCCAGCGCCGTCTGCGTAGCTACACCGACCGGGCCGCTGCATCACCCTGATTCATACTAGAGATCTTCCGCCTCCGCCGCGACATCTCCGGTGAGTTCTCCTTCTTCTTAGATCGCCCACCACCATAGTAGGGTTTCACCGGGGGCTCCGCCACCGCCGCTCGGGCTCCGCCACCGCCATCACGAGTATATCTCGATGCCGTTGGCACCTTTAGATTGCGCTCTCGCCTTGCTGCCGCGCGCGGGCCGGCCGTGCGTAATGCGTGGACCGCGATGGCTTCGGTCCATTTTCTTTTCTTCCGCTGTTCATCACTAGGTCAGGATTAAAATCCTTTTCTCCGCTTTTGTAGATCCGTAGCCATAGTAGTAGTTTGCGGAATCTGTTTTTTAGGACTTAGCCGATTTTTTATCTTCCTTTCCTCTGTTGAGTCGCTAAGCTTCTCCGGCTCTCGTCAGCCGGGTCTTTCCACATTATCCATAGAACCCTTAAACCTGTAAGCCGTCATAAATATTTGCTTGCGCTTGACTCATCATGCCCTTTGCCTTGCACAGTATTTAAGCTGCCAATATGTATCGTGCGTCCAACTCATGCAACTGGGTTGGTTCTTGCATTACGGAGGAGTGCTTAACAGATTATGTTGAAGCGGGTACTCTCCCTCCCAAAGAGATCCTCAACTAGCGGGTTCCGGGTAAAGAGACCCAACCTTCTCCCCAAAAAGGAGAGATAGTAGTCTTCACTGATCACATCGATCGAGGGTTCGTGCCGCCCGGCTCTAAGTTTTTCCGGGATGTTCTTCATTTGTATAAGCTGCATCCTCAAGACTTGGCCCCCAACTCTATTTCAAATATATGCAACTTCCAAGTGCTCTGCGAGGCTTATCTGCAGTCCAGGCCGTCTATGGGGTTCTTTCGGGAGTTCTTTTATGCCAACCACCAAACCGAAATGAAGGGCGGTCCAAGTCTGGAGCTTGGAGGGATCTCTATTCAGGGATGCAGAGACATCATTTTTCCGGCTATGCAAATGCCGAGTCACCCAAAGGACTGGAACAAAACCTGGTTCTACTACAAGGATACCTCTCCTCAGGGTGAATGCCCCTTGCCGGGCTATCGTCCTTCCCGACTCAAGACAGATTCAGAGCTTTCGGGCCGGCTCTCAGCCTCAAAGCGTGCCATATTTGTACCGGCTCATGCCAAGCTCAAGGCGCTCATGGCCAATGGACTAACAGGAATAGATTTGATCCGTTGCTGGGTTTCTTGGCAGATCATGCCCTTAAGCCATAGGGGCCTGCTTATATGTGAATATGAAGGCAAGTACTATAGTTCCTTGTGCTTCAGCAAATCAACATTGACCGAAGACGACATCACCATGACCATTCGGAGCGTTGTCCATAAAGCCTCCGGCTCTTGCAGCGCCATTGGGCTGGCGCCTTTTTGCGTCAATCATCCGGCTCCGGACGTAAGTTAATCTCTTCCCATCTGTCTCTTGGATGTTGCTTGTACTTTGCTGGTTTATTACTCCTTCTCCGGGTCACTCCTGTAGGCCGACTCAGACTTCTGGAAGAAGGAATATGTTGCCCCTCCAAAGAAATCCAGGAAGAAGGGCGCGACCAAGAGGGCTAAAAAAGATGCCCCGCAAGAGAATTTGTTTGACCCGCCACCATCATCCAGCTCAGAGGTAATACTTTAATTGCTTTGCATGACCTTTTGCCTTCCTGCCTTATTAATGCTTGTTTTACTCGCAGGATGAAGTGGAAACCAGCCACACCAATGCTCCTGAGGTAAATTATGTTTCTTCTGGCTCAGAATGTTTCGTCCCCCAAAATCCGCGGCGGGTTATCAGAAAAGTTCCTCTTTCTCACCCTCTTGCTCACCTGGATCCTGATTTTCTCTTGAAAAAGCAACAGCAGGCCGAGCGTCGATAGACTCAAAGCGCCGGCTCTACTGAGCCCGTGTCCGGGTTACCAAATTCTCAGGCTCCAAAGAAACGCCCTGCAGAGGTTTATGTCTCTACTTTTTCTTTGACTTTCCTTCGCAAACTTGACACTTTCTCATCTTTCTGTTTTATTCTTTTTAGAAATCCCCTTCCTCCGGCGACTCTTCGGCATCAGTTCTACCACTGCCCAAGATAAATCCGCTGTAAGCATTCCTTACTATGATATCCGGACATCCGGCTCTTTAATATGATAGCAACATCTTCGACTGCTGATCCTTCTATTTTGTAGTGCTCAAGCCAAGCGTCGCAAGACCAACAAGCCCTCCCCCGGCCCTGTTATCCAAGAGCCAGAGCTCGAACAACTGGAGGAGGCTGAAGAAGAAGAAAATCCACCAGCTGCCTCCATAGAACAGGCTGTTGTCGATGTCATCATGGAGAGCCCTCCAAGGGCTCCTTCGAAACCGGTGACTCCTGCCAAGACCCCTGAAACTCCAGATGTTGTTATCACCGGGTCTAGTCATCAAACTCCTCCGGCTCATGTGTTGTCCAAGCATACAGAGCCGGCCGAGGCCTCGAAGAAGCTGAACTTTGGCTCTTCGTACGAAAAGATGACAGCCGAGGAGCTCCAAGTCGGGTATATAAACCGGGTTACCACCAGCCGGGATCTGGAACTTTGGCTGGTCTCTTTAATGAAGACAAAATATGAGGTACTCTTCTTGGTGCCATACCCTTGCTTAGCCCCCATGGGCCGGTTCAATGTACTCAATCGTTGACCCGGGTCTTTGTTTAACTTTCTGTTAGAAAAAAATCATAGCCATTGTCCCCTAGAGTCGGCTTAACTTGCCAAAATTGAGTCGGATCTTCCTTTAGATAACTTAAACCGCCAGTCGTAGCCCCCAAGGGCCGGCTCAAGCTTGATGAAGTTGAGTCGGATCTTCTATTAGAAGTAAATTGAAGAGCCATAGTGTAGCCCCCAAGGGCCGACTCAAAACTTAACAAAGTTTGAGTCGGGGCTTCCATTAAAAGTAAATTGAAGAGCCATAGTGTAGCCCCCAAGTTCTGGTTTAACTTCCAAGAAGATGAGCCGGAACTGCGCTGCATGCTGAAAGATCAAATATACATTAGCCCCCAAGTGTCAAATATATTGCTTGCAATCTGTTTGAGACTTGCATAAGTTTGCTTTTAACACTCGTCCTGTATTTTGGCGACTTATCCTGTATTTTGATGTATTATAACAAGCTTTAAATGAAGCCGGCTCTCAATTCTCTGATATGAAAGCAAACCTTGCGGCTCAACAATAGGCCCGCAGTGTCTCTGACGAAAAGTGTCGGCTGTTGTCTAAAGAGTTGGTCCATATTAAGGGGGATCTTGCTTCTCTAAAGGAATCTACTGAGTTGGAGAAAGCTGTGTTGACCAAGCTAGCAGATGACGCCGACCAACAGCTGATAGCCGTGGTGGATGAGCTTCAAGGCCTAAAGCGTCATATAACCAAGATGGCAGCCGCTCTCTTTGGTAAATTCTTACTCACTTCATGTTTCCAGCATGTCTCATTTATCTGTTGTGATGGCGACTCATCTTGCTTTGTTTGACCTATACAGGCCCTAGAAGCCGGCAATTGGTTTCAGTTAGCCTTTTACCCCTGAAGGCTATTTACACCTTTGCAGAACAGCTTTATTGTGGCGCTATTTTCACGATTAAGACGGTTCAATACAAGGAGAAGATCCCCACCGCTCTGAAAGGTGTCTTGGAACTCTTCTCCACAATGCCCAAGCAAATAGAGGAGCTGAAGAAGTCCGCCTTCCGCCAAGGAGCCATCGCTGGATTGAGCTGGGCTCTGGCCGTCTCCCCCGAGCTAACGCCGGCCGAAATGATGCATGGTTACCCGTCCAAAAAAGATGACAGCTCAGAGTTCACCGAAGAAGATTACATCCGGTGTGTCAAAGAGTCGCGTTATCTGGCCTCTATGCTTGCGGATGAAGCTGACTTGAACACCTATCAGGCGGCTTACGACGCAAAGGAGAAGAGGATCCGCGGGCCTCTCTACGAGTGGAAGGATCTGACACCCGCCCACAGTAAGGACCTCTTCCCTTGTGAGCTTGACGCGTCCCCTTTCCTTGAAGGGTCTTTCGCTGCTCTGGCTGACTATAATTGGGAATTGGGAAATCTCCAGATAAATCCCGCGGAAGAACCGGAGCGGGATGAGCCGGCCAATAACTGAAATTTGTTCTTTTAATATTTCTGAGCACAGACTCATGTAATGACCCGCCATGAGCGGTTGAAACTTGGCAATGCCTTTTGCTCCTTCTCAGAGTAGTTTTTGTAATAGAGTAAGGATGACCCTGCCGTTGCCGGCTGTACATATTTTCATCTCTCTGTTTCAATGTTATGTATTGCTGGCTCTCTATTGATTGGTCACTCTTTTGCATACATATGTCTTGAGCTTTTCTGATGAGGGGTGTTTGTCTTTGAAGACGTCATTCCTTCTACAGAAGATTAGAGCCAGATAATATCTTTGTTAACTGGAGTAACATGGCTCTGGTTCTTGTCGGTTGAATCCATTAAGGAGCCGGTTGTCTTAGGATAATGTAAGCTATACCTGATGGTAAGAAGCCTCTATCGACACATGCAGCTACTGATGAACCAGAAGCGGCCTAAAGCCGGTTGTATCAAGGGTAATGTAAGCTATACCTGATGGTAAGAAGCCTCCTTTTAACAGCAAATGTTGTATGCGCGAATGTCGGCTGTCGATGGAAGATGTAAGCTATACCCCAAGGCAAGAAGCCTCCATCGAGAGTCGAGGCTAATAATTAGCCTAAGACGGCATAAAGCCAGCTGTTTGAAAGGAGATGTAAACTATACCCGAAGGCAAGAAGCCTCTTTCAATAGCTACAGTTGATAAGCAACTGAGTTTTGGCGTAAACGTCGGTTGTTAGGGTGAGATAAGCGAACCCGTCGGTAAGAAGACCCCTTCGACAACCATAGTTAATAAGTAACCGGAAGTGGCATAAAGCCGGCCATTAGGGTGAGATAAGTGAACCCGTCGGTAAGAAGCCCCCTTCGATGGCCGTAGTTGATAAGCAACTGGAATTTGGTGTACACGTTGTTGTCTTAGGGAAATGTAAGCTATACCAAAGGTAAGAAGCCTCCATCAACAACAGCGCTTAATGTAACCAAACTAGGCATAAAGCCAACTGTGCAAGGGAGATGTAAGCTATACCCAAAGCAAGAAGCCTCCTTGTAACAGTTTAATAATAGTTGGCTGGGCAAAGGAGATGTAAGCTATACTCGAAAGCAAGAATCCTCTTTGCAACAGTGCTTAATTGGGCATAACGCTGGCTGTGCAAGGGAGATGTAAGCTATACCCGAAGGCAAGAAGCCTCCTTGCCACAGCTTAGAAGCAGACTATGCAGGGGAGATGTAAGCTATACCCGAAGGCAAGAAGCCTCCCTGCAACAGCGCTTGATAGGGCATAAAGCCGGATGATAGATCAGCCGTTTTGACGGCGAACAAACCACTTCAACTCAAATTTTTGAGCCGGAAAAATTTCATCTTGATCGCACAAAGACATACGTAAGAGCAGAGGCCCCAGCCCTTGCGGGGATGCTAGCTTTTACTCATGTAAACATGATATATACAATGATAGCGGCTTTCAACGCCTGCTAAGTAAAGTATGGTCGCAGATGTGTGATATTCCATGGATGCAACGTCTCTTACCCACGGTTTCCGACTCATCTCGGATATCAATGAGGTAATATGACCCATTGTTAAGGTTTTTGCTGATCACAAAAGGCCCCTCCCATGGTGGAGATAACTTATGCATTCCAGATTGGTCTTGAATCAACCGGAGCACCAGGTCACCTTCCTGGAACGTCCGGGTCTTCACCCTGTGGCTATGATAGCGTTGCAGGTCTTGTTGATAAATTGCCGACCTGGCTGCTGCTAACTCTCGTGCTTCATCCAAGGCGTCCAACGCATCTTGGCGTGCTACCTCATTGTCCGTCTCAACATAAGCCGCCACCCTTGGTGAGTTGTGCCGGATATTGCTGGGTAGAACCGCCTCAGCACCATACACCATGAAGAAAGGCGTGAAAACTGTAGATCTGTTAGGGGTAGTTCTGATGCTCCAGAAGACGGAAGGCAACTCCTCAACCCAACATCCGGGTGTCCGCTTCAAAGGAACCATGAGCCGTGGTTTGACTCCTCTTAAAATTTCCTGATTGGCTCGCTCCGCCTCACCATTAGACTGTGGATGTGCCACAGCTGAAACATCAAGCCGGATATGCTCCTTCTCACAGAACGCTTTCATAGCTCCTTTGGATAGATTTGTTCCATTGTCCATAATGATACTGTGCGGGTAACCAAAGCGATAGATCAGCTTCTTAATAAATTGAACCGCTATAGCCGCGTCACATTTGCTGACTGGCTCTGCCTCTATACCCACTTAGTAAATTTATCAATCGCCACGATAAGGTGTGTTTTCTTATCCTTGGATCTCTTGAAAGGTCCTACCATATCAAGCCCCCAGACCGCAAACGGACAAGTGATTGGTATCATCCTCAACTCTTGAGCCGGAATATGAGCACGCTGGCCAAACTTCTGACAGCCGTCACACTTACGGACTAAGTCTTCTACATCCTTGTGAGCCGTCAACCAGAAAAACCCATGTCGAAAAGCCTTGGCCACCAAAGATTTTGACCCGGCATGATGTCCACAGTCGCCAGCATGAATTTCACTCAAGATCTGCCGGCCCTCCTCCGGTGAGACGCAGCGCTGAAAGACAACCGTCACACTACACTTATGTAACTCACCGTTGATAATTGTCATAGACTTAGAATGTCGGGTGATCTTCCTGGCCAGATCCTCCTCCCGAGGCAACTCGCCGCGTGTTAGATACGCCAAATAAGGAATAGTCCAGTCTGGGATAGCATGCAGAGCTGCCACCAATTCCGCCTTCGGGTCAGGAATAGCCAGATCCTCCTCAGTGGGTATCTTGACAGTCGGATGATGCAATACGTCCAGAAAAACATTAGGTGGTACCGGCTTTCATTGAGAACCTAACCGTGAAAAGGCATTAGCCGCCTCATTCCTGCGACAATCAATATGATCAACCTGGTACCCCTTGAAGTGACCGGCAATGATATCAACCGCCTGTCGATAAGCCGCCATCCGCGGATCCTTGGAATCCCAAGTACCTAAAACTTGCTGAGCCACAAGATCTGAGTGGCCTAAACATCTGACCCGGCTTAAGTTCATATCTTTAGCGACTCTGAGACCATGGAGCAGTGCGTCATACTCAGCTGCATTATTAGTACAAGGAAACATTAACCGGAGCACATAATAAAACTTGTCACCCTTGGGGGAGGTGAGAACAACCCCTGCACCGGATCCCTCTAGTTGCTTGGACCCATCAAAGTGTATAGTCCAATACGTGTTATCCGGCTTCTCTTCGGGATCTTGACATTCTATCCAATCATTTATGAAATCCACCAAAGCTTGAGACTTTATTGCTGTACGAGGGACATATTTGATGTTAAGAGGACCCAGCTCTAAGGCCCACTTGGAAATCCTCCCTGTGGCTTCTCCATTCTGAATGATATCACCCAACGGGGCAGAACTGACCACGATTATCTGGTGCCCCAAAAAGTAGTGTTTTAACTTGCGGTTAGCCATGAAAACCCCGTATACCAGCTTCTACCAATGCGGATACCACTGCTTAGACTCTGCCAAAACTTCACTGATGTAATAAACTGACCTTTGCATAGGATAGTCCTTCCCTGCCTCCTTGCGCTCAACCACAATTGCTACACTGACCGCGCTGTTGTTAGCCACGACATAAAGGAGCAACAGCTCTTTCTCAGCCGGAGCGGCTAACACTGGCGGCTCAGTCAACTGTTTTTTAAGAGCTTCAAGTGCTTCAGCCGCTGCCTTGCTCCTCTTAAACTTGTCTGTCTTCTTCATCATCTGGTATAAGGGAATGGCCTTCTCCCCATGCCGGCTTATGAACCGGCTCAACGCAGCAATCCGTCCTGCAAGACGTTGAACGTCACTAATGCCCGTCGGCTCTCCAAAAGAAGTGATAGCCTTAATTTTATCTGGGTTAGCCTCGATGCCCCGCTCAGAGACCAAGAAACCCAAAAGCTTTCCTGCTGGAACACCAAAAACACACTTCATCGGGTTAAGCATCATCTTGTAGACCCGGAGATTGTCAAAAGTTTTCTTCAGATCCTCTAGGAGAGTTTCTTTCTTTCTGCATTTAACCACGATGTCGTCTACGTAAGCATGAACATTTCGGCCAATCTGACTGTGAAGGCAGTTCTGCACACACCATTGGTAAGTCGCCTGGGCACTCTTGAGCCCAAAAGGCATGGAGACATAGCAGAACACGCCAAAGGGTGTAATAAACGTCGTCATCTCCTGATCTTTCATTGCCATCTTGATCTGATGATAACCTGAATATGCATCCAGGAAGCATATACTTTCACACCCGGCTATAGCATCAATAATCTAATCGATACGAGGGAGTGCAAAAGGGTTAGCCGGGCAATCCTTGTTAAGGTCCGTGTAATCTATACACATATGCCAGGTGTCATTCTTTTTTAGCACTAGCATCGGGTTAGCCAACCACTCTAGGTGAAAAACTTCCACTATAAAGCCTGCAGCCAAGAGCCGGGCAACTTCCTCCCCAATAGCTTTACGTCTCTCTTTGTTGAACCGTCGTAGAAACTGTTTAATTGGCTTAAACTTCGGATCCACATTAAGGTTGTGCCCAGCGAACTCTCTCGGTACACCCGGCATGTCAGAAGGCTTGCATGCAAAGATGTCCCGATTCTCACGGATGAATTCGATGAGCGCGCTTTCCTATTTGGGATCCATGTGAGCCCCAATAATGAACTGCTTGGATGAGTCACCCGGATTGAAATCCACTGCCTTGGTATCATCCGCTGAAAACTTGAGTGGCAGCTCAACTTCCGTAGTAGGCCTCTTCAGCGGGGTCATATCCTCCGGGTCGACGTTCTCCTTGTAGAACTTCAGCTCCTCCTAGGCACAACTAGACTCTGCATACGCCGCATCTCCTTCCTCACACTCAAGAGCTGTTTTCCGATTACCGTGAACGGTAATTTTACCATTTAAGCCAGGCATTTTGAGTTGTAAATAAACATAGCAAGGCCTAGCCATAAATTTGGCATAAGCCGGCCTCCCAAACAGTGCATTATAGGGACTTTTGATTTTAACCACCTCAAACCACAAGGACTCCACCCTGTAATTATACTCATCGCCAAAAGCCACTTCCAAAGAAATCCGGCCCATTGGGTATGCCGACTTACCCGGGACCACACCATGAAAGACGATGGAGGAAGGTGTAAGGTCTTTGTCAAGCAACTTCATCCGCCGGAAAGTGTCATAATAAAGGATGTTGATACTGCTGCCTCCGTCCATGAGCACCTTGTTGACCATATAGCCATTCACCTGAGGGGCCACAACTAAAGCCGGCCCGGATCATCTACCCGCAGCGGGTGATCCTCCCGGCTCCACATTATGTCATACTCAGACCATGGTAAGTACCGCGGGAGAGCCGAAGCAACTGCATTAACCGCTCGCCTCCGCAACTTCTCGTCTCGTTTACTGTGACCGGTCGTGAACATGTGATACTGTCCAGAACTGAGCTGCTTCGGGTTACTCTCAAACCCGGATTGATTGCGCTGCTGTTGTTGCCCTTCTTACAGCATTTCTAGCTACAGGTGCAATTGCTTCCATGTGACAACATCGACATTCTTTTGGTATCACAATATTATTGCTATTTAATCTAATGCACTTATACACTTGGTAAAGGGTGGAAGGCTTGGCCTTTTCCTCAGTGTTTTCTTCCACTCTTGCTGCCCTAGTTACTTGTGAACTAGTGTTATGTTCCATAATTGAGCGCTCCTAACATGCTCGGGGTTGTTATGGGGACCCCCTTGATTTTCATTTTGGGATAAAACTTATCTGGAAAGGCCCAACATTGGTACTACGTTTGCCTAATAACTAATAAACTTGCATAGGGACTTTCTGGACCCCGTGGATAATTAATCAAACCCCGGGACAGTGCTCCTCATGAGTGTTGGTCCAACCTGTCAACCGCCGGTGGCTACCAGGGGCAACTTCGCGACTGGCCTACCAGAAGTTTGGACAATCCGTCGTGTCCTGAGAACAAGATACACGGCTCCTATCGGGATTGTCGACACGCCGGGCGGCCTTGTTGGATTTGTTTTACCTTTCTCGAACGTCTTGCGTGAGGAATTCTGATCCTCTTTGGGCTATATCAAGGTGTCGAATTTCCTTTGGAATTGCCTAGGATGATCACGAGATCCATGGTCGAGGTTATTCCCGTGGCGTGTGGTTAATTTGTGATGGACGAGTTGGACCACCCCTGCAGGGTTAAATCTTTCGGAAATCCATGCCCGCGGTTATGTGGCAAACTTGGATATTTTATTTAACACCCGGTCATAGCAAACTTGAAGTAAACTCTAATAAAATACACCAACTGTGTGTGTAACCGTGAATGTCTCTTCTCGTGAGCCCTTATCCGAGGGAGAACAGGGTGGGGTTATGTTTGACATAAGTAGGTGTTCAGGATCAGTTAGTGATCATTACTAGTTCACGTCCGTTATGTGTAGACCACCATACTTTACTTTCTATATTCATAAGTTAGCCACACAAATAAATGCTTAGTCGCTTGCTGCAGCCTCACCACTTAACCATACCTCACCCATTAAGCTTTAATAGCCTTGATACCATTGGAAATGAGATTGCTGAGTCCCTGTGGCTCACAGATTACTACAACAACAGTTGTAGGTACAGGTAATGCGATGCTTTGACGTGTGAGCGATGTTTGTTTGTTTGGAGTTCTTCTCCTTCTTCATCGATCTAGGATGGGTTCTAGGTGACAGCCTGGGATAACAAGGATGGATGTCATTTTGTCGTTTGTTTTTGTCCGTAGTCTAACCCTGCTCTTCTATATGATGTTTGAATATGTTGTTGTATTGATGTGATACTGATGTAGCTTATGGCGAGTGTAAGCCAAATCCATATACTCATCTCTCCTGTACATGTACTTGTAATGATATCCATTCTTGCAACACAATGAGATGCACTTCTATCCCTGTCGAGGCCCTCGTGCCAAAATAAGGATAGTATCGTATCTTGGGCGTGACATCGTTGTTCATGGCATGCTCTTCCTTCATCTTGGTGTCCGTGACACCGTCAGCGAAAGCGGAGATGATGGCCTCATCTGATGCCTTCGGATCTTGAGGCTCGTGGTGGTGAAGCATTGTATATACTTGTGCATGGTGTCTCCATCATGTTGCTTCACACACCGCAGGTCGTTCATGGTGAGCGCGCGATCACGGGTGCCTTGGAAGTTGGCGACGAAGCGTGTGCATAGGTCTTCCCAGGAGGTGATGGATCCCACTAGGAGGTCGGGGAACCAGGAGAGTGCACCACCCTTGAGCGCCATGGGGAACCAGCATGCCATGACCTTGTTGTCTCCGCCGGCAGCCCGGACACTTAGCGAGTAGAGTTGTAGCAACTCGGCAGGGTCCGCAGTACCATCGTAGCGAGGCGGCAGATCTGGTTTGAACTTGCAGGGCCATGTAGTTGGATGGAGCTCTGGCACGATCAGGAGGCAGTCGACCGACTCGACAGGTGTTCTTGACGGTCCTGAGGGGCTACCTCAAGCATTGCCCAGTCGCGACGCTGGTTTGGCAGCATGGGGACCGCGCGAGTGTCGACGGGCCGTCGGGGCACCACCTGACAGCTCACTTCGTCCCTTTCCCTTGCTCGTGGCCCACGAGGCTGGTCATGCAGGCGCACTTCATGCCTGGGCTCGGGGTCGACATCGAGATGCGGAGGAGGTGGTGGAGCATCATGGGTCCCATCGTCCGCTAGTGAGGGATGGGGTCGGAGCGAGTAGGAGAGGACTGAGGCATCTATGGCGGCGCTGATGATCTATGTGTTCCGCCGAAGCCAGTCGTCATAGAGGTCAGGGGCGGGATAGTATCGGAGCATCTCATTTGCCATGGCGAGTGCGCCCGTAACGCATGCAGGCCTAGGTCGGACGTTGGAGGACGACCCGTTTGTTGGGACAATCTACGGAGTGGCGGTGTAGCCGTCGCGCTACGCGATGGGAGGTTGATAGAAGTCTTCATGTTCATGGGTGTCCTGGCCCATGGCGGCGTTGGCCGCAGGCGAAGGGGACCGATGCGTGCTGGCGCGGCCCACGGGTGCGGTCTGGGCGATACGGGAAGCTCGGCACTTGGTGCGGGCTTGGCGGGCGATAGCCATCGGAGCGGCGAGGTGGAAGAAGAGCTTGTCTAGAGGAAGACTTCAACACGCCCCCTACCTGGCATGCCAAATGTCGGATTTTGGGCTCCGTAGAACCCTCAAAGTTCGAACATAGGGGCGTGTGCGAAGATCCCCTGCAGCCTCGCCCTACCTAGCTCACTACTCGAAGTATATAATGGCAAACTCGCACAATGACGAGGAACAAGATGAACACGGCAGCTTAACCAGGTTCGGGCCGCTGTGAAGCATAGCTTCTTCTTTAGTGAGCTACATGAAAGTGTTTATCATAACCCCCTTGAATACCTATCCTTTCTGGACTAGTCTTATAACTTGTACCATGTACTGTTTCTATTTCTTATTATACTCTCAAAAATATTTAAGTGAAGCATTAGAGTTCAACCATTTCTATAAAATCTAGACGTCGTCGTGCTCTAAAAAGATATAAGTGAAGCACTAGAGGAACTACCTAGCTCAAAAGATATAAGTGAAGCATATAGAGTATTCTAACAAATTATGGTGACCATGTGTCTCTTCAAATATGTGTGTCTAGCAAACTATGATTGTGGCAAACTAAAGGAAAAACAAAATATAACACATGATGCTCCAAGATAAACACATATCATGTGATGAATAAAAATATACCTTCAAGTGACATACTGATGGATTGGAGATGAAAGAGGAGATGCCTTCCCGGGGCATCCCCAAGCTTTGAAGGTTTGCTCTTCCTTTAATATTGCCTTGGGGTGCCATGGGAATATCCAAGCCTAGGGTCTTGTTCGCACATGAACACATCACGTGTACCCTTGATGTCAGGGGTGATGCACCATAGCTCATGTCGAAGACGTCGGTGAGAGCTTTTGAGATCCGTAATCCCACAAGCCAGGGAGGCACACAGTCGAGGAGTGCTTCGGCAATATGCTGCCTTAGGTCGATTTGATCATCCTTAGAGCCTCGGGATAGACAGCCCTCCAATACGAAGAACAATGAAGAACGAGCAAACCAAAACGAGGGAGAGACAAAAATGTAGATGAAAACGTAGCAGATGTGTTTTGCGATTGTGTGTTGTTCAATCGGCCGTCACCTCTTATCTATAAAAGAGGGGGATGGATTTCCCATACAAGAAAAGGACTTGCATTGCCATCCAAATCACAAAAACCTAATGAAATACGGAGTCTTCATGGCCTCCGGGCCGAATGTCCGGTTGGAGGCCCGGATGAGCTGGCCAAGCCCATAATTCTAAGAACAACACATTGATTGGGCTATAACATTTTCATATGAACTTAGCTTAAGATGATTATTATAAAAAAAATCATCCAGTTCGACGAGATAAAGAATTTTTCTCTTGAGCACTTGATTTGAGGCCATCTTGAGGGGGTTTCGGGTTGTTTTCTAACATCAGCAGCATAAAAAGTTATTCGAACATCCAAACTCCAATCCGGATGATTGCCTGGATCATTTGGGTCCTATCCCAGATCATCCAGCTTTGGCTTCAACCTTATGTTGTGTTCTTGGATGATAGCCCATACTTCTGGGATGTTCGTTCGGCCATCGAGCGGATGATCCGGCTCCGCACCCGGATTATCCGGCCATGTATTGCAGTCGCACATCTTTGGCTATAACTTTCGCATATGACCTTGGATTAGGACAATTTTTATATCAAAATCATCTGTTTCAACGAGACGAAGATTTTTCATGTTGATTTTTATCTTAGTTATGTTTTCGCTCCTTATTCCTTCATCCATCGTTGTCTCATCCAAAACTTGAAAACTGCAGCACGCAAAACTCAAAAAAAAACTTGTGAGATCCATTAGTATAATCAACATATCAAATACTTCTGGTGCTATTTTAAAATAATTCACATTTCATTATTGCATAATATGTATTGTATTCTAACTTTTCCATGGCTTATAACCCCCCCCCATACAATCCATAGCATCATCAAAACAAACTATGCAAGCAAAAACAAAATATTTCTAAAATAAAACAATTTGTGAAGATCCGTAGAGAAACTATACTTATATAACTCTGAAAATTCTATAAAATTATAAATTTGGGAAATCGGCATACAAATACTGTCTAACATTTCAGGTAAAAAGATGTTCCAGTAAAATCAGAGAAATTCTACACTGGATGCAAAAGTTTCTGTTTTTTGCACCGCATGAATTCTACTATCTTCCAAATCATCCGAAAGGCTTTCTTTGCACAAACTCTAATTTAAACATAAAAATGCAATAACACACCAGAACAGAAAATAAAACAAAAATTTAAAGATAACTATTGGGTTGCCTTCCAACAAGTGCTATTGTTTCATGTCCCTAGCTAGGCATTATGCAAAGTTTGAAGTGTTGATTCCTAGGAGTTTAATCACATAAGTTCCTAATGATAGCATTCTGAGAGACAAAGAGAGGAGGGTTTATAATAGGTTCCTTTATTACATTTATGAAACTTGGAACTCTTATTCATAAGATATTTATCAATAGTGTTAGTAGGAAAAAAGGGGAACACGGTTTATTAAGGATTTCTTCTAACTTACTGATTCGGGAAGGAATTTGTCCTAACTCTTTACCGATGTTTCACAATTTTTATTTTATCATCTTTAGAACAGTTACTACTTTGTAACCACAATGAGTAAATTAATTATGGACCACCCTTTCTCTTTTTTCAATGTGCTCAATAGTAAGCATTTTATTTTCTACATCATCTAGCTTACACATAACATCCCCAAAGTCAAAATGGTCCCATAAGAAATAGTAGGGGTTGATCCTACAAGATTTTAAGTAGCATTATAAGCATCTAGAGTGTGACTCATTAGGAAATTACCACTTGTAATTGTGTCAAGAACGAATCTATACCAAGTAGTCACACCCGCATAAAAATTATGAAGCAATATAGTGTTGGATTGCCTACAAGTTGACCTATTTTGAGCATTGCAAATTATATACCAAGCATCTGTTTAGATCTCTCCTCTTCTTTGTTTGAAATAAGAACTTCATTCTCGAGAGTACACAGAACAATAGAAGAACTAGACATGATAACAACTTCAAACGAGCAAACAAACAAGTAAACTAGATAATTAAGCAAACAAACAAATAGGAATATTTTTGCATTTTTTTATATAAATTCAAATATAACAGAAAGAAAAAATTAGAACAAGTGAAATATAATTTATGTATAGGTACCTAACAAGAATTTGATGACACTCCTCGGCAACGGCGCCAGAAATTCTTCCTGAAACTTGTGAGCTGCGTTGGGATTTTCCCCGAACAGGAGAGGATATGCATTATAGTAGAGATAAGTATTTCCCTCAGTGAGAACCAAGGTTATCGAACTAATAGGATTACCAATGCAAATTCCTTTCAACATCACCTACACATGACAGGAATCAGGTAATTTGCCATCAGCCATGGCTAACGGCAAAGGGAAGGACCTTGGACAGCAAGGTAATTCACCTACTCACACAAAAACAAACACTTGCACCCAAAACGGGCAAGAGGGTTGTCAAGCCCCTTGAACTTGTCACTTGTAACAATTAAATCTTGATAGAATAGATATTGTAAATGCAAAATGAAATATAAGTAAATAAAATGCAGCAAGGTAGTTTATGATTATTAATTTTTATGTTTAAAAAGACCCAAGTTCCATAGTGTTCGCTAGAGGGTTCTCTCTACAAAGTAGCATATGATGGTTAGAAAAACTACTATTGGGAAATTCATAGAAAATCGCATAGTTATGACATGTTATTGATGACAATGATCGTGTATATAGGCATCACGTCCATAAACAAGTAGACCAAAACAATTCTTCATTTACTGTTATTACTTCACCAATCGACCGCTATTAGCATGTATCTATGATATTAAGTTCATAACAAATGAGTAATGCTTGGAGCAAGATGAGATGATGTAGACTAAGTAAGACAAGCAATATTTTCAGACCCTGTTGTTTTATCCTTAATGGAAAAAAATACATGTCTTGACCCCTTCTATCACGAGGATAGAGCACCACAAGACTGAACCCACTGCAACGCACCACTCCAACTGAGGATAAACACATCTAGTTGTCCAAACCAAATCCATAGATCAGATAGAAATATGAAGCTATAAGATCATGCATATTGAAATTCAGAGGAGACTCAAAAAAATTCATGAATAATCTGATCATAAACCCGCAATTCATCGGATCACAACAAACACACTACAAATGAAGAATACATCAAATATATCATCATGAAGATGCGATGAACTTTGTATTGCAGGTCAAAAGAGAGAGAATAAGCCATCTAGGTAGTACCTATGGACCTATAGTTCTATGGTGGACTACTCACACATCATTATGGAAGCATCCAGGTTGACATAGATGGCCTCTATGATCGATTCCCCCTTCGCTAGATCACCGAAAAAGGTCTCCAGATGCCCCCCCCCCCCCCGTCGGAACAGAGGCTTGTGGAGGTGAAAAAAGTGTTTTGGGTGGCTTTGGTTCCTAGTATTTGAGGATTTATAGTAGTGGAATTAGGTGAGGAGGAGCCATGAGGGGCCGGATGCCCTACCCCATAAACAAGTTAGGTCGATGCCCTACCCCATATGCACGCTAACGTGCCTTGTGGCCTCCTCGTGATGCTTCGTTACATCTCCCGAAGCTTCCGAGGTCACTTTTGTCCAGAGAAAATCATTTAAAAGTTTCATAGAGTTTGTCCTTTGTTTGGTACATATTTTCGGTAAAACCAAAACAAAATTATGCAAAAAACAACAACTGGCACTTGGCACTTGGTTAATAGGTTAGTTCCCAAAATGATATAAAATAGCATATAGATTATCCTAGATTGATAATATAAAAGCATGGAAGAATGAAAAATTATAGATACGTTGGAGACGTATTAGTGGGTAGTAAAAGTTTGACACCCTGGAATTCTACTACAGTGATCATTGTAATTAAGCCACAGTAATGGCATGGTCTGCCACTGATTATTTTGCTAAGTGGAATATGATCAAGGTGGAATTTCAAATTTCCAATTCAAATTCAGATTCAAGTGACAAAATTATATCTTCAAACAGCAAAACAAAAATGTCCCAAAGTTGAGGAATGTTCCAAATTAAATAACGCTAAGAAGAACAACATCATGTGATGTGTGATGTGGCCCCCACCATTGAAAACAGGAGCTGAAAATGCCTTCAAAATCATTTAAAATCAATTATAAAAATTAAACAATTCCTAAAATGTTCAAACTTGACATGGCTTTTCAAAATAGTGCATATTGTTTTATAAACCATGTCCCACATGTTTACTAGTGCAAGTGATGACAAAAATAAATGAAAAACAAAACAGAAACAAAAGAAGAAGAAAAAGGAAAAGAAAATAAAACAGAAAAAACCCCTCCCCCTCTGGGCCGCAGCCCACCGAACCGGCTAGCCCAGCCTACCTCTTCCCCCCCCCCCCGGTCGTCTTCTTCCCACTGCTCACCCGACCGGGGCGACCGCGCGCGCGTCCCCGCCCGACCAGGTCACCGGCGATGGCCATGGGGATAAGAACGGCCCCACGGCCTCACCTGCTCCCTCCTCGCAAACCCTAGCGCCCCCCTGCAGATTTCACCTGCCCCCCCCCCACGCTCTCTCCCCCCTCTGTGCCCGAGCGTGCCGTCGCCATGGTCGCCGGCTAACCGCAGCCACGGTCCCTCCCGCGCCCAGCTAAGCCACCCAGAAGCTCTGCCTCGTTCCCCTCGACCTCCTCGACCATGAGCTCGAGCTCGGGAGGCCCTGCATCGCCGTCACGGCACTTCTTTCCCCTCGGGTCACCGCCGCTCGCCGTCTTCGATTTCCGGCGCCGTTGAGCCTTCCCCGGGCCTATTTCGAACGGCGACAACCCCCGGTGAGCCTCCACTTCCTTCCCCCCCTTGCTCTCGCCGCCGTTAGCTGCCACTAGGGCCCTCCCCGACGAGCAACTGAACCCGCCGCCGCTTGAGCTCGTCGCCAGCGTGGTTCCGGTGACCCTTTTGGTCCGGCCGCCGGTGCCATTCGTCTCTGCGCGGCCCGTAGATCCCATCCCACATTATCCCCGTGGTGTTTAGCCCCTAGTACGCACGCGCACAAAAACTGTCGAACACCACCGCCCGCCGGCGAGCTCGTGGCCGTCGTAACGGGCCACCCCCGGCCGCGCCGCCGCCGCAGATCGACGCGGTTCTCTTCCCCGGTTCGAACGCGCCCTCGGCGGCCGATTTGGCCCCCTGTGCGCGAAACCCGACCCCCGTCGTGGTTTCGGGTGCTCGCCGGAGCTTCTCCGGCGACGAACACCGGCCACCTCCGACGTGGCATACCTGGGGTCCACCCCTGGGTCACTGCCAGTGGGGCCCCTGGCCCCAGTTGAATGGGTTGACCCAGTCAACGTGCTAACTGGGCGGCCAGGGCCACTGACTGGTGGGACCCCACACCCCTGTGTCAATGACAGGTGGGTCCCCCTATCAGCTGGCTAATAAACTGAGTTGTTTATTTGAAAATTAATTAATTAGACTAATGTCTCACTGACATGTGGGGTCCTCACTAATTAACTCTGTTTAGATTTAAAATTAACCCTCGAATCTCCTTGTGCTTATGACATGTGGACCCCACTGTGAGGTTCAAATAGTAACAGCCATTGTCGGCTGCTGATGTCATCCTGATGTCATGATGACATCAGCATTGCACTGTTCTGGATAATGTTGAATTTAATTAATTGAAATAATTTCAGAAAACTATTAAAACTTTAGAAAATCATATCTTTTGAACCGTAACTCAGATGAAAATAATTTATGTATGAAAGTTGATCAGAAAAATCCCACGAATTCTAATATGCCATTCATTCATATGTCACATGCTCCTAGCATGTTGAACATGGAACTTTCCCCACCGGATCAACTGTCCGAAAAATGCAAAGACCCGGTTATTATCGTCAGGTATTCTCCCGCTACGTCTACAACGTGTAGTACTGCGTTAGTGCATACCTAGCTCTGCATATTTCCATGTCATGCATCGTGATGCATATGTTTGCTTTATATTTATTGTTTCTTCCCCCTCTTCTCTCCGGTAGACCCTGAGACTGACGTTGGTGCCGAGTACGAGTACGGTCCTAACGATCAGGCCTTTGCCATAGAGCACCAAGGCAAGCAAAACCCCTTGAGCATTCTGATATCACCCATTCTTCTCTCTCTTATTCTTGCATTAGATTTTGCTACTGTTAGTTAGCTCCTATTATGATGCATAGCCTGTTTTTGATGAACTGCTAATATTCCTACAATAATACCAACTGCTTAGTATAGGATGGTTAGTGAATCCCCAGTGACCCCTTAGCCCCAGTTGTCCCTGCTTCTTCCTCGACGACCCGACGACTCGACAACTCGAAGACTCGGTCAACTGACTAACAAGCCAGGCCACTCACCTCAACGCACTCCCCTAAATTGTATGACTCTACAGTACTACTATCGAGTACCGAGGGTGACACCTCGTGAAGTACTCCTAATGCTAGTCCTGTAGCGTAGCTTGTCGGTCGTGGTTATCGAGGGTGATTCCTCCTTCCCCATTCCCGACAATGCTTATGTCATGCAATCCCTCAAGTGTGGGACTTTCGAGGGTGATTCCTTTACAGTCCACCTAGGTGGTTATATCGAGCGGGGACACTTAGAGGGTGATCACTCAGTTCCCGTCTTGACATTATATCGGCACAGTTACTATTGACTTGGCCCTGGGCTAACATGGCGGGACTGAAGGGACGGGCGGTACCACCCTGTTGAGGTGGACCTGAGTTCCCGACAGCCCTGAGACGGGTCGGCCCCAAGGGTACCCGTGTGAGTAAGATTTGGTGGATGCGCCGCAAGGCATCTGAAGACTTGGTGGGGTGTGCCCGTATGGCACCCGAATGTTATTGGCGGGGCGACGGCCTGCAATATGGTTCGAGCTTGCCCCGCACTAATTAAAATGATAATGGGTTGGGTATTTGATCCGAGTTGGTCGTTAACCTTTTTACGCACTAAACCTTCACGTGGGAGAAGTTATGGGTGCTCAGCGTCGTTGTATCAGCCGAAGCTCTTCGAACGTCCGCAATGGAGCGGTGCGCGCCGGATTGGGCTAGAACATACAGCTCCCGGACTGAGTGTACTAGGTCTGCTTCTGGTCACGTTCGCATTGTGCAGGAGTGCAAGGGCAAGTGGGCCCACGAACTTGCACGCTTAGGAGTAGACCGACGGGCTGGCCTCTTCGTTGAGTCTAGGTGGGGCGATGACATTTTGGATCCCGAGGCCGGGCATTACCTTGGAAAGTGTGCCTAGCCAGAGGTGTTCAAGCGTGTTGGAAATGCGGTGCACCCCTGCAGGGAAGAACCATCTATTCGAATAGCCGTGTCCACGGTAATAGGACGACTTGGAGTTGTACCTTGACCTTATACAACTAAATTTGTGCTTTATGTTAAATGTTTCGTGGCCCCGGGATTGCTTCCTCGCAGGGAGTCGAGGAAGAATCTCTGGACGTGGTAACTTGATAAAATTGCTACAATAATATGGCTATATATGAGATACCAGTCTACTCTCTTCTCATGATGCAAGATGTTGAAGATGCTAGTCTTCGATAGGACTAGGCATTCCCTCCTATTCTTGCTTTCTGAAGTCAGTCCAGATATAACCCCACCCCTTGATAATGGTGCATAGCTAGCATAGTTCTGATGTCAGTCTTGCGGGTACTTTGGATGAGTACTCACCGCTGCTTGGCTTTCCCTTTCTCCCTCGTTGCGATTCTACGTTTAGATGATGGAGCCCAGGAGATGGAGTATGCCGGAGACGACTACTACAACACCACAGGAGCCTACTACTACGTGGAGGCGGCCCCCGACCAGCAGTAGGATAGGAGGTTCCCAGGCAGGAGGCCTCGCCTCGTTCGATCCGTTGTTATGTTTGTACTAGCCTTCTTAAGGCAAGACTTGTCTAATTTATGTCTGTACTCAGATACTTTTTTGCTTCCGCTGACTCGTGCTTGTCGAGCTTTGTATTCGAGCCCTCGAGGCCCCTGGCTTGTAATATGAAGCTTTATGACTTTAAATTGTGGCTAGAGTTGTGTTGTGATATTGATTAGTGAGTCCCTAATCTTGGTCGTACGCATTGCGTGTATGTTTAGCGTACGATCGAAGTAGGGGGCACCACAAGTTGGTATCAGAGCCGACTGCCTGTAGGTAGCCCCCTTTCCAACTCCTTGGCCGAAGTTGGGTCTAGTGCTAAAAAGACTTTTACTAACACTGATATTGTGGCTTACGGGCCCACATCTCAATTGGGTGGTATTAGGTTCTTTTACTCCTCGTCTATACTCTGGGTTCTGATCTCTCTTCTCCTTCGAGTTAAAGATTTTTTATAACTCTAACATTAGGTTCACGTGATCACATCCGCCGGAGATTCGTTTTCGCTGGCCATTGTTTGCCTTTGAGATTATATCGCACACACTATCATTTGACATCTTTAAAATCTTCCTGTTACAGATGCCTCCCTGTAGGTAGATCGTTCTTCTGACCTTCGCACGGGATACGCCTGGGTTCCCGGCCATTATGGTCGGCCTCTTGAAGAAGCTGGGATATCGCTGGTACCCCGAGTACACTGTTTACGAGGACTACCGCGAGTTCAACCAGGAACAGTATGAGGCTGTGATGGTTATCTGGGATCGACAGGACCTCTCCATCACTGAGCTGCACACCTTCCGTGGCATTGGAGTGACTGTCGAGATGGCCGTACAGGATGCTGCTTATGCTGCTATTGTTCGACTCCGTGCAGCGAACTCTTGTTTGGAGGAGACGGCATACAGATACATTCCATATGTCCCTGCTGGAGTTGATACGGCCGCCGACGCTGAGGTCTTGGCCCCTTTCGCCGGGCAGCGCAACGACCGATCCTACACTACTGTCTGCACCCCCTACGTGAGTCCTCGTTACGACCCACAGGTTCTGGTTCAGTACACTGAGGCATTGGATCACACTATCAGGGCTCTTAACTTCGAGTTATGGGCCACCCGTGATCACCTTTATCGGGCATTGACGCATCTATTGCCAGCAGTCACCGCGGGGATACATCCGTAGAACATCTTGTAACCGCCTCGGACTGCTTTTCCTCCAGGTCTTGAGTGGCCCGAGGTTCGAGGTTGTTATCCGGAATGTGGACCTGCACTCCCGCTTAGTATGTAGCGAATACATCAGAGTCTGCACGGGATGCAGAACCCTGCCACCAGGTTCAGCATTCAGGGTCATCAACAGTTCCCCGACTTCTATCGTTGTCCCCAATGTTGACATAGCTTTTTGCTATGGCCGTTGTTGTATCCCTCTACCGCGTGCCTGTGTGCCACCTAGTTGTTTAGGTTAATTACATGTCGGACCTATCGTCTATGTTGTAACAGACTTATGGTTTGTAATAGACCTATGTTTGGATCTGCATGTTAAAATTCGAACTGTCATGTCGTATCTGTTGCACTTCCTTCAATTGGGAAATTTGCTTCTTAGTTAACTCATTGTCTTTGCAATGCCCAATGCTAAAATACCACTTTAATTGTTTCGACAGAATGGTTAGGCCAGCTGGTCGTGGTCGTGGTGCAGATGACCACCCACCAGCACCTGAATACATGGCTGGTATGATGCAGCAGTTTGAACTGAATCACCAATTTATGCAAGGGCTTATGGACCAGTTCCCAAGGCCAAACATGAATCAACCGCCAGCCCCAATAATCCTGCAAGACTTCATTCGCCTCAACCCTGCGATCTACCATAGCTCAACTAAGTCGCTTGACGCAGATGACTGGCTCCGTGACATCACTTATGAGCTAGAATCCTCAGGCGCTCCAGTGGCTAACTATGTCACCTTTGCCTCGTACTTTCTGAAGGGCCCCGCTGCACAATGGTGGGACAGCCATCGATGCTCGCAGCCTGTTGGGACAATCATCACCTGGCCGGAATTCCAAGTTGCATTCCGCGCTTGCCATATTCCTTAGGGAATGATGGACAAGAAGAAGCGTGAGTTTCGCAATCTCGTCCAGGGCAACAAGACTGTGGATGCTTATCAGCGGGAATTTCTGGACTTATCTCGCTATGCTGAAGAAGATGTTGCAATGGATGCTCGCAGGCAGGAGAAGTTCCACGAAGGCCTCCGCCCTAATATCAAACTGGCACTCCTGTTCAAGACTTCGACAACTTCGCCACCTTGGTGAACAAGTCCATAATGGTGGAAACAGGTCTGCAAGACTACAAGGACAGCAGCAAGCGCAATCGTGACATGGGATCATCTTCGGGCTCAGCAAGTCAGAAGCGTAAGATCTGGATTCCCCACAACATTTATTATGCACCTGCTCCTGCTCCAAGGCCATCCTATGTTGCATCTCACCCGCCTCCACCACCGAGGCATCCAAGGCTCCCTGCTCCACCACCACGAGCTCCTGTTCCCCCTTCTCGTCCTGAGGATGGGTTATGCTTCAAGTGTGGTCGTCCAGGGCACCGTGCTAGAGAATGCAGGCAGAATCAGAATCAACTTGCACTGCCTTCCAACCAGCCTCGCAACAGCAATGCTAGGTCTGCTCAAGGACGTGTTCAGGTTAACAATGTTGATCTGAATGAAGCTCAAGACCAGCCTTCTACTGTGATGGGTACCCTTCTCGTCAACTCAGTACCATCTTCTATATGGTTTGATATAGGAGCATCGCATTCTTTTATGTCTGAAGAATTCGCATACTTGCATGGCATTAAATACGAAGACATGAACACCCCAATAGTGGTAAACACCCCCGCTGGCCAGTGTCAAACCTCTATGGTTAGTCACGACATTCCCATCGAAATTGAAGGGCTAGAATTCCATGCTTCCCCCATTATATTGAAGTCCTCCAAGATCGACCTTATTTTGGGGATGGATTGGCTGAAAGCACATACTGCTTCTGTCGTTTGTGCCACAAAAACTATCCACCTCTTGCATCCTTCAAATGAGATAGTCAGCTACCATGCTCATCTTGTTCGAGATGCTGAAGTCCGGCTATATGCCATGAATGCATTAAATGAGTCACCCCTTGAGGGGATTGAAAACATTCCAGTTGTTCGGGATTTCCAAGATGTTTTTCCGGAAGAACTCCCAGGGATTCCCCTGCTAGATCTGTCGAGTTTGTCATCGACTTGGTACCTGGTACCACTCCTATAGCCAAGCGTCCGTATAAGATGTCACCCCATGAACTGCTTGAACATAAGCAAGAAATTGACAATTCGCTAAGGCTAGGTTTTATTCGTCCAAGTTCCTCTGCTTGGGGAGCACCTTCTCTCTTTGTTAAGAAGAAGGATGGGACAAACCGTTTGGTCCAGGATTATCGGCCAATTAACCAAGCTACAATTCAAAACAAATATCCGCTACCTCGGATCAATGTTTTGTATGATCAACTTGCTGGTGCCTCAATCTTCTCTAAACTCGACTTAAGGTTGGGTTACCATCAGATCCGTGTTCGTGAAGAGGATATTCTGAAGACCGCATTTGTTACTCACTATGGTTCATACGAGTATACCGTCATGTCCTTCGGTCTAACCAATGCTCCAGCAACCTTCTCTCGTTTAATGAACTATATCTTCATGGACCACCTCGACAAATTCGTCGTGGTTTATCTGGATGATATTCTGGTATTTTCCAAAAATAAAGAAGAACATGCTGAACACCTTCGCCTTGTATTGGAAAGACTTCGGGGACATCAACTATATGCCAAGTATTCCAAGTGTGAGTTCTGGATGGACGAAGTAACCTTCCTTGGTCATGTGATCTCCAAGGATGGTATTGCGGTCAACCTTGAACGAGTTCAGGAAATTCTTGACTGGACTCCCCCGAAGAATATCAAGCAAGTTAGAAGTTTCCTCGGACTCGCCAGCTATTGCCGTCGATTCGTCGAGAACTTCTCCAAGATTGCAAGGCCTTGAACCAATCTGCTTCACAAAGGTGTTAAGTTTGAGTGGATAGAAAAATGTCAGGAGAGCTTTCAGGGACTTAAAGACAAACTGACGTCTGCTCTAGTGCTTGCTCCTCCGGATACTCGTAAGGACTTTGTAATTTATTGTGACGCTTCGCGTCAGGGAATAGGCTATGTCCTAATACAAGAGCGCAAGGTGGTTGCTTATGCCTCTCGTCAATTGCGTCCTCATGAAGAGAACTACCCAGTTCATGACCTTAAACTTGCTGCAGTAATACACGCACTAAAAGAGTGGCGGCAATACCTTGTTGGTAATCGATGCGAGATCTACACCGATCACCAAAGTTTGAAGTACTTGTTTACTCAACCAGATTTGAATCTCCGTCAGCAGAGATGGATGGAGCGCATAGAAGATTACAACGTGGGAATTTCTTATACACCTGGCAAGGCTAATGTAATGGCTGATGCGTTGAGCCGCAAGTCTTACTACAATCACCTTCAGGTTCACAAGGTTCATCCTCTTCTTCAAGAAGAATTCCGCAAGCTGAACCTCCATATTGTTCCTCAGGGTTATCTCGTTCCCCCTCCATCGGAGAACCGCAAGATGAACCTTCGGGTTGTTAACCAGGGATCTTTGAGTAACCTGGTCGTTGAACCAGATATTATGGGTAGTATCAAAAGGATGCAGGGATATGACAGTGAAGTTGAAAGGATTAAATTCTATCTATCGAAAGGTAAACCCTCATGTTTCACCGTTGCTGATGATGGTGCCGTGTATTTCAAGGGACGCTTGTTCGTTCCAACAAAAAGGGAAAACTTGAATATGACTGATAGGATATTGAAAGAAGCTCATGATACTCCGATGTCTATTCATCCGGGTAGCACCAAGATGTACCGAGACATCCGTCAAAGGTTCTGGTGGTCGAATATGAAACAAGACATTGCTCGCTATGTTTCCGAGTGCGACATCTGCCGTCGTATCAAAGCAGAACATCAGAAGTCTGCTGGAATTCTGCAACCGATTTCTATTCCTGAATGGAAATGGGATCATGTTGAAATGGACTTCGTCACTGGTTTTCCCAGGTCACAGAAGGGTAATGATGTTATTCTTGTCGTCATTGACCGACTGACCAAAGTGGCACATTTTCTGGCTATCAAGGAAATTATTACTGCTAGTCAGCTGGCAGATCTTTACATGTCCAGGGTTGTTTTGCTCCATGGTATCCCATTGGTGATTAGTTCAGACCGTGGCAGTTTATTCACTTCAAGATTCTGGGCAAGTTTCCAGGAAGCTATGGCGACTCATCTGTCCTTCAGCACCGCTTTTCACCCTTAATCCCAGGGGCAAGTTGAAAGAGTCAATCAGATTCTCGAAGACATGCTTCGGGCTTGTGTCATTTCCTTTGGCAAGAAATGGGAGGAATCTCTCCCATATGTTGAGTTCTCCTACAACAATAGCTATCAAGCTAGTCTGAAGATGGCTCCTTTTGAGGTATTATATCGACGTAGATGTCGGACCCCTTTGAATTGGTCAGAAGCTGGGGAGCGTACACTTATCGGTCCGGATATTGTCCAACATGCTGAAGATCAAGTTTGCATTATTCACGCAAATCTGAAGGTTGCTCGGTCTCGTCAGAAAAGTCAGTATGACCGTCATCACAAAGATATGGTGTATCAACCTGGCGAAAAGGCTTATCTTTGAGTCACGCCAATGAGAGGTACACGCCGTTTCGGGATCAAGGGCAAGCTGGCCCCTCGATATATTGGTCCTTTCAAGATTCTCGAAAGGCGTGGAAAAGTGGCATATCAACTGGAATTACCGCCAAACCTTTCTTAGGTTCATGATGTGTCCCATGTGTCACAGCTTCGTCGCTGCTTCAAGAATCCTATCCGAGTAGTGGACCAAGATATGCTTGAACTGCAACAAGACCTTTCCTATGAAGAACAACCAGTCCGCATTCTTGATGAAACCGAACGTCGGACTCGCTAGAAGGTTACCAAGTTCTTCAATGTGCAGTGGGCTAATCATTCTAAAGATGAGGCCACTTGGGAACGCGAACATCATCTTCGTGCAGAATACCCCGGGCTCTTTCCTTCTACTACTTAATTCTCGGGACGAGAATTCTTGTTAGTAGGGGAGAATTGTGACACCCTAGAAATCTACTACAGTGATCATTGTAATTAAGCCATAGTAATGGCATGGTATGCCACTGATTATTTTGCTAAGTGGAATATGATCAAGGTGGAATTTCAAATTTCCAATTCAAATTCTCTTCCAATCCTCTATAGATTCAAGTGACAAAATTATATCTTCAAACAGCAAAACAAAAATGTCCCAAAGTTGAGGAATGTTCCAAATTAAATAACGCTAAGAAGAACAACATCATCTGATGTGTGATGTGGCCCCCACCATTGAAAATAGGAGCTGAAAATGCCTTCAAAATCATTTAAAATCAATTATAAAAATTAAACAATTCCTAAAATGTTCAAACTTGACATGGCTTTTCAAAATTGTGCATATTGTTTTATAAACCATGTCCCACATTTTTACTAGTGCAAGTGATGACAAAAATAAACGAAAAAGAAAACAAAAAGAAAACAAAAGAAAAGGAAAAGAAAATAAAACAAACCCCCCCTCCCCCTCTGTGCCGCAGCCCACCGAACCGGCTGGCCCAGCCTACCTCTTCCCCCCCGGTCGTCTTCTTCCCACTGCTCACCCGACCAGGGCGACCGCGCGCGCGTGCGTCCCCGCCCGACCAGGTCGCCGGCGATGGCCGTGGGGATAAGAACGACCCCACAGCCTCACCTGCTCCCTCCCCGCAAACCCTAGCGCCCCCCTGCAGATCTCACCTGCCCCCCCCCCCACGCTCTCTCCCCCCTCTGTGCCCGAGCGCCGCCGCCATGGCCGCCGGCTAACCGCGGCCACGGTCCCTCCCGCGCCCAGCTAAGCCACCCAGAAGCTCCACCTCGCTCCCCTCGACCTCCTCGACCACGAGCTCGAGCTCGGGAGGCCCTGCATCGCCATCAAGGCACTTCTTCCCCCTCGGGTCACTGCCGCTTGCCGTCTTCGATTTCCGGGGCCGTCGAGCCTTCCCCGGGCCTATTTCGAACGGCGACAACCCCCGGTGAGCCTCCACTTCCTTCCCCCCTCGCTCTCGCCGCCGTTAGCTGCCACTAGGGCCCTTCCGACGAGCAACCGAACCCGCCGCCGCTTGAGCTCGTCGTTGGCATGGTTCCGGTGACCCTTTTGGTCCGGCCGCCGATGCCATTCGGCTCTGCGTGGCCCGTAGATCCCATCCCGCGTTATCCCCGTGGTGTTTAGCCCCTAGTACACATGCGCGCAAAACGGCCGAACGCCACCGCCCGCCGGCAAGCTCGTGGCCGTCGTTACGGGCCACCCCTGGCCGCGTCGCCGCCGCAGATCGACGCGGTTCTCTTCCCCGGTTCGAACGTGCCCTTCGGCGGCCGATTTGGCCCCCTATGCACGAAACCCGACCCCCGTCGTGGTTTTGGGTGCTCGCCGGAGCTTCTCCGGCGGCGAACGCCGGCCACCTCCGACGTGGCATACCTGGGCTCCACCCCTGGGTCACTACTAGTGGGGCCCCTGGCCCCAGTTAACTGGGTTGACCCAGTCAACGTGCTGACTGGGCGGCCAGGGCCACTGACTAGTGGGACCCCACACCCCTGTGTCAATGACAGGTGGGTCCTCCTGTCAGCTGGCTAATAAACTGAGTTTTTTATTTGAAAATTAATTAATTAGACTAATATCTCACTGACATGTGGGGCCCTCACTAATTAACTCTGTTTAGATTTAAAATTAACCCTGGAATCTCCTTGTGCCTATGACATGTGGACCCCACTGTCAGGTTCAAATAGTAACAGGCACTGTCGGCTGCTGATGTCATCTTGACATCAGGATGACATCAGCATTGCACTGTTCTGGATAATGTTGAATTTAATTAATTGAAATAATTTCAGAAAACTATTAAAACTTTAGAAAATCATATCCTTTAAATCGTAACTCAGATGAAAATAATTTATGTATGAAAGTTGATCAGAAAAATCCCATGAATTCTAATATGCCATTCATTCATATGTCACATGCTCCTAGCATGTTGAACATGGAACTTTCCCCACTGGATCAACTGTCCGAAAAATGCAAAGACCCGGGAATTATCGTCAGGTATTCTCCCGCTACGTCTACAACGTGTAGTACTGCGTTAGTGCATACCTAGCTCTACATATTTCCATGTCATGCATCGTGATGCATATGTTTGCTTTATATTTATTGTTTCTTCCCCCTCTTCTCTCTGGTAGACCCTGAGACTGACGTTGCTGCCGAGTACGAGTACGGTCCTAACGATCAGGCCTTTGCCATAGAGCACCAAGGCAAGCAAAACCCCTTGAGCATTCTGATATCACCCATTCTTCTCTCTCTTATTCTTGCATTAGATTTTGCTACTGTTAGTTAGCTCCTATTCTGATGCATAGCCTGTTTTTGATGAACTGCTAATATTCCTACAATAATACCAACTGCTTAGTATAGGATGGTTAGTGAATCCCCAGTGACCCCTTAGCCCCAGTTGTCCCTGCTTCTTCCTCGACGACCCGACGACTCGACAACTCGAAGACTCGGTCAACTGACTAACAAGCCAGGCCACTCACCTCAACGCACTCCCCTAAATTGTATGACTCTACAGTACTACTATCGAGTACCGAGGGTGACACCTCGTGAAGTACTCCTAATGCTAGTCCTGTAGCGTAGCTTGTCGGTCGTGGTTATCGAGGATGATTCCTCCTTCCCCATTCCTGACAATGCTTCTGTCATGCAATCCCTCAAGTGTGGGACTTTCGAGGGTGATTCCTTTACAGTCCACCTTGGCAGTTATATCGAGCGGGGACCCCTTGATTGTGATTCCTCAGTTCCCGTCTTGACATTATATCCACATAGTTACTATTGACTTGGCCCTGGGCTAACATGGCGGGACTGAAGGGACGGGCGGTACCACCCTATTGAGGTGGACCTGAGTTCCCGACAGCCCTGAGACGGGTCGGCCCCAACGGTACCCGTGTGAGTAAGATTTGGTGGATGCGCCGCAAGGCATCCGAAGACTTGGTGGGGTGCGCCGGTAAGGCAACCGAGTGTTATTGGCGGGGCGACGGCCTGCAATATGCTTCGAGCTTGCCCCGCACTGATTAAAATGATAATGGGTTGGGTATTTGATCCGAGTTGGTCGTTGACCTTTTTACGCACTAAACCTTCACGTGGGAGAAGTTATGGGTGCTCAGCGTCGTTGTATCAGTCGAAGCTCTTTGGACGTCAGCAATGGAGTGGCGCGTGCCGGATTGGGCTAGAACGTACAGCTCCCGTACTGAGTGTACTAGGTCTGCTTCCGGACGCGTTCGCATCATGCAGGAGTGCAAGGGCAAGTGGGCCCACGAACCTGTGTGCTTAGGAGTAGACCGGCGGGCTGGCCTCTTCATTGAGTCTAGGTGGGGCGACAACGTTTTGGATCCCAAGGCCGGGCATTACCCTGGAAAGTGTGCCCGGCCAGAGGTGTTCAAGCATGTTGGATATGCAGTGCACCCCTGCAGGGAAGAACCATCTATTCGAATAGCCGTGTCCACGGTAATAGGACGACTTGGAGTTGTACCTTGACCTTATACAACTAAAATTGTGCTTTATTTTAAATGTTTCGTGGCTCCGGGATTGCTTCCTCGCAGGGAGTCGAGGAAGAATCTCTGGACGTGGTTACTTGATAAAATTGCTACAATAATATGGCTATATATGAGATACCAGTCTACTCTCTTCTCATGCTGCAAGATGTTGAAGATGCTAGTCTTCGATAGGACTAGGCATTCCCTCCTATTCTTGCTTTCTGAAGTCAGTCCAGATATAACCCCACCCCTTGATAATGATGCATAGCTAGCATAGTTCTGATGTCAGTCTTGCGGGTACTTTGGATGAGACCGCTGCTTGGCTTTCTCTTTCTCCCTCGTTGCGATTCTGCGTTCAGACGATGGAGCCCAGGAGATGGAGTATGCCGGAGACGACTACTACAACACCACAGGAGCCTACTACTACGTGGAGGCGGCCCCCGACCAGCAGTAGGATAGGAGGTTCCCAGACAGGAGGCCTCACCTCGTTTGATCCATTGTTATGTTTGTACTAGCCTTCTTAAGGCAAGACTTGTCTAACTTATGTTTGTACTCAGATATTTTTTTTGCTTCCGCTGACTCGTGCTTGTCGAGCTTTGTATTCGAGACGTCGAGGCCCCTGGCTTGTAATATGAAGCTGTATGACTTTAAATTGTGGCTAGAGTTGTGTTGTGATATTGATTAGTGAGTCCCTAATCTTGGTCGTACGCATTGCATGTATGTTTAGCGTACGGTCGAAGTAGGGGGCGCCACAAAAAGGCATCATTACCTAAATAAATCCCCGCCATGTGTGAGTGTGTGCCCTGTTTTTGGCCCAGCCCAACAACATCACAGACAGAAGTGTGGCCTAAACTTGGGGGCTCCTGTCGGTGTAGTAAGGAATGGGTCCTTTAGTACCCTGAACTTTGTGTAGAAGACATCAGCCTCTTGAGTGGCTATCCTTGTTGTGGGACAACTGGACTCAAGGCACAACCAATAGAAGACAAAGTTGTCAGCTAACCACCTTGATAGCAAGAGAAGGCCTGGAAGGCTCCCACGACCAAGTCACCGCTCCACCTCATCGACCTGATTGTAACTTGTTAAGGAGGTGTCGAGCGAGCAGGCAGTTAGATAGAGCCTGTTGGGGTACATGATAGCTCCAGGCAGACAACCTTTATTTTTAGGTATAAGGCACTATAGCCACTACTTGTACAATATTTTTACAATTTTGCCACTTCGGTAACCACTTTCTTTAGAAAAGGAGGACCATGGCAATATTTACAAGGGTCAACTCCCTGTCCTTTCACACGTAGAAGATGCGCACCCGTGCACTCTTGCCGCCAAGTCACGCTCTTTATATCCAGGACAAACACCCATAATCCACCATAGCAAGAGTACGGTTTAGACCTCATGATGGCCCAAACCTGGGAAATCCGCTACGTTGACTGTTGTTTTCACTCTTTGTGCACGTCTATTCCCTTAGCAGAATGACTAAGGGGCCTTGTCAGTGCCATAGATTGTCATACCTCGGCAATGGATCCAACTTTACTGCGAAGGAAGAAAAGTATTAGTGTGCTAAAATGGGAATTAAACTTGACTATGTCTCGGTATATCATTGATGTCCAATGAGTAGGTCAAACGAGCTAATGGTCTAATATTAAGTGGTATCAAGCCATGACTGGTTCACTCCATAAAGGAGTCCAACTTTAAGTGGGTGGAGGATCTTGACCCATACTATGGGTCTTACCACTAACCCAATTGATGTGCATGCTATACACCTTTCTTTATGGTTTACGATGTGAAGGCCATTATTCCAAGCAACCTCATTCACAACACACCTCGAGTACGCATGTATGAATTTCAAGAGGATGATCTCGATAGGCAAAATGCCATGTATTCCATTGAGGACCTTTAGGATGTAGCCCGAGCATGTTCCAATTATTATCAACAACATGCAAGGCGCTACCAGAGCTAGCAGGTCCGAGTGAAGGCGTTCAACATGGGTGACTTGGTCCTATGACACCACCTAGAGAAGCAAAAAACATAAGTCATCACTTAAATTGGAAGGACTATTTATAATTAACCACGTACTCGATGGACGATCATATAGTGTTCAAGATCATGAGGACAACCAACTAGAGCCGAACTAATGAGGACATCACTGCTCTAGTTACACCTACAAACCCTGTTGCTACATATATTTGACAAATTACTAGGAATCACACACGCCAATTGAATTACCAGGCACTTCCCATTCTTAGAAACAATTCTAATGTTCATGAGAATATGATAATTCCTAAATTCGATACATTAGTTTTTCTTACAAATGAAGGGGACGACATGGACAAGAAGGATGAACATTGGAACAAGATCCAACATGGAGAGGATGGCGCGTGCATGTGGAACAAGAGCGGAGTTTCGAATGGAGTTTTTAGCACTTTGGAGCCACGATGATGACATACAAGGACATGGACTAAATACACAAGATGGCATTTCATATATTTCGTCGATAGCTTAATATTGGTGTCACGCCACCTTATATTCGGGCTAGGCCCATGTATTTTCAAAATAGACTTAATAGGTTGTTCATGGAGTCCATATTCATAGGGAAAATGACTTATGACAAAATATAGTCCCACGTTGCCAATGGTGGACGAAATTCCACACTGTCCCCCTTTAAATACAACCCTTAAGACATCATTTTATACTTGAGTGTTGTTTATATTAAAGTTCGCCATTGCTACAACTCGCATCCTTTATTTGTGTTCAACACCCAGTTCAAGAACTCATGGAACCCCACTTGATTATTAAAGTTTTCCACTATCTGCAATATCCAAATTGCAACTTTTTTTCATCCTTGTTCTCTATTTGTGTTAAGGAAATAGACCTTGGTGGTCAAGTCGACCGTGCTCCGGCATGGTTAATAACATCTTGGAGTTGGTTTAGCGGTTACTAAGGCATGACATATTCGTACATTGTAGTCGGATCGTCAAAGTCTACTCCACCAAAAACGATCATTACAATCTCAATGAAAGGTGGTACACCTTTGCCTCTATCAAGTCATATCAGATTTCCAAGTTGCTCGGTGAGATTTTACCATATTTTGTAGTATGGATAGTTTATGTTATTCATACCTACAATCCATGAAACAACCAAAACAAATATAGGTTTAGTTCATCATATCCGATCCAATCCGAGCCTTTTGCATAGTCTTTTTAGTGTTTTGCTTTGTTGAATTTGCTGTTGCATCATCGTGTTGAGTTGATGTTCTTAGTGTCTAGTCCTTTAGAGTTTCGAGTTTTGGTCACAAGTTGTTACTCCCCCATCGCACAATTGTTACCTCTCTTGCCTTATACCTCCACCGCATATCTGTAGTCATTCCATAAAACCACCACATATCCATCCCCTGCACCACATATCCGAGTTGCCACCATATAAAGATAACCGCCTATCCACCGTCAATACGTGTCCATATACACCACCACATATCTGCCACCATCATGCCATTCCAAGTCCACCTCAAACATATATTCGCCATTAGTTCGTGTTCCACCAGATACATATTAGTCTGAGTCCAATATTATTCCCAGTCCACTATTATTCCGAGTACATATATCACACTAGTCCCAATTCCATCAGATTCATCTCCTCCACCAATATTATCCCACGCCTAATATTCGAGTCTTTGTTATTGATTTCCAGACTACGCCCTAGTACTTGTCATGACCATGTGGGCCTCCCCAACTTTAGTGACATCCATAAAAGAAAAATAGTTCCAAACTAAAAAAATCTAGCTAGGCAGTTTTTAGACCATTGGGAGACTTTCCAAAAAACAATTGTTGTTGTTCAAAAAGAGGGCGCAAAAATAATAATTCAGTGTGTTCTTCTGCCTTGATTACACATTGCGTCGTGCTTTTTTAGTGTTCTAGGCACACGTCTCTAGTATAGTCTAGCCTTTGACGATCCCATTACCATCGTTCAACGTTTATTCATCTTTGCATCTCTGAATTAATTAATATTGACCCTTTTTGATACCATATTGTAAGCTTTCCCACCTCCACATACATCGACATCGTGCGTTTGACTGCACCTAGTAATCATTGTATCCAAGCTTTGAGAGTTTTGACTACAAGCCTTGCCGATCACCACTTGGTGCTTCATAAGAACTGGTAAGAATTTGATATTCGCTTGGCAGATTTGTGACTTTGCACCACACCACCACCACCAATTCCTAGTAGTTTATAGGATTATACTCTTGTGTATTTCTATTGCCGTTAAACATTACAGAATCACAAACCGACAAGCTAGATTGGGAGGGCATGACAAACAAGGAGCTACATGATCAATTTAAACAAATGATGGGTGAACATGTGCAAGACATGATGAACAACTTTGAAGAGGCCATGGTGAAGCTTTGAAGAGGCCTTGGCGAAGCTATATGGCCTAGAGAAGACGTTCGACACCAAGATGCAAGCCAAGTTCAATGAATTACTCACAGATCAACCGCAACCACTGCCTGCACCTGTCGCACCTCTACAAGAACAACAACAAAAACAACAACAACCTCGCCTTCCAATTCATGTGGGACGAGCACAATATGTGCCTATGGAGCAAGGCAAACTTTCTGGTGCCATTGCTACTGCTATTGTTTCTGTGTATTCTACTACTACCATTGAGCAGAATGATCACTATGATGGAGATTACAATGAGGAGGTTGCTCCAGATCAGAACTACGTGAAACCACCAGCACAAGCACGAGGTCGTCCACATAAATACAATCGCAACGCTAGGGCTACACTACCACCTCAGGTATGAGATCAAGACCATGTCCCTAAACTAACATTGAATAATACACCATTTGGTGGTAGATACATTCTTGATGTATATCTTACTTGGGAGTTAGAAATTGAACAACATGCTTACAATATCCTGAGGATAGACTGTTGCTAGGTGTGAATTCACAGGTTTTGCATCTATTTGGTAGTCCATATATTATACAACACATCCTAATCATATTCCAACTACTTGGGCCGCTTTAAAATATGTTATGCATACTCGTTGGGTTCCTACATATTACCAACATGAATTGCTTCAAAAATTCCAGCGGTTAAGACAGGGTAATTTTTTGTAGAGGAATATTATCAGGAATTACAAACTGGAATGCGTAGATGTGGTATTGAAGAAGATAACGAAGCTCAACTTGCACCATGGGAAGGTTAAACAAAGATATTCAAACTATCTTATATTATAATATCATTCGTTTATTCCACCTTGCTTGCAAACCTAAAGGTGAAGTGCAGGAGCAACAAGCCACGACGCGGACTTACTTTTATGTAGGTCAATCTTCATCATGGTCCACGCGTGCATCTTCTACTACCACACATCATGTTGCACCACTGAGTGTTTCGGCCACCAACTCCAACCCTGATACAAGAAAACATGCACCACTACCACAACTGATAGAGGCAAAGTTGTCTCATCTTTCGATGAGATCATGACTATCATTTTTCGTGGAGTATACTTTGATGATCTAACTACGATCGTGTGAGGACATCTCGCCTTAACAATTGCCAAACCAACAACGAGAGGTTCTTGAACACGCTGCAACATGATGAACCTGACCACAAGGGTCTATTTCCCACACATAAGCAAACAAGAATCAAGAAACTAAAATTACAATATGGATATTGCGAACATAAGAGAATTTTTTTATTAATGAAAGTGCGGTTCTATGACGTCTTGATCTGGTTGTAGAACAGTGATACACCTCCAATGCATCGATAATTTATTAAGTATTCATGCCATATTCACCTATGTTTACAATACTTTTATATGGTTTTCATGCACTTTATATGATTTATTTAGAACTAACCCGGACCGACGTTGTTTTCAGAAAAACTATCGTGCTGTTGTTGTTTTTTTGTAGAAAATGAAATTTCTCGGAATCGCCCTAAACTTTCTGATGATTTTTTTGGAACAAAAGAGACCGTCGGTGCTTCGTGGGAGGGCCAGAAGAGTCATGTGGTGGCCACCCTCCACTAGGGCATGCCAGGCCCCCAAACCGTGCCCTGGTGGAGGGTGCTCACCTCGTCGCCCATCTCCACATGAAACCAACGCCAAAAATTCCTATAAATATAGAAACCATCTAAAATAACCCTAGACTCCTTGTTCCACTGCCGCAAGGCCTCTATATTGATGAAAAATCAATTGGGAAAACAGTACCCTGCCAGAGAGGGTAGATCATCTCCGCTGGCCATCTTCATCAGCCCGACGGAGTCCATGATGAGGAGGGATAGTCCAACCTAGGGGATGACGGTTCGTACCAATAGCTATGTGTTTAATCCCTCTCTCTCATGTTCTTGAGATGGCATGATCTTGATGTATGACGAGCTTTGTTAATATAGTTAGGTCAGATGGTGTTTTACCCTCTATATCTTATTGTGATGAATTGAGTTTCCCCTTTCATATTTTGTTATGTTGGATTGAATATTGGATTGGATAACACTTGATCTATGTCTTGGTACTCAACTTGTGGATTCCCGAGGTGACATCGCGGTAATCTATTCATAGGGGTTGTTACACGTTCTTGTCATAGCTTCTCCGGTAGAAATCTTGGGGCACTCTTTGAGGTTCTTTGTGTTGGACTGAGTATTATGAATCTGAAATTGTTTGATGCGTATCGTATAATTAACTCATAGATACTTGTGGTGACATTGGAGTATCTAGGTGACATTAGAGTTGGTTGATGCATATCACATGGTGTTATTCTAGTACGAACTCTTAGATAGATTGATCGGAAAGGATAACTTGTTTATTTTAGTACAAACTATTGGATAGATCGATCAGAAAGGATAACTTTAAGGTGCTTTTGTACCCTACAGACAACTTCTTCTTATGCTCTCCGCTAGATAAGAACTTTGGAATGATTATTCATTGCACGTTGAGGGATGGTTATGTGATCCAATTATATTAGCATTGTTAAGAGATTGCACTAGCAAAAGTATGGACTATAGGACTTGGTTGCAAGCATTGCAATACCATTTGTGCATACTTCTGTCACTTGCAACCTTTCTGTTTTTATATTTTCAGATTACAAAAATCAATATCTACTATCATTACTCTTGGGGAACGTCGCATGGGAAACAAAAATTTTCCTACGCACACGCAGATCTATCCATGGTGATGAGCATCTAGGAGAGGGATAGTGGATCTACGTACCCATGTAGATCACTAAGCGAGAAGGGTTAAGAAACGCGGTTGGTGTAGTCGAACATCTTCGCGATCCAAATCGCCGAGCATCCTGCGATCCAATAACGATCCGTCCTGCGATCCAATCATGATCCGTCCCGCGAACTTGATCAAGATCCGTCCCACGAACTTGATCACGATCCTTCCGATCTAGCGACGAACGGACGGCACCTCCGCGTTCAGCACACGTATAGCTTGATGACGATCTCCGTTGTCTTGATCCAGCAAGAGGTAGCGGAGAGGAGGAATGGTTCTCAGGCAGCATGATGGCGCTCCAGCGATGGTGGTGGAGCTATTATGGCAGGGCTTCGCCTAAGCACTGCAGAAATCCGATCTAGAGGAGAAACTATGCACTGGAGGAATGGGCAGCACGTGGCTGAAAATTCTGTGCAAAAACCCTAAAACCTCTAGTATATATAAGAGGAAGAGAGGAGGAGGCTTGGAACAAGGGCCAATCCTCCAAGGAGTCGGCCGAACCAGGTGGAGGAGGTGGATTCCACCTCCAATCCTAGTAGGACTAGGATTCACCCTATTTTTGCCTTTTTCCACTTTTTCTCTTCGGGCCTTTTTTCCCAAACCGCATGGGCCTTGCGTGGGACTTCCACCAGCCCACTAAGGGCTGGTAAACACTCTCCCACAGCCCATGGAGCCTCTTGGGTCTAAATACCCCTCCCGATGGTCTCCGGGTACACTACCGGCACTCCCGGTACACTATCGATGAGCCCGAAACATTTCTGGCGACCAAAATAGGACTTCCTATATATGAATCTTTACCTCCGGACCATTCTGGAGCTCCTCATGATTTCCGGGATCTCATCTGGGACTCCGAACAACATTCGATCACCACCATACATAACTCTATACTACCGAAACGTCACCAAACCTTAAGTGTGTAGACCCTGCTGGTTCGAGAACTATGTAGACATGACCGAGACACCTCTACGGTCAATAACCAATAGCAGTACCTGGATGACCATATTGGTTCCTACATATTCTACGAAGATCTTTATCGGTCGAACCTCTATGTCAAGGATTCAGTTAATCCCGTATGATGTTCCCTTTGTTCTTCGGTATGTTACTTGCCCAAGATTCGATCGTCGGTATCTCCATACCTAGTTCAACCTCGTTATCGGCAAGTCTCTTTACTCATTTCTTAATACAATATCCCGTGACTAACACTTAGACACATTGCTTGCAAGGCTCATTGTGATGTTGTATTACCAAGTGGGCCCTGAGATACCTCTCCGTCACACGGAGTAAGAAATTCCAGTCTTCATCCATGCCAACTCAACAGACACCCTCGGAGATACCTGTAGAGCACCTTTATAGTCACCCAGTTCGTTGCGATGTTTTATACACACAAGGCACTCCTTCGGTATCCATGAGTTGCATGATCTCATGGTCATAGGAACATATACTTGACATGTAGAAAACAGTAGCAATAAACTGACACGATCATATGCCACATTTTTAGTTTGGGTATTGTCCATCACATCATTCTCCTAATGATGTGATCCCATTATCAAATGACATCTCATATCAATGGCTAGGAAACCTTGACCATCTTCGATCAACGAGCTAGTTCACTAGAGGCATACTAGGGACAAAGTGTTGTCTATTTACCCACACATGTAATGTGTTTCAAATTAATACAATTATAGCATGGATAATAAACGATTATCATGAACTAGGAAATATAATAATAAAAATTTTATTTATTGCCTCTAGGGCATATTTCCAACAGTCTCCCACTTGCACTAGAGTCAATAATCTAGCTCACATCACTATGTGATTTACATTGTAATGAATCGAACACCCATGCAGTTCTGATGTTGATCATGTTTAGCCCTTGGAAGAGGTTTAGTCAATAAGTCTGCAACATTCAGATCCGTGTGCACTTTGCAAATATTTATGTCCTTCTCCTCGATGTAATCGTGGATGGAGTTGAAGTGTCGCTTTATGTGTCTGGTCCTCTTGTGAAACCTTGGTTCCTTGGCCAGAGCAATGGCACCAGTGTTGTCACAGAACAGGTTCATTAGATTCAGTGCACTGGGCACTACTCCAAGATCTGTCATGAACTGCTTCATCCAAACACCTTCCTTCACTGCCTCCGAGGCTGTGATGTACTCCGCTTCGCATGTAGAATCAGCTACCACGCTTTGCTTGGAACTACACCAACTTACCGCTCCCCCGTTGAGAATAAATACGTATCCGGTTTCCAACTTAGAGTCGTCCGGATCAGTGTCAAAGCTTGCATCGATGTAACCCTTTACAACGATCTCTTCATCACCTCCATAAACGAGAAACATTTCCTTAGTCCTTTTCAGGTACTTAAGGATATTCTTGACCGTTGCCTAGTGTTCCATTCTAGGATCACTTTGAAACCTTCTGGCCATACTTATGGCAAGGCTGACATCGGGTCTTGTGCAGAGCATTGCATACATGATAGAGCCTATGGCTGAAGCATAGGGGATGACACTCATCTTTTCTCTAACCTCTCCAGTCACTGGGCATTGAGTCTTACTCAATTTCACACCTTGTAACACAAGCAAGAACCCCTTCTTGGACTGTTCCATTTTGAACTTCTTCAAAACTTTATCAAGGTATGTGCTCTGTGAAAGTGCTATTAAGCGTCTCCATCTATCACTATAGATCTTAATGCCTAATATGAAAGCAGCTTCTCCTAGGTCCTTCATTGAAAAACTCTTGTTCAAATATTCCTTCACGCTTTCCAGCATTTCTATATTGTTTCCAATCAGCAATATGTCATCCACATATAATATTAGAAATGCTATAGAGATCCCACTCATTTTCTTGTACATACAAGCTTCTCCATAAACTTGTATAAACTCAAACGCTTTGATCACCTCATCAAAGCGCTTATTCCAACTCCGAGATGCTTGCACCAGCCCATAAATGGATCACTGGATTTTGCAAACTTTTTCAGCATTCTCTAGATCGACAAAACCTTCTGGTTGCATCATATACAACTCTTCCTCAAGGAAACCATTGAGGAACGCTGTTTTGACATCCATCTGCTAGATTTCATAGTCGAAATAAGCAGCTATTGCCAACATGATTCTGACAGACTTAAGCATCGCTACGGGTGAGAACGTCTCATCGTAGTCAACTCCTTGAACTTTTGAAAAACCCTTTGCCACAAGTCGAGCTTTATAGACGATGACATTACCGTCCGCGTCTGTCTTCTTCTTAAAGATCCATTTGTTCTGAATGGCCTTTCGCCCTTCAGGTAATACTTCCAAAGGCCATACTTTGTTTTCTTACATGGATCCCATCTCGGATTTCATGGCCTCTAACCATTTCTCGGAATCCGGGCCCATCACTGCTCCTCCATAGCTCGTAGGTTCATTGTTGTCCAACAACATGACCTCCAAGACAGGGTTGTCGTACCACTCAGGAGTAGTACGTGGCCTTGTCGACCTACGAGGTTCAATAGTAGCTTGATCCGAAGCTTCATGATCATCAGCATTAACTTCATCTTCTACCGTCGTAGTTTCCACAGAAACATCCTTCTTTGCTGCGCTACTTTCTGGTTGAAGTAAAGGTTCGGTAACCTCATCAAGCTCTATTTTCCTCCCACTCAATTCTTTCGAGAGAAACTCTTTCTCAAGAAATGTTCCGTTCTTAGCGACAAACACTTTGCCTTCGGATCTGAGATAGAAGGTATACCCGATTGTCTCTTTCGGGTATCCTATGAAAACGCATTTTTCCACTTTGGGTTCCAGCTTTTCAGGATGAAGCTTTTTGACATAAGCATCACATCCCCAAACTTTAAGAAATGACAACTTTGGCCTCTTGACAAACCACAGTTCATATGGCGTCGTCTCAACGGATTTCGAAGGTGCCCTATTTAAAGTGAACGCAACTGTCTCTAATGAATAACCCCAAAATGATAGTGGCAAATTAGCAAGAGACATCATAGAACGCACCATATCTAATAAGGTTCGATTACGATGTTCGGACACACCATTACGTTGTGGTGTTCCGGGCGGTGTCAACTGTGAAACAATTCCACACTGTCTTAAGTGACTGTTGTCGGGGATATACCCCGCGGTATGACCCGCCCTGGCGACTCATAGGAGACCCGGCCGAAGACATGACATTCTATTAAGACCCGGCAGGCGAGTCACAGGATGACCAAGCCCAAGACCCGGCGGGTGAGCCAGCGCCAGGCGGCTCACGGGATAAGACCCGGTGGGTGAGCCGGCGCAAGCGGCTCACGGGATAAGACCCGATGGGTGAGCCGGCGCCAGGCGGCTCACAAGAGAAGGCCCACAAGAGAAGGCCCAAAGAGAGAAGGATTCCATTAAAGGAAATAAGACCCGGAGTAGGATTCGTGATGAGTCCTAATCCTACTCCTAGTACGACTCTATTTGTAAGCCTACCCTCTCCACTTATATAAGGAGGGGTAGAGCACCCCTAGAGGGACAGATTCTCAAGGGACACAAGTCCACAAGTTTAGACAACACAAGTTTAGAGATAGAGAGATTAGAGGCTCTCATGATTAGAGGTAGCAATTGCACCCTTGTAACCGAGAGATCTTGATCATCATCAATACCAGACAAGCAGGACGTAGGCTTTTACCTCGACTTGAGGGGACGAACCTGGGTAAAACTCCGTGTCTTATCGATTCCGACCAACCCCTTCAAGCCGCCACGTAGTTGCGTCTCGCCCCGAACCTAAGTCCGTGACCCGGACATCTGCCGTGACAAAACCACGACAACTGCCAAACTCATAACTTAGATATTCACCTCCTCGATCAGATCGCAAGACCTTAATCTTCTTGTTACGATGATTCTCAACTTCACTCTGAAATTGCTTGAACTTTTCAAACGTTTCAGACTTGTGTTTCGCTAAGTAAATATACCCATATCTACTTAAGTCATCAGTGAAGGTGAGAAAATAATGATATCCACCACGTGCTCTAACATTCATTGGACCGCACACATTAGTATGTATGATTTCCAATAAGTCACTTGCCCGTTCCATTGTTCCAGAGAACGGCGTTTTAGTCATCTTGCCCATGAGGCATGGTTCACATGGGTCAAGTGATTCAAAATCAAGTGACTCCAAAATTCCATCAGCATGGAGCTTCCTCATGCGTTTTACACCAATATGACCTAAACGGCAGTACCACAGGAAAGTGGTACTATCATTATCAACTCTACATCTTTTGGCATCAATGTGATGAACATGTGTGTCATCACTATCAAGATCCAATATGAATAAACCCCTAACATTGGGTGCATGACAATAAAAGATATTACTCATATAAATAGAACAATCTTTATTCTCTGATTTAAATGAGTAACCGTCTTGCAATAAACAAGATCCACATATAATGTTCATGCTTAACACAGACACTAAATAACAATGATTCGGGTTCATCACTAATCCCGATGTTAATCGAAGCGAGAGCGTGCCGACGGCGATCACATCAACCTTGGAACCATTTCCCACGTGCATCGTCACTTCTTCCTTTGCCAGCCTTCGTTTATTTCATAGTTCTTGCTTTGAGTTGCAAATGTGAGCAACCGAACCGGTATCAAATACCCACGCACTACTACGAGACCTAGTAAGGTACACATCAATAACATGTATATCATATATACCTTGTTTGTCATTGGCCGCCTTCTTGTCAGCCAGGTACTTGGGGCAGTTCTGCTTCCAGTGACCAGTTCCCTTGCAATGAAAGCATTCAGTTTCTAGCTTGGGTCCATGCTTGGGCTTCTTTATAGGAGTAGCAACTATTTTGCCATCCTTCTTGGTTTTACCCTTCTTGCCCTTGCCCTTTCCCTTGCCATTCTTCTTGAAACTAGTGGTTTTATTGACCATCAACACTTGATGTTCTTTCTGGATTTCAGACTCAGCGACTGACTTGTTCATCCCGTGCATGTTATAGTTCATCACAAAGCTCTTGTAACTAGGTGGCAGTGATTGAAGAACTCTGTCAGTGATCGCCTCTGGCGGAAGGGAAATTCCCAACTCCGCTAGACGAGTTGAATACCCAGACATTCTGAGTATATGTTCACTGATAGACCTGTTCTCCTCCATCTTGCAAGCATAGAACTTATCGGAGGTTTCATACCGCTCGATCCGGGCGTTCTTTTGAAAGATAAACTTCAACTCCTGGAACATCTCATATGCTCCATGACGTTCAAAATGTCTTTGAAGTCCCGGTTCTAAGTCATACAATATCGCACACTGAACTATTGAGTAATCTCCAGTACGTGCCTCCCAAGCGTTCTTAACGTCTTTGGATGACACATCTTTTGGTTGGTCACCAAGCGGTGCATCAAGGACATATGATTTCTGGGAAGTCGTGAGGATAATCCTCAAATTACGAGCCCAGTCAACAAAGTTACTTCCATCATCTTTCAACTTAGCTTTCTCTAGGAATGCATTAAAATTCAGGGGTGCTACTGCGTGAGCCATTGATCTACATCATAAATATGCAAAGGTTACTTAGACTATTGTTCAAGATAATGAATTTTAGTTAGTCAAATTTTACTAAAGCTCCCACTCAAATTGACATCCCTCAGGTCATCTGAGTGTCACTTGATCCAAATTCACCAACTCAAGTCCGATCATCACGTGAGTTGAGGTGGCTTCAATGGTGAACATCATTATGTTGATCATATCTAGAAATGACTCATGTTCGAACTTTCGGTCTGTTGTGTTCCGAGGACATGTCTGTACATGCTAGGCTCGTCAAGTTTAACCCGAGTGTTCTGCATGTGCACACTGGCTTGCACCCATTGTATGTGAATGTAGAGTCTATCACACCCGATCATCATGTGGTGTCTCAACACGACAAACTTTCGCAACGGTGCACACCCGGGGAGAACGTAATTTATGTTGAAATTTAAGTGAGGGATCACCATATAATGCTACTGTCGTTCTAAGCAAAACAAGGTGCATAAAATGATTAACATCACATGCAAATCATAAGTGACATGATATGGCTATGAACTTGTGCTTTTGATCTCCATCTAGAAAGCACCGGCATGATCTCCATCGTCACCGTCATGACACCATGATCTCCATCATATTGATCTCCATCAACGTGTCGCCATTGGGGTTGTCATGCCCAACATGCTTCTACTACTATTGCTACTGTTTAGCGATAAAGTAAAGCATTACATAGCGCTTAATGATTGACACACAGGTCATACAATAATTAAAGACAACCCTATGGCTCCTGCCGGTTGTCGTACTCATCGACATGCAAGTCGTGATAATCTATACATCACATGATCATCTCATACATCACATATATCACATCATGTAATTGTCCATATCACATCACAACATACCCTCCAAAAACAAGTTAGATGTCCTCTAATTATTGTTGCATGTTTTACGTGGCTGCTACGGGTATCTAGCAAGAACAATTCTCATCTTCGCAAAAACCACAACGGTGATACACCAGTTGCTTTTCAACCTTCTCAAGGACCGCCTTTGTCGAATCCGATCCAACTAAAGTGAGAGAAACTGGCACCCGCAAGCCATCTATGCAACAAGTTGCGGTCGAGGGAACCGGTCTCTCATAAGCATATGAGTAATGTTGGTCCGGGCCGCTTCATCTCACAATACCGCTAAACCAAAACACGACCAAGGGAGGAAGCAATGTAAGCATCAACGCCCACAAACTCTTTGTGTTCTACTCGAGATCTCATCTACACATAGACCTAGCTCATGATGCCACTGTTGGGGAACGTCGCATGGGAAACAAAAAAATTCCTACGCACACGCAGATCTATCCACGGTGATGAGCATCTACGAGAGGGAGAGTGGATCTACGTACCCTTGTAGATCGCTAAGCGGGAAGCGTTAAGAAATGCGGTTGGTGTAGTCGAACGTCTTCACGATCCAAATCGTCGAGCGTCCCGTGATCCAATCACGATCTGTCCCGCGATCCAATCATGATCTGTGCCGCGATCCAATCATGATCCGTCCCATGAACTTGATCACGATCCGTCCCACGAACTTGATCACGATCCGTCCCACAAACTTAATCACGATCCTTCCAATCTAGCGCCGAACGGACGGTACCTCCGTGTTCAGCACACGTATAGCTTGATGACGATCTCCGCCGTCTTGATCCAACAAGAGGGAGCGGAGAGGATAAAGAGTTCTCCGGCAGCGTGACGGCGCTCCGGCGATGGTGGTGGAGCTATTCCGGCAGGGCTTTGCCTAAGCACTATAGAAATCTGATCTAGAGGAGAAATTATGCTATGGAGGAATGGGCTGTTGGGGAACGTCGCATGAGAAACAAAAAATTTCCTACGCACACGTAGATCTATCCATGGTGATGAGAATCTATGAGAGGGAGAGTGAATCTACATACCCTTGTAAATCGCTAAGCGGGAAGCGTTAAGAAACGTGGTTGGTGTAGTCGAACATCTTCGCGATCCAAATCGCCGTGCGTCCCGTGATCCAATCACGATCCGTCCCGCGATCCGATCATGATCTGTCCCACGAACTTGATCACGATCCGTCCCACGAACTTGATCACGATCCTTCCGATCTAGCACCGAACGGACGGCACCTCCACGTTCAGCACACGTACGGCTTGATGACGATCTCCACCGTCTTGATCCAACAAGAAGGAGTGGAGAGGAAGAAGAGTTCTTCGGCAGCCTGACGGCGCTCCGGCGATGGTGGTGGAGCAATTCCGGCAGGGCTTCGCCTAAGCACTGCAGAAATCCAATCTAGAGGAGAAACTATGCACTGGAGGAACGGGTAGCACGTGGCTGAAATTCTAGTGCAAAAACCCTCTATACCACCAGTATATATAGGAGGTAGAGAGGAGAGGAGGCAGCCTTGGCTTCCCAAGCCAAGGGCTTCAGCCGAAAGGAGGTGGAGGAGGTGGAGTCCACCTCCAATCCTAGTAGGACTAGGATTCACCTATTTTGCCTTTTTTCCACCTTTTCTCTTGGGTTTTTTTCTTCTAGCCGCATGGGCCTCTTGTGGTTATTCCACCAGCCCACTAAGGGCTGGTTCCCACTCTCCCACAGCACATGTAGCCTCTTGGGTCGAAATACCCCTCCCGGAGGTCTCCCGGTACACTACCGGCACTCCCAGTACACTACTGATGAGCCCGAAACTTTTCCGGCAACCAAAACAGGACTTCCTATATATGAATCTTTACCTCCGGACCATTCTAGAGCTCCTCGTGACATTCGGGATCTCATCTGGCACTCCAAAAAAACTTCGGTTACCACCATACATAACTCTATACTACCGAAATGTCACCAAACCTTAAGTGTGCAGACCCTGCGGGTTCGAGAACTATGTAGACATGACCGAGACACCTCTACGGTCAATAACCAATGGCGGGGCCTGGATGTCCACATTGGTTCCTACATATTCTACTAAGATCTTTATCGGTCAAACCTCTATGTCAAGGATTCAGTTAATCCCGTATGATGTTCCCTTTGTTCTTCGGTATGTTACTTGCCCGAGATTCGATCGTCGGTATCTCTATACCTAGTTCAACCTCGTTACTGGCAAGTCTCCTTACTCATTCCGTAATACAAGATCTCGCAACTAACACTTAGTCACATTGCTTGCAAGGCTTATTGTGATGTTGTATTACCGAGTGGGCCCTGAGATACCTCTCCGTCACACGGAGTAACAAATCCCAGTCTTGATCCATGCCCACTCAACAGACACCCTCGGAGACACCTGTAGAGCACCTTTATAGTCACCCAGTTACGTTGCGACGTTTGATACACACAAGGTACTCCTCCATTATCTGTGAGTTGCATGATCTCATGGTCATAGGAACATATACTTGACATGCAGAAAACAGTAGCAATAAACTGACACGATCATAAGCTACGTTTGTAGTTTGGGTCTTGTCCATCACATAATTCTCCTAATGATGTGATCCCGTTATCAAATGACATCTCATGTCCATGGCTAGGAAAACTTAACCATCTTTCGATCAACGAGCTAGTTCACTAGAGGCATACTAGGGACATTGTGTTTGTCTATGTATCCACACGTGTATCCATGTTTCCAATTAATACAATTATAGCATGGATAATAAATGATTATCATGAACAAGGAAATACAATAATAAACACTTTATTTATTGCCTCTAGGGCATATTTCCAACAGTCTCCCACTTGCACTAGAGTCAATAATCTAGTTCACATCACTATGTGATTTACATTGTAATAAATCTAACACCCATGCAGTTCTGGTATTGATCATGTTTAGCCCTTGGAAGAGGTTTAGTCAACGGGTCTGCAACATTCAGATCCATGTGCACTTTATTTATGTCTTTCTCCATGATGTAATCGGGGATGGAGTTGAAGCGTCGCTTTATGTGTCTGGTCCTCTTGTGAAACCTTGGTTCCTTGGCCAGAGCAATGGCACCAGTGTTGTCATAGGACAGGTTCATTGGATTTAGTGCACTGGGCACTACTCCAAGATCTGCATGAACTGCTTCATCCAGACACCTTCTTTCGCCGCCTCCGAGGCTGCGATGAATTCCGCTTCGCACGTAGAATCAGCTACCACACTTTGCTTGGAACTGCACCAGCTTACCGCTCCCCTGTTAAGAATAAATACGTATCTGGTTTGCAACTTAGAGTTGTCCGGCTCAGTGTCAAATCTTGCATCGACGTAACCCTTTACGACGAGCTCTTCATCACCTCCATAAACGAGAAACATTTCCCTAGTCCTTTTCAGGTACTTAAGGATATTCTTGACCGCTTGCCAGTGCTCCATTCCAAGATCACTTTGAAACCTTCTGGCCATACTTATGGCAAGGCTGACATCGGGTCTTGTGCACAGCATTGCATACATGATAGAGCCTATGGCTGAAGCATAGGGGATGACACTCATCTTTTCTCTATCTTCTGTAGTTACTGGGCATTGAGTCTTACTCAACTTCACACCTTGTAACACAGGCACGAACCCCTTCTTGGACTGTTCCATTTTGAACTTCTTCAAAACTTTATCAAGGTATGTGCTCTGTGAAAGTGCTATTAAGCGTCTCGATCTATCTCTATAGATCTTAATGCCTAATATGAAAGCAGCTTGTCCTAGGTCCTTCATTGAAAAACTCTTGTTCAAATATTCCTTCACGCTTTCCAGCATTTCTATATTGTTTCCAATCAGCAATATGTCATCCACATATAATACTAGAAACGCTATAGAGCTCCCACTCACTTTTTTGTAAATACAAGCTTCTCCGTAAACTTGTATAAACTCAAACGCTTTGATCACCTCATCAAAGCGCTTATTCCAACTCCAAGATGCTTGCACCAGTCCATAAATGGATCGCTGGAGTTTGCAAACTTTGTCAGCATTCTCTGGATCGACAAAACCTTTGGGTTGCATCATATACAACTCTTCCTCAAGGAAACCATTGAGGAACGCTGTTTTGACATCCATCTGCCAAATATCATAGTCGAAATAAGCAGCTATTGCTAACATGATTCTGACAGACTTAAGCATCGCTATGGGTGAGAAAGTCTCATCGTAGTCAACTCCTTGAACTTGTGAAAAACCCTTTGCAACAAGTCGAGCTTTATAGACAGTGACATTATCGTCCGCGTATGTCTTCTTCTTAAAGATCCATTTGTTCCGAATGGCCTTTCCCCCTTCAGGTAATACTTCCAAAGTCCATACTTTGTTTTCATACATGGATCCCATCTCGGATTTCATGGCCTCTAACCATTTCTCGGAATCCAGGCCCATCACTGCTCCTCCATAGCTTGTAGGTTCATTGTTGTCCAACAACATGACCTCCAAGACAGGGTTGTCATACCACTCAGGGGTAGTATGCGGCCTTGTCGACCTACGAGGTTCAATAGCAGTTTGATCCGAAGCTTCATGATCATCATCATTAACTTCCTCTTCTACCGTCGTAGGTTCCACAGAAACATCTTTCTACGCTGCACTACTTTCTGGTTGAAGTAAAAGTTCAATAACCTAATCAAGCTATATTTTCCTCCCACTCAATTCTTTCGAGAGAAACTCTTTCTCAAGAAATGTTCCGTTCTTAGCGACAAACACTTTGCCTTCGGATCTGAGATAGAAGGTATAGCCGACTGTCTCTTTCGGGTATCCTATGAATAAGGATTTCTCCGCTTTGGGTTCCAGCTTTTCGGGCTGAAGCTTTTTGACCTAAGCATCACATCCCCAGACTTTAAGAAACGACAACTTTGGCTTCTTTCCAAACCGTAGTTCATACGGCGTCGTCTCAACGGATTTTGATGGTGCCCTATTTAAAGTGCATGCAGATGTCTCTAATGCATAACCCCAAGACGATAATGGCAAATCAGCAAGAGACATCATAGAATGCACCATATCTAATAAGGTTTGATTACGACGTTCGGACACACCATTACGCTGTGGTGTTCCGGGCGCTGTCAACTGCGAAACAATTCCACACTGTCTTAAGTGACTACCAAACTCATAACTTAGATATTCACCTCCTCGATCAGATCATAGGAACTTAATCTTCTTGTTACGATGATTCTCAACTTCACTCTGAAATTGCTTGAACTTTTCAAACGTTTTAGACTTGTGTTTCATTAAGTAAATATACCCATATCTACTTAAGTCATCAGTGAAGGTGAGAAAATAACGATATCCACCATGCGCTGTAACATTCATTGGACCGCACACATCAGTATGTATGATTTCCAATAAGTCACTCGCCCGTTCCATTATTCCAGAGAACGGCATTTTAGTCATCTTGCCCATGAGGCATGGTTCACATGTGTCAAGTGATTCAAAATCAAGTGACTCCAAAAGTCCATCAACATGAAGCTTCCTCATGCGTTTTACACCAATATGACCTAAACGGCAGTGCCACAAGAAAGTGGAACTATCATTATCAACTCTACATCTTTGGGCATCAATGTTATGAACATGTGTTTCATCACTATCAAGATTCAATATGAATAAACCCCTAACATTGGGTGCATGACCATACAAGATATTACTCATATAAATAGAACAACCTTTATTCTCTGATTTAAATGAGTAACCGTCTCGCAATAAACAAGATCTAGATATAATGTTCATGCTTAACGCAGGCACTAAATAACAATTATTCAGGTTCATCACTAATCCCGATGGTAATCGAAGAGAGAGCGTGCCGATGGAGATCACATCAACCTTGGAACCATTTCCCACGCGCATCGTCACTTCGTCCTTTGCCAGCCTTCATTTATTCCGTAGTTCTTGCTTTGAGTTGCAAATGTGAGCAACCGAACCGGTATCAAATACCGAGGCACTACTACGAGAGCTAGTAAGGTACACATCAATAACATGTATATCATATATACCTTGTTTGTCGTTGGCCGCCTTCTTGTCAGCTAGGTACTTGGGGCAGTTCCGCTTCCAGTGACCAGTTCCCTTGCAATGAAAGCACTCAGTTTCTGGCTTTGGTCCATGCTTGGGCTTCTTTGCAGGAGTAGCAACTGCTTTGCCATCCTTCTTGGTTTTACCCTTCTTGCCCTTGCCCTTGACTTTGCCATTTTTCTTGAAACTAGTGGTTTTATTGACCATCAACACTTGATGTTCTTTCTGGATTTCAGACTCAGCGACTTTTAGCATCGCAAACAGCTCGGCGACTGACTTGTTCATCCCGTGCATGTTATAGTTCATCACAAAGCTCTTGTAACTAGGTGGCAGTGATTGAAGAACTCTGTCAGTGATTGTTTCTGGCGGAACGGCAATTCCCAATTCCGCTAGACGAGTTGAATACCCAGACATTCTGAGTATATGTTCACTGATAGACCCGTTCTCTTCCATCTTGCAAGCATAGAACTTATTGGAGGTTTCATACCTCTCGATCCGGGCATTCTTCTGAAAGATAAACTTCAACTCCTGGAACATCTCATATGCTCCATGACGTTCAAAACGTCTTTGAAGTCCCGGTTCTAAGCCATACAATATTGCACACTGAACTATTGAGTAATCTCCAATACGTGCCTCCCAAGCGTTCTTAACATCTTCGGAGGTCATGTCTTCTGGTTGGTCACCAAGCGGTGCATCAAGGACATATGATTTCTGGGAAGCCGTGAGGATAATCCTCAGATTACGGGCCTATTCAACAAAGTTACTTCCATCATCTTTCAACTTAGCTTTCTCTAGGAACGCATTGAAATTCAGGGGTGCTACTGCGCGAGCCATTGATCTACAACACAAATATGCAAAGTTTACTTAGACTATAGTTCAAGATAATGAGTTGAGTTAATCAAATTACTAAAGGTCCCACTCAAATTGACATCCCTCAGGTCATCTGAGTGTCACATGATCCAAATCCACCAACTCAAGTCCGATCATCAAGTGAGTTGAGGTGGCTTCAATGGTGAACATCATTATGTTGATCATATCTACTATATGAATCATGTTCGACCTTTCGGTCTCTTGTGTTCCGAGGCCATGTCTATACATGCTAGGCTCGTCAAGTTTAACCTGAGTGTTCTGCGGGTGCAACACTGGCCTGCACCCGTTGTATGTGAACATAGAGTCTATCACACCCGATCATCATGTGGTGTCTCAACACGACGAACTTTCGCAACGGTGCACACTCGGGGAGAGCACAATTTATCTTGAAATTTAAGTGAGGGATCACCTTATAATGCTACCGTCGTACTAAGCAAAACAAGGTGCATAAAAGGATTAACATCACATGCAATTCATAAGTGACATGATATGGCCATGAACTTGTGCTTTAGATCTCCATCTTGAAAGCACCAGCATGATCTCCATCGTCACCGGCAAGACACCATGATCTCCATCATCTTGATCTCCATAAATGTGTCGCCATCGGGGTTGTCGCGCCCAACATGCTTCTACTACTATTGCTACCGTTTAGCGATAAAGTAAATAATTACATAGCGATTAATGATTGACACGCAGGTCATACAATAATTAAAGACAACCCTATGGCTCCTGCCGGTTTCCGTACTCATCGACATGCAAGTCGTGAAATTCTATACATCACATGATCATCTCATACATCACATATATCACATCATGTAATTGGCCATATCACATCACAACATACCCTGCAAAAACAAGTTAGACGTCCTCTAATTGTTGTTGCATGTTTTACGTGGCTGCTACGGGTTTCTAGCAAGAACGATTCTCACCTACGCATAAACCACAACGGTGATACATAATTTTCTTTTTAACCTTCTCAAGGACCGCCTTTGTCAAATCCGATCCAACTAAAGTGAGAGAAACTGCCACCCGCAAGCCATCTAGGCAACAAGTTGCGTCGAGGGAACCGGTCTCTCGTAAGCGTACGAGTAATGTTGGTCCGGGCCACCTCATCTCACCATACCGCTAAACCAAAATCCGACCAAGGGAGGAAGCAATCTAAGCATCAACGCCCACAAACCTTTTGTGTTCTACTCGAGATCTCATCAACACATAGACCTAGCTCTGATACCACTATTGGGGAACGTCGCATGGGAAACAAAAAAATTCCTACGCACACGCAGATCTATCCATGGTGATGAGCATCTACGAGAGGGAGAGTGAATCTACATACCCTTGTAGATCGCTAAGCGGGAAGCGTTTGAAACGCGGTTGGTGTAGTCGAACGTCTTCGCGATCCAAATCGTCATGCGTCCCGCGATCTAATCACGATCCGTCCCGCGATCCGATCACGATCCGTCCCACGAACTTGATCACGATCCATCCCACGAACTTGATCACGATCCATCTCATTAACTTGATCGCGATCCTTCCGATCTAGCATCGAACGAACGGCACCTCCGCGTTCAGCACACGTACAGCTTGATGACGATCTTCACCGTCTTGATCCAGCAAGAAGGAGTGGAGAGGAATAAGAGTTCTTCGGCAGCATGACGGCGCTTCGGTGATGGTGGTGGAGCAATTCCGGTAGGGCTTCGCCTAAGCACTGCAGAAATCCAATCTAGAGGACAAACTATGCACTGGAGGAACGGGTAGCACGTGACTGAAATTCTAGTGCAAAAACCCTCTATACCACCAGTATATATAGGAGGAAGAGAGGAGAGGAGGCAGCCTTGGCTTCCCAAGCCAAGGGCTTCGGCCGAAAGGAGGTGGAGGAGGTGGAGTCCACCTCCAATCCTAGTAGGACTAGGATTCACCTATTTTGCCTTTTTTTCCTCCTTTTCTCTTGGTTTTTTTCCAGTCGCATGGGCCTCTTGTGGTTGTTCCACCGGCCCACTAAGGGCTGGTTTCCACTCTCCCTCAGCCCATGTAGCCTCTTGCGTCAAAATACCCCTCCCGGAGGTCTCCCAGTACATTACCGATGAGCCCGAAACTTTTCCGGCGACCAAAACAGGACTTCCTATATATGAATCTTTACCTCCGGACCATTCCGGAGCTCCTTGTGACGTCCGAGATCTCATCTGGGACTCCGAACAAACTTTGGTTACCACCATACATAACTCTATACTACCGAAACATCACCAAACCTTAAGTGTGCAGACCCTGCGGGTTCGAGAACTATGTAGACATGACCGAGACACCTCTACGGTCAATAACCAATGGTGGGACCTAGATGTCCACATTGGTTCCTACATATTCTATGAAGATCTTTATCGGTCGAACCTCTATGTCAAGGATGCAGTTAATCCCGTATGATGTTCCCTTTGTTCTTCGGTATGTTACTTGCCCGAGATTCGATCGTCGGTATCTCTATACCTAGTTCAACCTCGTTACTGGCAAGTCTCTTTACTCGTTCTGTAATACAAGATCTCACAACTAACACTTAGTCACATTGCTTGCAAGGCTTATTGTGATGTTGTATTACCGAGTGGGCCCTGAGATACCTCTCCGTCACACGGAGTAACAAATCCCAGTCTTGATCTATGCCAACTCAACAGACACCCTCGAAGACACCTGTAGAGCACCTTTATAGTCATCCAGTTACGTTGCGACGTTTGATACACACAACGTACTCCTTCGATATCTGTGAGTTGCATGATCTCATGGTCATAGGAACATATACTTGACACGAAGAAAACAGTATCAATAAACTGATACGATCATAAGCTACGTTTGTAGTTTGGGTCTTGTCCATCACATCATTCTCCTAATGATGTGATCCCGTTATCAAATGACATCTCATGTCCATGGCTAGGAAACCTTAACCATCTTTCGATCAACGAGCTAGTTCACTAGATGCATACTAGGGACATTGTGTTTGTCTATGTATCCACACATGTATCCATGTTTCCAATTAATACAATTATAGCATGGATAATAAACGATTATCATGAACAAGGAGATACAATAATAAACACTTTATTTATTGCCTCTAGGGCATATTTCCAACATGGGCAGCACATGGCTGAAAATTCTGTGCAAAAACCCTAAACCCTCCAGTATATATAAGAGGAAGAGAGGAGGAGGCTTGGCACAAGAGCCAAGCCTCCAAGGAGTCGGCCGAACCAGGTGGAGGAGGTGGACTCCACCTCCAATCCTAGTAGGACTAGGATTCACCCTATTTTTGCCTTTTTCCACTTTTTCTCTTCGGGCCTTTTTTCCCAAACCGCATGGGCCTTGTGTGGGACTTCCACCAGCCAATTAAGGGCTGGTAAAAACTCTCCCGCAGCTCATGGAGCCTCTTGGGTCGAAACACCCCTCCCGATGGTTTCCCGGTACACTACCGGCACTCCCGGTACACTACCGATGAGCCCGAAACTTTTCCGGCGACGAAAACATGACTTCCTATATATGAATCTTTACCTCCGGACCATTCCGGAGCTCCTCGTGATGTCCGGGATCTCATCCGGGACTCCGAACAACATTCGGTCACCACCATACATAACTCTATACTACTGAAACGTCACCAAACCTTAAGTGTGCAGACCCTGCGGGTTCGAGAACTATGTAGACATGACCGAGACACCACTACGGTCAATAACCAATAGCAGGACCTGGATGCCCATATTGGTTCCTACATATTCTATGAAGATCTTTATCGGTCGAACCTCTATGTCAAGGATTCAGTTAATCCCGTATGATGTTCCCTTTGTTCTTCGGTATGTTACTTGCCCGAGATTCGATCGTCAGTATCTCCATACCTAGTTCAACCTCGTTATCGGCAAGTCTCTTTACTCGTTTTGTAATACAATATCCCGTGACCAACACTTATACACATTGCTTGCAAGGATCATTGTGATATTGTATTACCGAGTGGGCCCTGAGATACCTCTCTGTCACACGGAGTAACAAATTCTAGTCTTGATCCATGCCAACTCAACAAACACCCTTGGAGATACTTGTAGAGCACCTTTATAGTCACCCAGTTACATTGCGACGTTTGATACACACAAGGCACTCCTCCCGTATCCGTGAGTTGCATGATCTCATGGTCATAGGAACATATACTTGACATGTAGAAAACAGTAGCAATAAACTGACACGATCATATGCCACGTTTGTAGTTTGGGTCTTGTCCATCACATCATTCTCCTAATGATGTGATCCCGTTATCAAATGACATCTCATGTCAATGGCTAGGAAACCTTGACCATCTTTGATCAACGAGCTAGTTCACTAGAGGCATACTAGGGACAATGTGTTGTCTATTTACCCACACATGTAATGTGTTTCCAATTAATGCAATTATAGCATGGATAATAAAAGATTATCATGAACAAGGAAATATAATAATAAACACTTTATTTATTGCCTCTAGGGCATATTTCCAACATGTATTGTATTGGGTGTGTTGGGTGTGTTGGGGACATAAGAGATTTCTTGTATTTGATTGTAGGGTTGTTTGAGAGAGACAATCTTCATCCTACGCCTCCCATGGACTGATAAACCTTAGGTCATCTACTTGAGGGAAAATTGCTATTGTCGTACAAAACTCTGTGCTTGGAGGCCCAACATGAGTCTATAAGAATAAAGTTGTGTAGTAGACATCAAGCTCTTTTCTGGCGCCGTTGTCGGGGAGGTGAGTGCTTGAAGGTATATCTTCAGACCTTGCAATCAAATCTTTTAGTTTCTTGTTATTCACTAGTTTTGTTCTATAAAGGAAAAGTACAAAAATAATGGAGTTTAGGTTGCATCAATTATTTCGTCTCTTTGATGTCTTTCGTGAAAATGATGGTTCGAAAAATTGTGCTCTATTGGTAGAGGAAGAATCTATTATATACAAAATGTGAATGACGGGTTAATTAGAAAAAAGAGAATTAGGCTAGAAAATTCCACAAAAAATAGAAACAGCCGACCATTTATTTGATGTATTAGAGAATAATAACCATTTGATCTTGCTAATGTCTTAAAAATTCAAGTAAATTACCCACCAGTGTCCTTACGCAAGTAACCTTTCAATTAGTAAAAAGAATCTAAATCTACAAAGGGATAGACGTGATCACATTGTCTTCTACCTATTGAGACTTCATCTTTCCCCGACAAAGGGATATACGTGATCACATCCTCTTGCACATATAGAGACTATATCTTTCCCTAACCACTGATCGATCCAACAACGCCATCATCATAAAAATAGCACCATCGATTCTACAATCGTTGGTGCCTCTTCTCTTATGCAGCGTCTGCCACAACGCTATGATCCTACAAAAATAGCATCATCGATTATACAGTCCCCAATGCCTCTTCTCGTCTGCGGCGTCTGGCACGAGGAGCTTCCTACAACCTCCTCGCTCAGGTATAGATACATAGCTTCCCCTTAATCTGATCTTGGGAGACCTTGACGCAACTCATCTGCCTTATCCCCTCTTCTCCTCTAGCCGTTCTCTATTTCAATCTTCCAACCACGATGAAAGTGATATTAAGTAAAGGTACCATCCAATCAAGATTTTACAACTCGCTCCCCCTAATCCCTCTTTTTTCTACAATTCGCAAAAAAACAAAAACTCTTTTCCCTACAAGTGTTGAATCCCCTCGTAAAATATAGCATCATTTTTTTATCCTATAGATGAATCTCCTTGACGGTTGAGGAGGCATACCAATGTCAGTAAATTTGTTATAGCAAATAAGCAGGCGACCTCCATCAGCGAGGCAATAGAGCAAACGAACTGGAATGTTGTCCTCGAAACCTGTTGCAAACCCTAATATCTCAGTATCTACCTTTTTTATTATTTTCTACTTTGTTTCAGTTTAGCAGTAACATGGGGATTTGAAAAGGAGAAGCACATGGTTTGGCAGGCCCAGCTTAGAGAATATACACCCAAGTCCGAAGACTTTCAAGCCAGGTAGCGTCACGCTCTCTTTTTTCTTAGCTCCCATTCTCTCTCCAACTTCTTCCTGCTTTGCTTTATATTTTGCTCAAATTCCTGTATGTCCGGTTTAAATGTAATAGGGCAATTCGTGCCACTCCCCAATCCTTCTCTTCTCTGATCGTTAGTGCCATCATGTTCCAGTTTCTAACATGCACTGATGCAACAATCCAACATATATGTATTTCCAGGTCAATCACTGAATCAATCTTACAATTGTTGATGCGGAGACATAGGAGGTGAAGTGATGTCAGTTTGAAGCAGATTAGGCTACTGCAGGTGTTGTGAGGCTTTCAAGTGAAGGAAGCGTAGCTGACTGATGACATATATGGCGATCTCTTCTCTATTTTCATCCTTTAAGTAATCCCTCCGTTCGGAATTACTTGTCATAGGATTTGATGGATCTAAATGTATTTTAGTTCTAGATACATCCATTTCTATTCATTTTAGTGACAAGTAGTTTCGGACGAAGGAAGTAGATAACATCAAAATGATTATGTGAATACTTCTGAAGCGTGTATGCTGGTATGCGCTAATGGTATGTCGGACCGGTTGTGCCACTTGCTCAGAGTGCGCCAGACCGTGTCTGATCCAATCCTGACAATGTGGTTGGACTAGGACATCTAGCTTTACATGTTAGACTTTGGTGCATTGTCTGTTTGGTATTCGGTTTGGAGATTCGACATCCCTTCATCAAAGTGATAGAAATAGCAACAGGTGTTGTCAAGATGATGGCTTCAGGCTTATTGATGTACTATTCTGTACAGTCTTTATGAATAATTAGTAAAATGACTATATGCATCGTCCAGATGCAGAGGCCGGAGGTATACCCTCCTTTAAGAAAACAAGAATAAAAACAATTTTGTGATTATTTTCCATATATGCAACTGCTATATTGTATAGTTTTTGTTGTTAGATCAGATAATCCAATTATAAATTTTTGGCTATATACAGATAGTTCTAACTACATGGTTACACGGTTCCAGTAATGTATGTCAGAAGGGCTCTAGAATGTTGATTTCTGGCAATTCTACTATGGACCTACCAACGTGTTTTCCAACCACATATACAGCACCATGTTTTATATACAATTAGCCTAAACCAACTAAGTTCAATTCCTTCGAAGCTAGCAGGTGTGTTAATGAACTTCCAATCGACACTAATGTACTTCCATCAGTGATATCATTCATATATCACATATATATGTGCAAAAAATTTTGGAAATATAATAGCCTGGCTCATTGGGGCACACAATCTTATTTAAAAATATAACTGTTTTTTCAGTTATATAGAGCAGCGTGGTTGGCAAGGCCCTGCGGGTCTATAAGTTGTCCAGGGCGGCAGGTGACCAATCGTTGGGAGAACTAGACATGTGTTTCCATCAATGATCAATTCTGCGCAAACGACTAGAATGAAACATTTATACACAGATGTGAGTGTGAGCAGACTAGAACCCCTTCAACAAAACAAGGCACCCCTTGATTTAGCCTTCCAGGTAGCAGCAAAGATAATTCCAGACAAATAACCCGACACATGAAAGATAATTCCATCAAGCTAGCATTAGCTAGCTGGCTAGACACCGTAGAGATGCACCACTGGAAAATGCTCGGTGGGTTGCAGCGTCAACACCTTGCCGAGAGTTATTTGAGAGTCATTGCATGCATCTCGAATTCTAGAAAGAGCCAATAATAGCTATTCTCTCCGTTCCATAATATAAGATGCTATTACAACCAATATACTTACATATTGTCTGTAACAATATCTTATACTATGACCATATGGAATACATATATGTGTAAATTTGGTCTTAACTCATATAAGTGTGATTTATTTATCTTTTACAGTGTGTTATTTGGTGGTTTAGTTGCATTGGTGTTCTATGTTTCAGTACATATGTACGTAATAAATACTCAAATGTTTATAGTCCATCACAGAAATCCGCACATATATTTAATAATCTAGGCTTTCTCGCTTAAGCTGACATTCTAAGATAACTTAACAGGTGAGATCTAGAGAACATATTCTTTATAGGGTTGTGTGTGGCAGAATGCTCATTTTACAAAGCATGAAAATTCAATGGTCCACAAAATTACTTTTAGTCTTTGAAATACCATGTCATTAATAAACTAAATGGTATGTGTTAAAATAATTCAATAAAATTATTCATTTTAATGGAGTTGCCGGCGGAGGTGTGTGGGCCTAAAAGCACGATATGGAGATTTCCTCAAAACACCATGTCAGTCCACATCAATAATTTAGTTCTTACAGATAAATTTAATTATATGACATGACTCGTTTAGAGGAAAAGAGCTGTATAACAATTTCATATGTGCATTCTCCAAATATGGTGTCCTCCACTACAGGCGTGTGCAAAGAAACTTCACTATAGCTTTTTATTGCACTAGGACATTCTGACGGGAGACATTAGAAAGTAAGTCACTATAGCTTGTGATGCACTACAACATAAGAGTGAAGACATATGACCAAGGACCAAGGGTACTATATTAGGCGTGCCATCCTAGCAGGGCAAAGTTTCGAACTGAGTTATGCATATAAGGCCGTGAGTGTAAAAGGAAAACAAATCACCACATTAATTAGTATGTATACTAACAATAGTAAAACATATAAAGGGATTTTAATTCATAAAATGTTCTCCTCAATTGCGCATGTCCTTCTCATTATCCTTTTTAACAACGACTCGTCTTTATTGGTCTTCGAAAAAAGATGGATATGTACCACAACAACGTAAATGAATTTCGACAAAAAAGATCATCTTTATAAAGTAATTACCCATAAAGGTCCCCTGCAATTAACATATCAAATCCTTCATTTGCATATTGGTGTTCTTCCATTTCCCGATTTATTACAAAAGGGTGAAGAAACACCCACCTGAAAGAGTGAGACCCTAAGTTCGTTGAGTGTGCTTTCCCCATCAACAGTGCACTCTAATCACAATACATGCTCACAAACGATGGCGCCAACATTGAACTAAAAAGGAAAAATAAACAGGACAAGGCAAGTCATGGTAACCAATGGATCCATGCATGGAGTAGACCACATTGGCAAGAGTGATACATGATGGAGCTAGAAGACCTTATTCTGTAAGACATCATTTTAACCATCTAGATGTTGTCACGGTGAAGAACACAGAAACTTAACAAAGAAGATACCTAAACTACACGCATGAGATTGCTTTCGTGGTTCCCATATCCCAAAAACAATAGGAAGTTAACTATGAGAATAATTGGAGGAGATTGAAGCGACGGATTATTTGTCAAAGAAGTCGCCATAGAACGCCAACCAATGGTCGTACACCTGACCGGAGCAATAGAGTTTGTGCAAGTGAGGGATACCAACAACAAAAACCAATGGACCTTCAAAGTGATCCTCTCAAGTTGTGTATTTAGATGGATCATCTACTTTCATGGCTAGGATCTACTGAAAAGACAAGAAGAATCGAGAAAGGGGAAAGTGAAGGATCGACATGTTGTTGTCAAGCCGTGAATGCAAGTTGTATATGCTATTTCCACGGTAGTGAACTACTGAGAAGACAAGAAGGCTCAAGAAACCGGAAAGTGAAGTATCAGCCTAGTGCAACCCGCAGAATCCCTTACATAGTAATGTGGACAATGTTTTAGGGAACAAATATGAACAATATCTCTATTTATAGAAAGTGCAAACATTGTTATATAAAACTTTGCATATGTGAAAATATGAGCCAACATTGGTCATTCTATGTGCACGTGTCTACATAATTGATTGTGGAAACAAATACCTTACACATAAACTACCATTTAAGACATATATACTATATAATTGCACTATAACTACATATACCAAATTAAAAAAATCACTTTCGAATACACAATCACTAAACATAAAGTTAATATGTCAATCTTGGACAACGTTAGCAAATTTACCAATTTCTGCATGAAAACAATCAAATTGTAAAATGCAGTCGTACGGAAAAAGATATAACAATGAAACATGATAAAAAATATCAGAAAAACAATACAAATACAATTTCAACTATGCAACTGATCACTAAAAGTGTAATTAGTATGACATGCATTGCATAATTATAAGTTACTGATAAATGTGCATAAAACACACACACATACATATTTGTAAATGCCATCATATATTGTTGTATTTATTTATAGATAAACCAAATAATATTTCCTTATTATGAAACTTATTATATTATAGCCCGCGCATCGAGCGGCCCACATTGCTAGTTTATGAAAATAATAAATGAGAATTCCTTGAATGAAGAGAATGAGAGCAATATTGTTATTATTAATTCTCTGAATATTCATGATCTTAATGATATGCAAAGGCACAAGCTTGGGGATGCTATGTTTGATGAAGTTGATATTTTTAGTCCCCCAAGTTTTGATGAGCAAAACTATTATGATGATGGCATGCCTCCTATGTCTGATGATTATTGTGATGACATGTATGCTATAAATAGTAATGACAACCATGAAACTTGTAATCGTGATTTTAATACTCAATGTGGTTATGACAATCAAGTACCTCATGATGGTTATTTTGTTGAGTTTTCTCCAACTATTATGAATAAGAAGAAGTTTGCTTATGTGGAGAGTGATAAATTTTCTATGCTTGTGAATCATGAAAACAATGCTTTATGTGATAGTTATATTGTTGAATTCCTTCATGATTCTACTAAAAATTATAATGAGGGAGGAACTTATGCTTGTAGGAATTTCAATAATATCAAGTTCCTTCCCTATGTGTTCAAAGTATTGAAGTTGTGCTTGTTTTGTCTTCCTATGAAAGTTGATTCTTATTCCCTTGAATTGTTTGATCAAAAAATCCCTATGCATATGAAGTGAGTTAGACTTAAATGTGCTTGTATTGTGATTCATGATGCTCTCTTGCATGTTTCAACTACTATTCCTATACAAGCATCATTGAAATCATCATGCCTAGCTAAAAGGCATTAAAGAAAAGCACTTGTTGGGAGACAACGTAACACTTTTAATTTCTGTTTTTATATTTTCACATGATTAAGCTACTGTAGTAATCATGTTTTGTGTCCTTTATTTCAATAAAGTGTCAAGTAAAGCCTTTGGGATAGTGTGGATACTTGCTTGTTTGATTCTGTGCAAAAACAGAAACTTTTAGGTCACGTATATGAATTATATTATTTTACTGGAGAGTCCAAAGATTTTGAAATTTTTACACAAAATTTCTATGCAAATTATATGCATTTATCTAATTTTTCGGAATTTTTAGAGTCAGGTAAGTATGCAGATCTTTACAAATTGTTCTGTTTTTGACAGGTTCTCTTTTGCATGCATAGTTTGCTTGTTCCAAATGTTTCCATAGCTTATATGTGGTGATATAAATTATGGGAATGATATAATACAGTAGGTATTATGTGATAACAATTATGAATCTTTTGTTGACAGTACCTAACGGAATGATCTATCTTTACTACACTAAGGCATCTCACGAAGTTCCATTATGTTTTGTGTGATTGAAGTTTTCAAGTTTTGGGTGAGATACCGATATGAGGTGAATAAGGAGAAGAAATGACCTAAGATTGGGGATTCCCAAGGCACTTCCAAGGTAATATCCAAGTAATACTCAAGCATCTATGCTTGGGGATGCCCCGTAAGGCATCCCCTCTTTCGTCTCCAACATTATCGGTACATTTTACTTGGAGGTATATTTTTATTCGTCACATGATATGTGTTTTGCTTGGAGTGTCATTATAACTTGTTGTTATTTGTTATATGTTATTGATAATCTTGTTTTCCAATATAAAATTCCAAGAATCGCCTCTTAGGATGTTTGCTTTGCAAGCTTTTATGTGTGCTGTGTGAAAACATTAACTTTTGTTGTAGTGTTTGAATTTTCATATTTTACTGGAATGTGGAAAGTTTCTGAAATTTCTACACAGTATGTTCATCTAAATTATTTATCACTTCCTAAATTTTCTGAGTTTTTTGAGTTACAGAGGTACACTGGTTTAAAAGATTGCTACAGACAGTTCTGTTTGAACAGATTGTTGTCATAGTTTTGTTATCTACTTATCCTATAGTTTCCACAGCCTATATTGATAGATATAAATTGTGGAAATGATAGTAAATAGTAGGTGATGTTTTAAAATAGTATGCAACTTGTCTTGTAAGTACATAAAGAGTTGATTTATTATTATGTGCACTAACCTATCTCACAAGTTCTTTTCAAGTTTTGTGTGGATGAAGTTTTTGAGAATAGCTGAAACCGTGATATGAGAGGATTGAACGAGATATGAAATCTCAAGCTTGCGGAATCCCAAGGCACCCCAAGTAAATATTTCAAGAACTCTCAAGCATCTATGCTTGTGGATTCTACGCATCCCACCTCTCTTCATCAACAACCATCGGTTAGCCTATGTTGAGCCTAAATTTTTGTTTGTCCACATGATATGTGCTATTCTTGGAGTGGTTTTCTTTGCTTGCCATTTAAATAAAATACACAGACATGAAAATATTTATTGAGAGGGATTCCTCACATAGCTACTTTATTGTTTTACTACTCATTGACCTTCACTTATATCTTTTGAGAGTAGTTTGATCTTTAATCTTGAGCTTTACTTATATCCTATGAGTAAATTATGAATCAATGAAATATCATAAATATGAAATTATCAATGTGATTTATGCTTAGTAGTAGCTTCAAATATGGTTAATAAATTAAAATATATTAAAGTTTGACAATCACAATATTGGTCATACAAGCAATTCGTGAATGATTAGTATAAGGAAAAGAACTTTCACATACAAATATATTATCTTGGACATCTTCTATGATTATTAGTACCCATTAATTATTTTCAAACTTGCGAAAATTAGTTGAAGTTGGATAAGGAAGACAAAGTAATGAGTTATGGTTATGTATATTTACATAGAAGTTATATTGTTATGGATCCTCCAACATGTGGTGCTTGTTTACAACCTTTTGCTAGACAACAATTCGTACTAAGTTGAGATACTACTTGTGCATTGAAAAACCCTTAAACCTACTTTCTTGCCATGATAGGCCACTATATCTACCTAGATTCGGTATTACCCTACCGTTTCAAGTAAATTTGCATGTGCTATCTCTAAAATTTCAAATGAACATCTATTTTGTGTGTCTGGACCGCTCATGGAGCGGAAAGGGGCGGTCAGTATCTTCCATGTTAAGCGGGTTGTTCTCATGATGAGTGTTTATTCACTCGTCTTTGCATGAGAGGGGCCGTAATATGGATCCCAATCCCGAAAAATGAAAATAATTAAACAAAACTCCCCTAGGAATGTTGTGTGTACGGACGGTACCCGTGGAGTCAGGTAGTCGTGGAGTGTGTTTGTTGGTGGAGGGGGAGTAAATATTTACTTTTACTGCTTGGGAACCACCGCTAATGTGTTTAACATGGTAGATATTGATAACTCTTGGTCGTAACATTGACAGGAAGGGTGCACCTCCCAAAATTATATCCATCTCTGTTTTAAGCTTTGAGCTCTGCACATATGCAACTCCCTGCTTCCCTCTGCGAAGGGACAATCCATTTACTTTTGATGTTGAGTCAACTCCTTATTCCAACCTACTTCTATTAGTTGGGAAACATCATGTGGTGGGGAAAGATCGAGGCACATATGGCCAGTCAAATATATTGGATCATGACTTATCATTGTTGACAATTATCTTTATGATAAGTATGTTGGGAGACGAGATATTAAGCCCCTAACTTTCTATGTGTTCGATGGATATTATTTGTTATAAAATATGCTTTGAGTACTAGAAATCATAGAAGACTATATGATGATTGCGTATGTGGATCTCTTACTTAGAATTTATTGAGAATAAGTTGAATTGCAATTGTTTGGTGACTAAGAACATAGGTTGTTAAGTTTCAAGAGAATTCATTGTTTCAGCCATAACACATGAATTGGGTGATACTTTATGATGATGAGTTTTATGAGAAAGAGTTGATGTTATGATGCTAGGAAAAGTGGTTGAAATTATCATTGATCAATGTTATGCACTATGCTAGCATTCACACTTCATAAATTATTTCAATTATCATTTACCTACTCGAGGACGAGTAGGAATTAAGCTTGGGGATGCTGATGCGTCTCTAACGTATAGATAATTTATAAAGTATTCATGCCATATTAACCTATGTTTACAATACTTTTATATGGTTTTGATGCACTTTAAATGATTTATTTAGAACTAACCGGGACTGATGTTGTTTTCAGCAGAACTACGGTGGTGGTGTTTTTTGTGCAGAAAATGAAAGTTGTCGGAATCGCCTGAAACTTTTTGAAGATTTTTGAGGAACAAAAGAGGCCTTCAACACTTCGTGGGAGGGCCAGAAGAGTCACGTAGTGGCCACCCTCCACTAGGGCATGCCAGGCCCCCAAATCGTGCCCTGGTGGAGGGTGCTCACCTCATGCCCATCTCCGTGTTAAACCAACGCCAAAAATTCCTAGAAATTTAGAAACCATAAAAAATAACCCTACAGTCCCTGTTCCGCCACCGCAAGGCCTCTATATTGATGAAAAACCATTCGGGAGAAAAATCGGTACCCTGACGGAGAGGGTAGATCATCTACGGTGGCCATCTTCATCACCCCGGCAGAGTCCATGCTGAGGAGGGAGTAGTCCACACTTGGGGCTGATAGTTTGTAGCAGTAGCTATGTGTTCAATCTATCTATCTCTCCCTCTCTCGTGTTCTTGAGATGGCCCGATCTTGATGTATCACGGGCTTTGTTAATATAGTTGGACCACATGGTGTTTTCCCCTCTCTATCTTGTTGTGATGAATTGAGTTTTCCCTTTGATTTTTCGTTATGTTGGATTGAATATTGGAGTTGAGAACACTTGATCTATGTCTTGTTACTCAACTTGTGGATTCCGTAGGTGACATTGTGAAAGCACATTTGCTCCCTTGGTGGTTTTGGTAATTAATAACAACATATATGTCATTGAACTAAAGTTTCCACTAAGCATGTTTCAGGAAAAATTCAATGATGGGTTGGCAAAAGGATTGTGGACTACCCCAAGATCCAAGGAAATAGATTGGCAAAGCTTCAAGCAAGAGGACTCTACATTTTACCTTTGTGAGAAATCACTTTGAGTCCATAGGAAAGCCAATACTATTAAAAGAAAGTAAGGTAATGTTGGTGAACAAAATGCTCATACATGCACAAGTGATAGTCACCACATACACCCACAAGCTCTTCCACAAAAGTCTGTCCAAAGCAAAATATCCACAATCGGTGCAACCAACACTTTCCACTCGGTGCCACTGATTCCCAACCTCAGACAGACTCAGCCAAACCCTAGCCCTTCGGTGCAACCGATTCCATTTTGGTGCCACCGAGTTTGGCTTGCCAACTTCCTGTTATGCAAATTCAAAAAATCGATCCGACCGACTTTGTTGAATCGGCGTCACCGAGTTTGGCAATCTGACCATTGGTCACCTTATCGGTGCAACTGAGTTGTATGTATCGGTCTCGCCGAGATTTAAAAGTTGCTACCTTTGAGGCAACTAGGTACCGCCGAGATTAACAGAGTGTCTCACCGAGTCTGACTTATTAGGTGTAATGGTTGGATTTTTGGAGATGCCTATATATGCTCCTCTTCCACCACTCACTCGCAAGAGAAGCACTCAGAACAGTTCCCCACTCATACCTACTGATTTTCTGAGAGAGAGACACCTACTCATGTGTTGAGATCATGTCATTCCATTCCAACCATATGAATCTTGTTCTCTAGCCTCCCCAAGTTGCTTTCCACCCAATCAATCTCTTCCCCCAAAGCCAAATCTGTGAGAGAGTGATTGTGTGTTGAGGAGTCTATCATCTTGAAGCACAATAGCAAGGAGTTCATCGACATTATCGAGCCTATTACCTTTTGGAGGGTGGTGCCTCCTAGATTGGTTAAGTGTCGCTTGGGAGCCTCCTACTTCGTGTTGTGGAGTGAACCAAGAAGTATTTAAGGGCAAGGAGATCGCCTACTTCGTGAAGATCTACCCATAGTGAAGCTAATCCCTCGTGGACGGAAGCAGTTATGGAATAGTCAAGGTTGCTTCTTATTGGAACCCTTCATGCGTAGAGCCCTCCGTGGACTCTCGCGACCATTTCCCTTCGTAGGTTGAAGACTCCATAAATGTGGACGTACGATAGCGCCACATATCAGAACCACGGGAAAAATCATCGTGTCTTCAAATTGCTTTTGATCTTCCTACCCTTCCTCTACTTACATGCTTGTCTTTACTTTCTGCTCTAATACTCGTAGACATGCATGTGTAGGGTGTACTTGACTTGCTATGAATGTAAAATCTGCCAAGACTAAAAATTGGGAAAAATTAGATTTTTAATTGGTCAAGTAGTGTAATCACCCCCCCCCCCCCCGTCTAGCACTACTTTCGATCCTATAAGTGGTATCAGAGCTTTGGTCTCCATTGCATTGGTTTCACAACCTAGGAGAGTATGGCGCCTAGTGAGGGAAAGTATCACCATAGAGGTCCTTACTTTGATGGAACTAACTTTGCTAGTTGGAAGCACAAAATGAAAGTGCATCTACTTGGTCATAACCCCACCGTTTGGGTTGTTGTTTGTGTTGGATTGCAAGGTGAATGCTTTGCGGATGGACAGGAACCGGATCGCGAAGCGACTGCGGATGAATTGAAGATGTTGCAACTCAATGCTCAAGCAGGTGACATTCTCTTCAACTGCCTATGCCCCGAAGAATTCAACAAAATCAGCCGTCTTGAGAATGCAAAAGAGATTTGGGATAATTTGGTTGATATGCATGAAGGTACCGAATCCATGAGAGAATCCAAGTTGGATGTTCTTCAAAGTCAGCTCGATAAGTTCAAGATGAAGGATGGTGAAGGAGCCGCTGAAATGTACTCTAGGCTAGCTCTCATCACCAACGAGATTGCCGGCTTAGGAAGCAAAGAAATGACCAACAAATTCATCATCAAGAAGATACTTCGAGCCTTGGATGATCCATATGACACCGTATGCACATTGATCCAAATGATGCCCAACTACAAAGATCTCAATCCAACGGAAGTGATTGGAAGGATTGTTGCTCATGAGATGACACTCAAGGACAAGGAAAAGCTTCACCACAAGTCCAGCAGTGCTTACAAAGCCAAAACTGATGCTCCCACAACTTCAAGTGACAAACTTGTTAAAAATAAATAGATAAGCCTCATGGTCAAGAAATTCAACAAGTTCTACAAGAATAGAAGCAAAGATCGAAGCTCCAACTCAAGATATGAAGATAAGCATTCGTCAAGTCATGACTGAAACTGCTACAATTGTGGGAAGCCCGAACATTACTCCAATGAGTGCATGGTTCCTTACAAAAGGAAATAAGAGTCACCAAGGAAGCCCGAACACTACCCCAGTGAGTGCACGACTCCTTACAAAAGGAAAGAAGAGTCACCAAGAAGACGAAGCTCAAGAGACGAGTCACCTCGAAGAGAGAGAAGGAGTAGGGATTATCGTTATGAACGAAGACCCTCAAGGAGAAGTAGGGACTCGCAGAAGAAGGAAAAGTACACCAAGAGCTACTCAAGAAGAAAAAAATCAAGATCTTGTAGGTGAATGGCTTTATGACTCCGAATCCGACAACCACTCCAAGCGAAGCTACCACTCCAACTCCGACTATAGTCAATATGAAGGTGTTGCCGGACTTGCACTAGTGACAACCGACTCCTATGACATACTTAATTCACCAAATGAAGGGAGTGGATGTTGCTTCATGGCTAAAGGCCCCAAGGTATCACACCCCATGTATCTTGATTTCAATAGTGATGAGGATGACTTGTTAATTGATGATGACTTGTTATTTGACAAATCTAGTAATGTTAGTCAAAATGAAATTGCTAGTAGTCACTCTAGTCTAGACAAGTGGTGCGATGATGATAAGTTGGAAATAGAATGACTAACTCAAGAACTAAACACTATTAAGTTATCACGAGTCTACTCTACAAGATCATAGAGAGCTTGTAAGGACACATGAGAAGCTCCGCTTCAAGAAGCACAATTCAGAGCAAGAGCATGAGTTCCTTAAATCTCTCAATGACGATCTTTGAAAGAAGACTTCCACTTATCTGGCCAAGCGACTTCTCTTGTCTATGTTCATGCCACAAGTTAAGACTAAGCAAGCTAGTAACAAAGGAAAGAAATGTTCTTCAACTAGTAGCAATAAAAATGATAAATCCAATGATATTGCTTCTAGTAGTTCTATTGATCCCACTAACTCTTCTCTTAGCCAAGTTACACTTGAGCAAGAAAATGTCTTTTGAAAGGGATTAGAGAGAAAGGTATCTACAAGAGTCTTGAAGGTTGCAAACAATTTGAGGAGATTGTACGCAATCATGGAGGATACCAGACGAATCGTGGTGTTGGCTACTTCAACGCTAATGGAGTTGAAGGGAAGAAGGTCAATATCCCAATCCCAAGTTTGTTCCTCAAAAGGAGAAGTATAAAAATACTCTCCCCAAGGGAACAAAAACTCAAGATGACCTTCCACCATAAGACCCCAAGATCAAGGGCAAGAACAAGCTTCAAGAGGACATTGATTCATATGAAGATGAATCCCAAGATTTGGTGAAGTGGGTTCCCAAGGCTACTACTAGCTCAACTTCTACAAGTGCTACTTCAACACCAAGGATCCCCATCAACTTGATGTGGGTCCCTAAGAAGAAGAACTAGAAAAGTTCTTGAGGGGTGACTCCGCCAATGAAATCCACTCATATTCGTTATTGGCAAGAACTAGTTGCAATCAACATCAACATCATGCAATAGTTCAAGGAGTCACACATTCCCTAAAAGGTAAGCAAGGGACAAGGTAATCAACAAATCAATGGACATAATCATATATGCTTTGCACTCCATGTCCATAGACATCCTTGTATTTCTCTCTTGTGTGTTGGGACTAACCCATGTAGGTAAGAAGAGTAAAGAAACAACAAGGATGCTCTCAACTCTTGGTGATCTTCATCAACTTTGAGCATCCACCACCACTTCACCTACATGAAGTCTTCATCGACAAAACCCAAGGTTAGTTTATCCCTCCTATAGGGGATGTCACATCAAGGGAGAGATTTACTCTAAGACTTGAGTCAAAGCATCTCATAGTATGTGAAAACATTAAATGCTTTACGTAAAACTGATAACCCCACTTGTGTAAACGATGAGTATGGCCTATGATAAAGTATTCTTACTTCGCTCCTAAGTCAATATACTTATATATAGATGAGTCTGTCATCGCGAAAGTGCTTGTTAGTTGCTAGTGTGTTTCTGTAGGTTTTCCATGTTTTCATTTGATATTTTATTGTATGAGCATGTTGGTCTGCCTTTATTTACTAACTCGAGGATATCCAACTGTTGCTATTTGGCTTTTGATTTTCCATTTGCCAATTGGATATACAAGAATGCCTAGGACCACTCCTCTAGATATCTAATCTTTCTCACCTCATATTCTATTCATGCTGCATCACAAAATTTGAACAAGTACTTTTCGATCTCTGTGTGTGAGGAGCACTCGGAGTTCCGTATCGACAAAGGATTGACCATTAAAACCTCTCAAGTGCATCTCGATGGCACCAAATCAAAAAACTCGGTCTCACCGAATGCCTAGGGTTGATATGGTTTTCAATCTCGGTACTACCGATTCCATATTCTCGGTTACACCGAGTTTCCCTGTCAGCTGACAGTTGAGAAAATCGGTGACATCGAAAATTTAGAATCAGTGTCACCGAAAGTGAATGGTATATATGTTGTGGACCCTGATGCTTTGAAATTCTATCTTCAAACGTCGCGCCCCAAAACCCTAAGCTACCATTCTGAACACCCTTGGTCATCGTGTTGCTTCTACGAGCATCTCCACCGCTAGGAATCACCGCCGTCGACGTATTCTACACCATCGCCGCCGCCGTAGCGGATCCATCGCCAAGTTAGGATATGGATTCGACCCCTTCTTGCACCTTCTGATTCACGCACATTAGGGTTTCTTCTTCGTCTAGCCACTGTTTGATATCGTTCTATCCACAAGAAAAATCCATTAGAATAGCGAACAATTAATTCTCTAGGGATCGTTGTCCGACTGATGAAACCGAAGTGACCAAATCGGTGTCACCGATTGGCCCTCTGTGCTGCTGAGACCAATCTCGGTGAAACCAAGTACTCCTTTGGTGTCACCGAAAGGAGTGCCAAGTTTCTGTTAATGAGAAAGTCAGTCTCGGTAGCATCGATATTTTTGCTTTGGTTGTACCTATTTTCATGTGACAGAATGCAAACCATGAAAATCTTTTGTTCAAACTTCCAAAAAACTCTGCATTTTGTGATGACTTATCATATTCCTCTCTTCTCAACTCTATTCACAGGATTAGATATGTAAGGTTCAGAGGATAGCCAGAACTTGTAGGAGCAGAATGTTGACATGAGTTTAGGCACTAGCCCTGAGTCCAGCTCTTTCTTTGATCCAGGCACCCCTAGCTCTCATGGGCTGCCTAAAGATGCTACAAGCACCATGAAGAGACTGAATTTTGATGAGGAGGATTCAGATTTTGTGCCAGAGGAGTTACTTGCTAAGAAGCAAGAGAAGAAGTCAGCCAATGAGGCCACCTCATCCAGGAGGGTGGTCAGCAAAACTTATGCACCTCCAGAGACTATGAGAGCACCTAAGAGTGCTAGGGATACCATGACTATTGAGCCCCCAAGGAAGTCTTTGCCTAAGAAGGCAGGAGAGTAGAAGGCCAGGAAGAGGATAATTTATGTGATTGGTAGGCCCACCTCATTTTTTGAGGATCTAGAGGAGGCTACTGGTGCTGTTGAGGAGGAGGAGGAGGAGGAAGAGCATTTTGTCAAGGCCCCTCCCAAGAAGAAATAGAAGAAGCTGTTGGCAGATGCTATGCCAAAGCCAGGTCCCTCCAAGAGCACCAAGGCTGCACCTAAGAAGGTTGCTGCAGGGAAGTCCAAGAGGACTACTAGAGACATTCCAGCTCCTGAGAAGAACAAAGGATCTACTTTCAGAGAAGCTGATGATGATGCTATGAGAGCTTTGATGAAGCTTAGACCTCACCTTCCTGAACAAAATGCCATCCATCCATTTGCCGAGGATATAAAGAAGAGGAAGGATTATGGTTTGAGGGCATGGAGAGCAATTGATCCATATGCCCAGAGGAGAAAAACTGATGTGGACTATAGGTTCAACACCAAGGAACAACAAGATTTCTATGAGACAACCTTGCTTGACAAGAGTCCAGCTTTTAGTGATATGAGATACGTTGAATGGAAGTACATCAAGGCTAATGAGAACTATTTCCCATGTTCAAGACAACTTCCACTACATTGGCCTAGATGAGTTTGTTGGCAAAGAGTTTACTGCTTGGAATGCCGGGATGATATTGCAATTCTAATCCACTGCTCACTTCTATGGAGATGGAAGGATAGTGTTGATGACATAAGGAGCAAGATACGAGCCTTCAATTGATGAATGGGCTACCATCTTAGGAGTCCCAGAGGTGCAATATGGTGACTTGGATGTCTACTCTGAATCCAAGGAGAGACATGATGCTATGAAGTATATGTAGAATGATATCCCTGCTGCTAACTTGAAATCACACAAGTTAGGATCTATTTACTTCCTACAGGCTGGCCTCCGTACCATGAACACCATCTTGAGGCATACATTGATGCCTATGTCTGGATATGAGAAGATGATTCGACTCTATTCAATCAACATGTTGATCCTTCTTGATAGTCATACTAGGAATCGAGTGATGGACTTGATTGCAGAAGTTGTGAAGAGGGTTGCCGCTGATCAGAAGTGCTCATACTGCTATGCACCCCACATTCAGATGCTCGTCAACTCCAAACTTGAGAAGCACATTTTTGCTATAGATAGACCCCACTTGCCCCTAAAGCCAGGTTTTGAGGACAATTTTGTGGTGATGGACCCAGACCATCCCACATCAGCTGTAGCTCAGGCACAGGTAGAGGCAAATGCATAGGCAGATAGAGCCACTAGTGCTCAAGTTCCCAGATCCAGGAACGAGCAGATGGATCTCTTGATCTCTACTGTCATGGACATAAAGAAGTACATCAACATCATACTAGACAAACAGGAGAGCCTTTTGAACATAGTTGAGGATAGAGTGAAAACTCTTAATGACGAGGTGGATGGGCCGACAAAGACCATAAATAAGCTTAAAAAGGAAGTAGATGAAGCTCCTATCCATTGCACCTTTTGAGAGTCTGATTCTTCTGATGATGATGAGGATAGTGCACTTGTCAGGACGACTACTCGGTTCAAGAGACGGGGCAGGACACCAACAGTTCCAGCTCCAGAGACGAGACCTTCATCATCTGCTCCCGCTATAGTGACCTTAGCTCCATGAGCTCCTCTATAGCCTTCTGTTGCTACTCCAACTCCGTCCAGGACATCAGCAGAGGTCTTCACCGATGCACTTCTCTCGACTCCGACATCGGCCACCGGAGGAGATCAACCGCAGAAGGATGATTAGCTATATCCCTTTGAACTTTTTGGTAACTTGTTGCCAAAGGGGGAGAAGTTGTATATAGATCTTTAGGCTTCGAGTGAGAGAGCATCTTGGTTTTATTGTTGTTTTACAAAACATTTGATATTTTGGTTTGGATGTGATATACTTTTGTTCGTGTTTGATTATACGCTTTGATGTATGTTGATACTATTTCCTATCCTTTTGATGGTTATGTGATGATCATTCACTTTGCTTGATGTGTTGTGCTATGTTGTTAACTCTTATTACTCTCGCACACCACCAAGATGTATGTGAGATGGAACAAGTGCCTCATGTACCTAATCGATTGTGCATTTGCATTCAAATGCAAATTTAAAAAATAATGCACAAATTTAGGGGGAGCTCTTGCTTATCACATACTTCTCAAAGCAACGATTATATTCATTGATTATATCATATGTCGAAGCTTTGATCTATATGTTGTCATCTATTACCAAAAAGGGGGAGATTGAAAGCACATTTGCTCCCTTGGTGGTTCCGATAATTAATAACAACATATATGTCATTGAACTAATGTTTCCACTAAGCATGTTTCAGGAAAATTTCAATGATGGGTTGGCAAAAGGATCGTGGAATACCCCAAGATGCAAGGAAATAGATTGGCAAAGCTTCAAGCAAGAGGACTCTACATTTTACCTTTGTGAGAAATCACTCTGAGTCCATAGAAAAGTCAATACTATTAAAATGGGGTAAGGTACTGTTGGTGAACAAAATGCTCATACGTGGACAAGTGATAGTCACCACATACACCCACAAGGTCTTCCACAAAACTCTGTCCAAAGCCAAATATCCAAAATCGGTGCAACCAACACTTTCCACTCGGTGAAACTGATTCTTAGCCTTAGACAGACTCAGCCAAACCCTAGCCCTTCAGTGCAACCGATTCCATTTTGGTGCCACCGAGTTTGGATTGCCAACTTCCTATTAGACGAATTCAAAAAATCGGTCCAACCGAGTTTGTTATATCGGCGTCACTGAGTTTGGCAATCTGACTGTTGGTCAACTTATCGGTGCAACCGAGTTGTATGTATCGGTCTCACGAGATTCAAAAGTTGCTACCTTTGAGGCAACTCGTTAACACCAAGATTAACACATTGGTGTCACCGAGTCCGACTTATTAGGTGTAACGGTTGGATTTTTGGAGATGCATATATATACCCCTCTACCACCACTCACTCGCAAGAGAAGCACTCAAAACAGTTCCCCACTCATACCTACTAATTTTCTAAGAGAGATCCACCTACTCATGTGTTGAGATCATGCCATTTCATTCCAACCATATGAATCTTGATCTCTAGCCTCCCCAAGTTCCTTTCCACCCAATAAATCTCTTCCACCAAAGCCAAATCTATGAGAGAGTGATGTGTGTTGAGGAGTCTATCATCTTGAAGCACAAGAGCAAGGAGTTCATCGACATTATCGAGCCTATTACCTTTTGGAGGGTGTTGCCTCCTAGATTGATTAGGTGTCGCTTGGGAGCCTCCTACTTCGTGTTGTGGAGTGAACCAACAAGTTTGTAATGGCAAGGAGATTGCCTACTTCGTGAAGATCTAACCATAGTGAGGCTAGTCCTTCGTGGACAAAAGTCGTTAATGAATAGTCAAGGTTGCTTCTTCATGCAACACTCCATGGGTAGAGCCCTTCGTGGACTCTCGTGACCATTACCCTTCGTGGGTTCAAGACTCTATAAACGTGGACGTACGATAGCACCACCTATTGGAACCACGGGAAAAATCATCGTGTCTTCAAACTACGTTTGATCTTCCTATCCTTCCTCTACTTACATGCTTGTCTTTAATTTTCGCTGCAATCCTCATAGACATGCATGTGTAGGGCGTACTTGACTGGCTATGAAAGCTAAAATCTTCCAAGACTTAAAATTGGGAAAAAGTAGATTTTTAATTGGTCAAGTAGTCTAATCAACCCCCCCTCTAGCACTACTTTCGATCCTACACAATGGGGTAATCTATGCATAGGGGTTGATACACGTTCTTGTCCTAGCTTCTCTGGTAGAAATCTTGGGGCATTCTTTGAGGTCCTTTGGGGCACTGTTTGATGTGTATCGTATAATTAACATGGATACTTGTGGTGACATTGGATTATCTAGGTGACATTAGAGTTGGTTGATGCATATCATATGGTCTTATTCTAGTACGAGCTGTTAGATAGATTGATCGAAAAGGATAACTTGGTTATTTTAGTACGAACTCTTGGATAGATCGATCGGAAAGGATAACTTTAAGGTGGTTTCATACCCTACAAACAATTTCTTCTTATGTTCTCCTCTAGATAAGAACTTTGGAGTGATTATTCGTTGCACATTGAGGGATGGTTATGTGATCCAATTAAATTAGCATTGTTGAGAGATTGCACTAGAAAAAGTACGGACCGTACGCGTTGTTTTCAAGCATCGCAATACCGTTTGTGCTTACTTTTGTCACTTGCTACCTTGTTGTTTTTATATTTCCAGATTAAAAAATCAATACCTACTATCATTACTACACTTGTATCACCATCTCTTCGACGAACTAGTGCGCCTATGCAATTTGCAATTGTATTGCGTGTGTTGGGGATACAAGAGATTTCTTGTATTTGATTGCAGGGTTGTTTGAGTGAGACCATCTTCATCCTACACCTCCCACGGATTCATAAACCTTAGGTCATCCACTTGAGGGAAAGTTGCTATTGTCGTATAAAACTCTGCGCTTGGAGGCACAACACGAGTCTATAAGAATAAAGTTGCATAGTAGACATCAAACACAAATGAAGGACACGAAGTTACAGCTATGGTGAACTTTTTAAGTTACAGCTATGGTGAACTTTTAATCTAAAAAAATCCAACTCTAAACGGTACCTTAGGGGCTATATTTATAGGGGAAAGGGGTGGGGATTTTGTCCACCGTTGGCAACGTGGGACAAAAACACTTCCAGAGTCGTTTCCCCTACAATACAGATTCTATAACCGAGCTATAAACTAGTATTTCAAAATTACATGGGTCTGACCTAAAAATAAGGTGGCGCAACACCTCTAATAAGCTATGGATGAAATTTATGAGAGGACATCTTATTTATTTCGTCAATGTCCTTATATGTCCTCATGTGTGCTTCAAAGTGCTGAAAACCCCACTAGAAACGTTGTTCTAGTTTCCTTCACACGTGCCTTCATCTCCATGCATGATCCTATTTCAGTGTTCATCCCTCTTGTTCATGCCTGGCCCTTCATTAGTAATCAACACTAATGTATCTATTTTAGGAATCATCATATTCTCATGAACATTGGAATTGTTCCCAAGAAACATAAATACTTGATAATTTAATTGGTGTGCGCGACCGCTAATAATTGGTTTAGTATGTATCTCTACTCCTATAAAAGACCGAGTTGATGATGATGGTGTGCCTGCCATCCGTCGTTTACGACAATCGTAACTGCATCCAACACATTGTAGGCAATCCGTGGTAAATTTTGCGAAAAACGCCCGTTGGACTACCCATTTGCTGATAAGCCCTCTCACCTATCTTTCCCGTTCAATTCTCTGCCCCGACCCCCACTTGGTAAAAAAAATGAACCTTAGCCGACCATATTCTCTCCTGAAAGTGAGGTAACGTAACCACCGCTGGCAGTGCTGGAATCAATTCGGTGATGTGGTAGCCGCTGGCGCCGTTCAATACAGCCCCCAGCCCCCCTCGTTGCCTTCTCTCAGCTCCACCTCTCACCGCCGCGATGACCCCATCCTCCTCGCCGTCTTCTCCGCGCCTCCGCCCCTTCCCTTTCTCATCCGATGCCAACCTCGGCAAGCAGGCTGCCGCCGCCGTTCGTCTAACGACCCATGTACCTCCCCCTCCTCTGCTGCAGTAGGCTTAGCGTAGATCATCACTGCACCTCCCTCCTCCTTTTTGTCTCCTCCGCCAGCTCACTTGTCTCCTCCGTCGCTGGTCGCTACAGATCCGCCGTCGATGCCTCTTCTGCCTCTTCCTCTGCCGCGGATTTCCCACCGACCTCCTTCCACCATCGCCACCACCTCCCCCTCCTTGATGTCTCATCTGCCCCCTTCACCCTCTCCTCCAATGCTGACTACCCTAAGTACGCCGCCGGCTACGAGCTGCTCATTCACATTGGCGGAGCTGCCACATACTACTGCTTCTCCTTCCCCACCGGCACGCTATCATTTTCTATTGTCATCCTGCCAACACGTGCCGCCTCCCAAATTCTAATCTTGTGCCAAACCCGCGTGCCCAGGCGGAACTATCTAGAAACCAACCTCGCAGGCCCATATATATCAAATTTTCTGTCACCCTGAGTTCAAATCCGCTCGCCAAGGTGGAGCTTTCGAGAAACTACTATTGAAGACTAATATAAAGCAAATGGGACTCACGCTGCTACACCCAAGAAACTAGACGCTGGTCACGCCAATCTTTAGATTGAACGGACTGTAGGACTTCGCCTTGTGTTCTACTTCGTGAAGGACCAAGGTATGGATGAATCTTCTTACTTTTGCAATCGCAGATATGTGCTATGCAGAAATAACTTATTTGATTAAGAGATCAAGCACCAGTACCTTTTCCCTATGATACTAGAGGAATGTTTTACTATGCTTAGATTGCTATGCTAGCGTACTTCTATTCTAATATGAGTGTTACACAATAAATGGTAAATTCTAGCACTGATAATTAGTGAATATAATAGCATTTTGTTTTTTATTCATCTATTGGGATAGATTGCTGGACCACAGATAGCAACATTCTTGTCACTTGATCTTATACTTTTGTAGTACCACATGATATTGCTTACAATTGACATCTTGAAGTAGTTGCTTAAGTTAACCAAATAGTAAATACTCGTTGATACTAAATATGCACATAAATACTCAGTGGCAGCTCGATGTGCAATTGGAAATTTTCTCACCAAATCACTAATTTTTTAAATGATGATCCATATGGCAGGTCCAAAAGATACTCATGAAGCTGAGAAATTAGAAGTCTCCAGGAGAAACCCTTGGATTTAGGTGTGAAACTAAAAAATCACAAGGTCAGGACATACTGGCTGAGTTAGCTTGAATATTCAGTATGGCACTCATTTAGAGATTGCTGATCGTGTTAGAGATATATATAAGAAGTGCATCATGCTTCACACTTCCTTGTTTTGTGCATGTTGTTGTGAACGTAATTTCTTTTCCCACTGCTGACCGCAAGTTGTGAAGCTTATTATTAGACCTGCTTGGAATTATTGTGATATGTTCTATGGAAATGTTGTGAAAATTTCATACTTGATCACTTCTGTATAGTACATGTTTCGATTTGTAGTTTTTGGCTACCATACATGTGCATATCATTTCTTCTATGCATATTGTTACTTGATGATGATCAAATTTATCATATGTGCAATTTCAGATCTAAATATAAATTGCTCTAAATTTATCATACATGTCGTCTTTTGACAGAGAATAGTATTCTTGTTAGCTTACATATAACATTCCTATTGTCTGTTATGTTTTGAGCTTTCAATTCATTTGGCTGACCTCTTACTCTGTTCTGTTTTGGGGAGAAAAAAAATCATGTCTTGTGCCCAAATATTACAATCCTCGTGCCAACAAAGTGATAAAGGAAAAAAGGTTGTTGTCTTTTCCCTTATCGCTTGGCAGAACAATTTGTTTGCATATATTTGTATTATCCGGCTATTGGACCAACTTCAAATAACACAGTGGTCGACAACAATAATAAGTCCAGTAGAGCTGTCCTCAACGTCATGCCACCGACTCAAAAAAGTCTATTTATACACGAGCCGACATGTGTGACGCATTAGAGTTGCTCGTCTTCTTCGGATGATGAAGTGACAAACCAATCAGCTGCGATTTCTCCTACTAATAATGGTATGCTCGCATCGATTGAGAACTTAGAGCAAGGAGAAAGCTCCAAAGGTATGTCTATAAGGTGAAAGTTTGTGCTTATGTAATTTTTTTATCCATTTAATTAACTTACCATAAAATACTGCAGGGCGAAAGCGTGCACGTGAAGCACTAAGATATGCTAGTCGTACACCTGAACAAATCCAAGCAAGGCAAGAACGTGTGAGAGCACGTCGGAAAAATTTAACACCAAATGAGAAGGAAAAGGATTGATGCACGGTGCAGAGAGAAAAGACAATGTATGACGCTTGATGAGAGGAATGCAAGCCAGCTAGCACGTAGGCAAAGTTTGACGCTAGATGAGAGGCAAGAAACAAATGCACGCCAATGAGCACGTAGGAAAATCCTACCAATTGAAGATCGGCAAGCACTCCTAGCTCAGCGTAAAGAAAGCTATGCATCTAAGATAGATACCCTCTATAAGGATTCTGTCACACTTCAATGCCCTAAAGGTTCATTGGTGGGGCATATATCATCAAGATCTTATGCCTTTAGTTTCCCAAGTACGTTGGCACAAACTTCTCCTACAGTTCAAGGTAATTCTCACATACACATTCCTTTATCTGACCAATTTTTCCAAAGATTGAGCCGACACTTTACACTATCATTGAAATAACAGGTGATCTTGAAAGCATACCTGAAGCGGTGGAAGAGGATCACATAGTTTTCACAAACACAGGTATGCTTATGGTGTGGATGCCTTCTTTTCTCTACTAATTATATTATAACACACATTCAGAATTGTCCTTATAACTTAGAATGGGCTATTCATTATTGGCTCCGAATGGCTTCATATGTTTACGTTCCCCAACAGAAAGATCTTTTGTGGAGGATGATGAGTCTGAAGAAGAAGATGACGAGTACTTCATATTTGCTCGCAGAGGTATTTCCAATGTTGTGGATGCCTTACTTCCCTACATGTATAGCACAAAAACTGCAAGACCTATATAACAGTATTCATCTCATGTTTATGTTGGCGATGATGATGATTATGATGACATGATAGATGCATTTACATAAGGTACCATTTTTCCTAGCCCATATGATTGTCTATGAGAATATACGCGTAAGTACTTACACACTGCACCTAAACCTGATTGCAAGCATTGTGGTGCAAAGAGGTTCCAGTATGACAAAAATGGATTTTGTTGTCGATCTTGAAAAGTTAAGTTAGCACACTTAGAATCACCCTTGTAACTTGAAATGTTATACACAAGTTCAAACCCCAATGCAGTGTATTTTATATCACCAAGCCAAGGGAAAAAGGTCAGGTTGCTCCGGTCGAGTTCAGATCCAGTCCCCCCACACGATCGACCTCATGGCTCCAAAAAGGCCTCGACTAGGGGTCGGATATAGAGGTGGACAACCTGCAGAAGCGCATCGCCTCAATGATCAAAGGCAATATCGAGCTCGCCCCGAAGATCCTAGGTCCAAGCTGTTGTCGGAGATGCTCGTCGTGGCGCCTTACAAGGCGCCACAAAAGAAGGAGAAGAAGAAGAAAGGAAGCTGAGGAGGTCTTTGCATCAAGGACCAGCCGGACGCTGCATCCGAGGAAACCCATGCCTCCTCTAAAAAAGAGGAGGATCTTGAGGACGAGGGGAAGGTGATTCCCCCTCACAAGAAAGAGGGCGGCGTCATCGGATGTCGTAGAGGACGTACCTCCTCCCGCCGCGAAGAAGGCGCGTCGGCCGCAGCTGATTCTGTGCGACGGCAGTTCAGACTCGGACACCGAGTCCAAAGACTTCGAGAAGGTTCCTCAAAGGAACCTAAGGGTCAAGCCACCAGATCGAAGGTAAGAATCCGAAGACTCCCTGAGCTATTTTTAAATGTTATTAACATGTGAACGCCTTATGATCTGGAGCCCACCACGCGTTCTCCCCAACGACCAAGTCTCGGACGGGGAGACCCCACCCGCCGAGCTAGCAGAGAGTGGGACCGCGTTGCATCCCACACCTCCGGGCGTCGCGAACGATGCCGCGGAGGTGTCATCTCACCAGGCTCCTTTGGAGCCGAACACCAGCGATGGGGGCGACATCATCATGGTCGAGGTTAACGCCTCCGTCGCCGAAAACCGGGAGGAGGAACCCCTCCCAGACATTGAGGGGACTGGACATCCCTTGTCCAGTCCCCACGAAGGTCATCTCTAGAGCGCACCACACCTCTAGAGCCACCGTTTCAATCCCTAGTTGGAGATCGGGCTAACCGATCACCACCGGCACCACCGATCAATGGGTGGCCGGTTATGGAGGAGGCTCTATCAAGCGTCTCTATCTCCGAGGATCACCGCACCCTTATGGGTGTGGTTTTGCAAATCATTCAGTCCATTGATAACGAACTAAAGAAGGCCTTCAACGGTTTCCTGACAGACTTCCAGGTGAGCCACGTAATGTTCTATGTCTGGAATATTAATTTATTGCATTTGTACTATCGTTATATATATAGCAGCCCCCGACCCCTAGGTGAGTTTAGAGAAACTTAATTGGGGTCAATCACAAATTAGTGTCCAAACATTGTACTAGACGATATCTGTTTGGAATGTTCAAACAACCCTTAAGGGGACCGACATAGGGTCATGTATATGACAACTTGGAGGTTTGAACCCATGTAATCTGATAGGGGTTTGTTATTTGTAGGCTTCGTCATCGGCTGCGTCTGCTAATGCCGCCAAGCTAGACGAGCTAAATAGGAAGCTCGAGAGATCCGAGGATGAGCTTGATGCTCTGAACAAGAGATTCAACGAGGCGCAAGGTAAGCCGGATTGTAGTATCTGAATTTTTCATCATTAGTGATTCGTACTGTCGATGCAGTATGGTTATGTGTTTGATGCTTACACAGCCTCGGCGAAGGAAATTGAGAAGCTCAAGGCCAAGCTTGAGAAGGCGAAGCAAGAGGCCGTGGATGAGAAGACGACGGCCGAACAAGCGGCGACCGCGCTTTCCGCTTTAAAAGCCACAAGTGCCAAGCATGAGGCTCGGGTGGAGGAAATCCAGCAGGAGCTCAACGATGCCGGCTAGGAGTGCGAGGACCTTGAGGAGAAAGGCAAGGATCAGGCCATCGAACTATCCACTCTGAAATGCGATCACCAAAAGGAGCGGGTGGATAGGCGGTTCTTTGAAGAGCAAGTCCGCGAAGATAAGGCTATCATGGATGGTAAGCCGTATTTACGGCAGTGTTTCTTCGGTCATAGTAGGTTCGCCTTGCTCACACAACTGTGGCGTTCCTAGGCGCCTCCTCGGACCTCCACAAGAGCATAGTGGACGCGAACCAGTTCTATGCTTCATGGGGAGAAGGAGATGAAGCTCGGCTATTTTGGGTGCAATTTGAAGCCTCTGAGCGCTCACCTCTCCTCATCGAGCAGCTAAAGAGGTTGATAGAGCTACACCAGACGGCGGAGCTGGCTGAAGGAGTCCTGGATTAGGGTGTCCTCAGATAGCCGTCCTATTGTTCATGGGCCGGATTGTGTGGGCCGCAAGGAAGGCATCGGACGGTCGAAGACCAGCTGCGCTAGATGGAAGCTTCGAGGAGTCGTGACGTATTCTCCAAGTTATTAGCTGTAGTTAGGCATGTTATCTATTCGGCATGTAACCAACCATGTGTAAGGCTTGGGCACCCTCGGCATCTATATAAGCCGGAGGGTTTTAGGGTATGATATAGGACACCTCACCTAGGGTTTGACATACGATCTCAAGGTAGATGAACTTTGTAACCCCTTACACTATCAATACAATCACGCAGGACGTAGGGTATTACCTCCATTGGAGGGCCGAACCTGGGTAAACTCATGTCCCATTTGTCTCCTGTTATCGTCGAACCTAGTCTCACAGTTTGAGACCCCCTACCCGAGATCCGCCAGTTTTGACACCGACATTGGTGCTTTCATTGAGAGTTCCTCTTTGAGCATCGAAGGAATCGATGGCTCACCCCATCGCAAGCAGCGAGATCTGTATCGAGGGAGTTCTCGGCCCTGATCAGAGTTTCATCGGCAATGACATCTTGTCGCATGCTGGCCCGGTCGGCCGTCAAGGCCAGATCGGAAGGTTTGCCCCCAATCGGAATATCAAGTTCGGAACCCTAGAGTTCGTGGCTGATTCATGGGGAACACTCGTTCCAATGGAACCTTCAACCTTCGAAGAAGAACCTGTAAGTCTGGATGCTTTGACGCCCAGGACATCAGGCCCCATGATGGAACGGAACACAAATCCGCTTCTGGGCAACTCCACAACCGTCACACCGCTTGACGAATCCAGTCATATGAGCGACACGTATCCTTCCATCGCCTCATTCTTAAACGAGTTGTTGGATCGGATCGAAGCTATGCGTATATCAGATGACCATATCCCGGTCTATGATCAGCTCAGTATCAAACCCGATGACAGGGAGATTCATGTCCCTCCGGTCACCCGCCTTGTCGCTAACGTCGAGTGTCCGGCCACGGATTCGGCCCGAAAGACGGAATTGAAAACCGTCTATACCCTAGTCCTCGATCTCCAAGACACCGTTAGTGAATTAGAGGCGGGTAATCGCTCTAAAACCATACCGTCACCGATCCAGGATCCATCACACGATTTGGGAATGGCAATTCTGAGCACTCGTTGCGACAGGGAACCAAATTTTTTCCCACCCACCACCCAAGATGATCATCCAAGTACCGCGCCAAAGCCTATGTCTTCGGACTTTAGGGATATCAAGCAAATACAAGGAGAATCAGTACACCACTTTCGGGCAAGACTCCTACTCACTAGGAGCAGAGTAAAAGGTCTTAGAGACCACGATGTAATGGCAATCTTCATTCGCAATTGCCATGACGAAGGGATTCTCAATGCCCTGGCCCGCCGACGCATAAGTGACTTTTCAAAGTTATTCGAATTGGTACAGAAGTACCGTGCCATGGAGAGTGTCTGACAATCTGAACGACTGTTCTCGGAACCAATCTTCTCCGAACACCCTAGAGGAGCTCGGAAAAAGAGGACACCTGCAAAGCGGCCAGCCAGGTATGAACCCATCGAGAAAAGAAACAAGTCCCTTTCTAGGACTGGCACCGTCCTCGACGGACTCTGGGATAAACCCTGCCCCGTTCATTCCGTGTTGTTGAACGCAAACCCTACTCATAGCCTTCGAGCTTGCTGGGTCGTCAGGCAAGTTGCAAAAAGTGGCGAGCCCATCCTCGACACACCTTCGTCGAACATGCGCTCTCCTTTGCCAACCAGATTTAATGACGAAGTCCTGACAGTCTATGAGATCTTCCCCACAAGGAGCAGGCATAAAAGAGCTCTTAGGGAGCATGAGCAAATCTACCACGTGGCAGCTACTAGCCCATGGGCAGACATACTGACTACTTTGGGGACACTGACCAGGCGCCCATCATTCCCGGTCATTCACCGGCCGCTCTAGTCTTGAATCCCATCATTGATGGATACATGCTACATAAGGTGCTAATGGACGGCGGCAGTGGTCTTAACCTCATATGCGAGGCCACTCTGGGAAAAATACAGTTCGACCGATCCCCCATCGAACATAGCAACACAACCTTCCGGGGAATTATCCCAGGGAAAGAGGCATGTTGTTCCGGATGTATCATCCTCACGTTGTGTTCGATACGCATGAAAACTACCGATCCAAAGAACTTCTCTTCCACATCGTCCCCTTCCCAAGTGGCTATCAGGCCCTATTAGGACGCGACGCCTTTACAAAGTTCCAGGCTATACCCTATTACGGGTACATGAAACTCAAAATGCCAGGACCGAATGGAGTGATCACGATCGCCAGCGATCCGAATATAGCCCTTCGGGCCGAAAACATAACGGCAGCACTTGCCCTTGAGGCATTAGCGGAAAATTTCGTCACCGAAGAGTTGACCGCTTTATGGTCGACGGTCAATAGGGCAATGTGATCCTTAGCAAGAGGCCCAAATCCACGTCTTTTAAACCCGCAGAGGAAATCGTCAAATTTCAGGTGCATCCAACGGACCCCAATAAAACAGCGTCCATCGGAGCCGAGCTCGATCCCATTACGGACGAAGCATTGCGGAATGTCCTCCGTGACAATTGGGACATGTTCGCTTGGCATCCTTCTGATATACCTGGAATCCTACGGTGGCTCGCTAAACATAGCTTAAACATTATTCCGGGCTTGAAGCCCGTGAAACAGATCCTGTGTCGCTCCTTTGAGCCTAAACGGCAAGCCACGGGTGAAGAATTAGCCAAATTGCTCGAGTGGCTAGCAAACCTGGTGATGGTACTTAAGAAAGACAAGTTCTGGCGGTTATGTGCCGATTTCAAAGACCTCAACAAAGCATGCCCCAAGGACCCTTTCCCCTTACCACACATAGCCCAGATCATTGATGCCACAGCCAGACACGATTTGTTGTGTTTCCTCGATGCTTACTTCGGATACCATCAAATTAAAATGAAGGAATCCGATCAAGCGGTTATTGCATTCATCACCCATACGGGTCATTTTGCTTCAACACGATGCCCTTCAGGCTAAAAACGCCGAGGCCACATACCCGTGCATGATCCAAACCTACCTCTGTATATAGGTCGGAGAGACTGTCTAGGCATACGTGGATGATGTGATAATCAAAACCAAACACGTCAACCAGTTGATCAACGACTTACGTCAAACTTTCACTAATTTACGCAAATATGACATACAACTCAATCCAGAAAAATGTGTATTCGGAGTTCCCTCCGGTAAGCTGCTTGGATTCATCGTTTCCCATATAGGAATAGACGCAAATCCAACTAAAATCCGTTCTCTACTAGAACTTGCAATCCTCACAGAGCTGAAGCATGTCCAGAGGCTAGCCGGGTGCTTAGCGGCGTTAAGCCGCTTTATCTCCTGCCTCGGAGAAAAAGCCTTGCCGCTCTATAAGCTACTGAAACGGACCAACAATTTCGAATGGACCGATGAAGCAACGGCTGCGTTGGAAGAAATGAAAGCAATACTGGAAACCAATCCCATACTTATGGCACCAGGCGCCAGTGAGCCCATGTTGTTATACATATCGACCACCAACAAAGTCGTCAGTGCGCTGCTCGTCGTTGAACGAGATGAGGATGGACATAAATTCCAGACTCAGAAGCCAGTATATTATGTGTCAGAGGTACTAACACAGTGCAAGTCCAGATACCCACATTATCAAAAAATAGCCTATACAGTATTCATGGCATCGAGGAAACTTCGACACTCTGTCCTGAGACCCGGGGGCATGGGGGTCCCCACCACCGCCATGGGCGTCTCTGCGGCAAGTGTCGCCGCTTGCTTGACCTTGGCCACCGGAGCATCGCGGAAGTTCCGAACCTCCGCCTCCTCCTCCTCCACCCGCGTCTACGCCGTCTCCTGTCTGTGTAGATATAAGGATGGTGGACGTGGATGGGCCAACTACTGTCAGGCCCTTCTTCTTGGGGGCCATGGTGACGATGAGCGTGAAGAAACTGACGTGCTGATTACCAGAACGGGTTCGCACGACATAATCCCCCTACCTGGCGCGCCAAAGATGTCATGGGAACGAACACCTATGGGATCATAGAGACCCCTTTCGGTTCGGTGGCGGGGGGGGGGGGAGGCTCGCACAAAGAGCCGGTCTGATGAACAGCACGCGGGGATCTTTACCCACGTTCGGGCCGCACGGATGCGTAAAACCCTACTCCTGCTTGGTTGTATTGAGAGTGTTCTTAGGGTTCTAGCTACAAGAGCGCTATGAGCAGCTGCCACATACATGAGCTAGAAAGTCCCAAAAGTCGAGAGAAAAGTACCCATCCGTATCGCCCTGGGCCTCCTTTTATACTCCGAAAGGGATCCCAACAGTGGCATACAGTGCGTACATGGGGTGTACAGAGCTACAATGCTATCATACCTAATGCTAACGGTGTAGGATAGGCACATTTAATGCACCATGAGGCATCTCTGTCCGTCAGTGGGACGGGACAGGATCCCATCCCAACGGGGCTGGTTAGCCCCCTCCAACATCGATGCCGCGACACGCGTCCAGGTGGGTTGACACCTGCCATGTGCGCTGGCGGGGTCTTGCCAGGGCCTTGCTTTGCCTGGGGTTTCAATAGCCCTCCCGGCAAGACCTTGCCAATGGTCTTGATTTTCCTGTGCTAGTATCTGGTGAGTCCCTGTTAGGCCTCGCTACCAGGGTGGCTACTACTGCCTCTACACGAGTAAGGGGCACTGGAGAGCCCAAAACTCTAGTGCACCGACAAATATGCCATCACTTTGATCAATTTATTTGCGCATATTTTATTGTTCATTAGTCTCCTGACACTTAAATAAATAATGTTCTGTCTGATATTTTGTGATTCCGTCGCATAGCTGTTGGGGAACGTTGCAAGCGAAACAAAAAATTTCCTATGCACACGCAAGATCCATCCATGGTGATGAGTATCTACAAGAGGGAGAGTGGATCTACATACCCTTGTAGATCGCTAAGCGAGAAGCGTTGAGTAACGCGGTTGATGTAGTCGAACTTCTTTGTGATCCAAATCGCTGAGCATCCCGCGATCCAATCACGATCCGTCCTAATCTAGCACCAAACGGACGGCACCTCCTCGTTCAGCACATGTACAGCTCGATGACGATCTCCACCTCCTTGATCCAGCAAGCGAGGGTGGAGAGGTAGATGAGTTCTCCAACAACACAATGGCATGGTGGCGGTGGTGGTGGATCTGACCTGATAGAGCTTCGCTAAGTCGTATCGAATAGATCTAGAGCAGAAGCAATCTAGAGGGAGAGAGGACAGCAGGTGGCTTTTTCGGTTGGCTGCCCTCTCTCTCCCTCCACTATATATAGGAGGAGAGGAGGAGGTGGGGCGACCTAGATCCCAACTAGGGAGTGGCGGCCAAGGCAGAGGGGGGAGGGGGTGCCCCCTAGGGAAACCCTAGGTTGGCTTGGCCCCAAGTAACCTAGTGGCAGCCCCTTAGATGGGCTCCCCCACCCTTGGGTGAAGTGGACTAGGGTTTGGGTGGCGCCCAGCCCCCTTGTGGGCTGGTGTGCTCCCTCCCCTTGGCTCATGAGGCCACCCAACACATGCCGGGGCACCTCGAAACACCTTTCAGTACCCCCGGTCATAACCCGGTACCCCTGGATCGCTTCCGGACTCCTATTCCCTTCATCTTATATATCAATATTCACCTCCAGACCATTATGGAGTTCCTCATCACGTCCGGGATCTCATATGGGAGTCCAAACAACATTCAGTCACCAACATATGTAACTCAATACGACCGCAATGTCACCAAACGTTAAGTGTGTAGACCCTGCTGGTTCGAGAACTATGTAGACATGACCAAGACAACTCTATGGTAAATAACCAATAGCATGAACTGGATGACCATATTGGTTCCTATATATTCTACGAAGATCTTTATCGTTTGAACCTCTGTGTCAAGGATTCAATTAATCCCGTATTTTGTTCCCGTTGTTCTTCGGTATGTTACTTGCTCAAGATTCGATCGTCTGTATCTCTATACCTAGTTGAATCTCGTTACCGGCAAGTCTCTTTACTTGTTCCGTAATACAAGATCCTGTGGCTGACTCTTTAGTCACATCGCTTGCAAGGCTTATAGCGATGTTGTATTATCGAGTGGGCCCTGAGATACCTCTTCATTACACGGAGTAACAAATCCCAGTCTTGATCCAAGCCAACCCAACAGACACCCTCGGAGATACCTGTAGAACACCTTTATAGTCACCAGTTATGTTGCGACGTTTGATACACGCAAGGTATTCCTCTGGTGTCAGTGAGTTGCATGATGTCATGGTCACAGGAACAAATACTTGACATGCATAAAACTATAGCAATAAACTGACACGATCATATGCTATGTTTATTGTTTGGTTCTTGTCCATCACATCATTCTCCTAATGATGTGATCCCATTATCAAATGACATCTCATATCGATGGCCAGGAAACCTGGACCATCTTTCATTAACGAGCTAGTCTATTAGAGGCATACTAGGGACATGGTGTTGTCTATGTATCCATACATGTATCTTAGTTTCCGATCAATACAATTCTAGCATGGATAATAAAGGATTATCATGAACAAGGAAATATGATAATAATTAATTTGTTATTGCCTCTAGGGCATATTTCCAACAGTCTTCCACTTGCACTAGAGTCAATAATCTAGCTCACATCGCTATGTGATTTTTTATGAATCTCACACCCAATGAGTTCTGGGGTTCGATCATGTTTTGAATGTGATGGAGGTTTTAGTCAATGGGTCTGCGACATTCAGATCCGTGTGTACTTTGCAAATCTTTGCGTCATACTATAGACACTTCTACCAAGCTCCACTTGGAGCTATTCCAAATGGCTACTCCACTATACATACCCGCATTGCTACTAAGAGTCATCCGGATTGGTGTTGAAGCTTGGATCGACGTAACCCTTTACGACGAACACTTTATCACCTCCATAATCAAGAAATATTTCCTTAGTCCTCTAGTTATTAAGGATAACTTTGACCGTTGTCCAGTGATCCACTCCAGGACCTCTCTTGTATGCCTTGACAGACTCATGGCAAGGCACACACAGGTGTGGTACATAGCATGTCATACTATATACAGCCTATGGCTAAGGCATAGGGGACGACCTTCATCCTTTCTCTTTCTTCTGTCGTGGTAGATCTTTGAGTCTTACTCAACTTCACACCTTACAAATCAGGCAAAACTACTTCTTTGACTGATCCATTTTGAACTCTTTCAAAATCTTGTCAAGGTATGTACTCATTGAGAGTCTCATCAAGCGTCTTGATCTATCTCTATAGATCTCGATGCACAACAATTAAGTAGCTTTATCCAGGTCTAGCTTTATCCAGGTCTTCCTTTGAAAAATACCTTTCAAACAACCCTTTATGCTTTTCAGAAATTCTACATCATTTCCGATCAACAATATGTCATCCACATATACTTATCAGGAATTTTATAGTGCTCCCACACACTTTCTTGTAAATACAAGTTTCTCATAAACTTTGTACAAACTCGAAAACTTTGATCACCTCATCAAAGCATATATTTCAATGCCGAGATGCTTACTCCAGCCCATTGAAGGATTGATGGAGCGTGCACACCTTTTAGCATCCTTAGGAGTGACAAAACTTTCCGGTTGTATCACATACAACCTGTCCTCACAAAAACCATTAAGGAAACTATGTTTTGATATCCATCTGCCAAATTTCATATCCAAAAAAATACAACAACTGCTAACATAATTTCAACAGACTTTTAGCATCGTTGTGGGTGAGAAAACCTCATTGCAGTCAACTCCTTGAACTTGGCGGAAACTTCTTTGCGACAAGTCAAGCTTTATAAATGGTGACATTCACTATCAGCGTCGGTCTTCATCTTAAAGGTCCATTTGTACTAAACGACCTGCCATTCAACAGGGAAGTCTACCAAAGTCCATACTTGGTTTTCATACAAGGATCCTTTGTAGGATTTCATGGCCTCTAACCATTTGTTGGTATCCGGGCCCATCGTCGCTTCTCCATAGTTCGTAGGTTCATCGTTGTCCAATGACATGACCTCCAAGATAGGGTAAGAAAATAACGATATCCACCGCATGCTACAACACTCATTGGACCGCATACATCAACATGCATCATTTCCAATAAGTCACTTCCCCGCTCCGTCATACCGAAAAACGGGGTTTCAGTCATCTTGCCCAAGAGGCATGGTTCGCATGCCTCAACTGATTCGAAATCGAATGAGTCCAAAGATCTTTCATCATGGAGTTTCTTCATGCGCTTTACACCAATATGAGATTTAATGGCAGTGCCACAAGTATGTGGTACTATTGTTATTAACTTTGTATCTTTTGGCATCAATGTTATGAACATGTGTATTACTACAATCAGGATTCAATAAACCATTCTCATTGGGTGCATGACCATTGAAGGTATTATTCATGTAAATAGAATAACCATTATTCTCTAACTTAAATGAATAACCGTATTACAATAAACACGATCTAATCACGTTCAATCTCAACGTAAACACCAAATGACATTTATTTAGGTTCATCACTAATCCCGAAGGTAGAGAGAGCTTGTGATGGTGATCACATCAACCTTGGAAGCACTTCCAACACTCATCGTCAGCTCACCCTTAGCTAGCCTTCGTTTATTCCGTAGATTTTATTTTGAGTTACTAACATTTAGCAACTGAACCGGTATCTAAGACCCAGGTGCTACTACGAGTAATAACAAGGTACACATCAATAACATGTATATCAAATATACTTCTGTTGACATTGGCAGCCTTCTTAACTAGTAAGTATCTAGGGTTATTTTGCTTCAGCGACCATTCTCCTCGTAAATGAAGCACTTAGTCTTGGGTTTGGGTTCAACCTTGGGTTTCTTCACTAGTGCGGCAACTGGCGTGCCATTCCTGAATTTTCCCCCTTCTTGGCCTTGCCCTTACTGAAACTAGTGGTTTTACTTAACCATCAACACTTGATGCTCCGTTTTGATGTCTACCTTCGTGGTGTCAAACATCGCGAATAGCTCAGGAATCATCTTATTCATTCCTGGCATGTTATAGTTCATCATGAAGATCTAATAGCTTGGTGGCAGTGACTTGGATAACTATATTAATAACTATCTTATATGGAAGATTAACTCCCACTTTATTCAAGTGATTGTAGAACCCAAACAATCTATGCACATGCTCACTGATTGAGCTATTCTTCTTCATCTTGCAGGCAAAGAATCTTGTTGGAGGTCTCATACCTTTCAACACGAGCACAAGCCTGAGATCCCAATTTCAGCCCTTAGAACATCTCATATGTTCTGTGACGTTCAAAACGTTTTGGAGCCTCAATTCTAGGCCGTAATGCATGCCACACCGAACTATCAGATAGTCATCAGAATGTGCTATCAGATGTTCACAACATCTACAGACGAGGCTTGAGGGGGTGGTTGAGGGAGTCGTGGATTAAGGGGTCCTCAGGAGGCCGACCTGTTTCTTATGGGCCGGACTGTATGGACATCTTGCTGAACAATGATCAATCCAAGGCCCTGTTTCCAGGGACGAAGATTTGGGAATCATGGCTCGTCCTCCACGTTTGATGTAGCAAATAGGCATGTTTATCTCTTCGGCATTTAACCGACCAGGTGTAAACCCTAGGTACCCCCGGCGTCTATATATGCTGGAGGGTTTTAGGTTGTACAGATAGAACAACTCATCTAGGGTCTAGCTCTTTGAACTCAATGTAGATTGAATCTGTAACCTATACATCATCAATACAATCAAGCAGAACCTGGGTAAAACCTTGTCCCCTTCATCTCCTGTTACCATCGATTCTAGTCTCATAGCTCGGGACCCCTACCCGAGATCTGCCGGTTTTGACACCAACATTGGTGCTTTCATTGAGAGTTCCGCTATGAGCACCCAAGGAATCGATTTCTCGCCTTTTCATCAACGAAGAGGTCTGCAACATGGACACTTTCATCCCCGGACAGATCTTCGCCTTTGACAGTGTTGTGTTGCACGCTGACCCGACTAGCCATCTAGGCCGTGTCGGAAGCTTCACCCTTGGTATAAAGATCATATTTGGGAACCTAGTGTTCTCCATGGATCCTAGGGGTGACTTGACACCAACCGGGCTCGCGATATCGCCTGCCATACCCGAAGACTCGGAGGCTTTAACCTCGATCTCCGTCTTCGGTCATGCCCACGAGGTTAACTCCGGCGGTGGCTCGACTTTTAGTCCGGGTCCAGTCATAGTGTCAGAGGACCGGATACCTGTTCTTGCTAAACACTCCACTCGTCTAGACACGTCGGGGATCAACTCCGACAGCTCCGTGCGGTTTGAACCGATCGATCTGTCGACATTGAACAAGGCCTTAGATTGGATCTCGTCGATGAAAATTACCGATGATCCAACCCTAATCGGTGCTCGGATTGACGACAAAGAGGTTCAGGACAAATTTTTCGACCCACCCACCACCCACTTCATAGCCACTGTCGAATACTTAACCGACATGTTGGACTATGCCTCTGACGAGGTAGAATACATGGATGAAGAGGACTTCGCTCTAACCCCTGTTAATACCGGTCGATGGGACACCACTTCTACATATGACATCTACATGGTAGACACCCTGCCGCTAATGGCGACGAAATGGCTGCTATTATCGGTACCGAGGACGGAGATACCCCTGAAGACCGTGGCAATCCGGATATTCCTGAAGACCTGTTAGAGGGTTAGGAAAGGCATGAGGACCAGAGCAACCCCGAAGGCTTCAACGATTCCAAGGATGACAATTACCTCCCTCCCATCGAGGACGAGGACATCCCATTAACCGATGACCTAGACATTCCTGATAACTCTGAAGATCAGGAACTGTTGAGACAACAGCTCATAGCAACGGCGCACAACCTAAAAGTGAAGGAACGACAACTCAAAGCCGAACAAGATGACCTGAACGATCGATGGACGAGAGTTCTCTTAGCTGAGGAGGGATACGGTGTCGGTCTGTCGGACCAACCTAAGAGTTATCCACGCAGAAGGCTGATGCCACAATTTGACAACGAGCTCACTGATGACCCACAAGTATCGGGTTTCTATTGTAGTCCTTTCGATAAGTAAGAGTGTCAAACCCAACAAGGAGGAGAAGGAAATGACAAGCGGTTTCCAGTAAGGTATTCTGTGCAAGTACTAAAATTATCGGTAACAGATAGTTTTGTGATAAGATAATTCGTAACGAGTAACAAGTGACAAGTTTAGCAAAGGTGCAGTAAAGTAGCCCAATCCTTTTTGTAGCAAAGGACAGGCTTGGAAAAACTCTTATATAAAGCAAATCCCTCCAGAGGACATATGGGAATTTCTGTCAAACTACTTTTCACCATGCTCATTTGATTCACGTTTGTAACTTTGATAATTGGTATGTGGTTGGACCGGTGCTTGGGTGCTACCCTTAATTGGACAAACCTCCCACTCATGATTAACCCCTATCACAAGCATCCGCAACTACAAAAGAAGAATTAAGGTAAACCTATCCCCAACATGAAACATATGGATCCGGATCAGCCCCTTACGAAGCAACGCATCAACTAGGGCTTAAGCTTCTGTCACTCTAGCAACCAATCATCTACTTATTACTTCCCAATGCCTTCCCCTAGGACCAAATAATGGTGACGTGTTATGTAGTCGACGTTCACATAACACCACTAGAGGAGAGACAACATACATCTCATCAAAATATCGAACGAATACCAAATTCACATGATTACTTATAACAAGACTTATCCCATGTCCTCAGGAACAAACGTAACCTCACGAAACATGTTCATGTTCAAGATCAGAGGAGTATTAATTATCATAAAGGATCTGAACATATGATCTTCCACCAAGTAAACCAACTAGCATCAACTACAAGGAGTAATCAACACTACTAGCAACCCACAGGTACCAATCTGAGGTGTTGAGACAAAGATCGGATACAAGAGATGAACTAGGGTTTGGAGAGGAGATGATGCTGGTGAAGATGTTGATGGAGATTAACCCCCTATCGATGAAAGGATCGTTGGTGATGGCGATGGCTTTGATTTCCCCCTTCGGGAGGGAAGTTTCCCCGATAGAATAGCCCTGTCGGAGCTCCATATTGGTTCTGTCCAAGTTGCGCCTCGAGACGGTGGCACTTCGTCCCGAAAGCTGCCTTATGATTTTTCCAGGCAAAACACTTCATATAGGAGAATATGGGCATCGGAGGAGCCATAGGGGCCCCACAAGCCTACTAGGCATGGCCAGGGGGGTGGCCGCGCCTAGCAGGCATGTGGCCTGCAAGTGCGCCCCCTCTGGTTGATTCTTGCGTCAGTATTTTTGATTCATTCCAAAAATATTCTCTATAAATTTTCAGGACTTTTGGAGTTGTGCAGAATAGGTCTCTCAGATTTTCTCCTTTTTGCAGTCACGAATTCCAGCTGCCCGCATTCTCCCTCTTCATGTAAACCTTGTAAAATAAGAGATAAAAGGTATAAGTATTGTACCATAACGTGTAATAACAATCCATAATGCAATAAATATCAATATAAAAGCATCATGAAAAATGGACGTATCAACTCCCCCAAGCTTAGACCGCGCTTGCCCTCAAGCGAAGCCTACATCGATGAATATGTCCACATGTTTAGAGATAAAGGTGTCAATAAAATAAAATACGGACATCAGGGCATCATGATCAACTTTAGAACAACAATACTCATTGTACGAGATTCTTTATGCTAGAGTAACAATTCATTCACAAGATCAAGTATGAACCAATAACTTTGTTGACAACCAACAAACTATGATCTCAGTCATTGAAGCAATTCACAATTTATCATAACATCCGAAAGAGTCAATATAAGATCTTGTAAAGCATATCCAGATACTCAATCATCTTTTAGTCTTTCACAATTGCTATAACTCACGCGGTACCCACGAGATCAAAGATTCAATCGAACACAGAGAAAGATAGGGGCTTATAGTTTTGCCTCCCAACTATTCACCTCAAGGGTGATGTCAGCAATAATAACTCATGATCACCCACATCCGAGTGGATATATAAGTCTAGATCATTCCCCAACACATAATGCTTGCTAAGAGAGACGGAATATAGGAAGTGGTGAAGACCACCATGACTCTTGCATAAAGGTAAGTACTAGAAAGTAAAAGTAACAGATAGGCCCTTCACAGAGGGAAGCAGTGGTTGTCATGCGCTTTTTGTTTGGGATGCACAAGCTCTTAGTGTAGAGGAACGCCACGTTGTATTGCCCTTTGTGATAGCAACCTTTATTATGTAGTCTGTCGCTTTTATTTCTTCACTATCACAAGTTCGTACAACGCTTATTTTCCTTACAATAAAAGATCAAACATATTTAGGAGCAATTTTTATTGCCTTTTTGCACCGATGACAACTTACTTGAAGGATATTATTCAATCCATAGGTAGGTGTGGCAGACTCTCATGGAAAAACTGGATTGAGTTGTTTGGATGCACAAGTAGTATCTCTACTTGGTGCGGAAGTTTTGGCTAATATAGGTGGAAGCAAGCATGACATGTTGGAGGATCTAAAACCATATATCTTCTATCCGGATGCAAGCAAACATAATCTATTATGTTTTCTTCCTTGTCCAACATCAACTTCTTGGAATGTAATATCTCAATGAGTGGTCACAATCATAAAAGATGTCCAAGATAATATATTTATATGTGAATCTCTCTTTCTTTATCAATTCCTTTCAATTGCACCAATGACCAATTACTATGTTTGTTAACTCCCAACAATTTTCAATCACCATACTTTTTTGTATGTGAAGTCATCACTCCCCATAAGATCACTATGTATTCTCTATGCTTCTTGTTCTATTGTTCCATATTCATTACTTTCAAGAGCATAGTAATCTAGCAAAGCCCTCTCATCCAAACTACAATTTATTATATATATCTCGGACTTGCTTACATAAGCGGAGCAAAAGCAAACAGTAAAAGGTAGATCATACTGGAAAAAAATATTCCACTAGATGAAAACAAAATCAAAAAGGGTCGAACTAGGAAAGATAATAAAAAAACAAAACAAGGAAAAAGGAGTGGTGTGATACGATACCGGGGTACCTCCCCCAACCTTGGCATAAGCCAAGGGGAGTGCCCATACCCATGTGCTCAGGTGTCCTTCTTCGGAGGTGATGGTGTTGGAATCGATGGTGAGGATGCAAGCTTGTTCAATTTCCTCTTACGCATGAAGTTTTGTTCCCTCAGGACATCTACTTCTTGCTCGAGCTTCAATATCCTTTGACATAATTCTTCTTTACTCTCCTATAGAAAACGAGAAGGGATAAATGGAACTTTGGGTTTTCTTCTTGCATTTGGGAGGCTTGATTTCCTGAACTCTATGTGCATGTCTTCCAGTTGAGGCATAGGAGTCTTCTCTTCATCTGAGCTTTCTTCTCGGTACTCATCTTCTTGTTCCTCCTTCGAGAATAATTGTAACAACCCGGGATCGATCCTCCAGAAGATTCCCCTATTATTCCATTGTCGTCATGTGTTTCATCTGGTTGTCGCATTCATCATTGCAACATTCGCATCATCTGCATAGCATCGACATTTTTTTCAACATGAGTTTTAAAACTTGCATCTGTCCGTAGTTTCCGGTTCTCTCCGTTCGTGTCGTTGTCCATTTTGAGACCAACCACACACACACGCGCGCCCGCGGCATCGTTAAAAAACAGTGTTTAAAGCACGTGAAAAATATTCCCGGATCGGGTTGAATGTCGGCATGCGGTCTTATTATAGTGTAGGTAGACCGCCTACCAAATTTCATCGCATTCCGAGTTTGTTTGATACCCGAACGGTCAACCATAGAAGTGAGGTCATCGGTTTATTAGCAGACGTTTCAATGTTTCTAAAGCTCATGCCACGGGCCACCAACCTCCCTCTCATCTCCCCATAGTCCATCTACACAGCCCAACACCAACCCACCTAGCCTACCCCGTGACCGGAGCCATCCGATCACGATCGAAGGGTCCGAAAACGGACAAAAACTGCTAATCCTAACCCCTAGCCTATTTAAACATCTCCCTTTCCTAATTTAGCTAACCCTAGCCCTCCTCGAAATCCGCACCGCCAACAGCCACCTCTCACCTCTCTCCCGCAGCCACTTGGCACCCAGCCACCTCCCATCTCGCATGGGCCCTCCAAGCCCATCCAGGGCCGCCACCGGGCCTGAAACGTCTTCACCTCGCGCCCGAGCACCTCCCGCTCGATCCCGAGCCTCCCAACCCTGCTCCTCCCGTCGGGAGAGCACGCGGCCATTGCGCCAACCACCGTTGGCCGCCATCGGAGCTTTGACGAGCCCTGACACCGGCGAGCTCCCCTCGCGCCCCTTACTCCTCCCCTTCTCTCTTCCCCTAACCCCCTCTCTCTGTTCCCTTTTCCTGGCCGCCATGGATGCCAAAGCTCCGTGCCGGCCCCTCATCTACTCGCCGCCACCCAGATCCTGTCGGGGATCGCCGGATCCAGCCGCCCCCGGTCCGTTTCCATCCGCCCCCGGACCTTCCGCTCCAGCCCCGCCATGGCCCCTTGGAGTCCCGTCACCATGGCTCCGCTCGAGCTCGTGCGCGAGCGAGCGAGCGAGGTGCTCGCGTTGACCGCGGCCCACCGGGCCCAAGGTGAGCCGCCGCCCCCTAGTGTTATTTTGCGCTGTGAGCGCTGGATAGTTATGCCGCGCCAAGTTCCTGTTTAGGCCCATGTCCAGTTTCGGCCCAAGTCATTTTTTTCCATGCGTAGTGAATTTTTCTAATTAACCAAATAAAACAGATTTACATAAAACCCCTAATCTTCATGCATTTAATAACTTATCAACCGTGCATCAGATTAAAAAACTTTATATATGAAACTTGTCTAAACTTTTTGTGTAGATTCCCAATATCCAACTCTCACTTGTGATAAAAATGATTAACTTGTTGTTTTCATTGTTTTTGCATATTGACATGCTAAAATGATTTATTTCATAACTAATTGACCGTAGCTCCGTTAAAAATGATTTATATATGTAACTTTACTAGAAAAATGTGTAGAATCTCTTGGTGGCATTTATTTTGATGTTTAATAACTCTAAAAGATGGTTAGTTCAGATCTGGATGAAACTTAAAATTTGCGTTTGAGGTCATTCCGGAATAGTTATTCGTTGCTTCCGGCCACATTTAAAGTACCTAGGTGATGTAGTTGTTTGTACTTCACCTCTTGCCATGTCTAACAACATTTAATAAGGATGAGTACCTAAACGGGAGTGAACTAAATAATTCGAACATGGAGTTTCGTCAATATGCAACTCATTGCATATTGAACTTCACTTAATATGTAGTAGTTGTTTGTTGTGCTTGCCATGCCATGCCATGCCTTGCATATTAAACCAGACATGCATCTTATTTGATTGCGCATCATGCCATACATATGTTGTGTTGTACCGTGTGTTGATTGTTGTTGCCGGATTGTTCCTTCTCGATAGAGTTCCGAAAGCGTTCGGAGTGTGAAGATTTGTTCGACTATGTTGGCTTGTCTTCTTCATGGACTCGTTCTTCTTCCAAGCGGGATCTCAGTCAAGATGACACATTTCCCTAGATACCACTACTATCACTGCTATGCTAGTTGTCTCGCTTTTATCGTTATATTTCACTACCTACCTTTTGTTTGACAAGCCTCCCAACATTTGCATGAAAGCCTCTAACCCCTCCACATCCCAGCGAACCATTTTGTGGCTATGTTACCACTTGATCAGCCCTTCTTATAGCGTTTCTAGCTGTAGGTGCAATTGCGTCCATGTGAAAACATGGACATTCTTTTGTTATCACAATATGATTGCTATTTAATTTAATGCACATATATACTTGGTAAAAGGTGGAAGGCTTGGCCTTTTGCTCGGTGTTTTGTTCCACTTTTGCTGCCCCTAGTTACTTGTGTACCAGTGTTATGTTCCATAATTGAGCGCTCCTAACATGCTCAGGGTTGTTATGGGGAGCTCTTGATTTTCATTTTAGGATAAAGCTTGTCTGGCAAGGCCCAACATTGGTACTACATTTGCCTAATAACTAATAAAATTGCATAGGGACCCACCGGCACCCGGGGATAATTTAACCAACCCTTAGGCCAGTGCTCCTGATGTGTGTTGGTCCAAACTAGAGCACTGTGCCGGGCCAACCCAGGGCAACTCGGGAGATTTCTATCAGGCCACTGTACGCATCGCTCATCTGCCATGCCCTGAGAACGAGATACGCGGCTCCTATCGGGATTGTCAGCACGTCGTGCGGCCTTGCTAGATTTGTTTTACCTTTCTCAAACGTCTTGAGTGAGGAATTCCAATTTTTCTTTGGGCTAGCTCGAGGTGGCAGATTTCCTATGGAATTGCCTAGGAAGATCACAAGATCCATGGTCGAGGTCATTCCCGCTGCATGTGGTTAATTTGTGATGGATGAGTTGGAGCACCCCTATAGGGTTAAATCTTTTGGAAAGCCGTGCCCGCGGTTATGTGGAAAACTTGGAAACTTTGTTAAACACCCGGTCATAGTAAACTTTAAATAACTCAAATAAAATACACCAACTTTGTGCGTAACCATGACTGTCTCTTCTCATGAGTCCTTATCCGAGAGAGAACACGATGGGGTTATGTTTGACGTAAGTAGGTGTTTAGGATTAGTTAGTGATCATTACTAGTTCACATCTGTTATGCGTAGACCACCCACTTTACTTTTTGTATTTGTAAGTTAGCCACTCAAATAAAAGCTTAGTCACTTGCTGCAGCCTCACCACTTAACCATACCTCACCCATTAAGCTTTAATAATCTTGATACCCTTGGAAATGAGATTGTTGAGTCCCGGTGGCTCATAGATTACTACAACAACAGTTGAAGGTACAGGTAATGCGGTGAATTGATGTGAGCATGATGCTTGTTTATTTTTTTGGAGTTCTTCTTCTTCTTCTTCATCAATCTATGATGGGTTCCAGGCGGCAGCCTAGCATAGCAAGGGTGGATGTCATTTTATCGTTTGATTTCGTCCGTAGTCGTACCCTTCTCTTCTGTATGATGTTTGAGTATGTTGTTGTATTAATGTGATATTGATGTAGATTGTGGCGAGTGTAAGCCAATTCCATATACTCATCTCTTCTGTACATGTACTTGTAATGATATCCATTCTTGCAACATGACGACATGCGCTTCTATCGCTGTCGAGGCCCTCGTGCCAAAATAACGATAGGATCGCATCTTGGGCATGACAAGTTGGTATCAGAGCCTGTACCGACCTTGGAGCCCCCTTGATTGATTAAACTTGGCCGAGCCGAGTCTAGTGAAAAACTATTTTGAGTCTAGTTATATCGGAGAGTAGGATTCTATTTACTTCTCTTCTATACTCTAGTGAGGAATTACGACTTAGGTATTCTGATTATACCGTCTTCTCCCTCAAATTTCTTTAGGATCACATGGGTATTTTGGGAACTATATGATGCTGATGTGATGGAGTATTGTCTTGGTGCCTCATGTCTGACTTGATTTCTTCCGGGGAGTTGAGCTCGAGGGGATTCTTGACACATCGTTATCGTTTAGTTTCCTTAGTCTCTCAGGACGGAGGATGTTCGAAAGAGCTTCAATACTTCTCGTGGTGAGATAATGTCGGGGTCACCCAGTACTCGGGAGGCGTCCGGGGTAGTGCCATGTTTGGTATCGTTGTGTTTTCGAGGGTCCGAGATAGATGGAGTTTTGAAGCCTCTGGTTATGTGTTGAAGGATGAATACAGTTGGGGTGTAGGGCTTGTTAGTTGTTTGAGATATTTTTCTCCTTGTATCGCCAACACCCAATTGCATAACCAAGAAAGATTTAAGAGTTCTTAGGTGGGAATTCAAGTTGTTACCTAGGTTATCTTCCAACAGATCATGATGTGAGGTTGGGGTTCGACATCTAGTGGATTCGTTTGTTCATGGTCTTTCTTACATCGGTTCTCGTTGTGTCTTAAAGAGTCCTTGTACCTTGCTATGACTCGGGGACGATTTGTATGTCGTGTGCACTACCTTGTACATGATGGCTACTATAAGATCGAGCCCGTGCGAACCATACCACGAAAATATCGAGCAAAATCTCTGTTATGCATTTGTTTCCGGCTTGTTTCATAAGCCTCATCCTTTTTTTGTTGGAGTATGGTAATTTGTGGCGCTTCGATGTCGACTGGTGATCTCATATCTTTCCGAAGCTGTGTTCTCATATTTCTTTGGGAATACTAAATCTTTTGCTCAATCAAGTTGTCTTATCAATTCTTTTCATCCGGTGTGCTCTCTTCAAGTGAATTATATCCTCTTCAATTTTTGCAAGATCTATCCTCATATTCTTCTCCAGAGTTTCTCTCATAAGTCCCAAGTTTTCTTTGTTTTCCCCACCCTCCCGCCCCTTTTTCTTCAGTGATTAAATTCTCGTCCAGGTGCCTTTCTCTTCATCTATGCTTCCACTATCATTTCTTCTGTATTGTCACCTGTGATTTCTTGTGGAGATTCTCAGGAGTTTTAGTTTCAAGATCCATCCTCATATTCTTTGTTCTTCTTGTTATTCTTCTCCGGTGGATTCAATTCAACCTCTTGGTGTTCTTCATATCCTTTCTCATTCGTTCAAGGATTGCCAATGTTGGAAATTCTTTTCCAAGACTCTTTTTTTACCCAACTCTATCTGTTCTATCCGGACTGCTAGAGATATCTCAGAAGATTCATGTTTTCATTCAATCCTCCCAAATTATTTAGAGGTTCTCACCTCATCAAGTTCTTAATTTGTACCGGTGCAATATATCTTCTAAGAAATTGTCTCAATGGTGGTTTCTTTTGAGTGGGCCCATAACCCACAGGTTTTCCCTGAGGATCTTACCTAGCTCTTCTATCTTTCCGGAGAGGTCCTCAAGTTCTCTTCTAATATGACGTAAAAATGAATTTCATCAGTCATCTAACTTCTCCAAGATCACTTCTAAATCATTTTCATGGTTGGCTCAACCTTCTTTATTAATTATTCCGGAGTGTCTCAATAATTCATGGTGTTGCTTCTCGTCATTATTCTCAGTACTGAAGACCGAAGGAGAGTTTCTCTTAGTCTTAGTCCATTCTCTTGAAGATTTATCATATCATCTTGACGCTTTCCTCTGAAATTGTTTCCGTTCATGAGAAATTTCTCCCATATCTATCCAGTGCATTCAGAGTTGTTTTCATTTCTCGACCCTCCGAAGGCCATCATTTCAGAAGATTTCTTTGTTCTCAGCTTTCGGTTTTCGTTCTCAAATTCTCCTCAATTGTTGTTCCTTCGTTCGTATCTCAATTATTCTAGTGCTTCGTTCAAGTTTTCTATTAGGTGGATCATGATCTCTTCGTTCCCATGCATCTTCGGTCAATCATAGTATCCTCATTCATGTGTGAATTCTTACTGGTATTTCGTTGGAGACTTCTTCAAGTTTCTGATCTATCTCTTGCTTTCTCTTCAATTCTTTGCAAGAAGAATAAGTGGTGTGCGAAATCCATTGCTTGTCATCAATTCAACTTGATGAAGGATAAGCATAACATAATTCTTATTCTTGTTGGTCAAGCTGATCTCAATCCTTTTCCAGAGTTGTTCATGGTATACATTCTCAATTCTAAGTTGCTTATCTTTTTCTTTTCTGTAGTTCCAAGTTTTCTCAAATATCTTGTCGGGAAGCTTCATCTAAATCTTAGAAGGCCACAATCTTGTTCTTTCAACCTTCACTTCTTACTATCATCTTTTCATTCCAGAGTTCATCCCGATGCTTCTTCATGGCGGTGTGTTAAGGATGTAATTCTTCTCGAATTGTTCTTCAAGATTCTTGTTGGAGGTTCTCAAGTGTTCTTTATCTTGGATTTGTAGGTTCAATTACTTCTCATTGTCTTTTGAGATGGTGTTATTAAATTCTTGTTTAAGAGGAGTCTTGAAGGAAAATGGTCAAGAATGATATAAGTAAACCCATTATGTCTTCTCGGAGTTATTTTGGGTTGGATATCACCTAAAGCTAAGGATTGTTGCTATCATGGTGTCATAAATGATTCAACTGTCTCCTCCACCTCTTGGTGAAATAAGCTTTGCATATCTTGTTGTTCTCAATCAATCAATTGTCTCTGTTGTGGCAGGTTGTCACCTCATAATTTTGAGATGTTTTAAATATGCCCATAACAAGCTATTCTTTTCGTTGTTGGTTTTTCAACAACTCCATTCATCCTATGCTTCTCAAGTTCAATGGTGTTAGAAGTTGTCATTTTCTTCTCCGTTATTTTCCTTCCATCAAACTATTTTCTATTCTCTTGTTACAAAGGCCTTGTGATGTTGCTCTCTTTGATCTCACATCTAGTGTAATTAAGATCGTGTTCTTTCTTCGCTTATTCTTTTTACCGGAGTGTTGTGTTCTATGTTCAATTTCCTCCCATCTTATAAATTTTGTCCCTCTATCCTACCAAAGTGCTACCACAATTTCTTGTGAATTCTTGCTTGTTCCTGATGTCATTCTTATATCGTTGAAACCTTCAATGTTCATTGGTTTCACTCGTTTGTCAGAGAAGCAACTAAGTCTACCTCTTGCTCTTTCTCTTCCCCTTCTCATTCCTGGATCTCGGGATGAGATCCTCGCGTAGTGGAGGAGAGTTGTAATAGCCCGTGACCGATGGTCCAGAAGATTCCCCTTTTATTCCATTGTCGTCTTGTGTTTCGTCTGGTTGTCGCATTCATTACTACATCATTCGCATCATCTTAATAGCATCGACATTTTTTTTCAACATCCGTTTTCAAACTTGCATCCGTCCGTAGTTGCCCGTTCCCTCTGTTCGTGTCGTCATCCGTTTTGAGACCAACCACACACACACGCGCCCGCAACATCGTTAAAAAACCATTTTTAAACATTGCAAAAAATATTCCTGGATCGGGTCAAAAGTTGGCGTGCGGTCTTATTATAGTGTAGGTAGACCGCCTGTCAAATTTCGTTGCTTTCCGAGTTCGTTTGATTCCCGAATGGTCAACCATTGCAGTGTGGTCACCGGTTTATTAGCGGACGTTTCGATGTTTCTAAAGCTCGTGCCACGTGCCACCAACCTCCCTCTCATCTCCCCCTAGCCCATCTACATAGCCCAACAACAACCCACCTAGCCTACCCCGCGACTAGAGCCGTCCGATCATGATTGGAGGGTCCGAAAACGGACAAAACCTTCTAATCCTAGCCCTCCTTGCCTATTTAAACAACTCCCCTTCCTAATTTGGCTAACCCTAGCCCTCTTTGACATCCGCGCCTCCGCCAGCCGCCTCCCACCTCTCTCCTGCAGCCACTTGGCACCGAGCCGCCTCCCACCTCGCGTGGGCCCGCCAAGCCCATCCAGGCTCGCCGCCGGGCCCAAACTGCCGTTGCCCCGTGCCCGAGCGCCTCCCGCTCGATCCCAAGCCTCCCAGGATCCTCCCGTCAGGCGAGCCCGCGACCGTCGCGCCAACCGCCGCCGGCCGCCGTCGGTGCTCCGACGAGCCCCGATGCCGGCGAGCTCCCCTCGTGCCCTCTTCCTCCTCTCCTTCTCTATTCTCCCTTCTCTTCTCTCTTCCCCTAACCCCTGTCTCTTTGCCCTTGTCTAGGCCTCCATGGATGCTGAAGCTCCAAGCCGACCCCTCGTCTGCTCGCCGCCGCCTAAATCCCTCCGGGGATCGCTGGATCCGGCCGCCCTCGGTCCGTTTTTGGCAGCTCCCAGACCTCCCGCTCCAGCCCCGCCATGGCCCCGTGGAGTCCCGTCGTCATGGCTCCGCTCGAGCTCGTGCATGAGCGAGCGAGCGAGGCGCTCGCGTTGCCCGCGGCCCACCTTGCCTCCGAGCCGGCCCATCAGGCCCAAGGTGAGCCGCCGCCCCCTAGTGCTATTTTGCGCTTTGAGCGCTGGATATTTATGCTGCGCCAAGTTCCTGTTTAGGCCCATATCCAGTTTCGGCCCGAGTCGTTTTTTTCCTGCATAGTGAATTTGGCTAATTAATCAATAAAACAGATTTACAGAAAAACCCTTAATCTTCAGGCATTTAATAACTTATCAACCGTGCGTCGGATTAAAAAACTTTATATATGAAACTTGTCTAAAATTTTGTGTATATTCATAATACCCAACTCTCACTTGTGATAAAAATGATTAACTTGATGTTTTGATTGTTTTTGCATTAATACCATTCTAAAATGATTTATTTCAGAACTAATTAACCGTAGCTCCGTTAAAACTGTTTTATATATGTAGCTTTAATAGAAAAATGTGTAGAATCTCTTGGTGACATATATTTTGCTGTTTAGTAACTGTAAAATATGGTTAGTTCAGATCTAGACCAAACTTAAAATATGCATATGAGGTCGTTCCGAAATTGCTATCCGTTGCTTCCGGCCTTATTTAAAGTGCCTAGGCGATGTAATTGTTTGTGCTTCACCTCTTTCCATGTCTAACAACATTTAATATTTATGAGTACCTAAACGGGAGTGAACTAAATAATTCGAACGTGGAGTTTCGTCAATATGCAACTCGTTGCATATTGAAATTCACTTAATATGTAGTAGTTGTTTGTTGTGCTTGCCATGCCATGCCATGCCTTGCATATTAAACCAGACATGCATCGTATTTGATTGCGCATCATGTCATGCATATGTTGTGGTGTACCGTGTGTTGATTGTTGTTGTCGGATTGTTCCTTCTCGATAGAGTTCCGAAAGCATTCAGAGTGTGGGGATATGTTCGACTACGTTGGCTCGTCTTCTTCATGGACTCGTTCTTCTTCCAAGCGGGATCTCAGGCAAGATGACACATTTCCCTGGATACCACTACTATCATTGCTATGCTAGTTGTATCGCTTTTATCGTTATGTCTCGCTACCTACCACTTGTTTGACAAGCCTCCCAACATTGCTATGAAAGCCTCTAACACCTTCACATCCCAGCAAACCATTGTGTGGCTATGTTACCGCTTGCTCAACCCTTCTTATATCGTTTCTAGCTGTAGGTCAAACTGCTTCCATGTGAAAACATGGATATTGTTTTTTTATCACAATATGATTGTGAAAGTGCGTTATATCGACTAGAAGGGGGTGAATAGGCGATTTTTACAAATTCATAACTTGAGGAATTTCAACTTTGAGGAATTTGAAATGTGATGAATAACTATCAGCGGAATAAGTACTCAAGTGCATGAGGAACATAGTAACAACATAGTCTTCATGATGAAATGAAACTTGCACAAATCGAGAGTAGCGTGGTATAGGATATGTAGTGATGAACAAGGTAACTTGAAGAATTTGAGGTGAGGAATTTGTGAAAGTCTTCAGTCAAATTCTTCAAACAGTAACAATCAATTTCATCAACAAGTATATGAGGAATAGAGGGGTTGAGGAAATAGAACCAGATAGCTCGATGAAGACACTGGTTTGATGACCCAGTTCCAACTGCCATGACAGTCGTAGGTCTGGTTTGGAGCGGCCTGGTATTTAAACCAGAGGACACACAGTCCTAGGACACACAGTCCTTACCGTATTCTCCATGAGCTAAGGTCACACAGTCCTCGTCCAACACTCGTTGTAAGTCTTCAGGATAGACTTCCAAAACCCTCACAAACTAGTCACCCGGCGATCCACAATTTACTGTTGGATGCTCTAGACCAAGGTCACTTCATGGTCCCCAATTGACTGCAGGAGCACTAGACCATGACGCCTAACCGTCTGGAGGATGCACAGTCCTCAAAGGTAAGAAGCATCCGTTCCACACAGGAATTTCTTCAGTGATGCTCAATCACTTTGGGTTTTGTGGTTTGGTTGTGGGTTTTTCCTCACTGATGATTTTCTCTCAAAGTCCTCAGAGGATGGGTTCTCTCAAATGACAAGTGTTAGTTCTCTCTCAGAGCAGCCAACCAGCTAGTGGTTGTGGGGGGTGGCTATTTATAGCCAGGATGCAACCTGACATGATAAGACATAAATGCCCCCAATGATATGACCGTTATGTGGATAAGAATGATTGGGGACAGCTAGCGCTAAGCACAGCAACGATCGGAATTTCGAACTATGAAAGTCCCCAGCTTATCATGTTCCTCACTTGTAGGCAATTCACACTAGCGAAATCCTAACTCCTCAGTCAGATCAATTTCCTCAGAGACCAGAAGAACTTCGTCTCTGTCACTGAAGAACTTGTTTGAACCGTAAGAGATTTCCAAAGGCTTCACTCGAAGGATTGTATGGGTTGAGGATTTTGGAGTTGACCATTTGTTGGAAATTTTACTTAGTATTACCTGGCCCCCTTTAACAGTACATATTCCTCATTCATATCTTCAAGGTCACACCAACTTCTTCATTTTCAAAGTCTTCACAAAGTCTGCACAAAAGTCTTCAGAAAGTCTTCAACAAAGTCTTCACTTGAAGACATACATTTTTAGGGGTCGATAATCTCCGAATATATCAAACTCCTCATCGACTTATAGAGCCTGTGTGCACTCACAAACGCATTAGTACCTTAAACCTATAAGTCTTCAATACACCGAAATCACTAATGGGCACTAGATGCACTAACAATCTCCCCCTTTTTGGTGATTGATGACAAATAGGTTAAGTTTTCAACGGGGATAAACATATGAAGTGAAAGTACAGATTTTGAGGAATTTTATTGTAAGATATAGAAGAACTCCCCATGAAGATGTGCATTTTTTAGGAATTTGCTTTAGACTGCAAATGCACATGGCAGGTTCAAACATGGAACTCCCCCACATCTTGTAATTCATAAACGGATTTGAAAATATGATATGAAGAATTTAAAATGCATGAGGAAAATGGTGTCTGACGAAATTCAACATGCATGCATTAAGGTATTTGAGGAAATAAACTTGCGAGGAAATAGTTCAAAAGTGTTAGACCACCATCGGGCTTAAGTTTACAACTCAATCAACAAAAGTTTTGGAAGAGAGAGAGAGTTGTAACTTAAACAAAAAATTATCCCCTTTATAGAGACCCGCTTGAAGACTAACTCAAATTTTCTCCCCCTTTGTCATCGAAGACCAAAAGGGAAGAAAAAATGATGACTAACGCCCCTTTGAAGAATTTCATCGTGTTGGTGAGGAAGGAGCGCCAGCGTTGTTGGGGTCGTTTGTCGATGCAGGGCCTGCAACAGTGTCGTCAAAATCTTCATCGTCATCACGCTCGCGAGATGAAGAATATGAACTTGATACCAACAGAGGAACTTGAACTTTCTTGAATTTCTTCTAAGGTCGCCGAGCCCAGTCGGGATGTTCCTCAATGTCTAGCTCATCCAGTTCTTCAGAAGGCATGATGTGAGACAGTACAACACAAGAGCGTCTGAGGTTTTCATGTGCATAATAGTGGTTCCTCTTGACAGTGTTCTGGGTCACAGTCATATTCTACACAATGTATCCAAGTTGACGCTTCACCCACTTGTGATTGCGATCGACCTTCTGATGAAGACTTATTAGAAGCTCACGATCAGTCATCACACGAGGGGTAGACTCTTGAGGTTGTTGAGCTGAGGCTTTTGCACCGGAGTCTTGAGTGGCTGTGTCATCATTGGTGGAGAAGGAAGCGGCTTTGCGGAACTGTCCATCCAAAGGACGAGTGCCTTCATCAATGCGAGATTTGCCTTTTCCTTCAGCTGAGGCAACTGAGCTCTTGATGACTTCTATTGGAGGCAGAAAGCTAAAGTGATTCTGAAAATCAGCCTTGAAGGGAACTGAGGACTTTGCCCTGATGAATTTCATGATCCGTGGAGCATAGGCTTTTGTTCAGATGGAGCTAAGGCAGCACTGGTCAATGTTATCATGAAGAAATCATGCAAGTCGATGGGAATCCCATGAATGATGTTGAAGAGCATATTTTTCATGATTCCTTCCACTTCTTCAGAATCGTGGCCTTTCTGAGGACATAGTTTGTTTGTGAGGTTACGATAAACAGTCCTGGGCACATATAGCAGATTCTTCACAAGAAAGGTGTTTGGTTGAGGCGTTCCAGGAGGCAAAGGCTTCATCAGCACTTGCATCAACTGATTTGGAAGTGCAGGCTGATTTTATAGTTTGCGGGCTTCATCTGAGGGAATTGGAACAGGGACACACTAAAGCAATTCAGAGGCTTGAGCAGTGAAGTGGGTCGTGCCAATCATCCAGTCCAATATTCATGAGTTGATATCTAAGGAATTACCGCTAATATGCAGCGTGGCATAGAACTGAATGATGATTTCTTCATTCCAGTCGTAGATGTCGACACAGAATGGAAGAAGGCCTGCTTCATAAAGAACTTGGAGCACTGGAGTGAATGATGGAAGACTTTCCATATCAGCATGAGGAATCTGATGGTGCTCGAAGACTTTCTTCTTCTCATATAGGACTTGCGCATAGTAGTTGAGTTGAGAGGCAGTCTAGAATCTGTTGCGACTAGCCCTTGCAGAGTCATAGGGGTTTGGTCCAGAGAAGAATGAGTGTTCATTGAAGAAATTACTCTTGAGGAATTTGGGACGAACAATGCCTTTGAAGGGCAGTCTTGGCTTGGGTTGAAGATTTGTTCGTGTGCGCCCCTTGATCTCCGTTGGCATTGGAGGAACAACAGACTGAGTGATTTGAAGTACTGCTTCCTCGGCAGTGGCCGGAGCATCATTTTCCTCAGCTGTTGCAGCTGGAATTTCTTCACTGTCTGTAAGGTACAAATGTTTAGAGTCTTCCGGGATTTCTTCAGTCTGTGCAGGTGGCTGAGGAATCAACATCAGAGGAGTTGCCATTGGTGAATTGGGATGTGCAGATTCCCAATATTCATCATTGACGACTGGAGTGGTGTCACCAATGTCAACATCTTCATCAATGTCTTCTATGCCAGCTTCCTCAGCAGTTACTAGAAGCTGGAGCGATGATACCTTGGGGGTTGATGCAGTGTCATCGATGACAATTTCCTCATCAAGAGGCTCTGAGGAAGCAGCCGAATGATTTTCTTTTTCTTTAGGGATGACATACTCCTTCCCGAATGGCACAATAGCATAAGCTGGTGCTAAGGAAATTGGAGTTGCATCAATTGGAGTTGCTGAGGAACTTGATGAAGTTTTCAACTCCTTCAACACAGGGGCATCAGAAGTTGACACTTTTCTCTTGAGTGGATTTTCCTCAGCAGTAACAGTTTCTTCAGAAACAACTGATGCGGCTGCCCTGGATGGTTTAGTTTCTTCAGGCACAACAGATTCTTCAGCTAGCCTATTAGATTCTTCAGGTACAACAGAAGTACCTGTTGGCATAGCCGTTTCTTTAGGCACAACATTGGAGGTTGCCCTGGCATGTTCATCAGTGGTCTGGGTTTCCTTAGCAGCACTGGCAGTTGCTTCTGGTGCAGAAGCATTTCCTACAACAGTTTCATCAGGCTGAGCATTTTCATCGGCTGCCTGAGGAGTTTTATCTGCAGTCTGAGCAATTTCTTCAGACTGAGGCTTTTGTGGTTGCGATCGAGCTACAACCCTGGTGTTGTGATCCTTTACAGCTGCTTGAGCAGCCCTGATGAGTCTGACCTTGGTGCCCTTCCATTCAGCATCATATTTCTGTTGATCCAAAGAGAGAGTGCGAATTTCGGACTGAACTGTGACGAGTTGATTTGGGGTCAAATTCATCACATTTTCGCGCAGAAACTTTTCTTTGCGAGTCCTGTTCCTCTTAGCTCTTAGAGCTTGCTCTCTCTTCCATTGTTCTTCAGAGATGAAGTGGGTGAGGACATGATCCACTTCAGGAGGCAGGTTTAGTGAAGAAACTGGGGTGCTTGGGTCTTCATGCCATATATTGATGAAGTTGAGAATCATCTTGGGATCCAACATGAGAGGAACAGAGTTGCCCTTTGCTCTCGCAGCCCTGTGCTGACTTTGTGTGATGATTTCTTCCAATTCCTCATCATCAGCTTCATCATCATCACTATCATCATCCTCAGAATGTGAGGGTATGGTCATCACAACCTTACTTGTGTGAGGACTTGGTTTTTGACCTCGTCTAGCAGTTTTCTTCAGCTTCAGCGTAGAGGGGCTGGTTGAAGACTTTGCTATGTTGGAGGAGCTAGCAGTGATCTTTGGGACTGTGGTGAAACCCTCAGTCCTCTTGCATGTATCCAGATGCACTGGTGTTGAGGATCTTGTAACTGCTGCAGAAGACTGAGCAGTGACTGTTCCAGGTGCTGAGGACTTGGAAGGTAGAGGCCTTTGACCTTGAGGAATCTGCTGTGAAGGTCTTGATGTTGAAGAACCTATATTCAAGGCAGATTTCTTCATGCTTTTCTTTGGAGCACTTGCAGAAGCTTCGGCAGAGGCAGCAACAGCAGAATCTTCATTGAATTTCTTCACTACTTCTTTGGCTTTCCTAGCCAGCTTGGTTTGCTGCGTCTCCCATAGATGAGGAAAGTCCTCACCAGTCTTTAGGCTTGTGGGATTAGCGATTTGGTTCTGAGCTAGAGGAGGCCCGCTGCAAGGTGGTTTCACTGCAAATTTCATCATGTACTTTGGGGTTACATAACGATATTCTTTCCATTCCTTTGCCCATCTCCTCTCAATCTTTGCAGACGAATCTTTCTCTGCTTGGCCATCTCTTTTCCATGTGTTTCTTCATCAGGTGTGCAATATTCATCATACACATCCTCTGAAATCTCAAAGGCAGTGTGCACATCTGGCTTCTTTCCTCCTTTCTGAGGTTTCTTTCCGTGAGCCATTTTCTTCACTTGAGGAATATGAACTCTTGAAGATTCTGAAGAGGTACACAATTTTCCTTCAAGAAGCGCTGCAAATGAGTTCAGTTGATGAGAACCTAGTGATTCATCAGCGGACATGTTGTACGTGTGAACAGGGTATAGGTGCGAGGAGTTTGAAGAGGTCATATGCGTTCTCAGAAATTTTGAAGAAAAATTAGGTGTGAGGAATTTGACCATGGATGTCTTGGAATTTTACTAAGTGTTCTTTGTCTCAGGTTCCTGAGTTTTACAAATTTTGAGGATTTGCACAATTGAGGAATCTTGAAGAAAATCATTACTTAGAGAAAATCATCAAGTATGAGCAGATGTAAGGTGCTTTAAAATAAGGTTCATGAAGAACAAACACCTTTTGAGGAATATGAAGAGCATTTGAGGATCAAACAAGGGCAGTAAAAATAAATTTTATTTACCCTGGTGAAGAACATGACGAACTCAGAGATGAGATTGGGAAGTTCGTGTGTTTAGATCTCCCACGCCCTAGCTTGGCAGAGGGAGGCAGCTACATCGACGGCGGGATGAGGATTTTCGCGGCCGGTGCGAGTACGACGATGATGAGGTTGAGGCAGTGAAACTCTTCCTCACCGGCGACAATGTCTTTAGCGGAGGCGCTAGGTTGGAGCTCGGGAGAGGGATGAGATGTGGAGTAACCCAGCACAGTTGATGGGAAGGGGGCATTTATAGAGGAAGTGAAAACCAATCCACCCGAAGATTTTGGACAGGATTGCCCCTGACCCTTGCTCTCGATGTGACAGGTGTCACCCACGTACTTAGCGGTGGCAATAGTGGGGGGGAGGGTCGTGGGTTATCTAGGCGCGGGAATAGGAATAGTTTGAGCGGGAACCGCCGAAAATTTTGGTAGTGAAGATTTCAAAGTTTTCGTTCGCAAATTCTTCAGCTGTCAAGGACATAGTGAAGACTTTGAACGAGTTTCAAAGTAGAACGCATATGAAGAATTTGTGAACAGACTTGGTTGAGTTTAGCATAGAGGGGAAAAGGGGTCCGATCACATTCACTTAGATGAAAATCAACTTGAAGAATTAGCAATAAGTGAATGCTGTTGAGGACATGAAAACTCAAATATAAATATATATGTATAGTCAATGAAGAACATGAGTTTCTAAGTTTGAAGAAATTGAAAAGTTGAGGAATTTGAAAAACTTGAGGAATTTGCAAATATGAGGAATTTGATAGTTTGAAGAATTTGCAAAAACAACGAAATGCTCAATTTTGAGGAATTTCAACTTTTGGTTGGTGGCGTAACCCACCATATAAGAATGATGATTTCAGACACCGCGTACAATTGTCGTAGGGTTCTGAGAATCAAATTCTTTGTTAATTTCTTCACACTTAGAGAGTTATTCTTCATTGATTGAAGAAAAACGTTACTTCGTGTGGTGCACATCTAAGTCATCAATTTAGCATAAGTGTTAGGTTGTGTGTTCTTCATCAAAGAACATTCGAAGATTCTAAGATATTTAGATCACACCGCAACTTGCAAAATCTTTTTCATCCAAGGGCTTTGTGAAGATATCGGCCAATTGTTCTTCAGTGGGAATGTGGTTGATGGAGATGTCGCCCTTGAGTACATGATCTCGAAGAAAGTGATGACGAATCTGGATGTGCTTGGTCTTGGAGTGCGAACTAGGTTTTACACAATCTTGATGGCACTCTCGTTGTCACAGTAGAGAGGCACATTCTTCAACTTGATGCCATAGTCCTTGAGGGTTTGCTTCATCCATAGTAACTGAGCACAACACGAGCCAGCAGCAATGTACTCAACATGAGCCAGCAGCAATGTACTTTGCAGTAGAGAGTGAAATGCAGTTCTGTTCTTCGAGGACCAACAAACTAAGGATCGTCCGAGGAAATGACATGTGCCTGAGGTTGACTTGCGATCCACATGATCTCCAGCATAGTCAGCATCAGAGTATCCGACGAGGTGAAGATTTGAGCCCTTGGGATACCACAATCCAAGTGTTGGTGTGTGAGCTAAGTATCGAAGAATATGTTTCACAGCCTTATGGTGTGATTCCTTTGGTGTTGCTTGGAATCGAGCACACATGCAAACACTTAGCATTATATCAGGCCTAGATGCACATAGGTACAATAAGGAGCCAATCATGGAGCGATATACCTTCTGATCGAAATCTTTACCATTTTCATCAGTGCAGAGGTGTCCTTTTGAAGGCATTGGAGTTTTGACGCCTTTGCAATCTTGCATGTCGAATTTCCTCAGAACATCTTTGAGGTATTTCTCCTGTGAGATGAAGATGCCATTGTCTTGCTGACGATTTTGAAGACCTAGGAAGAATTTCAACTCTCCCATCATAGACATTTGATATTCTTCACTCATCATATAGGCAAATTCATCACTGTAACGTTTGTCAGTACAGCCAAAGATAATATCATCTACATATATCTGGCATATGAACAGTTCATTGTCATAAGATTTTGTGAAAAGGGTTGGGTCGAGTGAACCGGGTTTGAAGCCTTTCTTCATGAGGAATTCCTTCGGAGTGGCGTACCATGCCCGAGGGGCCTGCTTGAGGCCATAAAGGGCCTTGTTTAGTCTCAAGACTTTGTCAGGATGCTTAGGGCCTTCAAAACCTGGGGTTGAGCAACATATACTTCTTCCTCAAGCTTACCATTGAGGAATGCACTTTTCACATCCATTCGATATAAGATGATATTATGATGGTTAGCGTAAGCAAGTAATATGCGAATAGCCTCAAGTCTAGCAACAGGTGCAAACGTTTCATCAAAGTCAATTCCTTCAAACAGTATATAGCCTTGGGCTACAAGGCGAGCCTTATTCCTCACCACGAGGCCATTTTCATCTTGCTTGTTGCGATAGATCCACTTGGTACCTATGATGTTATGTTTGCGAGGATCTGGTCACTTGACAAGTTCCCACGCGTTGTTGAGCTTGAACTCATGCAATTCCTCTTGCATAGCTTGAATCCACTCGGGCTCCTTGAATGCTTCATCTACTTTGGTGGGCTCTATGATAGAGACAAAGGCAAAGTGCCCACAAAAGTTAGTTAGATGTGAAGCTTTTGAACGCGTGAGAGGACCTGGTGCGTTGATGTCATCGATGATTTTGTCAATCTGCACTTCATTTGCTACTCTTGGATGAGCAGGTTGACGAGGCTGAGGATTTTCATCAGCACCATTTTCTTCAGGTATATCAGCATGAGAGTCTTCATTTGTTGGAATGATTTCCTCAGTGGGTATGACATCTTCTGTTGCCTTCAGCTTGATGGATTCCTTAGGAGACTGTTCGTCTAACACAGAAGACATGAGCTCTCTTTGTGAGCCATTAGTTTCATCGAACCGCACAGCTACAGTTTCAACCACCTTGTGATGGTAGGTTTTGAAGACTTTGTAGGTGTGCGAGTCCTTTCCATAACCAAGCATAAAACCTTCATGTGCTTTCGGTGCAAACTTAGAACTGTGGTGAGGATCTCTGATCTAGCATTTCGCACGGAGGACTTCGAGATAACTTACATTGGGTTTCTTGCTTGTCATGAGCTCATATGAAGTTTTCTTGAAGAATTTGTGAAGATATACCATGTTGATGATGTGGCACGCAGTATCAATTGCTTCAGGCCAGAAGCAACAAGGGGTTTTGTATTCGTCAAGCATGGTGCGAGCCATCTCAACAAGTGTCCTGTTCTTGCGCTCCACGATGCCATTCTACTGAGGAGTATAAGGGAAGATAGCTCATGAGTAATACCAAGTTCATCAAGATATTCATCAAGATTAGTGTTCTTGAACTCAGTCCCATTATCACTCCTGAAATGCTTGATCTTGATGCCAAAGTTGGTGGAGGCCCTTGAAGCAAATCGTCTGAAGACGTCCTGCACTTCATTTTTCTACAGAATAATATGCACCCATGTGTAACGAGAGTAATCATCAAGAATGAAAAATCCATACAAACTTGATGCATTTGTTAGTACGGAGTAATGAGTGGGGCCAAATAGATCCATGTGATGCAATTCAAAGGGTCGAGTCGTGGTCATGGTTGTCTTCGAGGGATGCTTGGATCTGGTCATCTTCCCAGATTCACATGCACCGCAGAGGTGGTCCTTGAGGAATTTGACACCCTCGATGCCAATGACGTGCTTTTTCTTCACGAGCGTGTGCAAGTTCCTCATGCCCGCATGTCCAAGTTGTCGATGCCACAACCAGCCTTCTGAGGACTTAGCAAGTAAGCATGTGGTAGGCTGAGGACATGTAGAGAAATCAACAATATACAAGTCTCCTCTCCTAAAGCCTTCGAAGACTTTGGAATTGTCAGATTCCATGATGACAACAGAACGATATGTTCCAAATACGACAACCATATCAAGATCACAAAGAATTGAGACGGACGTAAGGTTGAACCCGAGGGATTCAACAAGCATCCCTTACCCATGGTTCGGTCCTTTGAGATAGCAACCTTACCAAGTCGCGATACCTTACTTTTTCCTTTGTCTGCGTAGGTGATATGCTTCAGAGGAGATGGAGTGAGTGGCAAATTCATCAGTAGATTCTTGTCACCCGTCATGTGGTTTGTGCATCCACTATCGAGAACCCACTCAGTGGCTTTTAGAGTATCATCCTGCAGATGAATTAGTACAACTTACGAACTCATATGCTTTAGAGTGAAGAATATGACATCAATTTCATCAGACAGAATTTCATCACACAAGATAGTAAGCAAGTAGAGTGAGGACGTGAGAAATGAAGAATTCATTTCATCATGGTTAGCTTGCGTCCTTTCAAGCATTTCCTCAGGTCTCCAGCAAATTCATCAAATGTTCAAATTCATCTAGAGACCTAACCCTGCATAAGATGTCAGTTTGTTTTCTTCACCACCCACATCTAGAGGGGTGGCAAAGAATTCAACATTCTGCGAGTACCATATGAGAAGGGAGGCATAGAAGCAAGTGCGTTTCGTTTCATAGGGCGAGGGTTAGAGTATTCAAATGAATAAGCAGAGAAATTCTTCGAGTACTTATGAACATAATGGTTTGAGGAATAATGCACATATTCATAACTCTTACGTTTTCCCTGCTAAACAGATGCATTAGCACGAGAATGATGATTTTGACCATTCGAGGAATTTGGTCCAAGTGAGGACTTTGGTCCATATGAGGAATTTGATGTGGGGTTCCTATTCTTCATGAGTGGTGTCGTGAGGACAATCACTTGAAGATTTTGTAGGTAGCTCTTGGGAACCCAGATTTTCTTCATAGGAGAACCGTTCCTGCAGTTAGTTCCAACATATCTAGCAAACACTTCACTTTTCTGATTTTTGAAGAATCTCTAATTGGACTCAAGTGACTCATCAGAGGAATATGAAGTTTCACAAGTAAAGCGACATAAATTGGATGGATCTACCAGAGATCCTTTTGCAGCAACCCATGAGGTTTTGGGGTACTGTTTAGATGTCCAGTAGGACCCATCATCATGGAGTTTCCTCACAAAGGCAATACCCTCTTTCCTAGGGTTCCTGTTCAGTATCTGCTTTTTGAGGACATCGCAAAGGGTTTGATGCCCTTTGAGACTTTTGTACATGCCTGTCACATACAATTCCTTCAACCCTGCATTGTCATCAGTGATACTAGTGGGATCCTCAGATAAGGAATTTAAGACCACGGGAATAGTTGAAAAAATTGCAGCAATAGAAGCATTTGAACATTCAGGTGAAGAATTAGCAGTTTCACGTTCAATGCATTTCAAACAAGGTGGAATGAAATCTCCCTGAGCGGTACTGATCTGTTGAGCCAGTAAGGAATCATTTTCCCTTTGGAGATCCTCATGTGACACCCTCAGTTTCTCAAGATCTTGCTTTCCTTGAAGACATTCATAAGAGAGCTTCTCATGATCAACTAAGAGGACATTATGATGACTCTGTAGGTTATCATACTTCATCTGAAGACTTTTGAGATCGACATACAGAGTTTGCGTCCGATCCACTTCATGATTCAACAGATCATTGCTTTTGTCTAGCATTTTCTGAAGATTTTCAAGTGCACTTTGTTGCTTAGTGGCAATTTTAACAAGTTTAGCATAGCTAGGTTTCACATATTCATCAGATTCACCTTCACTTGATCCAGATGAGCAATGATGTTTGTGTACCTTTGAGCCTTTTGCCATGAAGCAATAAGTGGGAGCATAATCGTCATTGCTGACGTTAGAGTCGTTGGAGTAGTCATATTCTTCATCATTGAAGATGGACTTGCTGACGAAAGCAGTAGTGAGAGCAAGGCTAGCGACACCAGATTCTGATTCCTCCTCAGATTCTTCCTCTTCTTCGTATTCTTCAGATTCTTCCTCAGAATCCATTTCCTTGCCAATGAATGCTCGAGCCTTTCTAGAACCATTCTTCTTGTGCTTTGATGACTTTGAAGATGAAGACTTTACAGATGAGGACTTTGAAGATTTCTTCTTTTTCTTCGAGTCATCAGAACTATCATCCTTGTATTTCTTCTTCTTCTTTGAGTCTTTTTTCCAGAGAGGACAGTCAGAGATAAAGTGACCAGGCTTCTTGCAACGATGACAAGTTCTTTTCTTGTAATCTTCTGAGGAATCTGATTTCCTCTAGACACTTTTTGATGACTTTCCAAATCCACCTCTTCTTGAGAAGTTCTGGAATTTCCTCACAAGCATTGCTAGTTCCTGATTTAGTTCTTCAGGATCACCAAGGCTGCTGTCAGAATCTTTTTCTTCAGATGAGGAAATTACTTTTGCCTTCAGAGCATGTGATCTTCCATAGCTTGGCCCGTAGAGGTCTCTCTTTTCAGCTTGTTGGAGTTCATGAGTATTTGAGTCTGTCAAGAATATCAGCAAGATCAAGAGCATTATAATCTCCACATTCTTGGATCATCAAAGCTAGAGTATCAAATGAGGAATAGAGAGATCGTAGCAGTTTCTTCACCACTTCGTGGTCAGTGATATCAGTGGCACCCAGTGCTTGAAGTTCATTGGATATATCAATGAGGCGATCAAATGTTTTCTGAACATTTTCATTGTCAAGTCTCTTGAAGCGGTTGAAGAGATTGTGAAGAACATCAACACGAGAGTCACGTTGAGTGGCCTTTGGACAGCCTATCCCAGATAAGCTTAGCAGACTCCAAAGCACTCACTCTGCCATACTGACCTTTGTTCAGATGGACACAGATGATATTCTTCGCTTGAGAATCGAGTTGCCTGAATCTCTTCACATCAGCAGTAGTAACAGTGGGAGTGATAGAGGGCACACCATTTTCCACAACATACCAGAGATCGTTGTCAATAGCTTCAAGGTGCATACGCATCTTGTTTTTCCAGTAGGGGTAGTCTGTCCCATCGAAGGTAGGACACCCTGTGGAAACGTTGATCATACCTACAGTCAACATAACTAGACTCCAGGTGGTTAAACCAAAATCACACAAAGCAAGGGAGTACCTGCTCTGATACCAATTGAAAGTGCGTTATATGGACTAGAGGGGGGGTGAATAGGCGATTTTTACAAATTCATCACTTGAGGAATTTCAACTTTGAGGAATTTGAAATGTGATGAATAACTATCAGCGGAATAAGTACTCAAGTGCATGAGGAACATAGTAACAACATAGTCTTCATGATGAAATGAAACTTGCACAAATCGAGAGTAGCGTGGTATAGGATATGTAGTGATGAACAAGGTAACTTGAATAATTTGAGGTGAGGAATTTGTGGAAGTCTTCAGTCAAATTCTTCAAACAGTAACAATCAATTTCATCAACAGGTATATGAGGAATAGAGGGGTTGAGGAAATAGAACCAGATAGCTCGATGAAGACACTAGTTCGATGACCCAGTTCCAACTGCTGTGACAGTCGTACGTTTGGTTTGGAGTGGCCTGGTATTTAAACCAGAGGACACACAGTCCCAGGACACACAGTCCTTACCGTATTCTCCTTGAGCTATGGTCACACAGTCCTCGCCCAACACTCGTGGTAAGTCTTCAGGGTAGAATTCCAAAACCCTCACAAACTGGTCACCCGATGATCCACAATTTACTGCTAGATGCTCTAGACCAAGGTCACTTCGTGGTCCCCAATTGACTGCAAGAGCACTAAACCATGACGCCTAACCATCTGGAGGATGCACAGTCCTCAAAGGTAACAAGCGTCAATTCCACACAGGAATTTCTTCAGTGATGCTCAATCACTTTGGGTTTTGTGGTTTGGTTGTGGGTTCTTCCTCACTGATGATTTTCTCTCAAAGTCCTCAGAGGATGGGTTGCTCTCAAATGACAAGTGCCAGTTCTCTCTCGGAGCATCCAACCAGCTAGTCATTTTGGGGGGTGGCTATTTCTAGCCAGGATGCAACCTGACATGATAAGACATAAATGCCCCCAATGATATGACCATTATGTGGATAAGAATGATTGGGGACAGATGGCGCTAAGCACAGCAATGGTCGGAATTTTGAACATTGAAAGTCCTCAGCTTATCATGTTCCTCACTTGTAGGCAATTCGCACTCGCGAAATCCTAACTCCTTAGTCAGATCAATTTCCTCAGAGACCAGAAGAACTTCGTCTTTGTCACTGAAGAACTTGTCTGAACCGTAAGAGATTTCCAAAGGCTTCACTTGAAGGATTGTATGGGTTGAGGATTTTGGGGTTGAGCATCAATTGGAAATTTTCCTTAGTATTACCTCGGCCCCCTTTAACAGTACGATGTTTCTTGTGACTCAAATAAAGGAAAAGAAACTACGAAAACAAAAGTCTTCACGCTTCATATTCCTCATTCATATCTTCAAGGTCACACCAACTTCTTCATTTTCAAAGTCTTCACAAAGTCTTCACCAAAGTCTTCAGAAAGTCTTCAGCAAAGTCTTCAGCAAAGTCTTCACTTGAAGACATACATTTTTAGGGGTCGATAATCTCCGAATATATCAAACTCCTCATCGACTTATAGAGCCTATGTACACTCACAAACGCATTAGTACCATAACCTATAAGTCTTCAATACACCAAAATCACTAAGGGGCACTAGATGCACTAACAGATTGCTATTTAATTTAATGCATATATATACTTGGTAAAAGGTGGAAGGCTTGGCCTTTTGCTCGGTGTGTTGTCCTACTTTTTCCGCCCCTAGTTACTTGTGTACCGATGTTATGTTCCATAATTGAGCGCTCCTAACATGCTCGGGGTTGTTATAGGGACCTCCTTGATTTTCGTTTTAGGATAAAGCTTGTCTGGCAAGGCCCAACATTGGTACTACATTTGCCAGATAACTAATAATATTGCATAGGGACCCGCCGGCACCCGTAGATAATTTAATCAACCCCCCGGGCCAGTGCTCCTCATGAGTGTTGGTCCAAACTATAGCACTGTGCGAGGCCAGCCCGATGCAACTCGGGAGATTTCTATCAGGCCACTGTATGGGTCGCTCATCTATCGTGCCCTGAGAACGAGGTACGCGGCTCCTATCGGGATTGTCGGCATGTCGGGCGGCCTTGCTGGATTGGTTTTTACCTTTCTCAAATGTCTTGAGTGAGTAATTCCGATTTTTCTTTGGGTATCTCGAGGTGGAGGATTTCCTGTGGAATTGCCTAGGAAGATCATGAGATTCGTGGTTGAGGTTATTCCCGCTGCGTGTGGTTAATTTGTGATGGATGAGTTGGAGCACCCCTATAGGGTTAAATCTTTCGGAAATCCGTGCCCGCGATTATGTGGCAAATTGGAAACTTTGTTTAACACCCAGTCATAGTAAACTTCAAGTAAACTCAAATAAAATACACCAACAGTGTGCGTAACCATGACTGTCTCTTCTCGTGAGTCCTTATCCGAGAGAGAAGACGACGGGGTTATGTTTGACGTAAGTAGGTGTACAGGATCAGTTAATGATCATTACTAGGTCACGTCCGTTATGCGTAGACCACCCACTTTACTTTTTGTATTCGTAAGTTAGCCACTCAAATAAATGCTTGGTCGCTTGCTGCAACCTCACCACTTAACCATACCTCACTCATTAAGCTTTAATAGTCTTGATACCCTTGGAAATGAGATTGCTGAGTCCCTGTGGCTCACAGATTACTACAATAACAGTTGCAGGTACATGTAATGCGATGATTTGACGTGAGCGTGATGCTTGTTTGTTTGGAGTTCTTCTTCTTCTTCTTCTTCTTCTTCTTCTTCATCATCAATCTAGGATGGGTTACAGGCGGATGTCATTTTATCATTTGATTTCGTCCGTAGTCGGACCCTGCTCTTCTTGATGATGTTTGAGTATGTCGTTGTATTGACGTGATGTTGATGTAACTTGTGGCGAGTCTAAGCCAATTCCATATACTTATCTCTTTTGTACATGTACTTGTAACAATATCAATTGTTCCAACACAATGAGATGCGCTTCTATCGCTGTCCAGGCCCTCGTGCCAAAATAAGGATAGGATCACATCGTGTGAGTGACAATAGTACATAAGCATCTAGGTCCCCATAGAGCTTCGGATTGGCAAGATAATGCGATATGTAGCTCTACTCATCAGACTCTTGGGACGACATCTTGCTCTAAATCTGCTACAGAAACAGCTCAAAACAAAAATAAGAGGTATTGTCATGATACGAAAGTGCAAACCTTCGGGAAATTATATAATTAATTTTTGCTGACCCGAAGGGGTGTTCTATAAGAAAACGGAGTCCGAGGGGCGCACAGAGTGATTGCAAGCCCCCTAGGCACGACCAGGGGGCTGGCCGCGCCTAGCAGGCTTGTCGCCTCCCTGTGCGTCCTTCGGACTGTTTTTATTTTCCTAATTTTTTAAATATTCCAAAAATGAGTAAAATTGCTATTGGGAAAGTTTTGGAGTCGGTTTACTTACCATTCCACGTACCTATTCCTTTTCAGAGTCTGAAACGTTCGGGTAAGTATCCCTAATATGCTCTTCTGGAGTTATGGTATTGATAACATTGGTCTCAACATTAATGGGAGTACCTGAAATATAACGTTTGATTCTTTGCCCGTTTACCACCTTCGGATTTGTGCCTTTGGCGTTGTTGATCTTGAGGGCACCAGAACGATACACTTGCTTGACGATATAAGGCCCTTCCATTTGGAGAGAAGCTTTCCTTCAAAAAATCTTAAACGATAATTGTATAGCAAGACATGATCGCCTACATTAAATTCACGCTTTTGTATCCTTTTATCATGCCATCTCTTAACTTTCTCTTTAAACAACTTGGCATTCTCATAGGCTTTGGTTCTCCATTCATCAAGTGAACTAATGTCAAATAACCTCTTCTCACCAGCAATTTTGAAATCATAGTTGAGCTCTTTGATTGCCCAATAAGCTTTATGCTCTAGCTCTAGAGGTAAGTAACATGCTTTACCATAAACCATTTTATACGGAGACATACCCATAGTATTCTTGTAAGAAGTTCTATAAGCCGATAATGCATCGTCAAGTTTCTTAGACCAATTCTTCCTAGATCTATTAACTGTGTTTTGCAAGATCAATTTCATTTCTCTATTGCTTAATTCTACTTGACCACTAGATTGAGGATGATACGGGGATGCAATTCTATGATGAACATCATACTTATCAAGCAATTTACGGAAACCACCATGAACAAAATGTGAACCACCATCAGTCATTAAATATCTGGGACTCCAAATATAGGGAAAATAACTTCTTTAAGCATCTTAATAGAGGTGTTACGATAATCACTACTAGTTGGAATAGCTTCTACCCACTTAGTAACATAATCAACAGCAACTAATATGAGAGTATACCCGTTAGATGTTGGAAAAGGTCCCATATAATCAAAACCCCAAACATCAAATGGTTCAATAACAAGAGAGTAATTCATAGGCATTTCCTGACGTCTACTAATATTGTCAATTCTTTGAAATTCATCACATGACAAGACAAACTTACGAGCATCCTTGAAGAGAGTAGGCCCATAAAAACCAGATTGTAGTAGCTTATGTGCAGTCCTATCTCTAGCATGGTGTCCTCCATAGGCCTCAGAATGACACTTCCGTAGGATTCCTGTTCATGCTCAGGCACACAACATCACATAACACCATCTACTCCTTCTTTATAAAGGTGTGGGCCATCCCAGAAGTAATGTCTTAAAAACTAGCAAAACTTTTTCTTTTGTTGGTATGTGAAACTGGGGGTATCAATTTAGTGACAATGTAATTAGAATAATCAGCATACCAAGGAGCATTGTGAGAAGCATTCATGACAGCTAATTGTTCATCAGGATAGTATCATCAATAGGTCGTGGGTCATCAAGAACATTCTCTAACCTAGACAAGTTATCTCCTACGGGGTTATCAACACCCTTTCTATCAACAATATGCAAATCAAATTCTTGTAGCAGAAGAACCCACCTGATAAGCCTTGGTTTAGCATCTTTCTTTTCCATGAGATATTTAATAGCAGCATGATCAGTGTGAACAGTTACTTTAGAATCAACAATATAGGGTCTAAACTTATCACAAGCGAACACAACTACTGAAAATTCCTTTTCAGTGGTAGCATAGTTTCTTTGAGCACTGTCTAGAGTTTTGATAGCATAATGAATAACATTTCATGTATTGTAAACTCTTTGACCTAGAACAGCACCTAGGGCATAATCACTAGCATCACACATAATTTCAAAAGGTAGGTTACAATTAGGTGATTGAACAACAGGTGCAGAAATCAAAGCATTCTTGAGAATTTCAAAAGCTTCTACACAATCATCATAAAAATGAATGTAACATCTTTTCGCAAAAGATTAGTGAGAAGCCTAGAAATCTTAGAGAAATCTTTAATAAATCTCCTATAGAAACCAGCATGACCAAGAGAACTTCTTATTCCTCCTATATCCGTAGGACACGACATTTTTGCAATAGTATCAACTTTAGCCTTCTCAACTTCAATACCTCTTTCGGAAATTTTATGTCCCAAGACAATTCCTTCATTCACCATAAAGTGGCACTTCTCCCAATTCTAGACAAGATTAGTTTCTTCACATCTCTGCAAAACTCGATCAAGGTTGCTCAAACAATCATCAAAAGAAGTTCCATAAACGGAAAAATCATCCATGAAAACTGAGGGAGTCCTCGATTAAGGGGTCCTTGGGGAGCCGGCCTATTCTTATGGGCCGAAATATATGGGCTACTTACCGAACACTAGAAGATTTGAAGGCCTAGTCTCCAAGATGGAAGCTTCGGGAAGCACGGCTTGCTCTCCATGTTTGATGTAGCAAATAGGCATGTTTATCTCTTTGGCATGTAACCGACCATGTGTGAACCATTGGCATCCTCGCCATCTATATAAGCCGGAGGGTTTTAGGGTATAGGGACAGAACAACTCATCTAGGGTTAGCTATTCAATCTCAAGGTAGATCAACTATGTAACCCCCATACCATAAATACAACCAAGCACGACGTAGGGTATTACCCCCATAGGAGGGCTCGAACCTGGGTAAATCTATGTCCCCTTTGTCTCTTGTTACGATTGATTCTAGCCTCATAGTTTGGGGGCCCCTACCCGAGATCCGCCGGTTTTGACACCAACATTGGTGCTTTCATTGAGAGTTCCTCTCTGAGCCGGATAGAATTGATGTCTCGCCTTGTCATCAATGCAGAGGTCCGCAACATGGACACCTTCGTCCCCGGTCAGATCTTCGCCTTCGGAAGCATTGTGCTGCACGCTGATATCACTAGCCATCTAGGACGTGTTGAGAGCTTCGCCCCTGATCAAGAGATCAGATTCAGAAACTTAGAGTTCTCTGTAGACTCTCGGGGTGACTTGTCTTTAACCGGGCTCGCAACTTTGCCTGTAGCACCCGAGGACTCTGAGGCTTTAACCTCAAGCTTCTTCTTCGGACACGCCGATGGGGTCACCCATGGCGATGGGCCGAACTCTTCTCCCGGTCTGACCATTGAGCAAGATGACCAGACACGTGTTTTGCCGTACACTCCCCATGTCCGTACGCCTTGGAGGTTAACTCCGCAAGTTCCGAACAGCTGGATCCAATTGGGCCCTCAGTGGTTGATGAGGCTCTAGATTGGATCTCGTCGATGAAGATCACTGACAATCCAGCCCTAATCTATGCTCAGTTTGGTTATGGTGCGGGTCAGGACGAATTTTTCGACCCACCCACCACCCACTTGATAGCCACTATCAAAGATTTAATCGACATGCAGGACTATGCCTCCGAGGAGGCAGAATACATGGATAGAGAAGACCGTGCTCCCACCCCCGTTAACACCGGGAGGTGGGCTGCCACTTCCACATACAATGTCTACATGGTAGATACTCCTGCCACTAACGGCGACAATACGCCTAATAACGATTGCAACAAGTCGGGGGATGCACCGTCAAGGCGTCGGAAATCGCATAAGTGGTCCAAAGGCAAAAAGGTAAGGAAAGCTATTATCAGCAACGGGGACGGTAATACCCCCGCTGACCATGGCAATCCCGATATCCTTGAAAACCCGTTAGAGTGTCCGGAAGGGCTAAGGACCAATACAACCCCGATAACGTCAACGCTTCTAAAAGCAATAACTACCTTCCCCCCATCAAGGAGGAATATATAACGGAAGCTGATGACTTGTACATCCCTGATAACCTCGAAGATGAGGAAGAAATCAGGCAATGGCTCGCAGCTTGAAAGCTAAAGAATGACAACTCAAAGCCGAGCAGGATGACCTCAATGATCGATGGACGAAAGTACTCTCAGCGGAGGAAGTATACAGCACCGGTCTGTCGAACCAGCCTAAAAGCTACCCACGGAGGAAGCTGTTTCCGCAACTCGATGACGAACTCACTGATACTCCGTCTCCAAACCGTACTCCATACGACAAGCCGGACCGCCCCCCTCATGGTGGGGACAAGACAACTGACGGCACCGGTTACATATGGGCAATGCCCCTAGATGGGGTAAGGAGCCATTAGAGCCCAATGACATGTTCAACCTGCGAGACGACATGGATCACAAAGCAGGCCGTACAAGATCCGTCTACGGATCCACAGAGTACTCAACTGATAGACGGGGCAGGTACAGACCATGGTTTGACCAAAACAACAGGGTCGGGAGCGCAACCGGACCCACACAGACACTGAATACAGGCGTGACATAGCATGGGTCAGAGGCACCGCTCACCCACTGTGCTTCAGATATGAGGTAATGGGACATCAGTTCCTTGAGGGGTTTAGACCCGTGAATATAGAACAGTATGATGGGACTACTGAACCAATCATATGGATTGAGGACTTCCTCCATACCCACATGGCGCGAGGAGACGATCTCGACGCCATCAAATATCTACCTCTTAAGCTTAAGGGGCCAGCTCGACACTGGTTAAACAACCTCCCCAAAAACTCCATTGGATGCCGGGAATACCTGGAAGATAAGTTCCTCTCTAACTTCCACGGAACCTATGTCCGCCCGCTGGACTCTTCCGATGTCAGCAATGTCGTCTAGATGCTTGGCGAGTCCGCTCGACAATTCTGGAATCTGTTCTTGACTAAGAAGAACCAAATTGTCGACTGCCCGGATGTTGAGGCTATAGCCTTCTTTCGATAGAATATTCGGGACGAATGGCTGGCCTGCCAGCTAGGCTAGGATAAACCTCGGACCATGTCCTCCCTTACCTCCCTCATGACCTGCTTTTGCGTGGGTGAAGACAATTGGCTTGCAAGATGCAACCACAATTCCGAAGAGCCTATAGCCTCTGAATCCTGAGACGGCAACAGAAAACCAAAGTGCAATAAGAATAAGCGCCGACACAATAATAGCGATGCCGATGACACGGTTGTAAACACCGGATTCCAGAACCCCCGACCTAGGGAGCGGAAGAAGCCTCCTAAAGGCAATCATGATGGACCCACTCACCTAGAGAAGATCATGGAAAGGCCTTGCCAAATACCTGAGACTTCAAAGAATCCCGCCAAACAGACACACCGCAACTGCTGGGTGTTTAAACAGGTCGGCAAGATACCACCCGAGGACCAAGGCAAAAGCTCTCGCAACAAGGACGAGGATGAGCCTCGGGGTCCAATTGGTGGCGGACAGAAGAAATTCCCTCCCGAAGTCAAAATGGTGAACATGATATATGTCAGCCATATACCTAAGAAGGAGAGGAAGCACGCCCTTCGGGAGGTCTACCCGTAGCCCCAAAGTACAACCCATGGTCGGCATATGCGATCACCTTTGATTGGTGCGATCACCCAACCAGTATCCATCATGGAGATTCGGCGGCCCTCGTCCTAGACCCCATTATAGATGGGTATTACCTCACCAAAGTCCTAATGGATGCAGGAAGTAGTCTTAACCTGATTTACTCCGATACGGTAAAAAAGATGGGCATAGATCCGTCAAGGATCAAACCCAGTAGCACTACCTTCTAAGGAGTGATCCCAGGCGTTGAGGCCTAATATACGGGTTTCGTAACCCTCGAAGTTGTGTTCGGATCGCCCAATAACTTTTGAAGCGAAGACTTGATCTTTGACATTGTGCCCTTCTGCAGCGGCTATCATGCGCTGCTTGGTCGGACATCGTTCACTTGTTTCAATGCAATACCACACCACGCATACCTCAAGCTCTAGATGCCGGGCCCCAAGGGGTTCATTACTATTAACAACAATATAGAGCGCTCCCTTAGAACCGAGGAACATGCGCTGGCCCTAGCGGACGAATTCAGCTACAAAGAAGATCGACAAGTTCCGACATCTGCCATAAAGGCACACAAGGCTAGGAAGCGAGTTCGACTTCAGACGAAATACTCATATCCTTCCTCCTCCCTTCAATAGAAACTCGCCCCCCACCGCACAACCCTAAGACCAAAAAAATACGAGCCAAGGAAGCATAACTTCGCACTTAAAATTCCATGGGTAGCGGTGGGGAAATAAAGATGGGAGTTCGGCTGGCCTGAACCTCTACCATCAACACGTCTTCGGACTAAATGCAGGTGCTCGTAAAAGAACCTGCCTATGGCGTGAAGCTCACCTACAATTCAGCGGCCTCTCAAGACCTTGGGGCATATCGAGGACGTCAGGTTATCAATCGAAGACCCCTGGTACAACAACTCCTATATATTTTTATTTCTTTCACATACCTGTAAACAGTTATTTCAGCAATCCGAGCTATAAGAGTTGCTAAGAAACATGTAAATTGTGTGGCACAAGTTTGCCTCATCTGTCCCTTTTTGGCACATATTTTTTCCTCTCTCCCTCTTCTCGTGGACCTGTTCGGTATGATGCGAGGTAACAACCTAATTGACCGGGGACTCGAGTTTAAAAATAAATCACCTTATGTGCATTCTATCATGCATTCGGTGTCTTGGTGTTCTCTTTATATGCATCGGTTCCGAACTATATCTTGGGTCAATAGTTCGGTTTCCTGGCTCCCGTGCTTGCCCTTTATGTTCCGCTTGTTTGGTAAAAGGGCAAAGGGAGCACCACTGCGATTATGCTTCTGGGAAGTCTGGTCAAGCACCTCAGGGGAGAAAGCTGAAAACAGACTATCATAGTATGCGAGATCTGGTCTGTGAACCCAAGATGAAAGTATAATACTTCACTCCTCGTAAGATGTTATTCCGTGTTACACGAGCAACTTCCCCTTTGTGCAAACATTTTGATACCGGCCTTGGCCACAGTTCGTCCGAACATCACAACACTTTGGTGGCTAATCGTACGCTTCGTGGAGTCCTTTTCACGCCCTATGCATAAGTGAAAGAAATAACACCTATCTATTTCATTCCTTTCATTCATATGCATATCATTTTCATGGTCTAGCATATATTGCTCTAAAGGATCAGTAGGCGGAACAACAATAGAAGCAAGACCAATAATTTCATCCTTACTAGGCAATTCTTTATCGTGGAGCGTATCCCCAAAACTTATGGTAACCATTTCCTTCTCACAATCTATTCTAGCATTAACAGTGTTCAAGAAGGGTCTACCACATATAATGGGACAAAAATCATCTTGTGTGGAACCAAGAACAAGAAAATCAGTAGGATATTTTATTTTCCCACACAAGACTTCGACATCTCTAATAATCCCAACTGGTGATACAGTGTCTCTATTAGCAAGCTTAATTGTAACGTCAATTTCCTCTAACTCAGCTGGTGCAATATCATTCATAACACCTTTATATATGGAAAAGGGAATTGCAACCACACTAGCACCCATATCACATAAGCCATGATAACAATGATGTCCTATTTTAACAGAAACAACAAGCATGCCAACAATGGCTCTATGTTTATCTTTAGCATTAGGTTTAGCAATTCTAGGAGCTTCATCAGAAAATTGAATAACATGTCCAAAAATATTATCAACCAAGAGATCCTGAACCATAGCAATACTAGGCTCAACTTTAATTTGCTCAGGCGGTGTAGGTGTTCGAGCATAGCTCTTATGAAGCACTGATGAAGCTTTAGCATGTTCCTTTATTCTAACTCGGAAAGGTGGTTTCTCAATATAAGTAGTGGGAATAACAAGATCAACAGTATAAGTAATATTTTTCTCCTCAACTTCAATAGGTTCAGCTATTTTCACTTCAATGGGAGGATGATATTTAAAGATTCACAAAAATAAGATACTATTTCATGGTCAAGTCCATATTTAGTGCTAAATTCACGACAAGCATCGGTGTCTACAAAGGATCTAACACAATCAAACAAAAGGTTCATACCTGACTCCTTGCCTTCATCGAGTTCCCAATCTTCAGAGTTGCGTTTAATTCTTTCCAATAAATCCTATTTAAAGTCAATATCTTTCTTCATATAGGAACCATCACAAGAAGTATCGAGCATGGATTGATCATTACGAGAAAGCCGAGCATAATTTTTTTGAATAATAATTTCCCTCGAGAGCTCATGATTGCGGCATGAATATAACATTGACATAAGCCTCCCCAAGCTTGAGCGATTCTTTCTCCTTCACGAGGCCAAAAATTATCAATATAATTCTGACCATGATGAACTAGATGCATAGGATAGAACTTCTGATGACATTCCATCTTCAATCGGTTGTAGCTCCACGATCCAATATCAACACATAGCCTATACCATGTCAATGCCTTTTCCTTCATAAAGGAAAGACCTTCTTCTTGACATGATCCTTGGGCAGACCTGCATGCTTAAATAATCCACAAACTTCATCCACATGGATTAGATGCAAATCAGGATATAATGTTCCATCTCATGCATAAGGATTAGCCAACAGTTTCTCTATCATACCCGAAGGAATTTCATAATAAATATTTTCAGTAGGTTCAGTAGGTTGAGGGACAACTCTTTGTGTTTCCGATCGAGGTGAAGATACCCCGGACAAGCCCGTCAGAGGATTACTTTCCATAGTAACAAGTGACAGTAAATTTCAGCACACTATATAAATTTTTCCTTACCAGGTTGCACTTACCAAAGGTGCTTCACTCACCGGCAATGGTGTCGGGACCCCGATCCTAAGTCATATGAATCCAAACTGTAACATATCACATCACTTTGTGGCCTCACACATGGTAGGCTCCACGGCTGCAGCCTTACCTTAGCCGGGACCATTTGCGTCTTTTGGCTCACGTATGTGAACATGTCGCTGGCAATCAAATGATAGAGAACCCGGGCCGACATAACTAGTCATAGAACCCAAGTGGCACATCCGTACGGAAACAAGCATACGTAATCCAGCAATGCAGGTGTCGGCCTCAAGCGTGTGTAGACGAGTCATAGCAAGCTACAAGGACTCCATTACGTTGTGGGACATAAATGTCATCACTGCATGTAGACGAGTCATAGCAGGCTACAGGGACTCCATTACACTGCGAGAAATTTTCCCGAAGGGACTGACATAGCAGCAAAGAAGGATACATGCCGGTCAATTAATGTGTTCGGAGTAGTAGCAAGCTACCATGGCTCGGTGGAAGCACAAAGAGGCAGTTTCCCGTAAAGAGTACTACTAGAGGCACACAACTAGGTGTCGGATCCCATACATACCGTTGCACATCACACGTATGCACGACATGCCTGATATGCATAGATAAAACTATGGCATCACAACATAACCATACGACAACACAACTTTTATTTAAGAGGCTGAGCCGAGCCTAGCATAATATGTTCTTACAGATAGGGGTCACATGACCCGACACTCAAGTCATACAAACAAGTTCATACAAACCAAGCGGAAGCATAAGCTGTCTGAGTACAGGCAGATGAAAGGGTTAAAAGGCACATGGCCTGACTATATACAGCCTGCCACAGGGCATAGGTCATAGCTGGGACACCAGCTATTCGGCTTCGTCGACATCTAGAAAGAACCCACCTGATGGGTCCGGGGTCTCATCTGCAACGTTTAGTAAGCAAACATGAGTACAAACGTACTCAACAAGTCTTTAAAGCAGACCTAGTCCATTCATGCTCATCTATCAACAAAGGGGGTGGTGGTGGAGTTTACGTAGCAATGCCAGCTTTGACTCATGGCTAACCTACACTACACAATGTTAACTCTTTGTTTCCATTTTAGATATCGCACACGAGTCCACTAACTCCATGACAATACACCACCATGGATTCACTTCCCTCTCCTTGAAGAGTGCCATCCACGGTACTCACACTTGTCTTGATATTTTTATGAGTATCCATTTGATTATCTATGAACAACATAAGTTTTCTATGTAGTCCATATCCGAGGACGCGACTATTCGAATAGTTTCATACCTTGCAGGGTGTACTTCTTCACACACGCTCTCGCCACTTATCGCTGTGTGCTCATAAAACCATGCACCTCGACAACCTTCAAGCGGAAGCCCAGCGAGGGAGTCGGCCACGACCGTCAATCACATAAGACCTCTAGTCCGGGCTATCGCCTATTTTGAGACTGAACCCGCACAGAAGTCCGGCCGAAGTTTCCGCTACGGCCCCAAATGATGTATGCAGGGTTCCCAAGCCCACCATTCGGGTGACCCTTGGTACACCGTGCCACTGTCTACCGCGTCGTAACCCACCCCTAGTGTTAGCGCTACGCACGACCTCCAGCATACTATAAACACCAGACACTACTTGCAACTCCTGGACTAAGGACTAAGCGACTGATAAGTCGAGAGGGATCGAGTTACCGGAACCCAATGTGTGGTAGTAACTAGTCTTAGATCACAAACACGGTACTCAGTTCCTAAGAACGGTCCTAATGAGACAACCCTCTATGTACTCCTACATAGCCTCTCATCACTACCTTTACTTTATCGGGTTCATCATAAGCTTATCACATCGGAACAACAATGTTTCACTCCAGTTCATCACCCACATGAATCAGACCTGACACAACTCTAAGCATAGCAGGCAAAGTAAGCTAAGTACATCATGGCACACGCATCGACCAGGTATGCTAGGTTGCAAGGTTTAGCTATTTACTTTGACAATGACAGGTTATGCAAAAGAATAGGTTCTTCTACCGTGTAAGACATACATATGAGTGTTTGTCCTAATGCAATAAACGAGAGCAGGAGCGAGAGAGTGGGATGTTATCGGAATGATCAAGGGGGTTGCTTGCCTTGCTGGGTAGCAGGAAGGTTCTCTCCTTCGTTGGAATACTCGGGGGTATCCTCAGAAGTAGGGCCTACCACAATGCAGATAAGAAGCAATCAATGCACGCAAGTGCAACAATATGATGCATGATCATGGCATGGTAGCATGTACGGATGAGCTAATGCAACTAATGTTCAAGTGAATTTGAAATGAGTTTGAATATTGGTTCAAATCGTTCTTCATTTCAAATTCCATATTTTAACCTATTAGCAAATGCCAATGTTGTTCTACATAGGTTATTCTGACATGCATGATAATAGCACCATTGGATTCATTAGATTTTTTTGATAAATTTTTATATATAAATTATTTCCATCTGATTTACAGATTAATTTATATGAATTTTTGATGTTTTAAACAATTTCTGGAATTATTTTAAAACTGGAAATGATTAAATATGACGTCAGCCTGATGTCATCACAACGTCAGCTGGTCAGCTGACCAGGCCAGGTCAAACCTGACGTGCAGGACCCGCACGTCAGTGACAAGGCCTAAACTTCGCGCCGACCAGGGGTTTGACCCACTCTGGGCCCACTGCTCAGTGGCAGGAGGCTAACTAATCAGGGGGATTAGCCCCTGATGATGGCCACGTTGGCACCCACTGGAGCGAGGCCGGCGGCGACCATCCGCACGGCGGCGACTCATCGGAGTTGCGCCTCCGGTGACCATTTGGCGCACGGAGGGCACCGATAGATAGACCTGACACAACTCTAAGCATAGCAAGCATAGCAGGCAAAGTAAACTAAGAACATCATGGCACAAGCAGCTACCAGGTATGCTAGGTTGCAAGGTTTAGCTATTTACTGTGACAATGACAGGTTATGCAAAAGAATAGGTTCTTCTACCGTGTAAGACATACATATGAGCATTTGTCCTAATGCAATAAAAGAGAGCAGGAGCAAGAGAGTGGGATGTTATCGGAATGATCAAGGGGGGTTGCTTGCCTTGCTGGGTAGCGGGAAGGTTCTCTCCTTCGTTGGAATACTCGGGGGTATCCTCAGAAGTAGGGTCTACCGCAATGCAGATAAGAAGCAATCAATACATGCAAGTGCAACAATATGATGCATGATCATGGCATGGTAGCATGTACGGATGAGCTAATGCAACTAATGTTCAAGTTAATTTGAAAGAGTTTGAATATAGGTTCAAATCGTTCTTCATTTCAAATTCCATATTTTAACCTATTAGAAAATGTCAATGTTCTTCTACATAGGTTGCTGTGACATGGTGATAATAGCACCATTGGATTCATTGGATTTTTCTGATAAATTTTCATACATAAATTATCTCCATCTGATTTACAGATTAATTTATATGAATTTTTGAAGTTTTAAACAATTTCTGGAATTATTTTAAAACTAGAAAAGATTAAAAATGACGTCAGCATGACGTCATCACAACGTCAGCTGGTCAGCTGACCAGGCCAGGTCAAACCTGACATACGGGGCCCGCACGTCAATGACAGGGCCTAAACTCCGCGCTGACCAGGGGTTTGACCCACTTTGGGGCCCACTGGTCAGTGGCAGGAGGCTAACTAATCAGGGGGATTAGCCCCTGATGATGGCCACGTTGGCACCCACTGGAGCGAGGCCGGCGGCGACCATCCGCACGGCGGCGACTCATCGGAGTTGCGCCTCCGGTGACCGGTTGGCGCACGGAGGGCACCGATAGATAGACCTGACACAACTCTAAGCATAGCAAGCATAGCAGGCAAAGTAAACTAAGCACATCATGGCACAAGCAGCTACCAGGTATGCTGGGTTGCAAGGTTTAGGTATTTACTGTGACAATGACAGGTTATACAAAAGAATAGGTTCTACTACCGTGTAAGACATACATATGAGCATTTGTCCTAATGCAATAAAAGAGAGCAGGAGCAAGAGAGTGGGATGTTATCGGAATGATCAAGGGGGGTTGCTTGCCTTGCTGGGTAGCGGGAAGGTTCTCTCCTTCGTTGGAATACTCGGGGGTATCCTCAGAAGTAGGGTCTACCGCAATGCAGATAAGAAGCAATCAATACATGCAAGTGCAACAATATGATGCATGATCATGGCATGGTAGCATGTACGGATGAGCTAATGCAACTAATGTTCAAGTTAATTTGAAATGAGTTTGAATATAGGTTCAAATCGTTCTTCATTTCAAATTCCATATTTTAACCTATTAGAAAATGTCAATGTTCTTCTACATAGGTTGCTGTGACATGGTGATAATAGCACCATTGGATTCATTGGATTTTTCTGATAAATTTTCATACATAAGTTATCTCCATCTGATTTACAGATTAATTTATATGAATTTTTGAAGTTTTAAACAATTTCTGGAATTATTTTAAAACTAGAAAAGATTAAAAATGACGTTAGCATGACGTCATCACAACGTCAGCTGGTCAGCTGACCAGGCCAGGTCAAACCTGACATACGGGGCCCGCACGTCAATGACAGGGCCTAAACTCCGCGCTGACCAGGGGTTTGACCCACTTTGGGGCCCACTGGTCAGTGGCAGGAGGCTAACTAATCAGGGGGATTAGCCCCTGATGATGGCCACGTCGGCACCCACCGGAGCGGGACCGGCGGCGACCATCCGCACGACGGCGACTCATCGGAGTTGCGCCTCCGGTGACCATTTGGCGCACGGAGGGCACCAATAGATAGCCTGTGCATGCACGCATCCAGCGTTGTGGCAGAGGGGGCTCGGGGGCCACCGGAGCTACGGCCGGCGATGACCCGAACAACGGTGAGCTTCGGCAGCAAGGGGAACGACACCTACGACGAGGGACATGCCGCAAGAGAAGGGGGAAATGGAGCAGGAGCTCATGACGGGGTGGTCGGGGATGACGGCGAGCTCGGGGATACGCAGACGACCTCGAATCGTGGGAGGAAAGCTTCGGCGGACGGCGGGGAAGAAACAGCGACAACACGCCACGGAGGGCTCCTGGCGTCTTCTAGCGTCACGGGGAGGACGAGGGGTTCACTGAGGGGTTGCTGCGGGGCTCAGATGGGCGCGGGGGTGGCTAGAATGGCGGCTACGCGGCGGGGACAAGCTCGGCCATGACGGAGTAGAGGAGGGAGAAGAGCGAGAGAGAGAGAGCGCGCAAGGGAGAGAGGGAGAGGAGAAAGAGGCCATGGCGAGGAGGCATCACGCTGGAGCTCTCCCAGCCCTCCAGGCCAGCAGCCAGGCAGGGAGGAGGTGGCCGGCGTGTGCCCGCGCGCGGCGAATGCACGCCCCTGTCCTCCCGGCGAGAGGACACGGATGACTGGCCATGGGCCAGATGGGCCGATTCCCCCCTGGGCCGTTGCTTCTTTCTTTTTCTCTTTTCTGGTTTTTCTGTATCTGACATTTGTTTTATTTTCTTTTCAGGTACAGATGCTAATTTAAAACATCCCAAATATTTTTTATATTGAAGTTTGAATATTTCAAACTTATCTGAAAAGTTTCACATATTTTGTAAGCTAAAATAATGATAATGCTTTATTTGATATTTTCAAAAGCTTTATCATTTATTTTTAAATTGCTTCAGTTGTTCAAATATTTTGAATGACCCTTGCATAATCATGTCCATAATTATCAGAAATAGGGAATATTTTAGATGGGCATTTGTTGAATTTTCACCAACTTTGAATTGGTTTGATTCAAATATGAGCTTGGGGTTTCTTTTAGTCCCCATTTCATGTTGATGCAAAATTGAAACATGATGCAACACCCATGTTGTCCTATGACATGTAGCTAGGGATTTGACAAATGGCGCCAGAAAAGAGTATTGATGACCCGCAAGTATAGGGGATCTATCATAGTCATTTCGATATGTAAGAGTGTCGAACCCAACGAGGAGCAGAAGGAAATGACAAGTGGTTTCGAGTAAGGTATTCTCTGCAAGCACTGAAACTATCGGTAACAGATAGTTTTGTGATAAGAAGAATTAAGGTAAACCAAACCACAACATGAAACATATGGATCCAAATTAGCCCCTTACGAAGCAACACATAAACTATGGTTTAAGCTTCTGTCACTCTAGCAACCAATCATCTACTTATTACTTCCCAATGCCTTCCCCTAGGCCCAGATAATGGTGAAGTGTTATGTTGTCGACGTTCACATAACACCACTAGAGGACAGACAACATACATCTCATCAAAATATCGAACGAATACCAAATTCACATGATTACTTATAACAAGACTTATCCCATGACCTCGGGAACAAACATAACTACTCACGAAACATGCTCATGTTCAAGATCAGAGGAGTATTAATTATCATAAAGGATCTGAACATATGATCTTCCACCAGGTAAACCAACTTGCATCAACTACAAGGAGTAATCAACACTACTAGCAATCCACAGGTACCAATGTGAGGTGTTTGAGACAAAAATCGGATAAAAGAGATGAACTAGGGTTTGGAGAGGAGATGGTGCTGGTGAAGATGTTGATGGATATTGACCCCCTCTAGATGAGAGGATCGTTGGTGACGATGATGGCTTCGATTTCCCACTCCAGGAGGGAAGTTTCCCCGGCGGAACAGCCCTACCAGAGCTCTAGATTGGTTTTTTCCAAGTTCCGCCTGGAGACGACGGCACTTCGTCCTGAAAGATCTCTTCTCAATTTTTTTCCAGGTCAAAACGCTTCATATAGGAGAAGATGGGTGTCGGTGGAGCCATAGAGGCCCCACAAGATGACCATGCCTAGTAGGCTTGTGGCCTGCAGGTGGCCCCCCTTAGGTTGATTCTTGCGCCACTATTTTTTATTAATTCCAAAAATATTCTCCGTAAATTTTCAGGACTTTTGGAGTTGTGAAGAATAGGTATCTCAAATTTTCTCCTTTTCTAGTGCAGCATTCCAGCTATCGGCATTATCCCTCTTCATGTAAACTTGTAAGATAAGAGAGAAAAGGCATAAGTATGGTAACATTACGTGTAATAACAGACCAAAATGCAATAAATATCAAAATAAAAGAATGATGCAAAATGGACGTATCACTCACTGATACCCCGTCTCTCAAACATACCCTCTATGACAAGCCGGACCACCCTCTCGCGGGCGTGACAGGATGGCTGACGACACTGGTTACAGACCGGATATGCCCTGAAGACGGGGAAAGGAGCCGCTAGAGCCTAGTGACAGGTTCGACCTATGAGACGACCTAGACTATAGAGTAGGTCTCACAAGATCCATCCATGGATCTAGAGGCTAATAATCCGATAGACGAGATGGGTACAGACCATGGCTCCACCAAAGCAATAATAGAGACCGAGAATGCAACCGAGCTAGAACAGACGCCGAATACAGGCGTGATATAGCTCGGGTTCGAGGCGCCGCTCACCCTCTGTGCTTCACAGATGAGGTGATGAAGCATCAGTTCCTAGACGTGTTTAAAACCGTGAACATCGAACAATACGATGGACAACTGATCCAACCGTATGGATTAAGGACTTCCTCCTCCACATCCACATGGCACGAGGAGATGATCTCCATGCCATAAAATATCTCCACCTAAAACTCAAGAGGCCAGCTCGGCATTGGTTAAACAGCCTCCCCGAAAACTCCATTGGATGCTGGGAAGACTTAGAGGATGCATTTTGATCTAACTTCCAGGGCACCTATGTTCGGCCACCGGATTCCTCCGACTTAAGCAACATCATACAGAAGCCCAAAGAGTCTGTGTGACAGTTCTGGAATCGGTTCTTGACCAAGAAGAACCAGATTGTCGACTACCCGGATAATAAGGTAATAGCCTCTTTCCGGCATAATATTCGAGATGAATGGCTGGCTCGCTAGCTCGTCCAGGATAAACCTCGGACTCTGTCCATCCTTACTTCCCTCATGACCCTCTTTTGCGCGGGCGAAGTTAATTGGCTAGCACGACGCAGCCACAAGTCTAAAGACCATGGAATCTCCGAAGTTCGGGACGGCAACAGGAAACCCAAGCGCAACAAGAACAAGCGTCAGCACAATAACAGTGATGTCGATGATACGGGTATTAACGCTGGCTTCCGCAATTCCCGACCAGGGCAGACGAAGAAGCCTTTTAAAGGCAATCGTGACAGACCAACCCCGATGTAGAAGATCATGGAAAGGCCTTGCCACATCCACGGGACCCAAGACAAGCCTACAAACCTGTCATAGCCCTAGCTAGCCGTTGTTTGTCATTGCATGTCATGCATGCATATTTAAATTCAAATGAATTTGAATTGAGGAATGATCTAGCCTCAGAAAGAATTTTTGTAAAGTAAGCAATATAAAAATTGCTTCAAATAGTACCAAGAAAATGTTCCTGATTTTCTACTAAAATATTGGCATGAGGTAAAATTGTCATCCACTATTTGGGAATCACAGAAATATTTTATACTGGGCATTTGAATTAATTCAAACCCTATTATAGATATATATTTTCCCTATATGGAAAATATATGTCCAATAATTCTAAGAATTGTTATGTGGCATTGGATAATACCATTTATCCCACATATATATATTTTCGGTATTTTATCAATGGTCTTGTATTTATCACAAACAATTTTTTTTTGCAAAAACAATAGAGAAAAAAAGAGGCAGAGCCTCAACTGGCCACTTACCTGGCCCAGGAGGGAGGTGGCCCATCTGGCCCATTGCTAGTCACCCCTGACCTCTCGCTAGGAGGACACGTGCATGCGCCTGGAGAGCGTGGCCACGCGCCCGGCCACCTCCTACCTCTCTGCATGTCTTCCCCTTAGCCCTGAGAGCGCCACGACCCCCCTAGACCCCCCTCGAGCTCTATCCCCTCTCTCTACTTCTCTCTCTCCCTCTGCTCCCTCTCCCTCGGACCCGAGCGGAGCTCGTCGCCGCCACTCTCAGCCCCTCAGCATCTGTCCTCGCCGAGCCCCCCCATCGTGCTCATCGCCTCTACCGTTGAGCAGCATCTCCCCGTAGAAGAAATCAAGCCGGAGGCCCTTGCATCACTGCCATCATCATCTTCGTCCTCGGCTCCGACGATGGCCGCCGGTCGATTCGCTCCGCCTGAAGCTTCCCCGACCCCGTAGTCGCCTCTTCTCGACCCTATGGTGAGCCATTGCCCGTTTTCCCCCTCACGCCCTGCTCTCCCATGCCTTCTAGCCGCCATCCCTGCAAGCCGAGCTCCGGCCGCCGCCACGGGCTCTCCTCCGACGAGCTCCGGCGACCTCAGGGCCCCCTCGTGGTCCACTTTGTATACACACACTTTGGGACTATGCCATGGTGCCCTCGGCACACTAAACTGACGCTGGTAGCGAACTTACGGCGTGCCTCCGCCACCCTGGATGGTCACTGCCGGTCACACCCCTGCGTATTGAAATGGTCCGTTTAATTAGCCACTAACCAACCCTCTCAGTCACTGACACTGGACCCCACCACACTAATTAACCCCTCTGATTTAATTAGTTTAAGTTAATTAACTGGATTAGTTCCTGAGTCAATGACAGGCGGGTCCCACATGACAATTTTGACCTGGACCGGGTCTGTTGACTTGCTGACGCAAGCATGACCTCACGCTGACGCAGTTAATGAATTACTATAATAAAATAATTTCATAAAATGTTTAAAACTTCCAAAAATCATAGAAATTCAACCATAGCTCAGATGGAAATAATTTATATATGAAAATTGATCAAAAAAACAATGAATCTGTTTATGCCATGATCATGCATGATTAGACTAATATAGGAAATATCATTTGAAGTTGGAATTCAAACTTGTTTGAATTCCACTTCAATTAACTTGGCAAAATTATTCCTCTAGGTCAATTTAGTACCTTAACTTGTCATATCATGCATCATGGTTGTTGCATTGCATTGAATGTGTTCCTTTCCTGTTTGCCGATGTTTGTTCCTTCTCGGTAGTCGATGGTTCTAACGATGTGAACATTGACACTAATGAAGAGAAGTATTATCTTCAGGACTGTTCGGAAAGCAACCCCCCTTGAGCATACTGATATGAACCCACTCCCTCGCTCCTGCTCTCTTTTACTGCATTAGGACAACAATGATTCAACTGTTACATGTTCTCGGTAGTTGAACCCATTCCTTTGCATGACATGTCTTTGTCACAGTAAATAGTTGAAACCACTTAGCATGAGTAGCAACTGCTTGAGCCTTGTTATTCATACTCATCCATGCTTGTTTACGTACTATGCCTACTATGCGTAGAGTCATGTCGTGTTGGGTTTGATCCATCTGGGCAATGAATCAGAATGGCAGTGTTCATGTCCAACTGTGTGAGAGCTAAGTGTGTGAACACGATTTGGTAAAGGTAGCGATGAGAGGCCATGTAGGAGAACATGGCGGGTTGTCTCATTGGGACCGTCCTAAAGAACTGAGTTCTGTGTATGTTATCCAAGAAAAGATACTACCGTACATTGGGATACTTAATTGACCCTCTAGGCCCATTAATCGCCTAGACCTCTATCTAGGAGTTGCATCTAGTTTCTGGTGTTTGTAGGAAAAGTTTTGGTGGCCGTGCATAGCGCTGCCCGACGGGGTGGACTGTGATGCGGTATAGGCACAGTGGCACGGTGTATCAAGTGGCACCCGAACGGTGGGCTTGGGAACCCTGTGCACATCATTTGAGGCCGTAGTGGAGACTTCGGTCGGACTTCCGTGCGGGTTCAGTCTCAAATAGGCGATAAACCTAGACTAGGGTCTTGTGTGATTGACGGTCGTGGCCCACGCCAGTGCTTTCGCTTGAAGGTTGCCGAGATGCATGACGTGCATATGGTGATAAGTGGCGAGAGCGTGTGTGAAGATGTATGCACATCCAGGGTTATGAATCCATTCGAATAGCTATGTCCCATGACGTGCAGTGATGAATTTATGTCCCACGATGTAATGGAGTGCTTGTTGCTTGCTATGACTCATCTACACATGCTAGAGATCGACACCTACATTGCTGGGTTACGTATGCCTGTCCCTGTACGGATCTGCCACTTGGGTTCTACGACTAGTCGTGTCGGCCTGGGTTCTTTGACCTTTGAATGCTAGCAACAAATTCACATACGTGAGTCAAAAGACGCAAACGGTCCCGGCCCATGTAAGGTGGCAGCCGTGGAGATAACTGTGCATGAGACTGCAAAGTGATGTGATGTGTTACAGGCTCGATTCTTATGGCTTAGGACCGGGGTCCCGATAGCTTTGGTATAAGAGCTTGACTGCCTGTAGGACTACCAAGCCAAACTGGTCGATGTTGAGTCTAGAACTGCTTTAGTTATATAAGGGAATTGATTGTGGAAGGGAACGTAAAGCTCTTTTTACTCCTTTCTTTGTGTCATTCTAATTCTGAGTCACCCTCTTCTTTATTCTACGGGGATTAAGAACTAGGCCTTCTCATCTATCTATTAGGATGAGGAGTTACTATGCTGGAGACCTATATGAAAGATGTTATCTTTCTGGATCGATGTTTCTATAAAAATTCATTGACATATTGTCAGTTTTCTTGTGCAGGTTGCCTCATATTCCATGCCCGTACAACCGTTATGCTGTCCGAGTTATCCAAGGTTTTTTAAAGTATCTGATGCAATTGCAAAACTCTTTCATCTTGAGTCAATGTCTTTCAGGCCAGAGAAAGCACAATAATTGTTGAGTTGAGGTACTATATTACGTCGACGAGTTTGATGAAGGTGTTTAGGAAACCATGTTGTTTCAGTGAACCACCCAATAGTTTAGTTGTGTCTTCTGTTCCAAGTGTGATAATTCTGGCCATCGTTATCAAAAGCATGTTGTGATGCTACTTAGTCAGTAGGTATTCTGTATCTGGGTTCTTGAACCCAAGAATCATTTTGCTGACTTCCGTTGATAGTATTTGCTCGTTCCCTTAGGATATTACTAACCTTGTTATAGTCTTCAAAGTTTGAGGTGTATCATTCTTCCAATACCATGAATCAGTTACGGCAGAAGTTCCTTGTGATCAAAATATCACAACAAGAGTGCTCGTCATGAGTCCTCCATTTCATAGTTGTGAGTCGGCCAATTCTTTCATTTTTGCATGGATTATCTAGAAGAAACATGTTGAACTCCATTTGATATATTCAATTCATGCATCTATAACTCAAGGAAAATCAGGTGCTCTTGAGTTGTCCTTCTTCAATTGTACTCTGACCTTTATCTATCAATGGATAGTAAAGGGTATGTCATGCATTGTGCTATCGATGCCGACTATTCTTGTGGTCTGTCAAGCCATTCTATTTCAGAATGTCTAGGAGAAGCAAAACTCCCATATCTCATCCATTCTTGGATTGGGTCAATGTAGTTGTATTTCACAGATAAAAATTTCAATCTAGCTTTTACTCTATTCTACCTTTAGGTATTACCCTCTTCATGTCAAGATTATCCTGAGAACTACACTCCCTCTTATGAAAATCTTGATGTAGTGATACTTCTCGCCATCATCATTCATTTCCCGGTCCCTGTGTTGTCTGTAACCAGACCGACAAGTGAATCATCATGTGTGTAATAAATACTCCTATCAACTTTGTTGCTTGGTAGTTAATGGACAATAATCTCACTCTTGGTGTGATGGACATTGAATTGTCATACTAAGATTAATCGTGCTACCTAGTCCATTTTCCATGGTGCACTTTTTTGATCAATGAGTTGGGATTGTGTCAATCCTTCGCTTGGTTGATCGTATCATCCTTCCTTGAAAAGCTAGATTGTTCTCGAGCGTGATAACATATCATTGGATCATGATTTTCTGAATATCTTCTCGGAAGTATTACCAAGGTGTTCCTTGATCGTTATGTTGAGTTCATGATCATGATGGTTTTTCTATAAACCACCTTACTCCAAGAATCTGTATTGGATACCCCTGAACTAGTTGGTTATGCTAAACAACTTGGAGAGTTGAAAGATAAAAGATTTGACCGATTTATATTTCCAAAGGGATATCTTGTGTGGGTGTCGAACAAAGATGATATCTTCATCAATTAATCCTTGTGATCAATTCTTGCACGCATTGTCTTGTTCAACCTTTGATTTGAGTATGGGCTATCGTCCAATCAAAATCAGAACCAAAGATCTTCCTAATGTTGTTTTACTCATGGATGTATCCTCAAGCATACACCGTTATATCTTTTGGTCTGACCAATGCCATCACCTTGTTCTCAGAGTTGTCGAATTCCATCCATTTGGATACCTCGATGAATTGTTGTTAAGCTCATCATTAACATTGTCGTCTATCCCATGACTCATGATGGACATGAATCTAGTGTTGGAAAATTTTGTAGGTATATCTTCATGTTCTGTGCGCGAAGTATATGTTAGTTGTAAGAAGTGACTTCCTCTCAGTTCACGTGCAGTTGATGCAAGTTGTCGCCATGAATTCGAGAAAGTTCCTTTTGCTTCCTTTGGAATCATCCCAGGTGAATCATGCATGTGCGAAGTATTCTATGGTTTGGTAGATTTGCAACCTCCATTCCAAATGTATCTCCTAGCACACCAAACCGCCGATTGATTTGTTTAAGGGGAAAAAGTTCCTTCTTAAGAGCTAATCGTATGACTTATGCAAGGACTTTGTTCCCTCAATGATGCTTCCATCCAGAACTCGGTAGTGTTTTGTTGTAAGCTCTCCATATGACCACAATTGTCTTGGACACCGTGTTCGTGTGGATCTTCCAATCCAGCTCATGTTTTGGAGTTGGCTTCCACAGCTCATTTCCCGAGAATCTTGCAATGTCATCTCTTCGATTTGTGTTGCAACCCTTCACTTTCAGACATGTTGAGTCTGGAATATCCTGACACCAACCATATCTGAATCTCAGGCAGATATGATGGTTGGAAAGTTGCCCAAGATCTATAATATCGGTCTCGTTGTAACCGGTAAAGTGATGTTGTGGCTAACACACCTGCTGGAAGACCTATTACTATAATATCTTATATGAGCAACCTTACCCACTTCCCCATGAGGTTTTCATATGGCTTATTCAGAAGTGGTTTCTCATGGACCTTTTTGATCCCCCGAAGTCTGACTTTTACTTGAAGTTATACATATTGAGCATTTTCGGTAAATGGTTATGCGATTTCATCAAGGAGAACATTAGAAGTGGAGTGTTAAATTTCTCTCGGTCAGTCATCCAGTTTTGGTTCCCTTGGCATAGATAAGGTGAAATCTGAGAAAGTGTTGTCTTCCTTTGCATCTGCATCCTCCATTGTTATTCATGATTGTAGTATGATGTGTTGCCAGGATCCTTGGCATGGATGATGGTAAAACTTTGATGAATATGGAAATGCTCAAGTTCTTGAGAGCACACTCAGACACTCGGTTATACTCTCGGTATTAGTTGGAATGTGCCATCCGTTGCTGAGTTGTTTTATAACTCTAGTTCCCTTTTGATCTGAGTATGCCATTCTTTCGAATTCCTTCTAATGGTCATTGTGAATTGCCTTAGGATGGTATGAAGAGTTTCAATGATGTCTATATCAAAACTAATTTTTTTTGCCACTTAAGGGATAATCCTACGATCCACCTTCCCTTAGGTGCCCATTATGGTATGAAGGGCAACTAATTCCACACTACTTTGAAACCTCATCACCATTTGTTGGTGTCTGTTTTGTGTCCTAGCTCGAGAGATGTTATTACGTCTCATTCCATGAGTTGGTCATGAGTCGCACGATCTTTGTAAAGATCGATTCTTGTAGAGCTTTCTATCCCTATTGTCTTTCTGTTGGATGAAGAGCCCGAAGGCAAAGAAGTCAAGATCAGCATAATGCAATGAATCAATAGCTGCGAGGAGGGCACGTGGACCAAGAAGGTTGTGGTAGTTAGTGTTCCCTCTGTTCTCTTACCCTACGCTTGAATCTCAGGACGAGATTCTTGTTTAGTGGGGGTGAGTATCACAACCCTAGCTAGCCATTGTTTGTCATTGCATCTCATGCATGAATTTTTAAGTTCAAATGAATTTGAATTGAGGAATGATCCAGCCTTAGAAAGAATTTTTGTAAAGTAAGTAATATAAAATTTTCTTCAAAATAGTACCAAGAAAATGTTCCTGGTTTTCTACTAAAATATTGGCATGAGTTAAAATTGTCATCCAATATTTGGGAATCATAGAAACATTTTATACTGGGCATTTGAATTAATTCAAACCCTATTTGTTATAGATATATATTTTCCCTATATGGAAAATATATGTCCAATAATTCTGAGAATTTTTATGTGGCATTGCATAATTCCATTTATCCCACATATTTATTTTTTATTTTTTTATTAATGGTCTTGTATTTATCACAAACCAAAACAAATTGCAAAAACAATAGAAAAAAAGAGGCAGAGCCTCACCTAGCCACTTACCTGGCCCAGGAGGGAGGTGGCCCATCTGGCCCATTGCCGGTCACCCTTGACCTCTCGCCAGGAGGATAGGGGCACGCGCCCGGCAAGCGTGGCTATGCGCTCGGCCACCTCCTGCCTGTCTGTCTGTCTCCCCCTTAGCCCTAAGAGCACCACAACCCCCGTGGACCCCCTCGAGCTCTATCCTCTCCCTCAGCTACTCTCTCTCTCCCTCGGACCTGAGCGGAGCTCACCACCACCACTCTCAGCCCCTCAGCCTCTTTCCTCGCCGAGCCCCCCCATCATGATCGTCGCCTCCGCCATCGAGAAGCATCTCCCCATAGAAGAAATCAAGCCAGAGGCCCCTGCATCGCCACCATCATCGTCTTTGTCCTTGGCTTCGATGAGGGCCGTCGGTTGATTCGCTTTGTCCGAAGCTTCCCCGACCCTGTAGTCGCCTCTACTCGACCCCGCAGTGAGCCACCGCTCATTTCCCCCTCGCGTCCTGCTCTCTCAGGCCCTCTAGCCGCCGTCCCCGCAAGCCAAGCTCCGTCCGCCGCCACAGGTTTGCCTTCGACGAGCTCTGGCGACCCCAGGGCCCCCCATGGTCCTCTCTGGATGTGCACGGTCCGGGACTACGCCCTGGTGCCGTCGGCACACCAAACCGACATCGGTAGCAAAATTCCGGCGTGCCTCCGCCGCCCTGGATGGTCACCGCCGGTCACACCCCGGTGTGCTGATGTGGCCGGTTTAATTAGCCACTAACCAATCCTCTGAGTCACTGACACTGGACCCCACCGCACTAATTAACCCCTCCGATTTAATTAGTTTAAGTTAATTAACTGGGTTTGTCCCTGAGTCAATGACAGCCGGGTCCCACATGACAGGTTTGACCTGGACCGGGTCTGTTGACTTGCTGACGCAAGCATGACCTCAGACTGACACAGTTAATGAATTACTATAATAAACTAATTTCAGAAAATGTTTAAAACTTCCAAAAATCATAGAAATTCAACCATAGATCAGATGGAAATAATTTATATATGAAAAATGATCAGAAAAATCCAATGAATCCGTTTACGCCATGATCATGCATGTTAGAACAAGTTAACATCACCAAGCAGGACATTTTTTGATTAGACCAATATAGGAAATATCATTTGAAGTTGGAATTCAAACTTGTTTGAATTCCACTTCAATTAACTTGGCTAATTATTCCTCTAGGTCAATTTAGTACCTTAACTTGTCATATCATGCATCATGGTTGTTGCATTGCATTGAATGTGTTCCTTTCCTGTTTGCCGGTGTTTGTTCCTTCTCGGTATACGGTGGTTCTAACGATGTGAATGTTGACACTAATGAAGAGAAGTATTATCTTCAGGACTATCAGGCAAGCAACCCCCTTGAGCATACTGATATGAAACCACTCTCTCACTCCTTCTCTCTTTTACAACATCAGGACAACAACAATTCAACTGTTACTTGTTCTCGGTAGTTGAACCCATTCCTTTGCATGACCTGTCTTTGTCACAGTAAATAGTTGAAACCACTTAGCATGAGTAGCAACTTCTTGAGCCTTGTTGTGCTTACTCATCCATGCTTGTTTACTTACTGTGCCTGCTATGCTTAGAGTCATGTCGTGTTGGGTTTGATCCATCTGGGCGATGAATCAGAATGGCATTGTTCATATCCTACTGTGTGAGAGCTAAGTGTGTGGACACGATTTGGTAAAGGTAGCGATGAGAGGCCATGTAGGAGTACATGGTGGGTTGTCTCATTGGGACCGTCCTTATGAACTTAGTTCTATGTATGTTATCCAAGAAAAGATACTACCGCACATTGGGATACTTAATTAACCCTCTTGGCCCATTAATCGCCTAGACCTCTATCCAGGAGTTGCATCTAGTTTCTGGTGTTTGGAGGAAAAGTGTTGGCAGCCGTGCATAGCGCTGCCCGACGGGGTGGACTGTGATGTGGTATAGGCACAATGGCACGGTGTATCAAGTGGCACCTGAACGGTGGGCTTGGGAACCCTGCGCACACCGTTTGAGGCTGTAGCGGAAACTTTGGCCGGATTTCCGTGCAGGTTCAGTCTCAAATAGGTGATAAACCTAGACTAGGGTCTTGTGTGATTGACGGTCGTGTCCCACGCGTGTGTGAAGATGTATACCCCTGTAGGGTTATGAATCCATTCGAATAGTCGGGTCCTCGGATATGGACTACTTGGAGAACTTATGTGGTTCATAGATAAGTGAAATGGATACTTCTAAAATACGCAAGATAAGCATGCGTGCTATGGATGGCCTTCTCACAGGGCGATGGAAGTGGATCCATAGTGGTGTATTGATTTGCTGAATATGTGGAGTCGTGTGCGCTATCCTACCTCAAAGAAAGCACTTGTAGTCGTAGTATAGGTTAGGCAAGAGTCAAAGCTGGCTTGTTGCAATAAACTCCAAAACCCCCTTCATTGATACTGATGCATATGTAGTTAGTTTTGATGTAAGTCTTGCTGAGTAGCTTGGGAATCCCAGACAGAGGTATGGTTCCTTTGGTAGGGTCGTTGTAGCTTTTTAGGCTCCTCGAGCCACTTTTGTAGATGTCTGTACCTAGACATGTTTAACTTCTGCTTGTTGTTTGAATGCTCTGAATGTTGGGTCTTGTGACGCCTGTTTGTAACATCTTATTGTGTTGGCTCTTCCAAGCCTTCTAAATAAATGTTGTAATGTTGTATGGTTATGTTGTGATGCCATAGTTGTATCTATGCATATCGGGCATGTCGTGTGTACGTGTGACGTGCAATGGTATGTATGGGATTCAACACCTAGTTGTGTGCCTTTGGTAGTACTCTTTATGGGGAAATGCCTCTTTGTGCTTCCATCGAGCCTTGGTAGCTTGCTACTGCTCCAGACACATTGATTGACCAGCGTGTATCCTTCTTTGCTACCGTGTCTGTCCCTTCGGGGAAATGTCTCACAGTGTAATGGAGTCCCTGTAACCTGCTACGACTCATCTACATGTAGTGATGACATTTATGTCCCATGGCATAATGGAGTCCTTGGAGCTTGCTATGACTCATCTACACACGCTAGAGATTGACACCTACATTGCTGGGTTACGTATGCCTATCCCTGTATGGTTGTGCCACTTGGGTTCTACGACTAGTCATGTCAGCCCAGGTTCTTTGACCTTTGAATGCTAGGGACACATTCACATACGTGAGTCAAAAGACACAAATGGTCCCAGCCCAGGTAAGGTGGAAGCCGTGGAGATAACCGTGCATGATACGGCAAAATGATGTGCTGTGTTACAGGCTGGATTCTTATGGCTTAGGATTGGGGTCCCGACAAAACCACACACACTGTAACTGTTGGATGTTACAACAGGTCGGCAAGCTCCCGCCCGAGGATCAATGCAAGAGCCCTCGCAGCAAGGACGAGGATGAGCCTCGAGGTCCGATTGGTGGCGGACAAAAGAAATTCCCTCCAGTGGTCAGAACAATAAACATGATATACGCCACCCATATACCCAAGAAGGAGAGGAAGAGTGCCCTTTGCGACGACTACGCTATGGTGCCTGTAGATCCAAAGTATAACCCCTGGTTGGCATATCTGATCACCATTGATTGATGTGATCACCCGACCAGTATCCATCATTGGGGTTCGACCGCACTCATCCTAGACCCCATCATAGATGGATATAACCACACAAAGGTCCTAATGGATGCAGGAAGTAGCTTTAACCTGATTTACCCAGACACGTTGAAAAAGATGGGCATAGATCCGTCAATGATCAAACCCAGTAACACTACCTTTAAAGGAGTGATCCCACGTCTCGAGGCCCGATGCACGGGTTCTGTAACATTGGAATCTGTGTTCGGCTTGCCCGATAACTTTCTCAGCGAAGACTTGATCTTCGACATGGTGCCCTTCCAGAGCGGCTATCATGCCCTGCTCGGCCGGATAATGTTTGCTCGCTTCAACATTGTCCCGCATTATGCATACCTCAAGGTCAAGACGCCCGGCCCCAAGGGGGTCATCACTGTTAATGGCAACACAGAGCGCTCTCTACGAATCAAGGAACATGCGCTAGCCCTGGCGGCTGAATTTAACTATAAAGATGATCGACAAGCTCCGGCATCTGCCGTAAAGGCACGCAAGACTAGGAAGTGAGCTCGGCTTCAGTCCGAACTCTCGAAGACTTCCTCTTCCCTTAAATAGGGACTCGCCCCCATCATACAACCATAGGACCAGCAAAGTGCGTGCCAAGGAGGCACGACTTTGCACTTAAAAATCCCATGGGTAGCGGTGGGGAAACAAAGGTGTGTGTCCGGATGGACCAAACCACTACCATTAACATGTCTTCAGACATAATGCAGGTACAATTGAAAGGCCTGCCAACGGCGTAAAGCTCATCCACAATGCGGCGACTTTTTAAGACCTTGTTTGCAAGACCCGTTCACCAAACAATATCATTGTGAGGACCCCGACTCATAAGTCGTGATCACCGAATGCACGTGTACAGCGATTCCAGAGATCAATGCTCACTCAACACACACAAGCTAGATAACAAGAGTCTTACATCCACTATTAGTGCCTTACACAAATAAAGACCACGAAGGTCTAGTCTTACATAGATAGGGCCACGAGGACCAAACACTTAAATAGAACAAGCGGCGGAAATCTTGATCGAAAGCGCGAACCCATGCCATCTGCCTTAAACCTACATGCATTCTGACTGGGACGCATCCTAGTTCGCATGTTCGTTTCCAACGAACTCTTTAACATACTCCTGTTCTTCCATGCCTGACCAATTAAATAACCAGTGGCAAGCCAATGAGTACTTTGAATGTACTCGCAAGCAACCCAAGTGGTGGAACAAGGTAATAATGATACATTATATAACACTAAGTAGGTAATTTGCGGAAAGCCAATTTTGAGTGCAATGACATAATCAAGTAACTAAGTATGCATGCATCAACAGTCGACAGATATCCATATGAACAAGTTACAGATCATCATGAACAGGGATTGGACATCTCATGTTCAGCCATTATGCTAAGTCATCGGACTTTGCTCAGGTAACCTCTTTGTCACCAGCACACACACTCCCACCAAGTTTGTGAAAACATCTGGACGTAGTTTAAGAAGGATCTCCAACTGTCCATGACCGTGGTCGCTACTATTCAATAGTTTTACACTCTCTAGATGTTGCACACATTACCCACAAGACTCGGGGAACTTCCGTGTCATCCACGACTTGCGGTATATAACATACCAGAGGTAAGCACCCGAACAATGCCTTACCCATGGTGATACTAAACAAGGAGTCCACTCGTTTGGTGCCATCCCTGATGATGTACATCACACGTAACATCCATGAGGGAACGCAACGGTGTGCCCGGTGCCTGTAAAGACAGCGCATGGCCTTCCACTTCCGGGACGACCTCGTCTCAAGAGTGACCACTTCACGGTTCCCACTAGTAATGCAAGCTCCCTGCTAGCACCAACCATAGTAATCAATAAGGCCCTGTCCCATAAGGGGTATCGTGGTTGTGCATGTAAGGTTGGGATGGTCAGCAGACCTTAGAACTCTCCGTTTTCGAAAACACACACTCACCTGCTCCGGCACACCACTTCTTTCTCAAGTGGTCACCCAACTTATCATCATCTCCCTCGGGCATTAGTGGCACCCGATGGGTTTTTCGAAAAGTCTTTGAAATCATTTCCTTCCCTTCCATCACTATGCATAAGCCTGATCCCACTTGTGTAGCATCTACTACCATCCTATCTACAGCCACCTGCATAACCCTCATAAGGTGGTAGGATCATGCATGATGCAAGTGTCAATGGTAAAAGTATCGGAGGCAACCCACCGAAGGGGAAGTTCCGCATCATGATCAATCATCGAAAGAAAAAGTACTATATGTCATGCATGAAAGAGTTTCTTAACATGGTCAAAGGGTTGCTTGCCTGGCTCAACAAAGTCTCTGGGGTCTTCGAAGTCTTCGGGTCCAACTTCTTTGTCAACAACGCAATCTATCGTCGCGAATAAAAGTGATGAAAATAAACATCACACAAAAACAGAGCACTCAAGGCTAGATTTAAAATGCTACCCTACTCTGATAAATACCAGAAGCTATACTAAAAATATTTGTTTAGGGTTTTGAACTTAAAAAGATGTTCAAAATCATTTAAAACAGGGGCTGATATTGCCAAATAGGGGTTTTAAAATAAAAAACTATATCAAAGTTTTTCAAATATTTTTACAAGTGGCACCTATAAATTCTATGGAATATTCTAAGAATTTAGGTGGAAAAATAATTGGATTTAGATTTAATTTGTGCCGTGTGGATGTTTTGGAAAGTTGCAGAAAAAAGAAAAAGAAAGGGGCCCTGTGCCCTCACGGGCCGAAAACACCCAGCCGAGCTGGCCCAAAGAGTGAACCGGCCCAGGGCGAGGCGCCGCGCATGGCAAGTTTAATTTTAAACCTGCCCGCGAGCCCTTCCGGGCAGCAAGAGAGGAGGGGATGAGGGGATGACAGGTGGGCCCCACCTATCATCCCTCTCCTCGTGATAGGGAGCAGGGGAGGCTCACCAGAGGGGCTGCGGTCGACGGCTAGGCCAGCCAAGGGCACGGGCGTGCTCGGGGGAGCGCTGCCTGTCGCGTGGGACCGGAGGGGGCCACCGGGACAGAGGGAATCGCTGGTGAGGGAGAAACCCTCACGACGGCGAGGGTTCGGCTCGGGCTCTCGGTCCCGAGCACAAGGGAGAGGGGGCTGGGCACTAGGGAGAGGTTGAGGGGAGGAGAGAGCGAGGGGAGAGTTGCGGGAGGCCTTTAAATAGCCGGGCTCCGGTCCACAGCGAGCGTTGTGCACCGGCGAGGACGGGGCCGTCGCCACAGGCCACAGGGGGGCTCCAGGCTGTGTCCTGGGTGGTCGTGGACTTATTCCGGGCCAGCGGACAGGGGAAGGGCAGCCAGGGGGACCGGAGGTGCGTGCGTGCGAGCGTGTCCATTGGCCGGGTCGGGCTCGGGCGGTGCCGGCCAGGGGACATGCTTGGGCGGCCCAAGGCTGTTGGGAGGCGCCGGGCAGGGGCAGCTACAGTGTGGGAGCAAAATGTAGCGCGCTCCAAAGTACCCATATGGCGTGCCCTAGCATAAAATATGCCCACTAGTGTGTCCTCTTATGTCTTGGGGTTTCTGGATATGCCCATGGGCTAGGAGAAGCTAGGGGATGCTTGGAAAGAAATGAAATGGGGAGGGGAAGGTAGAAAAGATGCTGCCAGGGTGAAAAACGGGAGTTTTACCCCACCTTCTAGTGGCTTAAGGGCCTAAGGTTTTTACTAGAGTAGCTAGTAACCCTGAGGGGTTGTGGTAAAAATCTTATGGCAAGGGGAATAGGGAAAGGGGTGAAAGTAGGAACTTTACTATTTCACCAGAAGGTGTTTGATGGGGTCTAGGAGAAGCAAATGGCCCTTGCTTGCCATGAGATTTGATAGGATCAAATGGTGGTTAGAAATAGGCTGGATCACCAAGTTTGAGCTCAAGTGGGCAAGGTTGGCAAGGAAACTTCATGAACCCTAGAAACTAACAAAATCATGTTTCTGTAGATCTAGTTATGCTAAGCTTTTACCCTTGATGCACCACTTAGTGTAGCATCACTATTTCGTGATTAGAGCATGTCCACAAAGTTTGAGGTCAAGGGGAGAAACTTCACAATGTAAAGTTGTTCAAATTTGAATCTGGACAAGAAGGGTTTTGGGATGGTTTGATGAACCAAAACAACTTGGATTGAGCTGAAACCTTGCAAGATCATCACTTATGATAGTGTTGACTTGCTGGAATTTTCCTGGAATTTATTGAGAATATTTCTTATAGAAATATTTCAAAAGCTTGATTTGAACAGAAAGGGTTTCGAGGGGTTTTGCCCATGATTTGAACTTGCCCTTGTGTTGAAACTCATATATATGGAAAATATATGTCCACTGAGTTTCCCTAAATTTTCTCAAATATTTTGAGGGCAATTAAATAATTTTCCCTATGAAAAACCATTTCTGGTCTTAAGAAAAAGCCTTTAAACAAATTATTAAAATAATCCTTAAAATAAATATTTGGTGGTTTTGGGTTCATAAATATAGTAGGTTTTAAATAAAGCCTTTGGGGAAGAAGGATCCACCCAATTTGAGGACTTGCAGTGCAAACCTCATTTCAGGGGGTTTTGAAAACCTAATTTGAATAAATCATTTTTGGTTAATATTTTTTTGATAAAAATAGTTTTGGGCACTATTCACATGGCATGATCGTTGGGCAAGAGGTTTGGGACAAGGAAGATGGATATGAGGAGGAATATAATCTAGGAGTTCCACAACCACAATCAACAAGCAACAAGCAATAATTCAAACAAGCACAAGAACTGATAAAACGTTTTAATTCGTTCCAAATTTTATAAATCCAAACATGACAAGGTGATATAAACATAGGGTGTGACAGACCTACCCCCCTTACTAGAATCTCGTCCCCGAGATTCCTAGGCTAAGCGCTAAAAAGATAAGGGAACTCTGATCTAAGATAGTCTTCACGTTCCTAGGTTGCTTCGGCTTCAGTGTGGTTGCTCCATTGGACCTTGAAGTACTTGATCGTGCGGCTTCAGGTGCAGCCGCTCGGCTTCATCCAAAATGTGAACTGGCTTCTCACGATAAGTGAGGTCTGGCAGAATGTTAATGGCTTGATGGTCGATGTCCTTGTAGAGGTCGGGGCGGTTGGGAACTTGCAGACACTTCCAGAGTTGTGACACATGAAAGACGTTGTGCACATCCGATAGCTCGGAAGGTAGCTCTAGCTGATAGGCATCTTCTCCTCGCCCGTCGATGATCTTGAAGGGGCCGATGAACTTTGGTGCAAGTTTTCCCTTGACGTGGAATCGCTTGGTTCCCTTGAGAGGCGTGACACGGAGGTAAACATGGTCTCCAACATGGAAACTCATGTCCCGACGGCGAGAGTCGGCATAGCTCTTTTGCCTAGTCTTGGCGGCCTCAAGTCGCTCTCGGACGAGTTGAACTTGTTCTTGTGCTTCGCAGAGGATGTTTGGTCTAAAGACTAACCCTTCTCCGGCCTCTGACCAGTTGAGGGGAGTACGACACTTGCATCCATACAACACCTCAAATGGTGCCATCTGAAGACTCGACTAAGAGCTGTTGTTGGAGGAGAACTCGGCGAATGGTAGGAAATCTTCCCAGTTGGCTCCATATGCCAAAAGACAAGCGCAGAGCATGTCCTCGAGTACCTGATTTAATCACTCTGTTTGCCCACCGGTCTGGGGATGAAGAGCAGTGCTGAAGGAGAGCTTAGTTCCCATAGCCTCTTGGAACCTATTCCAGAACCTTGAGATGAACCGGGTGCCTCGGTCTGATACAATCTCCTTAGGAACTCCGTGGAGGCTCACAATCCGGTTGATGTAGAGGTTGGCTAATTTATTCCCATTGTAGGTTGTCTTGATGGGGATGAATTGGGCTACTTTGGTCAAGTGATCAACAATGACCCAAATGGAATCATGTCCTTTACTTGACCTTGGTAAACCGGTGATGACATCCATCCAGACTTTGTCCCACTTCCATTCAGGCACTTTGAGAGGTTGCAAAAGTCCAGCAGGTCATTAGTGCTCAGCTTTGACTCTCTGGCATGTGTCACACTTAGCGACAAATGTGCCTATTTCCCGTTTCATGCCATGCCACCAGAATCTTGCCTTGAGGTCTTGATACATCTTGGTACCTCCAGGAAGGATGGAGTATGGAGTGTCATGGGCTTCTTGTAAGATCAAGTTCTTGAGCTCCTCTTGGTTGGGTACGCATATGCGATTCCCGAACCATGCAACTCCGTGTTCATCCACTGAGAATCCTGGGGCCTTGCTTGCCTTGATCTTCCTATTGATGCCTTCAATGCTCTCGTGTCCCCTCTCAGCTTCCTTAATATCATCCATCAAAGTAGGCTTTGCTTTGAGGTCGGTGAGGAATCCTGGTGCAACCAGTTCCAATCCTAAGCTCTCAAGTTCTTCATACAGGGCGGGTAGCCTTTCCTTAATCATACCATTCAAGGAACAAGCCTTTCTGCTTAAAGCGTCTGCTACCACGATGGCCTTTCCCGGGTGGTATTGAACACTGAGGTCGTAATCCTTGATCAACTCCAACCATCTTTGCTGCCTCATGTTCAATTCTCATTGAGTGAAAATACACTTCAAACTCTTGTGGTCTATGAATATCTCACATCGCTTCCCCAGAAGGTAATGTCGCCATGTCTTCAAGGCATGAACCACGACTACCAACTCAAGATCAGGAGTTGCGTAGTTCTCTTCATGGGGTTGTAGCTGTCTACATAGATATGCTACAACTCTTCCTTCTTGCATTAGAACACCTCCAAGCCCGGTTCTTGATGCATCACAGTAACTCACAAACTCCTTGTGAATATCGGGGGTGTCCAAAACTAGGGCTGTGATTAATCTCTTCTTGTGCTCGTGGAAGCTTTCCTTGCACTTAGCTATCCATTCGAACTTCTTGTCCTTCTTCAAAAACTGGGTCATGGGTCGGGCAATGCTCGAGAACCCTTCCACGAACTTGCAGTAGTATCCCGCGAGTCCGAGGAAGCTCCTGACTTCCTTCACGGTGGTAGGAGTTTGCTAGTCAGTTACGGCTTCAATCTTGGCAAGATCCATTGATCATCCTTCTACAGTCAACACATGACTCAAGTATCCAACTTCATGCAGCTAGAATTCGCACTTGCTGAACTTGGCATAAAGCTGGTGCTCTCGATGCTTCTCTTGGACCAACCTCAAGTGTTCCTCATGCTCTTCTTCGGACTTGGAGAAGATAAGTATGTCATCAATGAAGACGACAATGAACTTGTCCAAGTACTGCATGAAGACCTTATTCATGAGGTACATGAAGGAGGCAGGGGCATTAGTTAACCCGAATGACATGACCGTGTATTCATACAGGCCATACCGGGTTACAAACGCCATCTTCGGAATGTCTTGGGGTCTGATCTTCAGCTGATAGTATCCCGACCTGAGGTTGATCTTGGAAAACATCTTGGTTCCGTTCAACTGGCAAACAGGTCTTCAATCTTGGGGAGGGGGTACTTGTTCTTTATTGTGACTTCATTGAGAGAACGGTAATCGACACAAAGTCTGATAGTTCTGCCCTCTTTGACACAAATAAAACAAGGGATCCCCAAGGAGAGGCACTAGGGCGAATAAATCCTTTTCTGAGCTGTTCTACCAGTTGCTTCTTCAATTCTGCCTACTCTTCGGATCCCATCCTGTAGGCCTTCTTATAGATGGGCCTTGATCCGGGCATAAGCTTAATGATGAACTCAATGTCGCGGTCAGGAGGCATTCCGGGCAGCTCATCAGGAAACACATCCGAGTATTCACATACCAATGGCACTTGATCCAACTCAACTCCCGATAGACAGTTAGCCTGACGGGCTTGAGTGGAGGTAGGGTTGGGGACATACTTGACTTCCACTACTTGGCTATTGGTCATGGTGACAATACTCTTGGCATAGTATAACAAGCCTTGGTGCTTGGTTAACCAATTCATGCCAAGGGTGACATCCAAGCCTGGTGAATCCAGAACTATAAGGTCTGCGAGGAAGTCTACCCTGTTCATATCAATCTTCACTCCTTTACACCCTATCCCAGACTTCATAACTGAACCCGGGTTTGTATCAACGACTACCCAGGGGTGTAGGTTTCAAGCCACTTTCTAATGCATCTTTTGGGTGACGAAAGAATGTGAAGCTCCACAATCAAACAGTATCGTTGCTAGGGTTGAGTTGATGAGGAACGTACCTAGTATGACGTCTGGGTCTTCCTGGGCTTCCTTTGTGGTGACATGATTCACATGACCCTTGCCATTGTTGGGCTAGTTGTGCGGAGTGGGGTTCCTTGGGGGTGCTCCACGGGCTTGACCTTGGTTTGGCGCATTGGGGCATGGTGCATTTGGCTTCTTGTTGGGGTAGAGCATAGAGATGTGTCTAGACATAGCACATCCAAAGTAGGTGACTTGCCCAGGGTTGTTGTTGAAGTTTCTAACACCGTTGTTGTAATTGGGGTTGTTGTAGGCTGGCCTGGGATTGGCATACTACTGAGGCTGGTAGCTTGGACGAGGCGTAGGAGGTCTAGCCTGCTGTGGCTGATAGGTCAGCTTGGCTGGGGCTGGCTGCCAGGGGCAGGGCTTGTGGTTGCTTGATCTACCCTTGCTGATCATCTTATGCTTGCGAGTGTAGTCTATGGCATGACACTTGTCCTCCATCATGAGGGCCTTGTTCACCAGGTCGAAGAAGGTTCGACAGTCGCAGACGATGAGCTGATACTGCAGGGTCTATTGAAGTCCTTCCATGAAGCGTTCCTTCTTGGCAGCCTCCGTGTTGACATCTTCAGGTGCATACCTTGACAATAGGTTGAACTTCTGCAGGTACTCATTGACAGAGCCACTTCCTTGCTTCAGCGCTCGGAATTCTCTCTTCTTGATGGCCATTATCCCAGAAGGAATGTGGGTTGTGCGGAATCCTTCCTTGAAGTCATTCCAAGTGATTACACGCTCACCTTGCATGACCTTGAACCCATCCCACCAAGATCGGGCGGTACCTCCGAGGCAGTGAGAGGCATAGAGCACCTTCTAACGATCCTCATTGCAATTGACCAGTGCAAGGAGCTCCTCGATGGTGCGGATCCAGTCATCAGCATCCAATGGCTCAGCAGTCTCGATGAAGGTTGGGGGTGAATTCATCACGAACTCAGACAGAGTGGAGAGGCCATTGGCGTTCCTGCCTTGTTGCTGGTTGTTCACAAGGGCCTGAGCCATCTGCTGGATAACAACATTGTTGGATTGCGCTGCTCCTGGAGAACTTGGAGAAACTGAGCTATGGTCATGTTCTCCGGTGGAGGTGGTGGCAGGTGAATGTAGCCTTGTGGTTGCTCCTGGTGTTCTCTAGCGTGAGCAGCCCCACCAGCTCCCTACTGCTCGCTTGAGTTGCCGGCTTCAGGGTTGGCGAAGGAGCTGTTGCAGGTAGCAGTCACCTTCCTATGTGGAGCAACCAAGTCAAACAACTAGGGTAGACGAGAGGAAAAGAAACAAAGGAAGAGCGTGCCTAAGGGGGTTGGTCGAGTGCAAGTGTGTTAAAACAAAGGTCGAAAGACCAACATATATATTAAGATGGATGATGGAGTCGCTTACATGTTGCCTAAGGCAAAAGCGCAACTTGCATTGGAACACAAACAACAAAACAAACAATAAGCACACATGGTTTCATATGAACCTTTACATGGACTCGATTTCGCATGAGGGATACATGACTGATCCTACCCTAGGGGTTCTCGGACTCAGGTGGTGGAGTGCTCGGTCTCGTAGTCACGCTCCTCTGGATCTTCCTCTTGTTCATCATCCGAACGGGCATCATTCCCGGTTGTAGGGGTCGGGGACAAGGAGGTCCATCCCGAGGATGCTTTGCTCGTGGGTCGGTGAAGATCTCACGGTACTCCTTCGCACTCATGCGATGACGACATGTCGGTGCATCACTAGCTGGGGGTACTCCTCCTCTGTAAGCGATAGCTTGTCATCCCTCGCGGGCTCCATCTTCTTGATCTTGTCTGGCTTTGTCTTGGCTTGCTGAAGTAGTTCTCGGGTGTGGTGAAGTTCCTCGCAGAGCTTCACGTACTCCTTCATCAGGTTATGAATCAGACGATCGGCAGAGAGGCTAAAGTAGGTTTGGAACCTGAGTGGCATGCCATCCTCCTTGGATGGGATCAGCGTCCAATTCTCGCCAAGATCATCCTTCCTGAAGGGAAGGTAGCGAGTAGTCGGCTCGTCAGCCATCTCTAGAATGATGTCTCGAAGGTGTAGGAGTGCCGTGCATGCAGTTGTCTCGACTGCAAGTATCATGGTCTCCATCCACGATCCTTCAAAGAACCAACTACTCGGGGAATCGTTTGCCTTCATGACCACATCCACGTGGAACTCCTTCGTGACGACATCGACCCAGTGCTCGTGGTGGAGGAAAATGGGTGGTTGACGAAACTGCCACTTCTCCAGGATATCCCCAAGGAGTAAGGGAAAGCCGGATGTCAGGAAGGATTCAGGTATGATGGCCATCTACAAAGGTTTGATAGGAGGTGAGTCATCATAGTGTTGTGTGAAGAATTAGAAGGGGTAAATAGTACAAAATTTCTAAGTATAGATGCTAGGTGTAATTTTCAAAATCGGTTTTATCCTAACTAATGTCCATGCTAACTAAGGGCTTCCTACAGTGAGGATGGCTCTGATACCAGCTCTCTGGGGACCCAGACTCATAAGTCGTGATCACCGAATGCACGTGTACAACGATCCCAGAGATCAATGCTCACTGAACACATAGAAGCTAGATAACAAGAGTCTTACATCCACACTTAGCGTCTTACACAAATAAAGACCACGAAGGACTAGTCTTACGTAGATAGGGCCACGAGGGCCAAACACTCAAATATAACAAGACGCAGAAATCTTGGTCGAAAGCGTGAACCCATGCCATCTGCCTTAAACCTACATGCATTCTGACTGGGAAGCATCCTAGTTCGCATGTTCGTCTCCAAGAAACTCTTCAACATACTCCTATTCTTCCATGCCTGGCCATTTAAATAACGAGTGGCAAACCAATGAGGACTTTGAATGTACTCGCAAGCAACCCAAGTTGTGGAACAAGGGAATAATGATCCATGATATAACACAAAGTAGGTAATTTGCGGAAAGCCCATTTTGAGTGCAATGACATGAGCAAATAACTAAGTAAGCATGCGTCAACAGTCGGTGGATATCCATATGAACAAGTTACAGATCATCATGAACAGGGATTGGACATCTCATGTTCATCCATTATGCTAAGTCATCGGACTTAGTCAATCGTCAAGCTGAGTCATCGGACTTTGGTCAGGTAACATGTTTGTCACCAGCACACACACTCCCACCGAGTTTGCGAAAACATCCAGACATAGTTTAAGAAGGACCTCCAACTGTCCATGACCGTGGACGCGGCTATTCCAATAGTTTACACTCTCCAGATGTTGCAGCCTTTACCCACAAGACTCGGGGAACTTCCGCTTCATCCACGACTTGCGGTATATAACATACCCGAGGTAAGCACCCGAACAATGCCTTACCCATGGTGATACTAAACAAGGAGTCCACTCGTTGGTGCCATCCCTGATGATGTACATCGCACGTAACATCCATGAGGGCATGCAACAGTGTGCCCGGTGCATGTAAAGACAACACATGGCCTTCCACTTCGGGGACGACCCCGTCTCAAGAGTGACCACTTTACTCTTGCCACTAGTAATGCGAGCTCCCTGCTAGCACCAACCATAGTAAGCAATAAGGCCCTGTCCCATAAGGGTTATCATGGTTGTGCATGTAAGGTTGGGACGGTCAGCAAACCTTAAAACTCTCCGTTTTCGAAAACACACACTCACTTGCTCTAGCACACCACTTCTTTCTGAAGTGGTCACCCAACTTATCATCATCCCCCTCGGGCATTAGTGGCACCCGACATGGTTTTCAAGAAGTCTTTGAAATCATTTCCTTCCCTTCCATCACTATGCATAAACCCGATCCCACTTGCATAGAATCTACTAGCATCCTATCTACACCCATCGGCATACCCCTCATAAGGTGGTAGGATCATGTACGATGCAAGTGTCAATGGTAAAAGCATCGGAGGCAACCCACCGAAGGGGAAACTCCGCATCATGATCAATCATCGAAACAAAAAGTGCTAAATGTCATGACTGAAAGAGTTTCTTAACATGGTCAAAGGGTTGCTTGCCTGGCTCAACAAAGTCTCCGGGGTCTTCGAAGTCTTCGGGTCCAACTTCTTCATCAACAACGCAATCTATCCTCGCGAATAATAGCGATGAAAATAAGCATTACACAAAAACGAAGCACTCAAGGCTAGATTTAAAATGCTACCCTACTCTGATAAATACCAGAAGCTATACTAAAAATATTTGTCTAGGGTTTTGAACTTAAAATAATTTTCAAAATTATTTAAAACAGGGGATGATATAAAATTAGCCAAACAGGGGTTTTAAAATAAAACAGTATATAAAAGTTTTTCAAATATTTTTACAAGTGGCACCTATAAATTCTATGGAATATTCTCAGAATTTAGGTGGAAAAATAATTGGATTTAGATTTAATTTGTGCCCTGTGGAATTTTTGTTGCAGAAAAAAGAAAAAAAAGGGGTCATGTGTCCTCACGGGCCGAAAACACCCAGCCGAGCCGGCCCAAAGAGGGAACCAGCCCAGGGCGAGGAACCATGCGCGACAAATTTAATTTTAAACCTTCCCACAGGCCCTTCCTGGCAGAAAGAGAGGAGGGGGATGAGGGGATGACATGTGGGCCCCACTTGTCATCCCTCTCGTCGAGACAGGGAGAAGGTGAGGCTCACCGGAGGGGCTGTGGTCGACGGCTAGGCCAGCCAAGGGCACGGGCATGCTCGGGGGAGCGCCGCCTGTCGCGTTAGACCGGAGGGGCCCGCCGGGGCTGAGAGAATCGTTGGTGAGGGAGAAACCCTCACGATGGCGAGAGTTTGGCTCAGACTGGAGGTCGCGAGTACAGGGGAGAGGGGGCTGGGCATTAGGGAGAGATTGAGGGGAGGAGAGAGCGAGGGGAGAGTTGCGGGAGGAACGGGGGGGCTCCAGGCCGTGTCCTGGGTGGTCGTGGACTTAGTCCACGCCAGCAGACAGGGGAAGGGCAGCCAGGGGGAACATAGGTGCGCGCGTGCGAGCGTGGCCGTTGGCCGGCTCGGGCGGTGCCGTGCACACACGAAGGAGGGCAGCAGAGGAGGCGAGAGGAGGGGGCCCGACCTCCTGGCGCCTTGCAGGCATCGAGGGCGGCCAGGGGACATGCTGGGGAGCCCTGAGGCTGTCGGGGGTCGCCGGGCAGGGGCGGCTACAGTCCGGGGGCAAACTATAGCATGCTCCAGAGCGCCCATGTAGCGTTCCCTGGCATAAAATATGCCCACTAGTGTGTCGTCTTGTGTCTTGGGCTTTCTGGAGATGCCCATGGGCTAGGAGAAGCTAGGGGATACTAGGAAAGAAATGAAATGGGGAGGGGAAGGAAGAAAAAGATGCTGCCAGGGTGAAAAATGAGAGTTTAACCCCACCTTCCAGTGGCTTATGGACCTGAGGTTTTTACTAGAGTAGCTGGTAACCTTGAGGGGTTGTGGTAAAAATCTTATGGCAAGGGGAAGAGGGAAGGAAGAGGGAAAGGGGTGAAAGTAGGAACTTTACTATTTCACCGGAAGGTGTTTGATGGGGTTTAGGAGAAGCAAGTGGGCATTGCTTGCCCTGAGATTTGATAGGATCAAATGGTGTTTAGAAATAGGCTGGATCACCAAGTTTGAGCTCAAGTGGGCAAGGTTGGCACTGGAAACTTTATGAATCCTAGAAACTAACAGAATCAGGTTTCTGTAGATCTAGTTATGCTAAGGTTTTACCCTTGATGCACCACTTAGTGTAGCATCACTATTTGGTGATTAGATCATGTCCACAAATTTTGTGTTCAAGGGGAGAAACTTCACAATGTAAAGTTCTTCAAATTTGAATCTGGACAGGAAGGGTTTTGGGATGGTTTGATGAACCAAAACAGCTTGGATTGAGTTGAAACTTTGCAAGATCATCACTTATGACAGTGTTGACTTGCTGGATTTTCCTGGAATTTATTGAGAATATTTCTTATAGAAATATTTCAAAAGCTTGATTTGAACAGAAAGGGTTTTGAGGGGTTTTGCCCATGATTTGAACATGCCCTTGTGTTCAAACTCATATATATGGAAAATATATGTCCATTGAGTTTCCCTAAATTTTCTCAAATATTTTGAAGCCAATTAAATAATTTTTCCCTATGAAAAACCATTTCATGTCTTAAGAAAAAGCCTGTAAACAAATTATTAAAATAATCTTCAAAAATAATATTTGGTGGTTTTGGCAAGTCATAAATATAGTAGGTTTTAAATAAAGCCTTTGGGGGACAAGTGACGGGGTTTATAGCCCTAGGTAGGCCAAAGCAACATGGTGTTCCCCCTTTTGCTTCGAAGAAAAACTACATGGCCGGCTGGCCATAGCCTGCAGGAGGACGTCCAGCGTAAGCCGGTGTTGGCTGGCGCCTCGGCCGGCTGGTCGAGGAGTCGGTTGGGACCATGGTCGGCTGGGCGCGGCCGGCTGCCCACGGGCCGGCTCTTCCATTGACATCAGGGCGGACATGCCCTGTCCTGACCCTTTGCGCACAGGCGCGACCACGCGACGTGACGGACACGACGGGTGACCCTGTGGCTATAGTGCCCGCTTATGCACCATAGCACATGGCTACAGTCCAACCATCCTCGCCGCTGACCACGGTGAGCGTGACCGGGCAGGGGAACAGTGCTAACACACCCTTGCCACTCGATTACCTGCCCCGGCATGGCTACAGTGTCGCGGCAGGTAGGCGAGGACCAATCATAGAGCCGGCTGGCAGGCCCCAACGGGAGATGGGACCGCTCGGCCGGCGGGCCCCGCCCACGACAAGATGGCGCGAGCGGCGGGACCCTCTGGCCAGCCGGAGAGACTGCCAGCCGGGTCCCCCCACCATTGTACTTATGACATATTGTAAGAGCCGGGGGGTTGGCCTATAAAACCCCTCGAGCCCCCCATGCAACGGGGATGAAAAAATAGTCGCTCACACACTCCCACGGAACTCCCATTCCCCTCTCTAGTAGCAGAAGAAGACGAGCCGACTTCTCCTTCTTCCTCTTCTAGACATGGCTCCAAGAGCATCCTTGTACAGATACTCATCCATCCAACTAGACCAAGCATGATTAGGGATGTTACCTCCCACGGAGGGCCCTGAACCTGGGTATATCGTGTGTCACCACCACTTATGCCCTATCTCGCACCCGGAGCCCGTCGACATCCTCCGGCCCCAACCACTTATCATAAGCCACCCCATGGCATCTGTCGTGAGAAAACGACGACAGTTGGCGCCCACCGTGGGGCTATATGCGGCACCGGTCGGATTCATGCTCCGGGTGGGACCCCTCGCCATTCCCCGCCGTCGCCGCTTGTCCCGGCGAGACCATGGGAGCTCATGGGGCTTGCCTCAGCACGCCCTGCGGGCAACTTCATCGGCCTCACGGCCTACATCGATGCACTTGCCGAGCGCTTCGGCAGGCTCAGCCTCGCCGAGGCTCCAGCCGCAAAAGAGTACCCCGCGAGGGTGCTCGTCTGTGCTTGCCCGCTGACAGCAGTGGGCGCACTTGCTGCGGCTTAGACCACCGGGTCTCATGATCGCATGGGGGTGATGGACATCACTTCCTCCACCATGTCCGGACGGGCGCGTGTGACGGCTACCGCGGCTGCCGCCCGCGTCGGCATGTCCGACCCACTCGGTGCGGCCCTCTGGGCTTGAGCACTCCGATCGCCCCGACGGCGAACACCGACACCGCCGCGGGCGATCTCGAGGCGGCTCGCCGCATCCTGTTCGAGGATGCCACCGCTCTCGCTGCCACGCGGCGCCGCATGGAGGCAGCACAGAGGGAGTACGCTTCTGCCTATGGACTAACCCCGGCTGGCACCGAGCCCATCCGGCGTGGGGCTGTGCGCGACCGCGGCCATGTGGTCGCCGAAACCCTCGGCGGCAAAATGCCTGTCTGCGACACCCCCACGGCTAACCTGCGGGCTCTCAAGGTAGCCTAAGAGGAATTGGCTACCTTGGAGGGAGAAGAGCGTGCCACCCATGAGTGCCACATCAAGGAGCTCATCGGTGCTGCTGACGCATAGCAGCATCTTCTCGCAACGGGCGGCGCCGCCTTTGAAGGCCCCCGGCCCGAGCGCGAGGGCACGAGAACTACCGGCCGCAAGGCGGCCCAGTACTCCTGCTCCCCTGGCATTTCCAGCTGCCGGGCCAAAGCAAATAACCCCCGGCCCTCTCAGACGCTAGGGAGTGAGCAGCCGGCTGTTAGCAGTCCACGCACCAACAAGCCGCCTCGGAGCGGCCGCCACCATGAAGCACCGGCATCTGGCAGCCGACGTAGCCAGGGGCACACGCTGCCTCAATGGCATGAGTCATGGTAGCCGGCGCGACCCACCGTCCGCCCTGAAGTCTCGGCTCAGCTCAGTACGTGCGTCCCCCGCAGCGAGAACCACGCCCGCAACAGCATCGACAAACTCGCGCAATCCGCCCTTCTCGAAGAGGAGGGCTCGATTGGTCCGGCCTGCTTCGGCCCCTGGATTCGCATCGAGCCGTTCCCAACCGGCTTCATGCTCCCTAGGGACACCCTGAAATACAACAGGGCCGCCAAACCCGAAGACTGGCTGATCGACTACACCACCGCGATGGGCATCGCTAGGGGGAATAAGCGCGTAGCCGTTCGCTATGCCCCCATTATGCTGATCGGCCCGGCCCGCACCTAGCTCAACAGCCTAGCATCCAGCAGCATCAACACTTGGACGGACTTCGAGGAGGCCTTCGTACGCAACTTCACCGGCACCTACAAGTGGCCTGGCCGTCCTCGTGAAGTCGCCTTGTGCGTTCAGGGCACGGACGAATCCCTTCGTGACTACCTCACCCAGTGGACCAAGCTCCGCAACTCCTGCGGGGGGGGGGGGTGCACGAGGTCCATGCCGTGCAATACTTTATCGACAGCTGCCGGGACAACGCCCCTCTCAAGCACAAGCTCTTGTGCTCCGAGCCGGCCATGCTCGCCGAGCTCATGACCAAGGCGGACAAATATGCCACGACCGATTCGGCCATCCGGGTCAAGACGACCCCGCCCGCTAAGGCAACAACGACGCCGGCCACAACCCAGCCGGATGCCGACAACCGATAGCTGCAGAACAACAAGCGCAAGAACGACCAGCCGGATCCCCGCTACGGGAGCCAGCAGGTCAATACCGTCGGCCTTCCGGCCAACGCCAACGCACCGGCAAGGCTGCCTGGCAGCCGAAGCTCACCTTCGAGCAAATGCTTGATCTCCCTTGCAAGAACCATTCAGGGGTCAAGCCCTCTACGCACACGCTCCGGTAGTGCAGCTTCTCATAGCGATTGGCCCGGGGGGACGGCCTTCCGACTCCTCCCACGCCGCCAGCCCGCGTGCCGGCCCCGGCCCAAGCGACCGCCCCGACGCCGGCAACGGCTCCGAACGACGGTCGTCTGATCGACTAGTTCCCCAACCAAGACGTTTGCTACGTCGTCTTCACTAGTGAAGAGAAGGGCAAACACGCTCAGCACCGGCTCCGTCGTGAGGTGAACGCCACCATGCCGACAACTCCCCAGTTCATGCACTAGTCAGAGAAGCCGGTAACTTGGAGCCAGGCCGATCACCCCATCGCGATGCCAAATCCTGGCAGTTATGCCTTGGTCCTCGACCCCACCATCGCCACCAAGGAGCGAGCCTGCCACTTCTCGCGGGTGCTGATAGATGGCGGCAGCAGCATCAACATTCTCTACCTCGACACGATGCATAAGTTGGGGCTGAAGATAAAAGAACTACAGGCGAGCCGAACGGTTTCCCATGGCATTGTGCCTAGGAAGTCTTTCTCCCCTGTCGGCAAGATCACACTCGACGTCCTCTTCGGCAGACCTGGCCATCTCCACCGCGAGCCAGTGCTGTTCGAGGTCGTAGACCTCGTGAGCCCCTACCACCCGTTGTTGGGCCGGCCGGCTCTTGTCAGATTCATGGCAGTCCCCCATTATGCTTACCTCAAGCTCAAGATGTCGGGCCAAAAGGGGATCATCACCATCAAGGGTGACTACAAGATGTCGCTCGAATGCATTTGAGACGGCAGCCGGCTGGCCGAGGCCCTAAAGATCGCCGAGGAGAAACGACAGCTCGACCGGCTCGTGGCCCTTGCTGCCAGCCAGCCGGTCATGCCGGCTCCACCCTCGCAATCCACTAGCGAGGCTTCCTTCCAGCCGTCTAAGGACACCAAGCAAATCCCGCTCGAGCCGGCCAACCCATCTCAGTGCGTCACATTGCCTCCCGCCTCAATAGCAAATAGGAAGGCGAGCTCTTCGACTTCCTCCGTGAGAATCGGGACATCTTTGCATGGTCCCCCAAGGACATGCCGGGTGTTCCGAGGAAGTTTGCCAAGCACAAACTCCCCGTTCGGCTAGACGTCAAGCCGATCAAGCAACCCCTGCGCCGCTTCTCCGAGGAGAAGCGGCGTACTATAGGCAAAAAGATCACCCGACTGCTCACAGCCGGGTTCATCATGGAAGTATTCCACCCGGACTGGCTGGCCAACCCAGTCCTGGTACTGAAGAAGTACTAGACCTGGCGCATGTGCATCGACTACACTAGCCTGAACGAGGCATGTCCCTAGGACCCGTTCGGCCTGCCGTAGATTGATCAAGTCATCGACTCCATGGCCGGCTGCGACTTGCTGTCCTTCCTACATGCCTACTCAGGCTACCACCAGATCAAGCTAGACTCGGAAGACCGGCTCAAGACCTCCTTCATCACGCCCTTCGGGGCCTACTGCTACATCACCTTGTCCTTCGGCCCGAGGAATGCTGGCGCCACCTTCCAACGATGCATGCAGAAGTGCCTCCTGTCTCAGATAGGGAGGAACGTCCACGTCTATGTCGACGACATCATCGTCAAAACCAAGAAGCACTTCAGCCTCCTCGACGACCTTCGGGAGACCTTTGCGAACCTACGCGAGTACAAGATCAAGCTCAACCCAGAGAAGTGTGTCTTCGGCGTCCCCGCCGAAAAACTCTTGGGTTTCTTCGTGCCCGCCCGCAACATTGAAGCTAACCCCGAGAAGATTAGCGCGATCGAGCGCATGTCGAAACCGACCCGGCTCCGCGACATCAAGAAGTTCACAGGCTGCCTGGCCTTGCTCAGCCGGTTCATCAGCCGGCTGGGAGAGAAGGCCCTGCCCCTGTATGGTCTCGTTCGCAAGACGACTCTGATCGAGTCGGGTCAAACCAAGAGGCCGGGTGCCTTCGATTGGCCTGACGAGGCGGACGAGGCCTTTCGACGTCGTTCTGGTGGTTGAGCGGATCGAGGAGGGCAAGTCCCTGCCGGTCCAGCGACCCTTCTACTACCTCAGCGAGGTCCTCTCCGCGTCTAAGAAGAACTACCCCCACTATCAAAAGATGTGCTACGGCATATACTTTGCTGCCAAGAAGGTCAAGCAATACTTCCAAGAGCATACCATTACCATGGTGAGCATGGCCCCGCTTGGCGAGATCATGAGCGGCCGGGACTCCACCGGCCGGATCGCCAAGTGGGTCATCGCGCTCGCCAATCATGAGATCCAGTACGAGCCAAGAACCACCATCAAGTCATAGGCGTTGGCGGATTTCCTCGTCGACTGGGCAGAGATGAAGTTCATCCCGCCTCCCCTAGACTCCACGCATAGGCGCATGCACTTTCAACGGCTCGAAAATGACTGCCCGTCCCGCCTCCCCTAACTGCCGGCATAGTCCTCTCCTCCCCGAAAGGTGATCATCTGAAATAAGCCCTATAGGTCCACTTCGCAGCCTCCAACAATGTGGCTAAGTACGAGGCCATCGTCCATGGCCTCCGGCTCGCCAAGGAGATCGGCATGAGGCGCATCCTCTACTTCGGCGACTCCGAACTCGTGGTGTAGGAAGTCTCTGGTGAATGGGATGCCAGGGACGCCAACATGGCCAGCTACCGCTTCCTCGCACAATAGCTCGCCGGCTCCTTCGAGGGTTGTGAGTTTGATCACGTCCCATGGGCGGACAATGAAAAAGCGGATGCGTTGGCAAACGGCTGCTCAAGCCGTCGGTCAAGCCTTCCCCAGAATCGAAGTCAATCTTCGTGCCGGCGGCTCTTGCCAGCCCATCGACGGTCCCGGCTGCCTCTTCGGCAACTTCACCACCGACTCTTGAATCGTCGGCCACCCAGCCGACTCCGATCAAACCGGCGGCACCCGAGGCGGCCAGCCCCGATGGCACGGCCGTCATGGTGATCACCAACCATCCGGCGATGGGGGCTGGCAAGCCAAACCCAGGGGCTGGCCAACCAGCCTCGGGGGCTCCTGAGCCGGTCCCGGGAGCTGGCGAACCGGTCCCGGGGACTGATCAACCAGTCCCGAAGGCTCCCGAGCCGGCCGCCGTCACGACCCCTTCATGGGCCCAACCCATCTTAACGTTCCTTCGATGGGGCGAGCTGCCTCCAGGCGAGGCTCTGGCTAGGCAAATCCAGCGCCGGGCCACGGCCTACGGCATCATGAACAACGAGCTCGTCCACCGCAGCACCACCAATGTCTTCCAGCGTTGCGTTGAGCTAGAAAAGGGTTTGGAGATCCTTCTCGACATTCATCAGGGCGAGTGCGAGCATCATGCCACCTCCCGGACCCTAGTGGCCAAGGCTTTCCGCCACGACTAGTTTTGGCTGACGGCTCTCGACGTGACTAAGAAATTGGTCAACGAGTGTGAGGGCTGCCAACGCTTCAGCACGCACATCCACTTACCGGCAACGGCCCTCCAAACCATTCCACTCTTGTGGCCTTTCGCCGTTTGGGGGTTGGACATGGTGGAACCATTCAAGAGCGAATGAGGCGGCATGACGCACTTACTGGTGGCCATCGACGAATTCACCAAGTGGATCGAGGTGCGACCAATCAAGAAGCTGGACGGCCCCACAACCGTCCGGTTCATCGACGACATCACAGTACGATACGACATTCCCCACAGCATCATCACCGACAACGGCACCAACTTCGCCAAGGGCGCACTCACGCATTTCTGCTCCAAGCAAGGAATCGGGCTCGACTTGGCCTCCATCGCGCATCCGTAGTCCAACGGCTAGGTCCAGAGGGAAAACGGCCTCATCGTATCCGGCATCAAGCCCCGGCTCGTGACACCGCTGGTAAGGTCAACCGGCTGCTAGATCGACGAGCTGTCGGCCGTCCTTTGGAGTCTTAGGACCACCCCGAACCGGTCAACCGGCTACACACCCTTCTTCCTCGTGTATGGGTCTGAGGCGATCATCCCCACCGACATCCAGTTCGATTCGCCTTGGGTCACCCTGTACACGGAGAAGGACGCAAAGGAGGGAAGAGAAGACGGCGTCGATCTACTCGAGGAAGCTCGTGAACTGGCCTTGTGCCTGATAGCGATCTACCAACAGAAACTTCGGCACTACCACAACAAGCGGATCCGGCCACTCCCGCTCCGCGAGGGGGACCTGGTCCTTAGACGGATCCAGCGAACCGCCGGACAGCACAAGCTGTCCTCCCCATGGGACGGCCCGTTCATCATCAGCAAGGCACTATGCAACAATGCGTACTACCTGACAGACGCCCGGAAGCCGCAGAAGCGCAAAAGAGATGCTTCTGGTGAAGAAATGAAGCGCCCATGGAACGCAGCGCTCTTTCGCCCGTTTTACTGCTCAGGAAAATCAATGTATGTATGTATCCCCGTCCTTTTGGGCTTCTGAATGCAATGGGCTCCCCAAGCCGGCTCTTGGGGCTTGCCCCATTTAGTTTCTTTCAAAAGTGTTCCTAACTCACCGGCTCCCCGGCCTGGCTCCTGGGCCCGGGGGCTAGCCGACTGGGCCTAGAAGCGCCTCTCTGAAAAACAACTAAGTTGCGTGAGCCGGCCAAACTTCCCCACCCTTACCAACTACAGAACCGGCCCCTGGCTGTCCGGCTGATGGGGCCCTGGGGCGGCATGGTTTGGCTCACATGAAAAGTCGAAACAAAGGGAGACCCCTTCGGGGCCCAGCCGGACCCTCGCCGCGTCTCAACAACTCTACTTATCCCCAAAACCCCTCGTGATTCCTAACTTTTGAACCAGCTCCCCTAAGGTGGACGCCCCGACCTAGCTACAGACCGGCTCCTGACTGTCGGGCTTTCGGGGAAAAAACCGAAGGGGAAAAGGAGTAGAAATGGAAAGAGTCGTGGCGGGCGAAAAGGGATAAGGACGAGGTGGCATGTGTCACATGGCAAACACAACAGAATATTCATGGCATAAACATTAAGGCAAGAGTGGCCCATGGCCAGCATTCGGTTCATTACACAAACACCCCTCATAGGTGGATTCAAGTTTTTACATGCAGGAAAAAAAGAAGATAAAAAAGATGCCTGGGCGCTTAGGCCACCGGCACGTCGCCAGCCAGCGTGCCCCCAGCCGGCGTGTAGCGAGGTGGCTCGGTCCTCGCCTCGGAGGTGGTCGCAGTCTTTGGGTCGGCCTCCTTGGCCTTCGTGGCGGGTCCTCAGTCTCGGCCGTATCGCCGCTCGAGACGGTGCTCTCGTCGGCGACTTCATCATTCGCCGGCCCTTGAGGGATACCGAAGGAGTCCTCGGGCAACGGCTCGCCATCCTAGACAAGGGCTCGCCATCCTCGGGCCTCCCACTCTGTGGCCGGCACGTCCCGCATGGTCGCCAACCGGCCCAGGTAACGCCAAGATACCAAGACATCACGAAGCGGAGCGCCATCTGCGCCCCGGCTCGGGTGGCCGATGCCTTCTAGGCCTCGAGGTGGAGGATAGCGTGCTCCAGCCACTGAGCCATGCGGTGCGTCGGAGCTCCCCCACGGCCCGGCCACAGCACGGCGATGACGTCCTTACTGGCGGTCTTGAGCCGCTCCACGCTCCGCTCGAGATGGGTCATCCGCTTCCCGACGGCGATCCCAATATCGTCCATGTCCCACGCGGCGTGCTCCTTGATGGGGCGACCACACTCCCGAAGGTATTCCCGGTGCTCCTCAACGGCGCACGTAGCATGGCGATGAGTTTCCGGGAAACGCCCTGGAAGGAAGGAGAAGAGAAGGAAAGAAAAAGCAAGATGAAACACGAGAAATGGCAAAGGGAAGAGCAATCGGCTGGGGAAAGAGAGAGATTGGCACCTACCTTCGATCGCGTCGTCCAGCCCAATGGCAAAGTGGAGCGCCGCCTCATGCTCCGACTTCCAAGCAGCCTCCAAGGTGGCGAGGGAACCCTCGACCTCCTCGAGCATCTTCTCAAGGAGGGTCACCTCGCCTTGAAGGGCGGCGGTCCTTAGGGCGGCATCAGCCACCTCCTTGATGGCCGCCTCCCGGGCTGCCACCTCCTTTGCTGCCTTGGCCTTGAGCCGGTACCGGGCCACCTCCCCATTGACCAACAGCGCAGCCAGCCGGTCCATCTCCTATGTGGCCGCCTGGACATCCCGCGTCAGCCGGTCCCATTCGGCGACAAGCCCGGTCTACTCCCAACGGAGGGTGGACAGCTCGCCTGTAAGATGCAACCAAAGTCAGCCGATTCCTGGGGGCTATATGCCGCTCCTACAAAGGGCAACCTACCTTGCACGCACGCCAGCTCCTCCTCAAGGCGGTAGAAGTCATGTTTGCCGTGGTCGTGGATGGCGACCGCTTCGGCAAACAGCTTCTGCCATAGAGAAAGGGGGGCAAAGGTAAGGACACGCTCAAAGGAGATCCGGCCCGGCTGCCCGTCAGCCGATCAGCCCACTCGCATCTCAGGGGCTACACCTTGTGGGTGTGCTTGCGCGCCCCCTATCGGGACCCCGATCCTAAGTCATATGAATCCAGACTGTAACACATCACATCACTTTGCGGCCTCACGCACGGTAAGCTCCACGGCTGCAGCCCTACCTTAGCCGGGACCGTTTGCGTCTTTTGACTCACGTATGTGAACATCTCGCTGGCAATCAACCGACAGAGAACCCGGGCCGACATGACTAGTCATAGGACCCAAGTGGCACATCCGTACGGAAACATCCATATGTAACCCAGCAATGTAGGTGTCGGCCTCAAGCGTGTATAGACGAGTCATAGCAAGCTACAAGGACTCCATTACGTCCTGAGACATAAATGCCATCACTGCACATAAACGAGTCGTAGTAGGCTACAGGGACTCCGTTACACTGCAAGACATTTCCCCGAAGGGACACACACAATAGTTTAGAAGGATACATCGCGGTCAATCAATGTGTCCGGAGCAGTAGCAAGCTACGATGGCTCAATGGAAGCACAAAGAGACAGTTTCCCGTAAAGAGTACTACTAAAGGCACACAACTAGGTGTCGGATCCCATACATACCATTGCACATCACACGTACACACGACATGCCCGATATGCGTAGATACAACCATGGCATCACAACGTAACCATACGACAACTTTTATTTAAGGGGCTCAGGCGAGCCTTGCATAACATGTTCTTACAGATAGGGGTCACATGACCCGACACTCAAGTCATACAAACAAGTTCATAAAAACCAAGCGGAAGCATAAGCTGCCTGAGTATAGACAGATGAAAGCATAAAAAGGCACATGGACTAACTATCTACAGCCCGCCACAGGGCATAGGGTCGTAGCTAGGACATCAGCTATTCGGCATCGTCGACATCTAGAAAGAACCCACCTGATGGGTCCTGGGTCTCATCTGCAACATTTATTCAGCAAACATGAGTACAAACATACTCAGCAAGTCTTTAATGCAAACCTAGACTATCCATGCTCATGTATCAATGCCAGCTTATGTTTATGCAGCAATGCCAGCTTTAACTCATGGCTAACCTACACTACACAATTTTAACTCTTTGTTTAAATTTTAGATATTGCACACGAGTCCACTAACTCCATGAAAATACACCACATGGATTCACTTCCCTCTCCTGGGAGAATGCCATCCACGGTACTCACACTTGTCTTGATATTTTTATGAGTATCCATTTGATTATCTATGAACAACATAAGTTATCCAAGTAGTCCATATCCAAGGACTTGGCTAGTTGAATAGTTTCCTACCCTACAGGGGTGTACTTCTTCACACACGCTCTCGCCACTTATCGTTGTCTGCTCATAAAACCATGCACCTCGGCAAACTTCAAGCGGAAGCCCAGTGAGGGAGTCGCCCATGACTGTTAATCACATAAGACCTCTAGTGCAGGCTATCGCCTATTTGGGACTGAACCCGCACGGAAGTCCGACCAAAGTTTCCGCTATGGCCGCAAACGATGTGCGCAGGGTTCCCAAGCCCACCATTCGGGTGACCCTTGGTACACCGTGCCACTGCCTACCGCGTCGTAACGCACGACCTCTGGCATACTATAAACACCAGAAACTACTTGTCACTCCTGGATCAAGGACTAAACGATTGATAAGTCGAGAGGGTCAATTAAGTATCCCAACATGTGGTAGTAACTAGTCTTGGATCACAAACACGGAACTCAGTTCCTATGAACGGTCCCAATGAGACAACCCGCTATGTACTCCAATATAGCCTCTCATCGCTACCTTAACCAAATTGGGTTCATCATAAGCTTATCAAATTGGAACATCTTGGTTTCACTCCAATTCATCAACCAGATGAAACAGACCTGACACAAATCTAAGCATAGCAAGCATAGCAGGCATGGTAAGATAACCACATCATGGCACAAGCATCTACCAGTTATGCTAGGTTGCAAGGTTTAGCTATTTATTGTGACAATGTCAGGTCATGCAAAGGAATAGGGTCATCTACCATGTATGACAGACAAGTGAACGTTTGTCCTAATGCAATAAACAAGAGCAGGAGCGAGAGAGTGGGATGTTATCGGAATGATCAAGGGGGGTTGCTTGCCTTGTTGGGTAGCGGGAAGGTTCTCTCCTTCGGTGGAATACTCGGGGGTATCCTCAGAAGTAGGGCCTACCGCAATGCAGATAAATAGCAATCAATACACGCAAGTGCAACAATATAATGCATGATCATGATATGGCAGCATGTACGGATGAGCTAATGCAGCTATTGTCCAAGTTAATTTGAAGTGAGTTTGAACATAGGTTCAAAATCGTTCTTCATTTCAAATTCCATATTTTAACCTATTAGCAAACGTCAATGTTCTTCTACATAGGTTTCTCTAACATGCATGATAATAGCACCAGTAGGTTCATTGGATTTTTCTGATAAATTTTCATATATAAATTATTTTCATCTGAGTTACAGATTAATTTATATGAATTTTTGAAGTTTTAATCATTTTTTGGAATTATTTAAAAACTAGAAATTCCTTTTATTGCATCAGCCTGATGTCATCATGGCATCAGCAGGTCAGCTGACTAGGCCAGGTCAAACCTGACGTCCGGGGCTCACACGTCAGTGACACAGGCTTAATCTCCACGCTGACCAAGGTTTGACCCGCATTTGGAGCCCACTGGTCGGTGACTGGTGGGCTAATTAACACGGGGATTAGCGCCTGATGGTCGGCCCCGTCGGTGCCCACCGGAGAGGGGCCAGCGGCGACCAAAAACATGGCGGCGACTCGCCGGAGTTGCGCATCCGGTGGCAAAGGGGGCCAGAAGGGCATGCGGAGGGCACCAGAAGGTGGCCTGCACACGCACGCATCTAGCAGAGCAGCAAAGGGGGCTCGGGGTTGCCAGAGACGACAGCCACGTCGAGCTTGGCGGCGGTGGCTCAGGAAGGACCGGCTATTGCGCTAGAGGGCACGGGGAAGCAGGGGGAGAGGAGGAGGAGCACCAGCGGCTCACCGCGGTTCTAGCAGAGGCAACAGCGAGGTCGGGGAGGTCCGGACGGGGCTAATCATCGAAGCGGAGCTCCGGTGGCCAGCGGGGAAGAAACGGCGGTGGTGCATCATGAAGGGCTCCCGACATCTTCTAGCATCACGGGGAGAACGAGAGTATTGCTGCAGGACTGCTGGTGGGCTCAAAAGGGCGCGGGGGCGGCTAGAACTATGGCGATGCGGCGGCGACGAGCTCGGCCATGGAGGAGCAAAGGAGGAAAGGGAGGGAGAGAGAGAGTGCGCGAGGGAGAGAGGGAGAGGAGAAGGAGGCCATGGCAAGGATGCCTCGTAGTGGCGCTCTCCCAGTCCTCCAGTCGGCAGCCAGGCAGGGAGGAGGTGGCCGGCGTGTGCTCGCGCACGGTGAACGCACGCCCCTGTCCTCCTGGCGAGAGGACAGGGATGACTGGCCAAGGGCCAGATGGGCCGGTTCCCCCCCTGGGCCTCTGCTTTCTTTTTTTTCTCTTCTGGTTTTCTATTTCTGACATTTGTTTTATTTTCTTTTAGGTACAATTGCTTTGATAAAATATCCCAATTATTTTATAATATCAAGTTTGAATATTTCAAACTCCAATAAAAAGTTTCAGGATATTTTGAAATATAAAATAATGATAATGCTTTATTTGGTGTTTTTAGAGGCTTTATCATTTATTTTTAAATTGCTACAGTTGTCCAAATATTTAAAATGGCCCCTGTTATAATGATGTCCATATTTATCAGACATAGGGAACATTTTGTAAGGGCATTTTGGATTTGTTGAGTTTTCACAACTTTGAATTAATTTGATTCAAATATGAGCTTGGGGTTTCTTTTAGTCCCCATTTCATGTTGATGCAAAATTGCAACATGATGCACACATATGTTATCCTATGACATCTACCTAGGGATGTGATAACTCAGCCCCACTCAAAAGAATCTCGTCCCGAGATTTTGAAGTCGTTGGGAAGAGCGTGGGGTACTCTAGTCGAAGACGATCTTCTCTTTCCCATGTGGCCTCCTTTTTAGAATGGTGTGACCACTGAACCTTGAGAAACTTGATGTTCCGAGACCGAGTGGTATACTCAGCTTGATCAAGAATACGAACAGGGTATTCTCGATATGTAAGGTTATCTTGGAGATCAAGCGCTTCGTGGTCTACTTCTTGGAGAGGGTCCAAGAAGCAATGCCTGAGTTGCGAGACGTGGAAGACATCATGAACTTTGGAAAGATGTGGCAGAAGTTCCAATTGGTAGGCAACCTCCCCTTGTTTAGCAAGAATGCAAAAAGGTCCAATGTAACGAGGAGCCAACTTGCCCTTGATACCGAATCAATGGGTACCCTTCAGAGGCGTAAGCCGAAGGTAAGCCTTCTCGTCAACTTCATATGTCACAGCCTTATGATGGTGATCATATTGGCTCTTTTGAGGAGATTGGGCTATTTTCAACTTTTCACCAATAATCCGAACTTGCTCCTCTGCATCCTGGATCATATCCGGGCCAAAGAGTTGCCTCTCTCCGGTTTCTGACCATTTAAGAGGTGTTCGACACCTTCGTCCATAGATAACTTAAAAAGGGGCTTTGCCCAAGCTTGATTGATAACTATTGTTATAAACAAATTTGGCAAATGGAAGACATTTCTTCCAATTCATACCGAAGGATATAACACAAGCTCGGAGCATGTCTTCGAGAATTTGATTGACCCGCTCAACTTGACCACTTGATTGCAGGTGGAAAGCAATGCTAAAGGATAGATGAGTCCCCATAGCGGCTTGGAAACTTTCCCAGAATTGGGAAGTAAAGATACTTTCGCGGTCTGAGTTAATCTCCAAAGGAACACCATGAAGAGAAACTATTCGAGAAACATATAACTCCGCTAGCTCCAAGAATTGGGGCGTGTTGATCACGGCAAGGGGCCGGGAGTCACCTGTCCCTGGGCCCCCACGCGGTGCCGCAGCCGCCTCCTCTCCTGGCCACTCCGGCGCATCAGTCGCGCCGGAAGGCACCTCCACCTCCATGGCCACCGTCTCCGGCGGCACCTCCACCGCCGCCTCCGGGACCGCCGGAACCTCCGGCATCTCGACCCGGGCCGGCTCGGCCGCAGGCGGGGTCACCTCCGATACCTCAGGCCAGGTCGCCTCGGGAGCCGACTTCGTCGTCACCTCCTCTCCTGGGCCGTTTCTTGCACAGGCGGAGGCACTCGCGAGTCCATGCCCGCACCCCGTGGCTCGTTTGACGAAGGCCTCGACATGCGGGTGGACTCTGCTGCCGAGTGTGATGCCCATGGGGGGTCTGGCGACCCCCTCTGCCTCCGGCCGCTCTAGGTCCTGAAGTGCGTGGCCCCTCCTCGCATGCCGGACTTGGAGGATCACAACTCCGCGAGCCTCCTCTTTTCCTCCCGCTGGGTGGCCGCGTGCTCGCAGGCCAGCCGGCTGGCGGCATCCATCGTCTCCGCCGCTAGCTTCTCATCTTGGAGCTTGATGGGGTCACTGCAGCATCCAAGAACTGGTCGTTAACCGGCTCTCATGGCGAAAGCAAAAACTCGCACAAAGACGAAGAATGTACGCGACAACAAGGGGCAGGGCCCGCTTGGCGCGTGGCGGCGGCTTCCACGCGGCCACTTTCACCCGCTTCGGGCCGGGTGGCGAGGCCGCTGGCCCCCCGTGAGCCGGCCTCTTCCCCCGGCCGGCCGCTTTGGCCGCCCGGCTTCAAGCCGGTCGCTCCTTGCTCCTCCGGTCCTGGCGCGCTGTGGGAGGAGGTTCGTCTAGAATCATCAAATTGTCATCATCGTCGTCATCGTCTGTCTAGTCCCGGATATAGGGGGCAAGAGGGAACTCACCCGCTCCGCTGGGTTCCCCGGCTACGCCGGACCCTCCAGCCCCGCCAGGAGCGCCGCCTCGCGGATCCATCGGCTAATCGCCCCCCTGAGGAGTCCACTCCTTCCTCTGGGGGGCCTCCCGTCTGGAAGCCTCGAGAGTTGGAGTCCTCGTGCTCCGCGTCGAAGATCTGTAGGTGCGGACCGTCTGGCATGCTCTGTCGCACCAGCAGCCGCGGTCAGCACTTCAACATAAGTTCTCCAGCCGGCTACCGGCTGGGGAATACCAAACGAGAAAGAACCGCCTCGACGAAAAAACTCACCAGGGGTCATTCCGTCCGGACATGTCGCAGATCTGGTGTGGCCTCATCTGGAGGGGCGACACCCGGCGAGAGACAAATGCCGCCACCAGGTCGGCGGTAACCAGCCCCTCAGCGCTCTTCCGCTGTGTGAGCCAGGCGAGCTTGTCCAAGGCCACGCCACGCGGGGCAGGTCCCTGCCAGTTCTGTTGAGAGGACTGCCTGTCCTCGAACGGCGGCAGCCGGATTTAATCCGTCCTCGGGTCGACGTTCTTCACGTAGAAGAACATTCAGTGCCACCCCTTGCGGAGTCGATCAGCACACCACCGTGCCCCCGCACTCGTCTCTCTTCAAAGACTTGAGATAGAAGAGGCCTTGAAGACCTCGATGAAGGGTAGGATGCCGAGGTACCCCTCAGACAACGTTACGAAGGCGGAGAGGTACAAGATCGAATTCAGCCCGAGGTTGTGCGGCTGGAGGTCAAAAGTGTCAAAAAGAAGAGGGAAAAAGAGACTCACAAGGAGCCCGAAGCCCCGGGACAAGTGCCAGAGGAACACGACCAGTTCCCCTGGCTGCGGCGTCGGCGCTATCTCATCGCCCGGCGCGCTAGCGGCCACCCGCTCCACCGACGGCAACATGCGCGCATGTCACAGCTCGTTGATGTCCGCCTCAACCACGAAGGAACTAGCCCAATTGCCTTCGCGTCCATCAGCCATCGTGGTGGCGGTGCGGTGTGTGTGCGCGGGCGTGGGCAGGGGCTCGGGTGAGACGGCGTGCGAGGGAAGGAGAGAAGCGACGGCAAAGAAGGGCAGCAAGGAGGCAAGTGGGGCATGGGTACCTCCGCCTCTTGCCCTTCCTCCCCTTTTATAGGGGAGGCCATGACCAGGGGACAGGGGATCATCTACGCCGACTCCTCCCGGAAATTCCGCGTGCGTGGGTGGCCCCGGGCCATAACGACCGCTTAGGGGCGTAGAGGATCTTGTCCTGCGCCCCAAGGCCTACGAGGGCTATGCCTGGGTCCTATCGGGCTCGGCCTGGGCGACGTCCCATCTCCTCACGTGCGCGGGACCCACGACATCATTACTCACCGAATGGCGTGCCGTGTGCCAGCACAGGTCCCGGGGCAGCGTGCCGGAACCCGAGGCGTCGGATCCAACGGCCGACCCGGCTGTCCCTTCGCCTTCGAGCCGGGGGCAGCTGGTGCTGAGGGGAAGTCGTCGGCTCCACACTGTATGCTAGACGCAGGCCCGTGCCGGCTTTGGGGACTACTAACGGGGTTTATACCCCTAGGTAGGCCAAAGCAATGGGTCTTCCCCCTTTCACTTCGAAGAAAAACTACATGGCCGGCTGGCCGTGGCCGGCTGGAGGACATCCAGCACAAGCCAGTGCCGGCTGGCGCCCTTGCCGGCTGGTCAAGGAGTCGGTTGGGCCCTGGGCCGCCTGGGCGCGGACGGCTGCCCATGGGCCGGGTCTTCCGTTGACATTGGGACGGACATGCCCCGTCCCGTCCCTCTGCGCGCAGGCACGACGACCTGACGTGACCGGCACGACGGGCAGCCCTATGGCTATAGTGGCCGCTTACGCACTGCAGTGCGTGGCTACAGTCCAACCAGCCTAGCCGCTGACCTCGGTGAGCGCGACCGGGCGGGGGAACAGTGCTGACACGCCCTCGCCACTCGATTACCTGCCTCGGCATGGCTATTGTGCCGACGGCCGTACCGGAGACTTCGGCCGGCTGGCGCTAGACCACGACCCCTGGGCGGCCCATGCCACGACAGGTGGGCGAGGACCAATCACAGAGCCAGCTGGAGGGCCCCAACGGAAGATGGGACCGCTTAGCCGGCGGGCCCCTCCCACGACAAGACGGCGCGAGTGGCGGGACCTTCTGTCCAGCCGGAGAGACTGCCAGCCGGGTCCCCCCACCATTGTACTTATGAGATATTGTAAGAGCCGAGGCATTGGCCTATAAAGCCCCCCAAGCGCCCCATGCAACGGGGACGGATAAATGGTCCCTCACACACTCCCACGGAACTCTCAATCCCTTCTCTTGTAGCAGAAGAAGACAAGCTGGCTGCTCCTTCTTCCTCCTCTAGACATGGCTCCAGGAGAATCCTTGTACACATACCTATCCATCCAACTAGACCAAGCAGGACTAGGGGTGTTACCTCCCACGGAGGGCCCTGAACCTGGGTACATCGTGTGTCACCACCGCTTGTGCCCAATCTTGCACCCGGAGCCCGTCGGCGTCCTTCGGCCCCAACCACTTACGATAAGTCACCCCATGGCATATGTCGTGTGAAAATGAAGACAAGAAGGATCCACCCAATTTGAGGACTTGCAGTGCAAACCTCATTTAAGGGGGTTTTGAAAACCTAATTTGAATAAATCATTTTTGGTTAAAACAAAATTTGATAAAAATAGTTTTGGGCACTATTCACATGGCATGATCATTGGGCAAGAGGTTTGGGACAAGGAAGATGAATATGAGGAGGAATAGAATCTAGGAGTGCCACAACCACAATCAACAAGCAACAAGCAATAATTCAAACAAGCACAAGCACTGATAAAAAGGTTTAATTGGTTCCAAATTTTATAAATCCAAACATGACAGGGTGATACAAACACAGGGTGTGACAATCACCCATTAAGGTGCACCAAGACGCAGGAGTACATAAGCGGTGGGGCACTCCGTAGACATAAGGTCAAATATTGAAGACCCCTAGTACAACCACTCTTGTAAAACTTCATTTTGTTCACATACCTGTAAGCAGTTGCTTCGACACTCCGAGTAATAAGAGTTTTTGAGGAAAAATATAGCATCATTATACATGTTTTTCTTGTTGTCCTTTTTGGCGCATATTTTCCTTTTCTCCCTCTTCTCGTGAAATAGTTCGGTATGTTATGACGCAATAGGGTAATAGACCGAGGGCTTGAGCTTACAAACAAATCGCCTTACGTGCATCTTATTATGTGTTTCGCGTCTTGGAATTCACTTTATATGCATCGGTTCTAAACTATGTGTTGGGTCAATAGTTGGGTTGCCCAGTTCCTATGCTTGCCCCTTTAAATTCCACTCGTTCGGCTAAAAGGGCAAAGGGAGAACCCCTGCGATTGTGTTTCCGGATAGTCTGGTCAAGCACCTCAGGGGAGAAAGTTGTAAACTAACTGTCATAGTATGCAAGAGCCGGTCTATGAATTCGAGCTTAAAGTGTTATACTTAAATCCTCGTCAAAGGATATTCCGCGTTATGCGAGGGGTTTGATCTAAATGCAAACCATGTGATGCTGGCCTTAGTCCCGGTTCCTCTGAACATAACAACACTCCAGGGGCTAGTTATCTGCCCCTCACAGTCCTTTTCATGCCCCTACGGCTAAGTGAAAGAAATAAAGCACTATGGTTCGATAATTTGGCTAAGGGATACATTGCATTGGCAGAGACACCCCATGTAGTATCTACATGGGGGCTGAAGCTGACGACTCGCATCTTCCATTTTAGAACAGCCACACAGGAGTTATAAAGGAATGCAAAACATATAAAGCATGATAAATTATAACATTAAAGCTTTCAAAATGTCTTCAGACACATTACAACCTTTTCATGCATGTTATCATTCGAACATTGTGATGCTATCACCCGAGAACCTTCGACTACTCCGATGAAGTACATGCATGTTAGAGCCTCGACGCCTATGTTCCTTCCTAGGAGGTGGCGGGGCGGTAGCTATTTTCATTGGATCCAGCCTAGGACAATGCACCTTGTCCTTTGCAAGGACCATCCGAGCTCCCTCGATGCAGGAGGAGTGATTTATAGCGTTGAGGCGGGGCACAACATCGATCAGCCTCTGCATCAGGCTGAAGTAGTTGTAGGGCAATGTCTCATTGGGCCATCCTGTGCATCTCCATTATCTACTTCAGCTGCTGGACGAGAAGAGGAGAGCACTCGGGGGCTTCAAACTATGCCCCGAATAGGCGCGCTTCATCTCCTTCTTCCCGCGAAGCATAGAGGTGCTTCGCGTTCGCCACTCTTTTGAAGGTCGAAGCAGGCGCCTGAGGAATGCCACACATAGTGAGCAGCTTGAACTTGTTATCCCCGAAGACACACTGCAAAAAGTACGGCTTACCATTCATTATGTCTTTTGCTTGGCGGACCTGCTCCTCAAAGAACCGCCTATTTGTGGCTGGCATCCTAGAGCTCCTACTGCATCTCTTGCACCCGCGCGTTGTGTTTGTCGCGGGTGCCTCTCAAAGCTGAAAGCGCGGTGGTCGCTCGTCCTGCCACTGCCCTCTCAACTGCCACGTCATCCTTGGCCTGCTACAGTTCGGCCTTGAGCTTTTCCACCTCCTTCCTCGAGGCTGTTGACAGTATTCAGACAAAGGTGTCTGGATGTTGATTCAGACTTACCTTGCGCCTCGTCGAATATTTAGTTGAGGGCATCAAGCTTACCATCGGAGCTTTTGAGCTTCTAATTCAGCTCGTCCATCTTGGCACCATTCACAGCCATCGCCGATGATGAAGCCTGTAATACACAAATACTTGTCAGGTTACATGGGTTCAATACTTCTGAACTGTCATCAGTCCGATCACATGTTCGGTCCTCTTAGGTTTTATTCGAATGTTCCCAAGACACATTTTTGTATGAAGTTCAGAAATGGATCCATGATTAACCTCACCTAGGGCTTGGGGGCTGCCATGTATATAATCATAAAAATAAATAATTTTTTTTGCAAACAAGAGTGTCGCGTGGCTTACATGAAAACCCGTCAGGAGACCCTTGAAGGACACCTTCAGTCCGTTGTTGACAGACTCAATGCTCTGTAATCCCGCACCCATAAGGGTGCAGTGTTCCTTGACGATGGAGGCACTCGACAAAGCGTCCTCCATGACCGGCCACCCATTGGTTGGTGGCGCCGGTGGTAATTGGATAACCTGATCACCAACCGAGGTTTGAATCGTTGCCTCCGGAGGGGCGGTGCGCTCCGGAGATGCCCTTAGAGGGGAGTGAGCGGCCGCTCGTCTAGCCTCCTCAGTATCCGGGCGGGGAACCTCCCCCTGGTCTTCGGCGACCGAGGCATTAGCCTTGCCCATGATGTCGTCCCCCCCCCCCGCCGCCAGTGCCCAGCCCCGTGGGAGTATGCTGGGACGACACCTCCATGGAGTCCTTCGCGACGTCCGTAGGGGTGGGATGTGACGCATTCCTACTCTCCGCTAGTTCGGCAGGAGGGGTCTCCCCATCCGACACTTGGTCGGTGGGGAGTACGCGCGGGGGGCTGCAAAGCTAATAAATGCCCGCACGTTATTAAACTATAAACTCATCCATGAGAAATAAGGGAGTCCTTGGATTCTCACCTTCGAGTAGGGGGTTTGAGCCTTAACCTCCTAAGTGGATCCCTCTCGAAGTCACCAGACTCGGTATCCGAGTCTGAACTATCATTGGATAGGATTACCCGTGACCAACGCACCCTCGTCGGGGCAGGGGAGGGTACCACCTCCACGACATCTGATGACGCCGCTCTCTTTCTTGCCAGGGGGGAATCGCCCTCCCCTCGTCTTCGTCCTCATCCTCATGCCCCTCTTGATTATTGGAGGCATGGGTTTCTTCGGACGCAGCCTCGGGCTGGTCCCTAATATGCAGGCCTTTCAGCCTGGTTTCTTCTTCTTCTCTTTCTTTGCAAGCGCCTCGTAAGGCGCCTCCACGAGCTTCTGCGCTAATAGCCCGGACCTAGGGTCTTCGAGCTGAGGCGCCAGGCAGTCGATGCCCATGGCTTTGCTCAGCCATTTCTTCGAAGTGATCAAAAAAGATGTTATAGATCTTCTATATGAAGGACAGAGCTGATCAAGCAAAATTATACCGTACCTTAGAAGCGGGCTTGGCAGCATGCAGACCCCGACCTTCCTCTTCGGATGGCCAATCCTCTTTCGACTCGAAAAGCACCTTCCACATCTTCTCACCTGTAGTTCGTAAGAGGTGCATAATTGTGGGCGCATCATTGAACTGACGAGCCCACAGGGGAGTATCCCAGCGCTGGCAGAGGAGGATGCGCTGTCGAAGCTTCACCTGGACCACGTTGGTCAGCGCACTGTCGTTGTCGATCATAGAGCAGATGTGCTTCTGCAGGTCTCTCACTTCCTTGTTTGGTCTGCAGGTGAGGCCCTTACGGATCCATTAAGTCAATCTGGTGGGGGACCAGATCTGAACTCGGCGGGGGAAACCTGGCCTTCCTCTTGTGGCCTAGTGATGTAAAACCACTCCTTCTGTCATACCTTGATGGTGTCGATGAAGGTGCCGGATGGCCATACAACGCGTGTGAGCTTGCCGATGACAGCTCTGATGTAGTCTGCGTGTTTGCTGCTGATGCACTTTGGCTTGACGTTGAACACTTTTAGGCAGATACCAAAGTGTGGCTTGACCCGCAGGAACACCTCATAGACGAGCATGAAAGCCGATATATGCATGAAGGAGTCGAGGCCATAAAAGAACATAAGCCCCCTAATGAAGGGGTGGTGCTGGTAGCTCGGTCCCTGGATGAAGTGGGGGATTAACACCACCCTTTCACCTGGCTTGGGAGTGGGGATCACTTGGCCCACCTCTAGCACGCGGTGAGGGATGTTTGCGGGGAGGTAGCCAACCTTCTTGAGGTCTTGAATGTCCTGGTCAATGATTGTGGAGGCATCCCACTTGCCATTGGATCCCACCATGGATGAGCTTGTAGGGGGAAGAGTTGAAAACCTAGATCTGTGCTTCAGAGACTCAAAGGAATGAGGAAGCACAGGAGGCGAATGAGAGGTGTGGTTAGGCAATGGGGTTTTCTTTCCATTTTATGAGGCTTATCGCTATTTGGCCTCCCTCTGTCGCGTCGGGAATCCCTCCGTTTCCCTATACATGCGTGCCATTGCACGCGCATGATTAAACGTATCTTGTATAAAATGGGGCACGATCTATGCATTGATAGATCGTGTTGATTGAAACGTCCTCGAGCCGCGAATCGAGTTTTTGCAACTAGCCTTGTGGTCATGGTGGGCCCTAACCTTTCGTCAGAAAGGTCATCAGGGGATGTAATTTTACCCCTTGACATTTCGCCTTCAAGGCCGACCTATTCATGGTGTCTAGACATGCGACTATTTGGAAAACTACAAGTCATTGGATGCCAAACTAAATTCAGCGGGAAGAACTCACCTTGCAAGCCGAAGACTCTAATTTCACAAAGCGACTGAAGCTAAGACCCTCGGCGTTGGAGGCAAGTTCACGGGCTACTAAGGGAGTCCCGGATTAAGGGGTCCTTGGGAGGCCGACCTGTTTCTTATGGGCCGGACTATATGGGCCACTACCGAACATTGATCGATCGAAGGCACTTTCTCTAGGAAGGAAGTTTCGGGAAAGGTGGCTCGTCTTACACGTTTGATGTAACAAATAGGCCTGTTTATCTCTTCGGCATGTAACCTACCATGTGTAAACCTTAGGTACCCTCGGCGTCTATATAAGCCGGAGGGTTTTAGGTTCTAGAGATAGAACAACTCATGTAGGGTTTAGCTCTTTGATCTCAAGGTGGATCGACTCTATAACCTATACATCATCAATACCATCAAGAAGTACGTAGGGTATTACCTCCATAGGAGGGCTCGAACCTGGGTAAAATCTTGCCTCCTTCGTCTCATGTTACCATCGATTCTTGTATCACAGCTCGGGACCCCCTACCGGATATCCGCCGGTTTTGACACCGACAGTGGTGTAGTGAGCGGTGCAGCAATGAAATAAGCCTTCTATTGAGCAACTAAGGACAATCCTAGTTCGCAAAATTCCTAACATTATGTTTCAACTCTATTTTCTCTAGGAACATATTTAAAAACATAGAGGAGCTATAGCACGAGCTAGCGATCTACAACATAACTTTGCAAAGGCAACTTTAGACTATGTTCATGACAAATGAGATCAATTAATCATATTACTTAAGAACTCCCACTCTAATTGACATCCCTCTGGTCATTCGAGTGATACATGATCCAAATTCACTAACTCAAGTCCGATCATCCCGTGAGTTGAGGTGGTTTCAATGGTGAACATCATCATGTTGATAATATCTAATATATGACTCATGTCGGGGTTTTGTCACGGCAGATGTCCGGGTGAACAGACTTGGATTTGAGGCCATCGCTAAGGTGATGGACTCAAAGGGGTTGATTGGGGCGAAGGACACGAGTTTATCTAGGTTCGGCCCCTCAAGTAGAGGTAACAACCTACGTCCTGCTTGTGCTTGTATTACTTTGTGTATCGATTACAAGGTAGCTGATTGCTTGACGTAGTTCTCAATCGTTCATCTCTCTAAGTCACCCCGGGTCTCGCCTTTATATAGGAGGTCAAGACCACGGGTCTTACAAGTAATAACCGACTCTCACTACGTGTCTGAGTCTGTCTCTACCTTATCTTTCCTTCCTAAGCAAGTTGTCTCCGGGCGGTTCACCGTCCGGGTCTTCATACCTTCACCGTTGGGCCACGTCCCGGCCCATCTTGTTAAGCTGCCTAACGTCTTGGGATTATGTCTTCACGGCCCATCCTTGGGATGGTGTACGAGCCGCCACGTGTGACCCGGATCCTTAAGGGCGGGCCTCACCGTGGGGTTATATCCCCAACATTAGGCCCCAAGTTGATTTGAGCTTGCTCACTTTAGCTTCCTTCTCAATCATTGGCGAGTCTCACTTATATCACCTCAAAGTAAACAAAAAATGACCCGCCGTGACGTCATGTCAAATCTATCAGAAAGATGCTCTGACGTCCGCAACGAATCTTTCCTCTATTAAAAAGATGGCCCGAGAATCAAGGCACGCGCCTCAGTCAATCAATATCTGTCGCCTGGATCTTCGCGCTCGTTTTTCACCCTTGCCTATTAAATAGGACCGCGAAGGGTGGCATTTGTTTTCCACCCTGCTCGCTCTTTGTCTTCTTCCTTCTGATGCCGGCATTCCAGCACACCTCGCTCCGGTGACGTCTTCACACCGTCGTCGTCGAGGCCGCTGCATGAACCTGTTTGTTCCAGAGTTCTGCCCGTGTCTGCCACGCCATCTCTGATAAGTTTTCCTCCCCTAGATCCGCATCCATTTCGGTAGGGTTTCCACGGAGTTCATCCACCGCTTAGAACACGAGCTTGTTCTAGTGCCAGCCATGCCTAGCCCATAAAGCTCAATAATATCCTTTCCCCCACTGCGGTGTACCGTAAGAAACTGATAATAGCACTGCATAGATCTATACTTGCTTGGCCTGCCATTTTCAAACTTTCGCCATTTCGACGGTTCGTCACTAGGTCTGAAATATAACCATTTTTATCTGTTTTGTAGATCCATAATCTCAGAGATATGTTGTGAAACCTGTTTTCCACACTTAGCCAAATTTTGCCTTGTCTTCCCATAAACATGACATGCCATGAAGTTCCGGCTCTCACTAACTGTCTCCTGGCGGCTTAATCTTATAAAATCTTAGTCTTTTAGCTTCCCTTAGCTACCTGGCATCTTTTGACCCGCCGCACATTGTTTACTTTGCGCAGTATTGAGTCGCCACCATGTCTCGTGCATCAAATTCATGCAATTGCCTCTGCTCTACCATCATTGAAGAATTCCTGATGGATTTTGTACATGCGGGCACCGTACCCGCCAAGGATGTCATCCATTGGCAGGTTCCGGGTAATGAGCTAAGGCCCGTTCCTCAAGAGGGTGAAGTAGTTGTATTTTCAGAGCATGTCGAACGTGGGTTTGTACCCCCCCGGCTCAAAATTCTATCGGGATGTTCTTCACTTTTACAAGCTGCACCCTCAAGACCTTGCTCCCAATTCCGCTTCCAACATATGCAACTTCCAAGTGCTCAGTGAAGTCTACTTGCAAACAGAGTCGTCCATTGGTCTCTTTCGTGAGTTTTTTTATGCAAACCGCTAGACCGAGGTGAAAGATGGCCCAAGCTTAGAACTTGGCGGGATTTCTATTCAGAGGCGCCGGGACATAACCTTTCCGGCTATTCATATGCCAAGTCATCCTAAAGATTGGAACAAGACTTGGTTTTAGTATAAAGATACCTCCCAAGATGGAGAGCATCCCCTACCTGGTTATCGCCAATCCCAGCTCAAGACAACCTCTGAGCTTCCTGGCCGGCTGTCAACTGCTGAACGGGCGAAGCATGCTCCGGATCACGCCGAAATTAAAGCCCTTATGGCCAATGGACTGACGGGACTGGATTTGATCCACTGCTGGATTTCTTGGAGGATCATGCCTTTGAGCCGGCGCAGTCGCCTTATGTGCGTATATCCAGGCCAGTATGATGACTCCGTATGCTTCAACCGGACAACATTATCAGAGGATGAAATTACAACTGTCATCCGAAGTCTTGTCCATGAATCTTCAGAAGCTTGTAGCGCCATTGGGCTGGTGCCTTTCTGTGCCGCTAATCCGGCCCCAAATGTAGGGCGATTCTTTACACTCTCTTCTCTATATGAGCTATGTCTTGGCAATCTCTTCACCTTTTGCGATCTTATATTTTTTGGCTAATTCTTACTTCTGGAAATAAAAATATGTTCCTCCTCTGAAGAAATCAAGGAAGAAGACCGCGTTCAGGAAGAAGAAAACCACTCCTCAGGAAGAACCAGAAGAATAGCCGGAATCCGATGGCTCAGAGGTATAACTTGATTATTTTTGCCACCTCTTTATTCACCTTACTGACAACAACTATTCACAGGACGAGACAGAGACCAGCCATGCCAACACCCCTAAGGTAACTTATGTTTAGTCCGATTTAGACTACTTTGTACCCAAGAAGATACGGCGGGTCGTTCGAAAAGTTCCCCTTTCTCATCCTCTTGCTTACCTAGACCCCCAATTTCTTTTGAAAAAGAAATAGCAAGCAGCCCGACGCTAGACCCCGAGCGCTGGCTCTACCATGCTCATGTCCGGGTTACCTAACTCTCCGGCTCAGAGGAAGCATCCAGCGGAGGTATATATTCCTTCTCTGCTTGATTTCACTCATCCTTCCTTTGTAGCTCAAAAATTGACTTACATTAACTGAACTGCTTTTAAGGGATCATCTCCTTCGTCTATCGACTCTACGGCTACTGCTTTGCCGCCTCCAAAGATTAACCCACTGTATGTGTTTTTGAAGCCTTACTGTCGGGATCTCGATCCTAAGTCATATGAATCCAGACTGTAACATATCACATCACTTTGCGGCCTCATGCGCGGTAAGCTCCATGGCTGCAGCCTTACCTTAGTCGGGACCGTTTGCGTCTTTTGGCTCACGTATGTGAACATGTCGCTGGCAATCAACGAAAAGAACCCGGGCCAACATGACTAGTCATAGAATCCCAAGTGGCACATCCATACGGAAACAGGCATACGTAACCCAGCAATGCAGGTGTCGGCCTCAAGCGTGTGTAGATGAGTCATAGCAAACTACAAGGACACCATTACACCGTGAGACATAAATTCCATCACTTCACGTAGACGAGTCGTAGCAGGCTACAGGGACTCCATTACACCGCGAGACATTTCCCCGAAGGGACAAACATAGCAGCAAAGAAGGATACATGCCGGTCAATCAATGTGTCCGGAGCAGTAGCAAGCTACCATAACTCAGTGGAAGCACAAAGAGGCAGCTTCCCGTAAAGAGTACTACTAAAGGCACACAACCAGGTGTCGGATCACATACATACCATTGCACGTCACACGTACGGACGACATGCCCGATATGCATAGATACAACCATGGCATCACAACATAACCATTCAACAACTTTTATCATAGAGGCTTAGACAAGCCTTGCATAATATGTTCTTACAGATAGGGGTCACATGACCGGACACTCAAGTCATACAAACAAGATCATTGAAACCAACCGGAAGCATAAGCTGTCTGAGTACCGACAGATGAAAGGATAAAAAGGCACATGGCCTGACTATCTACAGCCCGCCACAAGGCATAGGGTCGTAGCTGGGACACCAGCTATTCAACATCGTCGACATCTAGAAAGAACCCACTTGATGGTTCCTAGGTCTCATCTACAACATGTATTAAGCAAACATGAGTACAAACATACTCAGCAAGTCTTTAAAGAAGACCTAGTCTATTCATGCTCATGTATCAACAAGGGGGTTGTGGAGTTTATGTAGCAATGCCAGCTTTGACTCATGGCTAACCTACACTACACAATTTTCAACTCTTTGTTTAAATTTTCCAGGGTGTGATGGGCGGTGTGTACAGGGCCCGGGTACATATTCACCGCGGCATGCTGATCCGCGATTACTAGCGATTTCAACTTCATGTTCCCGAGTTGAAGAGAACAATCCGAACTGAGGCAATCTTTCCGGATTCGCTCCGCCTTACAGCCTTGCTTCCCATTGTCATTGCCATTGTAGCACGTGTGTGCCCAGCCCATAAGGGCCATGCGGACTTGACGTCATCCCCACCTTCCTCCAGTATCTCACTGGCAGTCCCTCGTGAGTGCGGCACGCACCTTTTTCTTTGTTTCCGAGTGGGGCGCATCCTATTACCACTACGTACCACACCTTCGAAACTTGATTTGAGATCAGGTTATCATCAGATAAGAATGAGAAGAGAAGACATTCATAAAACAGCTTTTAGGACATATTTTTGTCATTATGAATACTTACTGATGCCATTTGGACTCACTAATGCACCTGCTACCTTCCAATCTTTAATGAATCATGTTTTTGCTCCGGAAATACCTTTTGGTATTCTTTGATGATATTCTGATATATAGCAAGACCAAACAAGCTCATCGCACAATCAAGTCAGTCTTTTAGATATCGCACATGAGTCCACTAACTCCATGACAATACAACACCATGGATTCACTTCCCTCTCCTAGGAGGGTGCCATCCACTCTACTCACACTTGTCTTGATATTTTTATGAGTATCCATTTGATTATCTATGAATAGCATAAGTTATCCAAGTAGTCCATATCCGAGGACGTGGCTATTGGAATAGTTTCATAACCTGCTGTTGGGACCCCGATCCTAAGTCATAAGAATCTACACTGTAACATATCACATCACTTTGCGGCCTCACGCATGGTAAGTTCTACGGTTGCAGTCTTACCTTAGCCGGGACCGTTTGCTTCTTTTGGCTCAGGAATGTGAACATGTCGCTGGCAATCAAATGACAGAGAACCCAGGCCGACATAACTAGTCATAGAACCCAAGCGGCACATCCGTACGGAAACAGGCATACATAACCCACCAATGCAGGTGTCGGCCTCAAGTGTGTGTAGACGAGTCATAGCAAGCTATAGGGACTCCATTACGTCGTGAGACACGAATGCCATCACTGCACATAGACGAGTCGTAGCAGGCAACAGGGACTCCATTACACTGTGAGACATTTCCCCGAAGGGACAGACACAGCAGCAAAGAAGGATACATGCCGGTCAATCAATGTGTCCGGAGCAGTAGCAAGCTACCATGACTCAGTGGAAGCACAAAGAGGCAGCTTCCCGTAAAGAGTACTACTAAAGGCACACAACCAGGTGTCGGATCCCGTACATACCGTTGCACATCACACGCACGCACGACATGCCCGATATGCATAGATACAACCATGGAATCACAACATAACCATTCAACAACTTTTATCAAAGAGGCTTAGACAAGCCTTGCATAATATGTTCTTACAGATAGGGGTCACATGACCCGACACTCAAGTCATACAAACAAGTTCATACAAACCAAGCGGAAGCATAAGCTGTCTGAGTACCGACAGATGAAAGGATAAAAAGGCACATGGCCTGACTATCTACAGCCCGCCACAAGGCATAGGGTCGTAGCTGGGACACCAGCTATTCAACATCGTCGACATCTAGAAAGAACCCACTTGATGGGTCCTAGGTCTCATCTGCAACATGTATTAAGCAAACATGAGTACAAACATACTCAGCAAGTCTTTAAAGAAGACCTAGTCTATTCATGCTCATGTATCAACAAGGGGGTTGTGGAGTTCATGCAGCAATGCCAGCTTTGACTCATGGCTAACCTACACTACACAATTTTCAACTCTTTGTTTAAATTTTAGATATCGCACATGAGTCCACTAACTCCATGACAATACAACACCATGGATTCACTTCCCTCTCCTAGGAGGGTGCCATCCACTGTACTCACACTTGTCTTGATATTTTTATGAGTATCCATTTGATTATCTATGAATAGCATAAGTTATCCAAGTAGTCCATATCCGAGGACGTGGCTATTGGAATAGTTTCATACCCTGCTGTTGGGACCCCGATCCTAAGTCATAAGAATCTAGACTGTAACATATCACATCACTTTGCGGCCTCACGCACGGTAAGTTCCATGGCTGCAGCCTTACCTTAGCCGGGACCGTTTGCTTCTTTTGGCTCACGAATGTGAACATGTCGTTGGCAATCAAACGACAGAGAACCCAGGCCGACATAACTAGTCATAGAACCCAAGCGGCACATCCGTACGGAAACAGGCATACATAACCCAGCAATGCAGGTGTCGGCCTCAAGCGTGTGTAGACGAGTCATAGCAAGCTATAGGGACTCCATTACGTCATGAGACACGAATGCCATCACTGCACATAGACAAGTCGTAGCAGGCAACAGGGACTCCATTACACTATGAGACATTCCCCGAAGGGACAGACACAACAGCAAAGAAGGATACATGCTGGTCAATCAATGTGTCCGGAGCAGTAGCAAGCTACCATGGCTCGATGGAAGCACAAAGAGGCAATTTCCCGTAAAGAGTACTACTAAAGGCACACAACTAGGTGTCGGATCCCATACATACCGTTGCACATCACACGTACGCACGACATGCCCGATATGCATAGATACAACCACGGCATCACAACATAACCATACGACAACATGACTTTTATTTAAGAGGCTCAGATGAGCCTTGCAAAATATGTTCGTATTGAGAGGGGTCACATGACCCGACACTCAAGTCATACAAACATGTTCATACAAACCAAGCGGAAGCGTAAGCTGTCTGAGTACAGACAGATGAAAGGGTAAAAAGGCACGTGGCGTGACTATCTACAGCCCGCCATAGGGCAAGGTTCATAGCTGGGACACCAGCTATTCGGCATCGTCAACATCTAGAAAGAACCCATGTGATGGGTCATGGGTCTCATCTGCAACATTTATTAAGAAAACGTGAGTACAAACGTACTCAGCAAGTCTTTAAAACAGACCTAGTCTTTCATTCTCATGTATCAATAAAGGGAGTGGTGGAGTTTATGCAGCAATGCCAGCTTTGACTCATGGCTAACCTACACTACTCAATGTTAACTCTTTGTTTACATTTTAGATATCGCACACGAGTCCGCTAACTCCATAGCAATACACCAACATGGATTCACTTCCCTCTCCTAGGAGAGTGCCATCCACGGTACTCACACTTGTCTTGATATTTTTATGAGTATCCATTTGATTATCTATGAACACCATAAGTTCTCCAAGTAGTCCATATCCAAGGACGTGGCTATTCGAATAGTTTCATATCCTGCAGGGGCATACTTCTTCACACACGCTCCCGCCACTTATCGCTGTGTGCTCATAAAACCATGCACCTCGGCAACCTTCAAGCAGATGTCCAACGAGGGAGTCGGACACGACCGTCAATCGCATAAGACCTCTAGTCCAGGCTATAGCCTATTTGAGACTGAACCCACACGGAAGTCCGGCCGAAGTTTCCGCTATGGCCCCAAATGATGTGCGCAGGGTTCCCAAGCCCACCATTCGGGTGACCCTTGGTACACCGTGCCACTGCCTACCGCGTCGTAACCCACCCCTAGGGTCAGCGCTACACACGGCCTCCAGCATGCTATAAACACCAGAAACTACTTGCAACTCCTAGACTAAGGACTAAGAGAATGATAAGTCCAGAGGGTCAATTAAGTATCCCAACGTGTGGTAGTAACTAGACTTGGATCACAAACATGCAACTCAGTTCCTAAGAACGGTCCCAATGAGACAATCCGCTATGTACTCTTGCATAGCCTCTCATCGCTACCTTTACCAAATCGAGTTCATCATTATATCACCACATCAGAACAACATCGTTTCACTCAGTTCATCACCCAGATGAATCAGACCTGACCGAACTCTAAGCATAGCAAGCATAGCAGGCAAAGTAAGCTAAGCACATCATGGCACAAGCATCTACCAGGTATGCTAGGTTGCAAGGTTTGACTATTTACTGTGACAATGTCAGGTTATGCAGCAGAATAGGATCATCTACCATGTATGACTGACATGTGATCGACTGTCCTAATGCAATGAACGAGAGCAGGAGCGAGAGAGTAGGATGTTATCGGAATGATCAAAGGGGTTTCTTGCCTTGCTGGGTAGCGGAAAGGTTCTCTCCTTCGCTGTGATACTTAGGGGTATCCTCAGAAGCAGGGCCTACCGCAATGCATATAAGAAACGATCAACACACGCAAGTGCAACAATACGATGCATGATCATGGAATGATAGCATGTATGGATGAGCTAATGCAACTAGTGTTCAAGTTAATTTGAAATGAGTTTGAATATAGGTTCAAAATTGTTCTTCATTTCAAATTCCATATATTAACCTATTAGTAAATGTCCATGTCCACCTACTTAGATTGTTCGAGGGCAGTGGCGGCCGGAGCTCGGGCAAGAAGGACGCAGAGTCTACGGGGCACGGGAGAGAAGGAGGAGAAGGAGAGGAGCACCAGCGGCTCACCGCAGTTCCAGCAGAGGCGACGGCAAGGTCGGAGGAGGTCCGGATGGGGCAGAATGTCGGGGCGGAGCTCCGGTGACGGGTAGGGAGGAATGGCGATGGCGCGGCGTAGATGGGCTCCCCGCGTCTTCTAGGGGCACGGGGAGGACGAGGGTGTAGCAACGGTTCAGGGGGGCTACCTAGCGAGGCGAGGGGGCGGCTAGCGTGACGGCGATGAGCTCAAGCAGAGCTCGGCTATGGCGGACCAGGGGGAGAAAGAGAGTGAGAGGGAGAGCTCGCAGGGGGAGAGGGAGAGGAGAAGGAGGCCACGGCGAGGGGGCCTCGTGCTGGTGCCCTCCCAGCCCTCCAGGCCTGCAGCCAGGTAGGGAGGAGGTGGCCGGCGTGTGGCGACCACACGCCGGGCGTCCTTCTGGCCAGAGGTGGAAGAAGACCGGTTCGCCCCTGGTGGGCTGGGCCGGCTTCTTCCCTGGCCCAGGTAGGATTTCCCCCTTTTTCTTTTCTTTTTATATTTTGTTTTCTATTTTCTGCCATTTGTGTTATTTTAATTTCAGGCACATAAGCTATCTAAAATATCCCAAATATTTTATCTATTGAAGTTTGAATATTTCAAACTTTTCTCTAAAGTTTCAGGATATCTGAAAATTAAAATAATGATAAATGCTTTATTTAATATTTTCAGAGGCTTTATCATTTATTTCTAAATTTCTTTAGGTGTTTAAATAATTAAAATGATCCCTGTTATAATCATGTTCAAATTTACCAGACATAGGGAACTTTTTGGATTTGTTGAATTTTCACCAAGTTTGAATTGTTTGGATTCAAAGTGAGCTTGGGGTTTCTTTTGTTCCCCATTTCATGTTGATGCAATAAGATGAAACATGATGCAAACACATGCTATCCTAGGACATCTAGCTAGGGATATGACAACTCACCCCCACTCAAAAGAATCTCGTCCTGAGATTTTGAAGTCGTCGGGAAGAGCGCGGGGTACTCTAGTCGAAGACGATCTTCTTTTTCCCATGTGGCCACCTTTTCAGAATGGTGTGACCATTGAACCTTGAGAAACTTGATGTTCCGACGCCGAGTAATACGCTTAGCTTGATCAAGAATACGAACAGGGTATTCTCGATATGTAAGGTTATCTTGGAGACCAAGCGCTACGTGGTCTACCTCATGGACAGGGTGCGAAAAGCAACGCCTGAGTTGCGAGACGTGGAAGACATCATGAACCTTGGAAAGATGCGGCGGAAATTCCAATTGGTAGGCAACCTCATCTCATTTAGCAATAAAGATGCGGCGGAAATTCCAATGCATTATATCGACTCGATGGGGCGTGAATAGGCGATTTTTACAAATTCATCACTTGAGGAATTTCAACTTTGAGGAATTTGAAATGTGATGAATAACTAGCAGAGGAATAAGTACTCAAGTGCAAGAGGAACATAGTAACAACATAGTCTTCATGATGAAATAAAAAAATGCACAAATAGAGAGTAGCGTGATACAGGATATGTAGTGATGAACAAGGCAACTTGAAGAATTTGAGGTGAGGAATTTGTGGAAGTCTTCAGTCAAATTCTTCAAATAGTAACAATCAATTTCATCAACAGGTATATGAGGAATAGAGGGGTTGAGGAAATAGAACCAGATAGCTCGATGAAGACAATGGTTTGATGACCTAGTTCCAACTACTGTGACAGTTGTACGTCTGGTTCGGAGCGGCCTGGTATTTAAACTAGAGGTCACATAGTCCCAGGACACACAGTCCTTACCGTATTCTACTTGAGATAAGGTCACATAGTCCTCGCCCAACACTCGTGGTAAGCCTTCAGGGTAGACTTCCAAAACCCTCACAAACTGGTCACGCGGCGATCCACAATTTACTGCTGGATGCTCTAGACCAAGGTCACTTCGTGGTCCCCAATTGATTGCAGGAGCACTAGACCATGACGCCTAACCGTCTGGAGGATGCATAGTCCTCAAGGGTAACTAGCGTCGGTTCCACACAAGAATTTCTTCAATGATGCTCAATCACTATGGGTTTTGTGGTTTGGTTGTGGGTTTTTCCTCACTAATGATTTTCTCTCAAAGTCCTCGGAGGATGGGTTTCTCTCAAATGACAAGTGTTAGTTCTCTCTCGGAGCAGCCAACCAGCTAGTGGTTGTGTGTGGGTGGCTATTTATAGCCAGGATGCAACCTGACATGATAAGACATAAATGCCCCCAATAATATGACCGTTATGTGGATAAGAATGATTGGGGGCAGCTGGCGCTAAGCACAACAACGGTCGGAATTTCGAACTATGAAAGTCCTCAGCTTATCATGTTCCTCACTTGTAGGCAATTCGCACTGGCGAAATCCTAACTCCTTAGTCAGATCAATTACCTCAGAGACCAGAAGAACTTCGTCTCTGTCACTAAAGAACTTTTCTGAACCGTAAGATATTTCCAAAGGCTTCACTCGAAGGATTGTATGGGTTGAGGATTTTGGAGTTGAGCATCAGTTGGAAATTTTCCTTAGTATTACGTCGGCCCCCTTTAATAGTACGGTGTTTCCTGTGACTCAAATAAAGGAAATGAAACTACAAAAACAAAAGTCTTCACGCTTCATATTTCTCGTTCATATCTTCAAGGTCACACCAACTTCTTTATTTTCAAAGTCTTCACAAAGTCATCACCAAAGTCTTCAGAAAGTCTTCAGCAAAGTATTCACTTGAAGACATACATTTTTAGGGGTCGACTTATAGAGCCTGTGAACACTCACAACCGCATTAGTACCTTAACCTATAAGTCTTCAATACACCAAAATCACTAAGGGGCACTAGATGCACTACAATCCCCCCTTTTTGGTGATTGATGACAAATAGGTTAAGTTTTCAATGGGGATAAACAGATGAAGTGAAAGTACAGATTTTGAGGAATTCGATTGCAAGATATAGAAGAACTCCCCCTGAAGATGTGCATTTTTGAGGAATTTGCTTTAGACTGCAAATGCACATGGCAGGTTCAAACATGGAGAACTCCCCCTATATCTTGTAATTCATACACGCATTTGAAAATATGATATGAAGAATTTAAACTGCGTGAGGAGAATGGTGTCTGACGAAATTCAACATGCATCCATTAAGGTATTTGAGGAAATAAACATGGGAGGAAATAGTTCAAAAGTGTCAGACCACCATCGGGCTTAAGTTTACAACTCAATCAACAAAAGTTTCGGAAGAGCGAGAGTTGTAACTTAAACAAAAATTGTCCCATTTATAGAGACCCGCTTGAAGACTAACTCAAATTTTCTCCCCCTTTGTCATCGAAGACCAAAAGGGAAGAAAAAATGATTACTAACACCCCTTTGGAGAATTTCATCGTGTTGGTGAGGAAGGAGCGCCAGCGTTGTTGGGGTCGTTTGTTGATGCAGGGTCTGCAGTAGTGTCGTCAAAATCTTCATCGTCATCATGCTCACAAGATGAAGAATATGAACTTGCTACCATCAGAGGAACTTGATTTTTCTTGAATTTCTTCTGAGTTTGCCGAGCCCAGTCGCGATGTTCCTCAATGTCCAGCTCATCTAGTTCTTTAGAAGGCATGATGTGAGACAGTACAGCCCAAGAGCGTCTGAGGTTTTCAAGTGCATAACAATGGAACAGGGACACACTAAAGCAAATTAGAGGCTTGAGAAGTGAAGTGGGTCATGCCAGTCATCCAGTCCAATATCCATGAGTTGATATCTAAGGAATTGCCACTAATATGCAGCGTGGCATAGAACTGAATGATGATTTCTTCATTCCAGTCATAGATGTCAACACAGAATGGAAGACGGCCTGCTTCATAAAGAACTTGGAGCACTGGAGTGAATGATGGAAGACTCTCCATATCAGCATGAGGAATCTGATGGTGCTCGAAGACTTTCTTCTTCTCATATAGGACTGACGCATAGTAGTTGAGTTGAGAGGCAGTCCAGAATCTGTTGCAACCATCCCTTGTAGAGTGATAGGGGTTTGGTCTAGAGAAGAATGAGTGTTCATTTAAGAAATTCCTCTTGAGGAATTTTGGACGAACAGTGCCTTTGAAGGGCAGTCTCGGCTTGGGTTGAAGATTTTTTCGTGTGCGCCCCTTGATCTCCGTTGGCATTGGAGGAACGACAGACTGAGTGATTTGAATCTGGTTCCTCGGCAGTGGCCGGAGCATCATTTTCCTCAGCTGTTGCAGCTGCAATTTCTTCACTGTCTGGAAGGTATAGATGTTTAGAGTCTTCTGGGATTTCTTTAGTCTGTGCAGGTGACTGAGGAAGCAACATCAAAGGAGTTGCCATTGGTGAATTGGGATGTGCAGATTCACAATATTCATCATTGACGACTGGAGTGGTGTCCCCAATGTCAACATCTTCATCAATGTCTTCTACACCAGCTTCCTCAGCAGTTACCAGAAGCTGGAGCAATGATGCCTTGGGGGTTGATGCAGTGTCATCGATGACAATTTCCTCATCAAGAGGCTCTGAGGAAGCAGCCGAATGATTTTGTTTTTCTTCAGGGATGACATACTCCTTCCCGAATGGCACAATAGCATAGGTTGGTGCTGAGGAAATTGGAGTTGCTGAGGAACTTGATGAAGTTTTCAACCTCTTCAACACAGGGGCATCAGAAGTTGACACTTTTCTCTAGAGTGGATTTTCCTCAACAGTAGCGGTTTCTTCAGGAACGACTGATGCAGCCACCTTGGGAGGTTCAGTTTCTTCAGGCATAGCAGATTATTCTCCTGGCCTATCAAATTCTTCAGGTACAACAGAAGTACCTGTTGGCATAGCAGTTTCTTCATGCACAACATTGGAGGTTGCCCTGGCATGTTCATCAGTGGTCTGAGTTTCCTTAGCAGCACTGGCAGTTGCTTCTGTTGCACAAGCATTTCCTTTAGTAGTTTCATCAGGCTGAGCATTTTCATCAGCTGCCTGAGGAGTTCCGTCTGCAGTCTGATCAATTTCTTCAGACTGAGGCTTTTGTGGTTGCGATCGAGCTGCAACCCTGGTGTTGTGATCCTTTACAGCTACTTGAGCAGCCCTGACGAGTCTGACCTTGGTGCCCTTCCATTCAGCATCATACCTCTGTTGATCCACAGAGAGTGTGCGAATTTCGGACTGAACTATGATGAGTTAATTTGGGGTCAAATTCATCACATTTTCCTGCAGAAATTTTTCTTTTCTAGTTCTGTTCCTCTTAGTTCTCAGAGCTTGCTCTCTCTTCCATTGTTCTTCAGAGATGAAGTGGCTGAGGATATGACCCACTTCAGGAGACAGATTTAGTAAAGAAAGTGGGGTGCTTGGGTCTTCATGCCATATGTCGATGAAGTTGAGGATCATCTTGGGATCCAGCATGAGAGGAACAAAGCTACCCTTTGCTCTAGAAGCCCCGTGCTGACTTCGTCTGATGATTTCTACCAATTACTCATCATCAGCTTCATCATCATCACTATCATCATCATCAGAACGTGAGGGTATGGTCATCACAGCCTTACTTGTGTGAGGACTTGGTCTTTGACCTCGTCTAGCAGTTTTCTTCAGCTTCAGTGCAGAGGGGCTAGTTGAAGACTTTGCTGTGTTGGAGGAGCTAGTAGTTATCTTTGGGACTGTGGTGAAACCCTCAGTCCTCTTGCATGTAGTCAGATGCACTGGTGTTGAGGATCTAGTAACTGCTGCAGAAGACTGAGCAGCAACAGTTTCAGGTGCTGAGGACTTTGAAGGCAGAGGCCTTTGACCCTGAGGAATCTGATGTGAAGGTCTTGATGTTGAAGAACCTATCTTCAAGGCAGATTTCTTCATGATTTTCTTCGGAGCACTTGCAGAAGCTCCGACAGAGGCAGCATCAGCATAATCTTCATTGAATTTCTTCACTGCTTCTTTGGCTTTCCTGGCCAGCTTGGTTTGCTGCGTCTCCCATAGATTAGGAAAGTCCTCACCAGTCTTTAGGCTTGTGGGATCAGCGATTTGGTTCTGAGCTAGAGGAGGCCTGCTGCAAGGTGGTTTTACTGTAAATTTCATCATGTACATTGGGGTTCCATAACGATATTATTTCCATTCTCTTGCCCATCTCCTCTCAATCTTTTGCAGACGGATCTTTCTCTACTTGGTCGTCTCTTTTCCATGTGTTTCTTCATCTGGTGTGCAATATTCATCATACACACCATCTGGAATCTCAAAGGCAGTGTGCACATCTGGTTTCTTTCCTCCTTTCTGCGGTTTCTTTCCGTCAGTCATTGTCTTCACTTGAGGAATATGAACTCTTGAAGATTCTAAAGAGGTACACAATTTTTCTTCAAGAAGCGCTGCAAATAAGTTAAGTTGATGAGAACCTAGTGATTCATCAGTGGACATGTTGTACCTGCGAACAGAGTATAGGTGCGAGGAATTTGAAGAGGTCATATGCGTTCTCAAAAATTTGAAGAAAAATTAGGTGTGAGGAATTTGACCATGGATGTCTTGAGGAATTTTACTAAGTAGTCTTTGTCTCAGGTTCCTGAGTTGTACAAATTTTGAGGATTTGCACAATTGGAGAATCTTGAAGAAAATCATTACTTAGAGAAAATCATCAAGTACGAGGAGATGTAAGGTGCTTTTAAAATAAGGTTCATGAAGAACAAACACCTATTGAGGAATATGAAGAGCATTTGAGAATCAAACAAGGGCAGTAAAAGTAAATTTTATTTACCCTGGTGAAGAACACGACGAACTGAGAGATGAGGTTGGGAAGTTCATGCATTCAGATCTCCCACGCCCTAGCTTGGCAAAGGGAGACAGTTACAGCGGCGGCAGGATGAGGATTTCCGCCGCCGGTGCAAGTACGGCGATGACGAGGTTGAGGCAGTGAAGCACTTCCTCACCGGTGATGATGACTTTAGCGGTGGCGCTAGGTTGGAGCTCGGGAGAGGGATGAGATGCAGAGTAACCGAGCACAGTTGATGGGAAGGGGGCATTTATAGAGGAAGTGAAATCCGATCCGCCTGAAGATTTTGGACAGGATTGCCCCTGACCCTTGCTCTCCACGCGACAAGTGTCACCCACGTACTTAGTGGTGGCGATAGTGGGGGGTCGTGGGTTATCTAGGTGCGGGAATAGGAACAGTTTGAGCGGGAAACGCCGAAAATTTTGGTAGTGAAGATTTCAAAGTTTTTTCGCAAATTCTTCAGCTGTCAAGGACACAGTGAAGACTTTGAACGAGTTTCAAAGTAGAACGCATATGAAGAATTTATGAACAGACTTGGTTGAGTTTAGCATAGAGGGGAAAGGGGTCCGATCACATTCACTTAGATGAAAATCAACTTGAAGAATTAGCAATAAGTGAATGTTGTCGAGGAAATTGAAAACTCAAATATAAATATATATAGATGTATAGTCAATGAAGAACATGAGTTTCAAAGTTTGAAGAATTTGAAAAGTTGAGGAATTTGAAAAACTTGAGGAATTTGCAAATTTGAGGAATTTGATAGTTTGAAGAATTTGCAAAAACAACGAAATGCTCAATTTTAAAGAATTTCAACTTTTGGTTAGTGGCGTAACCCACCATATAAGAATGATGATTTCAGACACCGCGTACAATTGTCATAGGGTTCTGAGAATCAAATTCTTCGTTAATTTCTTCACACTTAGAGAGTTATTCTTCATTGATTGAAGGAAAAACGTTACTTCGTGTGTTGCACATCAAAGTCATCAATTTTGCATAAGTGTTAGGTTGTGTGTTCTTCATCAAAGAACATTCGAATATTCTAAGATATTTAGCTCACACCGCATCTTGAAAAATCTCTTTTCATCCAAGAGCTTTGTGAAGATATCGGCCAGTTGTTCTTAAGTGGGAATGTGGTTGATGGATATGTCGCCCTTGAGTACATGATCTTGAAGAAAGTGATGACGAATCTGGATGTGCTTGGTCTTGGAGTGCTGAACTGGGTTGTACGCAATCCTGATGGCACTCTCGTTGTCACAGTAGATAGGCACATTATTCAACTTGATGTTGTAGTCCTTGAGGGTTTGATTCATCCATAGTAACTGTGCACAACACGAGCCAATAGCAATGTACTCAGCTTCTGCAGTAGAGAGTGAAACGCAGTTCTACTTCTTCGAGGACCAACAGACTAAGGATCATCCGAGGAAATGACATGTGCCTGAGGTTGAGTTGCGATCCACATGATCTCCAGCATAGTCAGCATCAGAGTATCCGACAAGGTGAAGATTTGAGCCCTTGGGATACCACAATCCAAGTGTTGGTGTGTGTCTAAGTATTGAAGAATATGTTTCACAACCTTCTGGTGTGGTTCCTTTGGTGTTGCTTGTAATCGAGCACACATGCAAACACTTAGCATTATATCAAGCCTAGATGCACATAGGTAAAATAAGGATCCAATCATGGAGCGGTATACCTTCTGATCGAAATCTTTACCATTTTCATCAGTGCAGAGGTGTCCTCTTGAAGGCATTGGAGTTTTGACGCCTTTGCAATCTTGCATGTCGAATTTCCTCCGAACATCTTTAAGGTATTTCTCTTGTGAGATGAAGATGCCATTGTCTTGCTGACGAATTTGAAGACCTAGGAAGAATTTCAACTCTCCCATCATAGACATTTGATATTCTTCACTCATCATATAGGCAAATTCATCACCGTAACGTTTGTCAGTACAACCAAAGATAATATCGTCTACATATATCTGGCATATGAACAGTTCATTGTCATTAGATTTTGTGAAAAGGGTTGGGTCGAGTGAACTGGGTTGGAAGCCTTTCTTCATGAGGAATTCCTTCAGAGTGTCGTACCATGCCCGAGGGGCCTGGTTGAGGCCATAGAGGGCCTTGTTTAGTCTGAAGACTTTGTCAGGATGCTTAGGGTCTTCAAAACCTGGGGGTTGAGCAACATATACTTCTTCCTCAAGCTTACCATTGAGGAATGCACTTTTCACATCCATTTGATATAAGATGATATTATGATGGTTAGCATAAGCAAGTAATATGCGAATAGCCTCTAGTCTAGAAACAGGTGCAAACATTTCATCAAAGTCAATTCCTCCAACCTGGGTATAGCCTTGGGCTACAAGGCAAGCCTTATTCCTCACCACGAGGCCATTTTCTTCTTGCTTGTTGCGATAGATCCACTTGGTACCTATGATGTTATGTTTGCGAGGATCTGGTCACTTGACAAGTTCCCACACGTTGTTGAGCTTGAACTGATGCAATTCCTCTTGCATAGCTTGAATCCACTCGGGCTCCTTGAATGCTTCATCAACTTTGGTGGGCTCTATGATAGACACAAATGCAAAGTGCCCACAAAAGTTAGTTAGATGTGAAGCTTTCGAACGCATGAGAGTACCTGGTGCGTTGATGTCATCGATGATTTTGTCAATCTGCAGTTCATTTGCTACTCTTGTATAGGTTGACGAGGTTGAGGATTCTCATTAGCACAATTTTCTTCAGGTATATCAGCATGAGAGTCTTCATTTATTGGAATGATTTCCTCAGTGGGTATGACATCTTCTGTTGCCTTTAGCTTGATGGATTCCTCAGGAGACTGTTCATCTAACACAAAAGACAGGAGCTCTCTTTGCGAGCCATTAGTTTCATCGAACCGCACATCTATAGTTTCAACCACCTTGTGATGGTAGGTGTTGAAGACTTTGTAGGTGTGCGAGTCCTTTCCACATTGGGTTTCTTGCCTGTCATGAGCTCATAAGAAGTTTTCTTGAAGAATTTGTGAAGATACACCCTGTTGATGATGTGGCATGCAGTATCAATTGCTTCAGTCCAGAAGCGACGAGGGGGTTTGTATTCGTCAAGCATGGTGTGAGCCATCTCAACAAGTGTCCTGTTTTTGCGCTCCACGATGCCATTCTGTTGAGGAGTATAAGGGGAAGATAGCTCATGATTAATACCAAGTTCATCAAGATATTCATCAAGATTACTGTTATTGAACTCAGTCCCATTATAACTCCTGATATGCTTGATCTTGATGCCAAAGTTGGTGGAGCCCCTTGAAGCAAATCGTCTGAAGACGTCCTGCACTTCATTTTTGTACATAATAATATGCACCCACGTGTAACGATAGTAATCATCAACAATGACAAAGCCATACAAACTTGATGCATTTGTTAGTACGGAGTAATGAGTGGGGCCAAGTAGATCCATGTGAAGCAATTCAAAGGGTCGAGTCATGGTCATGATTGTCTTGGAGGGATGCTTGGATCTGGTCATCTTCCCAGATTCACATGCACCGCAGAGGTGGTCCTTGAGGAATTTGACACCCTCGATGCCAATGACGTGCTTTTTCTTCACGAGCGTGTGCAAGTTCCTCATGCCCGCATGTCCAAGTCCTCGATGCCACAACCAGCCTTCTAAGGACTTAGCAAGTAAGCATGTGGCAGGCTGAGGACCCATAGAGAAATCAACAATATACAAGTCTCCTCTCCTAAAGCCTTCGAAGACTTTGGAATTGTCAGATTCCATGATGACAACACAATGATATTTTCCAAATACGACAACCATATCAAGATTACAAAGCATTGAGACGGACATAAGGTTGAACTCGAGGGATTCAACAAGCATCACCTTATCCATGGTTCGGTCCTTTGAGATAGCAACCTTACCAAGTTCCAATACCTTGCTTTTTCCTTTGTCTTCGTAGGTGATATGCTTCAGAGGAGATGGAGTGAGTGGCAAATTCATCAGTAGATTCTTGTCACCTGTCATGTGGTTTGTGCATCCACTATCGAGAACCCACTCAGTGTCTTTTAGAGTATCATCCTGCAGTTGAATTAGTACAACTTACGAACTCATATGCTTCACAGTGAAGAACATGACATCAATTTCATCAGACAAAATTTTATCACACAATATAGTAAGCAAGTAGAGTGAGGACATGGGAAATGAAGAACTCATTTCATCATGGTTAGCTTGCGTCCTTTCAAGCATTTCCTCAGGTCTCCAGCAAATTCATCAGATGTTCAAATTCATCTAGAGACCTGACCATGCATAAGGAGGGTGGCAAAGAATTCATCATTTTGCGAGTACCATATGAGAAGGGAGGCATAGAAGCAAGTGCGTTTTGTTTCACAGGGCGAGGGTTAGAGTATTCAAATGAATAAGCAGAGAAATTCTTCGAGGAATTATGAACATAATAGTTTGAAGAATAATGCACATATTCATAACTCTTAGGTTTTCCCTGCGAAACAGAGGCATTAGCACGAGAATGATGATTTTGACCATTTGAGGAATTTGGTCCAAGTGAGGACTTTGGTCCATATGAGGAATTTGATCTGGGGTTCCTATTCTTCATGAGTGGTGTCGTGAGGACATTCACTTGAAAATTTTGTAGGTAGCTCTTGGGAACCCATATTTTCTTCATAGGAGAACCGTTCCTGTAGTTAGTTCCAACATATCTAGCAAATACTTCACTTTTCTGATTTTTGAAGAATCTATAATTGGAGTCAAGTGACTCAACAGAGGAATATGAAGTTTCACAAGTAAAGCTAGATAAATTGGATGGATCTATAGGAGATCCTTTTGCACCAACCCATGAGGTTTTGGGGTACTGCTCACATGTCCAGTAGGACCCATCAGCATTGAGTTTCCTCACAAAGGCAATACCCTCTTTCCTAGGGTTCCTGTTCAGTATCTGCTTTTTGAGAACATCGCAAAGGGTTTGATGCCCTTTGAGACTTCTATACATGCCTGTCACATACAATTCCTTCAGCCCTCCATTGTCATCAGTGATACTAGTGGTATCCTCAGATGAGGAATTTAAGACCACGTGAATAGTTGAAGAAATTGCAGCAATAGAAGCATTTGAACATTCAGGTGAAGAATTAGCAGTTTCATGGTTGATGCATTTAAAACAAGGTGAAATGAAATCTCCCTGAGCGGTACTGATCTCTTGAGCCAGTAAGGAATCATTTTCCCTTTGGAGATCCTCATGTGACACCCTCAGTTTCTCAAGATCTTGCTTTCCTTGAAGAAATTCATAAGAAAGCTTCTCATGATCAGCTAAGAGGACGTTATGATGACTCTGTAGGTTATCATACTTCGTATAAAGACTTTTGAGATCGACAAACAGAGTTTGAGTCCGATCCACTTCATGGTTCAACAGATCATCGCTTTTGTCTAGCATTTTCTGAAGCTTTTCAAGTGCACTTTGTTGCTTAGTAGCAATTTTAATGAGTTTAGCATAGCTAGGTTTCACATATTCATCAGATTCACCTTCACTTGATTCAGATGAGGAATGATGTTTGTGTACCTTTGAGCCTTTTGCCATGTAGCAATAACTGCGAGCATAATCGTCATTGCTGATGTCACAGTCATTGGAGTAGTCATATTCTTCATCATTGAAGATGGACTTGCTGACGAAAGCAGTAGCGAGAGCAAGGCTAGCGACACCAGATTTTGATTCCTCCTCAGATTTTTTCTTGTCTTCATATTCTTCAAATTGTTCCTCGAAATCCATTTCCTTGCCAATGAATACTCGAGCCTTTCTGGAACCATTCTTCTTGTGCTTTGAGGACTTTGAAGATGACGACTTTGTAGATGAGGACTTTGATGAATCCTTGTATTTCTTCTTCTTCTTTGAGTCTTTTTCCCAGAGAGGACAGTCAGAGATAAAGTGACCAGGCTTCTTGCAACGATGACATGTTCTTTTCTTGTAATCTTCTGAGGAATCTGATTTCCTCAAGCCACTTTTTGATGACTTTCCAAATCCACCTCTTCTTGAGAACTTCTGGAATTTCCTCACAAGCATTGCTAGTTCCTGACTTAGTTCTTCAGGATCACCAAGGCTGCTGTCAGAATCTTCTTCTTCAGATGACGAAATTGCTTTTGCCTTCAGAGCACGAGATCTTCCATAGGTTGGCCCGTAGAGGTCCGTCTTTTCAGCTTGTTGAAATTCAAGAGTATTGAGTCTCTCAAGAATATTAGCAGGATCAAGAGCTTTATAATCTCCACGTTCTTGGATCATCAAAGCCAGAGTATCAAATGAGGAATCGAGAGATCGTAGCAGTTTCTTCACCACTTCATGGTTAGTGATATCAGTGGCACCCAGTGCTTGAAGTTCATTGGATATATCAGTGAGGCGATCAAATGTTTGCTGAACATCTTCATTGTCAAGTCTCTTGAAGCGATTGAAGAGATTGCGAAGAACAACACGAGAGTCACGTTGAGTGGAAACACCTTCGTTGACTCTGGACAGCCTGTCCTAGATAAGCTTAGCAGACTCCAAAGCACTCACTCTGCCATACTGAACTTTGCTTGAATCTCTTCCTTGAGAATCGAGTTGCTTGAATCTCTTCACATCAGCAGTAGTAACAGTGGGAGTGACAGAGGGCACACCATTTTCCACAACGTACCAGAGATCGTTGTCAATAGCTTCAAGGTGCATACGCATCTTGTTCTTCCAGTAGGGGTAGTCTGTCCCATCGAAGGTAGGACATCCCGCGGAAACCTTGATCATACCTGCACTCGACATAACTAGAACTCCAGGTGGTTAAACCAAAAGCACACAGAGCAAGGGAGTACCTGCTCTGATACCAATTGAAAGTGCGTTATATTGACTCGAGGGGGGGGGGTGAATAGGCGATTTTTACAAATTCATCACTTGAGGAATTTCAACTTTGAGGAATTTGAAATGTGATGAATAACTAGCAGCGGAATAAGTACTCAAGTGCATGAGGAACATAGTAACAGCATAGTCTTCATGATGAAATGAAAAATGCACAAATAGAGAGTAGCATGATACAGGATATGTAGTGATGAACAAGGTAACTTGAAGAATTTGAGGTCAGGAATTTGTGGAAGTCTTCAGTCAAATTCTTCAAACAGTAACAATCAATTTCATCAATCGGTATATGAGGAATAGAGGGGTTGAAAAAAATAGAACCAGGTAGCTCGATGAAGAGAATGGTTTGATGACCTAGTTCCAACTGCTGTGACAGTTGTACGTCTGGTCCGGATCGGCCTGGTATTTAAACCAGAGGACACACAGTCCCAGGACACATAGTCCTCACCGTACTCTCCTTGAGCTAAGGTCACACAGTCCTCGCCCAACACTCGTGGTAAGTCTTTAGGGTAGACTTCCAAAACCCTCACAAACTGGTCACTCAGCGATCCACAATTTACTGCTGGATGCTCTAGACCAAGGTCACTTCATGGTCCCCAATTGACTACAGCAGCACTAGACCATGACGCCTAACCGTCTAGAGGATGCACAGTCCTCAAAGGTAACAAGCATCGGTTCCACACAGGAATTTCTTCAGTGATGCTCAATCACTATGGGTTTTGTGGTTTGGTTGTGGGTTTTTCCTCACTGATGATTTTCTCTCAATGTCCTCGGAGGATGGGTTGCTCTCAAATGACAGGTGTCAGTTCTCTCTCGAAGCAGCCAACCAGCTTGTGGTTGTGGGGGGTGGCTATTTTTAGCCAGGATGCAACCTGACATGATAAGACATAAATGCCCCCAATAATATGACCATTATGTGCATAAGAATGATTGGGAACAGCTGACGCTAAGCACAGCAATGGTCGGAATTTTGAACTATGAAAGTCCTCAGATTATCATCTTCCTCACATGTAGGCAATTCGCACTGGCTAAATCCTAACTCCTCAATCAGATCAATTTCCTCAGAGACCAGAAGAACTTGGTCTCTGTCACTGAAGAACTTGTCTGAACCGTAAGAGATTTCCAAAGGCTTCACTGAAATGATTATATGGGTTGAGGATTTTGGAGTTGACCATTAGTTGGAAATTTTCCTTATTATTACCTCGGCCCCCTTTAATAGTAGGGTGTTTCCTGTGACGCAAATAAAGGAAACGAAACTACGAAAACAAAAGTCTTCACGCTTCATATTCCTCATTCATATCTTCCAGGCCACACCAACTTCTTCATTTTCAAAGTCTTCACAAAGTCTTCACGAAAGTCTTCAGTAAAGTCTTCACTTGAAGACATACATTTTTAGGGGTCGATAATCTCCGAATATATCAAACTCCTCAGCGACATATAGAGCCTGTGTACACTCATAAACGCATTAGTACCTTAACCTATATGTCTTCAATACACCAAAATCACTAAGGGGCACTAGATGCACTAATAGGTTCCAATGTAACGAGGAGCCAACTTGCCCTTGATACCGAATCAATGGGTACCATTCAAAGATGTAACCCAAAGGTAAGCCTTCTCGTCAACTTCATAGGTCACAGCCTTATGATGGCGATCATATTGGCTCTTTTGACGGGATTGGGCTGTTTTCAACTTTTCACGAATAATGCGAACTTGCTCCTCTGCATCCTGGATCATATCTAGGGCAAAGAGTTGCCTCTCTCCGGTTTCCGACCAGTTAAGAGGTGTTTGACACCTTCGTCCATAGAGAACTTCAAAAGGGGCTTTGCCCAAGCTTGATTGATAACTATTGTTATATGCGAACTCGGCAAATGGAAGACATTTCTACCAGTTCATACCAAAAGATATAACACAAGCTCGGAGCATGTCTTCGAGGATTTGATTGACTCGCTCAACTTGACCTCTTGATTGCGGGTGGAAAGCACTGCTAAAGGGTAGATGAGTCCCCATAGGGGTTTGAAAACTTTCCCAAAATCGGGAAGTGAAAATACTTCCACAGTCTGAGTTAATCTCCAAAGGAACACCATGAAGAGAAACTATTCGAGAAACATACAATTCTGCTAGCTGGCTAGTAGTTATACTTTCCAGAACAGGAAGAAAATGCGCCACTTTGGAAAGACGGTCAATGACCACAAATATAACATTATTCCCTCTCTTAGTCCTAGGAAATCTGGTAATGAAATCCATACCGACTTTATCCCATTTTCATTCAGGAATATCTAAAGGTTGAATGGTGCCAGCAGGCCTTTGATGTTCTGCTTTCACGCGACAGCAAACGTTGTAGTTAGCAACGAACTGAGCAATTTCTCTTTTCATCCTAGTCCACCAAAACCTCTGGCGTAGATCGTGATACATCTTGGTACTACCTGGATGAATTGAGTGAGGAGAATCATGAGCCTCCTTAAGGATCAGCTATCTTAAGCATGTGCTCTTTGGAACCACCAACAGGTTCTGGAAGAACACAAAACCTTCATCATTCTTGGAGAAATCTTTAGCATTTACGCTAGCAATATTCCCCCTTGTTCCAGGATATACCCTTATCATATTTCTGGACAGCTACTATTTGATCCTTAAGATTAGGTTTCCCCACCAGGTTGGATAGGAATCCTTGAGGAACAAGATGAAGGTTTAACTTCCGAAATTCCTCATGGAGAAGTGATTGACCTTGTTGTAACATCGGATTGTTACAATAAGTCTTACGACTTAGTGCATCAGCCATGACATTGGCTTTCCCCGGGGTGTAAGTTATCCCTAAGTCGTAATCCGTAATCAGCTCTACCCACCATCTTTGCCTGAGATTCAAATCCGGCTGGGTGAATATATATTTTAGACTTTGGTGATCAGTGTAAATTTCGCAACGATTACCCAGAAGGTAATGTCGCCAGGTTTTCAGTGCATGGACTACAGCTGCGAGCTCAAGATCATGTGTTGGATAATTATCCTCATGCGGATGCAACTGGCAAGATGCGTATGCAATCACATGATGATCTTGCATGAGAATGCAACCTAATCCTTGTCGCGAGGCGTCGCAATAGATAACAAAGCCCTTAGAGAAATCAGGTGGCAACAGAACAGGAGCAGATGTCAGTCGTCTTTTCAACTCCTGAAAACTGTGCTCGCATTGTGGAGTCCACTCGAACTTTTTATCTTTCTTGAGGAGTTCAGTCAGAGGTTTTGCAACTTTAGAGAAATTCTCGACAAAGCGGCGACAATAGCTCGCTAAGCCAAGGAAACTCCAAACTTGCTTAACCGATTCAGGTTGAGTCCAATCAAGGAAAGCCTGAACTCTCTTGGGATTAACAGCAATACCTTTACCAGATATCACGTGGCCCACATAGGTCACTTCTGGCAACCAAAATTCACACTTGGAGAATTTGGCGTCCAGGCGGTGCTCTCGACGTTTCATCAATACCAGCCTTAGATGATCGACATCTTCTTGTTCGTTCTTCGAGTAGATGAGTATATCATCGAGGTAAACCACGGCGAATTTATCTAGATACTCCATGAAGATTGAATTCATCAAGCGAGAAAAAGTGGCTAGGGCATTGATTAAACCGAAGGACATGACGGTGTACTTGTGTTGGCCATAACGAGTAACAAAAGTCGTTTTTGGAATGTCCCCGTTCCTAATTCTGATTTGATGGTATCCCAACCTCAAATCCATTTTGGAAAAGATAGAGGATCAAGCGAGTTGATCATACAAATCATTGATCCTCGGGAGCTGATACTTGTTCTTTATGGTGACCAGATTCACTGGCCGATAATCCACAACCATCCAATCCGAACCATCCTTCTTCTTGACGAAGAGGACAGGACAAGCCCAAGGAGAAGAACTGGGATGGATGAAACCTTTCTTCAAAGCCTCATCGAGTTGGATCTTAAATTCGGCTAGTTCTAAGGGTGCCATCTTATAGGGTCTTCTAGCTATTGGGATAGTCAATGGGATGAGCTCTATCACAAACTCAACATCTCTGACAGGAGGAAATCCTGGCAGTTCTTCTGGAAAGACATCCGGAAAGTCAGATACTACCGGAATATCTTCTAACTCTAGAAGAGGGCTAGCATTGATGGAATAGAGTTGGCGCTTGGTTGTTCGAGTGGAGACATTAACTATCTCACCTGATGGATGTGTAAGTTGAACATTCCTAGAATGAGTATCAGTCTTGGCATAGTGGGCTTTCATCCAATCCATGCCTAGAATGATATTGATGTCCGAATACTTGAGGGCTATCAAAGATGCTAGGAAGACTAGTCTATCCACCAGAATCTCATTATAATGGCTCACTCTAGAAGTTTTCCATTTGGAACCCGGAGTCTGCACTACTAAAGGAGTAGGCATATCACAAAAAGACATGTTATGCAACTGTGCATAACTTTCTGAGATAAAAGAATGAGATGCCCTGGTATCAAATAAAACAGATGCTGGATGACTATTGACAAGGAGCGTACCTAGGATAACATCAGGATCCTCAAGGGCTTCCTCAACAGACACATAGTTCACTCGTCCACGAGCAGGAGTTGGCTTCACAAAGAAGGCTTTTCCTGGCTTTCCACGTCCAGCGGGCGGAGCATTATTCTGGGGACACTCATGGGAGTAGTGCCCTAGTTCTCCACACTTATAGCAAACCACGGTGGCATGGGGAGCAACATTGGCAGGCGGTCCTCCCAATGGTCTGACTGGAGGGTTGGGCTAACCTGGGTGAGGCGCCTGGAAGGATGGCCTCACATTGTATTTTGGCGGCAGAGCTGCGTTGGGCACCCAGACCCGGCGTTTATTGGGGCCCGAGCCAGATGCGGGGTTGAAGTCATGGTTGTGCTTTCTTGTGGCCTCATAATCGGTCTGTCCAGTCTCGGCATTGATAGCCTTGTTGACGAGAGACTGGAAAGTGGTGCACTCATGCAGGCGCAGGTCTCGACGGAGCTAAGGATTAAGTCCCTTGCAGAACCTAGCCTGCTTCTTGGCACCAGTAGAAACTTCCTCAGGAGCATAGCGAGCAAGTTTTCCAAACTCACGACTATAAGCATCCACTGACAGTTTGCCCTAGGTGAAGGCACAGAATTCCTCTCTCTTACGATCCATCATCCCTTCCGGGATGTGATCGGTATGAAATGCGATACTAAACTCTGCCCAAGTTGGTGTCGGGCCTATGGGACGCATGGCTTCAAAATTTTCCCACCACAGATTGCCGGGACATTCCAGAAAGTAAGTTGCAAAGGTCACCTTGTTGGCCTCGGTTACATTGGCAGCCCAGATCTTGCGATACATGCTAGTCAACCAGTCATCCGCGTCGAGTGGGTCGACCGAATGATGATACTTGGGTGGGCACAGTCTGATCAAATCACCAAGTGACACGCTATCATTGAGGTCATTGCGGGGAGCACGTGCTGTGTTCTGCTCGATTCTTTCCAACAACCTGTTGGTCTCCCTCTTGTTCCTTTTGGATTCAAGGATTACTTCCTCCAAGGAAGGCGCATGTGGCAGATCCTCTTGCCTTGGCTGGCTTCCCTCGCCCTGCTCAGGGGCAGGCACGGGGTTATTCCTAGTTGCCACCATCCTGGGGAAACAAACCCACAGCTTAATCATTGGGGACAACAACTCTCAGACATGAGATAAGGAATGTACTGGACAACATGGCTTGCAGGGTAAGCACCAATCAACATGGTAAAAGAACTACCATATGAACACCATGATTCATACACACCATGACATAGTTCAGTACAAGCCAAGCTGAAATACAACTACGGAGAGATGACACAACTCATCGGAGGCATTATGAGCTTCCTATACATTCTCTATCTACACCTCCGGAACTCAACTCTCAACCTCATCATATCCCACAAGACACGCAGGACTTTGGTGATACGATGACTACCAAACTAGAACTAGCATCCACGTACTCAAGCATCGCCGTAGAATGCCTCATACAGGTTACCCCCATGACCCGGGAGCTGAACCTGAGGATCTGGAAACACTCTAGCCTGTGATCCCTGGGAGCCATAAGGACATGGGTGTGGCCTTGGTCCCCTTGTCGGTGGCAACAACGGTCCTCGAAGAGGGCTGATGCCTCCAACATCGGGAAAGTTTACGTGTGCTGGCAGATGAGTCCACGATGGGGTCAGCATCTCCAAATCTCCATAGCATGTCTGCACGATAGGTGCCAACTATGTCAGGGCTGTCCAAAGATGTGCACGGGTGGCATAAAGCTCCATGCGAAGGGCACGTGCATCACGATCCCTGTTCTCCAACATCTGAGCGGTCACCTGCAGCCTAGGGTCCTCATGGGAATGATCATAGTAGACTGCACTAAGATAACCATCCTCTCCTCCCATAGAAGCAGGAACATAGCAGAACTTGGTGTTCTGAAGCAGACCATGGTGGAACCTCATGATAGTCAGCATGGTGTAAGCGGCCTCCTGAACTGCCATATCTATGGTGACACCTAATCCATAAGTCCAGTGAAGCGGCTCTGCAGCTCCAGGGTATGAAGGATAAATCTTGACGGTACATAGATACTGACTGTGGTTGAAATCTCGATACTGTTCCTCCACTGTGTACTCTGGGTACCAACGGTATCCAGCCTCCATCATGACTCTAACCAACATGGCCGTGTGGCCCGGTACATCGATGCACCTGGTCAGACGGACCACCTGATGGGAAGGACGAGGGGGCATGTGAAGCAGAGAATGATGCAAAGACATTAGAGACTCTAGCTGAAATTGGAAAGCATAACAGCTGTAATTTCTCAGAAAGGATTTTGAGACAACTTCAAAAGATTGGAAAAGCATAACCACTCGACTTTCTAGACTCAAATCTCTTCTCCATCTGTTTGTCACACCAACAATACTTGAGTACCCACATTCACTTGCAACAAGCTAGCTAGTGGTCCATCGTTAGTAACTTGGCATCGTAAGAAATGGATGAGTATCCTAGTTTTTATCCCCGAAGAAAAGATGAGAATGATTCAACATAGAATAACTTGGGAAGAGGAGTAAAAAGAGCCTTACGTTCCCTTCCACAATCAACTCCCCTACTTTTCTGTAGTGTTTCTAGACTCAACTTCGACCAGTTGGGCTTGGTAGTCCTATAGTCAGTCAGGCTCTGATGCCAACACTGTCGGGACCCCCATCCTAAGTCATAACAATCCAGACTGTAACATATCACATCACTTTGCAGCCTCATGCACGGTAAGTTCCACGGCTGCAACCTTAGCATAGCCAGGACCGTTTGCGTCTTTTAGCTCACGTATATGAACATGTCGCTGGCAATCAAACGACAAAGAACCCGGGCCGACATAACTAGTCATAGAAGCCAAGCGGCACATCCGTACGGAAACAGGCATACATAACCTAGCAATGCAGGTGTCGGCCTCAAGCGTGTGTAGACGAGTCATAGCAAGCTACAGGGACTCCATTACGTCGTGAGACACAAATGCCATCACTGCACGTAGACGAGTCGTAGCAAGCTATAGGGACTCCATTACACTGCGAGACATTTCCCCGAAGGGACAGACACAACAGCAAACAAGGATACATGCCAGTCAATCAATGTGTCCGGAGTAGTAGCAAGCTACCATGGCTCGATGGAAGCACAAAGAGGCAGTTTCCCACAAAGAGTACTACTAAAGGCACACGACTAGGTGTCGGATCCCTACATACCGTTGCACGTCACACATACGCACAACATGCCCGATAAGCATAGAGACAACCATGGCATCACAACATAACCATACGACAACATGACTTTTATTTAAGAGGCTCAGAATAGCCTTGCAAAATATGTTCTTACAGATAGGGGTCACATGAACCGACACTCAAGTCATACAAACATGTTCATACAAACCAAGCGGAAGCATAAGCTGTCAGATTATAGACAGATGAAAGGGTAAAAAGGCACATGGCCTGACTATCTACAGCTCGCCATAGGGCAAAGGTCGTAGCTAGGACACCAGCTATTCGGAATCGTCAACATCTAGAAAGAACCCATCTAATGGGTCCTGGGTCTCATCTGCAACATTTAGTAAGCAAACATGAGTACAAACGTACTCGGCAAGTCTTTAAAACAGACCTAGTCTATTCATGCTCATGTATCAATAAAGGGAGTGGTGGGGTTTATGCAGCAATGCCAACTTTGACTCATGGCTAACCTACACTACTCAATTTTAACTCTTTGTTTACATTTTAGATATCGCACACGAGTCCACTAACTCCGTAGCAATACACCATCATGGATTCACTTCCCTCTCTTGGGAGAGTGCCATCCACGGTACTCACACTTGTCTTGATATTTTTATGAGGATCCATTTGATTATATATGAACAACATAAGTTCTCCAAGTAGTCCATATCCTAGGACACGGCTTTTCGAATAGTTCATACCCTGCGGGGGTGTACTTCTTCACACACACTCCCGCCACTTATCGCTGTGTGCTCATAAAACCATGCACCTCAGCGACCTTCAAGCGGATGCCCAACGAGGTAATCGGCCACGACCGTCAATCTCATAAGACCTCTAGTATAGGCTATCGCCTATTTGAGAATGAACCCACACGGAAGTCCGGCCGAAGTTTCCGCTATGACCCCAAACGATGTGCGCAGGGTTCCTAAGCCCACCATTCGAGTGACCCTTGCTACACCGTGCCACTGCCTACCGCGTTGTAACCCACCCCTAGGGTTAGCGCTATGCACGGCCTCCAGCATGCTATAAACACCAGAAACTACTTGCAACTCCTTGACTAAGGACTAAGCGAATGATAAGTCGAGAGGGTCAATTAGCTATCCCAACGTGTGGTAGTAACTAGACTTGGATCAGAAACACGAAACTCAGTTCCTAAGAACGGTCCCCATGAGACAAACCATTATGTACTCCTACATAGCTTCTCATTGCTACCTTGACCAAATCGAGTTCATCATTCTATCACCACATCAAAACAAGATCATTTCACTCAGTTCATCACCCAGACGAATCAGACCTGACCCAACTATAAGCATAGCAAGCATAGCAAGCAAAGTAAGCTAAGCACATCATAGCACAAGCATCTACCAGGTATGCTAGGTTGCAAGGTTTGACTCTTTACTGTGACAATGTGAGGTTATGACGCAGAAGAGGATCATCTACCGTGTATGACTGGCATGTGATTGACTGTCCTAATGCAATGAACAAGAGGAGGAGCGAGAGAGTAGGATGTTATCGGAATGATCAAAGGGGTTGCTTGCCTCGCTGGGTAGCAGAAAGGTTCTCTCCTTCGCCGGGATACTCGGGGGTATCCTCTGAGGCAGGGCCTACCGCAATGCAGATAAGAAATGATCAACACACGCAAGTGCAACAATATGATGCATGATCATGGCATGATAGCATGTATGGATGAGCTAATGCAACTAGTATTCAAGTTAATTTGAAATGAGTTTGAATATAGGTTCAAAATTGTTCTTCATTTCAAATTCCATATATTAACCTATTAGTAAATGTCCATGTCCACCTACTTAGATTGTTCTAAAATTCATGACAACGGCACCATTGGATTCATTGGATTTTTCTGATAAATTTTCATATATAAATTATTTTCATCTGATTTACAGATTAATTTATATGAATTTTTGAAGTTTTGAATAATTTCTGGAATTAATTTTAAAATAGAAATTGCTTTTATTGCATCAGCATGACATCACTATGGCATCAGCTGGTCAGCTGACCGGGCCAGAGTCAAACCTGACATGTGGGGTCTACATGTCAGTGACTCAATCACCTAATTAAACAATTAAAACTAATCCTAACTAATTAACAGTTCTGGGTCCACATGTCACTGACAGATTAGGTTAATTAAACTAACTAATTAATTTTCTTAATTAGGATTTGACTACAGGGGGCCCGGCCCCACCTGCAAGCGACCGAGTGGTCAAACCCCTGACGGTCAGACAGGTTGACTCGCCGGCGTTGAGCCGCCGGCGATGTCAAGGACGGCGGAGGGGGTCGGAATCCCTCCTCTGGTGACCAATTGGATGGCGGAGAGCGCTGGGAGAGCCTACGCTCGACCGCGTGTCGATCTAGCCCCAAAACAGAGGCTGGGGTGGTCGGGATCGACGCCGGCGTCGAGGGCAGCAGCGGCCGGAGCTCGGGCAAGAAGGGCGCAGCGTCTACGGGGCACGGGAGAGAAGGGGGAGAAGGGGAGGAGCACCAGTGGCTCACCATGGTTCCAGTAGAGGCGACGGCGAGGTCGGAGGAGGTCCGGATGGGGCAGAGTGTCGAGGCGGAGCTCCAGTGACCGGCAGGGAGGAATGGTGATGGCGTGGCATAGAGGGGCTCACGACGTCTTTTAGGGTCACGGGGAGGACGAGGGGGTAGCGGCAGTTCTTGGGGGCTACCTAGCGAGGTGTGGGGGCGGCTAGCGCGACGGTGGCGAGCTCGCACAGAGCTCGGCTATGGCGGAGCAGGGGGAGAAAGAGAGCGAGAGGGAGAGCTCACAGGGGGAGAGGGAGACGAGAAGGAGGCCACGACGAGGGGGCCTCGCGCTGGCGCCCTCCCAGCCCTCCAGGCCAACAACCAGGCAGGGAGGAGGTGGCCGGCGTGTGGCGACCACGCGCCGGGCGTCCTTCTGACCAGAGGTGGAAGAAGACCGGTTCGCCCCTGGTGGGCTGGGCCAGCTTCTTCCCTGGCCCAAGTAGGTTTCCCCCCTTTTTCTTTTCTTGTTATATTTTGTTTTCTATTTTCCGTCATTTGTTTTATTTTAATTTCAGGCACATAAGCTATTTAAAATATCCCAAATATTTTATCTTTTGAAGTTTGAATATTTCAAACTTTTCTCTAAAGTTTCAGGATATTTGAAAACAAAAAAATGATAAATGCTTTATTTAATATTTTCAGAGGCTTTGTCATTTATTTCTAAATTTCTTTAGGTTTTCAAATAATTAAAATGATCCCTGTTATAATCATGTCCAAATTTACCAAACATAGGGAACATTTTTAGTGGGCACTTTGGATTTGTTGAATTTAGACCAAGTTTGAATTGGTTGGATTCAAAGTGAGCTTGGGGTTTCTTTTGTTCCCCATTTCATGTTGATGCAATAAGATGAGACATGATGCAAACGCATGCTATCCTAGGACATCTAGCTAGGGATATGACACCTGTAGGGATGTACTTATTCACACACGCTCTCGCCACTTATCGCTATGTGCTCATAAAACCATGCACCTCGGCAACCTTCAAGCAGAAGCCCAGCGAGGGAGTCGGCCACGACCGTCGATCACATAAGACCTCTAGTCCAGGCTATCACCTATTTGAGACTGAACCCGCACATAAGTCCGGTCGAAGTTTCCGCTACGGCCCCAAACGATGTGCGCAGGGTTCCCAAGCCCACCATTCGGGTGACCCTTGGTACACCGTGCCACTGCCTACCGCGTCGTAACCCACCCCTAGGGTCAGTGCTACGCACAGCCTCCAGCATGCTATAAACACCAGAAACTATTTGCAACTCCTGGACTAAGGACTAAGTGACTGATAAGTCGACAGGGTCGAGTTACCGGAACCCAATGTGTGGTAGTAACTAGTCTTGGATCACAAACACGGAACTCAGTTCCTAAGAACGGTCCCAATGAGACAACCCTCTATGTACTCCTACATAGCCTCTTATCGCTACCTTTACCAAATCGGGTTCATCATAAGTTCATCACATCAGAACATCATTGTTTCACTCAGTTCATCACCCAGATGAATCAAACCTGACACAACTCTAAGCATAGCAAGCATAGCAGGCAAAGTAAGATAAGCACATCATGGCACAAGCATCTACTAGGTACGCTAGGATGCAAGGTTTAGCTATTTACTGTGGCAATGACAGGTCATGCATAAGAATAGGTCCATCTACCATGTATGACAGACAAGTAAACGTTTGTCCTAATGCAATGAACAAGAGCCGGAGCGAGAGAGTGGGATGTTATCGGAATGATCAAGGGGGGGGGTTGCTGGCCTTGCCGGGTAGCGGGAAGGTTCTCTCCTTCGATGGAATAATCAGGGGTATCCTCAGAAGCAGGGCCTACCGCAATGCAGATAAATAGCATTCAATACATGCAAGTGCAACAATATGATGCACGACCATGACATGGTAGCATGTATGGATGAGCTAATGCAACTAGTGTCCAAGTTAATTTGAAGGGAGTTTGAATATAGGTTAAAAATGTTCTGCATTTCAAATTCCATAAACTAACCTAATAGCAAATGTCAATGTTCTTCTACATAGGTTTCTCTAACATGCATGATAATAGCACCATTGGATTCATTGGATTTTTCTGATAAATTTTCATGTATGAATTATTTTCATCTGATTTACAGATTAATTTATATGAATTTTTAAAGTTTTAAACAATTTATGGAATTATTTTAAAACAGGAAAATAAAATATGACTTCAGCCTGACGTCACTACGACATCAGCTGGTCGGCTGACCAGGCCAGGTCAAACTTGACGTGTGGGGCCCGCACGTCAGTGACATGGGCCTAATTCCCGCGCTGACCAGGGTTTGACCCGCAGCTGGGGCCTAGTGGTCAGTGGCTTGGGGCCTAATTAAGAGGGGGATTCGCCGCTAATGGCCGGCCACGTCGGCGCCCACCGGAGCGGGGCCGACGGCGACCAACAGCACGGCGGCAACCCGCCGGAATTGCACCTTCGGTGACCATTTGGCGCGCGGAGGGCGCCAAGAGGTAGCCCGTGCACGCGTGCGTCTAGTAGGGTAGCTGAGGGGGCTCGGGGTCACCGGAGACGACGACCACGTCGAGCCGAGTGGCAGCGAGGGCTCGGGCAGGACCGGCTACGGCGCTACAGGCTGCGGGAGGTGGAGCTACGAGCGGCTACGGGCTCCTCAGGATGCTACGAGCATGAGCCCGTGGTCGGGAACGAGCTTTGGCTGCTATGGCCACGGCTACGCCACGGCCGGCGGCGAGCTCTGCTCGGCTCTGGCTATCGACGGTGCTAGAGGAGGGAACAACGACGGAACTTGGGGGAAACAGACTGGGCCCTCATCGGAGGGGCTTCTAGTGCCGTGGTGTGGTCAGGGACACACGGAGAGTGGCGAATCGCCGGCGGCTTTTGTCCGACGAGGGGAAGTAGGGGAGAGGGGAAGAGAGGAATGGCGAGGGGGAACGGGTCCAGGCGGCAGCGGAGCCAATCCTCTCGCCAGCGTGATGAGGAGGCGGCCAGACAGGCAGGGAGGAGGGTGCCAGAGCGTGGCCACGGCCGGGTGCAGTGGAGGCACGCAGCTGCTTGTCCTCCTGGCAGGAGGAAGAAGACGCTGCTGCCCCCCGTGGGCTGGGCCTCTTCTTCTGGTAAGCCCAGGTGGGTTTTTCTCCCCCCTTTTTCTTTATTTGCATTCTTTTCTAATTTCTGACATTTGTTTTATTTTATTTTCAGGCACATATGCTATTTTAGAATATCCAAAATATTTTATATATTGTAGTTTGAATATTTCAAACTTATTTAAAAAGTTTCAGGATATTTTGAAAACTAAAATAATGATAATGCTTTATTTCATATTTTCATAAGCTATATCATTTATTTTTAAATTGCTATAGTTGTTCAAATATTTTAAATGACCCCTTGTATAATCATGTCAATATTTATCAGACATAGGGGACATTTTAGATGGGCATTTTGGATTTGTTGAATTTTCACAAACTTTGAATTGGTTTGATTCAAATGAGGGTTTGGGGTTTCCTTTAGTCCCCATTTCATGTTGATGCAAAAATGATATATGCTCCACACACACATGTTGTCCTATGACAACTAGCTAGGGATGTGACAACTCACCCCCACTCAAAAGAATCTTGTCCCGAGATTTTGAAGTCGTCGGGAAGAGCCTGGGGTACTCTAATCGAAGATGATCTTCTCTTTCCCATGTGGCCTCCTTTTCAGAATGGTGTGACCACTGAACATTGAGAAACTTGATGTTCCATCGCCGAGTGGTACGCTCAGCTTGATCAAGTATACGAATAGGGTATTCTCCATATGTAAGGTTATCTTGGAGATCAAGCGCTTCGTGTCTACCTCACGGACAGGGTCCAAGAAGCAACGTCTGAGTCGCGAGACGTGGAAGACATCATGAACCTTGGAAAAATGGGGTGGAAGTTCCAATTGGTAGGCAACCTCTCCTCGTTTAGCAAGAATGCGAAAAGGTCCAATGTAACGAGGAGCCAACTTGCCCTTGATACCGAATCGATGGGTACCCTTCAGAGGTGTAACCCGAAGGTAAGCCTTCTTGTGAACTTCATAGGTCACAACCTTATGATGGTGATCATATTGGCTCTTTTGACAAAATTGGGATGTTTTCAACTTTTCACGAAAATGCGAACTTGCTCCTCTGCATCCTGGATCATATCCGGGCCAAAGAGTTGCCTCGCTACGGTTTCTGACCAGTTAAGAGGTGTTCAACACCTTCATCCATAGAGAACTTAAAAATGGGCTTTGCCCAAGCTTTATTGATAACTATTGTTATATGCAAATTCGGCAAATGGAAGACATTTCTCCCAATTCATACTGAAGGATATAACACAAGCTTGGAGCATGTCTTCGAGAATTTGATTGACTCGCTCAACTTGAACACTTGATTGCGGGTGGAAAGTAGTCCTAAAGGATAGATGAGTCCCCATAGCTGTTTGAAAACTTTCCCAGAATCAGGAAGTAAAGATACTTCCACGGTCTGAGTTAATCTCCAATGGAACACCATGAAGAGAAACTATTCGAGCAACACATAACTCCGCTATCTGGCTAGCAGTTATACTCTCCGAACAGGAAGAAAATGAGCCACTTTGGAAAGGTGGTCGATGACCACAAAGACAACATTATTCCCTCTCTTAGTCCTGGTAAATGCGGTAATGGAATCCATACCGACCTTATCCCATCTCCATTCAGGAATAGCTAAAGGTTGAAGGGTGCCAGCAGGCCTTTGATGTTCGGCTTTCACGCGACGACAAACATCGCAATTAGCAACGAACTGAGCAATTTCTCTCTTCATCCTAGTCCACCAAAACCTCTGGCGTAGGTCCTGATACATCTTGGTACTACCCGGATGAATTATGAGAGAAGAATCATGAGCCTCCTTCAGAATAACTATCATAGATGTTGCTTCTTCGGGATCACCAAGCGGTTCTCAAAGAAGACAACACCTCGATCATCTTCCGAGAAGCATCTAACATTACCCTTCTTAATGTTTTTCTTGATCCGAGATATCCCGGCATCATGCTTCTCGATTTCGCCACCAGGTTGGATAGAAATCCATGAGGAACAATGTGCAGGATTAACTTCTGAAATTCTTCATAGAGAAGTGGTTGACCTTGTTGTAACATCAGGTTGTTATAATAAGACATACGACTTAGTGCATCAGCCATGAGATTGGCCTTCCCCGGGGTGTAAGTTATCCCTAAGTCGTAATCTAGAATCAACTCAACCCACCGTATTTGCCTGAGATTCAAATCGATTGGGTGAAAATATATTTCAGACTTTGGTGATCAGTGTAAATTTCACAATGATTACCCAGAAGGTAATGTCGCTAGGTTTTCAGTGCATGGACCACAGCTGGAAGCTCAAGATCATGTGTTGGATAATTATCTTCATGTGGACGCAACTATCGAGATGCGTATGCAATCACATGGCGATCTTGCATGAGAATGCAACCTAATCCTTGTCGCGAGGCGTCACAATAGATAACAAAGTCCTTAGAGAAGTCTGGTGGCACCAGAACAGGAGCAGAGGTCAGTCGTCTTTTCAACTCCTGAAAACTGCGCTCGCATTGTGGAGTTCAGTGAGAGGTTTTGCAACCTTGGAGAAATTCTCAACAAGGCGGAGACAATAGCTCTCTAAGCCAAGGAAACTCCAAACTTTCTTAACTGATTCAGGTTGAGTCCAAACAAGGACGGCCTGACCTCTCTCGGGATTGACATCAATACCCTTACCAGAGATCACGTGGACCAGATAGGTCACTTCTAGCAACCAAAATTCACACTTGGACAATTTGGCATAGAAACGGCGCTGTTGAAGTTTCATCAATACCAGCCTTAGATGCTTGGCATGTTCCTGTTTGTTCTTCGAGTAGATGAGTATATCGTCGAGGTGAACCACGAAGAATTTATCTAAATACTCCATGAAGATCGAATTCATCAACCGAGAGAAGGTGGCTGGAGCATTGGTTAAACCGAAGGACATGACGGTGTAGTCGTATTGGCCATAACGACTAACAAAAGCCGTTTATGGAATGTCCCTATTTCTAATTCTGATTTGATGGTATCCCAACCTCAAATCCATTTTGGAAAAGACAGAGGATCCAGTGAGTTGATCATACAAATCTTTTATCCTGGGGAGTGAATACTTGTTCTTAATGGTGACCAGATTCACTGGCCGATAATCCACAACCATTCGATCCGATCCATCCTTCTTCTTGACGAAGAGGATGGGACAAGCCCACGGAGAAGAACTAGGACGGCTGAAACCTTTTTTCAAAGCCTCATTGAGTTGAATTTTAAGTTCAACTAGTACTAAGGGTGCCATCTTATAGGGTTTTCTGGATATTGGGACAGTCCCTGGAATGAGCTCTACCACAAACTCAACATCTCTGACAGGTGGAATTCCTGGCAGTTCCTCTGGAAAGACATCCGAAAAGTCATGGACTACCGGAATATCTTCTAACTCTGGAAGAGGGATAGCATTTAGGGAATAGAGTTGGCGCTTGGTTGCTCGAGTGGAGACATTAACTATCTCACCCATTGGATGTGTAAGTTGTACATTTCTAGTATGAGTATCAATCATAGCATAGTGGGCTTTCATCCAATCCATGCCTAGAATGATATTGATGTCTGAAGACTTGAGGGCTATCAAAGATGCTAGGAAGACTAGCCTATGCACCAGAATCTCATTATCATGGCTCACCCTAGAAGTTTGCCACTTTGAACGAGGATTCTGAACTAATAAAGGAGTAGGCATATCACAAAAAGACATGTTATGCAACTGTGCATAACTTTTTGAGATGAAAGAATGAGATGCCCCGGTATCAAATAGAACAGATGTTGGATGACTATTGACAAGGAGCATACCTATGATAACATCAGGATCCTCAAAGGCTTCCTCAGCAGAGACATAATTCACTCGTCCACGAGCAGGAGCTGGCTTCACATAGAAGGCTTTTCCCGGCTTCCCACGTCTAGCGGGCTTAGCATTGTTCTGAGGACACTCACGGGAGTAGTGTCCTGGTTCCCCACATTTTTATCAGACAACGGCGGCACCGGGAGCAAAATTTATAGGTGGACCTCCAAATGTCCTAGCTAGAGGGTTGGGCTGAGCAGGGCGAGGTGCCTGGAAGGATGGCCTTGCGGTGTATCTTGGCGGCAGAGCTGCGTTGGGCACCCACACCCGGTGTTTGTTGGAGCTTGAGCCAGATACGGGGCTGAAGTCACGGTTGTGCTTCCTCGTGGCCTCATAGTCGGTCTGTCCAGTCTCGGCATTGATGGCCTTGTTAACGAGAGCCTGGAAGGTTGTGCACTCATGCAGGAGCAACTATCGATGGAGCTCAGGGTTAAGTCCCTTGCGGAACCTTGCAGAGCCTTGAAGGTTGGCATTAGTTGAAACTTCCTCTGGAGCATAGAGAGCAAGATTGCCGAACTCATGGCTATAGGCCTCCATCGACAGTCTGCCCTGTGTGAAAACACAAAATTCCTCTCTCTTGCGATCCATCAGCCCTTCTGGGATGTGATGGGTATGAAATGCTGCAGTGAATTCTGCCAAAGTTGGTGTAGGGCCTTCGGGATGCATGGCTTCATAGCTTTCACACCACAAATTGGTGGGTCCTTTCAGAAAGTAGATAACAAAGGTCACCTTGTTGGCCTCAGACACATTGGCAGCCCGGATCTTGCAGAACATGCTGGTCAACCAGTCATCCGCGTTGAGTGGGTCGACCGAATGATGATACTTAGGGGGGCATAGCTTGACGAAATCACCGAGTGACATGCCATCATTGTGATCATTGCGGGGAGCACGTGTTGTGTTCTTCTCAATTCGTTCCAATAGCCTGTTGGTCTCCCTTTTGTTCCGTTCAACTTCTAGCATCACTTCTGCCAAAGAAGGCGCATGTGGCAGGTTCTCTTGCCTTGGCTAGCTTCCCTTGCCCTGCTCGGGGGCAGGCACGGGGTTATTCCTAGTTGCCACCATCCTGGGAAAACAAACCCATAGCTTAGACATAGAGGAGATCAACTCTAAGACATGAGACAAGGAATGTACTGGACAACATGGCATGCAGGGTAAACACCCAACAACATGGAAATAACAACTGCCATATGAACACCAGGATTCATACACACCATGACATAGTTCAGTACAAGCCGAAGCTGAAATACAAACTATGGAGAGATGACACAACTCATCGGAGGCATTACAATCTTCCTATACATTATCTATCTACTAATCCGGAACTCATCTGTCAACCTCGGTCATATCCCACAAGACACAGGACTATGGCGATACGACTACTACCATACTAGTACTAACATCCACGTACTCAAGCATCGCCATAGAATGCGTCATATAGGTTACCCCCATGACCCAGGAGCTGAACCTGAGGATCTGGAAACACCCCAGCCTGTGATCCCTGGAAACCATAAGGACACGGATGTGGCCTTAGTTCCCTTGTCGGCGGCAACAGTTGTCCTCGAAGAGGGGTGATGCCTCCAACATCGGGCCAGTCTACGTGTGCTGGCAGATGAGTCCGTGGTGGGGTCAGCATCTCCAAATCTCCATAGCGTGTCTGCACGATAGGTGCCAACTGCGTCAGTGCTGTCCAAAGACGTGCACGGGTAGCATAAAGCTCCATGTGAAGGGGACGTGCATCACGGTCCCTGTTCTCCAACATCTGAGCTGTCACCTACAGCATAAGGTCCTCATGAGAACAATCATAGTAGGCTGCACTGAGATAGCTGTCCTCTCCTCCCATGGAAGAAGGAACATAATAGAGCTCTGTGTTCTGAAGCAGACCATGCTGAAACCTCATGATAGTCAGCATGGTGTAGGCGGCCTCCTGAACTGCCATGTCTATGGTGACACCTAGTCCATAAGTCCAGTGAAGCGGCTCTGCGGCTCCAGGATATGAAGGATATATCTTAATAGTACACATATACTGACTCTGGTTGAAATCTCGATATTGTTCCTCCAATGTGTACTCTGGGTACCAACGGTAACCAACCTCCATCATAACTCTAACCAACATGGCCATGTGACCTGGTACATTGATGCACCTGGTTAGACGGACCACCTGACGGGAAGGATGAGGGGGCATCTGAAACAAAGAATGATGCAAAGACATTAGAGATTCTAGCAGAAATTGGACAACATAACGGTTGTAATTGTTCAAAGAGGATTCTGAGTCAAACTGCAAAAGATTGGAAAAGCATATCCACTCGACTTTCTAGACTCAAATCTCTTCTCCATCTGTTTGTCACACTAACAATACTCAAGTACCGTCATTCACTTGCAAACAAGCTAGCTAGTAGTCCCTCGGTAGTAACTCGTCATCCTAAGCAATAGATGAGAAGCCTAGTTCTTATCCCCGTAGAAAAGATGAGAATGACTCACAATAGAATAACTTGGGAAGAGGAGTAAAAAGAGCCTTACGTTCCCTTCCACAATCAATTCCCCTACTTTTCTATAGTGTTTCTAGACTCAACTTTGACCGGTTTGGCTTGGTAGTCGTACAGTCTGTCAGGCTCTGATACTACCGTCGTCGGGACCCCGATCCTAAGTCATATGAATCCAGACTGTAACATATCACATCACTTTGCGGCCTCACGCACGGTAAGCTCCACGGCTGCAGTCTTACCTTAGCCGGGACCGTTTGTGTCTTTTGTCTCACGTATGTGAACATGTCGTTGGCAATCAAATGACAGAGAACCCAGGCCGACACGACTAGTCATAGAACCCAAGTGGCACATCCGTATGGAAACAGGCATACGTAACCCAGCAATGTAGGTGTCAACCTCAAGCGTGTGTAGATGAGTCATATCAAGCTACAAGGACTCCATTATGCCATGAGACATAAATGTCATCACTGCACGTAGACGAGTCGTAGCAGGCTAGAGGGACTCCATTACACTGCGGGACATTTCCCCGAAGGGACAGACACAGCAGCAAAGAAGGATACATGCTGGTCAATCAATGTGTCCGGAGCAGTAGCAAGCTACCATGGCTCGGTGGAAGCACATAGAGGCAGTTTCCCATAAAGAGTACTATTAAAGGCACACGACTAGGTGTCGGATCCCATACATACCGTTGCGCATCACATGTACGCACGACATGCCCGATATGCATAGATACAACTATGGCATCACAACATAACCATACAACAACACAACTTTTATTTAAGAGGCTCAGACTAGCCTTGGATAATATGTTCTTACAGGTGGGGGTCACAAGACCCGACACTCAAGTCATACAAACAAGTTCATACAAACCAAGTGGACGCATAAAGTTGTCTGAGTACAGAGAGATGAAAGGGTAAAAAGGCACATGGCTTGACTATCTACACCCCGCCACAGGGCATAGGTCGTAGCTGGGACACCAGCTATTCGGCATCGTCGACATCTTGAAAGAACCCACCTGATGGGTCCTGGGTCTCATCTGCAACATTTATTAAGCAAACGTGAGTACAAACGTACTCAGCAAGTCTTTAAAATGGACCTAGTCTATTCATACTCATGAATCAACAAGGGGGGGGTGGAGTTTATGCGGCAATGCCAGCTTTGACTCATGGCTAACCTACACTACACAGTTTAACTCTTTGTTTACATTTTAGATATCGCACACGAGTCCACTAACTCCATGACAATACACCACCATGGATTCACTTCCCTCTCCTGGGAAAGTTCCACACACGGTACTCACACTTGTCTTGATATTTTTATGAGTATCCATTTGATTTTCTATGAACATCATAAGCTTTCCAAGTAGTCCATATCCAAGGACGTGTCTATTCGAATAGTTCATACCCTGCAGGGGTGTACTTCTTCACACACGCTCTCGCCACTTGTCGCTGTGTGCTCATAAAACCATGCACCTCGACAACCTTCAAGTGGAAGCCCAGCGAGGGAGTCGGCCACGAGAGTCAATCACATAAGACCTCTAGTCCCGTCTATCCCCTATTTGAGACTTAACCCGCAAGGAAGTCCGGCCGAAGTTCCCACTATGGCCCCAAACGATGTGCACAGGTTTTCCAAGCCCACCATTAGGGCGACCCTTGGTACACCGTGCCACTGCCTACCACATCGTAACCCACCCCTAGGGTCAGCGCTACGCACAGCCTCCAGCATGCTATAAACACCAGAAACTACTTGCAACTCCTGGACTAAGGACTAAGCGACTGATATGTCGAGAGGGGTCGAGTTACCGGAACCCAATGTGTGGTAGTAACTAGTCTTGGATCACAAACACGGATCTTACTTCCTAAGAAAGTTCCCAATGAGACAACCTGCTATATACTCCTACATAGCGTCTCATCGCTACCTTAAAACTGGAAAATGAAATATGACATCAGCCTGATGTCAATATGACGTCAGCTGGTCGACTGACCAGGCCCGGTCAAACCTGACATGCGGGGCCCGCACGTTAGTGACACGGGCCTAATTCCCGCGCTGACCAGGCTTTGACCCGTCGCTAGGGCCCACTGGTTGGTGGCTGGGGGCCTAATTAAGAGGGGGATTAGACCCTAATGGCCGGCCCCATCGGTGCCCACCGGAGCGGGGCCGACAGCGACAAAAAGCATGGCGGCCACCGCCGGAGTTGCCTCCGGCGACCATTTGGCATGCGAAGGGCACCGTAAGGTAGCCCATGCACGCACGTGTCTAGTAGGGCAGGAGAGGGGGCTTGGGGTCGCCGGAGATGACGACCACGTCGAGCCGAGCGGTGGCGACGGCTCGGGCAGGACCGGCTACGACGCTATAGGCTACACGAGGTGCAGCTACGGGCGGCTACGGGCTCTTGGGAACGCTACGAGCACAAGCCCGCGGCCGGGAGCGAGCTTTGGCCGCTGTGGCCATAGCTACGCCATGGTCGGTGGCGAGCTCTGCTCGGCTCTGGCTGCCTACGGGGGTAGAGGAGGGGAACGGCGACGGAACGAGGGGGAAACGGACCGAGGCCTCACCGGAGGGGCTTCTGCCGCCGTGGCGTGGTCGGACATAGAGGACATTTTAGATGGGCATTTTGGATTTGTTGAATTTTCACAAACTTTCAATTGCTTTGATTCAAATGAGGGTTTGGGGTTTCCTTTAGTCCCCATTTCATGTTGATGCAAAAATGATATATGATGCACACACACATGTTGTCCTATGATAACTAGCTAGGGATGTGACACTTACATCCGAGTCTTTGGTGGTTGTAAACCTTGGGCTCTAACATTTATGCTTCTTCAGGGCTCAAGCCAAACGAAGGAAGACCAATAAGTCCTCCCCTGGCCCTAATGCTCAAGAACCAGAGCCTGCCAAGCCGGATGCTCCCATGCCAGATATAGATCGCTTGACGGCTTCTGCAGAGCCGGTAGCTGACGATATGATTCTTGAGAGTCCTCCGAAGGACCATTCCAAGCCACCGAGCCCTACCAAGGTTGCTGATGACACAACTACTCCGGACATCTTGATTACTGGCGCTGGCTTCCACTCTCCTCCACCTCATGTGCTAACAAAGCATAGTGAGCCGATTGAAACCTCCAAGAAATTGGAGTTTGAGTTCCCCACACTAGAGAAGCTCACAACTGATGAACTTCATGCTGGTTATTTGAACAGCCTGTCCACAAGCCGGGACCTGGAGCTCAAGCTTGTCAATTTGATGAAGAAGAAATATGAGGTATTCTTTACTCGCCTTATATCCTTACGTAGCCCCCACGAGCCGGGTTAATATTGGCTGATGATAATCCGGGTCTTCAAAACCTACTAGAAGTAGAAATGCTTAGCCGGTAGGCCTCAACTTACTTAGAAGTAATTGCAAATAATCGTTCGTATCCCCCAAGGGCCGGCTCAAATTTGATAACATTAAGCCGGAACTTTATTGAAGGTAGCTGTTTGAGCCAATTGCATCGTAGCCCCCAAGGGTCGTCTCAATCTTGTTAAAGTTGAGTCGGGGCCTTCATTTTAAATAGCTTAAAAGCCAGCATCTAGCCCCCAAGTTCCGGGTTAAGTAGATAAAGATGATCCGGAAAAACATATTAATCTTGAAGATCGAATAGACATTAGCCCCCAAGTGTCATACATATTGCTTGCAATCTGTTTGAGACTTGCTTAATTTTCCTTATCTGAAAAATTTCCTCCTAACGATTGATTCCATATGTTGATATGTCACATGGAGCTTTAAACAAAGCCGGGTTAGAAGTGGCCGACTTAAAGAATAATCTAGCCGCACAGCAAGTCGCCCGAGGTTAGGCTGATGAAAAATGCCGGCTCCTTTCCGAAGAACTAACCAAGATCAAAGCCGACTTTGTCGCTTTCAAAGAGTCTGCTAAGACTGAACAAGCCACTCTGACTCAACGGGTGGATGATGCTGACCAGCGGCTGATGATTGTGTGAGATTAGCTACAATCTTTGAAGCGCCATATCAAAAGGATGTCAGCCGCCATCTTTGGTAAGTATTTGCTGGCTTAACTCAAATTTCGTATGTGTGCTTGTTCTGGCGACTTATAACTCGCTTATGTAGGTCCAAGGAGCCGTCAATTCGCTTTTGATAGCTTGCTGTTTCTGAAGGCTATTTATATGCTAACAGAACAACTTTACTGTGGAATTGTTTGTACTAACAAGGCTGTTCTCTACAAGGATACCACCCGCTAAACTATCAATGGGTTCATAGAGCTTCTTTCTACACTGCCAAAACAGATCGTATAACTGAAGAGATCAGCTGCTAGACAGGGAGCTATCGCAGCCATAAGCCATGCATTGGCCTTTGCTCCAGAGTTGACTCCTAACGACATGATGGACGGGTTTCCCTCGAAGAAAGATGATGGCTTCGAGTTTACAGAGGCTGAGTATGCACGGTGTGTGAAGGCTTCCAAAGTCCTTGCCTCCGTGTTAGCAGAAGAAGTCCACTTGGAGACGTATCAGGCGGCTTACAGTGTCGACCAGAAGAGAATCCGTGGCCCCCTCTTTGAGTCCAAGGACCTGATGCCTACCCGCAGTAAGACCCTTTTTGCTTCTAAACTTGACCCGTCCCCCTTCTTTGAAGAAGGAAGTTTTGCAGCTTTAACCCACTACAGCTGGGACTTGGACAATGTTCAGATCCAGGAGGTCGAAGACCCAGAGCAGGGTAACTTTGCCTTTGCCTGAACTGTGCCATCATGCACATATTAAATAGCCCAGCTTAACATATATATGTCATCTTCCTTGCACTTCTCATTGGATGCTTTACCGGCTCTTGGTAGCTTAACCGACCTGCAAGAATAGATGTATCTTGATATTGTTCGGAGGGCGGCTTAAAAGCATAACCCAAAGATGTTGTATCTTCCTAACGTGTTGACGGAGTCAACTATTTGGCTTAAAAACCGGCTGATAGGGTTTGAGAAGCTACACCCGGAGGGTAAGAAGCCCCCTGGACAGCCATGTTGACGGAGTCAACTTTTTGGCTTAAGAGCCGGCTGATAGGGTCTGATAAGCTACACCCGGAGGGTGGGAAGCCCCCTTTACAACCATGTTGAAGGATTCAACTTTTTGGCTTAAGAGCCGGCTCATAGGGTCTGATAAGCTACACCCGGAGGGTGGGAAGCCCCCTTAACAACCATGTTAACGGAGTCAACTTTTTGGCTTAAGACCCGGCTGATAGGGTCTAATAAGATACACCCGTAGGGTGAGAAGCCTCCTTGACAACCATGTTGACAAAGTCAACTTTTTGGCTTAAGAGCCGACCGATAGGGTCTGATAAGCTACACCGGGAGGGTGGGAAGCCCCTAGACGATCATGTCAACGAAGTCGACTTTTTGGCTTGAGAGCCGACCGATAGGGTCTGATAAGCTACACCCGAAGGGTGGGAAGCCCCATGGACGATTATGTTGATGGAGTCAACTTTTGGCTTCACAGTCGGCTGATAGGGTCTGATAAGCTACACCCGGAGGGTGGGAAGCCCCTTGGACAACCATGTTGACGGAGTCAACTTTTTGTCATAAGAGCCAACCGATAGAGTCTGATAAGCTACACTCGGAGGGTGGGAAGCCCCCTGGATGGCCATGTTGATGGAGTCAACTTTTTGGCTTAAGAGCCGACCGATAGGGTCTGATAAGCTACACCCGCAGGGTGGGAAGTCCCGTGGATGGGCATTTTGACGAAGTCAACTTTTTGGCTTAAGAGCTGACCGATCGGGTCGGATAAGCTACACCCAGAGGTTGGGAAGCCCCTAGACGACCATGTTGACGGAGTCAACTTTTTGGCTTAAGAGCCGACCGATAGGGTCTAATATGCTACACCTGTAGGGTGGGAAGCCCTCTGGACAGCCATGTTAACGGAGTCAACTTTTTGGCTTAAGAGCCGACCGATAGGGTCTGATAAGCTACACCCGCAGGGTGGGAAGCCCCCTGGACGGCCATGTTAATGGAGTCAACCCTTGGCTTAAGAGCCGACTGATAGGGTCTGATAAGCTACACCCGGAGGGTGGGAAGCCCCCTGGACGGCCATGTTTGGATCTTTCTTGCATACACGAAGATATGTGAAACAGCAGAGGCCCCGGCTAGAAGGGATGCCAATTTTATTCATATATAAATATGATATGTACAATGATAGTGTACAATGTCGAGTCTGAATGACTTAAGTGTAGTAAGGCCCCAGATGCGCTATGTTCCACGATCGGCGGGTCTCCTGACCCGAGGTATCTAAATCATCTCGGATGTCAATGACGTAATGCGACCCATTGTTGAGATTTCTGCTGACCACGAACAGTCCTTCCCATGGAGGAGACAACTTATACATATTTGTCTGGGCTTGAATCAGCCGCAGCATTAAGTCGCCTTCTTGAAACGCCCGAGTCTTGACTCTGCGGCTATGATAGCAGCGCAGGTCTTGTTGATAAATCGCCGAACGAGCAGCCGCTAGTTCTCGTTCCTCCTCCAAGCCATCCAATGCATATTTATGCACCGTATCATTGTCCTTCTAACATAAGCTGCCACTCGTGGCGAGTCATGCCAGATGTCACTTGGTAACACGGCCTCTTCCCCGTAAACCATGAAGAAAGGTGTATAACCTGTTGATTTGTTGGGGGTAGTCCTGATGCTCCATAAGACGGATGACAATTCCTCCACCCAACAACCCGGCATCTGCCGTAAAGGAACCATAAGCCGGGGCTTGATACCTCTCAGGAGATCTTGGTTAGCACGCTCTGCCTGACCATTGGACTGTGGATTAGCAACTGGAGAAACATCAAGGCGGATGTGGTCCGGGTCGCAGAACGTTTTCATAGCCCCCTTGGACAGGTTCGTGCCATTGTCCGTGATGATGCTATGAGGGTAACCAAAATGGTAGATCAGCTTTTTGATAAACTGAACCGCCGTAGCTGCATCACACTTGTTGACCAGCTCAGCCTCTATCCACTTGGTAAATTTATCGACCGCCACCAAGAGGTGCGTCTTCTTGTCCTTGGATCTCTTGAAAGGCCCGATCATATCGTGTTGGAAATATGACCTAGAGGCAATAATAAATTAGTTATTATCATATTTCCTTGTTCATGATAATCCTTTATTATCCATGCTATAATTGTATTGATCGGAGACTTAGATGCAAGTGTGGATACATAGACAAAACCATGTCCCTGGTATGCCTCTAATAGACTAGCTCGTTGATCAAAAGATGGTTAAGGTTTCCTAGCCATGGACATGAGATTTCATTTGATAACGGGGTCACATCATTAGCAGAATGATGTGATGGACAAGACCCAAACTACAAACGTAGCATATGATCGTGTCAGTTTATTACTACTGTTTTCCGCATGTCAAGTATGTGTTCCTATGACCATGAGATCATGCAACTCACAGATATCGGAGGAGTGCCTTGTGTGTATCAAACATCGCAACGTAACTAGGTGACTATAAAGGTGCTCTACAGGTATCTCCGATGGTGTCTGTTGAGTTGGCATGGATCGAGACTGGGATTTGTTACTCCGTGTGACGGAGAGGTATCTCGGGGCCCACTCGGTAATGCAACATCACAATAAGCCTTGCAAGCAATGTGACTAATTGTTAGTTGCGGGATCTTGTATTACGCAGAGATTAAAGAGACTTGCCGGTAACGAGGTTGAACTAGGTATGGAGATACCGACGATCGAATCTCGGGCAAGTAACATACCGAAGAGCAAAGGGAACGTTATACGGGATTGACTGAATCCTTGACATAGAGGTTCGACCGATAAAGATCTTCGTAGAATATGTAGGAACCAATGTGGACGTCCAGGTCCCACCATTGGTTATTGACCGTAGAGGTGTCTCGGTCATGTCTACATAGTTCTCGAACCCGCAGGGTCTGCACACTTAAGGTTCGGTGACGTTTCAGTAGTGTAGAGTTATGTATGGTGGTGACCGAAGTTTGTTCGGAGTCCCGGATGAGATCCCGAACGTCATGATGAGCTCCGGAATGGTCCGGAGGTAAAGATTCATATATAGGAAGTCCCAGTTTGGTTTCCGGAAAAGTTTCGGGCTCATCGGTAGTGTACCGGAAGTGCCGGTAGTGTACCGGGAGTGCCGGTAGTGTACCGGGAGGCCTCCGGGAGGGGTATTTCGACCCCAAGAGGTCCATGGGCTGTGGGAGAATAATAACCAGCCCTTAGTGGGCTGGGAAAACATCCACAAAGGCCCATGGCGCAGGAGAGAAAGTCCTAAAGCAAAAAGTGGAAAATCAGCCAATAGGAGGCAATCCTACTCCAACTAGGATTGGAGGTGAAGTAGGATTGCTTCCCACCTCCTATTTCGGCCGACCCAAAGGCCTTGGATGCCTCTCCTCTACTTTGATCCTATATATACTAGTGGATTGGGTGGTTTTTCGACAGAATTTCCAGCCACGTGCTACCCGTTCCATCGGTGCATAGTTTCTCCTCTAGATCGGTTTTCTGCAGTGCTTAGGCGAAGCCCTTCCGGAATTGCTCCACCACCATCACTAGAGCGCCATCACGCTGCCGGTGAACTATCTCTCCTCTCCACCTCCTCTTGCTGGATCAAGACGGTGCAGATCGTCATCAAGCTGCACGTGTGCTGAACACGGAGGTGTCGTCCGTTCGGCGCTAGATCGGAAGAACCGTGATCGAGATCGCGAGACGGTTCGTGGTGAGATCACGGGACGGATCGTGATGAGTTCACGAGACAGATCGTGATCAAGATCGTGAGACGGATCGTGATGAGATCGCGGGACGGATCATGATGGGATCGTGGGACGGATCGTGATGAGATCGCGGGACGCTCGGCGATTTGGATCGCGAAGATGTTCGACTACACCAACCGCGTTTCTTAACGCTTCCCGCTTAGCGATCTACAAGGGTATGTAGATCCACTCTCCCTCTCATAGATGCTCATCACCATGGATAGGTTTGCGTGTGCGTAGGAAATTTTTTGTTTCCCATGCGACATTCCCCAACATATCGAGCCCCTAGACTGCAAACGGCCAGGTAATTGGTACCATGTGCAATTCTTGAGCCGGAACATGAGCACGCCGGCCAAACTTTTGAGCGGTCATCCAGAAGAAACCATGCCGGAAAGCCTTGGCCACCAGAGATTTTGAGCCAGCGTGATGTCCAGAATCACAACCATGAATTTCATTCAAGATTTCCTTACCCTCCCCAGGTGAGACACAACGTTCAAACACTCCGGTGACGCTGCACTTGTGTAATTCACCATTGACTATCGTCATCGATTTAGACCGTCGGGTGATCTGTCTGGCCAGATTTTCATCATCGGGTAAATCGCCCCGAGTCAAATATGCCAAGTAAGGCACAGTCCAATCCGGAATAGCATGTAGAGCTGCCGCCAATTGTCCCTCTGGGTCAGGAATAGCTAAATCTTCCTCTGAGGGTAATTTGACAGTCAGGTGATGTAAGACATCCAGAAATATATTGGGTGGCACAGGCTTTTGCTGAGAGCCTAACCTTGATAGGGCATCAGTCGCCTCGTTCCTGTGATGATCAATATGATCCACCTGATAACCCTTGAAGTGACCAGCAATGACATCCACCAGGTGACGATAAGCCACCATCCGCGGATCGTTGGAATCTCAAGTACCTGAAACTTGCTGAGCCACAAGATCTGAGTCGCCGAAGCACCTTACCTGGCTTAAGTTCATCTCCTTCGCCACCATGAGGTCATGAATCAGGGATTCATATTCAGCTACATTATTAGTGCAAGGGAACATCAACCGGAGCACATAACCGAACTTATCCCCTTTGGGAGATGTTAAGACAATCCCCGCCCTTGATCCTTACAGCTGTTTGGATCCATCAAAGTGTATTGTCCAGTATGTGTTATCCGGCTTTTCTTCAGGCGCCTGACACTCTGTCTAGTCATTTATAAAATCCACAAGGGCTTGATATTTGACACCCGTAAGAGGCACGCATTTTGGATTGGGAGGTCCCAGCTCCAATGCCCACTTAGCAATCCTACCAGTGGTTTCTCTGTTTTGAATTATGTCCCCCAATGGAGCAGAGCTGACCACGGTGATCTGGTGTCCTAAGAAATAATGCTTTAACATGCGGTTGGCCATGAACACCCCATACACTAGCTTCTGCCAATGTGGATATCTCTGCTTGGACTCTGTCAGGACCTCACTTATATAATAAACCGGCCTCTGAACCAGATATTCTTTCCCTGCCTCCTTGCACTCAACCACAATTGCAGCACCGACATCCCTGTTGTTAGCTGCTACGTATAAGAGCAAGGGTTCTTTCTCAGTCGGAGTGGCTAAAACCGGCAGCTCAGTGAGCTGCTTCTTAAGTGCCTCAAACGCTTCACCCGCTGCCATACTCCAGACAAAATTCTCTGTGTTCCTCATCATTTGATATATAGGGATGTCTTTCTCACCAAGGCAGCTTAGAAACCGGCTCAATGCGGTGATCTGCCCTGCCTGGCATTGGACATCATTGATACAAGCCGGCTCAGCCAGGGAGGTGATAGCCTTGATCTTATCCGGGTTTGCTTCAATACCATGCTCAGAAACCAGAAATCCCAAGAGCTTGCCAGCTAGAACACCAAAGACATACTTTGCCAGATTAAGCATCATCTTATAGATTCAGAGATTGTCAAAGGTTTCCTTTAAGTCGTCAAGCAGGGTCTCCTTCTTCCTTGACTTGATCACAATGTCATCCACATAAGCATGAACATTGCGTCCAATCTGATTGTGAAGACAATTCTGCACACATCGCTGATAAGTCGCCTGGTCACTCTTGAGCCCAAAAGGAATGGACACATAGCAGAAGGCTACAGAAGGAGTGATGAAAGCCGTCATCTCTTGGTCCTTAACCGCCATCTTGATCTGATGGTATCCCGAATAAGCGTCCAGGAAGCATAAACTTTCGCAACCCGCCATAGCATCAATGATTTGATCAATACGAGGGAGAGCAAAAGGATACGCCACGTGCCATTCTTCTTGAGCACAAGCACTGGGTTAGCAAGCCACTGCGGGTGAAAGACCTCGACGATGAAACCCGCCGCTAAGAGCCGGGCGACCTCTTCTCCAATGGCCTTGCGTCTCTCCTTGTTGAATCACCGTAGAATTGCTTAACAGGTTTAAACTTAGGATCCACATTAAGGTTATGCTTAGCGAACTCTCTTGGTACACCTGGCATGCTAGAAGGTTTCCATGCAAAGATGTCCTGATTCTCACACATGAATTCGATGAGCACGCTTTCCTATTTGGGATCCATGTTGGCCCCAATAATGAACTGTTTGGATGAGTCGCCTGGAGTGAAATCCACCGCCTTGGTAGGCTTGTTCAGCGGGGTCATATCCGCCGAGTCAACATTCTCCTTATAGAATTTGAGCTCCGCCTCAGCAAAACTGGATTCTGCGTAAGCCACGTCCCCTTCTTCGCATTCAATAGCCGTATTCCGATAACCATGAACAGTAATCGTGCCTTTTAACCCGGGCATCTTGAGTTGTAAATAGACATAACAGGGCCTAGCCATGAACTTTTCTTAAGTCGGCCGCCCAAACAATGCGTTATAAGGGCTCTTGATTTTTACTACTTCAAACCACAAGGACTCCACCCTGTAGTTGTACTCGTCACCAAAGGTGACTTCCAAAGAAATCTTGCCCACCGGGTAAGCTGACTTGCCCGGTACTACACCAATAAAAAACTGTTGAGGAGGGATTAAGGTCTTTATCAAGCAGCTTAATCTGCCAGAAGGTATCATAATACATGATATCGATGCTGCTGCCACTGTCCATAAGTACCTTATTCACCATATATCCTCCCACTTTGGGGGCTACTACCATGGCTAACCGCCCCGGGTCATCAGCACGCGGTGGGTGATCCTCCTGGCTCCACATTATTTCATACTCAGACCACTTCAAGTATTGCGGCAGAGCCGGTGCGATTGCGTTAACCGCCCGCTTGCGCAACTTCTGATCCCGCTTGTTAAGGCTAGTTGTAAAAACATGATACTGGCCCAAACTAAGCTGCTTTGGATTACTCTGATACCCGGACTGATTATGCTGCTGTGGATTGTTGTTACCAGAGTGCTGAGGATGTCCTCCTTGGATGCCCTGGCCATGATGACCGGACCCTGAGCCGTCGGATCCAAACTCGTCTCCTGACCCGCCTGAGCCTGAGCCGCTGGGCGGGCCACCACAATTGTCGTTGTGCTGCTGCATGTTGTAGTTCTTGAACTTCTGCATGATGTCGCACTTACCCCATGTGTGCCCTCCAACTCTATCGGGTCGGTTGTGCTTCGGACAGGGTTTATTGAGCATTTCCTCCATATTGAAAGGAGTCCTATTTTTGTTAAAAGGCGGTCTAAACTTCCCATTGCCCTTAGGATGATTCCTGCTAGTGCTGGTATTGGCCACCAGTTCTGACCCACCATCCGAGTTCTTCCGCTTGCCCTGGCTACCGTTACCTACCGCACCCTTGCCCTGATTGTTCTTTTTACCTTGGTCGGTCTTCTCCTCATTAGAACCTGGATCCTTCGTGTTATCAGAATCGGCATACTTTGTGAGAGCCACCATGAGTTCTCCCATGTCCTGACACGTACGCTTGAGCTAGCTGAACTTCTACTTCAGAGGGATGAAGTGACAATTCTTCTCTAGGATTAGCACCGCTTGAGCCACCGTGATCTGTTCAGACGAGTGGATGATGGTCGACACCCGCTTGACCCAATGATGAGCCGACTCATTCTCCTACTGGACACAGTGATCCAGATCCACAATCGTCATAGGCTGTTTGCAAGTCCCATGAAAGTTTTTGATGAACCTTGCTCTCAACTCAGCCCATGAATTGATGGTATTGGGTGGGAACCCCTTTAACCACGTGCGAGCCAGATCTCCAAGCATCATGATGAAATATTTAGCACACACCACCTCATCGACATCCAACATCTCCATAGCCAGTTCATAGCTTTCGATCCAGGCCTCCGGAGGTAAGTCGGCTGTGTAATTCGGGACCTTGCGAGGCCCTTTAAAATCCTTTGGAAACCGCTCGTTCCGTAGAGCCGGTGCTAAGCATGGTACTCCCACGGCCCTGGTGGTCACTCCTGCTCCTACTACAATGGAGGGCACGGGCTCTTGGTGAGCCGCCGTGGCCAAAGTCGCTGTGTCTTGCTGGTTTCTTGCTCGGTTTATGAGCGCCTATGCATCTAGAGCCGCCTGATCATCCCCTGGAGGCCCCAAGTGCCGATTGCTACTAAAAACCGCCGGCAAATCAAAACGCCAGTGTGGGGACCCCGACTCATACGTCGAGATCACCGAATGCACGTGTACAGTGATCCCAGAGATCAATGCTCACTTAACGTCTGAACACACAGAAGCTGAATAAAAGAGTCTTACATCCACACTTAACGTCTTACACAAATGATGACCACGAAGGTCTCAGTCTTACACGGATAGGGCCACTTGGGCCAAACTGTAAGTCTAGAACAAGCAGCGGAAATCTTCGTCGAAAGCGTGAACCCATGCCATCTGCCTTAATCTACAGGCACTCTGACTAGGAAGCGTCCTAGTTTGCATGTTCGTCTCCAATGAAATCTTCGACATATTCCTGTTCTTCCATGCCTGGACAATTAAATAACCAGTGGCAAGCCAATGAGTATTTTCAATGTACTCGCAAGCAACCCAAGAGTGGAACGAGGCAATAATGGTGCATGATATAGCAATATAGGTAATCTGCGGAAAGCTGATTTTGTATGCAAGTGACATGATCAAGTAATAGTAAGTATGCATCAACAACTAACCAAGTATTCATGATAACACATTGTCGATACCATCACGGTATCAGTTGAACACATCATGTTCATGCTAAGTCATCGTACTTAGTTCATTTCTCATGCCAAGTCATCGGACTTGACTCAGGTGACCTCTTGTCACTAACACACCCATAATCACACCAATATTTCACGAAAACATTCGGACGTAGTCTAAGAAGGACCTCCAACTGTCCATGATCGCGGACGCGGCTATTCGAATAGTTTTACATTCTATAGAGGTTGCACACTCTACCCACAAGACTCCGGGAACTTTCGTGTCATCCACGACTCGCGGTATATACATACCCGAGGTAAGCACCCGAACAACGCCTTTTCCCCGGCGATACTAAACAAAGAGTCCACTCGATTGGTACCCAGCCCTCATGACGTACATCACACGAGCCTTGCTCAAACCGTACCATCCATGAGGGGACCAACGGTGTGCCCGGTGCCTATAAAGACAACGCATGATCGTACATCCGGTATGACCCCGTATTGAGAGTGACCACGCCACTCTTGCCACTAGTAATGCAGGCTCCTTGCTAGTACCCACCAAGTTAATCAACAAAGCCCCGTCCCATAAGGGGTATCGTGGTTGCGCATGTAATGTTGGGACGGTCAGCAGACCTTAAATCTAATCCGTTTTCGAAAACACACACCCATTTGTTCCGGTACACCACTTCTTTCTCAAGTGGTCACCCAACTCATCATCATCTCCCTCGGGCATTAGCGACAACCGAAGGGGTTTCCGAAAGAGTATTGAAAACACACACCTTTCGGTATCACCATGCATAAGTCCCATCCTACTTGCATAGCATCTACTAGCAACCTATCTACTCCCAACCGCACAACCCTCATAAGGTGGTAGGGTCGTGCTCGATGCAAGTATCAACGGAAAGCACCGGAGGCATCCCACCGATGGGGAAACCACCACATCATATGATCGATAATGCCGGAAGTAAAGTGCTATATGACATGCAAGTTAAAATAGTTTCTTGATATGGTCAAAGGGCTGCTTGCCTGGCTCAACAATGTCTCCAGGGTCTTCGAGGTCTTCGATTTCAACTTCTTCGTCTACGGCGCAATCTATAATCGCGGAATAAACGATAATAATAAGCAACACAATGAAAACAGAGCACAAAAGCCTCTACTAAAATGTTCACCTACTCTGTTAAATACCTAAAGTCATATTAAAAATATCTACAATAAATTTCTCTGTGAAAACCATTTTAGAAACAAAATAACAGAGGCTAAAAAGGTGCGTTTAATAGGTTTTAAAATAAAACAGTGATAGAAACCTTTGCAAACATTTTTATAAATGATACTATTAAATCCTAAAGATTATTCTAAGATTTACGGTGGAGAAAATATTTGCATGGGGCCCTGTGGAATTTTTACAAATCCCACAAAATTTAGAAAAAGAAAAGGGCTCCACATCCTGTGCCAGGTGCGGCCAGGAGCTGGGACGGCCCATCTGGCCAGCCAGCCAGCCGCGCGCGCGGTCAGATTCAAATCTGACGCGCGGGGCCCGGCTGCCAGCGGCTCAGATGAGAGGGGAGAGAGCGCGGGAGGGGAAAGAGAGGCCGACAGGTGTGCCCCACCTGTCGGGTCCTTCTTCCTCCTCGTGACAGGGAGGAGGGGAAGCTCACCGGCAGCGGAGGGGAGCACGGCGTGGAGGTCTCGATGCAGGAATGGGCTCAGGGTCTACCCGCCGGTCCTCTGGAGGTGGAAGGAGGGCCGGAGGTGGATGGAGTCGCCAGCGGCGAGAACCCGTGGTGGAGGGAGGTTCGAGAGGCGGTCAACGGAGGGGTTTCAGGCCTTGAAACGAGAGGGGGAGAAAGGGGGAAATGATTTGGGGACGGCTACAGGCCCAAAAGAGGCGAGGGGAGCGCCTGAGCGGGCCTGTGTCCCGAGATCGATGGAGCTCAGCTGCGGCGGGGCCTCGGTCGATCTCGAGCACTGGTGCTCGGGAGGCTCAAATGGGGGTGTTCGGGGAGGATTCTGGGGAGGAGAGAGAGACCAGAGGGGAGAGAGGGGCTTAGGGGGCGAGTCCACCGGATCCGGGTGCGCCGGCGGGGACGTGACCATCGCCAGGGGCCACGAGAGAGGGAGAGAGGGAGCCAGGGACGTTCCTGGGGTTAGTCCAAGCCATGGGGAAGAGAGGAGGGAGACAGGGGAGGTCGCGTGCTCAGGATCGAGGATTGGCCGAGCCGGGCGGTGGCGGGAACGCGCGGAGGAGGGAGAAGGAGAGAGAGGGAGGAGGGGGCCGACCGCCTGCAGGGTTGCAGACGTCGAGGTCGACCACACGGACAGGCAGGGGCGGCCCAATGCCGCCTGGCGGCGCCGGGCAAGGGCGGCTACAGTGCGGGAGCGCACTGTAGCGCGCTCCAGAGCACCCTTATGGCATGCAGGGGCATTCTTTAAGCCCCCCTGAGTGTCTTCTTGTGTCCAGAGGCTTTAGGAGATGCCCCAACATCTAGGAGAGGCTAGGGGGTCTATGGGGTAGCCCTGGGGTAGAAGAAATGGAGAGGAGAGGTCAGAAAGGATGTTGTTAGGCTAAAAATATGGGGTTTTACCCCATCTCACCATGGCCAGAGGGCTCAGGATTTTTACTGGAGGTGCAAGGCACCTACCAGAGGCTGTGGTAAAAAGGGGAGGCCAAGGGTAAAAAGTGAAAGGGTGGAAATGCCATTTTTACATTTCTGGCAGAAGGTGTTTGATGTTGATTTGGGTGATCAAATGAACCTGGATTAGCTTGAGATTTGATAGAGTCAAGAGGTGATGAAAGGCAAGTGAGATCACCAAGTTTGAGAGGGTTTGAAGAAAGTTCATAATGGGACTTAGGGAAAACCTAGAAATAGACAGAATCTGTTTTCTATAGACTCAAAAGGAGTTAGGCTTTAACCCTTTATGGGCCACTTAGTGTATCATCACTAACTGGTCATTAGAGCATGCTCACAAAGTTTAAGGCCAAGGGAAGACACTTCACAATGTAAAGTTGTCAAAATTTGAATTGGACAGAAATGGATTTGGGTTGGTTTGATGAAGCAAACCAACTTGTATTGAGATGAAACTTTGCAAGATCATCACCTATGATAGTGTTGCCTGCTAGAATTTTCTTGGAATTTATTGAGAATATTTCTTGCAAAAACATTCCAAAAGTTTGATTTGATCAGGAAGGGTTTTGAGGGGTTTTGCCCATGTTATGATCAAGCCCTTGTGTTGAAACTCATATATATGGAAAATATATGTCCACGGAGTCTCTCTAAATTTTCTCAAATATTTTCAAAGCATTTAAATAATTTTCCCATAGGAAAGGCCATTTTTTTCTTAAGAAAAATCCTTTAAATAAAATATGAAAATAATCTTTAAAAATAATATTTGGTGGTTTTGAGAAGTCCTATATACAGTAGGTTTCAAATAAAGCATTTGGGAAGAAAAGATCCACCTAAATTGAGGACTTGTAGTTAAAACCTCAATTTGGGGGTTTTAGTGAACTTAAATTGAATAAATCCTTTTTGGTGAAAATAAATTTTGATAAAAATATTTTGAGCTATATTCACATGGCATGATCATAGGGCAACGGATTTGGATCAAGGAAGATGAAGGTGGAGTGGAGTAGAACCTAATAGTGCCAAACTTGAACACTCAAGCATTTCAAACAAGCATCACATCAAACAAGCATGCACTCAAAAAGTTTTAGGTGGCTCCAAATTTTTATAAAAGCAAACACAACAATGTGCCAAAATACATGGTGTGACAGCCGGCTAATGCTGCGGCTGGGGAGGGGGGTTGAATGAACGTGGCTCCGGCTATAAGCGTATTTCTCCTGCTAGGCCATTGATGTCTGAAGGTACCCAATGGCATTCCATACCTCTTCTGCAAAACGCTCCTCATCTGGAATAGGGATTGTCTCAAGCTAGGTGGCTTCTCCCACCATGTTCTCTGCCGAGTTGGAATAATGCCCGTCGGCGTTGGAAAAACCACTTGTTAGGCCTGGCTTCGTCGAGGCAGGTTCAGCTGTTGTCGAACTGCCGACCGACTTCCAGGTGCATCCGCTGCTCGTCCTGTTCCAGGCGTATTAAAGAGATTCCTAGCCTCATAATGTTCTGGTAAGCGGGATTGATGCCTCATCCGCTGGACCGTAGCTGTTGATTGCTGCTCTAGCTCAAGGCGGAAAGCATCCATCTTAAGACGTTCTGCCTCTGCCTCCATCTGAACTTTTAATTTGGCTACCCTCTATTGCTCCTCTGCCATCCGGTCCTTGAGTCTTGTGATCTCCAAGTTCCGTGCGCCTGATTATCCGGTGTGACTTCGGTGGCCATCAGAGTTGCGAGCCCGTTCATCAGATACATATGAACTTGAGCCGGCGACAGCGGATCAGCTCTCATATTAGCTACTCCAGCGGCTGTAACACTCGTGCCTAGGGATGACCCCGCCATGAACACGGCCGCATGAACCGGCAGCCCGAGATCGTCCGGCTCAGAACGCCCCGACTCAGGGTAAGGCTCATCGTAGCCCCCAACCCTGTTGTTATGAAGCTGGTAGATCGACTCTGCTTCTCCGCTCGAAGATTCATCCTCTGAATAGACAAGATTCTCCTGCGACGTAGAAGTTTCAAGATCCATACCCTGAGTAAAGCCCACGAAGACGTGCTTCCGGCCCGGGTTAACACGGGCGGGTCGCACATATTGAGCGGATTGTGCGCACCGAGGTGGCTCGACGATGCCGATGCAGATGTCCGGCCCGGGTGTAGCTCCGTTGACCTTGCCTATGAAGACATGGATCCTGCCAAAGGGAACCCGGAATCCAAATTCAACAGAGCTGACATTAGGACCCCAGCTGGTGTCATCGATGTAGAACCTGCCGCGGTGATTCTTGTTCATCCTTCCGACCATGTATCCCTCAAGCCTTGGGAGACAGCCCTTTGAGAACTCAACACCACCGAGCGCTGCCCCATGGTGGGTGCCAACTGTCGTGTTTTTGTCACGATAGATGTCTGGGTGAACGGACTTGGATTCGAGACCATCGCTAAGGTGATGGACTCAAAGGGGTTAATTGGGGTGAAGGACATGGGTTTACTCAGGTTTGGGCCCTCAAGTAGAGGTAACAACCTACGTCCTGCTTGTGCTTGTATTACTTTGTGTATCGATTACAAGGGAGCTGATTGCTTGAGCTAGTTCTAGATCGTTCATCTCTCTAAGTCGCCCCAGGTCTCGCCTTTATATAGGAGGTCAAGACCACGGGTCTTACAAGTCATAACCAACTCTCACTACGTGTCTAAGTCTGTCTCTACCTTATCTTGCCTTCCTAAGCAAGTTGTCTCCGGGCGGTTCACCGTCCGGGTCTTCATACCTTCACCGTTCGGGCCACGTCTCGGCCCATCTCGTCAAGCCACCCAATGTCTTAAGCTTAAGTCTTCATGGCCCATCCTTGGGCTAGTGTACAAGCTGCCAGGTGTGACCCGGAGCCTTAAGGGCGGGTCTCATGGTGGGGTTATATCCCCAACAACTCATGTTCGACCTTTTGGTCTCTTGTGTTTCGAGGCCATGTCTGTACATGCTAGGCTCGTCAAGTTTAACCCGAGTGTTTTTCACATGCAACACTGGCTTGCACCCATTGTATGTGAACGTAGAGTCTATCACACCCGATCATCACGTGGTTTCTTGACATGACAAACTTTCGCAACACTGCACACACAGGGAGAACCCAATTTATCTTGAAATTTAAGTGAGTGATAACCTTATAATGCTACCGTCGTCCTAAGCAAAACAGGGTGCATAAAAGGATGAACATCACATGCAAATCATAAGTGACATGATATGGCCATGATCTTGTGCTTTTGATCTCCATCTCCAAAGCACCGACATGATCTCCATCGTCACCGGCATAACACCATGATCTCCATGATCATGATCTCCATCATTGTGTCATCATTGGGGTTGTCGCACCCACCATGCTTCTACTACTATTGCTACCACTTAGTGATAAAGTAAAGCATTATATAGCTCTTAATGATTGACACACAGGCCCTACAATAATTGAAGACAACCCTATGGCTCCTGCCAGTTGCCGTACTCATCGACATGTAAGTCATGATATTCTATACAAAACGTGATCAGCTCATACATCACATATATCTCACCATGTAATTGGCCATATCACAACACAACATACCCTTCAAAAACAAGTTAGACGTCCTTTAATTTTTGTTGCATATTCTACATGGCTGCTACGAATATCTAGCAAGAACGATTCTTACCTATGCAAAAAGCACAACGGTGATACACAAATTACTATTCAACCTTCTCACGGACCGCCTTTGTCGAATCCGATCCGACTAAAGTAGGAGAGACGGACACTCACGAACAATCTTTATGCAACGAAGTTACATGTCAGTTGATGGAACTGGTCTCACATAAGTGCACGAGTAAGGTTGGTCTGGGCCACTTCATCCCACAATACCGCCGAATCAAGGAAAGTCCAAGGGAGGAACCAATCTGAATATCAATGCCCACAAACTCCTTTGTGTTTCTACTCGTGATCGCATCTACACATAGACCTATCTCTGATACCACTATTGGGGAACGTTCCAAGGGAAACAAAAAAATCCTACGCACACGCAAGATCTATCCATGGTGATGAGCATCTACTAGAGGGAGAGTGCTTGTACATACCCTTGTAGATCGCTAAGCGGGAAGCATTGAGTAATGTGGTTGATGTAGTCGAACTTCTTCGCGATCCAAATCGCTAAACGTCCCGCGATCTGTCCCGATCTAACATCAAATGGACGGCACCTCCGTGTTCAGCACACACACAACTCGATGACGATATCCACCTCCTTGATCCAGCAAGCAAGGGTGCATAGGTAGAGAAGTTCTCCGGCAGCACAATGGCGTGGTGGTGGTGGTGGTGTAGCTGATCCGAAAGAGCTTCACTAAGTCATACCAAACAGATCTAGAGGAGAACCTATCTAGAGGGAGAGAGGGAAGCACATGGCTTTTCCGGTAGGCTTCCCTCTCTCTCCCTCCACTATATATAGGAGGAGAGGAGGAGGTGGGCCTGCCTAGATCCCATCTAGGGAGTAGCCGCCAATGTAGAAGGGGGCGCACCTATGGGAAACCCTAGGGTGGCTTGGCCCCCAAGTTACCTAGTGGCAGGCCCTTAGATGGGCTCCCCCACACTTGGATGAAGTGGGCTAGAGTTAGGTGGCGCCCAGCCCCCTTGTGGGCTGGTGTGACCCCTGCCCTTGGCCCATGAGCCCCCCAACACTTGCCGGGCCCCCCTCGAAACAATTTTCGATACCCCCGGTCATAACCCGGTACCCCTGAAACGCTTCTAGACTCCAATTCCCTTCGTCCTATATATCGATCTTCGCCTCCTGAGCATTCCAGAGTTCCTCGTCATGGGATATCATCCGGGCCTCGAAACAACCTTCGGTCACCAACACAAATAACTCAATACTACTGAAATGTCACCGTGTAGAACCAGCGGGTTTGAGAACTATGTAGACATGTCCAAGACACCTCTACAGTCAATAACCAATAGCGTGACCTGCAATGCCCATATTGGTTCCTACATATTCTACGAAGATCTTTACCGGTTGAAACTCTATGTCAAGGATTCAGTTAATCCCGTATGATGTTTCCTTTGTTCTTCGGTATCTTACTTGCCCGAGATTCGATCGTAGGTATCTCCATACCTAGTTCAATCTCGTTACTGGCAAGTCTCTTTACTTGTTTCGTAGTACAAGATATCGTGGGTAATTCTTTAGTCACATTTCTTGGAAGGCTCATATTGATGTTGTATTACCCAGTGGCCCCTGAGATACCTCTTTGTCACACGGGGTAACAAATACCAGTATTGATCCATGCCAACCCATCAGACACCCTTGGAGATACCTGTAGAGCACCTTTGTAGTCACCCATTTATGTAGCAACATTTGATACACACAAGGTACTCCTCCGATGTCAGTGAGTTGCATGGTCATAGGAACAGATACTTGACATGCAGAAAACTATAGCAATAAACTGACACGATCATATGCGATGTTTATTGTTTGGTTATTTTCATCACATCATTCTCCTAACGATGTGATCCGTTATCAAATGACATATCATGTCCATGGACAAGAAACCGTGACCATCTTTGATTAATGACCTAGTCTATTAGAGGCATAATAGGGACATGGTGTTGTCTATGTATCCACACATGTATCTGAGTTTCCGATCAACACAATTCTACCATGGATAATAAATGATTATCATGAATAAGAAATTATGTAAATAACTAATTTATTATTGCCTCTGGGGCATATTTCTAGCGGTAGTATGGGCATCTTACTAGTAGTACGAAATGTTGTGGTTGTAACTATGGTATTGATGTTCTCATCATCCTCCCCTTCTAGAATTGAGGTCGTCCTCTGCAGAATCTCATCTTCCTCACCCAAATAAGGTTTCAAATACTCAATGTTAAACGTAGGACTAACCGCAAAATCTACAGGCTTCTCAAGTTTAAATGCATTATCATTTATTTTCCCTGACACCTTAAAAGGAACATCAACACGTGGCATTAGCTTTGAGCTGCACAAATCAGCAAACTTATTGTCGGTGTACGAAAGAATGGGTCCTTTAGAACCCTAACCTATGTACAGACAGTCACAGGCTCGTGGAACCAAAGATTGTCGGAGGGATACCGCAATGAAAACACAAGCAATAGAAGACCACACACGACAAGGAAGACCCGACAAGATTTGTGCCAGCAGGATCCCACTACCTAGCCAGCACTCCATGGCATCGACCAGCTAGTCCCTTGTTAAGGATTTGATAGAGGTGAAGGTGTCCCATCTTTGGATGAGACGGTGGCTATCATTTTTGGTGGAGCAGAATTTGACGATCCAACTACGAACATGCGAAGACGTTGCACCTTAGCAATAGTTAAACCAACTCCAACATGTTATTAACCATGGCAGAGCACAATCAACATGACCACAAAGATCTACATCCTGCATGCAAACAAAGAACAAGGAAGAAACTGAAATTGGAATCTAGATATTGTCAATATAAGAGGGAAGTTTATTGATGAATGTGGAGTTTTGTGACGTCTTGATCTAGCCGTAGAATACAAACAAAGGACACGAAGTTGCATCTATGGCAAACTTTTAATATATAAAAATCCCAAGTCTAGACGGCGCCCTAAGGGCTTTATATACGGGGGAATAGAGAGGGATTTCATGACCCCTTGGAGGAGGGGTCCGAACCCAACCCTAACTTGGTTTTCCCACACATGTGGACTCTAAAAACAACCTATAATGTGGTATTTCGAAATGACATGGGCCTGGCCCTATAATAAGGTGATGTAACACCTATAATTACCTATGGACGAAATTTATGAAGAGGAATCTTGTATATTTTGTCCATGGCTTGATGCTCTCATGATGGTGGCTTAAACAATGAAAATCACCGCAGAAAGCTCCATTATTCTTTCTTGCGCGCGCACCTTCTTACACATGCTTGATCCCGCTCCAATGGACATCCTTCTTGTTCTTGCCAGGTCATTCATTCATAAGTAAAACAAAAGTATCTAATTTACGACGCATCATATTTTCATGAATATTAGAAGGATTTCCAAGAAACGAAAGTACTTGGTAATTCAATTGGCATGCGCGAGCTCTAGTAATTGGTCCAATATGTATAGTAGCAGGGCTGTGGGGGTAACAATGGTATTGATGTCCTCATTAAGAGGTGTCAAGAGGGTAGGTAGTTAGGTGACGCCTGACGGTGCACGTGTCAACTCTAGCTAGATAATCATCCTTTATTGACACCTGGGCAAGCGGCATGGCGAGGAATAAGAGGTAGTTTGGAGAACGGCACATGAAAGAGAGGCAATCCTTGCTGGAAGACGCTGCCAGCATGACACCTCAAGGCGCATTTAGTTCGTCTGTCCTAAGCTGTTAGAGTTAGGTATTTGGCACTCTAGCTACTACATGTATAGTATAGTAACCATTTTGCCACTGTGGTAACCATTTAATCTATGGAACGAGGGCCATGGTAGCCTCTACAAGTATCAACTCTTTGCCTTGTAACTAGCGTATAATCACTTCAATCCACCAATCTAGGAGTAGTGTTTTACACCTCACAATGTCCCGAACCTGGGTAAATCTGTTGGGTCGAGCGTTGTTCTTGCTCTTTGTGCACGTATAATCCCACATCCAAAATACAAAGGGGCTTGTCGGTCCCATATATTGTTGTACCTCGACATCTTTGGCATGCCAGCTAGGGGGATCGCGCATGATAATCTGAAGCAGCACTTTGCGTGCAAGCCTCTTCATCATCATCAGCTTCGCCCATGGCTCCCAAGAAGGCGAAGGTCGCGTAAGCTACCACTCCATCAATGTGCAAGCAACCTACAACGGCAGCTACGACGGACAGGGGCGGAAGAACAATGCCACAACATCGCTCCGGATCACATTCACCGCAATGACATGGTTTGGATCTTGGCAAGCAAGGATCCTGGTAACGTCGCCACATCTGCGGGTGGCGCTCCGAGGTCCAAGGACAACACGACAGCATGCAACAGGGAGGTGGCGAGATGTACGTCAAAGTCCTTGCAAGACAGCCGCGACACGCTTCCACGAGGAACCAGCAACTCCAGACGATGCCAATATCAAGACCCTATATATCCTTCCCTCGAGGCTCCGGGATGATGTGGGGACCCCGATTCATAAGTCGAGATCACTGAATGCACATGTACAGTGCTCCCAGAGATCAATGCTCACTAGACACACAAAAGCTGAATAACAAGAGTCTTACATCCATACGTAACGTCTTACACAAATAATGACCACTAGGGTCTTAGTCTTACATAGATAGGGCCACACGGGCCAAACACTTAAAATAGAACAAGCAACGGAAATCTTGGTCGAAAGCGTGAACCCATGCCATCTGCCTTAACCTACCGGTATTCTAACTGGGAAGCGTCCTAGTTGGCATGTTCGTCTCCAATGAACTCTTCATTATACTCCTGTTCTTCCATGTCTAGACAATTAATTAACCAGTGGCAAGCAGATGAGTACTTTGAATGTACCCGCAAGCAACCCAAGTTGTGGAACAACATAATAATGATGCATGGTATAGCATTAAGTAGGTAACTTTGGGGAAAGCTAATTTTGAATGCAAATGTCATAATCAAGTAACTTGTAACATGCATCAACAATAAGCAAGTGTTCATATGATCAAGATACCGATATCATCATAAGTATCGGTTGAACATCTCATGTTCACTCATCACGCTATGTCATCGGAATCATGTGACCTCTTGTCACCATCACACCCATACTCACACCCAGTTCTTGTGAAAATATTTGGACGTGGCATAAGCAGCACCACCCAACTGTCCTTGACCGTGGACACGGCTATTCGAATAGTTTTACACTCTGCAGAGGTTGCACATTTTATCCACAAGACTCGGGAACTTCCGTGTCATCCACGACGCGCGGTATATAACATACCCGAGGTAAGCACCCAAACAATGCCTTTCCCATGGTGATACTAAACAAATAGTCCACTCGTTGTTGCCATCCCTCATGATATACATCACTAGTATCATCCATGAGGGCACGCAATGGTGTGCCCGGTGCCTGTAAAGATAGCGCATGGCCTTCAACTTCTGGGACGACCCCGTCTCAAGAGTGACCACTGCACTCTTTCCACTAGTAATGCAGGCTCCTTGCTAGCACCAACCATAGTAATCAACAAAGCCCCGTCCCGTAAGGGGTAAGGTGGTAGCGCATGTAAGGTTGGGACGGTCGACAAATCTTAAACCCTCCGTTTTTGAAAGCACATCCTCATCTTGTTCTGGCACACAACTTATTTCTCAAGTGGTCATCCATCTCATCAACATCTCCCTCGGGCATTAGTGCCACCCGCTGGAGTTTTTGAAAAATATTTGAAATCATTTCTTTCTTTCCATCACTATGCATAGATCCCATCCAATTTTCGTAGCATCTATCAGCAACCTAACTACACCCACCCGCACAACCCTCATAAGGTGGTAGGGTCATGCATGATGCAAGTCTCAACGGAAAGGTACGGAGGCATCCCACCAAAAGAAGAACACCATATCACATGATCAATTATGATGAATGTAAAGTGCTATATGACATGCAATAAAAATGGTTTCTTATCATGGTCAAAGGGCTGCTTGCCTGGCTCAACAAAGTCTTCAGGGTCTTCGAAGTCTTCGGGTCCAACTTCTTCGTTAACAGCGCAATCTATCGTCGTGATAAAATACCGATAAAAATAAGCAATCACACAAAACAGAGCACTCAAACTACTGCCAAAAATGTTAACCTACTCTGATAAATACTAAAAGTCATACTAAAAATATTCTCTTAGGGTTTTGCTGTGAAAAAGATTTTGGAAATAAAATAACTGAGGCAAAAAGGGGCCTATATATAGGTTTTAAAATAAACTAGTACTAAAAACATATTCAAACATTTTTTACAAATGGCACTATTAAGTTCTAGGGATTATTTTATTAATTTAGGTAAAAGAAAAATTGGCATTGGATAAATATTTCACCTTGTGGGATTTTTGGAATTTGCAGGAAAAAAAGGAGAAAGAAACGGGCACAGTGCGCTGGCCGGAGGAGGCCAGCAACTGTGCCGGCCCAGAGGCCAACCAGCCCAGGCGAACCGGTGCGCGCTCGTGCATTCGAACTTGACGGCTAGTCCCGACGGCCAGCGATAGAGAGAGGAGGGGGAGGGAGGAGAGGATGACAAGAGGGCCCTTCCTGTCATCTCCAACCTTGTGACAGGGTGGACGGCGTGCTCACTGGCAATGATGTAGGGCACGACAACGATAGGCGGAGGCAGGGATGAGCTCAGCGTTGACTCGCTCGTCCTCTGGAGGTGGAATGGAGGCCTGAGGTGGCCAGAGTCGCCGGCGACGAGCCCTTGCGGAGGAGGGCGATTTGGGAGAGGTCACTAGAGCCGTCCCGTTCTGCAGATGTGATGGGAGGAAGAGGGGAAAGCATCAGCACGGCAAGGGAGGACCAACGGTAGAAGAATGGTGGCTGGAGGGGCTCTGTACCCGGAGATCAACGATGAGGTCGCCATGGCGGTCCTCGACCCGATTCCAAGCGCAGGAGCTACGGGGGGGCCTCGGAGCGCGCAGGGGGGCTATAGGGGAGAGGAGAGAGAGCAGAGGGGAGAGAAGGGCTCGGTAGGCCCTTTTATAGGAGGGGGCGAGTCCACCGAACTGTGGTGCACCAAAGAAGGGCTTAGGAGCTCGTGGCAAAGGCCAGAGGGCACGAGGGGAGATGGGGGCAAGTCTGGGGTGCTCCTGGGGTCGGTCTATGCCAGAGGGAAGGAGGAGAGGGGGAGAGATGCCCGCGCATGTGAGCTCCCTGGTTGGCAAAACCGGGCGGCAACGGGCACACGTGCGGGAGGGCGGAGGAGAGAGGAGGGAGAGGGGACCGGTAGCTTGGCGTGTCACGGACGCCGAAGCGCATCAACAGGCGCGAGGGGAAGGCCCGAGGCGGTCGGGGCCATGCAGTGTCCAATGGATACAGTGCTTGTCGGCACTGTAGCACCCTCCAGAGCGCGCGTTTGGCATGCCACGACATGCCAACAACGTCTTCTGCATGGCCACTCATGCCTAGGGGATCTAGGGGGAGTTAACAATGGAGAAAAGGGCATGGGATGCTCTGGTGATGCCTTAGGAGAGAAGGAAAGCTAAGAGAGAGGAAGAAAACTGCTATCCAGAGGTGTAAAATGAGGGTTTGACCCACTTACCTATGGAGCATTGGCTAGTAAGAGTTACTGGAGGTAGCTAGTAATTCAGAGAGGCTGTGGTAAGAAGCTAGGGCCAAGGGTAAAAGGATAAGAGGTAGAAATAGGGGTTTTACCAAATCACCAAAAGTGTGTGGTGGGGTTTTGGGCAAGAAATAATTACCAGATTACTAAGATATATACCAGGGTCAATGTCTAGGTAAAAATGAGGTGCTCCACCAAATTTGAGCTCAAGGGGAAAAAGTTGATAATGGAAACTTGATGAACCCTAGAAATTGGCAGAATCAGATTTCTGTAGATCCAATGATGCTAGGCTTTATCCCTTGATGCACCACTTAGTGTATCCTCACTATTTGGCCATTAGAGCATGCCCACAAAGTTTTATGCCAAGGGGAGACACTTCACAATGTAAAGTTGCTCAAATTTGATTCTGGACAGGAATGGTTTTGGGATGATTTGATGAACCAAATCAGCTTGGATTGAGGTGAAACTTTGCAAGATTATCACCCATGATAGTGTTGACTTGCGGGAATTTTTCTGGAATTTATTGAGAATATTTCTTATAGAAATATTCCAAAAGTTTCATCTGAACAGAAAGGGTTTTGAGGGGTTTGCCCTATGAGCTTGGATTGAGGTGAAACTTTGCTCATATATATGGAAAATATATTACCACTGAGTTTCTCTAAATTTTCTCAAATATTTTCAAAGCATTTAAATAATATTTCCCTAGGAAGAACCATTTGTGGCCTGAAGAAAAAGCCTTCAAATAAAATGTGAAAATAATCTTTGAAAATAATGTTTGGTGGTTTTGAGAAGTTATAAATATAGTAGGTTTGAAATAAAGCCGTTGGGAAAGAAGGGTCCAACTGAATTGAGGACTTGTAGTGCAAACCTCATTTCATGGGGTTTTAGAAACTTAAATTAAATAAATCATTTTTGGTTAAATTTTTTTTGATAAAAATAGTTTTGGGCACTATTCACATGGCATGATCATTGGGCAAGGGGTTTGGATCAAGGAAGATGATTATGAAGTGGAGTAGAACATAGTAGTGCCGTAAAACACAATCCACAAGCAAGCAATAAACATAGCAAGCTAGCACAACACATAGAAAAACTTTTAGTTGGCTCCAAATTTTATAAACCCAAACATAACATTGTGCTACAAACATAGGGTGTGACAGACCTTCCCCCTTACCGGAATCTCGTCCCCTAGATTCCTAGGCTAAGCGCTAAAAAGATACGGCAACTCCGATCTAAGATTATCTTCATGCTCCCAGGATGCTTTCGCTTCCATGTGGTTGCTCCATTGTACCTTGAGTACTTGAGGGTGCGGCTTCGGGTGCAGGACTCGGCTTCATCCAAAATGCGAACTGCCCTCTCACGATAAGTGAGATCTAGCTGAAGATCGATGGCTTGATGGTCGATGTCCTTGTAGAGGTCGGGGCGGTTGGGAACTTGCACACACTTCCAGAGTTGTGAAACATGAAATTGACAGGTTTTGAGCATTAACAGATCTGAATGCAGTTAACTTGTTTTGAAAATCACAGAAGGCTAACGTTGACAGATTGTGGCCAGGGCCATACTAGTCTGATTTTACACTAGAACAAGCTCACTACACTACACTACACTACATTACATTACACTACACATGCTTAAACTCTGAACATATACAAACACCAGCAATGCAATATGTAAACTACCTTTCTAGGCAACAAGAGTTATCATCAATGCTTTTGAGTTTATTAAGTACCTTCAGTTCTGAGCTTTAAATGTCAAAAGAGCTTCACAGAATCTTGAATCCTCCAAATCACTCTTAACAGTTCTGCATTGCACAAAGGCAGTAATGAGCCAATGATATCAGTAGCAATAATAGGTGCTTACATTCTCAAAATGAACCTCCAGAGTTCTAGTACAGTGAGTAACTCCCAATTCTTTTAATAGAAGCACAATTAATATCAGAACAAAAATAACGAAATAATAGATGTGATTTTAATACAAATAACTGTTGGTGATATTGCCAGTCACTTAATTAGTTGGGTAACAACTTCAAAACAAACTAGTTATTATTATTTTTCTTGGCAAGTTTAAAATATAATAAAGGGTTGTAGTGAATATCTAGCAGAAAATGTCTCACATGGTCACATATGCACATAATTTCAGTCAAGTATTCGTAATATACTTCTCCAAAATAAAGTACAACCACATGCTTCATTTTCAGAAAAAGAGGCAGCGATGTAAAACAAATGTAAGCACTGCTGCATGATGTTGACAGGAGTGAATGATCTTCGTCTCTGTTCTGCTTAAAAATGACCTTCACAATTTTCAGAACTTCAAATGGAAGTGGGGAAAGAAGGTAGTTTTTCGTGCGGCTTTCTCTTTTTGGAGAGATTCAAGCAGAAACTTGAGAGAGGACAGTGAGATCTGCGAGGGGATATGCGAATGCTTCAACATGAAAGAATTTAAATCTGTAAAATTCGTCGACGCTAGATCGAACGGATGCCGGTCTGTTCTTGTTTAAGATCACAGTTAGCAGCACCACCTTCTTGCTCAAGAGATTAAGGTAATATATCATAAACTAGCTAGCAAGCACACAGGAACATTGATAGATATGATTATCATATATCAAGGCCACTATGATAGCAGCAGAAAAAAATCGATTGGACATGAAAAATACATGCTCTATAGTTCAATCGACAGAACCAAATACACCGTATGTAATTAGAATGAATGAATCCCTTTCAATAATTTCTCATTGTAACCAAAAATAGGGATCGACCCCTCCTATGGACCACTGCCTAGTGAAATGGTAAATCCGCAGCAATGGCTAAAAGAGACAACAAATGTACAAGATGGGAGCGGTGCTCGCCCATGGGCAGGGAATGGGGAGGAAGGGTGGAGAGGGAGGAAGGAGGAAGGAGGAGAGGTACCTGGGCGGGCACGGCCGGTCGCCGGAGGGGTCGGGGTCGGCAGCGGCCGCGGCGTCGAAGGGATGCCTCGGTTGGTCGTGGGGAGGCCGGCGGCCGCGGTCGTCGTGGGGAGGCCGCCAGCGGCGTTGGGCAGGGGCCGACGCGGGGAGTCTGTAAGCGACGGCAAGGTCGCGGAGGCGTCGGCGATGGCGGAGGTGCAGTGGTGGGGGGCGCGGGGGCGCGGGGGCGGCAACGTCGTGGGTCGAGGCAGAACTAGGGGGAAGTGGATCTGGCGAGAGGGAGGTACGAAGGGGTGGGGGGAGTTAGAGCTAGGGGGAAGATTACTAATGGCGCACCCCCGAGCGGTGCACCATTAGAATGTTTTTTTACATAGCAATGGCGCACCCCTGAACAGTGCGCCATTAGAATGTTTTTTACTAATGGCTCACTCTTCCTCGGTACGCCATTAGAATTTTTGGAAAAATAATAAAAAATATTGTTACTAATGGCGCACTATGGGTCTGGTGCGCCATTAGTGTCTACCACACTAATGGCGCACCGACTCAGGGTGCGTCATTACTATATAGTAGTGGCGCACCACATGTCCGGTGTGCCATTAGTGGCCATATCATCTATAGCCCTTTTCCTAGTTGTGATTATGGAAGAGTTGAAGCAATTTATGAACTTCTATTCTATGGTGAAAACCCACTGACCGTCGTAGTCTTCAAACGTCATTGGTTTGAGCCGAGGGAGACTAGAAGGACACATGAACATATAGGACTAGTCGAAATCCACCAAAACACCCACTTAGCTGTTCCCGATGTCTATATTACGGCTCAACAGGCGACACAAGTTTTCTATCTACCGTGGGCGTGCCAAAACTAATCCAAATCTGAAAGGTTGGGATGTCATTTATGAAGTGCCACCACATTTTAGACCACATACCCTCAATGAAGAGGATTACGAACCTCACATTAACCCAGACACATATGAAGGAGAATTCTTCCAAGAAACACGTATGTCCAAGAAACGTTTCAAGAACCGCTCTACTTCACCCCAGAACATTGAAGTAGACAGCGACAGTGAATCCGTCTTAACACCTGAGCCCGAACAGGAAGAGCAGGAAGAAGAAGAGGTTACTGCTGCGGATGACCTGTCACTTCTTGACCAATTACATAATGGTGGCCTTCCACATGTTCTTCCTGATAGTGATGATGATGATGCATTTATTGATGATAGTGATGATCATGATGCATTTATTGACCCCGAAGCATATATAGACGAGCACGATTAGTTCATGTCAGGTATTCAACTATTACTATATATAAATTTTGAGTTCATGTCAGGTATTCAATTTTTATTAGTCATGTTGGTATTTATGACGATGATACACTTAAATTATATACATTTTATTACTCATGTTGGTATTTATGTTGTACTAATTTCATTTACTCTTTGTCATGACAGGTGTTGAAAGATGGTGGGAAAGGGTCGAAAGCACTCTGTGGCTCCTTCTTCGTCGACGGGTCGTGGGATGGGTACTTCCATTCCTGAGTCGCCTCTTCGGAGAGCGTTGCTCTCTACTCTGCATGGAGTGGCCGCTTCTTTGACTCTCGCGGCCCCCGTGAGAGGAGGTCGACTCCCCGCGAAGGCGAGAGGTACTAAAGGTATTACTCATGTTGGTATTTATGTTGTACTCGGTTTGCTATTTATGTTGTAGTCATGTTGGTATTTATATACATTTTATTACTCATGTTGGTATTTATGTTGTACTAAAGGTACACGTGCCCGTGGGAGAGGTAGGGCGGTGGCTGCCACGCCTTCCTCGCCGCCACCCCAAACTGATTCACCTGAGCACAGGACTTCTAGGGTGGAAGAGCCTCAGGTCGACGAGCCTAGGGTCGATGAGCCTCACGTCGTCGAGCCTCAGGTCGACGCGCCTTAGGTCGACGCGCCTCAGGTCGATGTGCCTTCGACCCACGAGACTCGTGTCCCAGAGGCTTCGTTCCAGGAGACTCTGGAGCAAAGCAGGGATGAGGGTACGGCCCAGAGACCCAGTGGGATACCTGGGCTGATCAGGGTCAGCCGGAGCCAAGTGGCCAAGCTGATAGCGATGAGGATCTGGGTGAGGGGGCTACCGTCTACCAGCGTGGAGCAGAATATCATCCGTAACGCATCATGCTAATGACACATTGCAAACGATGTTTGGTGCAGAATATCTCCCGAAACGCATCGCATGACCCTTCTATAGTGGATCGTTCTCCAGGGCAGCCTTCTCCAGGTGAAACAAGCCAGAGCCACCGTGCTTCACCGTCGTGATGACGATAATGGTATGTTTGGTGAGAAGAAGGAGAAGAAGGAGAAGGAGGAGAAGAAATAGGAAAAATGAAAAGAAGGAAGAAGAAGAAGAAGAGAAGAAGAAGAGAAGAAGAAGGAGAAGGAGAAGGAGGAAGAAGAGGGAGAAGAAGGAGAAGGAGGACAGAAGCTTCTTCTTGTCCTTCTTCTTTTCTTCTTCTTCTCCTCTTCCTTCTCCTTCTCCTTCTCCTTATCCTCCTCCTCCTTCTACTTCTTTTACTTCTCCTTCTTCTTCTCTTCTTGCTTCTTCTCTTTCTCTACTTCTACGTAGCTTAGACTCATCCAAAAAAGACTAAATTGGCTAATTATCCAACAAAATGACATAACTAGCTTAGTTAGCTATGAAATGGCCTATTTAATAAAAAATGACCTATACTTAGCTAATTATCCTCCAAAATGACATAATTAGCATAGCTAGGTTAAAACATCATGAGAACCTTGGTTAGCCCATTACAATGACTAATTTAGCGACAAAATGACATAATAAGGTCAAAATGGATTTAATAATCATAGTTGGCTCCAAAATGACATATTTTACCCAAGTTAGCTCTAGAATGGCCTATACTTAGCTTGGCTTCCACCTAAATGACAGAATTATCTTAATTAGCTCCAAAATGGTCTATTTAATAATAAATGACCTATACTTATCTATTTATCCTCCAAAATGAAATAATTAGCTCCAAAAAGGCATAATTAGCTAATTAAGCCCGAAGAAGAGGACAACAGGAGAAGAAAGAGGAGAAATGAAAAAAAGGAAGAAGAAGAAGAAGAGAAGAAGAAGGAGGAAGAAGAAGGAGAAGAAGGAGCAGAGAAGCTTCTTCTCCTTCTTCTTGTCCTTCTTCTGTTCTTCTTCTTCTCCTCTTCCTTCTCCTTCTCCTTCTCCTTCTCCTTCTCCTTCTCCTTCTCCTCCTCCTCCTTATTCTTCTTTTACTTCTCCTTCTTCTTCTCTTCTTGCTTCTTCTCTTTCTCTACTTCCACGTAGCTTAGACTCATCCAAAAAATACTAAATTGGCTAATTATCCAACAAAATGAGATAATTAGCTTAGTTAGCTCCAAAATGGCCTATTTAATAAAAAATGACCTATACTTAGCTAATTATCCTCCAAAATGACATAATTAGCATAGTTAGTTTAAGACATCATAAGAACCTTGGTTAGCTCATTACAATGACTAATTTAGCTCCAAATTGACATAATAAGGTCAAAATGGATTTAATCATCATAGTTGGCTCCAAAATGACATATTTTACCCAAGTTAGCTCTAGAATGGCCTATACTTAGCTTGGCTTCCACCTAAATGACAGAATTAGCTTAGTTAGCTCAAAAATGGCCTATTTAATAATAAATGACCTATACTTAGCTATTTATCCTCTAAAATGAAATAATTAGCTCCAAAAAGGCATAATTATCTAATTAAGCCTGAAGAAGAGGACAAAAGGAGAAGAAAGAGGAGAAATTAAAAAAAGGAAGAAGAAGAAGAAGAGAAGAAGACGGAGAAGGAGAAGGAGGAAGAATAAGGAGAAGAAGGAGGAGAGAAGCTTCTTCTCCTTCTTCTTGTCATTCTTCTTTTCTTCTTCTTCTCCTCTTCCTTCCCCTTCTCCTTCTCCTTCTCCTTCTCCTCCTCCTCCTTCTTCTTCTTTTACTTCTCCTTCTTCTTCTCTTCTTGCTTCTTCTCTTTCTCTACTTCTACGTAGCTTAGACTCATCCAAAAAAGACTAAATTGGCTAATTATCCGACAAAATGACATAATTAGCTTAGTTAGCTCCGAAATGCCCTATTTAATAAAAAATGACCTATACTTAGCTAATTATCCTCCAAAATGACATAATTAGCATAGTTAGTTTAAAACATCATAAGAACCTTGGTTAGCTCATTACAATGACTAATTTAGCTCCAAATTGACATAATAAGGTCAAAATGGATTTAATCATCATAGTTGGCTCCAAAATGACATATTTTACCCAAGTTAGCTCTAGAATGGCCTATACTTAGCTTGGCTTCCACCTAAATGACAGAATTAGCTGAGTTAGCTCCAAAATGGCCTATTTAATAATAAATGACCTATACTTAGATATTTATCCTCCAAAATGAAATAATTAGCTCCAAAAAGGCATAATTAGCTAATTAAGCCCGAAGAAGAGGACAAGAGGAGAATAAAGAGGAGAAATGAAAAAAAGGAAGAAGAAGAAGAAGAGAAGAAGGAGAAGGAGAAGGAGGAAGAAGAAGGAGAAGAAGGAGAAGAAGGATGAGAGAAGCTTCTTCTCCTTATTCTTGTCCTTCTTCTTTTCTTCTTGTTCTCCTCTTCCTTCTCCTTCTCCTTCTCCTTCTCCTTCTCCTCCTCCTCCTTCTTCTTCTTTTACTTCTCCTTCTTCTTCTCTTCTTGCTTCTTCTCGTTCTCTACTTCTACGTAGCTTAGACTCATCCAAAAAATACTAAATTGGCTAATTATCCAACAAAATGAGATAATTAGCTTAGTTAGCTCCGAAATGGCCTATTTAATAAAAAATGACCTATACTTAGCTAATTATCCTCCAAAATGACGTAATTAGCATAGTTAGGCTAAAACATCATAAGAACCTTGGTTAGCTCATTACAATGACTAATTTAGCTCCAAAATGACATAATAAGGTCAAAATGGATTTAATAATCATAGTTGGCTCCAAAATGACATATTTTACCCAAGTTAGCTCTAGAATGGCCTATACTTAGCTTGGCTTCCACCTAAATGACAGAATTAGCTTAGTTAGCTCAAAAATGGCCTATTTAATAATAAATGACCTATACTTAGCTATTTATCCTCTAAAATGAAACAATTAGCTCCAAAAAGGCATAATTATCTAATTAAGCCTGAAGAAGAGGACAAAAGGAGAAGAAAGAGGAGAAATTAAAAAAAGGAAGAAGAAGAAGAAGAGAAGAAGACGGAGAAGGAGAAGGGGGAAGAATAAGGAGAAGAAGGAGGAGAGAAGCTTCTTCTCCTTCTTCTTGTCATTCTTCTTTTCTTCTTCTTCTCCTCTTCCTTCCCCTTCTCCTTCTCCTTCTCCTTCTCCTCCTCCTCCTTCTTCTTCTTTTACTTCTCCTTCTTCTTCTCTTCTTGCTTCTTCTCTTTCTCTACTTCTACGTAGCTTAGACTCATCCAAAAAGACTAAATTGGCTAATTATCCGACAAAATGACATAATTAGCTTAGTTAGCTCCGAAATGCCCTATTTAATAAAAAATGACCTATACTTAGCTAATTATCCTCCAAAATGACATAATTAGCATAGTTAGTTTAAAACATCATAAGAACCTTGGTTAGCTCATTACAATGACTAATTTAGCTCCAAATTGACATAATAAGGTCAAAATGGATTTAATCATCATAGTTGGCTCCAAAATGACATATTTTACCCAAGTTAGCTCTAGAATGGCCTATACTTAGCTTGGCTTCCACCTAAATGACAGAATTAGCTGAGTTAGCTCCAAAATGGCCTATTTAATAATAAATGACCTATACTTAGCTATTTATCCTCCAAAATGAAATAATTAGCTCCAAAATGGCATAATTAGCTAATTAAGCCCGAAGAAGAGGACAAGAGGAGAAGAAAGAGGAGAAATGAAAAAAAGGAAGAAGAAGAAGAAGAGAAGAAGGAGAAGGAGAAGGAGGAAGAAGAAGGAGAAGAAGGAGAAGGAGGAGGAGTGAAGGTTCTTCTCCTTATTCTTGTACTTCTTCTTTTCTTCTTCTTCTCCTCTTCCTTCTCCTTCTCCTACTCCTTCTCCTTCTCCTCCTCCTCCTTCTTCTTCTTTTACTTCTCCTTCTTCTTCTCTTCTTGCTTCTTCTCGTTCTCTACTTCTACGTAGCTTAGACTCATCCAAAAAATACTAAATTGGCTAATTATCCAACAAAATGAGATAATTAGCTTAGTTAGCTCCGAAATGGCCTATTTAATAAAAAATGACCTATACTTAGCTAATTATCCTCCAAAATGACGTAATTAGCATAGTTAGGCTAAAACATCATAAGAACCTTGGTTAGCTCATTACAATGACTAATTTAGCTCCAAAATGACATAATAAGGTCAAAATGGATTTAATAATCATATTTGGCTCCAAAATGACATATTTTACCCAAGTTAGCTCTAGAATGGCCTATACTTAGCTTGGCTTCCACCTAAATGACAGAATTAGCTTAGTTAGCTCCAAAATGGCCTATTTAATAATAAATGACCTATACTTAGCTATTTATCCTCCAAAATAAAATAATTAGCTCCAAAAAGGCATAATTAGCTAATTAAGCCCGAAGAAAATGACAAGAGGAGAAGAAAGAGGAGAAATGGAAAAAAGGAAGAAGAAGAACAAGAGAAGAAGAAGGAGAAGGAGAAGGAGGAAGAAGAAGGAGAAGAAGGAGGAGAGAAGCTTCTTCTCCTTCTTCTTGTCCTTCTTCTTTTATTCTTCTTCTCCTCTTCCTTCTCCTTCTCCTTCTCCTTCTCCTTCTCCTCCTCCTCCTTATTCTTCTTTTACTTCTCCTTCTTCTTCTCTTCTTGCTTCTTCTCTTTCTCTACTTCTACGTAGCTTAGACTCATCCAAAAAAGACTAAATTGGCTAATTATCCAACAAAATGACATAATTTGCGTAGTTAGCTCCGAAATGGCCTATTTAATAAAAAATGACCTATACTTAGCTAATTATCCTCCAAAATGACGTAATTAGCATAGTTAGGTTAAAACATCATAAGAACCTTGGTTAGCTCATTACAATGACTAATTTAGCTCCAAAATGACATAATAAGGTCAAAATGGATTTAATAACAATAGTTGGCTCCAAAATGACATATTTTACCCAAGTTAGCTCTAGAATGGCCCATACTTAGCTTGGCTTCCACCTAAATGACTGAATTAGCTTAGTTAGCTCCAAAATGGCCTATTTAATAAACAATGACCTATCCTTAGCTATTTATCCTCCAAAATGAAATAATTAGCTCCAAAAAGTCATAATTAGCTAATTAAAACCGAAGAAGAGGACAAAAGGAGAAGAAAGAGGAGAAATGAAAAAAAGGAAGAAGAAGAAGAAGAGAAGAAGAAGGAGAAGGAGAAGGAGGAAGAAGAAGGAGAAGAAGGAGGAGAGAAGATTCTTCTCCTTCTTCTTGTCCTTCTTATTTTCTTCTTCTTCTCCTCTTCCTTCCCCTTCTCCTTCTCCTTCTCTTTCTCCTCCTCCTCCTTCTTCTTCTTTTACTTCTCCTTCGTCTTCTCTTCTTGCTTCTTCTCTTTCTCTACTTCCACGTAGCCTAGACTCATCCAAAAAAGATTAAATTGGATAATTATCCAACAAAATGACATAATTAGCTTAGTTAGCTACGAAATGGCCTATTTAATAAAAAATGACCTATACTTAGCTAATTATCCTCCAAAATGATATAATTAGCATATTTAGTTTAAAACATCATAAGAACCTTGGTTAGCTCATTACAATGACTAATTTAGCTCCAAAATGACATAATAAGGTCAAAATGGATTTAATAATCATAGTTGGCTCCAAAATGACATGTATTACCCAACTTAGCTCTAGAATGGCCTATACTTAGCTTGGCTTCCACCTAAATGACAGAATTAGCTTAGTTAGCTCCAAAATGGCCTATTTAATAATAAATGACCTATACTTAGCTATTTATCCTCCAAAATGAAATAATTAGCCCCAAAAAGGCATAATTAGCTAATTAAGCCCGAAGAAGAGGACAAGAGGAGAAGAAAGAGGAGAAATGACAAAAAGGAAGCAGAAGAAGAAGAGAAGAAGAAGGAGAAGGAGAAGGAGGAAGAAGAAGGAGAAGAAGGAGGAGAGAAGCTTCTTCTCCTTATTCTTGTCCTTCTTCTTTTATTCTTCTTCTCCTCTTCCTTCTCCTTCTCCTTCTCCTTCTCCTTCTCCTCCTCCTCCTTCTTCTTCTTTTACTTCTCCTTCTTCTTCTCTTCTTGCTTCTTCTCTTTCTCTACTTCTACGTAGCTTAGACTCATCCAAAAAAGACTAAATTGGCTAATTATCCAACAAAATGACATAATTATATTAGTTAGCTCCGAAATGGCCTATTTAATAAAAAATGACCTATACTTAGCTAATTATCCTCCAAAATGACATAATTAGCATAGTTAGGTTAAAACATCATAAGAACCTTGGTTAGCTCATTACAATGACTAATTTAGCTCCAAAATGACATAATAAGGTCAAAATAGATTTAATAATCATAGTTGGCTCCAAAATGACATATTTTACCCAAGTTAGCTCTAGAATGGCCTATACTTAGCTTGGCTTCCACCTAAATGACAGAATTAGCTTAGTTAGCTCCAAAATGGCCTATTTAATAATAAATGACCTATACTTAGCTATTTATCCTCCAAAATTAAATAATTAGCTCCAAAAAGGCATAATTAGCTAATTAAGCCCGAACAAGAGGACAAGAGGAGAAGAAAGAGGAGAAATGAAAAAAAGGAAGAAGAAGAAGAAGAGAAGAAGGAGAAGGAGAAGGAGGAAGAAGAAGGAGAAGAAGGAGGAGAGAAGCATCTTCTCCTTCTTCTTGTCCTTCTTATTTTCTTCTTCGTCTCCTCTTCCTTATCCTTCTCCTTCTCCTCCTTCTCCTCCTTCTCCTTCTTCTTTTACTTCTCCTTCTTCTTCTCTTCTTGCTTCTTCTCGTTCTTTACTTCTACGTAGCTTAGGCTCATCCAAAAAAGACTAAATTGGCTAATTATCCAACAAAATGACATAATTATCTTAGTTAGCTCCGAAGTGGCCTATTTAATTAAAAATGACCTATACTTAGCTAATTATCCTCCAAAATGACGTAATTAGCATAGTTAGGTTAAAACATCATAAGAACCTTGGTTAGCTCATTACAATGACTAATTTAGCTCCAAAATGACATAATAAGGTCAAAATGGATTTAAAAATCATAGTTGGCTCCAAAATGATATATTTTACCCAAGTTAGCTCTAGAATGGCCTATACTTTGCTTGGCTTCCACCTAAATGACAAAATTAGGTTAGTTAGCTCAAAAATGGCCTATTTAATAAAAAATGACCTATACTTAGCTATTTATCCTCTAAAATGAAATAATTAGCTCCAAAAAGGCATAATTATCTAATTAAGCCCGAAGAAGAGGACAAAAGGAGAAGAAAGAGGAGAAATTAAAAAAAGGAAGAACAAGAAGAAGAGAATAAGAAGGAGAAGGAGAAGGAGGAAGAAGAAGGAGAAGAAGGAGGAGAGAAGCTTCTTCTCCTTCTTCTTGTCATTCTTCTTTTCTTCTTCTTCTCCTCTTCCTTCCCCTTCTCCTTCTCCTTCTCCTTCTCCTCCTCCTCCTTCTTCTTCTTTTACTTCTCCTTCTTCTTCTCTTCTTGCTTCTTCTCTTTCTCTACTTCTACATAGGTTAGACTCATCCAAAAAAGACTAAATTGGCTAATTATCCGACAAAATGACATAATTAGCTTAGTTAGCTCCAAAATGGCCTATTTAATAAAAAATGACATATACTTAGCTAATTATCATCCAAAATGACATAATTAGCTCCAAAAAGGCATAATTAGCTAATTTAGCCCGTAGAATGGGACAAGAGGAGAAGAACGAGGAAAAATGAAAAGAAGGAAGAAGAAGAAGAGAAGAAGAAGGAGAAGGAGAAGGAGGAAGAAGAAGGAGAAGGAGGAGAGAAGCTCCTTCTCCTTCTTCTTCTCCTTCTTCTCCTTATTCTTGACCTTCTTCTTTTCTTCTTCTTCTCCTCTTCCTTCTCCTTCTCCTTCTTCTTCTCTTCTTGCTTCTTCTGTTCTTGCTTCTTCTCTTTCTTCTTCTACGTAGGTTATTTTCCCCAACAAAGACATACTTAGCTAATTATCCTCCAAAATGAGATAATTAGCATAGTTAGGTAAAAACATCATAAGAACCTTGGTTAGCTCATTAAAATGACTAATTTAGCTCCAAAATGACATAATAAGGTCAAAATGGATTTAATAATCATAGTTGGCTACAAAATGACATATTTTATCCAAGTTAGCTCTAGAATGACCTATACCTAGCTAAGTTCTATCCTAAATGACATAATAAGGCTATGTAGCTCCAAGATGACCTATTCCACCTAACTTAGCTAAGTTCTCTCCGAATAACCTATATATACTTCTCTTCTTCATCTAGTATTCTTCTTCTAACTTTCTTATTTGTCATTTTCCAGATTACATTCACTTCATGGGAAGCTTGGATTGTATTGATGGAATGCTTGAATATGATTTCTTGTACGATGGCTTCACGGAAGCTTGTATTGAAACTATTGTAGTATATGGATATATATGAAACTTTGTATGCATATGGATGAAACTGGTGTAATATATGGTTTGGTACGGTTGCAACTTGAATAATATGTATGTACTATGGATGAAAGTTATTTTAATATGGTTATGAGTACGGAAACAAATTTATTCCTATCAAATATATATATATACTGATTATTGTGAAAATTGGTGGATATAATAGGAAGAAAAATAAAGGGGGGCTGTTTGAGTCTTTGCCGTCCGCCCACAGACGGCAAAGGCCATAGGGGCAGACGGCAAAGGCCGTAGGGCAGACGGCAAAGGCTCAAGCAGCCTGGCTGAGCCACGCTAGGAGCGCCCCATTGCCGTCGGCCTAGTACATGGGCTGACAGCAAAGGAGGGTCGGCAGACAACAAAGGAAAGCTCCATATGGCTGACGGCAAAGGTGGCGGGGGGAGGGCTGGCAGTGCTCCCTTTGCCGTCGGCCCACATACGGCGGACGACACAGGGTGGTACGGCAGATGGCAAAGGAACGTTAGCACTTGACGAGACCGTTTGGGGATCTGCCATCCTAGTGTATTTGCCGTCGGCGCCCTCATGGCAAAGATTCTTTGCCGTCCGCCGTAGGAAAGCAGACGACAAAGAAGCTCTTCACCAGATATTTTTTTGTCGTCTAGTTTGCCGTCAGCTGACTGACGGGAAAGCCTTTGTCGTCCGGGGTTTCCCCCTTTGCCGTCAACCGTAGCAGACGACAAATTCTCAGATTCCTGTAGTGAGAGACTATTTGAGAAACATATAACTCTGCTAGCTGGCTAGCAGTTATACTCTCCCGAACAGGAAAAAAATGAGCCACTTTGGAAAGGCGGTCAATGACCAAAAAGATAGCATTATTCTCTCTCTTGGTCCTGGGAAATCTGGTAATGACATCTATACCGGCCTTATCCCATTTCCATTCGGGAATAGCTAAAGGTTGAAGTGTGCTAGCAGGCCTTTGATGTTCTGCTTTCACGCGATGACAAACGTTGCAATTAGCAACAAACTGGGCAATTTCTCTCTTCATCCTAGTCCACCAGAACCTCTGGCATAGGTCCTGATACATCTTGGTACTACCCGGATGAATTGTGAGAGGAGAATCATGAGCCTCCTTAAGGATAAATTGTCGTAGATGTTGCTTCTTTGGGTTCACCAAGCGGTTCTCAAAGAAGACAACACCTCGATCATCTACCGAGAAGCACCTAACATTACCCTTCTTAATGTTTTTCCTGATTCGAGATATCCCGGCATCATGCTTCTGGGCTTGTATAATTTGATGCGTAAGAGTAGGTTTCGCCACCAGGTTGGATAGGAATCCTTGAGGAACAATGTGGAGGTTTAACTTTCGAAATTCCTCATGGAGAAGTGGTTGACCTTTTCGTAACATCAGGTTGTTACAATAAGACTTACGACTTAGTGCATGAGCCATGACATTAGTTTCCCCGGGGTGTAAGTTATCCCTAAGTCATAATTTGTAATCAACTCAACCCACTGTCTTTGCCTAAGATTCAAATCCTACTGGGTGAAAATATATTTCAGACTTTGGTGATCACTGTTAATTTTGTAACGATTACCCGGAAGGTAATGTTGCCAAGTTTTTAGTGCAAGGACCACAGCTACAAGCTCAAGATCATGTGTTGGATAATTATCCTCATGTGGATGCAACTGTCGAGATGTGTATGCAATCACATGACGATCTTGCATGAGAATGCAACCTAATCCTTGTCATGAGGCATCGCAATAGATAAAAAAGTCCTTAGAGAAGTTTGGTGGCACCAGAATGGGAGCAGAGGTCAGTCGTCTTTTCAACTTCTGAAAAATGTGCTCGCATTGTGGGGTACACTCAAACTTTTTATCTTTCTTGAGGAGTTCAGTCAGAGGTTTCACAACCTTGGAGAAATTCTCGACAAAGCGGCAACAATAGCTCGCTAAGCCAAGGAAACTCCGAACTTGCTTAACAGATTCAGGTTGAGTCCAATCAAGGACAGCCTAAACTCTCTTGGGATTGACAGGAATACCTTTACCAGAGATCACGTGGCCTAGATAGGTCACTTCTGGCAACCAAAATTCACACTTGGATAATTTGGCATACAGGCGGTGCTCTCGAAGTTTCATCAATACCAGCCTTAGATGCTCGACATGTTCCTATTCGTTCTTCGAGTAGATGAGAATGTTGTCGAGGTAAACCACGACGAATTTATCTAAATACTCCATGAAGATGGAATTCATCAAGCGAGAGAAAGTGGCTGGGGCATTGGTTAAACCGAAGGACATGATGGTGTACTCGTATTGGCCATAACGAGTAACTAAATCCATTTTTGGAATGTCCCTGTTTCTAATTCTGATTTGATGGTATCCCAACCTCAAATCCATTTTGGTAAAGACAGAGGACCAAGCGAGTTGATGATACAAATGGTTGATCCTGGGGAGCGGATACTTGTTCTTTATGGTGACCAGATTCACTAGCCAATAATCCACAACGATCTGATCCGATCCATCCTTGTTCTTGACGAAGAGGACGAGACAAGCCCAAGGAGAAGAACTAGGTTGGATGAAACCTTTCTTCAAAGCCTCATCGACTTGGATCTTAAGCTCGGCTAGTTCTAAGGGTGCCATCTTATAGGGTCTTCTGGCTATTGGGACATTCCCTGGAATAAGCTCTATCACAAAATCAACATCTCTAATAGGAGGAATTCCTGGCAGTTTTTCTGGAAAGACATCCGGAAAGTCACGGACTACCGGAATATCTCCTAACTCTGGAAGAGGGCTAGCATTGAGGGAATAGAGTTGGCGCTTGGCTGTTCGAGTGGAGACATTAATTATCTCACCCGATGGATGTGTAAGTTGAACATTCCTAGTATGAGTATCAATCTTAGCATAGTGAGCTTTCATCCAATCCATGCCCAGAATGATATTGATGTCCAAAGACTTGAGAGCTATCAAATATGCTAGGAAGACTAGTCTATCCACCAGAATCTCATTATCATGGTTCACTCTAGAAGTTTGCCACTGTGAACCAGGAGTCTGGACTACTAAAGGAGTAGGCATATCATAAAAAGACATGTTATGCAACTGTGCATAACTTTCTGAAATGAAAGAATGAGATGCCCCAGTATCAAATAGAACAGATGTTGGATGACTATTGACAAGGAGCGTACCTAGGATAACATCAGGTTCATCAATGGATTCCTCAACACAAACATAATTCACTCGTCCACGAGTAGGAGTTGGCTTCACATAGAAGGTTTTTCCCGGCTTCCCACGTCCAGCGGGCTTGGTATTAGCCTGAGGGCAATCACGAGAGTAGCGTCCTGGTTCTCCACATTTGTAGCAGACCACGGTGGCACGGGAAGCAATATTGGCAGGTGGATCTCCAAAGGGCCTGGCTGGAGAGTTGGGCTGAGCTGGGCGAGGCGCCTGGAAGGAGGGCATCGCGGTGTATCTTGGCGGCAGAGCTGCATTGGGTACCCAGACTCGGCATTTGTTAGAGCCTAAGCCAGATGCACGGCTGAAGTCACGGTTGTGCTTTCTCGTGGCCTCATAGTCGGTCTGTCCAGTCTCGGCATTGATAGACTTTTTGACGAGAGCCTGGAAGGTTGTGCACTCATGTAGGCGCAAATCTCGACGGAGCTCAGGATTTAGTCCCTTGCAGAACCTAGCCTGTTTCTTGGCATCAGTTTAAACTTCCTCCGGAGCATAGCGAGCAAGATTGCCAAACTCACGGCTATAGGCATCCACTGATAGTCTGCCCTGGGTGAAAGCAAAGAATTCCTCTCTCTTGCGATCCATCAGCCCTTCCGAGATGTGATGGGTACGAAATGCTGCATTGAATTCTGCCAAAGTCGGTGCGGGGCCTGCAGGATGCATGGCTTCATAATTTTCCAACCACGGATTGGCGGGTCCTTCCAGAAAGTAGGTTGCAAAGGTCACCTTGTTGGCCTCGGACACATTGGCAGCCCGGATCTTGCGGAACATGCTGGTCAGCCAGTCATGCGCGTCGAGTGGGTCAACCAAATGATGATACTTAGGTGGGCATAGCCTGACGAAATCACCGAGTGACACACCATCATTGAGATCATTGTGGGGAGCACGCGTTGTGTTCCGTTCAATTCGTTCCAATAGCCTGTTGGTCTCTCTCTTGTTCCTTTCGGCTTCAAGCATCACTTCTGCCAAAAAAGGAGCATGTGGCAGATCCTCTTGCCTTCGCTGGCTTTCCATGCCCTGCTCGGGGGCAGGCACGGGGTTATTCCTAGTGGCCACCATCCTAGGAAAGGAACCCATATCTTAAACATAGAGGACATCAACTCTAAGATGTGAGATAAGGAATGTACTGGACAACATGGCATGCAGGGTAAACACCCAACAACATGGAAATAACTATTGCGATATGAACACCATGATTCATACACACCATGACATAGTTCAGTACAAGCCCAAGCTGAAATCAAACTACAGAGAGATGACACAACTCATCGGAGGCATTACAAGCTTTCTATACATTATCTATCTACACCTACGGAACTCAACTCTCAACCTTGGTCATATCCCACAAGACACACAGGTCTGTGGCGATACGATTACTAGCATACTAGTACTAACATCCACGTACTCAAGCATCGCCGTAGAATGCCTCATACAGGTTACCCCCATGACTCGGGAGCTGCACCTGACGATCTGCAAACACTCTAGCCTATGATCCCTGGAAACCGTAAGGACACGGATGTTGCCTTGGTCCCTTTGCGGGCGGCAACATCGGTCCACGAAGAGGGGTGATCCCTCCAACATCGGGCTAGTCTACGCGTTCTGGTAGTTGAGTCCGTGATGGGTTCAACATCTCCAAATCTCCATAGCCTGTCTGCACGACAGGTGCCAACTGCGTCAGGGCTGTCCAAAGATGTGCACGGGTAGCATAAAGCTCCATGCGAAGGGCACATGCATCACGATCCCTCTTCTCCAACATCTGAGCGGTCACCTGCAGCCTAGGGTCCTCATGGGAATGATCACAGTAGGCTGCGCTAAGATAACCATCCTGTCCTCCCATGGAAGCAGGAACATAACAGAACTCTATGTTCTAAAGCAGACCATGGTGAAACCTCATGATAGTCAGCATGGTGTAGGAGGCCTCCTGAACTGCCATATCTATGGTGACACCTAGACCATAAGTCCAGTGAAGCAGCTCTGCAGCTCCAGATATGAAGGATATATCTTAACAGTACACAGATACTGACTCTGGTAGAAATCTCGATACCGTTCCTCCACTGTGTACTCTGGGTACCAACGGTAGCCAGCCTCCATCATAACTCTACCCAACATGGCCGTGTGACCCGGTACATCGATGCACCTGGTCAGACGGACCACCTGACGGGAAGGACGAGGGGGCATCTGAAACAGAGAATGATGCAAAGACATTAGAGACTCTGGCAGAAATTGCACAACATCACGACTGTAATTGCTCAAAAAGGATTCTTAGACAAGTGCAAAAGATTGGAAAAGCATAACCACTCGACTTTCTTGACTCAAATCTCTTCTCCATATGTTTGTCACACTAACAATATTTGAGTACCTACATTCTCTTGCAAAAAAGTTAGCTATTAGTCCATGGCTAGTAACTCGTCATCCTAAGCAATAGGTGAGAAGCCTAGTTCTTATCCCCGTAGACAAGATGAGAAAGACACAAAATATAATACCTTGGGGAGAGGAGTAAAAAGAGCCTTACGTTCCCTTCCACAATCAATTCCCCTACTTTTCTGTAGTGTTTGTAGACTCAACTTCGACCGGTTTGGCTTGATAGTCCTACAGTCAGTCAGGCTCTGGTACCAACGCTGTCGGGACCCCAATCCTAAGTCATATGAATCCAGACTGTAACATATCACATCACTTTGCGGCCTCATGCATGGTAAGCTCCATGGCTGCAGCCTTACCTTAGGCGGGACCATTTGCGTCTTTTGGCTCACGTATGTGAACATGTCGTTGGCAGTCAACGACAAAGAACCCGGGCTGATATGACTAGTCATAGAACCCAAGTGGCACATCCGTACGGAAATAGGCATACATAACCCAACAATGTAGGTGTCCGCCTCGAGCGTGTGTAGACGAGTCATATCAAGCTACAAGGACTCCATTACGTGAGACATAAATGCCATCACTCCATGTAGAAGAGTCGTAGCAGGCTACAGGGACTCCATTACACCGCGAGACATTTCCCCGAAGGGACAGACACAGCAGGAAAGAAGGATACATGCCGGTCAATCAATGTGTCCGGAGCAGTAGCAAGCTACCATGGCTCAGTGGAAGCACAAAGAGGCAGTTTCCCGTAAAGACTACTACTAAAGGCACACAACTAGGTGTCGGATACCATACATACCATTGCACGTCACACGTACGCACGACATGCCCGATATGCATAGATACAACCATGGAATCACAACATAACCATTCAACAATTTTTATCTAAGAGGCTTAGATGAGCCTTGCATAATATGTTCTTACAGATAAGGGTCACATGAACCTACACTCAAGTCATAAAAACAAGTTCATACAAACCAAGCGGAACCATAAGCTGTGTGAGTACAGACAGATGAAAGGATAAAAAGGCACATGGCCTGACTATCTACAGCCCGCCACAGGGCATAGGGTCGTAGCTGGGACACCAGCTATTCGACATTGTCGACATCTATAAAGAACCAACCTGATGGGTCCTGGGTCTCATCTGCAACATTTGTTAAGCAAACATGAGAACAAACGTACTCAGCAAGTCTTTAAAGCAGACCTAGTCTATTCATGCTCATGTATCAACAAGGGGGTGGTGGCGTTTATGCAGTAATGCCAACTTTGACTCATGGCTAACCTACACTACACAATTTTCAACTTTTTGTTTAAATTTTAGATATCGCACACAAGTCCACTAACTCCTTGACAATACACCACCATGGATTCACTTCCCTCTCCTGGCAGGGTGCCATCCACGGTACTCACACATGTCTTGATATTTTTATGAGTATCCATTTGATTATCTATGAACAACATAAGTTATCCAAGTATTCCATATCCGGACGCGGCTATTCGAATAGTTTCATACCCTGCAGGGATGTACTTCTTCCCACACGCTCTCGCCACTTATCGATGTGTGCTCATAAAACCATGCACCTCGGCAACCTTCAAGCAGAAGCCCAGTGAGGGAGTCAGCCACGACCGTCGATCACATAAGACCTCTAGTCCAGGCTATCGCCTATTTGAGACTGAACCCGCACGGAAGTCCGGCCAAAGTTTCTGCTATGGCCTCAAACGATGTGCGTAGGGTTCCCAAGCCCACCATTCGGGTGACCCTTGGTACATCGTGCCACTGCCAACCACATCGTAACCCACCCCTAGGATCAGCGCTACGCACGGCCTCCAACATACTATAAACCCCAGAAACTACTTGCAACTCCTGGACTAAGGACTAAGCGACTGATAAGTCGAGAGGGGTCGAGTTACTGGAACCCAATTCATGGTAGTAAGTAGTCTTGGATCACAAACACGGAACTCAGTTCCTAAGAACGTCCCAATGAGATAACCCACTATGTACTCCTACATAGCCTCTCATCGCTACCTTTACCAAATCGGGTTCATATAAGTTCATCACATCAGAACATCATTGTTTCACTTAGTTCATCACCCGGATGAATCAGACCTGACACAACTCTAAGCATAGCAAGCATAGCAAGCAAAGTAAGCTAAGCACATCATGGCACAAGAATCTACCAGGTATGCTAGGTTGCAAGGTTTAGCTATTTACTGTGACAATGATAGGTCATGCATAAGAATAGGTTCATCTACCATGTATGATAGACAAGTGAACGTTTGTCCTAATGCAATGAACAAGAGCAGGAGCGAGAGAGTTGGATGTTATCAGAACGATTAAGGGGGGGTTGCTTGCCTTGCTGGGTAGCGGGAAGGTTCTCTCCTTCGATGGAATACTCAGGGGTATCCTCAGAAGCAGGGCCTACCGCAATGCAGATAAATATCATTCAATACACGCAAGTGCAACAATATGATGCATGATCATGACATGGTAGCATGTTTGGATGACCTAATGCAACTAGTTTCCAAGTTAATTTCAAGCGATTTTGAATATAGGTTCAAAATTGTTCTTCATTTCAAATTCCATAAACTAACCTTTTAGCAAATGTCAATGTTCTTCTACATAGGTTTCTCTAACATGCATGATAAGAGCACCATTGGATTCATTGGATTTTTCTGATAAATTTTCATATATAAATTATTTTCATCTAATTTACAGATTAATTTATATGAATTTTTAAAGTTTTAAACAATTTCTGAAATTATTTTAAAACTGGAAAATGAAATATGACGTCAGCCTGACGTCACTACGATGTTAGCTGGTCGGATGACCAGGCCAGGTCAAACCTAACATGCAGGGCCCGCACGATAGTGACATGGTCGTAAACTCCACGCTGACCAGGGGTTTGACCCACCCTGGGCCCACTAGTCAGTGGCAGGAGGCTAATTAATCAGGGGGGATTAGCCCCTGATGTTGGCCACATCGGTGCCCATCGGAGCGGGGCCAGCAGCGACCATCCGCACGGCAGCGGTCTGCCGGAGTTGCGCCTCCAGCGACCATTTGGCACGCAGAGGGCACCGGGAGATAGCCCGTGCATGCGCGCATCCAGCGCTGAGGCAAAGGGGGCTCGGGGGCCACCTGAGCTAAGGCCAGCGACGACCCGAGCGGCGGCGAGCTTCGGACAGCAAGGGAACGATGCCTACGGCGAGGGACATGCCGCAAGTGGAGGGGGGAACAGAGCAGGAACTCACGACGGGGTTGCTGGGGGAGATGGCGAGCTCGGGGATGCGCAGACGACCTTGAATCGCCGGAGGAAAGCTTCGGCGGCCGACAGGGAAGAAACGGCGACGGCGTGTCGTGGAGGGCACCCGGCTTCTTCTAGCATCACGAGAGGGTCCATATGGGGCTGTTGGTGGGCTCAAAGGGGCGCGGGTGTGGCTAGAACGACGGCGGCGAGCTCGAGCAGGGCTCGACCGTGGCGGCAAGGAGGAAAAAAGGGGGGAGAGGGCTGAGGCGACTGGGAGGAGGAGAAATGGAGGGAGGGCTCGATCTGGACGTCTCCCTGGAGTCTATCCCTCCACCCAGGCGGGCACAGAGGCAGGGGGTGGCCGATGCACGGCGACCACGTACCCGGCATCCTGCTAGCCGGAGGTGGAAGAAGACCGGTTCGCCCCTGGTGGGCTGGGCGGGCTTCTTCACTGGAGCAGGCAAGATTTTAATTATTTCCTTTTCTGTTTTCTTTTTGTTATTCCATTTTTGACATTTGTTCCATTTTATTTTCAGGCACATATGCTATTTTAAAATATCCCAAATATTTTATATATTGAAGTTTGAATATTTCAAACTTATCCAAAAAGTTTGAGGATATTTTGAAAATTAAACTAATGATAATGCTTTATTTGGTATTTTCAGTAGCTTTATCATTTGTTTTTAAATTGCTTTAGTTGTTCAAATATTTAAGATGACCCCTGTTATACTCATGTCTATATTTATCAGACATAGGGAACATTTTGTAAGGGCATTTTTGATTTGTTGAATTTTCACCAACTTTGAATTTTTTTGATTCAATGTGAGCTTGGGGTTTCATTTAGTCCCCATTTCATGTTGATGCAAAATTGTAACATGATGCAACACCCATGCTATCCCATGACATCTAGCTAGGGATGTGACAGCAGAGGTTGCACACTTTACCCACAAGACTCGGGGAACTTCCCTGTCATCCAAGACTCGCGATATGTAACATACCCGAGGTAAGCACCAGAACAATGCCTTTCCCATGGTGATACTAAACAAAGATTCCACTCGATGGTGCCATCCTTCATGATATACATCACTCGTATCATCCATGAGGGCACGCAATGGCGTGCCCAGTTCCTGTAAAGATAGCGCATGACCTTCCACTCTGGGACGACCCCGTCTCAAGAGTGACCACTTCACTCTTGCCACTAGTAATGCGGGCTCCTTGCTAGCACTAACCATAGTAATCAACAAAGCCTCATACCATAAGGGGTATCGTGGTTGCACATGTAAGGTTGGGACGGTCGACAAATCTTAAACCCTCCGTTTTTGAAAACACACCCTCATCTTGTTCCGACACACCCCTTCTTTCTCAAGTGGTCACCCATCTCATCAACATCTCCCTCGGGCATTAGTGGCACCCGCCAGGGTTTTTGAAAAATCTTTGAAATCATTCCTTTCTTTCCATCACTATGCATAGATCCATCCCATTTGTGTAGCATCTATCAGCAACCTAACTACACCCACCCGCACAACCCTCATAAGGTGGTAGGGTCATGCACGATGCAAGTCTCAACAGAAAGGTACGAAGGCATCCCACCGAAAGAAGAAGACCATATCACATGATCGATTATGATGAAAGTAAAGTGCTATATGACATGCAACAAAAATGGTTTCTTATCATGGTCAAAGGGCTGCTTGCCTAGCTCAACAAAGTCTCCATAGTCTTCGGGTCCAACTTCTTTGTCAACAATGCAATCTATCGTTGCGATAAAATAACGATAAAAATACGCAATCACACAAAACAGAGCACTCAAACTACTACCAAAAATGTTAACCTACTCTGATAAATACTAAAAGTCATACTAAAAATATTCTCTTAGGGTTTTGCTATGAGAAAGATTTTGGAAAAAAATAGAGGCAAAAATGTTCCTATATATAGGTTTTAAAATAAACTAGTACTAAAAATATATTCAAACATTTTTACAAATAGCATTATTAAATTCTAGGGATTATTTTATGAATTTAGGTGGAAGAAAATTTGGCATTGGATAAATATTTCACCCTGTGATTTTTGGAATTTGGAGGAAAAAAAAGGAGAAAGAAACGGGCACAGTGCCCTGGCTGAAGGAGGCCAGCAACTGGGCCGGCCCAGAGGCCAACCAGCCCAGGCAAAGCGGCGCATGCGCGCCCGCGTTCGAACCTGACGGCTGGGCCCCGACTGCGAGCGATAGAGATAGGAGGGGGACGGAGGTGAGGATGACAGGCGGGCCCCACCTATCATCTCCAACTTCGCGATAGGGTGACCGGCGTGGTCACCAGCGATGATGCAGGGCACGGCGACAATAGGCGAAGGTGGGGATGAGCTCAGTGTTGCCCCACCGGTCCTCTAGTGGTGGAATAGAGGCCTTAGGTGGCCGGAGTCGCCGGCGATGAGTCCTTGCGGTGGAGGGCGCTTCGGGAGAGGTCACCGGAGCCGTCGCGTGCTGCAAAAGGGACGGGAGGAAGAGGGGAAAGGATCAGCGCAGCAAGGGAGGACCAACGGGAGAGGAATGGGTGCTATAGGGGCTCTGTACCCGGACTATACCCGAAGATCGACGATGAGGTCGCCATGGTGGTCCTCGGCCCGATTCCGAGCGCAGGAGCTACTAGAGGTCCTCGGAGTGCGCATGGGGGCTATAGGGGAGAGGTGAGAGAGCAGAGGGGAGAGAGGGGCTCAGGAGTCCCTTTTATTGGAGGGGCGAGTCCACCGAACTGCGGTGCGCCGTCGAGCTCCTGGCCGAGGCCAGACGGCACGATGGGAGACGGGGGCGAGTCTGGGTGCCCCTTGGGTCGGTCTAGGCCAAAGGGAAGGAGGAGAGGGGGAGAGATGCCCGCGCGTGTGAGCTCCCTGGTTGGCCGAACCAGGCGGCGCCGGGCATGCGTGCGGGAGGGCAAAGGAGAGATGCGTAAGAGGGGGCCGGTAGCTTGGCGTGTCACGGATGCCGAGGTGTATCGACTGGCGCAAGGGGAAGGCCCGAGGCGGTCGGGGCCATGCGCACCTTTGGCATGCCACGGCATGCCAACGGCGTCTTCTGCGTGGCCACTCGTCCCTATGGGATCTAGGGGGAGTTAACAATGGAGAAAAGGGCATGGGATGCTCTAGTGATGCCTTAGGAGAGATGGAAAGCTAAGAGAGAGAAAGAAAACAATTGTCCAGAGGTGTAAAATGAGGGTTTGACCCACTTACCCATGGAGCTTTGGCTAGGAAGAGTTACTGGAGGTAGCTAGTAACTCAGAGAGGCTGTGGTAAAAAAGCTGGGGCCAAGGGTAAAAGGATAAGAGGTAGAAATAGGTTTTTTACCAAATCACTAGAAGGTGTTTGGTGGAGTTTTGGGAAAGAAATAATTACCAAATTTCTGAGATATTTACCAGGCTCAAAGGCTAGGTAAAAATGAGCTGTTGCACCAAATTTGAGCTCAAGGGGAAAAAGTTGATAATGGGAACTTGACGAACCCTATAAATTGGCAGAATAAGATTTTCTGTAGATCCAATGATGCTAGGATTTAACCCTTGATGCACCACTTAGCGTATCATCCCTATTTGTCCATTAGAGAATGCCCACAAAGTTTGAGGCCAAGGAAAGACACTTCACAATGTAAAGTTGCTCAAATTTGATTCTGGACAAGAATGGTTTTGGGATGATTTGATGAACCAAATCAGCTTGGATTGAAGTGAAACTTTGCGAGATCATCACCCATGATAGTGTTGACTTCCTAGAATTTTGCTGGAATTTATTGAGAATATTTCTCATAGAAATATTCCAAAAGTTTCATCTAAACAAAAAGAGTTTTGAGGGGTTTTGCCTATGATCTGGTCATGCCCTTGTGTTGGAACTCATATATATGGAAAATATATGTCCACTAAGTTTCTCTAAATTTTCTCAAATATTTTGAGAGCATTTAAACAAATTTTTCGTAGGAAAAACCATTTCTGGACTTAAGAAAAAACCTTCAAATAAAATGTGAAAATAATCTTTAAAAATAATGTTTGGTCGTTTTGATAAGTCATAAATATAGTAGGCTTGAAATAAAGCTGTTAGGAAAGAAGCGTCCAACTGATTTGAGGACTTGTAGTGCAAACCTCATTTCGGGGTGTTTTAGAAACTTAAATTAAAAAAATTGGTTAAAACAAAATTTGATAACAATAGTTTTGGGCACTATTCACATGGCATGATCATTGGGAAAGGGGTTTGGATCAACGAAGATGATTATGAAGTGGAGTAGAACCTAGTAGTGCCATAAAACACAATCCACAAGCAAGCAATCAACATAGCAAGCTAGCACAACACATAGAAAAACCTTTAGTTGGATCCAAATTTTATAAACCCAAACATAACAATGTGCTACAAACATAGGGTGTGACAGACGACCACCACGCCAACCCACTGGCGATCATCGGCATCAGCAGTGTGAGCGGGATGATTCTCCTACTATCTCTGTCATGATTCACAGCATCGCCCCCTCATCGTGCTTTGCCATGCCCAAGAAGTCAGCGAAGGCTATGAACAGAGCACATATGTTGCTCTACTTCCCACTTGCGCTAGAGAGGACGGATGAGTGGAGGGCCGCCATCCACAACCACATTGCTTTCGCCATTAGCAACACCGCATAGGACATGGGGCCCTCAAACCAACATAGTTCTACGCCCACCAACATGATCAACTAGTGCACTAGAGGAGTTACCCCAAGGTCGTAGTGCCCACCACGATAGCGGCGGCCATCCCGGTGGGATGCAATGGACGATGAATCCATGGAATCTTTTGACCCACAGATCCATCCCTACCAGCGTCAAGTTATCTACGACAGGTGCCGCGAAGACACACGTATCATAATCGAGTGGCGATGGGAGGCGCACCATCAATGCAAAGACCACATGGGACCCTCCGTTGATGAACCTGCACCAGTGTATTGTGGGTACATACCTTACGAGGTAGGCTACCCAGCGTACACCTATGAACTGTGACAAGTCTAGCGGTCCTCCTCCCGTAACTTCAAACCTAACTTGCTAGGCAGGTATGATGGCAAGCTCAATCCGTCGGAGTTCCTAGGCATCTACACCACCACGGTGCAGACTACTGGCGGGCGCGATGAGAAGGTTCTCGCAAACTACTTCCCATTGGCGCTAAAGCTTAATCTAAAGTCATTGTAGGTGAATCTGCTGAAGGGCTCCATTTCATCCTCGTCAGACCTCTGTCGTTAGTTCGTTGGCGATTACACCGCAGGCCACAAGATTCCTTGTTAGGCCAGCAATCTACATGTGCCGCCGCAAAGGGAGAGACAACCCCTCTGCCAATACATCAAAAGATTCAGCAGGGTGCATGACAACGTACCTGACATTCACCCCGCAACTATGATCACATCATTCCACATAAAGTGCACAATCGCAACATGCTTGAGGATATGAGCATTTATAAGGTCTGAAGCATCAATGACCTTTCTGCTCTGGCGAGTGTGCACAAGCTGAAGAGGGGAAGAGAATTCTTGGGGTAGATGCTAGCGCGGAGGTCGACTCAGAAGTTGACGATGCCGCCACATCGAACAAGAAAGGCTAGAAGTGAAACCGCAAGTGCAAAGGGAAGGCAGTTATGGCTACCGGAGGCTCCGATAACTCCAATGTGGCAAGAAAGCCAAGGTCCAGACCTCCGAAAAGGATGCTACCATGTGCACCTGTGGCCATGAGGCCGGAATGGCCGACAAGACCGAGAAGATTGACGGTTCGAATTGCGAGACTCACCACACCAAAGGCCATGATCTCCAAGAGTGTCACCAAGATGAGAAACGAAGATGCCGGCAAGGGAAGGCCAAGCAGTAGAAGGAGAAGAATGCACGAGGCCGAGACAAGAAGGAGGGAAAGTAGGATGATGATGAGGATGGAGAAGGATCCGATGACCAGAAGTTCCAGAAAGCCACCAAGGCCATGTGTCGGGTGTACTAAGACGTAGGGTCATTAACAACCAAACTTAGGCACGGGCAACCATTGCTCTTGGGCCGACAAATCCTTGTTGGGCTCACGTCTGCTAGATAGCCTATCCACTAGCATTGCCTGTCAAGATCTCAGCCCGCCAAGCCACCGCTCCACCTCTCCTTGTGGGCTGACTATCTACATCAGTTGAGGTGTTGAGCGAGCGGGCGGACGGGCAGAGATGGCCAGTGCATGTGGCTACAACGACAAGCTTGTTGCAGCTTTAGTGACACCTGTACCATGGTGTTGATGGAAAATAAGAGGTAGGTGGGTGAACAACACAAAATGAGAGGCAATCCTTGTCGAGGAATGCCGCCAGCGCACCACTTCATGGCGCATCCTCTCCTAATCCATCAGCGTTAGGTATTTCCCACTACCTATCCTGACAAGCAGCCCCTATAACTATAGTAAGCACTGTGCAGCCATGTAAAAGACCATTTTATCCCTTATGGTGACCCCTTGTCCTATAGAAGGAGGCCCAAGGCTACCTTCAGGGAGGTCGACTCCCTGTTCATCCTACGCGCATAGCTGCTTCACCCATACATCCTTGTCAGGGTAGCGCGCTTGTAATCTTGAGCATACATACAATCCAACCAAAGCACTGGACATAGGGTATTACACTCCAGGGCAGCCCGAACCATTCTAAACCATCATGCACGTAGTAATCGTTAGTCCTCTTTGCGCTAGGACTCCCTGCCGAACCGAAAAGGGGCCTTGCCGGTCCGATAGATCGTCATCTCCCCTGACATCTTTTGCGCGCCAGCTAGGGGGTGTGTATTCGGCGAGCGAATCTCCATCGACCCTGCGTGTATCCCCCAACATCTCGGACGACACCCCTGGCACCCAAGAAGGCCAAGGGGCATCGCCAGCCATTTCGTTCCTGTCCAAGCCGCCCGCTCTGGCGGCTATGGGTGATGGGGACGCGAGAGAACATCGGGCTCCCCATGCTGGTGAATAGAGCCACAACACGACTCGCAGTTCTGGAAATCGTGACTGAGAGAAAGTCATGCTAGCGTCCTAGGACGCTCCGATGGCGGCCGGGACCCCGCCGATGCGGTAGCGGGGGCCAACGCAACCGCAACGAATGTGATGGCGGTGTGCACGACGGTGCCCCCACTGCATGCTTTGCAGGATGACCACAACCAACACCCTGAGGGTGGTGACTCCAGGCGGAGGATAGACAAGACCCCTCACACCATTCATAGGACACACAAGGTCAAGCTCAACAACCGCCCTGTAGCGAAGGTAGACGGCGGATGATGGCTAGGGGAGCGCCCTCCCTAGCTCTACCAGGAGCGCGAGCACCACCCATGCCACACATCATTCCATGCCCAGAACCACAAAGGAAGCTCCGGCATGGGCCCAACTACTATTTAACTTCCCACCTACACACGACGACATGGAGGCATGAAGGGCAACCGTCCAAAGCTTGCTGAGCTTGTCCAACCGAGAGAAACCAGATGCGGCAAATACCTTGCGTAGGCGCCAGATAGCCTCATGGGGCCCAACGCCGGCAGAGATGCGGGCGGAGCTCGCATGGTCCATTCACCTCCGTACCAGGAACAAGCTTCCTGCCGGACCGACATACAAGACGAGGCATCACAAGCCTCAATGGACCCATAGATGAAAGGAGACCAATATTGAATCCTGAAAGACAGGCGCAAGGAGGACGTGCACCACCATCGTGAGGCGGAGGGAAACCCATTTCCAGCCAGATGGCCAAGCAGATCCAGCCGTCGACAAACGCGCATCGGGGACTCCAGCCTACCTTATGTGGTCGGCCGTCTGGTGTTTACCCATGAAATGTGGCAAGTCTGCCTGACCTCTAGCTGGGCGTTTAAGGCCGAGTAACCCGACATGTACGGCGGCAATATAAGTCCTTCGGAGTTTCTTGGCATCTACACCATAGAAGTGCAAGCTGTCGGGGGACACGACAAGAAGATATTCGCTAATTATTTCCTGTTGGCACTCAAACCCAATGTGAGGACCTGGCTAAGCAACTTGCCAGAGGGGTTAATCGACTCCTGGGAGGACATGTGCATCCAATTCGTCAGTGCTTACCATAGGGGGGGCATGAGCTCCTCGGACAGCCTAGCGATTTGCACATGCTCCCCCAGCAGGACGATAAGACCCTTCCCAAGTATATCCAGAGATTCAGGTGCATACAACACAACATCCCAGTCATCCACCCGGCCATGATGCTCATAGTGTTCCACATGAATGTACGCAATCGGCGCATGTGCAAGGAGATGAGCATCAACAAGGTGCGGGACGTTGCCGAGCTCTACACTCTAGCTGACAGGAGCACGCGGGATAAAAAGGAAGAAGACTCCCGGGGGAGGACACCGGCGTGGAGGTTTATTCTGATGATGACGAGAATGCGCCCACCTCCTCAAAAAAGGGAAGCAAAGGCAACAAGAAGCGCAAGAGCAAAGCAGTCATGGCTATCGAGAGATCAAGAAAGCCCAAGACCAACAAGAAGGCCAAACCAGACGAGACAAACAAGGATGTTGCCATGTGCGACGTAGGGTAAGAGGTTGCGTCCTGGGTGAAATCTGGTAAGCCTTACTGCAAGATTCACCTCACGAAGCCCCACGACATCAACGAGTGCCGCAAAATGGAACAACTTCCTGAGAAGAAAAAGTAAGAGTAAGAAAGGCAGGACAAGGAGAAAGGTTGTGATAGTGCCGGTGGATCTGAGCAGAAGAGTCACAACGACCGAGGTGGTTTCCCCTACAAGGCCAAACATCCGAAGGAAAATCATGCTAGAGGCTGACACAACAAGGCTGACGGTGATGGGGGTGACATGGATAAAGATGATGAAGGATCATATGGCCAGGAGTTCCATAAGGCCATGGATGCAATGTGTGTCGACGGAGGCGCATCTTTGCACTCCTCTCACAAGCAGCTCAAGCAATGGGGATGTGAGGTCAATGTGGCGGAACCAACGACGGAGCAAGGAACCCTCAGGTGGTCCAACACTCCCATCATCGTCGACACTGAGGACCACCCCTATCACACCACCGCAGTCGGGTGCATGTCGTTTTTTGTCACAACAACAATCTACAACCTCAGAGTGACGAAGATGTTGGTCGACAGTGGAGCCGGCCTAAACCTGATTGCGCCCGATGTGATCAAGAGGCTGCAGATCCCCGAGTCGGACCTTCAACCAATGGGCTCCTTCCAAGGAGTGGATGGAGGGACATCTTAGCCAAAGGGGAAGATAACCCTTCCAGTCAAATTTGGAAGCGAGCTCAACTTCATAACGTAAAGGGTCATCTTTGACGTCTATAAGAAGTCGCTGCCATATAATGGAATCCTAGGCTGTCTGACACTGGCATAGTTCATGGCGGCGTCCCACCACGCCTAAACACGCTCAAGATGCTAAGGCTAATGAGCACCATCACCATTCATGCCGACAAGAAGGACACAGTTCTCTACGTCGATAAGCCATATCAGGTGGTAGTTGTTGCCTCCGCCATCAAGGAATCCGCTCCTGCCAGCAAAACCCCCGGGGGAGGACTAGTCCAAGGCCTCCAGTAAGACTCACGAAGAATCCGCAAAGCGCGCCGCTAAGCACAACACGCCCGTCAATGTCTCACCAGAGGCTTCTACCATCAGGAGCAAGAAAAAGAAAGTCTTCAAGTCCTTTACGGGTGGTGCGAGTCATTAGAGAGGGCGTGAGCCACCCGATAACCGGGGATGGAACTCAAGTGCTCGACTCGTATAGTAAAGAGTGTCATAAGAAAGCACCTCCCATGAGGCGCGGTTTCCAGGTTTCCCAGTGACCCTTTTGTACAAGTCTCCCTCCAAGGTGTTTAATCCTTAGTTCGAAGGCAAGCGATGAGAAAATGCTCCACGTAATAATAAGTATTCCGCAACCTTTCGTGAAAATGCATGTTTAGTGTTATGAATGTTGCATGAGACGTTATTTTCATTTTTCGCTTACGCGAAGCGATCATCAGAATGTTGTGGTTCCTTGGCCCCCCTCTATGTTCATCTTGTTACTTTTTTATTAAAGGAAGACATGGGCGCCCGCATGCTTGTTAAAGCACATTTGCTCCCTTGGTGGTTTTTGTAATTAATAGCAACATATATACCATTGGACTAATGTTTGCACTAAGTATATTTCAACAAAAGTTCAATGATGGGATGACAAAAGGGTTGTGGAGAGACCCCTAGATGCAAGGAATTGGATTGGCAAAGATTCAAACAAGAATACTCTACATTTTACTTTGTAAGAAATCACTTTGAGTCTATAGGAAATCCAATACTATTAAAAGTGGGTAAGGTATAGTTGGTGACGAAAATGCTCCAAGTGCACAAGTGATAGTCACCAAAAACACGCACAAGCTCCTCCACAAAAGTCTGTCAAAGCCTATCATGCAAAATCGGTGCCACCAATTCTTCCCACTCGGCCCTACCGATTTTCACCTCAGACAGATCCCAGCCAAACCCTAAATCTTCGGTACAACCAATTCTACATCGTTGCCATCGAGTTTAGGTTGCCAACATTCCGTTGCCTCTTTCCTTAAAATCGGGATTTCTGAGATTTTGGATCAGCGTCACCGAGTTTTGCAATCTGACCGTTGGTCACCTTTTTGGTACAACCGAGAGTTATATATTGGCCTCACCGAGATTCACAAGTTGCTACCTTTGGAGCAACTCGGTACCACCGAGGTTTATACTTTGATGTCACTGAATTGCTAACTTCAGGTGTAATGGTTGGATTTTTGGAGATGCCTATATATACCCCCCACCACCACCACTCACTCGAAAGAGAAGCACACAGAACAGTTCCCCACTTACCCGATTTGATGTTTAGAGAGAGAGCCACCTACTCATGTGTTGAGATCAAGCCATTCCATTGCAACCATATGAATCTTGATCTTTATCCTCCCAAGTTGCTTTCCACCTAATCAATCTCTTCTATGAAAGCCAAATCCACGAGAGAGTGATTGAGTGTTGAGGAGTCTATCATCTTGAAGCTCAAGAGGAAGGAGTTCATCATTATCGAGCCTATAACCTTTTGGAGGGTGGTGCCTCCTAGATTGGTTAGGTGTCGCTTGGGAACCTCCTACTTCGTGTTGTGGAGTTGAACCAAGAAGTTTGCCAGGGCAAGGAGATCGTGTACTTCATGAAGATCAACCCGAGTAAGGCTAGTCCTCCGTGGACGTAGGCCATCATGGAATAGACAAGCTTGCTTCTTCATGGAAGCCTCCATGGGTAGGGCCCGCCATGGACTCTCGCGAGCGTTACCCTTCGTGGGTTGAAGTCTCCATAAACATGGACATACGATAGCGTCACCTATCAAAACCACGGGAAAATCTTCGTGTCTCCAAATTGCGTTTGATCTGCCTCCCTCCTCTATTACATATGCTTGTCTTTACTTTCCGCTACTATACTCTTAGACATGCATGTGTAAGGTGTGCTTCACTTGCTATCATTGCTAAAATCTGCCAACACTTATAATTGGGAAAAGGTAGAATGCTGGTTTGGTCAAGTAGTCTAATGACCCCCATCTAGACATACTTTTGATTCTACGGCATGACTTTCCGGGGGGAAAGAAGTGGTGGCATGGGCCACTACAAGCATGCTTATAGAACGATCTCCCTACAAAGCTAAGTTTTGGAAGCTGTTTAAAACTTCTTTTGTGTTCTTTCCATGAAATGAAATCGCCATTTGAATGAAAAGAACTGCACGCGAGGCACCCTTGTCGAAACAGTCTACGCGCTTGGATGTTCCGAGTCTGCTCAACATTCCAAGCAGCCACGACAGGGATGACGAGGTGGCCATGCCGGCAGCAACACCCCTAGAAGGCCACTAAGGACCCATTCCGAAGAGTTCCCATGGACAGGATGTGCAGACCGACAAGTATTTCCAGCCAAGCGTAGGGACCAAAAGCATGCAAATACGAGATTGCGTCGAAGGGAAAGGGGCGCTTTGACTAGTGAATAAAAATGCAATAAAGATGAAAGCAAGTTCACGATATTAACAAAAGTCAAACATCCTTGTTAAAAATGTCACATGAAAATGAATTTAACAGTTCAGGGTCATAGAACCAGCCTTGTCTGAGATGGGGGCGACGAGCGCTTCGAGCTCACTGGTGTAGAAGCCCTTCAGCAGTTTGGACTGGGATTTGGTCAGGTAGAGGCCAAGGTTGTGGTTGGCAACCTTCAACAAGACCTCATGGAGGACAGTGTGACACAGCTCGAGGCAACCCTTGAGGAACTCGTCCGCCCGCCCCGCCTCATACTTTGCCATGGCACCGACAATCCTCCCGAAGAAGATTGACAGCCTCGGGCTCGCTGCTTCTAGGTTGCTGCGGGGGAAGGCGCACTCTTCCAAGCCCATCTTCGCCGGTTGGGTGGAGAGGTTTCCTGTGAGGTCGATAGCTGTGCCATCCATAGATGAATGGTATCCTGAAATTCGTTGGAGGAACTAGCGATAGAAGAGAACATGGCCTTCTCCTTCTAAGGTTCCTCAAGTAGGCCGTGGTATCTGGCCTAAGTAGCCTTGAGGCTGTCCTCGTGGGCACTCACCCTCATGTGCAGATCAGAACCGATGGTTGCGGCGGCCTCCAGATCCCTAGCCTTGGTCATCAGGTGCAGCCTACAAATCCTAAACCCTACACCCTGGGTGCCCTTATAGGCGTCCTGCTTTAGCCTCACGATCTCCTGCCCAAAAGCAGCGAGGTCCAACTCCTGCTCCTGCACCTTGCCCTCTAGCTCGGCCTTAGTAGACTAGGCGGCCTCAATAGCTTTCGCGGCCTCCTGGAGCTTGCCGGCGTATTTAGTCACCTACATCTCAAGCACGGCTTTATGCTCTAGTTACAGGACCAACACTTGCTTGGCCAGTTCGACCCCAAGCTTTTTGATGAGATCCTTCTCGCGGGCTGCAAGCTATTCCTCATGCCAGTCGTGGGAGAGCTTTCACGCCTTCAGGTCTGCATCTTGGTTGGCGATGTTGTCATCGGCCTCCTGCCATGCCTTCTTAGCTTTAGCCCGTAGCTTGATGAACTCGGCCTCAGCCTTGTTGAGCTCGACCAGCTGTTCACCAATCTCTTTACGGTTCTCGGCGAACCATATCTGAGTCTCAACATGGAGCTCCCGAAACCTCTATGCCACCGCCGTGAGAAGGGCTACCCGGCAATCCTTCTTCTCCGAGCGCCTGATGTAATGCGCATGTAGCTTCCGAAAGATCTTGACCAAGGACGCCAAGAGGGCATGCTCATTGGCCTCGTCTCTCCCGCCGAACAGATCGACTACCACCTCTCGCCCGGTGGCGGCAATCGCCCCATCCACCGCTGCCTCCTCGTATAAGGCCTTGAGAATGGTGTCGCCAAGGAAACTGACGAACTGCAGGTCTCCCACCCACTTGTATCAAATCATAGGTGGATCCACCATTTGATGACGAACCAACGACACTCCCTCTGGTGGCCCCCAAGGAGAACTACATGCCCTCCCATGACACTCTAGTGATAGGGGCGCCCCCAATGCCGGACGCCGTCTCCATGTCCACCCCATCTAGGACCTTCTTGTCAGTGTCCATCGGTTCACAGCATGCGCCGTCCTCCTCTTCGGTGATGCGGCCGGCATCCTTGGCCACCTCCTTGGAGATCTCGTTGACGTTGACGTAGGTGCCGAGCTCCTCCGGTGGTGTAAGATCTATGGACGACGAAGAAGAAAAATTAGAATGAGAAGAAGTTCAAGAAGACAAAAAGAGAAAGAGGAACACAACGACGCCAAATAAAAAGTGATCTTTTGGTAACAGGGAAGCTTACCCATGAAATCCCGTTGTGGAGGCGCCTAGTCTGCTAGGGCGGCATCTGCCATTGTCGCCTACCCGCCGGAGGTCTCTCCCATAGACACGTCCTCGACCAGGACGGTTTTGGTGAAGGTACCCCTATCGGCAAGGGGATTGATAAGACGACATCAGCAATGCCACCCATTCTCATTGTCAGATACTAAGGGGGATCCTCTTGTCGTGGGCTGGGTGGGAGTCAAGGTCCACAACCCCTCCCTCTGGCGAGGCAGCCCACTCGGGCGTTGCGCTTGTCGCGTCCCCGTCAGTGGGAACGCGTCTTGTCCTATTGGCCATCTGTTGAGGCAAGGTCTCCCCATCCCAGCGATCACAACACATAACAAGAATCAACAAGATAAAACCAAAGATCATGGAGGGACTATGAAGCATCAACACTTACTCGTCGTCCTCCTCCCATGAGCTGAAGGTGGACAGGTTCCACATACCCCCCTGCTGGGGAGCAGGAGTCGGCGGTGGAGTAGGCCCTGTCGAACGACATGCCAGGTTGGCGGAGCTTGCCTTCATGGTTTCCTAGATAGGGGCATCAGCCGGTTGACCGGCATGAGACTACCGTGTCCACTGTCATGGGAACGAGTCTAACAGTAGAAGGTAGGGGTAAGAAAGGAGAGGGCAGAGTCCTAGCTACGACGAGGATGTATAGACAGATTTATGAGTTCAGGCCTCTCTCGTGGAGGTAACAACCCTATGTCTCAGTGCTCGGGAGATCTTATCGTGTGGAATGTATGTGTTACAGGCGGTGCGAACCCTTGTGCCATAGGGGAGGGGCGGCTTATATAGAGTATGCTGCCCCTAATGAATGTCAGTCAACCAAGGGTTCGATCGTGGGAATAAAGACGTACGTTACTGGTAACGTACACAATAAATGCTACTAATGATGACTGGTCGAACGCCTTCTTGTTGGCCTCCCCGAGATGTCTTTTGGTCTTCTGGTATCGACTAGTAGCAAGGTCTTCTGAGTGACAGGAGACTGTCGAGTGGAGGGAGAGACCTCCGAGTGACTTAACGATCGAGTGACTATCACATCATGATGACTTGAGTTGGAAACTCTCTTGCTATCATTAAGTCCTCCAATATAGTGTCCTTAGGTACGGTATGTAGGTTAGGCCGAGGACCCTACCCTAGGTACATATCCTCGTCTTTAGCCCCCGAATGGATTGGGGTTCGAGTGAAAAAGGAGTTGATGCCAATTCTGATAAGGCACCGACATTCCGAGTGTACTTTGGAGCTTCAAGGAAATCCATGTTGACTAAAATCTTTGTCGCACGCCCTGATTGATTCTGCCTTGATAAACGTTCGAGTGGATTTGGGAACAAAATATGTTTTGAGTGAATCATTAGGATCTTTTGATGCAACGGGTCGCTCTGCAAGGTCCGGATTTCACGGGATTCAAAAAAATTGGGAAGTGCACACTGCGCGAAGTTATCACAACAACTGGGGAAAGCAGGGGCACAACAGCTCGATTTCCATGCCGCCCATTATGCCACGTACAAGACGACTCCTATAGGGGAGTTATCCAGAGATTTAGCAGGCCCGCATGCCAATGACTCACTCGGCTGATATAAGATCTCACTACGCTGCGGGTTGCACAATATTCCTCCCCAAATCCTCTCTTTTCTCCCGTGTCCTCTGCTCCACATGCGCCGCTCAACTCCATCCTGATGACCATGGGCGCCGTTAAGACGAACGGCAAGACTGAGAAGCTCGAGCGCGCCAAGAAGGGAGCCGTCAAGGGCAAGGCCAAGAAGCCGTCTAGTGCCCGATTCACGATGCCACCGGGATGGATCTAGGGAGATTTCCTCCTGTCGACGGTCACGGCGAAGGATGTTGAGAACCTCGTTGTCGACGGGCTCGTAGCAACGACGTGTGGAGGCTGCCAGAGCGGTTGGTTGAGCTGGAGCCGTGCGATGGGGAGCGGGTCCTTACCCTAACCCATGTCGAAAGAGGTTTTTCTATGCCTCCTCATCCTTTCTTCTAAGGGTTTCTAAACTTCTTCGGAGGTCACCTCCACCATTTTCCTCCCAATGCTATTTCATATCCCGCTGTTTTCATCACTTTATGCGAGTATTTCTTTAGTTTTCATCCCCATTGGGGTTTGTTCAAGCATATCTTTACTGTCCAATCCCAGTCGGTCAAGAAGGATAACCCATAGGATGATAGGACCCATGTCATCTAATTATGTGGTGGCTTGGGGATACAAAAGAGAGCTAGGAGTTCCTTTCCATCAATGACCTTTCTTTAGTCAATTAGGGGTTGGCAGTCGACTTGGTTCTACTATAAGTACGTTGCGTCTCCGAATATGTCGACTGGTCTTCCCCCCTTCACCCTAGATCGACCCACCATCCCCAAATCATTATCAGTGCTAGAAGTGGAGAAGGTCCAAGTGGGGATCTTAGTGAATTCTGTAGTGGCTCTGGTTCGTGGCGGAGTGACTGGCATGGATCTGCTGGAGACATTCCTCAGTTAATGAATACAGCCTCTTCAAGCAAGGGACCATGCCATGTGGCACTACTCAGGTCCTGAGGACACCACTCGGACGCACCCAGAGGAAGTCTCGGAGGAAACTGTTGCACAGTGGCTTCGGAGCATCACTAGAGCCTATGACTATCCTGTGGGAGCCAAGCGGATCAAGCCCTTCTCTACTAAGAACCCACCACCAAATCTGCAAAGTCATATCTTTATTGAATGCTTCGATGTTTCATCGAGTGATAGGTAGTATCAGTCGATTGACTTTACTATTTGAATCTTGCAGGAGCTGACGTACATGCACTCGCCCGTGCCGAATGGGAATCAAACCGAAGATGGAGGGGAGAGCGAGGGCGGTAGCATAGACTTTGATTATGCCGATGATAGCGAAGATGACTACGAGGACTCGGGCGAGAACGAAGAAGAAGCCGAGTCTCCTCCGCGCACCGAGGACCGCTCTATGCAATGTTAGGATCCCATGGCTTCCCCAAGCAAGACCTTGGCATTGAGTAGCCAGAACCCAAAGCGTTACAGAGCCTCGACAATTAAGTCGAGTGAGCAGGCCGCAAGACAACCCAAGTGTGACGCGACGAAGCCTCAGAAAGCTCTTCCCCTTATGAGCATTGTTGTACATGTTGTCTCAATGTAAGTGTTCATTTTCTTTTCCTTCTACTGTTGTGGAATTTCATATCTTTGTCGATCGAGTCGAATTTGTCTGCCAAAGATGCTACTTCGGTGATGTCGCCTCCAAGGTATGAAGGAGAGCCCATGGACATGGATACTACTGACGCGGCCACCTCTCAACGTGGTATGACAAACTTCCACTCTGTTTTGTTTTTTTGGAAATGACTCGCAGATCAAATGATCCATATTGTCGACTGTATATTGCAGAAATCATCCAATTGGACGACAATGACGAGACATCAAGGGTGCGTGCTCAGAGAACACCATCGGGGAAGACACCTCGTAAGTAGGCCTCCACAATGTCCCAAGGGTTCGGCGATTCGTCCCGAGTCAGACTTGCAGTTGCAACTCCGCCGTCGAGAGCCCCACCAGCTGCTTTGACCATTTTGCCTTCTACGCTAGTCGGACAGCCTCAAGCAACTTTAGCTGCACTAACCCCATCATCAACTCCCCCCGACCACTGCCTTGCCTTTGCATCGCGTCCCGGAGTACCAAACTGGAGCTAGCAAGGAGGCCATGATCCAAGCCGAGCAGATGATGCTGCACACAAAGGAGGCATACAAAGCTAGCTAGTTGGCTTATGTTGCTAACTCGAAGCTTCGCACCAATGCCCGAGTAATTGCGATTGTAAGTTCGTTTTCAATTGAATTTCAGTCGTTCTTTATTGCACACCCACTAGGTGTTTTCCTTTTGAACCAAACTTGTTTATTTTCCTCTCGAGTAGATCAGATCTTAGTCAAGTGGTGGCAGGTCCAGTGGGGGCACGCCGAGTCAACCCACTAGGTGTAGTCCCCAAGACCGCTGTCGAATGGTGTTGTCATCGGCAGGGCTCTTAGAATTGTTTTGGCAATCGCTCGACAGGTCGAGCGATAGCATATCTAGTAGGGGCACGCTAAGTGCACCTACTGGGTGTAGTCCCCAAGAGTGCCATCGAGTGGTTGCTTCGGCGGTGGTCTGGTAGAGACAACGTCTGCATGCTTGCACATTTTTTGAGTCACTCGAATGGTCGAGTGATAATAAGTCCAGTGGGGCCACGCTAAGTGCACCCACTGGGTGTAGTCCCCGAGACCGCCATCGAGTGCTTGCACTGGCAGGGGTCTGTTAGGAACAATATTTTGCTCGGACAAGTCAGACCTGGTCGAGTGGTTTAATATCCAGTGGGGGCATGCTGTTAGGAACTATTGATCGCGGGCGATGAGCAGTAGTCTTAAGAACATGGACTCAAGGTCCTTTTTCGTTTGCAGAGTATGCTTGTCGCTCAGTTTGTCGATGTCACACCCTGTGTTTGTATCACTTTGTTATGCTTGGATTTACAAAATTTGGAACCAATTACAACTTTTTGAGTGCATGCTTGTTTGAACTATTGCTTGTTTGATTGTTCTGTTGAGTTTGATTGGCACTCTTAGGTTCTACTCCTCTCCATATTCATCTTCCTTGAACCAAACTTCTTGCCCGATGATCATGCCATGTGGATAGTGCCCAAAACTATTTTTATCAAATATTATTTTGAGCAAAAAGGATTTATTCAAATTTGGTTTTCTAAAACCTTTGAGTTGAGGTTTGCACTACAAGTCCTCAAATTGGGTGGATCCTTTTCCCCAAAGGCTTTATTTCAAACCTACTATATATATAACTTTCCAAAACCACAAAATATTAATTTTAAAGACTATTTTACTATTTATTTAAAAGGATTTTTCTTAAGGCCAAAAATAGTCTTTATAGGGAAAACTTATTTAAATGCTTTCAAAATATTTGAGAAAATTTAGGGAATCTCGGTGGACATATAGTTTCCATATATATGAGTTTCAACACATGGTCATGTTCGAAATCATGGGCAAAACCCCTCAAAACCCTTTCTGTCCAAATCAAGCTTTGGAAATATTTCTATAAGAAATATTATCAATAAATGCGAAGAAAATTCCAGCAAGTCAACATTGCCATAGGTGATGATCTTGCAAAGTTTCATCTCGATCAAATTTTTTTTGATTCATCAAACTATTCCAAACCTTCCCTGTCGAGATTAAAATTTGAACAACTTTACATTGTGAAGTTTCTTCCCTTGGCCCCAAACTTTGTGTACATGTTCTAATAACCAAATAATGGTGCTACACTAAGTGCTGCATCAAGGTGATTAGTTTAGGATGACTAGATCTACAGAAACTAGATTCTGTTGATTTGTAGGGTTTCACAAAGTTACATTTTGAACTTTCTTCAATCAATCTCAAACTTGGTGATCAGGCCTAATTCTAATCACCATTTGATCCCGTCAAATCTTATGGCAAGAAAAGCCCATTTGCTTGCCCTAATCTGCATCAAACACCTTCTACCAGAATGGTAAAACCCCTGTTTGACCCCCTTCCTCTATTTTCCTTGAGCCTAAATTTTTACCAGATCATCTTGCAATGGTATTTCACCTCGAGTAAACTTTGCTTGGCCACAACTCCATGATTGGGGGGGTGAAAACCTCCATTTTTACTTCTGGACAACCCCTTTCTCTCTCTTCCTTGGTCTCTGTCCTTCTCCCTTGATTCTCCAGGGCATCCAATGCCTCAGCACTGCTTGTTTATTCCCCCTAGATCCTCTAGACACAGGAGGACACGCAGAAGCCGCCAAAGGCATGCCATGGCATGCAAAAGAGGCACTCTGGAGCGTGCTACAGGGTGCTCCCGCACTGTAGCCACCGTCCAATCCCCCATCCCAACAGCCTAGGGAGGTGGGAGCTAGTCCCCCTGGTCGGCCTCGACGTCCGCAGCATGGCAGGTGGTCGGGCCCCTCCTCCCTCCTCCCACGCGTGTCGACGCCGCCCAGCTTGGACAATCATGGGACTCACACACATGTGCCCCTCTGCTCCATCTCTCCCTTCCCTCGCGTCTAGACCCCTCCCAAGAATGCCCTAGAGAAGCCCAAGATTGCCCCCGTGCTCTGTGCTGTGGGCTATGACCCGCACCATCAAGCGGTCGAACTTAGGGAGGCTATAAATAGCCCCTCCCGGACCTCTCTCTCCCCTATGGACCCCTTCTCCCTCACCAAGTCGAGCCCTTGTGCCCCCCGGGTGAGCTCCCGAAGCCCCTGCACTCGGGATCGAGCCGAACCTCGCTGCGACAACACCGCCGTCAATCCCTGGGTACGCCCCCTCTCTGGCCCTCATTTCTATCCCTTTGAGGGCCCCTTAGTGCCCTAACCCATCTCCCTCCTCGCCCTTCATTTGATGCACAGGGCGACTGGGCGACCTCCACCCGAACCTCCTCCGCCATGGGTGCTCCTCTCCGACGAACCAGGCCACCTCCCGCCACCCTTCCACGTCCAGGAGACCGATGGCTCGACGCTAGGTCCATCCCCACCCTTAGCTCATCTTGTCGTGACCTCCTTTGCCGCCGATGAGCATCACCGTCCCCCTGTCCAGAGGTGGGAGATGACAGGTTGGACCCCCCTGTTATCCCCACACCTCTCTCCCTCTCCCTCTCTCTCGCTGACGCTGGGGCCTGCACGTCAGGTTCAAACCTGGTCATGCGTGCGCCCACAACACAGCTAGGCCGCCTTGGCCGGTTGGGCCCAGTACGACTGGCCATTTGGCCCTTTTCTTTTTCTTTTTTCTTCAGTTTTCGAAAGTCCCACAAGTCCAAACAAAATCCTATGCTAAATATTTTTCCACCGTAAACCTTGAAATACTCTGTAGAATTTTATAGTGGCATTTGTGAAATATTTTGATAATATTTATATACTGTTTTATTTTTAAAAACCCTTTTTGGCATGTTTCGCCACTATTAAAAATAATTTTGAAAACCTTTTTCTCCCCAAAACCTTAGACAAATATTCTTAGGATAGTTTTTAGTATTTATCAGAGTATGGTAGCATTTTAGTAGTAGATTTGTGTTCTATGGTATTGTGTGGTGCTTATTATTATCGTTATTTATCGCGATGATAGATTGCGCTATTGACGAGGGAGTTGGACCCGAAGACTTTGAAGACCTCGAAGACTTTGTTGAGCGAGGCAAGCAACCCTTTGATCATGTTAAGAAACCTCTTTTATTACATGTCATATAACACTTTACTTTCGTTATATTTGATCAGGTGGAGTACTGACCACTTTGTTAGGTTGCTTTCGATACTTTTGCTGTTGAGGAATATGCATGGTGATGGAAGGAAACCATTTTTAAAGGCTTTCGAAAACCCCATCGAGTGCAACTAATGCCTGAGGGAGACGATGATGAGTTGGGTGACCACTTGAGGAAGAACTGGTGTACCAAACCAAGTGAGTGTGTGTTTTCGAAAACGGATTAGATTTAAGGTCTGCTGACCGCCCCAAACTTACATGTGTGACCACGATAACCCTTATCGGTCGGGGCTTTGTTTATTACTATGGTTGGTGCTAGCAAGGAGCTCGCATTACCCGTGGCGAGAGTGAAGTGGTCACTCTCAAGACGGGGTCGTCCCGGAGTGGAAGGCCATGTGCTATCGTTATAGGCACCAGGAAGATCGTTGTGTGCACTCATGGATGATACGTGTGATGTATGTCATGAGGGATGGCACCAACGAGTGGACTATTTGTTTAGTATCACCATGGGAAAGGCATTTTTCAGGTGCTTACCTCAGGTATGTAATATACCGCGAGTCATGCATGACACGGAAGTTCCCCGAGTCTTGTGGGTAAAGCACGCAACCTCTATAGAGTGTAAAACTATTCGAATATCCGTGTCCACGGTCATGGACACTTGGAGGTCCTTCTTAAACTATGTCCAGACGTTTTCACAAACTTTATGTGTGTGTGTGTGTGTGTGGTTGACACAGAGATGATACTTGAGCTAAGTCCGTTGAATTGGCATGATGGTGAACACGAGATGTTCAACCCCCGCTTAATGATAATTGAGATTGTTAACATGAGTGTTGTTAACAATTGATGCATGCTTACTCAGGTTACTTGATCACATCATTGCACTTAAAATCTGCTTTCCGCCAAACTTATCTACTTAGTGCTATGTCATGCATTCTTATACCTCATTCCACAACTTGTGTTGGTTGCGAGTACATTCAAAGTACTCATTGGGTTGCCATTGGTTATTTAATTCGCCAGGCGTGGAAGAATAGGAGTACGGTGAAGATTTCATTGGTGACAAACATGCGAACTAGGAGGCTTCTGAGTCAGAATGCTTGTAGGTTTAAGGCAGATGGCATGGGTTCACACTCTCGATCAAGATTTCCGTTGCTTTTTATGTTTAAGTGTTTGGACCTTGTGGCCCTATCTATGTAAGACTTGACCTCCATAGTCTTTATTTGTGTAAGACAGTATGTAAGGATGTAAGTGTCACACCCTGTGATTTTCCTCATGACTAAGTTATCATGACTAAAAAATTAGGGACAATTAAAACTTTTGTGTTCTTGTTATGCTTGACTTGATTGTTGATTGCTTGTTTGCTTTCTTGTGCTCTATATGCACAAAATCCCTCCTACTCTCAAAACACTTTTCCTTGATCCCCACTCTTGTCCAATGATCATGCCTTGTGAATAGGACTTAGTTACATTTTTAGAAAATATTATTTTGGCCAAAAAGGTTTTATTCAAATTAGTTTTTTCAAAACCTCCTATTTGAGATTTGCACTGCAACTCCCCAATTTGGGTGGATCCTTCTGCCCCAAATACTTTATTTGGAACCTACTATATATATAACTTCCCAAAACCACAAAATATTATTTTAAAAGATTATTTCCATATTTTATTAAAAGGCTTTTTCTTAAGGATGGAAATGATCTTTTATAGGGAAAAATTATTTAAATGCTTTAAAAATATTTGGGAAAATTTAGGAAAGCTCAGTGGACATATATTGTCCATATATAAGAGTTTCAAGGCATGGTTATGTTCAAAATATTGGACAAAACCCTTCAAAACCACTTATGCCTATTTCAAGCATTTGAAATATTTCTATAATAAATATTCTCAAATAAATCTAGGAAAATTCTAGCATGTCACATATGATATATGTGGTCATATTGCCAAGTTTAATCTCACTCTCAATTGTTTTGGTTCAGTAGAATATCCCAAAACCCTCTCTGTCAAGATCCAAATTTGAGCAACTCTACATTACCAACTTTGTCCCCTTGAGCTCAACCTTTTTGGACATGTTGTAATCCTCCAATAATGCATCCACACCAAGTGGTGCATCAAGGATAATAGATTAACCTGTCCAAATCCCCTCAAATCCATTTATGCTGATTTCAAGAATTTGGTAAAATTACATTGCCAAGTTTCCTCATTGGGCCACAAACTCTTTGTGCATGTTATAGTCCCAAAAATATGTCACCACGTCAAGTGGTGCATCAAGGGGAATGGATTTGCATAGCTATATCTAAGAAAATCCATTTCTGCCCATTTCTAGGGTTTGCAACATTTGTATTGCCAACTTTTCTCAAATGAGCTCAAAACTGGTGATCACTCCTATTTTTAACCATAATTTCATCCTAGTCACCTTCCATCTCCAGTAAAGAGCCCATGGCCTCAGGTCACTGATTGGGGGTGAAAGCCTCATTTTTATCCCTGGACAGCAGGAAACCTTCTCGCTCACCAATTTCCCTCTCACCTAAGGCACCTCCAGAGCATCCTATGATCCCTCCCCCTTTGTTTAATCCCCCTGGCACTTGTGGACAAAGGTGGCCACGACAAGGACTTAGGTGGCATGCCATGGCATGCAAAGGTCGCGCTCTAGAGCGCACTACAGTGCGCGCCTGCACTATAGCCGTTGCCAAATATATGGCATCGACCACCTAGAGCCCCCCTCTTGCCAAACAGTCGGCCTCGACGCCCGGGACACGCAAGGCCCGTGTCCCCCTCCTCTCTCCTCCTCCTCCCACGCGTGCCCGAAGCCGCCCAGCTCGACCAGTGGCCGGCCTCACATGTGCGAGGCCTGGTGCTCCATCGCTCCCTCTCTCCTCTTTCCTCGGCGTGGACCTCGTCCACAAACCTCATTAACACGCTCGAACCAGCTCCCATGGGCTCTGGCAATGGCCTCGACCCCGCAACTCCCTGTCCATGGAGCCCCGGGGTCGCGGCTATAAGAAGCCTCCCCGATCACCCCTCTCGGACCCCTTCGCCCCTCCTCACTCCCGCAAACCCCTAGGACCTCTCCCCTTGCTCTCCCTGGCTTCCTTCATTGTCCATGGCCGAAGAACGCCGGCGGCCTCGACTCGAAGTTCAACCACGGAGGTCTCTCCCAGCCCCTTTAGTCCTCGCAAGAGCCACCACACATCTCCCTGGACCTCCCCCATGGCTCCTCTCCCCTTCCGCATTATCGCTTCACCGATTTCCACGGCCACTATCACCTGTCCTTGCCGCGGTCGAAGAATCGCCTCCCCAAGCGCTTCCTTGTGGGAATGGGATCGCTAGGTGGATGCGGCAGTATCTCCTGAGGGCTCCGGTGTCCAGAGTATCGCCGGGGGTGGCTCCTACCGCCGGGACGGTGCCGGCAAGCGCTTGGTCGCCCTTCCTCCGTCTCTCCTCGCTCGAGCGGGAGGAAGGGGATGAACCCGCCTGATGGGCCCCGCCTGTCGGCGACCAGTCGGTCGGGCCCCCTTGGGTAGTTGGAAACGCCTCGCCCAAGTACGCTGCACTTCGGCCGAAGGCGTACTCAGTGGACTACGCCACCTGCATGGCAGCTACGCGGGCACAGCTGTGCTACTGGGCCGTCCCTGTACCATTCCTCGCCTAGTACCTCGTGGCCCATTTAGGTGAGAGGATTTTTCTTTTCCTTTTTATTTTATCAGTAGGGGTCAAAAATTCATTTTTGCTCCAAATTTGATAATTCAAGCTTCTGCAGATTCCTAAAATCATGATCTATCCAAAAATGTGGTACACACATTTTTCCGACAAATTTTCTGTAGAGTTCAAATTCAAATTTGAATTTGAACTATGAAATGCCCCACTTATAAAATTGTTAGAGCTCTCATATCAACTCCAAATGGGTTCATTCAAATTTCCAAAAGCTCTAAATGTCATGCCCTAATTGTCTAGCCATGGAGAACATTTTTACCATGCACCTCTGCTCTTGGATCTACTAAATGGACCATTTTCCATTTATTCCATCTTAAGAAATTCATAGGAAAATCTTGCCAACTCCAAATCCAGTAGAACCACTTCCCACATGTTTCTAGAAGCGTGCCCTATTTGTTGGGTTCATCCAGTCCTTTTTACAAAAAAAATTCTATTGACATCTTAAAGATTCATCATTTCCATCATTCCCACCATTCAAAACTCCCCCTTGACCCACATCCACCAAAACCTACTTGGTTATTTTCTTGTGACTAGAGGTGTCCAAGAAAAATAAAACTCCTATTTATAGAGCATTTTTATTTCTCTACTTGTTGTGTTGCTTATTGTGGTTGTTTACCGAAGGTAGTTATAGAATGCTCGGAGTGGACAAGAAGCGGGTGAAGACCTCGAAGACATTGCTAAGCCAGGCAAGCAGCCCTTTAACCATGTTAACAAAGCATTTTCATCGCATGACATATCGCACCTTACTTTTTTCATATTTGATCATGTGGAGTAGTGACCCCTCCGGTGGGTTGCTTATGATACTTTTGTTGTTGACACTTGCATCGTGCATGAGCCTACCACCTCATGAGGGTTACGTGGGTGGGTGTAGTTAGGATGCTAGTAGATGCTACGCAAGTGGGTTCGGGACTTATGCATAGTGATGGAAAGGAAGAAATGATTTCAAAGACCTTGCAAAAACCCTGTCGGGTGACACTAATGCCCGAGGGAGATGTGAAGAGATGGGTGACCACTTGAGAAAGAAGTGGTGTGCCGGGACAATAGAGTGATGTGGTTTTCAAAAATAGATTGGTGTAAGTTGTAACCGTTACTCCAACCTTACATGCGCAACCACGATACCCCTTATGGGATGCGGCTTTGTTGATTACCTTGGTGGGTACTGGCAAGGAGCCCGCATTACTAGTGGCAGGAGTGGCATGGTCACTCTCGATACGGGGTCGTACCGCTATGTACGATCATGCGCTGTCTTCACAGGCACCGGGCACACCGTTTGTCTCCTCATGGATGGTACGATTAGAGCGAGGCTCGTGCGATGTACATCATGAGGGCTGGGTACCAATCGAGTGGACTCTTTGTTTAGTATCGCCAGGGAAAAGGCATTGTTTGAGTTCTTACCTTGGGTATGTTGTATACCGTGAGTCGTGGATCACATGAAAGTTCCCCGAGTCTTGTGGGTAAAGTGTGCAAACCTCTGCAGATTGTAAAACTATTCGAATAGCCGTGACCATGGTTAAGGAAAGTTGGACGATTGCTCTTGTGCTATGTCCAGATGTTTCCTCAAAACTTGGTGAGTGTATGTGTGGTGACAAGGATGATATTTGAGTCGAGTGAGATGACTTGGCATGATTACTGAACACGAGATGTTCAGGCGGTACATGAGACAAGTCTGAGGACTTGGTACGATGGTTGAACATGAGACGTCCAACCCCCTGCTTATGATGATGACTGTGACGTGTCCTTATGGACACCTGTTCGTGGTTGATGCATGCTTACTTAAATTACTTGATCATGTCATTGCACTCAAAATTAGCTTTCTGCAAAAGTTACCTATTAAAGCTATATCATGCATTGTTAATGCCTTATTCCAAACATGGGTTGCTTGCGAGTACATTCAAAGTACTCATTGGCTTGCCATTGGTTATTTTATTGGCTAGGCATGAAAGATCGGGTTATGATGAAGATTACCTTGGTGACGGACATGAAAGCTAGGATGCTTCCCAAACAGAATGCCTGAAGGGTTAAGGCAGATGACATGGGTTCACGCTATCGTTGGAGATTTCCGCTGCAAGTTTATGAAGACTAGGCCTTATGGGCCATATTCGAGTAAAATGGTGTGTAATGGATGTAAGACTCTTGTCATTTAGTTTTTGTGTGTTGAGTGAGCATTGATCTCTGGGATCACTGTGCACGTACATTCGGTGATCATGAATTATGAGTTGGGGTCCCGCATTGATCTCTGGGATCACTGTACACATGGATTCGATGATCATGACTTATGAGTCGGGGTCCCCATAGAGCTAGTACCAGAGCCATCCTGACTGTAGGAAGCCCTTAGTTAGCATGGACGTTAGATAGCATAAAACCATTTTCAAAACTACACCTAGCACCTATACTTAGGAGTTCTGCACTATTTACCTCTTCTATTCTTCACACAACACTCTGCTGACTCTCCTCCCTTCAAACCTTTGTAGATGTTCGTCGTACACGAAGCCTTCCTGACATCCGGCTTTCCCGTACTCCTTGACGATAGCCTAGAGAAGTGCCAGTTATGCCAACCACCCGTTTTCCTCTACCACGACCACTGGGTGAATGCCGTCACAAAGGAGTACCACGTGGATGTGGTCGTGAAGGCACACGACTCTCCGACTAGTTGGTTCTTTGAAGGACGACAGATGGAGACCATGGCACTCGCAGTTGAGAGAGCTGCACATAAGGCGCTCTTACACCTTCGAGATATCGTTCCAGAAATAGCTGACGAGCTAGCTACTCGCTACCTACCTTTCAGAAAGGATAATCTTGGCAAGAGTTCGACGTTGATTCCTTCTAAGGAGGATGCCACACCACTTAGGTTCTAGACTTATTTCAGCCTCTCCACCGATAGTCTAGTTCACAACCTGATTAAGGAGTCCGTGAAGCTCCACGAGGAACTTCACCACACCCGAGAGCTACTTTGTCAAGCCAAGACGAAGCCAGACAGGATCAAGAAGGATGGTGCCCCCGAGGGACGACCAACTGTCGCTTACAAACGAGGAGCACCCCTAGCTAGAGATGCATTGACATGTCATCGTCGCATGAGTGTGAAGGAGTACCGTGAGCTCTTCTGTGACACACAATTGAAGCATCGTCGTGGATGGACCTCCTCGTTCTCCGACCCCTTCGACCATAAATGATGCTTGTTCAGATGATGAACATGAGGAAGACTCAGAGGAGCGTGACTACGAAACCGAGCACTCCAGCACTTGAGTCTAAGAACCACTAGGGTAGGATCAGTCATGTACCCCTCATGCGAAGTCGAGTCCGTGTAATGGTTCATATGAAACCATGTGTGTTTGTTGTTTGTTTTTCTATTTGTGTCCTGATGCAAGTCACTCTTTTACCTTAGGCAACATGTAAGCGACTCCATTGGCTCTCTTACCTTAATATATGTGTTGGTCTTTCAACCTTTGTTTTACCACACTTGCACTTGACCAAACCCCGTAGGCACGCTTTTCAATTTGCTTTTCCCCTTGACTATCCCAGTTGTTTGACTTGGCCGCTCCAAACAGGATGGTAACTGCTACCCGCAACAGCTCCTTCGCCAACCCTTAAGCCGGCAACTCAAGCCAGCAATAGGGAGATGGTGGAACTTCTCAGGCTGGAGGACACCAGGAGCAGCCACAAGGCGCCATTCCCCTACCACCACCTCCATCGGAGAACATGACCATAGCTTGGTTTCTCCAAGTTCTTCGGGAGGAATGCCCAGCGAACAGTGCTGCTATTCAGCAGATGGCTCAAGTCCTTCTGGACAACCAGTAGCAAGGCAGGAACAGCAATGACCGCACCACTCTATCTGATTTCATGAGGAATTCCCCCCAACCTTCAATGAGACCGCTGAAACCTTGGATGTTGACGAATGGATCCGCACCATCGAGGACCTCCTTGCACAGGTCAATTGCAATGAGGATTGTGATAAGGTGCTTTATGCCTCTCACTACCTCGGAGGTACCACTCGAGCTTGGTGGGATGGATTCAAGGTCATGCAAGGCGATCGTGTGATCACTTGGGATGACTTCAAGGAAGGTTGCGCAGCACCCATATTCCTTCTGGGATCATGGCTATCAAAAAGGGAGAATTCCGAGCGTGAAGCAAGGAAGTGGCTCTATACAGGAGTACCTACAGAAGTTCAACCTTCTTTCAAGGTATACACTTGAAGATGTCAACATGGCGACTGCTAAGAAGGAACACTTCATGGAAGGACTTCCGCAGACCCTCTAGTATCCGCTCATTGTCTACGACTATCATACCTTCCTGGACCTGATGTACAAGGCCCTCATGCTAGAAGACAAGCATTGTGCCATAGATGACACTCGCAAGCGCAAGATGATCAGCAAGGGTAGCTCCAGCAACCAGAAGCCTCGCCCCTGGAAGCCAACCCTAGCCAAGCCGACCTATCAACCACATCAGTCTAGACCTCCTGCACCTCGTCCGAGCTACCAGCCTCCGCAGTATGCCAATCCCAGGCCGGTTTACAACAACCCCAATAACAACAGCGGCGGCAGGAACTACAACAACGACCCTGGGCAAGTCACTTGTTTTGGATGTGCTCAGCCTGGACACATCTCCAAACTGTGCCCCAACAAGAAGCCAGATGCACCACGCCCCAATGCGCCAAGCCAAGGTCAAGGCTATGGAGCGGCACCAAGGAACCCATCTCCCCATAACCAGCCAAACAATGGCAAGGGTCGTGTGAATCACATGACCTCTGAGGAAGCCCAGGAAGACCGGGACGTCATACTAGGTACATTCCTCATCAACTCAACCCTAGCACCAGTATTGTTTGATTGTGGAGCTTCGCATTCTTTTGTCATCCAAAAGTTTGCTTTGTTGAGTGGCATAAAGCCTACACCCCTGGGTAGTCGTATGCTGATACAAACCCTGAGATCAATTATGAAGTCTGGGATAGGTTGTATTGAGGGGTGATTAACATCAATGGGGTAGACTTCCTAGCAGACCTTATAGTTCTGGATTCATCAGGCTTGGACATCATTCGTGTCGCGAATTGGTTGACCAAGCACCAACGCTTGTTAGATTGTGCCAAGAGGATTGTTAGCATGACCAATAGCCAAGGAGTGGAAGTAAAGTATGTTCCCAACCCTGCATCCTCTCAAGCCCCTCAAGCTAACTATCTATCAGGAATTGAGTTGGATCAAGTGCCAGTGGTTTGTGAATACCCGAATGTATTTCCTGATGAGCTGCCCGGAATGCCTCCTGACCATGACATTGAGTTCATCATTGAGCTAATGCCCGGATCAAGGCCCATCTATAAGAATCCCTATAGAATGGGATCCGAAGAGTTGGCTCAATTGGACAAGCAACTGGCAGAGCAGCTCAGAAAAGGATTCATTCACCCTAGTACCTCTCGTTGGGGATCACCTGTTCTATTCGTGTTGAAGAGGGATAGATCTATCAAACTCTATGTCGATTACCATTCTCTCAATGAAGTCACAATAAAGAACAAGTACCCACTCCCCAAGATTGAATACCTGTTCGATCAGTTGAATGGGGCTAAGTTGTTTTCCAAGATCGATCTCAAGTCTAGTTACTACCAGTTAAAGATCAGGCCCAAAGACATTACGAAGACGACATTTGTAACCCGTTATGGCATGTATGAATATACGGTCATGTCATTCGGGTTGCCTATGCCCCTGCCTACTTCATGTACCTCAAGAACAAAGTTTTCATGGAGTACTTGGATAAGTTTGTTGTCGTCTTCATTGATGACATACTCATCGTCTTCCAAGTCTGAAGAAGAGCATGAGTGGAACTTGAGATTGGTCCTAAACAAGCTTCGAGAGCATCAACTTTATGCCAAGTTCAGCAAGTGTGAATTTTGGCTACATGGAGTTGGATTCTTGGGTCATGTGTTGACTACAGAAGGATTGTCAGTGGATCCTTCCATGACCGAACTGGTGACTGAATGGAAATCCCCAACAAATGTGAAGGAAGTCAAAAGCTTCCTCAGACACACGGGATACTACCACAACTTCATCGAAGGTTTCTCGAGCATTGTCCGACACATGACTCACCTTCCGAAGAAGGACAAGAAGTTCGAATGGACACCAAAGTGTGAAGAAATCTCCCAAGAGCTCAAGTAGAGATTGACAACAACCCTAGTTTTGGCTGCCCCAATATTCACAAGGAGTTTGTGACATATTGTGATGCATCAAGAACTAGCCTTGGAGGTGTTCTAATGCAAGGAGGTAGAGTTGTAGCATGTCTATCTAGACAGCTACATCCTCACGAAGAGAACTAGCTATTCATGATCTTGAGTTGACAGTCGTGATTCATTCCTTGATGACCTCGAGACATTAACTTCTGGGGAAGCGACGTGAGATATATATACAGACCACAAGAAATTCCGTAGACAGAGACAAGGTGTTTTCCAAGATTAACCTTAGGTCTGGGTACTACCATCTAAAGATCAGACCCCAAGACATTCCGAACACGGCATTTGTAACCTGCTATGGACTGTATGAATACACGATCATGCCATTTGGATTGACCAATGCCCCTCCCTACTTCATGTACCTCATGAACAAAGTCTTCATGGAGTACTTGGACAAGTTTGTTGTCATCTTCATTGATGACATACTCGTATTCTCCAAGTCTGAAGAAGACCATGAGCAACACTTGAGATTATTCCTAGATAAGCTTCGAGAGCACCAGCTTTACGCCAAATTCAGCAATTGTGAATTCTGGCTGCATGAAGTTGGATTCTTGGGTCATGTGTTGACTGCAAAAGGATTGCTAGTGGATCCTGCCAAGATTGAAGCTGTGACTAAATGGCAATCTCCGACCACCATGAAGGAAGTCAGGAGCTTCCTCAGACTCACAGGGTATTACCGCAAGTTCGTGGAAGGATTCTCGAGCATTGGCGGACCCATGACTCAGCTTTTCGAGAAGGACAAGAAGTTTGAATGGACAACTAAGTGTGAGGAAAGCTTCCAGGAGCTCAATAAGAGATTTACCACAACCCCGTTTTGGCCACCCCCGATATTCACAAGGAGTTTGTGATATATTGTGATGCATCGAGAACCAGGCTTGGAGATGTTTTGATGCAAGAAGGCAGACTCATAGCATATCTATCGAGATAGCTACGTCTTCACGAGGAGAACTATGCTACTCATGATCTTGAGTTGGCAGCCGTGGGTCATGCCTTGAAGACATGGCGACATTACCTTCTGGGGTAGGAATGTGAGATATATACAAACCACAAGAGTTGGAAATATATTTTCACCCAAAGGGAATTGAACATGAGGCAGCGAAGATGGTTGAAGTTGATCAAGGATTATGACCTCAGTGTTTAATATCACCCCGGAAAGGCTAACGTGGTAGCACACGCCTTAAGCAGAAAGGCTTCTTCCTTGAATGCTATGATTAAGGAAAGGCTACCTGCCCTATACGAACAGCTTGAAAGCTTCGGCTTGGAACTAGTTGCACCTAGATTCCTAGCCGACTTCCAAGCAAAGCCTACCTTGACGGATGATATCAAAGATGCCCAGAAGGGACACGAAAGCATTGAAGGCATCAAGAGGAAGATCAAGGCAGGCAAGGCCCTAGGATTCTCTATGGATGAACAAGGAGTTGTATGGTTTGGGTAATGCATCTACATACCCAACAAAGAAGAGCTCAAGAACTTGATGTTGCAAGAAGCTCATGACACTCCGTATTCCATACATCCTAGAGGAAACAAGATGTACCAAAACCTTAAAGCAAGATTATGGTGGCCTGGCATGAAACGGGAAGTAGGTACATTTGTCTCTAAGGGTGACATATGTCAGAGAGTCAAAGTTGAGCATCAGCGCCCCGCTGGGCTATTGCATCCCCTCAAAGTACTGGAATGGAAGTGGGATGAAGTTGGGACGGACTTCATTAACGGATTACCAAGGTCGAGAAAGGGACATGATTCCATTTGGGTCATTGTTGATCACCTGACCAAGGTAGCCCATTTCATTCCCGTCAAGACCAGCTATGACAGTAACAAGCTAGCCAGCCGTTACATCGAGCGTATCGTGAGTCTTCATGGAGTTCCTAAGGAGATCGTGTCAGACCGAGGCACCCAGTTCACTTTGAGGTTCTGGAAGATGTTTCAAGGAGCCATGGGAACCAAGCTCTCGTTTAGCACTGCTTTTCACCCCCAGACAGGTGGGCAAACAAAACGAGAAAATCAGATACTCGTAGATATGCTCTGCGCTTGTGTTTTGGCATATGAAGCCAACTGGGAAGATTTCCTGCCGTTTGTAGAGTTCTCCTATAACAACAACTATTAGTCGAGTCCTCAGATGGCACCATTTGAGGTGTTGTATGGATGCAAGTACCGTACTCCCCTCAACTGGTCAAAAACCGGAGAAGGACTACTCTTTGGCCCAGAAATTCTCCGCGAAGCAGAAAAGCAAGTTCAATTCGTCACAAAGCGCCTCGAGACCGCCAAGACAAGACAAAAGAGCTACACCGACTCTCGACGCCGGGAAGTGAGCTTCGATAATGGAGATCATGTCTATCTTTGAGTCACACCTCTTAAAGAAACCAACAGTTTCCACATCAAAGGAAAGCTTGCACCCAGATACATCAACCCCTTCAAAGTCACCGCAAGATGAGGAGAAGTTGTGTACCAGCTAGAGCTACCTTCTGAGCTATCATATGTGCAAAACGTCTTTCACGTGTCACAACTTCGGAAGTGTATTCAAGTTCCCAACTGCCCCGACCTCTACAAGGACATCGACCATCAAGCCATCGACCTTTAGCCAGATCTCACTAATCGTGAGTGGCCAATTCACATTTTGGATGAAGCGGAGCGTTGCACCCGAAGCCGCACCATCAAGTACTTCAAGGTCCAATGGAGCAACCACACTGAAGCAGAAGCAACCTGGGAGCGTGAAGACTATCTTAGATCTGAGTTCCCTTATTTCTTTAGCGCCTAGCCTAGGAATCTCGCGGACAAAATTCTTGTAAGGGGGTAGGTCTGTGACACCCTGTGTTTGTATCACTTTGTTGTTAGGACCCCGATCCTAAGTCACATGAATCCAGACTGTAACATATCACATCACTTTGCGGCCTCACGCACGGTAAGTTCCACGGATGCAGCCTTACATTAGCCGGGACCGTTTGTGCCTTTTGGCTCATGTATCTGAACATGTCGCTGGCAATCAAATGATAGAGAACCCGGGACGACATATCTAGTCATAGAACCCAAGCGGCACATCCGTACGGGAACAGGCATACGTAACCCAGCAATGCGGGTGTTGGCCTCAAGCGTGTGTAGATGAGTTGTAGCAAGCTACAGCGACTCCATTACACTGCGAGACATTTCCCCGAAGGGACAGACACAACAGCAAAGAAGGATACATGCCGGTCAATCAATGTGTCCGGAGCAGTAGCAAGCTACCATGGCTCGGTGGAAGCACAAAGAGGCAGTTTCCCGTAAAGAGTACTACTAAAGTCACACGACTAGGTGTCGGATCCCATACATACCGTTGCACGTCACACATACGCACAACATGCCCGATATGCATAGATACAACCATGGCATCACAACATAACCATACAACAACACGACTTTTATTTAAGAGGCTCAGATGAGCCTTGCATAATATGTTCTTACAGATAGGGGTCACACGACCCGACACTCAAGTCATACAAACATGTTCATACAAACCAAGCGGAAGCATAAGCTGTGTGAGTACAGACAGATGAAAGGGGTAAAAAGACAGTATCTATAGCCCGCAACAGGGCAAAGGTCGTAGCTAGGACACTAGCTATTCGGCACCGTTGACATCTAGATAGAACCCACCTGACGGGTCCTGGGTCTCATCTGCAACATTTATTAAGCAAACGTGAGTACAAACGTACTCAGCAAGTGTTTAGAATAGACCTAGTCTAATCATGCTCATGTATCATCAAGGAGGTGGTGGATTTTATGCAGCAATGCCAGCTTTGACTCATGGCTAACCTACATTACTCAAATTTTAACTTATTGTTACAATTTTAGATATCGCACACGAGTCCACTAACTTCATGACAATACATCACCATGGATTCACTTCCCTCTCCTGGGAGAGTGCCATCCACGGTACTCACACTTGTCTTGACATTTTTATGAGTATCCATTTGATTATCTATGAACAACATAAGTTCTCCAAGTAGTCCATATCCGAGGACACGGCTATTCGAATAGTTTCATACACTGCAGGGGTGTACTTCTTCACACACGCTCTCGCCACTTATCGTTGTGTGCTCATAAAACCATGCACCTCGGCAACCTTCAAGCGGATGCCCAGCGAGGGAATCGTCCACGACCATCAATCACATAAGACCTCTAGTCCAGGCTATCGCCTATTTGAGACTGAACCCGCACGGAAGTCCGGCCAAAGTTTCCGCTACGGCCCCAAATGATGTGCGCAGGGTTCCCAAGGCCACCATTCGGGTGACCCTTGGTACACCATTCCACCACCTACCGCATCATAACCCACCCCTAGAGTCAGCGCTATGCACAGCCTCCAGCATGCTATAAACACCACAAACTACTTGCTTTTCCTGGACCAAGGACTAAGCGAATGATAAGTCGAGCAGGGTCATATTTCAGGGCCCAGCATGTGGTAGTAACTAGTCTTGGATCACAAACACGGAACTCAGTTCCTAACAATGGTCCCAATGAGACAACCCACTATGTACTCCTACATAGCCTCTCATCGCTACCTTTACCAAATCGAGTTCATCATTATAACACCACATCAGAACAACATCGTTTCACTCAGTTCATCACCCAGATGAATCAGACCTGACACAACTCTAAGCATAGCAAGCATAGCAGGCAAAGCAAGCTAAGCACATCATGGCACAAGCATCTACCAGGTATGCTAGGTTGCAAGGTTTAGCTATTTACTGTGACAATGTCAGTTTATGCAGCAGAATAGGATCGTCTACCGTGTATGACTGACATGTGATCGATTGTCCTAATGCCATAAACAAGAGCAGGAGCCAGAGAGTACGATGTTATCGGGGTGATCAAAGGGGGTGCTTGCCTTGCTGGGTAGCGGAAGGGCTCTCTCCTTCATCGGGATACTCTGGGGTATCCTTAGAAGCAGGGCCGACCGCAATGCAGATAAGAAACAATCAACACACGCAAGTGAAACAATATGATGCATGGTCATGGCATGATAGCATGTATGGATGAGATAATGCAACTAGTGTTCATGTTGATTTGAAATGAAGTTGAATATGGATTCAAAATCATTCGTCACTAGTAGAAAACAAACCTTTCATCCCGAGCTTTAGTCCCGGTCTGGTCATGAACCGGTACTAAGGATGCTATTAGTCCCGGTTCATGCCGGCTACAACGGCTAGGAGCAGGGTGACCTTTAGTACCGGCTCGTGAGGGACCTTTAGTACCAGTTCGTCTCACGATCCGGTACTGAAGGGGGCGTGGCAGGGTTTTGGTCAGACATGGGCCCCGCTTGCACCTTTAGTACCGGCTCGTGTCACCAGCCGGTACTAAAGGGCAACCTTTAGTACCGGCTGGTGACACCAGTCGGTACTAAAGACTTCCTACATATACATCCGTCCGCAGCCGATCGAAAGAGCTATGTTTTCTCCCCTGTTCTTCTTCTTGCTCAAAGCTCATCCTTCATTTTGCCAAGGATTTGTCAAGATTTAAAGGCACCCCATCTATCTAAGTGTTCATAAAGGTTAGCAACTTTGCTCCTTCATATCTTGCTAGATTAGCTTGTGTTATGCTCAAAGATATGTGATATGTGATTTGTGGGAGTTTATTTGATTTATATCCAATTTGAGCTCAAATTAACTTGTTAGGTTGCATATGTGTAGGTGTGGTTTATTTGGTGTGCCTTCCCATGTTCTTCTTCTTGCTCGAAGCTCATCCTCCATTTTGCCAAGGATTTGTCAAGACTTAAAGGCACCCCATCTATCAAAGTGTTCATAAAGGTTAACAACTTTGCTCCTTCATCTCTTGCCAGATTAGCTTGTGGTATGCTCAAAGATATGTGATATGTGATTTGTGGGAGTTTGTTTGATTTATATCCAATTTGAGATCAAATTAACTTGTTAGGTTGCATATGTGTAGGTGTGGTTTATTTGGTGTGCCTTCCCATCCCCGGCCGTCCTAACCACCGTCCATCGTCCGCACCGTCTCATCGCGGCACCGGCCACCTTGGTGAGCCTCCTGTTCTTCTTAAAATCTTTCATAAAATACTTGTATGATTTAGATAGTTGCGTCCACGATTTACTTACTTGTATTATTGTTAGTTATTCTATAGTGTAATGGTTATGGTATCCGCCCACGTCGGCCCTCGTCTAGTCTATGATTCAGATGTGGTATATCGTTAATTATCTTTTATGACTATTTCACACATCATCTAATGTCTATGACAATTAATTATGCCACCAAATTGACATAGATATTTTTATCTATAGGAAGTAGTTGAACCAGAAATTCCAACCGACTATGCAATTCTGCTCGAGAAATTAACACAAGCTGAAAAAGAAATTGATCATTTGAAAGAAAAATTGAAAAGAACTGAAGATGAGAAGATGGGATTGGAGTTGCATGTTGCCGATATCGTCGATGATCACAAGAACAAGATGGTTGGATTGCGCTTGAAGCTTAGAAAGATTAGAAAATATGCCACTGATAAAGAGGCTTGGTATCATTATGCTGTTGGCTCAATTGTTACTTTAGTTGCGATTATGATCGCATTTGTTGTTGTATTCACATGTTTTAGATAGTTGGTGTTGTTTTATGAGATATATATGTATGAACTATGAGTATCCATTATTTGCAGTAATAACATTTGGTCACTGCTAGATCTACTTTTGGTTGTAATGTGATGATGAAGTTGTATTAATTTGGTCACTTTGATGTTGTGTAGTGAACATGAGCCGGCAATGGATGTACGATGACCGACTAAGTCCCGGGTTTCTTAATGGCCTGCATGATTTTATTCGTGTGGCTGAGACAAATAAGAAGAATGGTTTCATGTAAGAATGATAGGAATTACTCTAACTCAAAAACCCTTCACTACCACCTGCTGAAGTCCAATTTCATGTCCGGCTATAGCTGTTGGACCTAGCACGGAGAAAGAGGGGTTATAATGCAAGACAATGAAGAAGAAGAGGATGATGACAACTATCCTTTCGCTGATCCAACAATGGGGGAAGGTGAATAAGAGGCATCAATGGGGGAAGCTGAAGAAGAGGCATCAGATGAGCCCGCTGATGATTTGGGTCAGGTCATTGCTGGTGCAAAGAGAAACTGCGAAAATGATAAGGAGAGGTTGAAGTTGAAATGCATGTTAGAGGATCACAAGAAATTATTGTATCCAAATTGTGAAGATGACCAGAAAAAGCTGGGTACCACGGTGGAATTGCTGCAATGGAAGGCGAAGAATGGTGTAACTGACAAGGGATTTCAAGAATTGCTAATAATGATAAAGAAGATGCGTCCAAAGGATAACGAATTGCGTGAAAGTACGTACGAAGCAAAGAAGGTTGTATGCCCTCTAGGATTAGAGGTGCAGAAGATACATGCATGCCGTAACGACTGCATCCTCTACCGCGGTGAGGAGTACGAGAATTTGGATGCATGCCCGGTATGCGATGCACTACACTATAGGATCCCCCGTGATGACCCTGGTGATGTGGAGGGTGAACGCCACATGAAGAGGGTTCCTGCCAAGGTGATGTGGTATGCTCCTATAATACCACAGTTGAAACGTTTATTCCAAAACAAAGAGCATGCCAAGTTGTTGCGATGGCACAAATAAGAATGTAAGAAAGACGGGATGTTGAGAGCACCCGCTGATGGGTCGCAGTGGAGAAAAATCGAGAGGGAGTTTGAGGACTTTGCAGCTGACGCAACGAACTTATGGTTTGGTCTTAGTACAGATGGCATGAATCCCTTTGGCGAGCAGAGCTCCAGTCATAGCACCTGGCCCGTGACTCTATGTATCTACAACCTTCCTCCTTGGTTGTGCATGAAGCGGAAGTTCATTATCATGCCAGTGCTCATTGAAGGCCCTAAGCAACCCGGCAATGACATTGATGTCTACCTAAGGCCACTAGTTGATGAACTTCTACAATTGTGGAAAAAACCAGGTGTGCATGTGTGGGATGCGCACACACAGAAGGAAATTGACCTACGAGCATTGTTGTTTGTAACCATCAATGATTGGCCTGCTCTTAGTAACCTTTCAGGACATACAAACAAGGGATACAATGTATGCACGCACTGTTTAGATGATACTGAACGTATATATTTGGATAAATGTAAGAAGAATGTGTACCTGGGACATCGTCGATTTCTAGCGATCAAGCATATCTTAAGAAAGGCAGGCAACCATTTCAAAGGTGACCCAGATAACCGGAAGAAGCCTGGCCTCCGTACTAGTGAATATATATTTGATATGGTCAAGGATTTATAGGTAATCTTTGGAAAGGGTCCTGGCGGACAATCTGTTCCGAATGACGCCAACGGACACGCACCCATGTGGAACAAGAAATCTATATTTTGGGAAGTTGAATATTGGAAAGCCCTGGAGGTCCTCAATGCAATCTACGTGATGCATATGATGAAGAATCTTTGTGTGAACCTGCTAGGCTTCTTGGGCGTGTATGGAAAGACAAAAGATACACCGGAGGCACAGGAGGACAAGCAAAGAATTAATGAAAAAGACGGCATGCCTCCAAAGTAGTATCAAGGTCCTGCCAGCTACGCTCTTACAAAAGAAGAGAAGGACATATTTTTTGAATGCCTGCTTAGTATCAATGTCCCGTATGGCTTCTCATCAAATATAAAGGGAATAATAAATATGGCAGAGAAAAAATTTCAAAATCTAAAGTCTCATGACTGCCACGTGATTATGACGCAATTACTTCCGGTTGCACCTAGGGGGCTTCTACCAGAAAATGTTCGATTAGCCATTGTCAAGCTATGCGCATTCCTCAATGCAATTTCTCAGAAGGTAATCGACCCAGAAATCCTACCAAGGTTACAGAATGACCTGGTCCAATGTCTTGTGAGTTTCGAGTTGGTGTTCCCTCTATCCTTCTTCAATATTATGACGCACGTTCTAGTGCACCTAGTCGAAGAGATTAACATTCTGGGTCCTGTATTTCTACACAATATGTTCCCCTTCGAGAGGTTCATGGGAGTCTTAAAAGAAATATGGTCATAACCGTGCTAGGCCAGAAGGAAGCATCGCCAAGGGAAATGGAACAGAGGAGGTTATTGAGTTTTGTGTTGACTTTTTTCCTGACATTAAGCCGATTGGTCTTCCTGAATCGCGGCATGAGGGGAGACTGGGTGGAAAAGGTACATTAGGAAAGAAAGAAGCAATAAATATGGAAGGGCATTCTTTCACTCAAGCACACTACATGGTTCTACAAAATTCCACCTTGGTGACTCCGTATATGGAGGAACACAAGGATATTATATGGTCCAAGAACCCGGAGCAGTCTGACCCTTGGATTGAACGTAAACACATGGAGAATTTTGCCAGTTGGTTGGAAACAAAGCTCATCAATGACAACGATGTTCCAGATGAACTGTATTGGTTAGCCAAGACACCAACTTCGACTGTAACGAGTTTCAAAGGGTACAATATAAATGGGAATACATTTTACATGATCGCCCAAGATAAGAAGAGCACCAACCAAAACAGTGGTGTCCGCTATCATGCAACCAACTTTGAAGACACATATTATGGTTACATAGAGTTGATATGGGAACTTGACTATGGACCTGACCTTAAGGTCCCTTTGTTTTGGTGCAAATGGGTCAAATATACTGGAGGCGGGGTACAGGTAGACCCGCAGTACGGAATGACAACAGTGGATCTCAACAATCTTGGATACACAGACGACTCATTCATCCTAGCCAATGATGTGGCTTAGGTTTTCTATGTGAAGGACATGTCTAGCAAATCGAGGAGAAAAAAGATAAGGAAGCGAATACATCATACGATGAGCCAAAGCGCCACATAGTTCTTTCAGGGAAAACAAACATTGTGGGAGTGGAGGACAAGACAGACATGTCCGAAGGTTATGAAAAGTTTCATGTAATCCCTCCCTTCAGAGTGAAGACTGACCCAAGCATCCTGTTAAATGATGAAGATTATCCATGGTTACGGAGCAATCCTAAGAAAGGGACAAACACGTGGAAAAAAGTCTTACACCGTGAGATCCCACTCTGGGATGTGACCGGCTTCACCGTCATCACTTTCTATATATTTATGTGAAGGACATGCATGCATTTCCTAGCTAGCATGGTATATCTTTGTAACAGTTTGTACACGAAGTGCATCCAGTTTTTGCCTTAACCCTCTCAACTCTCTAGAAGTTGCTATGTGGGTGAAATTATGATGTCATGCCAAGTTACAACCTTTTCAGAGTTCATTTGTACTACTTTTCAAATTCAGGGTCATTTAGCTCAAAATAAATCATTAAATGCATGAAAAATATCAAACGAAGTCAGGAAGGGTTGAAAATTGATGATTTGCCTTTGAATGGTGCATATTGAACACACAAAAAATATGGAGTTAAAATAAGTTATTAAAAATGAAATCCCTTTGTAATAGATGAGTTTTCGTCCGAAACCCTCATACTTCTTATGAGTTTGTCCCATTTGTACACGAAGTGCATTCAGTTTTTGTTGTAACCCTCTCAACTCTCTAGAAGTTGCTATGTGGGTGAAATTATGATGTCATGCCAAGTTACAACCTTTTCAGAGTTCATTTGTACTGCTTTTCAAATTCAGGGTCATTTAGCTCAAAATAAATCATTAGATGCATGAAAAATATCAAATGAAGTCAGAAAGGGTTGAAAATTGATGATGTGCCTTTGAATGGTGCATATTGAACACACAAAAAGTATGGAGTTAAAATAAGTTATTAAAAATGAAATCCCGTTGTAATAGATGAGTTTTCGTCCGAAACCCTCATACTTCTTATGAGATTGTCCAATTTGTACACGAAGTGCATCCAGTTTTTGCCGTAACCCTCTCAACTCTCTAGAAGTTGCTATGTGGGTAAAATTATGATGTCATGCCAAGTTACAACCTTTTCAGAGTTCATTTGTACTGCTTTTCAAAATCGAGATATGAATATTTCAAATTCCATATTTAATCAAATTATCTTATATAGCAGTTGAAGTTGTTCAAACATGCATGGAAATGGCATAAACACATTGTTTATATTTTTCTGATATTTTTTCATTTATTATTTATTTCCATTGGAATCCTACGTTTTTTTCTATGATTTTCTAAAGTTTACAGGGTTTTTCTGAAAATAATAACTAATATTTAATTAAAAAACACTTTTAGTACCGGTGCTAGCCACGCACCAGTACTAAACGTCCATCGCCCCCGCACTCTTTTGGCAGGACCTTTAGTACCGGTGCGTGACTAGCACCGGTACTAAAGACCCTTTAGTACCGGTGCGTGCCACGCACCGGTACTAAAGGTCCACCGCCCCCGTGCTCTTTTGGTAGGACCTTTAGTACCAGTGCATAACTAGCACCGGTACTGAAGACCCTTTAGTATCGGTGCATGCCACGCACCGGTACTAAAGGTGTGCCTGGTATAAATAGAGGACTTCGTCGTCCCGGGACGAGCAACGCACCGGGAGAGCTCAACTTGCGCCGCCAGCCTGCAGACATCGCCATTGTCATCGCCCTCGCCGCCCTCGCCCTCGTCGCCGTCGCCATCGCTCTCGCCGCCGTCACACCACCACCGCGCCAATGTCGTCGCCCTCGCCACCGCTGCCGTCGCACCACCACCGTCGTCGCCCTCGCCGCCGTCGGTCGCGCCGCCGTCGCCCTCACCACCGTCGCCGTCGCCCTCGCCGCCGTCGCCCTCGCCGCCGTCGCCCTTGCCACGGTCGCCCTCGCCTACCCGGACGCCGCCCCTCGCCACCGTCGCCCTCACCACCGCCGCCGTCGCCCTCGCCTACCCGGACGCCGCCCCTCGTCGCCGGTCCCGTCGCCGTCGGCCCGCTCACTCCGGCCGCCAATCCGCGATCCCGTTGCCTCCGCCCCAAGCCTGTCGCCGACACCACCTCCGGGTCAGGAGGCTAGGTGAGATCTCTCGGTCGACCCCTCTCCCCGACGATCGCCCCGATGATCGCCGGACTAGTTAGTAGATGCTAGCGTATCTAGGGTCCCTCGACGTCGAACCCCGACACCCCGACACGACAGCCCCGACACCCGACCCCAACCACGACACAACACCCCTATTTAGTTAGTTAGTTAGTTAGGTTATCAGGTTATTAGGATATGTGTTAGTTTATGTTTAGTTTAGGAGCCTGCCCATCATCGACCCGGAGGTTCGGTGGTGGCGGCCGCATGGGCCACAGATGATCGAGAGGCTTGAGTCCCCCGCGGAGGTGGTATAGTACCATGTCAGCAAGGAGAACAAGCACGTCCGACGCTACATGGCAGCTTTGGAGGCCAGGTCCGACAATACCTGGCAGATTCTTCAGGGATCTCACTGAAGCTATGTTCCTGTGATGGTTCCTTCTCTTTGGGTGTCCACTGCCTGCCCCGATATCCGCCGGGCGCTAGGGTTCTAGCTAGATCGATATATTAGCTAGCTACTATTATGATGTATTAGCTAGATCGATGGAGATTAGCTGATGTATTGAAAATTATCCAAGATTATGTAGATGAGATGTTTTCTAAGAACTATACTATATATGTATTCGATGATGCATTATTAATTAACTATCAGTTATTTTTCTTCTTGAATGCATGCTAATTTAAATACAAATTTCTTTTGTCTATATTATTATGGACTAGTTATTAATCTATGGACAATACCGGTAGAGCTCATGAAGAGGACATCTTCGACATGATACGCTCCTCCGAAAACCTAGCGGACCTTCAAGGTGAATCACATGATCATGATGATGGCTCACAATATCTGAACGATCACGGTGATGGATGTGAGACCAAGGAAGAACAACTTATGTTCCAAAATCCGGAACAACCAAGAATGTTCGGCGAGGTATATACACATCCATTAGCCTCTGGTGATCATTGCATTTGTATTAATTGATTTGTATATATATATATTAACAAATCTTTCTTATTTTAATTATCATCCCTCCGGATCAAGCCAATATAGTAGAAATGTACGAGGCGCTGCCAAAATATTGGATGGCAATGTAAAGCTCAATCTTGATGCTTTCAAACATAATGGCGAACCAGCTCACCCTGAAGCCAATGCCAAGACATTTGTGCGTCAATGCGGAGTGGTTGTTAGGGACGGAGTCCCGATCACAATGCATGAATGGATTCAGCCAATGGAACCAAAACCAGGAGTGAATAATGTCGAGACAAGAATTAAAGATGTCCTTTGGCGAGAGCTCATGGAGCATTTCACCCTGCCACATTCTCTCTCGGAGCGTCAAAGGAACAAAGTCATGGAGTTTGCTCTCCATAAGATGGCCGACACGTTCCAGACTTGGAAGAAAAGATTATGGACCGACTACAACGCTAAAGTCAAGAAGGCGCCCGAATTCAAAGGAATATACGAGAAGGTAAGGGATCACTGGGACGCATTTATCGAGTACAGGGCATCGATAGTTGCTATGGAGAAGTCGGCAAAGAATAAGATAAATGCTGAGAAAACAAGTATCACAATAAACAAGGGACAGGTGGATACAAGTCAGCCGTTCCTAAGTGGGATGCATTAGAGAATAAGATGCTTGCTGAAGGGATCACTCCAGTAACCTTCAAATGGCCCAAGAGGTGCAGGAATTGGTTTTTTGCGCATGGGGGAATGTTGGACCCATCCACAAGAAAGATTATTGCACTGGCCAGTCTGAAGCATGTAGTAGATGAGTTGATTGAAGCAATAAAAGATGCCCAAGAAGGACGGTTTCAGCCCGATAGAGAGAACGACGAGCTTACACGTGCCCTCGGGAATGCCGAACACGGAGGACAAACACGAGGCATGGGCGTTGTTCCATGGTACGAGGGGTTTGTGGGATGGCAGGACAGTTATATAAGCCATTCGAGAAACAAGAAGGTGGAAGCAGACCGACTTTCGAAGTTGGAACAGAAGTACGAGCAGCAGCAGCTGCAGATAGAGGTACTGACCCAGCAAAGGGAAACTCCACAGCAGGAGGCAGGGGAAGAACCCGTCCCATCTACAATGCCGAAAAGCAGCGTGGGTTCCACGGGGGCACCGCTGGGTCACACCCCCGTGGATGATATCACTGAGAAGACAACTTGTGAGCTAATCCAAAAAATGAAGAACATACCCGTGCGGGTCGCGACGGGCTATGCTTTACCAAATACGCCTGATGTTCTCTGGCATTGCAATCCGGTTCCGGCTGGGTATGCTCATGTCGCGGTGGACGCAATAGAGCCGGGATATGATGAAATATTGCTTGACATCCCTGGAGGTGAGGGGGAGTCCACATTGGCAGAAGACGGCCATGGTCTCATTCTATGGAGTAAGGACTGCATCGTCTTTCCACACTCGGCGCTAAGGCCACCGGCTCCTCCGAGTATCGATGTCCAGCACGAGGGATCCCAGCCAGAGGCAACGCAGCGCCAGCAGTCCTCCCGACCTCGCCAGCAGTCACCTCGGCAGCAGTCACGTCGCCAGCAGTCCTCCCCACCTCGAGCTCCCCCACAGTCGTCCCCACCTCGAGAGGCGTCCCACCTCACCAGCAGTCCTCCCCACCTCGCCATGAGCAGTCCTCCCAACCTCGGGACGGAGCACGACGTGAGTCCATACCATCATCGATATCGATCTCCACCCCGTGAGCCGACTCCACCCCAGTAGCGGTCCCGCCAGCAGGGCTCCCAAAAGAGGAAGGCCACCAGAAGTCCTCTTCGGAAGAAAGCAAAGAAGAAACCCGAGCCTCCGGCCAAAAGGAATCTACCTGATGACATGACACCGGAGGAAAATAAAATTGAATGCGATCTCCAAGTGAAAGCCTTTTTTGCGAAGAAGACCGTGCCGCCAAAGGAGTTAATACCCAAGGAAGTCCAAGAGCACTTTATGGAACACTTTATTGATCGATCGTCGGCATATGTCGAACGTATGCCGACAGACTATGAGCGACAAATTCCGAAGGCAAGTGAGCAGAGAAGTCGGCCCGGCCCAAGGAAGAAGTCGGGAAGTACGACATCAACTAGTGGGAAAACAGTTCCCCAGCTCGGAGAACAATCCAAGCAATCGATCTCTCCACTCAAGGTGTGTACCAATCCAAGCAAGCAACCGATCAAACCAGTCGACGTGCAAGGCAACCCAATCGACCTCGAAGTACTAAAGGCTGCAGGTCTCACTCTTGACCAAATCCCTGGCACCGAGGAAATCCGCGGGTACGATGCAACTGAGTACGCAATGCAATATGTCGTCGGAAAACCACTTGTCACACCCGAGATGTACAAGGAACTACCAACTGCGATGCGACGGTTGCATGATTGGTACATACGTGAAGCAAAGCGAGGGGAGACGGCGGTCATGGTCAAAGTAAGGAAAGATAATTACGTCAATGCATATGACATATGTCTTGAATTCTTAGAACTTTTCCAGTTATACCACATGGACTCTATCGACAAAACTCTCATCAGTTGCTATTGTCTGTAAGTGATTTATATCTTTAGTAATTTAAGTCTCTAGCTAAGATATCATTCATTGTCTTATCCTCACTATATATGTTCTTTTACGCTATTATGCAGATTGAAGATGTGGGAATTGAAAGAAGAGGGAATCGATGACATTGGGTTCATCGACCCAAGTATCGTTAATGGTCATGTGGTAAAACATTATGCCAAGGACATAGAAGATCTCTTGGAAAATTTTCTAGAGGCACTAATGAATACCAAATCTACTATAATATTTCCTTACAACATGGGGTGAGTGTTTACTCTCTTGTATACTACAAATTCTATTTTTGCTTACTAGCTCGCTGTCAAGTGTAGTTGATGAGTTATATGTGCATGCCTGCTTAATTATATAAACTTCTGCGTAGAGACCACTATATCCTCCTATATATTATCCTCGTGGATGGACTTGTTCAAGTGTACGATTCACTAGATACACCAGAACAATCATACGTGGACTTGTATTTTATGATAGAACGGTAATTTCAATCTTTATCAGCCTCGCTTTCTTTCATTATTTCCTGATATCAAAAGTAATTATAATAACTCTTTCCTTCTTTTTCTTTGCCGGGTAGTGTGTGGAAAAAGATGATAGAAAAAACCCATCACGGTCGTCAATGGAAACCGAAGCTGAAGTGGAAAAAGATGCAGGTAATTAAGTAGTACTACTAGGTCCACGCATCTAATTAATTCTATTTTCAATACCATTATCATGCTTGATTATTAATTATCTTATTCAATTCTATTCTTTTGCAAAGTGCGCGAAGCAGCCACAGGGGACAAATTTATGTGGATATTTCCTCTGCGAGAACATTTGCATCCAGACCAAAAGTCGTATACGTCGCAAAGGAGCACGTGAAAGACAACTCCAGGTTTGCCAGATGATGTCGAAGCTCTCACCTGAGAAACGCTTGGTAGCACTTCAATAGGAATTTACGGCATTTCTTCTTCAACATGTCATTGATGTAAATGGAGAGCACTATTCCTTACCGCCGCCTCAATAATGCCAGCAAATCAGTAGTAGAGAACTGAGATTTCATCCGGAGCATTCGCTAGCTAGTCCCGGCCGGGTTTTGGGCCTTAAGTTAATTATAAGTCCCGAATTTATATGGATGTGTAATTCCATTTGTATATATATATATATTGTGTATGAGATATTGTATATTATATTACATATATATATGCATGAACTTGTGTACTGTTTACGCAGGCAGCCACGTGGAGGGCCTTTAGTACCGGTCCCGTTAGTACCAGTTGGGGAACCGGTACTAAAGGTCCATCCAGCCCGGGACTATAGTCCTGTTCTACACTAGTGCTTTATTTCAATTCCATATACTAACCTATTAGTAAATGTCAATGTTCACCTATTTAGATTACTCTAACATGCATGACAATAAAACCATTGGATTCATTGGATTTTTCTGATGAATTTTCATATATAAATTATTTTCATCTGATTTAGAGATTAATTTATATGAAGTTTTGAAGTTTTGAATAATTTCTGGAATTATTTTTAGACTAGAAAAGGGGAAAATGACATCAGCCTGACGTCAGTGTGACATCAGCTGGTCAGCTGACCGGGCCAGAGTCAAACCTGACATGTGGAGACCACATGTCAGTGGCTCAATCGTTTAACTAAATAATTAAAAATAATCCTAGTTAATTAGTATTTTTGGTCCCACTCGTCACTGACTAATTAGGTTTATTAACTTAATTAATTAATTTTTCTTAATCTAACTTAATTAGAGGTTCAGGCCCACTTGCCAGTTGACAAAGGGTCAAACCCCCGTGGTCAACTCTGGCAAGACCCACCGGCGTTGAGCCGCCGGTGGCTCCAGAGACGGCGGAGGGGCTCGAGATTCCTCCTCCGGCGACCAAATGGACAGCGGAGGGCACCAAACGGACCTATGCTCACACGCGCAATCGATGCCGGCGGCGAGCTTGGCGGCTGCCGGAGCTCGGGCGAGCACGAGCCCATCGAACCAGGTGCAACATGACCTCTAATTGGCACCTACGGCCTCTACGCAACCTCACGAACATGACGGTGGCCTCTGATGGACCAGTTGGTCACTGAAGCATGGCCGGCAATGAGCTCGAGCGGCAAGGCACCTCGGACCTCGATGGAATCCGGCGCTAGGGCACGCAAATGAAGGGGGAAAGAGGGGGAAAGATCCATGGGCTCACAATGGTTGTAGACACATCGAGAGCGGGCTCGGGGAGGGCCTGGAACAGCGACAAGCTTCACTTGCTTCCCGGCGGCCGGAGGTTGAAGACGATGACGATGGCAGCGAGAGGGAGCTCCCGTGGTGCATGGCTCGGCGAGAAGGAAGAGGGGATCTAGGCGGAGCCTTTGGTGGGCTTAGAAGCGCGCGGGGGCGGCTAGAACGCCGGCAGTACAGCGGCGAGCAGCTCGGCCATGGCGGAGCAGAGGAGGGGAGAAAGAGAGGGGGGCAAGAGAGAGACAGAGGGGGCGATGGGGACGGCTCTGGGTGCTTATCCCCATTGCGCTCGCGAGGAGGAAGCAGGTAGGTAGTTGCCGGCATGGAGGCACGACAGCGCGCGCACCCCGGCCACACTCCCGTCCTCCTGGCCACCAGGAGGACGATGAGCTCCCTGGGCCAGGTGGGCCGGCCTGACCTAGGCTTCCTTCTCCTTTTTTTCATTTCTTTTCTAATTTTTGACATTTGTTTAATTCTTTTTCAGGTACAAAATGACTTTGCAAAATATCCCAAGTATTTTCTATAATGGAGTTTGAATATTTCAAACTTATCTAAAAAGTTTCAGGATATTTTGAAAACAAAAGTAATGATAATGCATTATTTGGTATTTTCAGAGGCTTTATCATTTATTTTTGAATTGCGTTGATTTTTCAAATAATTGAAATGATCCCTGTTATAATCATATCCAAATTTACCAGACATAGGGAACATTTTTAGTGGGCATTTTGGATATGTTGAATTTTCACCAAATTTGAATTGTCTTGATTCAAAGTGAGCTTGGGGTTTCTTTAGCTCCCCATTTCAAGTTCATGCCAAATTGAAACATGATGCAAACACATGATGTTCCTATGACTCCTAGATAGGGATGTGACATTTGTTATGGTTGGATTTACAAAATTTGGAACCAATTAAAACTTTTTGAGTGCATGCTTGTTTGAATTATTGCTTGGTTGATTTTTTTTGTTGAGTTTGATTGGCACCCTTAGGTTCTACTCCTCTCCATATTCATCTTCCTTGAACCAAACTTCTTGCCCAATGATCATGCCATGTGAATAGTGCCCAAAACTATTTTTGTCAAATATTATTTTGACCAAAAAGGATTTATTCAAATATTATTTTGTCAAATTAGGATCCTTTTCCCCAAAGGCTTTATTTCAAACCTACTATATATATCTCTCTCCAAAACCACCAAACATTAATTTAAAATATTATTTTACTATTTATTAAAAAGGATTTTTCTTAAGGCCAGAAATGGTCTTTTATAGGTAAAAATTATTTAAATGCTTTAAAAATATTTGCGAAAATTTAGGGAAACTCACTGGACATATATTTTACATATATATGAGTTTCAACACATGGTCATGTTCAAAATCATGGGCAAAACCCCTCAAAACCCTTTCTGTCCAAATCAAGCTTTTTAAATATTTCTATAAGAAATATTCTCAATAAATTCCAAGAAAATTCTAGCAATTCAACATTTTCATAGGTGACAATCTTGCAAAGTTTAATCTCAATCCAAATTGTTTTGACTCATCAACTATTCTAAAACCCTCCCGGTCCAGATTCAAATTTGAACAACTATACATTGTGAAGTTTCTTCCCTTGACCCAAAACTTTCTGCACACGTTCTAATCACCAAATAATGGTGCGACACTAAGTCGTGCATCAAGGGGATTAGCTTAGAATGACTAGATCTACAGGAACTAGATTATTTTGATTTCTAGGATTTTACAAAGTTACATTTTGAACTTTCTTCAATCAATCTCAAACTTATGCCAAGCAAAGCCCATTTGCTTGCCCTAATCTCCATCAAACACCTTCTGCCAGAATGGTAAAAACCCTGTTTGACCCCCTTCCTCTATTTTCCTTGAGCCTAAATTTTTACCACATCATCTTGCAATGGTATTTCACCTCCAGTAAACTTTGCTTGGCCACAACTCCATGATTGGGGGATGAAAACCTCCATTTTTACTTCTGGAGAACCCCTTTCTCTTTCTTCCTTGGTCACTCTCCTTCTCCCTTGACTCTCTAGGCCATCCAATGCCTCAGCCCTGCTTCTTTATTCCCCCTAGATCCCCTAGACATGAGAGGCCACGTAGAAGCCACCAAAGGCATGTCATGGCATGCAAAACAGGCGCTCTGGAGCGTGCTACAGTGTGCTCCTGCATTGTAGACGCCGCCAAATACCCCATCCCGATAGCCTAGGGAGGCAGGAGCTTGTCCCCCTAGTAGGCCTCGACGTCCGCAGCATGGCAGGTGGTCGGTCCCCTCCTCTCTCCTCCTGCTCCTCCCTCCTCCCACACGTGCCGACACCGCCCAGCTTGGCGAATCTTGGGACTCGCACGCACGCATGCATCCGCTCCATCTCTCTCTTCCCTCGAGTCTAGACCCCACCCAAGAACGCCCAAGACAGGCCCAAGCTCGCCCTCATGCTCTGTGCCATGGGCTATGACCTCACCGGCGCACCACCGAGCGGTGGGCCTCGGGGAAGCTATAAATAGCCCCCCGGACCTCTCTCTCTCCTTCAGACCCCTTCTCCCTCGCCAAGTTAAGCCTTTGTGCCCCCCGGTGAGCTCCCGAACCCCTGCGCTCGGGATCGAGCCAAAACTCGCCGCGGCAACGCCACCGTCGATCTCTGGGTATGCCCCCTCTCTTGCCCTCATTTCTGTCCCTTTGAGCCCCACTTAGTGCCCTGACCTGTCTCCCTCCTTCTCCCCCTCCGTTTGATGCATAGGGCGACCGAGGTGACCTCCACCCGAACCTCCTCCATCGCGGGTGCTCGTCACCGGTGAACTAGGCCATCTTCGGCCACCCTTCCACCTCTAGGAGACTGGCGGCTCGACGCTAGGTCCATCCACACCCTCAGCTTCCCTCGCCATGCCCTCCTACGCCATCGGTGAGCATCGCCGCCCCTGTCCAAAGGTGGGAGGTGACAGGTGGGACCCCCTATCATCCCCACACCTCTCTCCCCTCCCTCTCTCTTGCGGACGATGGGGCTCGCGTGTCAGGTTCACAACTGGCCGTGTGCGTGCGCCCGTAGGTCAGGTGGGCCGGCCTGGCCGGTTGGGCCCAGTACGGCTGGGCATTTGGCCCAAGGCATCCTGGCCTTTTGCTTTTTCTTTTTTGTTTAGTTTTCCAAAAATCCCACATGTCCAAATAAAAATCCTATGCTAAATATTTTTCCACTATAAACCTTGAAATATTCTGTAGAATTTTATAGTGCCATTTGTGAAATATTTTGAAAACATTTTATGTACCATTTTATTTTCAAAACCCCTTTTTGGCATTTTTAGCCACTTTTAAAAATAGTTTTGAAAATCGTTTTCTCCCCAAAGCCTTAGACAAATATTCTTAGGATAGTTTTTAGTATTTATCAGAATAGGGTAGCATTTTAGTAGTAGATTTGTGTGCTCTATTTTTGTGTGATGCTTATTATTATCGTTATTTATCACGACGATATATTGTGCTATTAACGAGGGAGTTGGACCCGAAGACTTTGAAGACCTCAAAGACTTTGTTGAGCCAAGCAAGCAGCCCTTTGACCATGTTAAGAAACCACTTTTATTGCATGTCATATAGCACTTTACTTTTGTTATATTTGATCATGTGGATTAGTGAACACTTCGGTGGGTTGCTTCCGATACTTTCGTCGTTGACACTTGCAGGGTGCATGACCCTATCTCCTTATGAGGGTTATGCGGGTGGGTGTAGATAGGTTGTGTAGTAGAAGCTATGGAAATGGGATCAGAATTTCCATGGTGATAGAAGGAAAATATTTTTAAAGGCTTTCGAAGACCCCATGGGGTGCCACTAATACCCAATGGAGACGATGATGACTTGGGTGACCACTTGAGGAAAAAGTGGTGTACCGAAGCAACTGAGTGTGTGTGTTTTCGAAATGATTAGATTTAACGTCTGCTCAACGTCCCAACCTTACATGTGCGACCATGATACCCCTTATGGGACGGGGCTTTGTTGATTACTACGGTTGGTGCTAGCAGGGAGCCCGCATTACCAGTGGCGAGAGTGAAGTGGTCACTCTTGAGACGGGGTCGTCCCGGAGTGGAAGGCCATGCGCTATCCTTATAGGCACCGGGCACATGGTTGTGTGCCCTCATAGATGATAAGTGTGATGTATATCATGAGGGATGATACCAACAAGTGAACTCTTTGTTTAGTATAACCATGGGAAAGGCATTATTTGGGTGGTTACCTCGGGTATGTAATATACCGCGAGTCGTGGATGATACAAAAGTTCCCCGAGTGTTGTGGGTAAAGCCGCAACCTCTACAGAGTGTAAAAGTATTTGAATAGCCATGTCCATGGTCATGGACAGTTGGAGGTCCTTGTTAAACTATGTCCAGATGTTTTTCACAAACTTGATGTGTGTGTGTGGTTGACATAGAGATGATACTTGAGCTAAGTCTGATGACTTAGCATGATGGTGAACACGAGATGTTCAACCCCAGCTTAATGATAACTGAGATTGTTCACATGAGTACCGTTAACAATTGATGCATGCTTACTCAGGTTACTTGATCATATTATTGCACTTAAAATCAGCTTTCTGCAAAACTTACCTACTTAGTGCTATGTCATGCATTATTATAACTCGTTCCACAACTTGTGTTGCTTGCGAGTACATTCAAAGTACTCATTGTCTTGCCACTTGTTATTTAATTGGCTAAGCATGGAAGAACAGGAGTACGGTGAAGATTTTGTTGGTGACAAACATGCGAACTAGGACGCCTCCCAGTCAGAATGCCTATAGGTTTAAGGTAGATGGCACGGGTTCACAATTTCGATCAAGATTTCCGCTGCTTGTTATGTTTAAGTGTTTGGCCCTTGCAGCCCTATCTATGTAAGACTTGACCTCCGTGGTCTTTATTTGTGCAAGACCGCATGTAAGGATGTAAGATTCTTATTATTCAGCTTCTCTATTTTCAATGAGCATTGATCTCTGGGATCACTGTACACGTGCATTCGGTGATCACGACTTATGAGTCGGGGTCCCCACAGTCGAGTAATTCTTTAGTATTTCCACCTCTGAATGCTTATCCTAGGGATGGAGAGGTCCGGACCTACTCTGCAGGTTTCATTGATATCATTTCCACCAACCATGATATGACGCAGGTTTCATGGACATCATTTCCATCAACCATGATATGAAGCTTTTTCAGGGGTGGGGGGTGGGGCGGCGGGCCACCATCCAGTCAACAATTCTTGATCCTTTTCACTCGGGAGTGGAAAAAATTTAATGTCAACAGAACTACTTCTTTGTTGATCTCATAGATCTTGCAAACTTGGATCGCGGTACAAAGACCTCGAGAAGGAGAAGAACCAACTGCAATTTGATCTGGAAGTCTCCAAGAACAACCTAGAACGTGCACAGTCTGAGTTGATGACCCTGGGAGGTAATTCTTGTCTACCAAATGCACTTTTACTTTCCCCTTCCATCCTTTGAATTGAGTGCTCTCACTCGAACAGACATTGCGTGATGAGAATCGTCGACTCCAAGCACGACTCAACAATTGTATTTCTTTAGATACCATGAAGAAGGCGTTGAAGGACAAGGACAAGCCGCTCGTTGACGCCCAAACGGTGGCAAGGGAGAAAACTGAAGCTGCTGAAAAGAAGCTCTCCTCTTCCAAGAAGCTAGAAGAAGAAAACTCCAAACTGAAGAAGGAACGGGCAAACTGGACCAAGAAGACCAAACAACTGACCAGGAGGTGTAATGGTCTGGAGAAGCATTTGGGAGATTTCGCGAAGAAAATGTTCAGCATGCTCAACGGTAACTTTCCTTGTCGAGTGAACTTCCTTAATTCCCATAGGCAGTAACGTGACCATCTTTCTATTCCTTTCTCCATATAGAGTTCTGCCAGGACATTGAAAAGGAGACCGAAGAGATTAAACCAAACCTCGATCCCACCAATCGCTCGTCGCGGATGCTGAGTCCATGAACATGTTCCGCCTCAATGTTCATCTCCGGAGTGTTCAAGCATACATCATTCGACTGAAGGCTGCGCTGGAGATGGTTGACAAGGAACTGTGGCCCGAAGACGCCCTCCAGACTGACCTTGAATCAATGAAGACTCGTCTCAATGAAATTACCGGTCAAGTGCAAGCATGGAAGAAGTCTGTTGCTCACTGTGGAGCCGACGTGGCACTTTCACTCGTTAGAGTCCATTGCAAGGAGGCAAGGCAGGACAGGTTGTAGGCTCTCCAGGTGATATACACGAAGAAACTTCAATTTCTGGATTTCATGGAGACGTTCATTCAAGCGGCCACTCAGATCGCCGACAGGATTGACTTGGACACTTTTGTCGAGCGTACGAGTCCCACGAGTGCTTGAAAAAACTCTACCCGCACTTAAAAATTTATTGGCCTCGGAATGCCGAGTGGAGATGTAATCATCTTAAAACTTCATTCAAGCTTTAGGCCTGAGCACTTCTATTTGCGTCATCAGCTTTTATCCGTGGTAGAAACTTTGGATTTATTTACACTTAGCTTTCAATCCTTTGTTTGACCGAATGTTGTGAGTCAGGCCAAGTCCCCGAGTGAGAAGAATATTCATCACTTGGTTCAAGATTTTGACTTAGGCAAAAGCTGGTTCGCATCTAAGCCCCCGAGTGTGAGGATCGCTTGTCACTTGGAGAATTTTTTGCACTTAGACGAAGACTAGTTCGTAGCTAAGTTTCCGAGTGAACGGGCTGCTATCCACTCGAAAGGTTTTTCTAACTCAGGCGAAAGCTGGTTCGTAGCTAAGCCCCGGAGTGTGAGGATTTCTCAACACTCGCAGAAGTTTTTGACCTTATACAAAGACCGTGTTGTAGCTCAGTTTCTGAGTGAATGGACTGCTATCCACTCGGAAGGTTTTTTTAACTTAGGGGACAGCTGGTCCGCAGCTAAGCCCCCGAGTGTGTGGATTGCTCAACACTCAGAGAAGTTTTTGAACTTAGATGAAGACTGGTTCTTAGCTAAGTTTCCAACTGAATGGACTGCTATCCACTTGAAAGGTTTTTTAACTTAGGCGAAAGCTGGTTCGTAGCTAAGCCCCTGAGTTTGAGGATCGCTCAACACTCGGAGAAGTTTTTGAACTTAGACGAAGACTGGTTCATTGCTAAGTTTCCAACTGAATGGACTGCTATCCACAGGGGAATGTTTTTTAACTTAGGCAAAAGCTGGTTCATAGCTAATCCCCCGAGTGTGAGAATTGCTCAACACTCGGAGAAGTTTTTGAACTTAGACCAAGACTGGTTCGTAGCTAAGTTTCCGAGTGAATGGACTGCTATCCACTCGGAATTTTATTAAACTTAGGCTAAAGCTTATTCGCAGCTAAGCCCCCAAGTGTGAGGATTGCTCAACACTCGGAGAAGTTTTTGAACTTAGAAGAAGAATGGTTCGTAGCTATGTTTCCGAGTGAATGGACTGCTATCCACTCGGAAAGTTTTTAACTTAGGCGAAACCTGGTTCACAGCTAAGCCCCCGAGTGTGAGGATTGCTTAACACCCAGAGAAATTTTTCGAAGGTAAGATGGTGCAATCAGAATCGGCAAAAGACTACAGAAGTCATAACTTTCGTAAGCGATATTTTCTAGAACACTTTTATTACATGAAAACAACTCAGTATTCAAATACAGAAACGTCAAAGTAGATCTACGTTCCAAGCCCGCGGCTCATCGATCTTCTTCTTAAGGTTGTAGAGATGGTAAGCTTTGTTCTTCAGTAAGTTGGTGACGATGAAGGGACCTTCCCATGCTGGCGCTAGATTGTGAGGTCCCTGTTGATCCACTCGCAGCACCCAATGACCTTCATAAAATGACCGACTCTTGACATGTTTTGCATGAAAGCGACGCGGGTCTTGCTGATACATAGTCAACCTTATCAGGGCCATCTCGTGCTCTGCTTCCAGAAGATCTACTCCATCTGTCATGCTTGTTCCGCTTCAGCCTCAGAGTAAAGATCCACACGAGGGGAATTGTGAAGGAGATCACTCGGCAAAATGGCTTCAGCTCCATACACTAGGAAGAAAGGAGTGCACCCAGTCGACCAATTAGGAGTCATTCTCAATCCCCATAGAATAGATGGTGGTTTAGTAACCGAGGATCCAGCTGCATGATCTAAGTCTCGCATGAGTTGAGGCTTCAGCGCTTGAAGGATAAGGCCATTGGCTTGCTCAGCTTAACTGTTAGTTTGAGGTTGTGCAATGGATGCGTAATCCACCCAAGTACCTTGGGTGAAGCAGAAGTGTCTGACCTCTTCCGAGTCGAAGATCGAGCCATTATTTGTAATGGTACTGTGGGGAACTCCATATCGGACGATTATCTCTCTCATGAATTTGATCGCAGTGCGCGAGTTCAGCTTCTTTATAGGCTTGGCCTCAATCCACTTAGTGAACTTGTCAATTGCAACAAGAAAATGAGTAAGGCCACTCTGGCTTGTCCGAAAGGGACCGGCCATATCCAAACCCCGGACAACAAACGTACATACGAGTAAAAAAGTCTTCAAAGCGGATGCATGCTTGTGTGAAAAGTTTGAGTAGAACTGGCACCCTTCGCAGTGATCAAATATTTCCCTGGCCATTTCGTTAGCACGCGACCCGAAGAAACCCGCTCGGTATGCTTTGGTGACAATTGTCCGGGAGGAGGCATGATGACCACAGGTTCCCAAGTGAATCTCCTTCAGAATCATTCGACCTTCTTCAGGAGAGATGCACCGCTACGTCACACCATTTACACTTTCTCTGTAAAGTTGATCATCCATCATAGTGAAAGCCTTGCATCTGCGAACAATCTGTCGAGCTTCAGTTTTGTCATTTGTGACTTATTGCCTCAGGATATACGCAATATATGGCACTATCCAATTGGGCGTGATAGCCAGAATCTCCATGACAAGATCTATGACCGCCGGGACATCAACTTCAGTCGGAATAGAGGCACTTATAGCTTGCGAGGGCTATTTAGTGAAGGGATCTTCCTACACCGAAGGAGAATGTAGGCGTTCCAGAGAAACATTGTTAGGGAGAACCTTACGAGTTGATCCAATCTTTGCTAGCTCATTTGCCGCCTGATTCTTCAGTCGGGCAATATGGTCAAGTTCCAAACCTTTAAACTTCTTCTCAAGCCTTCTTACTGCATTGTAGTACCTAGTCATGGCGGGGTTCCTGACATCCCTTTCTTTCATCACTTGATTGACCACCAAATTAGAGTCGCCGTAAACTATCAAGCTCTTGACATCAAGTGAGATGGCCATATGCAACCCGTACAAGAGTGCTTTTTATTCTGCTTCGTTGTTGGAGGAATCAAAGTGAATTTGCAGGACATAACTGAGTTTGTCGCCTTTTGGGGATACCAAAACTAGGCCAACACCAGACCCATTTAGCATTTTCAAGCCATCAAAGAACATGGTCCAGCGTGCTGAGTGGATTTGGATTGATTGTTGCTGTTCAACCCACTTGGCCAAGAAATCAGCAAGTCCTTGAGACTTGATCACCTTGTTAGCTTCAAACTTGATGTCAAAGTAGAGGATCTCAATAGCCCATTTGGTCACTCGACCAGTTGCATTTCGATTGTTGAGAATCTTAGAGAATGGAGCATCGCTGATAGCTAAAATCGAGTGATGTTGAAAGTAGTGTGCCACCTTCTTTGCTGACAGATAAATACAATAGACAAGCTTCTAGTAATGCGGGTACCTTTGCTTCGAAGGGGTCAACACTTTAGAAATATAGTAGACTGGACGTTGTTCCTTGTACGCCTTGCCTTCATCTTCCCTCTTGACAGTGAGAACTATACTAACGACCTGATTAGTAGACGCGATGTATAGGAGCAAGGAATCTTTGCTATGTGGAGCAGCAAGCACCAACTGGGTGGAAAGCAAGGCTTTTCGCTCAACAAAGGCTCCTTCAGCTTGTGGAGTCCACTTGAACGTATCGGACTTCTTCATCAATCGGTACAAAGGCAATTCCTTCTCACTGAGACGATAAATGAATCGACTCAATGCCGCAAGACAACCTGTGAGCTTCTGAACATCGTGCACTCGCACAAGATTTTCATTCGGGTAATGACACTGATCTTCTCAGGATTGACGTTGATTCCTCGTTCACAAATGAGGAAACCAAGTAACTTGCCACTCGGAAAAACAACAGTGCACTTAGATGGATTTAGCTTTATATCATACCTCCTCAGATTGGCCAATGTCTCGGACAAGTCAGAACCTTTGAGAGACTTGAGGACGATATCATCCATGTAAGCTTCGACATTCCGAGGAATCTGGTTGAGTAAGCATTACTAAATAATGTGCATGAAAGTAGCACCGGCATCCTTCAAACCAAAAGGCATGGTGATATAGCAGAAACACCCTAAAGGGGTCATGACGGTTGTCTTCATTTCATCCAGATCAAACAGACTAATCTGATGGTAGCCGGAGTATGCATCTAGAAATGATAAACGCTCACACCCCACAGTCGAATCAACAATCTAATCGATACGAGGGAGCGGAAACTGATCTTTCGGGCAGACCCAATTGATATGTTTGAAGTCAATATAAATGCTTAGTGACTTGTCCTTCTTGGGGACAATGATGATGTTCGAGCGCCGCTTGGAGTGGTAAATGTCACGTATGAACTTAGCTGCCAAGAGACGAGCCACCTCTTTGCTGATTACCTTCCGCTTTTCCGCTGCCAACCGACGCAAGTGTTCTTTCACACGCTTGGCCTTCGGATCGAATCTAAATTGGTGCTCAGCCAGTTCCCTGGGTACAACCGGCATGTCAACAGGCTTCCATGCAAAGATGTCCTAGTTCTCACGGAGCAACTGGATGAGGTCGGTTTCCTATTTGCCGTCAAGATGTTAGTCGGGGCAGCATTGGCATCCGTCGGGTGAATGTGTACCTTCTTCACCTCGCTTGTTGACTGGAAAGCTGACTCAGAAGCAGGCTTCTTAGCACACAGAAAATCAGCAGGGTCAACGCTCTTCTTGTACCCTTCCAACTCGACCATATCCATATGATGATCAGTAATTTTGGAGACCTACTAAAGGCAATCCTCATCCCTCTATCAATTGCCAGTGACTGTGATCACACCTTTGGGGCCAGGCATCTTCAGTTTGAGATACACGTAACATGGACATGCCATGAAACATGCATAACCTAGCCGACCAAGGATGGTGTGGCATGCGCTCTGGAAGTCCACGACTTCAAACGTCAATTTTTTTTACAATTTTTTTATATGTGTCGAACACCACAGCCAATGCAATTTGGCCGAGTGATTTGGCTTTCTTCCCTGGGATGACTCCGTGGAACTGCATGTTGCTCTCACTGAGTCGGGACATCGGAATGCCCATCCCCTTGAGTGTATCTGCATAAAGAATGTTCAAACCACTCCCTCCATCCATGAGGACCTTGCAGAGTCGAGTGCCTCCCACAATGGGATGCACCACCAAAGCTTGCAGACCGGGGGTAGCAACATGAGCAGGATGATCCGACTGATCAAACGTGATAGCAACCTCAGACCAATTGAAGTATGTGTGGGTTGTAGGAACAACCATGTTGACTTGTCTGTTGATAACTTTCAATCGACTCTTGCTTTCAACATCAGCAAAATCAACAGAGTGGCATTGACATCGGGAAAAGTTTCTTTGTCTTCATCATCCTCTTTTCCAAGAGTTTGTCACTCGATTGACCCTCTTTGAACTGCTGGATCAGTAGGCGGCACAGTTGAGTGATATGTTTAGGTAGTATCAAATTGCATTCTTCATCTTTCTTCGTGTGGATTGCACATGATAAATCCAGAACATCAGTTCCCAACTGATTCTTTCCTTTTTGGGGTGAACTATCCCTTGGACTTCCCCTTATTTTTCCCTTGTGCCGCCAGAGCATCCATCTCTGCGTGGATAGGGCCATCAGCTTTGCATTTCTGTTTCCGACTGGAGTTGCTGCCAGCATCATTGTCGACTGCTTTCCCTTTGCCGCTGCGGAGGCGGTCTTCCTTTTCGCCATTGGCGTACCAAGTATCTATCTCCATCATCTTGCTCAAGGAAATGTCACCTGTATGCCCGAACTTCAGGTAGAGCTCTCTGTACTTCACACCGGCCCTGAAAGCGCAAACAACTTGATGCTCAGTGACATTCTCCACTAGTGATGCAAGGTGGGCAAATCCTGAATGTAATCTCTCAAGGACTCGTTGGGCTTCTGGACATAGCGCTGCAAATCAATCAAACTAGACGGATGCTTGCACGTGCCCTCGAAGGTTCTGATGAACACTCGGGCAAGATCCTCCCAGCAGTAGATGCTAGAAGGAGCCAAACAATTCAACCATGGTCAGGCCGAACTGTCCAACATCAAGGACACATGCTTCATGGAAATGTTGTCATTACCTCCTCCGATCTGCACGGCCACTCGATAAACATCCAACCACGTCCTGGCTTTGATTCAGTAGAGAACTTTCTTATCCCAGCCGCCAACCTAAAGATGGGGGGAACCTCTACAGAATGAATGGCTCTCCTAAAACACTCGGGGCCAGAAATAATGAGACTGCTTCCACTTGGGTAATCTCTGTCATGACCATCTATATGGGCTCTGCCTCTGTCGATCCTCTTCCGGGCAAGGTAATCTCTCGGATCAAACCTTGGGTTGCGCTCATCACGGAACAAGTGCCTTTTGTCATGGTGTCGTTCCACATACAAACCACTCCGTGGAGGAGTAGACAGTCGATGGTGTTCATCACGGTAACCTCCACCCCTACGATGCAAAGGTGATCCTAGACTATGCACCGACTGAACTGAGTCTGCCTTTGTTCAATTGCTATGCAATCCATTGCATGACTAGGAAACAACTGAGTTCTGGCGCTGTGCTGCATCAAGCAATGCCTGAATCTGTAAGAAAACTCTACCAGCCTCTGAACGTGACGACTCAATGGAATGTGCAATCCTAGCCGCTGCTGCAACATTTAAAACTGCAGTGCGGTATACCTCAACATTGTTCTTAGAACCACTCGGAAACAGTTGTCGCTGACATCGACTGGAAAGTGGTGGATCCTAGCGAGCACACTCGTCGAGTTCCTTCTTCATCTCTTCGAGCCAAAGGCGTGCGGCCTGCAAGGCCTGAGCCTCAACAGTCACACCGACGATGGGAGTATGGAGGATCTCCTCATATCGGTGTTACTGGTCATTCGACGCTCCACTAGCCTCGCGTGTGCCATGGCCGAAGCCAGGCGGCAGGCTCTAATGTGAACTAGCCATAAGAACCTCCGCTGCAGGATCACAGGTTTCACACTCGGAGGGAACGGCAAACTGATCTGGCACCGAGTCGAACACGTCGTGAAGTGACTCAGCAGGCTCGATAGCCGCAATCTGCAAGGATGAAGTTTGGTGAGCCACCTCATTCCTCACCCATTCTGGAGTTGCGAATGACCGGATCGCTTGCCGCGACGAACAATGGGGAGGGCTAACAGATACGGAGTCAATGGCTGCCGCAGAAGTATGTCGCATGAGCTTGGGCGGAAGTGCGCCACCCCGTGTGTTTGGAGCACCTCAACATCTAGAGGCGCCTCCTGAAGCCATGCCGAATCATCGGCGATGAAGGTGAGCGCTCCGAGATGGATCTCGTGGCCCAGGAACAAACCATCGCCGGAAGACATGACGAAGGGGAAAAATTGCAACCTCGCTGGAAGTCGCTTAGACGTCTGCCCCATGGTGGGCACCAACTGTCGTGTGAACGAGTCTGATAGTAGAAGGTAGGGGTACTAAAGGAGAGGGCAGAGTCCTAGTTACGGCGATGATGTACACACAGATGTATGAGTTCAGGCCCGTCTCGTGGAGGTAACAGCCCTACGTCTCAATGCTCGGGAGCTCTTGTCGTGTGGAATGTATGTGTTATAGAGGGTGTGAACCCTTGTGCCAGAGGGGAGGGCGGCTTATATAAAGTATGCTGCCCCTCATGAATGTGAGGAAACCAAGGGTTCGATCATGAGAATAAAGACGTGTGTTACCGGTAAAGTAGGCAATAAATGCTACTAATGACGACTTGACGAATGTCTGCCTGTTGGCCTCCCTGGGGTGTCTTCTGGTCTTCTGGTGTCAACTGGTAGCGAGGTCTTCCGAGTGACAGGAGATTGTCAAGTGGAGGGAGAGACCCCCGAGTGACTTAACTGTCGAGTGACTATCATGTCATGATGACTTCAGTCAGAAACTCTCTTGCCATCATTAAGTCCTCCAATATACTATCCTTAGGTATGGTGTGTTGGTCAGGCCTAGGACCCTACCCTAGGTACATATCCTCATCATCCGCCACGATTGACCAACACCCGCACTGGGGTCCTCCTCCTCCTCTTCATCCACAACCTCCAGAGGGGGAATGCAGCGCACCAACTCCCCTGTGCCATCTCTATGAAGCACGCGCACCTTCTTTGGGGCAGTTTTATGCCCCTGTGCCCCAGCTCTATGCCAACCTTAGCACCGGTGGGATGCTCTAATTGGCCCCGGATTGGCGGTTCATACTCACTCCCCCCCATGCGTCCTTCTTCTTCCTCTTCTTCTTCCTCGGGCGTTGCGGCCCCCGAAGTGCCGCTACCCTCGTCCAGGCCCGATTCCACGACTGGCCACCTGATTAACTCAACCTCCACCATGGTGGTAGCGCAGGCCATCGACCCCTCATTCCTGATGCGTACCTCCACGAAGGTGTCGAACCACACCTGCACATCCTCTTCTACCGGGTGGCGCCACAAGGGATCCACCCCATGCGTGTTACACGGCGGCATTATCTCCACTATTGCGTCCCGGTGGCAGTTCTTACAGAGTGGGGCAATGGATGAGGAGAGTATGACTTGCCCTCTGGGTGGAAGAGCTTGTGGCGGAAGAAGGAGAGACATAGAAAGGTCAACTTGGTGACGATGCCGGTACAGATCTGCATGATGTCCGCGGGGTCGGAGTACTGCCAGGCGAAGCGCATCCGATCTTGGAGAGGAGCGATGCTACCGGCAAGGAAGTCAGAGCCCACCATCTCTATGGTGAGCCCGGTGGCCCTCAGGCAAAGCAGATGGGTGATTGCTATCTCCAGCTTCACGTCATTTGGGGTGATGGCTCTCCATTTGTCCTTGTGGACAGGCTTGGACGTCCGGACCTCGTAGAAGAGCGAGGGCTCCTTGTCGGTGATATTGCAACAATCCCCTCACCACTATGCACACTTCTTGTGCAAAAGGTTAGGGGGATATACTTCCTTGTGGGAGGCGCACGTGATCCACGCGATGCTATAGGAGATGGCATCCTCACCCACTGTGCAGGGAAAGAAGAAATGCTGGAAGAGGGAGATGTTGGGGACTATGCCTATGAAGTTCTCGCACAAGTCTGCAAAAATGGACATGGTGGTGATATGTCTCCAACGTATCCACTTTTCCTAAAACTTTTGCTCTTCTTTTGGACCCTAATTTGCATGATTTGAATGAAACTAATCCAGACTGACACTGTTTTCAGCAGAACTACCATGGTGTTATTTTTGTGCAGAAGTAAAAGTTCTTGGCACGGAGCGAAACCATTTCGAGATTTATTTTGGAATATTTAAGGAATTACGGAGCCAGAAGCCACCTGAAAAGGGGGACCAGGTTGCCCACATGCCACCATGGCATGCTAGGCCTCCCTAATAGGGACTAGTGGAGGGTGGACACCTCGTGGGTCCCCCGACCATAATTCCATTGCCACAAATTCACATTTTTCTGCTTGGCGATACGGAGCCATCGCCACCTCATGTTCTTCATCGAGAGGCTAGATCTGGAGTTCGTTTGTGGCTCTAGAGAGGGGAATCATCGGTCTTCTTCGCCATCAACCCTTCTCCATCGCCAATTCCATGATGCTCCCCACCGAGAGTGAGTAATCCCTTCGTAGGCTTGCTTGTTGGTGAGGAGTTGGATGAGATTCATCATGTAATCGAGTTAGTTTTGTTAGGGCTCGATTCCTAGTATCCACTATGTTCTAAGATTTATGTTGCTATGACTTGTGATGCTTAATGCTTGTCACTAGGGCCCGAGTACCATGATTTCGGATCTGAACTGTTTATGTTATCATCATTATATCTATCTTATTTATCTCATTTTGCCTAGTGATGTGCACCTATTACGTGTTATGATCCGTCAACCCTATAGAGACAATATTTGGGATACTTCGTGCTGATGACCATAGTTTAAGGAGTTCATGTATTCACTAAGTGCTAATGCTTTGTTCCGGTTATCTATTAAATTGAGGCCTTAACATCCCTTATTTTCCATATGGACCCTGTTGCCAGGGGAGGGCAGGACAAAAGATGTCTTGCAAGTTCTTTTCCGTAAGAACGTATGACTATATACGGAACACATGCCTACATTACATTGGTGAACTGGAACTAGTTCTATGTCGCCCTAGTTTATGACTGTTATATGATGAATATCATCCAACAAATACTCTGATCGAGTGTCTAAGATCTTTCCACTTATTTTTCTCGCTGAGTTACTACTACTACTATTACTATTGCACTTGCTACAAAATCACTACTGCTATTGTTACCACTACTGTTATTCTTACTACTGCTATCAACCTATCATATTACTATGCTACTAATTACTTTGCTGTAGATATTTATCTCTAGGTATGGTTGAATTGACAACTCAACTACTAGTACTCTCAAATATTCTTTGCTTCCCCTTGTGTCGAATCTATATATTTGGGTTGAATACTCTACCCTCGAAACTGGGTGCGATCCCCTATACTTTTGGGTTATTAAGACTTGTTTCTGGCGCCGTCGCGGGGGAGCATAGCTACATTTGCTGAGTCACTTGGGATTTATATGAATTGATCACTATGAAGAATCTGAAGAATACTAAAACCAAGATTTTTCCCTCTAAGACGAGGGGATGTAAGGAACTGCCATCACACTTTGCACTTGATTCACCTCCTGTTATGAGTAAGCATGCAACACCACCAAATGATATTAATGCCGATATTGATGATGCTACTTCTTCTATGAATGATTCTTATGATGATGCTAGTACCATTATTGACGATAATGTGTCGCTAGGTGAATTTTTTGATGAAAAAATTGCTAGACCTAAAGAGAATGAAATTACTGAAACTGATGAATCTATTGAAACTATTGAGAAATTTGAAGCTGATGATTATCAAACACCTAATAGGCCTAGGTCTCCTAGATTTGAAATGCCTAAACTGCCTGAAGGTTACTCTTTGGATGGAGAAATAGCTAGAGAGATTCTTGCTTGTAAGGATAGGAATGATGTTAGGAAAATACTATGCAAGTATAACGAAAGACTTTGAATGCTAAAATGAAATGTGATCCTAAGTTTGCTACTTCACCTATATTTGTTACTGATAAGGATTATGAATTCTCTGCTGACCCAGAGTTAATTACTTTGGTTGAATCCGATCATGTTCATGGTTATGAAACTGAAACTATGGTAGCACACCTTACTAAGCACAATGATATTGCCACCCTATTTGCTCATGATGAGAAGATTCACTACTATATATTCAAAAATTATTATAGTCCTCATTAAAGGTTGATGCTAAGGTATGGTACAATACTATTACTCCTGGTTGTGTGCGTAGTCCCTAGTATATGATTTACTACTTCTTTGAAAAAAATCCTGCTCATAAGAAACAAGCTGCCTTACAGGAAATATTTAACTTTGGGCAAATTGAAGAATAGAGTCTCCGACAAGCTTGGGGGAGTCTTCTCCAATTGCTTAATGCTTTGCGTGATCATCCTCTTAAGAAAACATTAAATACTTGATATCTTCTACAATGGACTAACTAATGCTTCTTCGGACATCCTAGATAGTTTTGTTTGTTGTGTTTTCAGGGAACGAAATGTTGAACAAGCTAATAAACTATTGAATAATATATTGAAGAACTATGATGATTGGAATCTCCATGAACCACGCATTGAACCCACTCCAAAGAAGAGGGTTATCCTATTTCTTAGTCCTGATGATAGGCATGAGGCAAAGAAATGTATGAAGGAAAAAGGTATTAAGGCAGAGGATGTCAAGAATCTACCACCTATTTAAGAAATACATGGCCTCAACACACCACCACCTCCATAGGTGGTAGAGGTAAATTCATTATTAAAGTTTGATGAAGGTGATATACCTTAAAATAAACATCCTAGTCAATGCTTATATGAGTTTGATAACTATATTATTAAGCAAGAGCACTACAATGCAAATGTTCTGAAACACTTGAAATATAATTCTGATATGATTGCCCGCTTCAGTGACTTGTTATTTAGAATCATTAATGATGTTAGAGGTGTAGGAAAACATGCCTCTATGGTTTAAACTCAGTTAGAACAACTTGTGAAATCTCAAACAGTATTTCTTGATGAAATGAATAATAATATGAATGATCATGTTGTTAGAGTAGTACCTAGAGGAGGTAGAATGACCCAAGAACCTTTTTATCCTGTGGGTTATCCTAAAAGAATTGAACAAGAGTCTCAAGGAATAAATGCTGATACACCTAGTCCTTCTAAGAAGAAAAACAAAAAAGAAAAATGATAGGACTCTACATGCTCCTAGTGAACCTGAGATAGAAATACCTCCTGATGATAATAATGATGTTCCTATTTCTGATGCTGAAACTCAATCTGGTAACGAAAATCCACCTAGTGATAATGATAATGATAGGGATGTTCATGAGGATACCCAAGCTAGTAATGATGGAGAACAGATAATGATGTGGAAATAGAACTTGTTGTTGACCTTGATAACCCACAACCAAAAAATAAAAGATATGATAAAAAACTTTGTGGCTAGAAAACATAGTAAAGAAAGAGAACCATGGGTTCAAAAAGGATGATGTAGAATTTTAACACTTTACTCAAATGATTAGGCTAGTCTTTTTGCGTACCCATTTAACAAATATCTTAAAGATGCCACCTTATACTAAGTACCTGAAAGACATCATCACTAATAAACGAAAGATACCTAAAGTTGAAATCTCCACCATGCTTGCCAATTATTCTTTTAAGTATGGAGTACCTAAAAAACTTGGAGATCCTAGAATACCAACTATACCTTGCTCCATTAAAAGAAATTATGTCAAAACTGCTTTGTGTGATTTGGGAACTGGTGTTAGTGTTATGCCTTTCTCTTTATACAAAAGACTTTATTTGAATAAACTCACACCTACTAAAATATCATTACGAATGTGTGACAAATCAACTGTCATACCTATCGGTATTTCTGAGGATGTGCCTGTTGTTGCCAATGTTACTATCTTAATGGACTTTTTTATTCTTGAGATGCCCGAGGACGACAACATGTCAATCATCCTTGGCATACCCTTTTTGAAAATGGTAGGGGCTGTTATTGATTGCAATAAAAGCAAGGTGACTTTTCATATCATTGGTAATGAGCATACGGTGCACTTTCCGCAGAAACAATTTCAAGTGAATGGTGTGAATGTTATTGAAAATTCTTTGACACCCATTATTGGAAGCTTTAAATTACCTCTACCTACTGTCAAAATGAAATATGATATAATTATGATTGGGGATATGCCTATCCCGATTGAGGTAACCTTGTGTTTCCCAAAAGTTCTTCGGTTTCACGCTAATTGAAAGCGATTGTTAATAAGACTTGATCAACCTTATTAATCAATCATTTTCGAGACGTATGAAGTTGATAAATTTAGTAGACACAACCCTCTGTATCTACTTAAGTTTTTTGTTTTTCTTAGTTAAATAAAATAAAATGCCACGCTTTTCCAGTTTTCTAATTTTCTCATGCAATAAGACATGACCCAAAAATATAAGTTCTCAGAATGCCCAGAAAATATAACATGAATTTATTTCCAATTATTTATGATTTTCTGGATCAAATAACACTAGAGGGGGTGCACCAGGTGGCCATGCTCCACGAGGGCGCGCCAGACCCCCTCTCATGGCCTGGTAGAGGGTGCACCCTTGGTGGGTCCCCATGTCATCTCCTACCTCATGAAAAAATCACCATTGCTCTCTCGCTCGTGTTCTTGCTCAAGAACCCATGGATTCCGAGCTCTTTGCTCAAAGCTCTATTTTTGAAACTGTTTTAGGGGATTGCTTCTCGGTATGTAACTCCCGCATTGCTCCAATTAGTTTTTGATTTAGCGGTTTATTTTCAGAATAATTAGGTATTCTTGGTGCTGCTGTAGATGAGCTTGCATGTTGAATTCTGAGACTTCTAAGCAGTTTGAATACTTGATATTACCTCTATGCATCCCTAGGAGTAGTTGCTATGAATATTATTTAGTTTTGTTAACAAATTTTGTGGGCTAAAATTTTCCAGAATTTTATTTGTAGAAAATAAGATGAATTTCTTTAGGAAGTACTCCTCCAATAAGAATGCCAAGGGAGTTATTATGGAGTCATCTGATAGTGACCTACGCATTCCAAGGAAGGAAGAAGTGCAGCCGTGTGAATGGCCACATAAGCTTGTTTCTATAAACAATTTTCTCAGTTTATTAAGAATGCCGAGCTGACTAGCTTCCTCACAGATAAGTGTGACCAGTGGTGACAGCCCGGGACCGACGTTCCAGAGATTCCAGAAGATTCCCCTTTCTATCTCCATTCTCGTCTGTGGTTCGTCTGGTTGTGGCATTCATCATCGCATCATTCGCACTATCTGCATAGCATCATCAATCGTTTTCAAAAACTTGCATCCGTTCATAGTCACCGGTTCTCTTCGTTCTTGTCGTTGCCCGTTTCGAGACCAACCACACATGCACGCGCCCACGACACCGTTAAAATAAAACCGTTTTTAAGTGCGCGCAAAAATATTCTCGGATTAAGTTAAAACTTGGCGTGTGGTCTTGTTATATTGTAGGTAGACCGCCTGTCGAATTTCGTCACGTTCTGAGTTCGTTTGATACCCCGTCGGTCAGTCATAGCAGTGCGGTTATCGGTATTCGTCCGACGTTTTTCGGTATTTTAAAACCTCTGTGTCACAGGTCACCATTCTGTCTCCTCCCCACCTAGACCATCTGCACAGCCACCATAGCCCCTCTCCGTTTTCGGTCCGTCGAGTCGACACCCAACGGTCGGAAAACGGACTACGACCGTAAACCGTAGCCCCGAAACCTATATATAGCCCCTAGTCCCCTCGTTCCCCGTGCAAACCCTAGCCTTCCCCCTCCTCCAGCCGCCAGGCCCGCCCGAGCCCAGATTTGAGCCCGGGAAGCGCATCTGGGCCCGTTCTCGAGCTCCCTCGTGCCTCCCATGGCTGCCAAGCTCCCATGGTGGCGCATCTCCTCCCGTCCTCGTGGCCAGCCAACCCCACCGGGGCCACCCCTCGCCACCGTCTTGCCGCCGGTCGCCGGATCCCCCGCACTGCCGCCTCGCCGGCCGGATCGCCACCACCTCGCCCTCTCCTCTTCCTCCCTTCTCCTTCCTCCTCTCCTCACCTCTCCCTCTCCCTTCACGCAGGTCGCCGTCGGCCGCCTCGCCGCTGGGAACCGCTCCCTCCGGCCAGATTTGGGCCGTCCCCGCCTCCTCCGGCCGCCCCGAGCTCCGCCCCTCGCCGCAGACCGTCGCCGCCGCCTCTGCATCGGGCACGAGCCGAGCGCTCGCTCGAGCCGTTGAGCCCGAGCGACCAGCGCTCCCGAGGGCCGGCCTCCCTCCTTCGACCCAGCTCCAGCCAGCCTCGCCTGCCACGAAGCCAGCCCATCAGGCCCATAGGTGAGCAACCCCCTCCTCTTTTGTTTTTTATGTATTTATTTTTGCATGTTTAAAACGTATAGTACTTTAACCGTCCATCGAGAATTAATTAAGGTCATATAATAAAAATGTTCCTATCATCGGCCTCGCATTTTCATGCATGAGATAAATGTTGGCATCGTGTTTGCATTTATTTTGCATTAATGCATTGCTATAACGTGGTTAGGCCTAATACTTGCATCTTTAATTGTGATTAATTTTCTACATGAACCTAAGCATATTATATATGTTTTCGGGGTAGAAAAATCCATGTGATTTATCTGTGCATTTAGTTTTGCCATTTGAGCATGTTTGTGTGAATGTCATTTATGCCGTGATGCCCGTTTGTCATTTTCGTGTGATTTAATCCATGCATGATATGAATTAATTTTCAACATGAAAAATGCCCTTGGATATGTGTCCTAGCCCATGGACATTTTGCTTTTCAAAGAAATGCATGTTTAGGTGTTATTTTGTTGTTGTCAACTTGCTATGCAAATCAGTTATTTTGAGGGTCCAAAATATTTTTAAGTCTGGAATCTGTTATATTTTGTTACTGTCTTGCCATGTGATTTGCTCGTGATCTAGAACTCTTTTGTGGTAGGTGTAATGGAGTTATTTGTAGTTGATATTGTCATTTAGTATGCTGTTAAGTTTCATGCCATTTCATGATCTGTAGCATATAGTTTCACTGCTGTCAATATGCCTTCGTGATAAAAACTGTACTGTCTAAAACTGCTATTTACACCAAGTCTGAAACTGTTATCAAGTAGTCTTCTTGTGAGTTTCCTACCATGTGATCCATGCATGTTTTGAATATGATGTGTGAAAATGAAATGAAGTGGATGTTGTATGCTATTGCCCCAAGCTTAGTTTGTGCATTTTGGGCTATAATAACTTTTTATTTTCATGTGTTCAAGATGCCAAGTTGCTGTTTTTGGCAGATTTCAACTAAAACTTGTTTTGTTGATTGTGGTTGAACCGTAGCTCTGTTTTGGACATTACATATATGAAACTTGCTTAGAATCTCATGTAGTTTCATAATAACTTGCTGCATTGATGGTTTGAAATGTTTGTGATTGCATTTCCCATTTTTGCATTCATGACATGTGCATCTTGTGTTGCTCATATCTTTTAGACCGTAGCTCCGTTTGAGATGTTCCATATATGTAAATCGACTAGAATGACGTGTAGAACAACATCGTATAATTTATTCTGTTATTTAAAAAATATAAAATATGTTTAGATCAGATATGGACCAATTTCGAAATTAACATAAGGGGTCATTTCGGAAAAACTATAAGTTGTTTCCGACCACATTTAAATTGCCTACATGATATAGTTGTTCATGCTTCACCTCTTGTCATGTTTAACAACATTTAATATTGTCGTGTACCTAACGGGAGTGAACTAAATAATCTGAATGCGGAGTTTCGTCAATATGCAACTCATTGCATATTAAGCTTCACTTAATGTGTAGTATTTGAATGTTGTGAATTGTCATGCCTTGCATATTTAAACCGGACATGTATCATATTGTTTTTTGCATCGTGTCATGCATATGTTGTGGTGTATCTTGCGTTGATTGTTTGTTTCGGATTGCTTCTTCTCGATAGAGTTCCGAAAGCATTCGGAGTGTGAGGATTCGTTCGACTACGTTGCTTCGTCTTCTTCATGGACTCGATCTTCTTCCGAGCGGGATCTCAGGCAAGATGACACATTTGCCTGGATACCATTACTATCATTGCCATGCTAGTTGTCTCGTCTTTTATCGATATGTCTTGCTACCTACCACTTGTTTGATAAGCCTCCCAACATTGCCATGATAAGCCTCTAACCTCTCCACAACCCAGCAAACCATTGTTTGTCTATGTTACCGCTTGCTCAGCCATTCTTATAGCGTTTCTAGTTGCAGGTGCAATTGCTTCCATGTGTCAACATGGGCTTTCCTTGTTACATCACAATATTACTACTATTTAATTTAATGCACATATATACTTGGTAAAGGTGGAAGGCTTGGCCTTTTTCTTGGTGTTTTGTTCCACTCTTGTCGCCCCTAGTTACTTGTGAACAGGTGTTATGTTCCATAAATGAGCGCTCCTAACATGCTCGGGGTTGTTATGGGGACCCCCTTGATTTTCGGTTTGGGATAAAACTTGTCTGGCTAGGCCCAACTTTGGTACTACATTTGCCAATCATAATAAAACTGATCACCTTATTAAAGCATAGAGGGTCGCCCCCTTGCGGAATAATTTAATATAATATAGGGGGCCCTGTGTTGGTGGTGCTGGTCCAAAACAGAGTCGTGCGCTGGGCCAACCCGAGGAAACTTGGGATATTTCTACCAGGCCACTATACGTTGTGCTTATCCGGTCATGTCCTGAGAATGAGATACGCGGCTCCTATCAGGTTCGTCGACACGTCGGGCGGCCTTGCGGATTTGTTTTACCTTTCTCGAACGTCTTAAGTGAGGAATTCCGATTATTCTTCGGGCTATCTCGAGGTGTTGGATTTCCTTTGGAATTGCCTAGGAAGATCACGAGATCCGTGGTTGAGGTTATTCCCGCTGAGTGTGGTTAATTTGTGATGGATGAGTTTGAGCACCCCAGCAGGGTTAAATTTTTTCGAGAAGCCATGCCTGCGGTTATGTGGAAAACTTGGATACTTTGTTTAACACCCGGTCATAGGAAACTTGAAGTAAATTCTAATAAATTACACCAACTATGTGCCTAACCGCGACTGTCTCTTCTCGTGAGTCCGTATCCGAAAGAGAACACGATGGGGTTATGATTGACGTAAGTAGCTGTTCAGGATCAGTTAGTGATCATTGCTAGTTCACGTTCGTTATGTGTAGACCACCATACTTTACTTTCTGTACTCGTAAGTTAGCCACTCAAATAAATGCTTAGTCGATTGCTACAGCCTCACCACTTAAGCATACCTCACCTTTTAAGCTTTAATAGTCTTGATACCCTTGGAAATGAGCATGCTGAGTCCCTGTGGCTCACAGATTACTACAACAATAGTTGCAGGTAGAGGTAATGCAATGATTTGACGTGAGCGCGTTGCTTGATTTGATTCGGAGTTCTACTTCTTCTTTGTCAATCTTGGATGGGTTCCAGGCGGCAGCCTGGGATAGCAAGGGTGGATGTCATTTTATCGTTTGATTTCGTCCGTAGTCGGACCCTGCTCTTCTGTATGATGTTTGAGTATGTATTGTATTGATATGACTCTGATGAAGCTTGTGGCGAGTGTAAGCCAATTCCATATACTCATCTCTTCTGTACATGTACTTGTAATGATATCCATGCTTGCGAACGCAACGAGATGTGCTTCTATCCCTGTCGAGGCCCTCGTGCCGAAATAAGGATAGGACCACATCTTGGGCGTGACAAGTTGGTATCAGAGCCTGTACCGACCTAGGAGCCCCCTTGATTGATCGAACTTGGACGAGTCGAGTCTAGCAAAAAAAGTATTTTGAGTCTTGTTATATCGGAGAGTAGGATTCTTTTTACTCCTCTTCTATGCTCTAGTGAGGTATTCGACTTAGGAATTTTGATTCTACTCCTCTTCTCGCTCCAATTTGTTTTGGATCACGCGAGTATTTTGGAAACTATATGATGCCGATGTGACAGAGTTCTGTCTTGGTGCCTCCTGTCTGACTTGATTTCTTCCGGGGAGTTGAGCTCCAAGGGATTCTTTACACATCGTTATCAGTCAGTTTTCTTAGTATCTCAGGACGGAGGGTTTTCAAAATTGCTTCAATACTTAGCATGGTGAGATAAGGTCGGAGTCACCCAGTACTGGGGAGGCATCCGGGGTACCACCATGATTAAGTATCGTTGTGAGTTCGAGGATTCGAGATTAGACGAGTTTGTGGAGTTTCTTGAATTATGGAGTGGAAGGTTGTGGGTGTAGTTGCAGCTGATTACCTAGGGTAGGTTCCTGGGTCCGCAACCCGAATCGCATAAACAAGAAAGACTTTGGAAGTTCTTAGGTGGGAATTCAAATAGTTACCTAGGATTATCTTTCCAACAAGTGCATAGTGGGTATGTATTTGTTCTGGCTTGTTTCGTAAGCCTCATCCTTTGTTTTGTGTTGGATATGGTTATTCGAGTTGCTTCGATGTCAAGTGGTGAATTCATATCTTTCTAAATAGTGTTCTGATATTTCTATGGGAATGCTAACTCTTGTGCTCAATCAAGTTATCATATCTATTCTTTTCCTACCGGTGTGCTTCTTGTCAACATAATTCTATCATCTTCAATATTGCAAGATCAATCCTCATATTTCGTTCCGAAGTTGTCTCATCTGTTCCAAGTTTTCTTTGTTTTTACCGCCCTCCCTCCCTTTTTCTTCAATGATTAAATTCTCATCCAAGTGTCTTTTCTATTCATGTTATGCTTCTGCTATCTTTCTTATATCTTGTATCCGGTGATTCTTGTGGAGATTCGCAAGTGTTTCATTTCAGATCTATCTTCATCTTCTTTATTCTCGTGTTATTCTTCTCCGGTGATTCTTTATGAAGATGCTCAGTGCTCAAGTTATCATTTAGTTGTATTCATATTTGTTTTTCTTTTCCGGTCGATTCAATTCATGTTTTTGGTGTTCACCATATCATTTTCATTCTCTAATTGCTCTCCCATGTTGGAAATTGTTATCCAAGCTTCTCTTGTTTATTCTTTCCTGTCTATTCTATCCGGATTGCTGAAGATATCTCAGAGATTCATGCTTTCTCTCATTCCTCTTAATTATTTCAAGGGTGTCATATCTTCAAGTTCTTAATTTGTACCGGTGCAATCTCTCTTTTAATCAACTGTTTCAACGGTGGTTTCTTTTGAGTGGGCCCATAACCCATAGGTGTTTTTCCCAGGATCCTACCTCACTCTTCTAATCTTTCCGGACATGCCCTCAAGTTCTTTTAAATATGGCGTCAGAATGATTTTCATCAGTCATATTCCTCTTCCAAGATCGCTTCTAAATCTTTTTCATTGTTGGCTCAACCTTTCCTTATTCATTCTTCCGGAGTGTCTCAATAATTCATGGTGTTGTTTCTCGTCTTCATTCTGTGCTTGAAGACCGAAGAAGAGTGTCTCTTAAATCATTGCTCATTCTCCTAGAGATTCGTGGTTTCAGCTTGTTGTTATCATCTCAAATTGTTTTGATCATGAGTTTTTCCTCCCATATCTACCCGGTGCATTCAGATTTGTTTTCATTCCTTGATCCTCCTAAGGCCGTCATTTCATAAGATTTCTTCGTTCTCAGCTTTCAGCTTTCATTCTCAAATTCTTCTGAATTGTTGTCTCTTCGTTCGTCTCTCAATTATTCCGGTGCCGTGTTCAGTTTCTATTAGGCAAATCTTGATCTCTTCATTCTCATGTGTCCTCTTTAGTTTCTAATTCTTTCCGGTGCCTTATTGAAGTTTTCTATTTGGTGGATCATGCTCTCTTCGTTCTCATGTTATATCATACATTTGTAGTATCCTCTTCCGTTTCGAATTCTAACCGGTGTTCTCGTGCAAGACTTCTTCAAGTTTGTGATCTCTCTCTCTCTCTCTCTTTAATTCTTTGCAAGAAGAATAAGTGATGTGTGAAATCCGTTGCTTGTCATCAATTTAACTTGACGGAGGATGGTCATATCATAATTATTATTCTTGGTCATTCAAGTGATTTCTATCCTTCTTTCGGAGTTGTTCCTCATATCAATTCTTGATTCCAAGTGTTCTCATCTTTTCTTTCCGGAGTCCCTAGTTTTGATCAAGTATCTTGTTTTGAAGCTTAACCTAGAACTGGCAAGGCCTCAATCTTGTTCTTTTGCATGCTTCAATTCTTTCTATCATCCTTTCATTTGAGAGTTCTTCCGGAGGTTCTTCATGGTGGTTCATCAAGATTTCTTTCATTTTCAAGTGTTCTTGAAGATTCTTGTTGGGGGTGCTCAAGTGTTCCTTATCTTGGATTCTAAGTTCAATTCCTTCTCCTTGTCTTTTGGGATGGTGTTATTAAATTCTTGATTATGAGGAGTCTCGAATGAGATATTGTCAAGAATGACATAAGTAAACCCATCATTCCTTTCTCAGAGTTATCTTGGATTGGATTTCACCTAAAGCATTTCCTAAGGATAGTTGCTATCATGGTGTCATAAATGATTCAAGCTTTTTCCTCCTCCTCTTGGTGAAAGAAGTTTTGAATACCTAATGCTCTCAAGCAATCAATTATTTTTTTTGTGGCAGGTTGTCACCTCATAATTTTGAGATGTTTTCCATAAGCCCATAACAACCTATTCTTTTTGTTTTTGATTCTCCATCAACTCCGTTCAATCTATGCTTCTCAAATCCATTAGTGCTGGAAGTTGTCATTTTCTTCTTAGTTCTCTTCTCCTCAAAGATCAAGCTTCTATTCTTTTGTTTCAGAAGCCTTGTGATGTTGCTCCCTTCAATGCATCATCCTGATTATCTACATCATGTTCTTTCTTGCTTATTCATTTAATCGGACTGTTGTGAAGTCTTTTCATGTCCATTGCATCTTATGAAGTTTTGATTCTAATCCAGCCAAGTTTGGTGTATCTCTTTCAATTTCTTTCAATCTTATCAAATTTTTCATCTCTATCCTACCGAAGTGCTGCCGAAATTTCTTGTGAATTCTTGCTTGTTCCTCATTCTTCATCTCTTTCCATCTTTCAATGATCATGGTTTAATTCATTTTCAAAGAAGCAACTACATTTTACCTTTTGCTCTTTCTCTTCCCGTTTTCATTCTAGATCTCGGGACGAGATCCTCGTGTAGTGGAGGAGAGTTGTGGCAGCCCGGGACCGACGTTCCAGAAGATTCCCCTTTCTATTTCCATTCTCGTCTATGGTTCATCTGGTTGCGACATTCATCATCGCATCATTCGCACCATCTGCATAGCATCGTCAATCGTTTGCGAAAACTTGCATCCGTTCGTAGTCCCCGGTTCTCTTCGTTCTTGTCGTTGCCCGTTTAGAGACCAACCACACACGCACGCACCCGCGGCACTGTTAAAATAAAACCGTTTTTAAGTGCGCGCAAAAATATTCTCGGATTGAGTTAAAACTTGGCGAGCGGTCTTGTTATATCATAGGTAGACCGCCTGTCAAATTTCGTCACGTTCTGAGTTTGTTTGATACCCCGTCGGTCAGTCGTAGCAGTGCTGTTATCGGTATTCGTCGGACATTTTTTGGTATTTCAAAACCTCTATGTCACGGGTCACCATTCTCTCTCCCTTCCCCACCTAGACCATCTGCACAGCCACCGCAGCACCTCTCCGCTTCCGGTCCATCGAGTCCACACCCGGTGGTCCGAAAATGGACTACGACCGTAAACTGTAGCCCCGAAACCTATATATAGACCCTAGTGCCCTCGTTCCCCGTGCAAACCCTAGCCTTCCCCCTCCTCCAGCCGCCAGGCCCACCCGAGCACAGATATGAGCCCGGGAAGCCCATCTAGGCCCGTTCCCGAGCTCCCCCTGCCTCCCATGGCTGCCAAGCTCTCATGGTGGCGCAACTCCTCCCGTCCCCTTGGCTAGCCAGCCCCGCCGGAGCCGCCCCTTTCCGCCGCCTCGCCGCCGATCGACGGATCCACCATGCCGCCGCCTTGCCGGCTGGATCGCCGCCACCTTGCCCTCTCCTCTGCCTCCCTTCTCCTTCCTCGTCTCCTCACCTCTCCCTCTCCCTTCCCGTAGGTCGCCGCCGGCCGCCTCGCCGCTGGGAACCGCTCCCTCCGGCCAGATCCGGGCAGTCGCCGCCTCCTACGGCCACCCCGAGCTCCGCCCCTCGCCACCCCTTGCCACCCCTCGCCGCAGACCGCCGCCACCGCCTCTGCATCGGGCACGAGCCGAGCGCTCGCCCGAGCCATTGACCCCGATCGGCCAGCGTTCCCGTGGGCCGGCCTCCCTCCTTCGGCCCAGCGCCAGCTAGCCTCCCCTGCCACCGAGCCGGCCCATCAGGCCCATAGGTGATCAGCCCCTCCCTTTTGTTTTTTATGTATTTTTTTTGCGTGTTTAAAACGATATAGTAATTTAATCGTGCATCGGGAATTAATTAAGATCATATAATAAAAATGTTCCTATGATCGGCATCGCATTTTCATGCATGAGATAAATGTTGGCATCATGTTTGCATTTATTTTGCATTAATGCATTGCTATAACATGGTTAGGCCTAATACTTGCTTATTTAATTGTGATTAATTTTCCACATGAACCTAAGCATATTATATATGTTTTCGGGGTAGAAAAATCCATGTGATTTATTTGTGCATTTTGTTTTGCCATTTGAGCATGCTTTTGTGAATGTCATTTATGCCGTGATGCCCGTTTGTCATTTTCGTGTGATTTAATCCGTGCATGATATGAATTAATTTTCAACATGAAAAATGCACTTGGATATGTGTCCTAGCCCATGGACATTTTGCTTGTCATAGAAATGCATGTTACGTGTTATTTTTTTGTTGTCAACTTGCTATGAAAATCTGTTATTTTGAGGGTCCAAAATATTTCTATGTCTGGAATCTGTTATATTTTGTTGCTATCTTGCCATGTGATTCGCTAGTGATCTACAACTCTTTTGTGATAGGTGCAATGGAGTTATTTCTAGTTGGTATTGTCCTTTATTATGATGTTAAGTTTCATGCCATTTCATGATCTGTAGCATATAGTTTCACTGATGTCAATATGCCTTCGTGATAAAAACTGCACTGTCTAAAAATGCTATTTTCACCAAGTCTGAAACTGTTATCAAGTAGCCTTCTTGTGAGCTTCCTACCATGTGATCCATGCATGTTTTGAATATGATGTGTGAAGATGAAATGAAATGGATGTTGTATGATATTACCCCATGCTTAGTTTGTGCATTTTGGGATTTTGTAACTTGTTGTTTTCATATGTTCAAAATGCCAAGTTGCTGTTTTTGGCAGATTTCAACTAAAACTTGTTTCGTTGATTGTGGTTGAACCGTAGCTCCCTTTTGGACATTCCATATATGAAACTTGCTTAGGTCCTCATTTAGTTTCACAAGAACTTGATGCATTCATGGTTTGAAATGTTTGTGATTGCATTTCCCATGCATTTGCATTCATGACATGTGCATCTTGTGTTGCTCATATCTTTTAGACAGTAGCTCCGTTCGAGATGTTCCATATATGTCAATCGACTAGATTGACGTGTAGAATAACATGGTATACTTTATTCTGTTATTTAACAAATATAATATATGTTTAGATCAGATCTGGACCAATTTCGAAATTAACATAAGGGGTCATTTCGGAAATACTATAAGTTGTTTCCGACCCCATTTAAATTGCCTAGATGATATAGTTGTTCATGCTTCACCTCTTGTCATGTTTAAAAACATTTAATATTGTCGTGTACCTAACGTGAGTGAACTAAATAATCTGAATGTGGAGTTTCGTAAATATGCAAATCGTTGCATATTGAGCTTCACTTAATGTGTAGTATTTGAATGTTGTGAATTGTCATCCCTTGCATATTTAAACCGGACATGCATCATATTGGTTTTTGCATCGTGTCATGCATATGTTGTGGTCTATCTTGTGTTGATTGTTTGTTTCGGATTGCTTCTTGTCGATAGAGTTCTGAAAGCATTCGGAGTGTGAGGATTCGTTCGACTACGTTGGTTCGTCTTCTTCATGGACTCGTTCTTCTTCCGAGCGAGAACTCAGGCAAGATGACACATTTCCCTGGATACCATTACTATCATTTCCATGCTAGTTGTGTCGTCTTTTATCGATATGTCTTGCTACCTACCACTAGTTTGATAAGCCTCCCAACATTGCCATGATAAGCCTCTAACCTCTCCACAACCCAGCAAACCATTGTTTGGCTATGTTACTGCTTGCTCAGCCATTGTTATAGTGTTTCTAGTTGCAAGTGCAATTTCTTCCATGTGTCAACATGGGCTTTCCTTGTTATATCACAATATTGCTTCTATTTAATTTAATGCACATATATACTTGGTAAAGGTGGAAGGCTTGGCCTTTTTCTTGGTGTTTTGTTCCACTCTTGCCGCCCCTAGTTACTTGTGAAACGGTGTTATGTTCCATAAATGAGCGCTCCTAACATGCTCGGGGTTGTTATGGGGCCCCCCTTGATTTTCGATTTGGAATAAAACTTGTCTGGCAAGGCCCAACTTTGGTACTACATTTGCCAATCATAATAAAACTGACCACCTTATTAAAGCATAGAGGGTCGCCCGCTCGTGGAATAATTTAATATAATATAGGGGGGCCAGTGCTGCTGGTGCTGGTCCAAAACAAAGCTGTGTGCGGGGCCAACCCGGGGCAACTTGGGAGATTTTTACCAGGCCACTGTACGCTGTGCTTATCCGGTCGTGTCCTGAGAGCAAGATACGCGGCTCCTATCGGGTTGCCTTGCTGGATTTGTTTTACCTTTCTCGAACGTCTTAAGTGAGGAATTCCAATTATTCTTCAGGCTATCTCGAGGTGTTGGATTTCCTTTGGAATTGCCTAGGAAGATCACGAGATCCGTGGTTGAGGTTATTCCCGCTGAGTGTGGTTAATTTGTGATGGACGAGTGGGAGCACACCTGCAGGGTTAAATTTTTTCGAGAAGCCGTGCCCACGGTTATGTGGCAAACTTGGATACTTTGTTTAACACCCGGTCATAGCAAACTTGAAGTAAACTCTAATAAAATACACCAACTGTGTGCCTAACCATGACTGTCTCTTCTCGTGAGTCCGTATCCGAAAGAGAACACGGTGGGGTTATGATTGACGTAAGTAGGTGTTTAGGATCAGTTAGTGATCATTGCTAGTTCACGTCCGTTATGCGTAGATCACCATACTTTACTTTATGTACTCGTAAGTTAGCCACCCAAATAAATGCTTAGTTGCTTGCTGCGGCCTCACCACTTAACCATACCTCACCTATTAAGCTTTAATAGTCTTGATATCCTTGGAAATGAGATTGCTGAGTCCCTGTGGCTCATAGATTACTACAACAATAGCTGCAGGTACTGGTAATGCGATGATTTGACGTGAGCGCGTTGCTTGATTTGATTTAGAGTTATTCTTCTTCTTCTTCGTCGTCAATCTTGAATGGGTTCCAGGCGACAGCCTGGGATAGCAAGGGTGGATGTCATTTTATCGTTTGATTTTGTCCGTAGTCGGACCCTGCTCTTCTGTACGATGTTTGAGTATGTATTGTATTGATGTGACTCTGATGTAGCTTGTGGTGAGTGTAAGCCAATTCCATATACTCATCTCTTCTCTACATGTACTTGTAATGATATCCATTCTTGCAAACGCATCGGGATGCGCTTCTATCCCTGTCGAGGCCCTCGTGCCGAAATAACGATAGGACCGCATCTTGGGCGTGACACCAGTATCACATGCTCACAAATTACTTTGTGCAAAGTTTTAATTTCCTAAATAGGTATAATCCTCCTAAGGTGTAGTTTAGTTTATATGCTGAAAACTACAAAATACGATTCACTGACTTTTGTGGCATATGCTTGATTGCTTCTAATGGAGAATTAAGAGATGCTAGACTAGCTGAGTTTGAGGATTTTCTCCACACCTTAATAGTGGGTGACGATAGAGGGGTGTCAAAAACCACTGCCACAAGTTTCCAGTTTCCTTCTGTGCACTACTTTGCTATATTCATGTCTAAGTGTTTAACTTCTAAGGAAAAGGTCGATGAACTCGGTGCTCCAAACCTTGCTATTTTGCAACGTGCATTATATAATGATCACACTTTTAGCCTAGGAGCTATTGTTGCATGGCGACTACAACTTAATAAGAGTAAGGGCAAGATACATGGTGCGATTTATGATACACGCTTAGCAAGTCATTTAGGAGTTCAGATACACCCTCATGATTATCTTTTCCCAAGGTTTATATAGACTACAGGTCGTTGAGTGATCACCACTTTCTCGATTGTACTGACCAATTTCATAATATTTAATATAATCTGGTTTTTAGCGTCGTAACCCGTGGTGTTATCCCATTGCCTGTAACATCCCAAAATTCTAAATTTTGGAATGTTATATTAAATTAATAATTAGGATTGTTTGCTTGAATGTTGTGTGATTGATTGTGTGAAATTGAGTGGAATTTTGAAACTTTTGAAATTTTAATGAGAGGGAATAAAATGACTTTCCCAAAATTTTCTATTTCGAATCCCTATTCAATTTTGAGTTCAAATATTTTCAAAACCCTCTTATAAAATCAAATGAGAGGACGTAAATGACACTCAAAAATCAGATACAATGTTTTGACTCAAATTTTGAAATAAAAACTATTTTCCATTTATTTGAAATTCTAGTTTCTTTTCATTTCAGAGTTATTGCAAAAAAATACTATTTTTTAAAGTGTTTTATTCGGCCTTAACAAAAATGTACATGTTTTAGGAAATATTTTTCTAAATTTTTTGATATATAATATGCCTATATAAAATGTTTTTATATTTTTGTTTATTTTTTTTCTTTGCTGTTTTTTTAAAACCCATGTGCACAGCCGGCTGATAACCCCATGTGGCCCTCTTCTTCTCTCTTTCCCTCTTTGTTTATGATTTTAGTCCCACCTCGTTTAGCTTTAGACCTTTGCACCTCCCTTCCACCTATAAATATAGACCCATAGGTGAACCCAAAAGTCATCCACTTCGGGTTGAATCGAATCGTTTCGGTTTGACTAGCTTTATAAAAAAAAATCTTTTCTCCGGCGGGATTTCTGAAAGTCGTCTCCTCTTTGGATTTATATCTTCTCTGCGTTCTAAAGGTATTCTCTTCGTATTTTTTATACTCCTGTAGTTTAATATCCCTACACTAGTATTTCTATAGTACTATACGACAGAGTAATTAAATTATTAATTAGTCTCCGTATTTACTCATTAGTCCTAGAAAATCTTTTAGACATAGCATTTTTACTCCGTAAAACAGCTTCGCCCAAAATTTTCAAATAGCCATAACTTTCTACTCGTCTATCAGAATTAGATGAAACCAACGCCTAGAGTTTCGTCTTGACTTCACCTATCCAATCAACCTATCACGTCAACTTTTTCAAATTTTCAAATTTCGAAATTTATTCAGATTTATATTCAAATTTCTTTTGATCATATCTTTTTATCCGTAGCTCCGTTTCCGATGAATCCAATTGCGTCGGATCCGTATCAAAGTAATCTTTCCGTTCACATCATTAGTGTTATCGTTTCAACATATAATTTTCATCTTGCTCATACTTCTCTATTAGTCCCCAAAATGTGTTCACATATCGTACTAACCTAATTCAATGTCATATTGAATTGCTTATAACTTTTGATCCCTCATTTTGAACCTAGTAATTCTTTTTTCTACACGTTCATATTGACTTCCCATATATAGTAACATCATTAGTTTCAATCTTTGAACCTTTCAAATTGGAGCGATTCAATTTGAATCCAAAACTTCATTTGACCATATCTTGCAAACTGTAACACCTTTTCAATTGATTTCTTTTGCCCCTAAATACTCGTGTCATATATTTTTATTCATAACCATCGTACGTCGGTTCAACTTCTTTTGACCTTTTCAATTTAATTCTTTCTCCAAATAAATTCTTATGCCTTATACTATTTGTCAAACAACGTTCATGTTGTTCTCCCATACTTTGGATCGTCTTCCCTAGTCTCTCCAACCTAAGCTTATATAGCAATAGTTCATCATCTATTCACTCTTTTGAGTTGAATCCTCCACTTTCACTATACAACACAGCTAGAACCTATCTTTTCTTATTTAACCTTAGTATGTTGTTATTTTCGCACCAAGACATGTTTTGTTCTTGCGTTTTTCAGTTCTTTGTTTTGGCATGAATGTTTATTGAATGTTATTTGCTTACGATAGATTTTCATCCGAGTGTGACGAATAGTCTATCAGTTACTTCTGAGAGCGATATTATTCTTCATCAACAGTACAAGCAAGTTCACTTTGACCATCTTTTCATACCTATGTTTTATTGCATGTAGTGACATCATTCAACAAAATCCCTCCCGTAGTGTTATTGAAATTCTTGTAGTTGAGTAGAATGCATGAGGTAGGAACCCACCACTTGTTACTAAAGCCCCGGGAACGCTAGTTAGTGCAATGCTATGCTAAAGTAGACGGGGTCTGGTATGAGTGTTCGTGAGTGGTGTGAAGAAGGACTCCACGTCAAAACGACGACTTCATGAAGGCTTCTTCAAGACCTGCATATTCAAGACCTCAAGGCTTCGAGACTCGAGAAACAAGTTTATCAATACACACTACTGGGTGAGGGATGGTTGAAACGGTACCCTAGAGAAACCAGTGGATTTGCCTAGGTGTTGCTGGAGATGGCCAGTATTCACGCGGAAAGCCTCACCCAGACTCAAAGAGAAGGACGAATACTTCATGCCCGGAAGCTTACCTGTGTAGCCACAAGTCATTATGGGCTCTGGCTTGGTTGATCTTTGTTGTGACTCTGCTGGGCAGTGCTATGAGATGTAGTCGACGTTAGGATTGGATGGGCACTGCTGGACAGACAGGGAAGCACTCTGAAAGACCATGTTTCGTTCATCCTGTTCTCAAACACAATGCAGTGCGAGGACTTTCCAGGAGGGAACGAATCTTGTGGGTAAAGTACACAACACTCTGCAGAGTTAAACCTAATCGATTAGCGTGTCCCCGGTTACGGACAATTTGAGCTTCTAGACTTGGATCTATCTCTGAACTCTCAACACTCGACTGATAACTAATTGTGGGCAAATTAATGATACTTGTGGGCAATTGAGACATTGGTTGGCAGAACCATGTCATGATAGGTAACTCCATAGTGAAATTTCCTGATATTCCTTTGTTGTAGGAAAATAAAATCAGCTTTTATGCAAAAACTTAGCCATAGAGCCATAAAGCCTTATTGCATATAGTGTAGTTTCTATCTTCTGTTCTGCTATGGTGATCTTGCCGGCATATTCAAATTGATGACCTACACGACTGCAACGTCTTATGTTGCAGATACTCTTCTACGACGGGTAAGAGTACGATTCAGGGTTACGGTCCGCACTCAACCTGCCGTTGGTGTTATTGGGACTCCACTCCCGTTGACTGCATCCGCTGCTATTTTAAGGTATATATCAGTTTTACGTTAATTACATGTGATTGCACTTTGATATATACATTGATGTATTGTGTGTACCAGCATACTGATCCAGGGATGGCACAGAAAACACAGAGGCTTGACTCGTTTTGAGTCGGGTCGCTACATTGCCTTCACCTGCTTTGTTTGATTCTGTTGCCAGGAATGGATATAGATATCATGTCCTACCGGAACAACCAAGTTGCGATAGAGGAGGAGCCCTAGGATTGGGATGCTCAGGTACCTCCTCCACCACAATTCAACATGGGACCGGACTGCTACTACATATCATGATTACCAAGCTAGGCCAAAAGCCTAAGCTTGGGGGAGTATGTATTCCCACCAACATTACACTCATGTTCTCATATTTCATCTCGTTTGTCGGTGTCCACACTCTTTCATTGTATTATCAACGCAAGATTTATTTTTCTGGTTTTTCTTCTTGTGTGTTTGAAACACTTTGAGAAAATCCAAAAATACTTCTTAGTTCTTTTCGGTTTTTCTTTTCAGTTCAATTAGTTGTAGTATTAAAAGAAAACCAAAAAAAATTCTCTTTTCTTCTTTTGCTTGTTGGGAGTTCTCCCATGTAAATATTTTTTCTTGTTTTTGTTTTCCTTCTCTTATTTGCTTTCTTCAAGAAAAACTAAAAACTCCAAAAATATTTTAGTTCATTTCTCTGAAATTCTCTCTCTTTTATCGAGCCATACAAGGAGAAGACCACGATGAAAATGTTGAGTGGTGCTCATATGCATTACCGTTGATCTAACATAGAGCCCATAGTATTTTGTCTTCTCCTCTTGAATAAAATGTTTGAACATTCTAGCTTAGTCCATCGCACTCTTGCATCATTAATATTTTCATTCCATTCAATTATGCAAGTGAAAGGTAATAATGAGGATATTGGATGAATTGACTATGTTAGAGAAAAGCGGGTCTGAACTCAACTTGTTCTTGTTTTTGTAAATATGATTAACCTGGTATCCATAATTCAGCACATTATGATTTAAGATGTTTGCAATGACAATTAGAGATTATAGTGATTCATGCCATGCTCACAAAGCTAGGAGTAGATAATGATATATCTTGGATGTCAACATGCATTAAAACGGTAGTGATATAATATGATAATACGGCATCCTCCTCTGAATGTTTCAATTGGGTTGACTTGGTACATGTTCACGCATGTAGTTGAATCAAAGCCAGCATAGCCTTCATGATATTTATGTTCATGGTGTCCATATCCTATTGATGATACCATTCAATGTTTATTGTGTGTAATGCATGATCATGACCGTATTCGCTCTCTAGCTGGCCACGCCTCAACCTATTTGCTAGCCTTCACCTCTACTAAGTGGGAATTCCACTTGTGCATCAAAATCCTTAAACCAAAGTTATTGTAGATGACTCCACCATACATACCTATATGCAGTATTACCCTGCCGTTCCAAGTAAATTTGCATGTGCCACATCTAAAATTTCAAATGAACATCTATGTTCTGTGCCTAACCGCTCATGGAGCGATAGGGGGTGGTCGGTATCTTCCATGTTAAGCGGGTTACTCTCATGATTAGTGTTTATTCACTCATCCTTGCACGATAGGGGCGGTAATAGGGATTCTTAGTCCCGAAATCAAAATAAATGCAAATAACTAAAACAAAACTCCCCCGGGAATGTTGTTGGTTTGAACGGTACTCGTGGATTCGGCTCGACGTGGAGTGTGTTTGTTGGTGGAGGGGGAGTAAACATTTACTTTTACCGCTTGGGAACCGCCACTAATTTGTTTAACATAGAAGATATTCATAGCTCTTGTTCATTATGTTGACATGAACGGTGTACCTCTCAAAATTAAACTTATCTATTATTTAATCATTGAGCTCTGGCACCTTTGCAAATCCATGCTTCCCTCAACGAAGGGACTATCTATCTACTTTCGTGTTGAGTCATCACCTTCTAAAATAAGCGCCAGATCTGAGAGCACTATTGTCATCATCATGCATTGTGTATAGTGAATGTTGGATGCATCACGACTGGATCTTTTCTACCATGATTTACAATGTTTAGTCGCTGCTTGAACTTTGGAGGTGCTCGGCATTTATGTTTTTCAGTCTTAGAAAGGGCTACGAAGATACCACTATTGTCATATTATATCTTTATTGTTTTGATAAATTGTTTCCACTTGAGATGCCTTATTATTGCTCGCTAGTTGCTTGTGTCATTGATCTAAATTAATATAATCTTTAAGAGTTACGGTTGACATGGTTAGTCATGATCCTTGCTGAAAACCTGGGTGCTACTTAAGCATATGTATGCAAACAAGAAGAAAAGTATTTATAAATTTTATTATTTCTCACTTTCAGTTTGTAAACTGAATTTCTTGAGGACAGGCAAGGGTTTAAGCTTCTGGGAGTTGATACGTCTCAAGGGTTTAAACTAATGTGGACTGACGCTATTTTCAGCAAAACTACCATCGTGTTGTTTTTGTGTCGGAATAAAAGTTCTTGCAACGGAGCGAAACTTTTTGGAGATTTATTTTGGAATATTTAAGGGATTATGGAGGCAGAAGCCACTAGGGTGCCCATGCTCCACCAGGGTGCAGCAGGCCCCCTAGCGCGGCCTAGTGGAAGGTGGGAACCTCGTGTGTCCCCCGGACCTAGATCCAACACTATAAATTTACATTTTTCTAGAAAAAATCATAGAGAAGGTTTTACCTTGTTTCACGATACGGAGCCACTGCCACCTCCTATTCTTTATCGGGAGGCCAGATCTAGAGTCCGTTTGGGGCTCCGGACAGGGGAATCTTGGGTCTTCGTCATCATCAACCCTTCTCAATTGCCAATTCCATGATGCTCCCCATCGGGAGTGAGTAATCCCTTCGTAGGCTTGTTGGTCGGTGAGGAGTTGATGGGATTCATCATGTGATTAAGTTAGTTTTGTTAGGGCTTGATCCCTAGTATCCACTATGTTCTAAGATTGATGTTGCTATGACTTTACCATGCTTAATGCTTGTCACTAGGGCCCGAGTGCCATGATTTCAGATCTGAACCATTTATGTTATCATCATTATATCTATGTTCCTTATACGATCTTGCCTAGTCATATGCACCTCTTATGTGTTACGATTCGTCAACCCCATAGTGACAATATTTGGGATACTTCATAGTGATGGCCATAGTTTGGGAAGTTCATGTATTCACCAAGTGCTAATGCTTTGTTCTGGTTCTCTATTAAATGGAGGCCTTAATATCCCTTAGTTTCCTTATGGAACCCGCGGCCACGTGAGGGTAGGACAAAAGATGTCATGCAAGTTCTTTTCCATAAGCACGTATGACTAAATACTAAGTAAGTGCTTACATTACACTAACAAACTAGAGCTTGTTCTGTGTCGCCGTAGGTTATGATAGTTATATGATGAATATCATCCAACAAATACTTTGATCTAGTGCCTACAATCTTTCCACCTATTGTTCTCACTAAGTTACTACTACTGTTGTTACTGTTGCACTTGCTAAAAAATCACCACTGCTATTGTTACTTTTACTACTGTTATCAACCTATCATATTACTGTGCTACTAATCCCTTTGTTGCAAATATTTATCTCCTGGTGTGGCTGAAATGACAAATCAACTACTAATACTCTCAAATATTCTTTGGCTCCCCTTGTGTCGAATCTATAAATTTGGGTTGAATACTCTAGCCTTGAAAACTGTTGTGATCCCCTATGCTTGTGGGTTATCAGTGGTCATTGTGTTTAGCGTAAAATCAAGTAGGCGAAAGCCGTAGGTCAGCATCAGATCTACGAATAAACCATAGAAAGGGGGACCAACCCATAGTAGAAGTATGTCATGAAGAACAAGTACCTCTCAGAGCCAGGCTGGGTGTCTCGTGGAAGCACTACTAGGGCCAGGTGCGCATTTGTCGCCCTCCCCCACATTGGAGCATACCTCGAACTGAGCTCATGCTGCGGCAAATGGCAGGGGTGGAAGATGGCAGACTTCCTCATCATCATCGCTAGGGCCTCCTTTGCCTTAGCGTCAGCTTCCTTCTTGGCCTTCTTCGCCACTCCAACCATGACGGAGGGACCTGAGCACTTCGGTGCCATGGAGTGTGATAGATCTCCAACGTATCTACTTTTCCTAACACTTTTTTCTCTTGTTTTGGACTCTAATTTGCATGATTTGAATAAAGCTAACCTGGATTGACACAATTTTTGGTAGAACAACCATCATGTTGTTTTTTGTGCAGAAATAAAAGTTCCGAAAATGGAACAAAAAAATTGGAGATTTATTTTGGAATATATGAGGAATTTTGGAGCCATAATCAACTAGAGAGAGGGGCCAAGGTGGCCACCCTCCACTAGGGTGTGCCAGACCCCATGGAGCACGTGGTGGAGCGTGCCCACCTCGTGGGCCCTCCTACCCTAATTCCACTGCTATAAATTCACAAATTTATATAAAAAAACAGGGAGAAAGTTTCATTGTGTTTTACGATACGGAGCCGTCGCCACCTCCTGTTCTTTATCGGGAGGCCAGGTCTGGAGTCCGTTTGGGGATCCAGAGAGGGGGATCTTCGGTCTTTGTCATCACCAACCCATCTCCATTGCCAATTCCATGATGCTCCGCACCGGGAGTGAGTAATTCCTTTGTAGTCTTGCTGGTCAGTGAGGAGTTGGATGAGATTCATCATGTAATCGAGTTAGTTTTGTTAGGGCTTGATCCCAAGTATCCACTATGTTCTAAGATTGAAGCTGCTTTGACTTTGCCATGGTTAATGCTTGTCACTAGGGCCCGAGTATCATGATTTCAGATTTGAAGCTTTTATGTAATAGCCAATATATCAATATTCTTGATCAGATCTTTCCTAGTCATATGCACCTATTACGTGTTATGATCTGTCAACCCCATAGTAACAATATTTGGATACTTCATGATGATGAACTAAGTGTTAATGCTTTGTTCCGGTTCTCTATTAAAAGGAGGCCTTAATATCCCTTAGTTTCCTTATGGACCTCGCTGCCACAGGAGGGTAGGACAAAAGATGGCATGCTAGTTTTTTTTCCATAAGAAGGTATGAATATATACGGAATACATGCCTACATTACATTGACAAACTGGAGCTAGTTCTGTGTCGCCTAGGTTATGACTGTTATATGATAAATATAATCTAGCGAATATACCGATCAATGCCTATGAGTTTTCCACTTATTGATCTTGTTAAGTTATTAATGTTGCTGCTACTGATACACTTGCTACAAAATCACTACTACTACTGTTACCGCTACTGTTACCGCTACTACTACTATCAAACTATCATATTACTGTGCTACTTATCCCTTTGTTGCAGATATTTATCTCCAGGTGTGGTTTAATTGACAACTCAACTTCTAATAATCTCAAATATTCTTTGCCTCCCCTTTTGTCGAATCTATAAATTTGGGTTGAATACTATACCCACGAAAACTCTTGTGACCCCCCTACACTTGTTGGTTATCAGCATGCCTGTAAACGAACGATGGCGGAGAAGGAGAGAGAGAAATTCGGGGGCTCTATGTTGGAAGGGCTCAAGGGAAGGAAGGAAACGGAAGAGTAGGGGGAGTATGGATGGGGTGAATGAAACTCTCTTGGGAAACCTTGTTTATACAAAAGGCGGAAAACACAAGGGTTGCCCCTCCTAGCCCCATGCCGTGAGGTCTCCTAGGCCCGACCCCTCACTGCAATCGCCCTGCTCCGCCACTCCCATGACAAGCGGTAAATGCGCCTCATGGGAAAGGTCTACGAACGTCATCATAACCATAGGGAAACTGTCCGTGGATGCATGTGCTCTACTTTGGTCCTAGCCCAACAATGCCACGCGCGCGTGTGTATGGCCCATGACTGAAGGGCTACTATTGGTGTACTAAGTACTGGGGTCCTTAGCACCTAGATTTAGGCATGGCAACCATTGCTTCCACGTCGGCAAATCCTTGCAAGGCTCACGGTGATCTTCAAAGAAATCGAAGCCAGACAAAAAGAATCTCACCAATCAAGATAGCCCGCCCACTAGCGTCTCCCAACAAGATCTCAGCCTGCCAAGCCACCACTCTACCTCTCCATGGGGGGGCGATTGTCTACATCAGCCGAGGTGTTGAGCAGATGGGCGAACAGGCGGACCTGGCCAAGGCACATGGCTACAGCGGCGAGCCTATTGCAACTTTAATGACACCCCGGTGTGGCAGGATAATAAGAGGTAGCTAGAAGAACGACACAATAGGAGAGATAATCCTTGTTGGGGAACTCCGCCAGCGGGCCACCTCACGGTGATTCAATGCACCTGTCCTAATCTATCAGTGTTATGTACTTCCCACTACCTATCCTGACGAGTAGTCCCTGTAACCGTAGTACGCATTGTCCATCCAAGTCATAAGATCATTTTAGCCCTTGCGGTGACCCCTTGTCCTATAAAAGGACGCCCGAGGCTACCTTTAGGGAGGTCGACTCCCTGTTCATCCTTCGCACATAGCTGCTTCCCCCATACATCCTTGCTGGGGTAGCTCCCTTGTAATCTTGAACATACATACAATCCACCCAATACACAGGTCGTAGGGTATTACGCACCAGGGTAACCCGAACTTGTCTAAACCATCGTGCATGCAGTAGTCGTTGGTGCTCTTTGCGCACCAGGCTCCTTGTGGAACCGAAAATGGGCCTTGCCGGTTCAATAGATCGTCGTCTCCCCCAGCACCATGTGCATTTATGGGGGTGCATATTTCGACTCCTCTAACCAGCAACTCAAATAGTGGGCTCGTGAGATCAATGCAGCAAAACTTGCGACGGAAGCGCGGAAACCACTCAAGTGTTCCTACACGCCCATCAACTTGCATGCTAAGGACCAACCTAATCGCACAACTACAGTCAGGTGCTTGCCATTGTTTGATTCACCAACGATACCTAACCTCCAGGTGACAAAGATGTTGGTCGACCATGGGGCCAACTTGAATCTGATATCTCTTGAGGTGATAACAAGGCTGCAATTTTTTTACGAAGATCTCAAGCAGACAAAAACCTTCCAAGGAATCAATCCAGGGAGGATTGTGTCAAAGGAGAAAGTGTGACAGTGACATTAGGTAGTAAGGTGAATTTCAGGATGGAGAAGATCATCTTCGACATCATCAAAACACCTCTTTCATACAATGGAATCCTGGGTCACCAGATGCTCGCAAAATTCATGGCGGCATCCGACTATGCCTACAATACCCTAAAGATGTCATGGAGGATGCATGTCATCAGCATCCACTCTGACAGGAAGGATGTAGTTCTATGTGCCCACAAGCTCTACCGGGAGGTAGTAGCCAGATCTGCTGACAAGGCTCTTGCCCCTGGCAGCAAAGCTCTCAGGGGGGAGACCGGAAAAAAACATCGGAAGGACTCCGAGAAGCGCATTGCAAAGTGTAGCACACCCGTTGAGGATGGGCCAGAGAGCTCTACCGCCAAGAGCAAGAAATCCAAGACTTCTAGCCCTAGCTCGAAGCAAGTGCTTGCACGGGAGGACGGCAAGGGAGGCACTTTCACAATACATGCTACCTTGATAACAAATAGGAAACCACATTCATCTCCTTCTGTGGGAAAATGTCGATGTGTTTGCTCGGCGACCATCTAACAACCTCGGTGTTCCCAGGGCGAATGTCGAGCACCACCTTGGCATCTTCCTCAATGGAAGACCTGTCAAGCAAAAGATTAGAAAGCAAGCTCTGGAGTTGCAAGAATTCATTGCTGAAAAGATCAAGAAACTGGAAGTGGCAGGCCTGATTAGACGTAAAATCTATCCAACTTGATTAGCTAATCCAGTTGTAGTGTGGAAGGCAAACGAAAAGTGGAGGCTTTGTATTGAATTTACTAATCTAAATAAAGCTTGTTCAAAGGACCAATTACCCTTGTTGCTATAAGTGCATCTAGTGACACCCTTATTGGTTTTGGAGTATTGAAGGCAAACGTGGTTGAGGGACTAATGTGTTTTTGATAGTTCACATGTTAACATAGATAGAAGTTCCTAGAGATTCGATTTAACCGTCGAAGACGACCCCCAAAAATGTCCAAAGACATTGATAATGGCCGAAGCCATTGGTGGTATCTGAATATAATCTCTTTAAGATAATGGAACGTGAAGACGAAGTATTTTGTTTGTTTTGTTTCTTCTTTCATGAATCATAGGAACCACCTTACTGATAAGTGGTGTCGATGTGATCGAAGTCAGACACTGATGTAATGCTCAACCCATTCCTATGTCTTCGAGTGAAGAGAAGGAGAGAAAATCTCTTCTAAACCTAGTTGATTCAATAATACTTGTAGCCCAAGTAATGTTGCTGCATGTTTTTAAAATCCAATAGTTGGGACATGTGTCATTTGGCCATTGACCTAGGGTCATTTAGGTCATATCAGGTATAGTTGCATGCTGACTCTAAATAGCTAACCCCCTCCACCATAAGATATGGTTGTTGTCGTTTTAGAGCAACCCACCTCGAAGACATTGACAAAGAACTATTCTACAAGGATAAAACAAAACCCCTAGAGCTAGTGTGTTTGTGCATCACCGAAGTCGTTCTGTTCTCAGTGGAATAAAGACTTATTATCCTTGAAGATTGTGATCTTCCGAACGGTTAGGCGTCTAGGTCTGGAGAATCCAAGAGTCGTTATGGTCTATCAGGTCACCTAGTTTGTATGGGTTTTGGAAGTCTACCCTCAAGTCTTACCTGAGTGATTGAGTGCTGTCTAAGTGACTTCGGCTCAAGGTGGACAAGGTGAAGCCGAGGACTTCTAAGTTTAGTCTAAGCCTCCCTAAAAATACGTACAATTGTCACAACAACTGGACATGGTCCAAGAAATCATGTGTCTTCCTCGAGAAAATGGTTCTAACCTTCACTCTCATACTTCCTACATTGCACCGTGAAACCATTGCTTGCTCATCCTTTCTCAATGACATTCACCAAAGCCATTCCTTAAGCTGCCATTTATCCTAATAAAATCTAAGTTAATCTTCGGTACATCTTAGTGTGCATGATAATTATGCTACACCTGCCTGAATGTCTTTGTTGTATTCCATGCCATGCTTAAATCCTTGATTGATATCCCTACGTGATCTCGTATCTCTTATGCTTTGTTTGAATACATTTACTGTTTTTAAGATTTTCATAAAATCGCATATTCACCCCCCTCTAGTCGATAACTAGCACTTTCAATTGGTATCAGAGGAAGGTACTCCCTTGTTATGTGTTTCGGTTTACCTACCTAGAGTTTTTGCTATGTTGATTGGAGGGATAATCAAGGTCTCTGTTGCGGCCATGTCCTCGATGACACTAACGAACCCTACTGGAAGAAGAAGATGCACATGCATCTCGAAGACATTGACAACGAGCTCTAGTATGTCGTCATGGCTGGTATTCCCAAGGTTGGCGCAGGTGTTACTTCTGCTGATGTGAAGAGATTTTCTCAACTCGACTCGACCTCCGAGAACATCATCTATGGTCATCAGACCAAAGGACAGTATGGTCATGTGAGTGCTCTGGACACTACAAAGCAAATCTAGGAGTGGCTTACCAAGGTTAACGAAGGTGTCTCGTCTCATCAAGACTCGCGTGTTGATGTTCTCCGCAATTAGTTCAACTGCTTCACGAGACTTGACAATGAAAATGTCCAACTCACATTCGATAGGCTCACTGACATTTCAAATGAGTTGATTGCTCTCGGCGCTGCTGATATCAGCAAACATGAAGTTTTGAAGCACTATATTGATCTCTTGACAGTTCCTTTGACACTCTCACTCTAATGATCCAAGAACACCTGGACTTCAAGGATGTGGATCCTGTCGATATCCTTGAGAGGCTGAATACCAATGAGTTCCAACAAGCTGAGGAGAGGGAAATCTATGGTTCTAGTTATGGTCGCTCTCGTGGCCTAAATGCAAAAGATGTATCTTCATCATCAGAAGAAGAATCAAAATGCAGTTCCAATAGTGCTGAACACATTGGAAAAAAATTCCCTCTACTGGTGATGAAGTTTTAGAAATTTTCCAAGAGCAAACACTTTGCGAAATCTTCCAGGCGCGACTCCAATAAGTCCAGGGAAATGTCTTCGCGTGACAACAAGAAGCAAACATGTCACAAGTTCAAGAAAACTGTTCACTTCATTGTTGATTGTCCTTGATGGAAGAAGGAATCAAAGCAAAAAGCAAAGATTATGATTCGGATGATCAGAAGATGAACTAGTATCACAAGTCTTCATACAAGTCCTCATCACACAAGAAGACTTCATCTAGAAAAGCCCATGCTTTCATCAGCAAGGAAATGGACTCTGAAGTTGAATTTGAGTGAGAAGTTGAAGAAGAATCTGAGGATGAGTCTGATTTTGAACTTGTTGGCTTGGCTATGGGTTCTGCATTCGTTGCTTTATTAGTCTTTGATTCTGAAGATAATGCCCCCCTCAACTACATTGAAACTAGTGACGAAGACAATGCTCCACCCTACTACTTAATGGAAAAAGGCTCCAAGGTATCCTAAGAGTCTTCACGTCATGACTCTGACAGCAAAGCTAAATCTGATGATCACTTGAAACCTAGCTACTCTAAACTTGTCAAAATTTCCACTAAGCAATAAAATGCTATGGAGAAAATGCAAAAATAACTAGAGAAAAGCGATGACCTGTTGCACGACAAGATGAGTCTGAACGAAACTATGGTTGAAGCTTTGCAAATTCTTCGTTCAACGTTTGAGGATCTCCAAAGTTGTCATGATGCCCTCTCAACTGAACATGAGAATATTTCTATTGAATATCGTCAAAGAAAGCTTGAATTGGAGAAGTTGAGAGAAGCTCATGATGACCTACGGAAGGAAAACGACTCACTCCTAGTAGAACAGATCAGTACAGCTCAAGTTGAATTCAGTGCTCCATGCTTAAAATGCCTTGCTCGTGAAGCTAATGATTACACTTCTAAATGTTCCAATGATTCTCAAAATGCTTTAGCTTCTACTGTATGAGTGGTATCTAACCCCTCATCTAAGCAAGCCACTTCTATCACTAATGACAATGACAGGTTGAAGACATTGCTTGAAACAAGCATGTCCAAGAGTCTGAAGGGACATTAGATTCTTCGTGATGTCCTCAAGAAGACAATCTTCAACGAAAACCCTAGGAAAGAGGGTGTGGGTTTCGAAAGAAACATCAATGCTGATGGATCTTACTTGAAGCGTGAGCAGTATCCCAAAACCACATGGGTTCCTACAAAAGGCCCTTCAGTTAAGGTGTAAAGGTTGGATTTTTGGAGATGCCTATATATACCCCTCAACCACCACTCACTCGCAAGTGAAGCACTCAGAACAGATCACCACCTATCCTATCAGATTTTCTGAGAGAGCGACCTACTCATGTGTTGAGATCATGCCATTCCATTCCAACCATATGAATCTTGATCTCTAGCCTCCCCAAGTTGCTTTCCACCCAATCAATCTCTTCAACCAAAGTCAAATATGTGAGAGAGTGATTGAGTGTCCTAAGCAAGCTCCTCGTGCTTGGTATAAATGCCTAACGCAGATTCTTATTCAAAAAGGTTTTGAAATTGGTAAAATTGATGCAACCTTATTCACAAAGAGAGTTAATGGTGAATTTTTTGTGTGCCCAATTTATGTGGATGATATTATATTAGGATCTACTAACCCATAATTTAGCGAGAAAATTTGTAAGTTTGATGTCAGAGAAGTATGAGATGTCTATGATGTGTGAGCTGAAATTCTTCCTTGGTCTACAAATCAAGAAAACGAGAGAAGGTACTTTCATCTCTCAAACAAAGTACACCATGGACTTAATGAAGAAGTTCAACATGCAAGAGTGCAAAGGTATGAAAACTCTCATGCCCACTAGCAGACACGATGATCTCACTGAGGGGGGTGAACCGGTTGATCAAAAGGTTTACGGATCAATGATTGGTTCATTTCTATATATATGTGCCTTCTGTCCCGATGTTATGCTTAGTGTGTGCATGTGTGCCTGATATCAAGCTGCACCTAAAGAATGTCATCTTGAGGATGTTAAACGCATTGTGAGAAACTTAATACAAACACCAAAGTTTGGCATTTGATATCCCAAGGGAACTTCTTTTAATCTTGTTGGCTACTCCGATTCAGACTATGACAATGACAAGGTTCATAGAAAATCCACCTCGGGTACATGTCAATTTCTATGTAGATCTCTTATGTCTTGGTCCTCCAAGCACAAAACTCGGTATCTCTATCTACCACCAAAGCCGAGTATAATGTTGCCGGATCATGTCGTGCGCAATTTCTATGGATGACATAAACGCTAAAGGATTATGGAATCTATGTGAAAAATGTACCATTACTTTGTGACACTATGAGTGCTATTAAGATTGGTCATAATCCTTTACAACATTCTCGAACCAAGCATATTCAAGTTCGACATCATTTCATTCGTGTTGATGTTGCCAAAGGAAACATTAATCTTAAGCATGTTCGTACTAACAAGCAATTGGCTGATATCATTACTAAGCCACTTGATGACAAAGTGTTTTTTCACATGAGGAGTGAGTTGAACATCATTGATGCTTTGAACTTGAGCTAATCTCACTCGGATGCATGCAAGGGGATGAGGTTTATTAACCACTACTATTATCATGAATATCATGTATCTTGGAATTCTATGCTCCCTTGTCTTACATCTAACCCTCTTTTATGTACATGGTAGAACAACACTCCAAAAGATTGCAATCACTCATATCTTAAGCAATCTTGTCATGAAAAAGTATCCACAACCTTTCTCTAATGATGAAAGGAGGAAGACAACAAAACATATCCTTGACATATATTTTTCAATTGATATCAACTCACAATTGGTATCATGTCATTTTGATAAATCATGTTGTTACTTGCGTGACTAAACTATGTAGGTGGAGAGTGAACGGAAACAAAAAAGATTGCTCCCAACTCAAGATGAACATCATCAACCTCGAGCATCCTCATCAATTTCACCTACAAGCTACGTCATCAACATCACTAAATGGTATCTACTCATATCCTAGATATCGCTTTACTCCAAGAGATGAGAGAAAGCAACTCAAGCGATATGAAGACATTAAAATGCTTAAACGAAAAATGGTAACCCCATTTTGATCTTAATGATGAGTTTGACTCCTTAAGTCAATATACTCTAATATAGGTGACCTAGTCACCATCCAACATCTAGTCATATGAATTGAATGGAGAACCCCTCTTGTGTTTCTCTTTGACATTTCCATTCAAATCTAACCTAGATGAAAATTCATTGCAAATCTTTCTGAAAATTCAATGCAAATCTTTCTGAAAATTCATCGCAAATCTTTATGAAAACTCATTGCAAATCTTTGAGACACGTTTCAGACATTCTGAAAAATCCCATTTGACAAAGTTGCCAAGTTTCTATTTTCCAACTCGGAGACTCTGATCAAAATTTCTCGGTCTTACCAATATAGGAGTCCTACTGCAGAAATACATATTGGTTCCACCGAGTATCTTGCCTCGGAGCCACCAACCTCTATGCACTTTGTCTGTTTTATCTTATGATCGGCTCGATGAATCCAAAGATGTAGCGGGAGAAAGATCAAGAGATATAATATCAAATAATCAAGGATACCTACACCAAAGGAGGAGAAATTTTAAAGGTCTTTAAGATCTTATGGGGGAGAAAACAGTTTTCACGGAACCCTTGTCTCAATACTCTCATTGACCCTATATCTCTAGGTTCCCTTCCCATTCAATGAACCCTTTTGCCTATCCCTTGTGTGAACTTTTTGGAAATTAATGCCAAAGGGGGAGAAATATCAAAGCTTCAAAGCTCATACTCATACCAAAGGGGGAGATAATCATACCAAAGGGGGAGATATATATCTAAAGGAAATAATATCTAACCATCCATGCTCTAGGGGGAGAGATGATCATGAAAAGAAGAAGTGTAAACTTATCATATAAAGGGGGAGAAATATCAAGGATCCCTTATAACAAAAGCACTTCTTAAGGGGAAGACAGAAAAGAATGATTCTGCATTAGACTTTTCTTAGCCCTGCCTACTCTCGATATATACATATTATGATTAAGGGAGAAAGGAAAACTTTCACTATTGGTATCTAGGGGACAAAACTCTAAGCTTATCTAGAGACATGTCATTCCCAAGAAACCATTTCTTACATGTCTTCCATATCTTGGTACTCTTGGTTCCATTTTCATTTTCACTATCAAATACACTTGTGTTTCCTAACATTGTTTTCTCAAGTGTGCTCCTACTGTTAAATGTTGAAGGACCTCAAGGTAAGTATATGCATCATATTCTTGTTCATGGTGATCTCTTGCTTCTTGCAAATATAGTTCGCAAGAGCGAGTCTTGAATATGAATTCATTTCATTCTCATATATTTTATGCATATTGTCAAGATATACATGACTTCTCATTTCCTTCCTACCGTGTGTGTGTTCATGCATTCAAAAGAAACTATCCTTAAATGGACTGCACACATCTAGAGGGAGATTGTATCAGTCATGTATTCTTCAAAGTCTTCATGTATTTCGACATATCTTACTTTGAAGCTTTGAATGTATGTTGTCATCAGTTAGCAAAAAGGGGAGTTTGAAAGCACAATTTGCTCCCTTGGTGGTTTTGATAATTCATGACAACATACATTGTCTCTTGGACTGATATTTCTACCTAGTGCATTTCTGGTAAAAGTCCATAGAGAGGGATGGGTTTGGCAAAAAGGAGTGTGGAGAGTATCTCCATGAAGAAGAAGGAGAAGGAATAGCACTGAAAAAGATTCAAGCAAACAGGACTCAAAATTTTACTTTGTGAGAAATCACTTTGAGTCCATAGGAAAGCCAATACTATTAAAAGGGGGTAAGGTACTGTTGGTGAACAAGATGCTAAAACGAGCACAAGTAATAGTCACCAAACACAACCACAAACTCTCCCACATACTCTGTCTAGAGCCCTACCACTCGAAATGGTGAAACCAACAATTTCCACTCGGTCCCACCGATTCCCAAACTCAGACAGACCCATGCCAAACCCTAGCACATCAGTGCAACCGATCCCACATCGGTGCCACCTAGTTCAGGCTGCCAACTTTTGATTGCCTCGATCCATAAAATCGGAATTTCTGAGTTTTTGGTTGGTGTCACCGTGATGTGGATTCTGACCGTTGGAGACCTGATCGGTACCACCGAGAATTATATATCGGTCTCACTGAGATTTGAAAGTTTCTACCTTTGGAGCAACTCGGTACCAACAAGATTCACACATCGGTGTCACCGAGTTGGTCACTTAAGGTGTAGTGGTTGGATCTTTGGAGATGTCTATATATACCCCTCCACAATCACTCACTCGCAAGTTAAGCACTCAAAACAGATCCCCACCTATCCTATCAGATTTTCTGAGAGAGAGCTACCTACTCATGTGTTGATATCATGCCAGTCCATTCCAACCATATGAATCTTGATCTCTAACCTCCCCAGGTTGCTTTCCACCCAATTAATCTCTTCCACCAAAGCCAAATCTATGAGAGAGTGATTGAGTGTTGAGGAGTTTATCATCTTGAAGCAAAAAGAGCAAGGAGTTCATCGACATTATAGAGCCTATAACCTTTTGGAGGGAGGTGGCTCCTAGATTGGTTAGGTGTCGCTTGGGAACCTCCTATTTCGAATTATGGAGTAAACCAAGAAGTTTGTAAGGGCTAGGAGAACGCCTACTTTGTGAAGATCTACGTGAGTTAGGCTAGTCCTGCGTGGATGTAGGCCATCATGGTATACTCAAGGTTGCTTCTTCGTGGAACCCTCCATGGTCTCTCGCAACCGTTACCCTCCATGGGTTGAAGACTCCATAAACGTGGACGGACAATAGCACCACCTATTAGAACCACGGGCAAAATCTTCGCGTCCTTCTTGTGTTTGATCTCCCAATGTCAACTCCTTACTTCCATGTGCAATGTCTTTACTTTCCGTTGTTATACTTGATGACTTGCCTATGTAGGGTGTGCTAGACTTACTATAATTGCTAAAATCTGCCAACACTTAACTTTGCACCTCGTGTAGATTTTAAGTTGTGCTATTGTTCTATTCACCACCCTCTAGACATACTCTTCTAGTGATACCACAACCGTCACTCTGCTGGACGCTGCTTCATCACTCGGCCGCCCCGCGCGCTATCACTCTGCTGGACGCCACTTCATCACCCGGATGCCCCATGCATCACCACTTCATGCGACACGTATTCATCACTCGGATGACCCACACATCGCCACTCCATGTGGAACGTATTCATCACTTGGCTGCACCGTGTGTCGCTACTCAGTGAGGCGTGTCTTCATCACTCGGCCGCCCTGTGTACAACCATCAATTCAACACGTCTTCACCACTTGGATGCTCTGTGCATCGCCACATCGTGCGGCATGTCTTCATCACTCAGATGCCCCATGCATTGCCACTCAGTGTGGCACGTCTTCATCACTCGGTTGCGATGCGCGTTGCCAGTCAGTGAGGCGTGTCTTCATCACTCGGCCACCTTACATACCACAATCAATTGAAGACGTCTTCGCCACTCAGCTGCTCCTGCGTTGTCAGAAAGCTAAATCATTCTTCACATGCTGCATTCGATTAAATAGTTATCTCCGCATTACAAGTGTCAAGTAAGTCGCACATGATTTTCACTCAGAGGCCAAGCCACCAAGTTTACCTCTGTGCTCGGTTGTTTATTTTTATGTTGGAACAATTTCACTTCTGCTTCTTTTGGGTCTAGTACTTAAACGTGTTTAGTCGGATCCTTCACTTCCACAAGTATAGTCAGATCCTTCACTCTTCTAAACTCTTGTTGGTTCCGAACCAACAAGCACCTGGCACACCCAGTGGGTGTCTATGGGTGTTATTTACACAAATTATTTCAGTAAAGATCAAATTACTTTGATAAATTTTTATGTTGGCTTGTGCTATTTTCATACACAGGCTACACGATCACTCGAGGTATCTATGCACCATCTTTCACGCTACTCAGGCTCAGTCACCGTGACGATCATTCATGTGTTTCCACTTGTTCGCATGCATCCTTCACGACATGTTGGACTCGGCCGCCCCACGCATCGTCAAGTGTTTGGACGCCTCCGCAACGACAGGCTCGACTCGGTCACCCCGCGCGTCATCACGTGTTTGGACGCCCCGGCGATGACATGCTCGACTCGGTCGCCCAGTGTGCCATCACGTGTTCGAACGCCCCCTTGACGACATGCTAGACCCGGCTGACCCGTTTTCCATCAGGTGTTCGGACGCCCCCTCGATGACGTGCTGGACTCGGCTGTCCTGCATGCCATCACTTGGTCGGACGCCTCCTCGACATACATCACTTGGCCAACCTTTGTGTCCTGTAGATTCGGATCCCTTGTCATTCCATCCTTACAGATTTTCCATGATTTTAAATGTTGTTGATTAATAAAGTGTGCATCATATCCAAATATATTATATATGTAAAACATGTAGAATTTTGTGTATATTCGTCATATGCCATGTTCATCCATGTATTTCAATGTTTAGCATGTTGTTTTCCTTATTTTGCATAAATAGCATGTTTGTTGCATTGCACATAATTCTTGATTCGTTCATCCAAATCAATAAAACCTTGCATGTCAAATATGTAGCATTTTTATAGGCCTTTTTCATGCATGATAAAAAAAATTGATGTGTTGGTTGCATTTATTTTGCATACATGGCTTGCTAAAATGGTTTATGTCCTAATCTCGCATATATGTGGTGTCATTTGTTTTATACTAAAACCCACATGTTGTATATGATTTTGGCATAGAAAAATCCATAGTATTTATATGTGCATTTAGTTTTGTCATTTGAGTAAATTTTCGTGCATGTTAATTTAGCGGTGATGCCCTTTGTGAATTTCGTGTGATTAAATCCATGCATCATATGAATAATTTTTGAACATTAGATATGCCCTTTGACATGTGCACTAGCCCCTGGTCATTTTATTTTTCATGATAATCCATGTTTAGGTGTTGTTTTCTTGTTGCCAACATGTCATAAAAATAGTGTTGTTTTGAGGGCTCGAAATATTTCTAAGTTTGAAATATGCTATATTTTATTGCTGTCTTGCCATGTGTTTTGCTAGTGATCTAGAAGCCCTTTGGTGTTCATGTAGTGGAGTTATTTGTAGTTCATAATGTCCTCTAGCATGCGGTTAACTTTCATGCCATAATATTTCCTGTAGCTTGTAGTTTTACTGCTGTCAATATGCCTTCGTGATAAAAAACTGCATTGTCAAAACCTGCTATTTTAACTAAGTGTGAAACTATTTCAAATTAGCCATGTTGTGAGCTTCCTACCATGTGATCCATGACACTTTTGCGGATGATAGGTGAAGACGAAATGAAGTGTGTGTTATATGCTACTGCCCCATGCTTAGTTTGTGCATTTTAGGATCTTGTAACTTGTTTTTTTTATGTGTGCAAAATGTTATGTTGCTGTTTTGGTTCATGTAAACTTGTGTTGGTTGTTGTGGTTGAACCGTAGCTCCATTTTGGGCATGCCATATATGAAACTTTCTTATAATTCCATGTAGTATCATAATATCTTGCTGAATTCTTGATTTGAAATATTTGCGGTTGTCATTTTCATGCATTTTGCATTCATGGCATACCCATCTTGTGTTAGTCATATCTTTTAGACCGTAGCTCCGTTTGAGCTGTTCCACATATGTAAATCGACTAGAATGACATGTAGAATTGCATGGTATCCTTTATTATGTTGTTTAGCAATATAAATTATGGTTAGTTTAGATCTGGACCAATTTCGAAATTAACATATGAGGTCATTTGGGAAATGCCATAAGTTGTTTTCGGCCTCATTTAAGATGCCTACATAGATAGTTTATTTATACTTCACCTCTTGCCATGTGTACCAACATTTAATTTTGTCGTGTACCTAATGGTAATGAACTAAGTAATTAAAATGTGAAATTTGTTCAATATGCAACAATATGCAACGAGTTGCATATTGAGCTTCACTTAATGTGTAGGAGTTGATTGATGTGATTGTCATGCCTTGCATAATTAAACCGGACATGCATCGTATTTGGTTGCGCATCATGTCATGCATATGTTGTGGTTTATCATGTGTTGATTGTTGTTTCTAGATTGCTTCTTCTCGATAGAGTTCCTAAAGCGTTTGGAGTGTGAGGATTCGTTCGACTAGGTTGGCTCGTCTTCTTCATGGATTCATTGTTCTTCCAAGCGGGATCTCAGGCAAGATGACACATTTCGTTGGATACAACTACTATCATTGCCATGCTAGTTGTCTCGTTTTCTATGGTGATGTCTCGCTACCTACCACTTGTTTGTAAAGCCTCCTAAATGCCATGATAAGCCTCTAACCCCTCCACATCCCTAGAAACCTTTGTTTGGGTATGTTACCGCTTGCTCAGCCCTTCTAATAGAATTTTTACCTGCAGGTTGGGTATGTTACCGCTCGCTCAGCCCTTCTTATAGCGTTTATAGCTGCAGGTGCAATTGTTTCCATGTGACAACATGGATATTCTTTTGTTATCCCGATATTTGCTATTTAATTTAATACACTTATATACTTGGTAAAAGGTGGAAGGCTTGGCCTTTTGCTCGGTGTTTTGTTCCACTTTTGCCGCCCCTAGTTACTTGTGTACCGGTGTAATTTTCCATATTAAGCGCTCCTAATATGCTCGGGCTTGCTATGGGGACCCCCTTTATTTTCGTTTGAGGATAAAACTTGTCGGGCAAGGCCCAACTTTGGTACTACATTTGCCTAATAACTAATAAAATTGCATAGGGACTTTCCGGATCCCGTGGATGATTAATCAACCCCCCGGGCCAGTGCTCATCATGAGTGCTGGTCCAACTTGTCAACCGCTAGGGGCAACTCTGCGATTGGCCTACCGGAAGATTGGATAATCCATCGTGTCCTAAGAACGATATACGTGGCTCCTATCGGGATGGTCAACACGCCGGGCGGACTTGCTGGATTTCTTTTACCTTTCTCGAAAGTCCTGAGCGAGGAATTCCGAAAATACTTCAGGCTATATCAAGGTTGTGGTTTTCCAATGGAATTGCGTAATAAATCACGGGATTCGTGGTTCAGGTTATTCCCGCTGCGTGTGGTTAAGTTGTGATGGATGAGTTGGAGCACCCCTGCAGGGATAAATCTTTCGGAAAGCCATGCTCGCAGTTATGTGGCAACTTGGAAAACTTGTTTCACACCCGGTCATAGCAAACATGAAGTAAACTCTAATATAATACACCAACTCTGTGCGTAACCGTGACTGTCTCTTCTTGTGAGTCCTTATTCGAGAGAGAACATGGTGGGGTTATGTTTGACGCAAGTAGGTGTTTAGGATCACTTAGTGATCATTACTAGTGTACGTCTGTTATGCATAGACCACCCACTTTAGTTTCTGTATTCGTAAGTTAGCCACTCTAATAAATGCTTAGTTGCTTGTTGCAGCCTCACCACTTAACCATACCCCACCCATTAAGCTTTGATAATCTTGATACCCTTGGAAATGAGATTGTTGAGTCCCTGTGGCTCACAGATTACTACAACAATAGTTCAGGTATAGGTAATGCGACGATTTGCCGTGAGCATGACGCTTGTTTGATTTTGAGTTCTTCTTCTTCTTGTTCATCAATCTAGGATGGGATCCAGGCGACAGCCTGGGATAGCAAGGATGGATGTCATTTTATTGTTTGATTTCATCCATTGTCGGACTGTGCGCTTATATATGATGTTTGAATATGTTATTGTATTGATGTGATCTTGATGTAGCTTGTGGTGAGTGTAAGCCAATTCCATATACTCATCTCTTCTGTAAGTGTACTTGTAATGATATCCATTCTTGCAAAATGACGAGATGCGCTTCTATCCCTGTTAAGGCCCTCGTGCCAAAATAAGGATAGGATCGCATCTTGGGCATTACAGCCCTGGTGCCCTCAGCGTGCCAAACCATGGCCGTTGCGTGATTCTAGCGAACCTCCTCCACGTCAGATGGTCGCCGACGATATCCCTCCGGTCGACGCTGATGTGACCGGCCATTAAGGCCTAACCCCCTACTAACCAGCCCATCAGGCACTGACCAGTGGGCCCTAGAGTGGTTCAAACCCCTGGTCAGCACGGGATTAATCCCTATGTCACTGACCAGTGGACCCCACTTGTCAGGTTTGGCCTGGGACATGCGATGTTAACCCGTAGACGCGCGCATGACGCAAGTTTCATGCAGTTAATGAATTTCTATATTAAAAATATTCCATAAAATGATATAAACTTCTAAAAGTCATATAAAATAATCTGTAAGTTAGATGAAAATAATTTATATATGAAGAATTATTAGAAAAATCCAATGAATCTGATGGTGGTATTTTTATGCATGTTAGTGGAACCTAAATAGGAGAACTTGGATATTTTGTTAAAAACTCATTATGTACCGTCACATATGGAGATGACTTTGAACCTTGGGTTGAAACCGTCTTTATGTAACATCTTGATAGATGCATTACCTCAAACCATCAACATATTGCCAAGTCATTATCATGCATCATTGTGAAGCATTTGCCGTGCTTAATTTGTACTTTGTCTGTCCCTGTCGATAGACTTGCGAGACATAGTTATCGATGACATCGAAGAACATCTGAGTTCTTCTAATCCATAGGCAAGCAACCCCCCTTGATCATTTTCGATACAATCCCACTCGCTCGCTCTTGCTCTCATTTCAATGCATTAGGACAATGCGATTCAACTGCTACTTGTGCTGAGGTAGATGAACCCACTCCTTTACATGACCTGACATTGTCATAGTAAATAGCTAAACCAGGAAACCTAGCATACTTGTTAGGTGCCTGAGCAATGTTGTGCTATAACCCTCTTATGCTTGCTATGCTTAGAGTTGTGTCACGTCTTATTCATCTCGGTGATGAATCGGACTGAACTGGATGTGTCCTGATGATGAGGGTTAAGTGGTGAACCTGTTTTGGTAAAGGTAGCGATGACAGACCATGTAGGAGTACATGGCTGGTTGTCTCATTGAAGCCACTCATAGGAATTAAGTTCCGTTTTGTGTCCGAAGACTAGCTACTACCGCACATTGGGCTCCGGTAACTCGAGCTCTCTCGGCCTATTAACCTACCTTGTTCTCTGCCCATGAGTCGCACTAGTTCAAAACGATCATAGGATGTGGTCGGGCCTACGAAGTGATCGAATGGCCCAACCAGGACTGGCTTGGTGTACTATACACTACTTTTGAGTCCAAATCGTGAAACACGGCTGGATTCTCGATAGTGGTGGCCAAGTCAGTTAGGGGACTGCATTGGGCTAGAGTCATTGAAGGTTAACATCCGTGGCCAACTCCCTTGCTGCGCTTCCGCTTGAAGGTTGCCGAGGTGCCTTTTTACGTGCATATGGTGGTAAGTTGTCACACCCTATGTTTGTATCACTTTGCTATGCTTGGATTTACAAAATTTGGAGCCAACTAAAACTTTCTGAGTACATGCTTGTTTGAATTGTTGCTTATTCGATTGTTTGGTTGAGTATGTTGGGCACTCTTAGATTCTACTCCTCTCCATATTCAACTTCCTCGATCCAAACTTCCTGCCCAATTATCATGCCATGTGAATAGTAACAAAAACTATTTTTATCAAAATTTATTTTGACCAAAAAAAATTTATTCAAATTAGGTTTTTTCAAAAACCCCTGAGTTGAGGTTTGCACTTCAAGTCCTCAAATTGGGTGGATCCTTTTTCCCCGAGAGCTTTATTTGAAACCTACTATACATATGACTTCCCAAAACCACCAAATATTAATTTTAAAGATTATTTTACTATTTTCTTTAAAGTCTTATTCTTAAGGCCAGAAATGGTTTTCACAGGGAAAAATTATTTTAATACTTTGAAAATATTTGGGAAAATTTAGGGAAACTCATTGGACATATATTTTCCATATATATGAGTTTCAAAACATGGTAATGTTCAAAATCTTTGGCAAAACCCCTCAAAACCCATTCTGTCACACATTTTATAGGAAAATTCTAAGAAATATTCTCAATAAATTCTAGGAAAATTCCAGCAAGTCACACATTTTATATGTGAAGGTCTTGCAAAGATTCATCTTAGTAACCATTAATTTGCTTCATAAAAATACTCCAAAATCCACTTTGTCCAAATTCAAATGTGAGCAACTTTACATTGTGAAGTTTCTTCCCTTGACCCAAAAGTTTGTGGATATATTCTAATCCCCAAACGATGATGCTCCACTAAGTGGTGCATCAAGGAGATTATTTTAGCATGAATAGGTCTATAGAAAGTAGATATCACATCCCTAGCTACATGTCCTAGGATAGCAAGTGTTTGCATCATGTTTCATATTATTGCATCAACATGAAATGGTGAACAAAAAGAAACCCCAAGCTCACCTTGAATCCAAACAATTCCAATTTGCTGAAAATTCAACAAATCCAAAATGCCCACTAACAATGTTCCCTATGTCTGGTAAATTTGGACATGATTATAATAGGGATCATTTTAATTATTTGAACGCCTAAAGCAATTTAAAAATAAATGTTAAAGCCCCTGAAAATGCTAAACAAATCATTATCATTATTGTAGCTTCAAAAAATCCTGAAATTATTTTTCTACAAGTTTGAAATATTCAAACTTGATGATACAAAATACTTGGGCTATTTTGCAAAGTCATTTTGCACCTGCAAAATAATAAAACAAATGTCAGAAAACTAGAAAAGAAATGAACTAAAGTAAACAAGAAAAAGAAAAGCTTACCTGGGCCAGGGAAGAAGCCGGCCCAGCCCACCAGGAGTGAACCGGTCTTCTTCCACCTCCGGCCAGAAGGACGTCGGGGGCGTGGTCGCCACACGCCGGCCACCTCCTCCCTGCCTGGCTGCTCGCCTGGAGGGCTGGGAGGGCGCCAGCGCAAGGCCAACGCCATGGCCTTCTTCTCCTCTCCTTCTCTCCCTCACGCACTCCCTCTCCCGCTCTCTTCCCTCTCTGCCTCGCCATGGCCGAGCTCCTCGCCGTCGCATAGCCGCCGTTTTAGCCTCACCCACGCCCATCTAAGCCCACCAGCATCCCCGTAGCGACCTCCTCGTCCACTCCGTGGAGCTAGAAGATGCCGGGAGCCATCCACGATGCCTTGTCGCCGCTTTCTCACCTCCGGCTGCTGAAGCTCCTCTCCGACGATTCGAGCTCGTCAGTGCGTCCCCGAGCCTGCCGTCGTCCGCAACGACCCCACAGTGAGCTCCTGGTTCGTTTCCCGCCTTTCTTGCAGCCTGTACCCCATTGTAGTCACCGTTCCTGCCGTTGCCGCAGCTCGCCGACACTCGGGTTGTCGCTAGCCGCCATTCCGGTGGCCCCGAGCCCCCTTAGCAGCTCTGCTAGATGCGCCAGTGCACGGGCTGCCTCCCGGTGCCCTCCGCGCGCCAAATGGTCGTCGGAGGCGCGTTCCGGCGATTCGCCGCCGTGCGGATGGTCGCCGCCTGCCCCGCTCCGGTGGGTGCCGACGTGGCCGTCATTAGGGGTGCTAAACACCCTAGTTAATTAGCCCCAGTGACTGACAGTGGGCCCCTGCTGTGGGTCAAACCTCAGTCAGCACGGGGATTAGCCCCCTGACGATGACATGAGGGCCCCACACTGTTAGGTTTGACCTGGCAGGTCGGCCGACCCGCTGACGTCGTGGTGATGTCATGCTGACGCCATAATTCCATTTTCTAGTTTAAAAACTAATTCCAGAACTTAGTCAAAACTTCAAAACTTCATATAAATTAATGTCTAAATCTGATGAAAATAATTTATATATGAAAATTTATCAGAAAAATCCAATGAATCCAATGGTGCTATTGTCATGCAAGTTAGAGGAATCTAAATAGGTGAACGTTGACAATTACTAATAGGTTAGTATATGGAATTTGAAATAAAGAACGATTTTGAACGTATATTCAAAATCATTTCAAATAAACATGAATACTAATTGCATTAGCTCATCCATATATGCTATCATGCCATGATCATGCATCATATTGTTGCACTTGTGTGTGTTGATTGTTTCTTATCTGCCTTGCGGTAGGCCATGCTTCTGAGGATACCATCGAGTATCCCAACGAAGGAGAGAACCTTTCCGCTACCCAGCAAGGCAAGAAACCCCTTTGATTATTCCGATAACACCCTACTCTCTCGCTCTTGCTCTCGTTTATTGCATTAGGACAGTCTATCGCATGTCAGTCATAAGCGGTAGATGATCCTATTCTGCTGCAAAACCTGACATTGTCACATTAAATAGCTAAACCTTGCAACCTAGCATACCTGGTAGATGCTTGTGTCATGATGTGCTTAGCTTACTTTGCCTGCTATGCTTGCTATACTTAGAGTTGGGTCAGGTCTGATTCATCTGGGTGATGAACTGAGTGAAACGATGTTGTTCTGATGTGGTGATATATGATGAACTCGATTTGGTAAAGGTAGCGATGAGGGGCTATGTAGGAGTACATAGCGGGTTATCTCATTGGGAACGTTCTTAGGAACTGAGTTCCGTGTTTGTGATCCAAGACTAGTTACTGCCACATGTTGGGATACTTAATTGACGCTCTCGACTTATCATTCGCTTGGTCCTTAGTCCAGGAGTTGCAAGTAGTTTCTGGTGTTTATAGCATGCTGGAGGCCGTGCGTAGCGCTATCCCTAGGGGTGGGTTATGACGCGGGGTAGGCAGTGGCACGGTGTACCAAGGGTCACCAGGATGGTTGGCTTGGGAACCCTGCGCACATCGTTTGGGGCCGTAGCGGAAACTTCGGCCGGACTTCCATGCGGATTCAGTCACAAATAGGCGATAGCCTAGACTAGAGGTCTTATGTGATTGACGGTCATGGACGAGTCCCTCACTGGGCATCCGCTTGAAGGTTCCCGAGGTGCGTGGTTTTATGAGCACACGGCGATAAGTGGAGGGAGCGTGTGCGAAGAAGTAAACCCCTACAGGGTATGAAACTATCCGAATAGCCACATCCTCGGATATGGACTACATGGAGAACTTATGTTTTTCATAGATAATCAAATGGGTACTCATAAAAATATCATGACAAGTGTGAGTACCGTGGATGGCACTCTCCCAGGAGGGGGAAGTGAATCCCTGATGGGGTATTGTTATTGAGTTAGTGGACTCGTGTGCGATATCTAAAATGTAAACAAAGAGTTAAAATTGAGTAGTGTAGGTTAGCCATGAGTAAAAGCTGGCATTGCTGCCTAGCTCCACCTCCCCCTTTGTTGATACATGAGCATGAATAGACTAGGTCTATTTTAAAGACTTGCTGAGTACGTTTGTACTCAAGTTTGCTTAATAAATGTTGCAGATGAGACCCAGGACCCATTAGGTGGGTTCTTTCTAGACGTTGAGGATGCCGAATAGCTAGTGTACCAGCTACGACCTTTGCCCTATGGCAGGCTGTAGATAGTCTGGCCATGTGCCTTTTTACCCTTTCATCTATCTGTACTCAGACAGCTTAGGCTTCCGCTTGGTTTGTATGAACATGTTTGTATGACTTGAGTGTCAGGTCATGTGACCCCTATCTGTAAGGACATATTATGCAGGGCTCATCTCAGCCTCTTAAATAAAAGTCATGTTGTTGTATGGTTATGTTGTGATGCCATGGTTGTATCTATGCATTTCAGGCATGTCGTGCATACGTGTGATGTGCAACGGTATGTATGGGATCCGACACCTAGCCGTGTGCCTTTAGTAGTACTCTTTACAGGAAACTGCCTCTTTGTGCCTCCACCGAGCGATGGTAGCTTGCTACTGCTCCAGACACATTGATTGACCGGCATGTATCCTTCTTTGCTATTGTGTCTGTTCCTTCGGGGAAATGTCTCGCAGTGTAATGGAGTCCCTGTAGCCTGCCACGACTCGTCTACGTGGAGTGATGGCATTCGTATCTCATGACGTAATGGAGTCCTTGTAGCTTGCTATGACTCGTCTACACATGCTTGAGGCCGACACCTTCATTGTTGGGTTATGTATGCCTGTTTCTATACGGATGTGGCGCTTGGGTTCTATGACTAGTTATGTCAGCCCGGGTTCTCTATCCTTTGATTGCCAGCGACATGTTCACATACATGAGAAAAAAGAAGCAAACGGTCCCGGCTAAGGTAAGGCTGCAGCCGTGGAACCTACCGTGTGTGAGGCTGCAAAGTGATGTGAGATGTTCTAGTCTGGATTCTTATGACTTAGGATCGAGGTCCTGACAGCGTTGGTATCAGAGCCTGACTAACTGCGGGACTACCTAGCCAAACCGGTCGGAGTTGATTCTAGAAACACTATAGAAAAGTAGGGGGATTGATCGTGGAAGGGAACGTAAGGCTCTTTTTACTCCTCTTCCCAAGTTATTCTATGCTAAGTCATTCTCACCTTTTCTTCGGGGATAAGAACTAGGCTACTCATCCATTGCTTAGGATGCCAAGTTACTAACCATGGACCACTAGCTAGCTTGTTGCAAGTGAATGTGGGTATTCAAGTATTGTTGGTGTGACAAACAGATGGAGAAGAGATTTGTCTCTAGAAAGTCGAGTGGTTATGCTTTTCCAATCTTTTGCAGTTTTCTCAAAATCCTTTTTGAGCAATTACATCCGTTATGCTGTCCAATTTCTGCTAGAGTCTCTTATGTCTTTGCATCATTCTCAGTTTCAGATGCCCCCTCGTCCTTCCCGTTAGGTGGTCTGTCTGACCAGGTGCATCGATGTACCGGGTCACACGGCCATGTTGGTTAGAGTCATGATGGAGGCTGGATACCGTTGGTACCCGGAGTACACAGTGGAGGAATAGTATCGAGATTTCAACCAGAGTTAGTATCTGTGTACCATCAGGATTTATCCTTCATACCGTGGAGCTGTAGAGCCGCTTCACTAGACTTATGGATTAGGTGTCACCATAGATATGGCAGTTCAGGAGGCCGCTTACACCATGCTGACTATCATGAGGTTTCACCATGGTCTGCTTCAGAACACAGAGTTTTGTTATGTTCCTGCTTCTATGGGAGGAGAGGATGGTTATCTTAATGCAACCTACTATGATCATTCCCATGAGGACCCTAGGCTGCAGGTGACCACTCAGATGTTGGAGAACAGCGATCGTGATGCATGTGCCCTTCGCATGGAGCCTTATGCCACCCGAGCACGTCTTGGGACAGCCCTGACGCAGTTGGCACCTGTCGTGCAGAGAGGCTATGGAGATTTGGAGATGCTGACCCCATCGCGGACTCATTTTCCAGCACACGTAGGCTGGCCCGATGTTGGAGGCATCACCCCTCTTGCTGCCGACATGGGGACCAAGGCCACACCCGTGTCCTTATGGCTCCCAGAGATCACAAGCTAGAGTGTTTCTAGATCCTCAGGTTCAGCTCCTAGGTCATGGGGATAACCTGTATGAGGCATTCTACGATGATGCTTGAGTACGTGGATGTTAGTTCTAGCATGCTAGTAATCATATCGCCACGGTCCTACGTGTCTTGTGGGATATGATGAGGTTGAGAGTTGAGTTCCGGAGGTGTAGACAGATAATGTATAGGAAGCTTGTAATGCCTCCCATGAGTTGTGTCATCTCTCCGTAGTTGTATATCAGCTTGGCTTGTACTGAACTATGTCATGTTGTGTATGAATCATGGTGTTCATAAGGCAGTTGTTTTACCCTTGTTGATTGGTGTTTACCTTGCATGTCGTGTTGTCTAGTACATTCCTTATCCTATGTCTTAGAGTTGTTGTTCCCTATGATTAAGCTATGGGTTTGTTTCTCCAGGATGGTGGTAACTAGGAATAACCCCATGCCTGCCCCTAAGCAGGGCGAGGGAAGCCAACCAAGGCAAGAGGATCTGCCACATGCGCCTTCCTTGGTGGAAGTAATGCTTGAAGCTGAAAGAAACAAGAGGGAGACCAACAGGCTATTGGAAAGAATCGAGCAGAACACAGCACGTGCTCCCCGCAATGACCTTAATGATGGCGTATCACTTGGTGATTTCATCAGTGTGTGCCCACCCAAGTATCATCATTCGGTCGACCCACTCGACGCGGATGACTGGCTGACTAGCATGTATCGCAAGATCCGGGCTGCCAATGTGACTGAAGCCAACAAGGTGACCTTTGCAACTTACTTTCTGGAAGGTCCCACCAATCTGTGGTGGGAAAATTTTGAAGCCATGCGTCCCGCAGGCCCGGCACCAACTTGGGAAGAGTTTAGTGCCGCATTTTGTACCCATCACATCCCGGAAGGGCTGATGGATCGTAAGAGAGAGGAATTATGTGCCTTCACCCAGGGCAGACTCTCAGTGGATGCTTATAGTCGTGAGTTTGGAAACCTTGCTCGCTATGCTCCTGAGGAAGTTTCTACTGATGCTAAGAAGCAGGCTAGGTTCCGCAAGGGACTTAACCCTGAGCTCCGCCGAGATCTGCGCCTGCATGAGTGCACCACTTTCTAGGCTCTCGTCAACAAGGCTATCAACGCCGACACTGGACAGACTGATTACGAGTCCATGAGAAAGCACAACCGTGACTTCAACCCTGCATCTGGCTTGGGCCCCAATAAACGCCAGATCTGGGTGCCCAACGCAGCTCTGCCACCAAAATACAATGCGAGACCATCCTTCCACGCGCCTCGTCCAGTTCAGCCCAACCCTCCAGTCAGACCATTTGGAGGACCGCCTGCAAATGTTGCTCCCCGTGCCAGCGTGGTTTGCTATAAGTGTGGAGAAGTAGGACACTACTCCCGTGAGTGTCCCCAGAATAATGTTAACCCCGCTGGACGTGGGAAGCCAGGAAAAGCCTTCTTTGTGAAGCCAGCTCCTGCTGATGGGCGAGTGAACTATGTGTCTGCTGAGGAAGCCCTTGAGGATCCTGATGTTATCCTAGGTACGCTCCTTGTCAATAGTCATCCAGCATCTGTTTTATTTGATACCGGGGCATCTCATTCTTTTATCTTAGAAAGTTATGCATTGTTGCATAACATGTCTTTTTGTGATATGCCTACTCCTTTAGTAGTGCAGACTCCGGGTTCAAAATGGCAAACTTCTAGAGTGAGCCATGATAATGAGATTCTGGTGAATAGATTAGTCTTCCTAGCATCTTTGATAGCTCTCAAGTCTTCGGACATCAATATCATTCTAGGTATGGATTGGATGAAAGCCCACTATGCCAGGATTGATACTCATTCTAGGAATGTTCAACTTACACATCCATCGGGTGCGATAGTTAATGTCTCCACTAGAATAACCAAGCGCCAACTCTATTCCCTCAATGCTAGCCCTCTTTCGGAGTTAGAAGATATTCTGGTAGTTCGTGACTTTCCGGATGTGTTTCCAGAAGAACTGCCAGGAATTCCTCCTGACAGAGATGTTGAGTTCGTGACAGAGCTCATCCCAGGGACTGTCCCAATAGCTAGAAGACCCTATAAGATGGCACCCTTAGAACTAGTCAACTTAAGATCCAACTTGATGAGGCTTTGAAGAACGGTTTCATCTGTCCCAGTTCTTCTCCTTGGGCTTGTCCCGTCCTCTTCGTCAAGAAGAAGGATGGATCGGATCGGATGGTTGTGGATTATCGGCCAGTGAATCTGGTCACCATAAAGAACAAGTATCCACTCCCCAGGATCAACGATTTGTATGATCAACTCGCTGGATCCTCTGTCTTTTCCAAAATGGATTTGAGGTTGGGATACCATCAAATCAGAATTAGGAACGGGGACATTCCAAAAACGGCTTTTGTTACTCGTTATGGCCAATATGAGTACACTGTCATGTCCTTCGATTTAACCAATGCCCCAGCCACCTTCCCTCGCTTGATGAATTCGATCTTCATGGAGTATATAGATAAATTCGTCGTCGTTTACCTCAATGATATACTCATCTACTCGAAGAACGAACAAGAACATGCCAAGCATCTAAGGTTGGTATTGATGAAACTTCGAGAGCACCGCCTTTACGCCTAATTCTCCAAGGGTGAATTTTGGTTGTCAAAAGTGACCTATATGGGCCATGTGATATCTGGTAAAGGTATTGCTATCAATTCCGAGAGAGTTCAGGTCGTCCTTGATTGGACTCAACCTGAATCGGTTAAGCAAGTTTAGAGTTTCCTTGGCTTAGCGAGCTATTGTCGCCGCTTTGTCGAGAATTTCTCCAAAGTTGCAAAACCTCTGACTGAACTCCTCAAGAAAGATAAAAGGTTCGAGTGGACTCCACAATGCGAGCATAGTTTTCATGAGTTGAAAAGATGACTGACCACTGCTCCCATTCTGGTGCCACCTGATTTCTCTAAGGACTTTGTTATCTATTGCGACGCCTCGCGACAAGGATTAGGTTGCATTCTCAAGCAAGATCATCATGAGATTGCATACGCATCTCGACAGTTGCGTCCACATGAGGATAATTAACCAACACATGATCTTGAGCTTGCAGCTGTAGTCCATGCATTGAAAACCTGGGGACATTACCTTATGGGTAATCATTGCGAAATTTACACTGATCACCAAAGTCTAAAATATATATTCACCCAGCCGGATTTGAATCCTAGGCAAAGACGGTGGGTAGAGTTGATTAAATATTATGACTTAGGGATAACTTACACCCCGGGGAAAGCCAATGTCATGGCTGATGCACTAAGTTGTAAGTCTTATTGTAACAATCTGATGTTACAACAAGGTCAACCACTTCTCCATGAGGAATTTCGGAAGTTAAACCTTCACCTTGTTCCTCAAGGATTCCTATCTAACCTGGTGGCGAAACCTAATCTTAAGGATCGAATAGTAGCTGTCCAGAAATATGATAAGGGTATATCCTAGATCAAGGAGAATATTGCTAGCGGAAATGCTAAAGATTTCTCCAAGAATAAGGAGGTGTTGTGTTCTTCCGGAACGGGTTGGTGGTTCCCAAGAGCACACGCTAAGGATAGCTGATTCTTAAGGAGGCTCATGATTCCCCTCTCTCAATTCATCCGGGTAGTACCAAAATGTATCAGGACCTACGCAGAAGTTCTGGTGGACTAAGATGAAAAGAGAAATTGCTCAGTTCGTTGCTAACTGCAACGTTTGTCGTCGCATGAAAGCATAACATCGAAGGCATGTTGGCACCCTTCAACCTTTAGCTATTCCTGCATGGAAATGGGATAAAGTCGGTATGGATTTCATTACCGGATTTCCCAGGACTAAGTGAGGGAATAATGCTATATTTGTGGTCATCGACCGTATTCTCCAAAGTGGGTCATTTTCTTCCTGTTCGGGTAAGTATAACTGCTAGCCAGCTAGCGGAGTTGTATGTTTCTCGAATAGTTTCTCTTCATGGTGTTCCTTTGGAGATTAACTCAGACTGTGGAAGTATCTTTACATCCCAATTTTGGGAAAGTTTTCCAACCGCTATGGGGACTCATCTATCCTTTAGCAATGCTTTCCACCCACAATCAAGTGGTCAAGTTGAGCGAGTCAATCAAATCCTCGAAGACATGCTCCGAGCTTGTGTTATATCTTTCGGTATGAATTGGGAGAAATGTCTTCCATTTGCCGAATTTGCTTGTAACGATAGTTATCAATCAAGCTTGGGCAAAGCCCCTTTTGAAGTTCTCTATGGACGAAGGTGTCGAACACCTCTTAACTGGTCAGAAACTGGAGAGAGGCAACTCTTTGGCCCAGATATGATCCAGGATGCAGAGGAGCAAGTTCGCATTATTCGTGAAAAGTTGAAAACAGGCCAATCTCGTCAAAAGAGCCAATATGATCGCCATCATAAGGCTATGACCTATGGAGTTAATGAGAAGGCATACCTTCGGGTTACACCTCTGAAGGGTACCCATCGATTCGGTATCAAGGGCAAGTTGGCTCCTCGTTACATTGGACCCTTTTGCATTCTTACTAAACGAGGAGAGGTTGCCTACCAATTGGAACTTCTGCCGCATCTTTCCAAGGTTCATGATGTCTTCCACGTCTCGCAACTCAGGCATTGCTTCTCGGACCCTGTCCGTATGGTAGACCACGTAGCGCTTGATCTGCAAGATAACCTTACATATCGAGAATACCCTGTTCGTATTCTTGATCAAGCTGAGCGTACCACTCGGCGTCGGAACATCAAGTTTCTCAAGGTTCAGTGGTCACACCATTCTGAAAGTAGGCCACATGGGAAAGAGAAGATCGTCTTCGACTAGAGTACCCCGCACTCTTCCCGACGACTTCTAAATCTCGGGACGAGATTCTTTTGAGTGGGGTGAGTTGTCACATCCCTAGCTAGATGTCCTAGGATAGCAAGTGTTTGTATCATATTTCATCTTATGGCATCAACATGAAATGGGGAACAAAAAGAAACCCTAAGCTCACCTTGAATCCAAGCAGTTCAAATTTGATGAAAATTCAACAAATCCAAAATTCCCACTAAAAATGTTCCCTATGTCTGGTAAATTTGGACATGATTATAACAGGGATCATTTTAATTATTTGAACACCTAAAGCAATTTAAAAATAAATGTTAAAGCCCCTGAAAATGATAAACTTCAAAATATTGTTCTCATTATTTTAGCTTCAAAATATCCTGAACTTATTTTTCTACAAGTTTGAAATATTCAAACTTGATTATATCAAATACTTGGGATATTTTGCAAAGTCCTTTTGCACCTGCAAAATAATAAAACAAATGTCAGAAAACTAGAAAAGAAATGAACTGAAGTAAACAAAAAAAAGCTTACCTGGGCCAGGGAAGAAGCCAGCCCAGCCCACCAGGGGCGAACCGGTCTTCTTCCACCTCCGGCCAGAAGGACGCCAGACGCGTGGTCGCCACACGCCAGCCACCTCCTCCCTGCCTGGCTGCTGGCCTGGTGGGCTGGGAAGGCGCCAGCGCGAGGCCCTCGCCGTGGCCTCCTTCTCCTCTCCTTCTCTCCCTCGCGCGCTCCCTCTCTTGCTCTCTTCCCTCTCTTCTCCGCCATGGTCGAGCTCCTCGCCGTCGCGTAGCCGCCGTCAGAGTTGTCAGAATCGCGATTCTGAATCGGATCTTAACTCCGTTGCTAGGATCATGAATCATAGAATCCTAACTATCAGGATCGTGGAAACTTAGATTCTATGAGCAAAATCGTAGAATCGGAGGGGCTAATTTTGATCGTAAGATCATACGATTCTAAGTCTTGAGTCGCGATTCTGACAACTTTGGCCGCCGTTCTAGCCTCACCCACTCCCATCTAAGCCCACCAGCATCCCCATAGCCACCCCCTCATCCTCTCTATGGAGCTAGAAGATGCCATGAGGCATCCATGACGCCCTATCGCCGCTTTCTCCCCGTCGGCCGCCGAAGCTCCTCTCCGACGATTCGAGCTCGTCAGCACGTCCCCGAGCCTGCCGTCATCCCCAACGACCCTGCAGTGAGCTCCTGCTCCGTTTACCCCCTTTCTCGTAGCCTGTACGCCGCTATAGTCACCGTTCCCGCCGTTGCCGCAGCTCGCCGCCGCTCTGGTTGTCGCCGGCCACCGAGCCCCCTTAGCAGCTCTGCTAGATGCACCAGTGCACGGGCCGCCTCCCGGTGCCCTACGCGCGCGAAATGGTCGTCGGAGGCGCGTTCTGGCGAGTTGTCGCCTTGCGGATGATCGCCGCTGGCCCCGCTCCGGTGGGTGCCGACGTGGCCGTCATTAGGGGGGCTAAACCCCCCTAGTTAATTAGCCCCAGTCACTGACAGTGGGCCCCGGCTATGGGTCAAACCTCAGTCAGCGCGGGGATTTGCCCCCTTGCGCTGACATGAGGGCCCCACACTATCAGGTTTGACCTGGCAGGTCATCCAACCCGCTCACGTCGTGGTGACGTCACACTGAAGCAATAATTCCATTTTCTAGTTTAAAAATAATTCCAGAACTTATTCAAAACTTCAAAAATTCATATAAATTAATCTGTAAATCTAATGAAAATAATTTATCTATGAAAAGTTATCAGAAAAATACAATGAATCCAATGGTGCTATTGTCATGCATGTTAAAGCAATCTAAATAGGTGAACATTGACAATTACTAAAAGGTTAGTATATGGAATTTGAAATAAAGAACGATTTTGAACCTATATTCAAACTCATTTCAAATAAACTTGAATACTAATTGCATTAGCTCATCCATACATGCTATCATGCCATGATCATGCATAATATTGTTGCCCTTGCGTGTGTTGATTGTTTGTTATCTGCATTGTGGTAGGCCCTGCTTCTGAGGATACCCCCGAGGATCTCGACGAAGGAGAGAACCTTTCTGCTACCCAGCAAGGCCAGCAACCCCTTTGATTATTCCGATAACATCCTATTCTCTCGCTCATGTTCTCGTTTATTGCAATCGGACAGTCGATCGCATGCTAGTCATACATGGTAGATGATCCTATTCTGCTGCATAACCTCACAATTTCACAGTAAATAGGTAAACCTTGCAACCTAGCATACCTAGTAGATGCTTGTGCCATGATGTGCTTAGCTTACTTTTCCTGCTATGCTTGCTATACTTAGACTTGTGTCAGGTCTGATTCATCTGGGTGATGAACTGAGTGAAACGATGTTGTTCTGATGTGGTGATATATGATGAACTCGATTTGGTAAAGGTAGCGATGAGGGGCTATGTAGGAGTACATAGCGGGTTGTCTCATTGGGACCGTTCTTAGGAACTAAGTTTCGTGTTTGTGATCCAAGACTAGTTACTACCACACGTTGGGATACTTAATTGACCCTCTTGACTTATCATTCGCTTAGTCCTTAGTCAAGGAGTTGCAAGTAGTTTCTGGTATTTATAGCATGCTGGAGGCCGTGCATAGCGCTAACCCTCGGGGTGGGTCACGACGCGGTAGGCTGTGGCATGGTGTACCAAGGGCCACCCAGATGGTGGGCTTGGGAACCTCGCCCACATCGTTTGGGGCCTTAGTGGAAACTTCGGCCGGACTTCCGTGCGGGTTCAGTCTCAAATAGGCGATAGCCTAGAATAGAGGTCTTATGTGATTGTTGGTCGTGGCCGACTCCCTCGCTGGGCATCCGCTTGAAGGTTGCCGAGGTGCGTGGTTTTATGAGCACATAGCGATAAGTGGTGAGAGCGTGTGTGCAGAAGTACACCCCTTCAGGGTATGAAACTATTCGAATAGCCGCGTTCTCGGATATGGACTACTTGGAGAACTTACGTTGTTCATAGATAATCAATTGGATAGTCATAAAAATATCAAGACAAGTGTGAGTACCGTGGATGGCACTCTCCCAGGAGGGGGAAGTGAATCCCTGGTGGTGTATTGTTATGGAGTTAGTGGACTCGTGTGCGATATCTAAAATGTAAACAAAGAGTTAAAGTTGAGTAGTGTAGGTTAGTCATGAGTCAAAGCTGGCATTGCTGCATAACTCCACCCCCCCCCTTTGTTCATACATGAGCATGAATAGACTAGGTTTGTACTCACGCTTGCTTAATAAATGTTGCGGATGAGACCCAGGACCCATTAGGTGGGTTCTTTCTAGACGTTGACGATGCCGAATAGCTGGTGTCCCAGCTATGACCTTTGCCCTATGGCGGGCTATAGATAGTTAGGCCATGTGCCTTTTTACCCTTTCATCTATCTGTACTCGGACAGTTAGGCTTCCGCTTGGTTTGTATGAACATCTTTGTATGAATTGAGTATCGACTCATGTGACCCCTATCTGTAAAAACATATGATGCAGGGCTCATCTGAGCCTCTTAAATAAAAGTCATGTTGTTGTATGGTTATGTTGTGATGCCATGGTTGTATCTATGCATATCGAGCATGTCATGTGTACGTGTGACGTGCAACGGTATGTATGGGATCTGACAGCTAGTCGTGTGCCTTTAGTAGTACTCTTTACGGGAAACTGCCTCTTTGTGCCTCCACCGAGCCATGGTAGCTTGCTACTGCTCCAGACACATTGATTGACTGGCATGTATCCTTCTTTGCTGCTGTGTCTGTCCCTTTGGGGAAATGTCTCGCAGTGTAATGGAGTCCCTATAGCCTGCTACGACTCATCTACGTGCAGTGATGGCATTCGTGGCTCACGACGTAATGGAGTCCCTCTAGCTTGCTATGACTCATCTACACACGCTTGAGGCTGACACCTTCATTGCTGGGTTATGTATGCTTGTTTCCGTACGGATGTGCCGCTTGGGTTCTATGACTAGTTATGTCGGCCCGGGTTCTCTGTCGTTTGATTTCCAGTGACATGTTCGCATACGTGAGCCAAAAGACGCAAACGGTCCCAGCTAAGGTAAGGCTGCTGCCGTGGAACCTACCGTGCGTGAGGCCGCAAAGTGATGTGATATGTTACAGTATGGATTCTTATGACTTAGGATCGGGGTCCCGATAGTAGACTCTGTTGATTTCTAGGGTTTTACAAGGTTTCATTGTCAACTTTCCTCAAATACTCTCAAACTTGGTTGTCCCCACTATTTTTACCTTCTATTTCATCCTGTTAAATCCCATGGCCAGCAAACCCCATTTACTGGCCCAAACCTTGATCGAACACCTTCTACCAGAATGGTAAAATCTCAGTTCAACCACCTTATACAATTCTCCTTGGGTTCAAATTTTTATCATAGCCTTCTAGTGCTGCATTTCACCTGCAGTAACTTTCCATGGCCAATAATCAAAGCTTAAGTGGGGCAACAACCCATTTTCTCCTCTGGATAGCACCTTTCTCTCCGTTCCTTGGCCTCTCTCCTTCTTTCTTGGCTCTCGAAGGCATCCAATGCCTCAAACTTGATTGTTTACTACCCCTAGACCCCCGCCTAGACACGGGAGGCCATGCAGAAGCTGCCAAGGGCATGCCATGGCATGCCATACCGCACTGTAGCCGCCACCCACTTCATGGCCCCGACAGCCTCGGGCTTCCCCCTGTCGCCACTTGGCCCCATAACGTCCGCACCATTGTTGCCTGCTTCGGCAAACCCCGAGCCTCACACGCACGGGATCTCCTCTCTCTCTCTCTCTTGCTCCCGCTCGTCGTAGACCAACCCCAGGAACACCCCCGTCCTCACCCCGTCTCCTCCCGCGCCTTCTAGCCTCGGCCTCGAGCTCGCCGAGCACCAGCGATTCGGTGGACCGCGGCTCACCTATAAAAGGCATCCCCATGCTCCACTCTTCCCTCCTCTAGCCCTCTCCTACTCCCAATAGTCCATCCCAAGACCCCATTTGATACCCCCGAGCACCTGTGCTCTAGATCGACCGAGGCGCCGCCGTGGCGAAGCTCCTTCGATCTCGGGACACAGGCCAGCTCCGGCGCTCCTCTCACCGCTATCGAGCCCGCAACTGACTCCTAATCCATTCCCACCGCTCCTCCGCCTGAAACCCTACTTAAATCGACGACTCCAACACCCCTCCCGAAGCTCCTCCGCCGCGGGTGTTCGTTGTCGGCGATCCAGAGCACCTTCGGTCTTCTCTCCACCTCCAGAGGGACTACGACTCGATGCTGGGCCCGTTCCTGCCATCAGCTTGCCTCGCCATGACGCATTCATCGCCGGTGAGCCCCGTCGTCCTCTGTCCATAGGAGGGAGACGAACCCAATAGGTGGCCCCCACCTATCGGCCTCTGCCTCGTCTCTCTCCCCTCTCCCAGTCACTGGCCTGTGGGCCCCACACGTCAGATTCAAACCGGGGGCGTGCGGGGGCGCTAGTGTGCGTGGCCTGGCTGGCCACTTGGCCGGCCCATTCGCTGGTCGCCTGTGGCCCAGTTGGTTGTGTGGGCTGTTTCTTTTCCTTTTTCCTTTTCTTTACTATGGGATTTTTTGAAAATTCCACAAATCCAAATAGTTGTCCAATTCAAAATATTTTTCCACCACAATTCTTGTAATATTCTGTAGAATTTTATATTGCCATTTGTATAACTTTTTGAAAACTTTTTATCTACTATTTTATTTTAAAACCACTTTTTGGAATTTTTAGCCTCTATTTTAAATAGTTTGAAAACCCTTTTTCCATACAAAACCCTAGACAAATATTCCTAGAATAGTTTTTATTATTTATCAAAGTAGGGTAGCAATTTAGTAGTGGATTTTTTGTGCTCTGTTTTTGTGTGATGCTTATTATTCCCGTTATTTATCACGATGATAGATTGCGTTGTGGATGAGGGAGTTGGACCCCGAAGACTTTGTTATGCCAGGCAAGCAACCCTTTGACCATGACTATGAAACCCTTTTATTGCATGGCACATAGCACTTATGTTCTTAATGTTGATCATGTTGATGTGGTGACCACTATGGTGGGATACCACTGATACCTTACCATTGATATTTGCATCATGCATGACCCTTCCATCCTTATGAGGGTTGTGCAGGTGGGAGTAGTTAGGTTGCTACTTGTAATGCTACGCAAGTGGGATGCCAATATGCATGGTGATGGAAACAAAATAATTCCAAAGACTTTTTTAAAAAACCCGTCGGGTGCCACTAATGCCCGAGGGGGATGGTGTTGAGTTGGGTAACCACTTGACAAAGAAATGGTGTACCAGAGCAAGTGAGTGTGTGTCTTCGAAAACGGATTAGATTTAAGATTTGTCGACCGTACCAACCTTACATGCACAACCATGATACCCCTTATGGGATGGGGCTTTGTTGATTACTTTGGTGGGTAATAGCATAGAGCCCGCATTACTAGTGGCGGGAGTGGCATGGTCACTCCCGATATGGGGTCGTTATGGAATGGACGATCATCCGCTGTCTTTACAGGCGCCGGGCACATCGCTGCATGGCCTCTCGATGATACATCTGATGTATATCATGAGGGATGGCACCAACAAGTGGACTCTTTGGTTAGTATCGCTAAGGAAAAGGCATTGTGCGGGTGCTTACCTTGGGTATGAAATATACCGCGAGTCGTGGATGACACGGAAGTTCCCCGAGTCTTGTTGGCAAAGTGTGCAACCTCTACAGAGTGTAAAACTATTCGAATAGCCGTGTCCATTGTCAAGGACAGTTTGGTGGTGCTGCTTAAACTACGTCCAGTTGTTTCCAAAAAACTTAGTGAGTGTGTGGATGACATAGAGATGATACTTGAGTTAAGTCAGAGGACTTGATGTGATGACTGAACATGAGATGTTCAACCCCCTATTTATGATGATACTTGTAACTTGTTCATAAGGATATATGCCAACTATTGATGCATGCTTACATAGTTACTTGATCATGTCATTGCATTCAAAATTAGCTTTGTGCTACATCATGCATTGTTGTACCTTGTTCCAAAACATGGGTTGATTGTGAGTACATTCAAAGTACTCATTGGCTTGCCACTTGCTATTTAATTGGCCAGGCATGGAAGAGCGGGAGTATGGTGAAGAGTTCGTTGGTGACGAGCATGCAATCTAGAACGCTTCCCAGTTAGAATGCCTCTAGATTTAAGGAAGATGGCATGGGTTCAAGCTTTCGACCAAGATTTCCGCTGTTTGTTATGTTTAAGTGTTTGGCCCTTGCATCCCTATCTATGTAAGACTTGGCCTCCATGGTCTTTATTTGTGTAAGACGGTATGTAAGGATGTAAGACTCTTATTATTCAGCTTCTGTGTGTTTAGTGAGCACTGATCTCTGGGATCACTGTCCACGTGCATTCGATGATCACGACTTATAAGTTGGGGTCCCCATAGAGCTAGCATCAGAGCCATCCTGACTATAGGCAGCTCTTAGTTAGCATGGACGTTAGTTAGGATAAAAACCTTTTCAAAATTGTGCCTAGTTGCTAGGTGAAACAAATTTTATACATCTCCTCTCTTCTAGTCTATTTCAAGCTCTTGCTGACTCTCTTCCATTCAAAACCTTGTAGATGGACCTCGTACTTGAAGCCTTCTAGAATCTGGCTTTCCCCTACTCCTTAGGGATAGCATGGAGAAGTGGCAGTGTTGCTAACCACCTATTTTCTTCTACCACATGCACTGGGTCGATGCCATCACGAAGGAGTATCACGTTGAAGTGTTAATGAAGGCAAACGACTTCCCGATGAGTTGGTTCTTTAAAGGACCATAGATGGAGACCCTAGCACTCGCAGTCGAGACAACTACATGGAAGGCACTCATCCACCTTCGAGGAATCATTCCGGAGATGGCCGGCGAGCCCGCTTGTCACACCCTGTGTTTGTATCACCTTGTCATGTTTGGATTTATAAATTTGGACCAACTAAAACTTTTTCAAAGTGCTTGTGCTTGTTTGCAATGATGTTTGGTTTCTTGGTAATTGTGGATGTGGCACTCATAGATTCTAGTCCACTTCATATTCATCTTCCTTGACCGAAACCTCTTGCCCAATGATAATGCCATGTGAAAACTGCCCAAAACTATTTTTTTATCAAAAATTTTTTAACCAAATATGATTTATTCAAATTAGGTTTTCAAAACACCCTGAGTTCAGGTTTGCACCGCAAGTCCTCAAATTGGGTGCATTCTTCTTCCCCAAAAGCTTTATTTCAAACCTACTATATGTAATACTTTCCAAAACCACCAAATATTAATTTTAAAGGTTATTCTTATATTTTATTTAAAGGCTTGTTCCTAAGACCAGAAATGGTCTTTCCTTGGGAAAAATTATTTAAATGCTTTGAAAATATTTGATAAAATTTAGGGAAACTCAGTGGACATATATTTTCCATAGAAATGAGTTTCAACACAACGACATGTTCAAATCATGGGCAAAACCCTCAAAACCCTTTTTGTTCAAATCCAACTTTTGGAATATTCTCAATAAATTCCAGGAAAACTCCAGCAAGTAAACACTATCATAGGTGATGAACTTGCAAAGTTTCATCTCAATCAAACTTGATTTGATTCATCAAACCATCCCAAAACCCTCCCTGTCCAGATCGAAATTTGAGCAACTTTACATTATGAAGTTTCTCCCCTTGACCCCAAACTTTGTGGGCATGGTGTAATGACCAAATAGTGATGCCACAATAAGTGGTTCATCAAGGGTAAAAGCCTAGCATCACTAGATCTACAGAAACCTGATTCTGTTAGTTTCTAGGGTTTACAAAGTTTCCATTGTCAACCTTTCTCACTTAAGCTCAAACTTGGTGATCCAGCCTATTTCTAACCACCAATTGATCCTATCAACTCCCAAGGCAATAAAGGTCCATTTACCTCTCTAAAACCCCATCAAAAATCTTCTGGTCCATTCTAGAAACCATAATTTCCACCCTTTACTCTTTTACCCTTGCCCCAAGTTTTTACCACAGCCTCTTGTAGTTACCTTTCACCTCCAGCAAAAGTCTCATGGTCATAGCTCAAGTGTGATGTGGTGAAAAACCCCATTTACCCCCCTGGCAACATCTTTTTCTACCTCTCCCCTACCCATTTCTCTTCTCCCTAGCTCCCCCTAGCTCCATGACATACAAGGGGCATCTCCAGACCCCACAGGCACTACTGGACAAGCTAGGGCCCCCCAGAGCGCGCGAGCAATGGCTATGCCAGTCATTTGGGCACTCTGGAGCATGCTATAGTGCACCACTTCACTGTAGTAGGGGCATCCCAAGACCTCCGGACCGCCTTGGGATGAGGGAGCTTGTCCCCCTGGGCGGCCTCGCTGCCCACAGCATGGAAGGCGGTCAGCCCCCTCTCCCTCCTCTCTCCTCCGCCCTCCCTCATGTGTGTCGGGCGGCGCACAACTCGGCCAACCAGGGAGCACACACGCGCGCCCTCCCCCGCTCTCCCTCTCTCTTCCACTAGACAAAGACAGCATCCACGAAGCCTCCAGACATGACCTGCCTCGCCCCCGTGGCCCGTGGCGACTCCCAGGTCCTCACCGGCGCACCACGTTCACAGTGGAACGGCGCCCACCCCTATTTAAGCGCCTCCTCGAGCCCCTGTCCCTCTCTCCTCGCTCTCTCCTCCCCTCCGCAACCTCCCCGTTCTCAGCCCGCTCGCCCCCGTGGTCGGGATCCCTCTCTTGAACCAAACCCTCGCCGTCGTCGGGCACCTCCCCTAGCCGACGATTCCCTTCACCCCGGCGACCCCCTCAGCCACCCACCGACGTGCGGGAGCCCACTAAGCACGCCGGTGCCCTCCGCTTGGACCGCCGTGGACGGAGACGCTGACGGTGAGCTCCCTCCCATCCCACTCATGAGAGGGATGACAGGTGGTGCCCACCTGTCATCCCCTTAGCACCCTCCTCTCTCTCTGCCTAGTAGGGTCTCGCGTTGGACGGCTTCCCCTGTGGGTCGGTTTCGGCTGGGTGTTTTGGCCCATGGGGCACAGTGCCGTGTTTCTTTTTCTTTTTTTCTTTTTCTTCCAAAAATTCCACAGGGCATAAATTAAATCTAATGCCAAATATTTTTCCACCTAAAATCTTAGAATATTCCATAGAATTTATTAGTGCCACTTGTAAAAAAATTGAAAACGTTTTTTGTACTGCTTTAATTTAAAAACCTATTTCGGCAATATCATCCCCTATTTTAAATGCTTTTGAGAATCTTTCTAAGGTTAAAACCATAAACAAATTTTTTTCATATGGTGTTTAGTTTTTATTAGAGTAGGGTAGCATTTTTAATGATTGCTTGTGTGCTCTGTTTTTGTGAGATGCTTATTTTTATCGCTTTTATTCACGATGATAGATTATGTTGTTGATGAAGAAGTTGGACCCGAAGACTTCGAAGACCCCGAAGACTTTGTTGAGCCAGGCAAGCAGCCCTTTGACCATGTTAAGAAACATTTCCATTTATGACATATAACACTTGTTGTTTTGATTATTTGATCATGATGTGGTATTTCCCCTTCGATGGGTTGCCTCCGATACTTTACCATTGACACTTGCATAAAGCATGACCCTACCACCTTATGAGGGTTATGTGGGTGGGTGTAGTTAGGATGCTAATAGATGCTACACAAATGGGAAGGGATTTATGCATAGTCATGGAAAGGAAATGATTCTTTCAAAGACTTTTCGAAAACCCCGTCAGATGCCACTAAAGCCCGTGGGAAATGATGATGAGATGGGTGACCACTTGAGAAAGCAGTGGTGTACCAGAACAAGTGAGTGTTGTGGTTTTCGAAAAACAGATTGGTGTAAGTTGCGACCATTATTACAACCTTACATGTACGACCACGATACCCCTTATGGGACGGGGCTTTGTTGAGTACTATGGTTGGTGCTAGCAAGGAGCCCGCATTACTAGTGGCAAGAGTGAAGTGATCACTCTTGAGACGGGGTCGTCCCGGAAGTTGAAGGCCATGAGTTGTCTTTACAGGCACCGGGCACACCATTGCATGCCCTCATGGATGATACATGTGATGTATATCATGAGGATGGCACCAACGAGTGGACTCTTTGTTTAGTATCACCATAGGAAGGGCATTGTTCGGGTGCTTACCTCGGGTATGTCATATACCGCGAGTCATGGATGACACGGAAGTTCACTGAGTCTTGTGGGTAAAGTTTGCAACCTCTGTAGAGTGTAAAACTATTCGAATAGCCGTGTCCATGGTCAAGGACAGTTGGATGAGCACTCTTGTGCTACGTCTAAGTGTTTTCTCAAACTGGTGTGTGGGTGTGTGTGTTGGAGACAAAGATGGTACTTGATCTAAGTCCGATGACTTAGCTTGTTAATTGAACTAAGCCCGATGACTTAGTATGATGAATGAACATGAGGTGTTCAATCCCTACTTGCGATGATATCTGTAACTTGTTCATATGGACATCTGCCAAATGTTGATGCATGTTTACTAGTTACTTGATCATGTCAGGTGCATAAAAAATTAGCTTTCCACAAAATTACCTACTTAGTGCTATATCATGCATCATTATTAACTTGTTCCACAACTTGGGTTGCTTGCGAGTACATTCAAAGTACTCATTGGCTTGCCACTGGTTATTTAATTGGCCAGGCATGGAAGAACAGGAGTATGTCGAAGAGTTCGTTGGTGACGAACATGCGAACTAGGACTCTTCCAAGTCAGAATGCGTGTAGGTTAAGGCAGATGGCATGGGTTCATGCTTTCGACGAAGATTTATGCTGCTTGTGCTATTTATGTGTTTGGCCCTTGTGGCCCTATCTATGTAAAACTAGACCTTCAGGATCTTTATTTGTGTAAGATGTTAAACGTGGATGTAAGACTCTTGTTATTCAACTTCTATGTGTTCAGTGAGCATTGATCTCTGGGATCACTGTACACATGCATTCGGTGATCACAACTTATGAGTCGTTGTCCCCACACCGCTAATCGTTATCTACCCATCTGAAAGGACGACATATGTGATAGTCAGATGCTGGTTCCATCTAAGGACGAAGGCGTGCCCCTCAGTTTTCAGACCTACTTCAGCCTCTCCGTCGATAGTCTCGTTCACAACCTAATTAAGGAATCTGTGAAGCTTCGCCAGGAACTTCAGCACCTTCGATAGCTAGTGCGCCAAACCACTGACATCTTGAACGAAGGACGAATAGAGGCCTCTATATTTTTGTCACATATTTGGGGTGTGGCAAGCATGGGTATCATGCCCGAAGGAGTCCCATCAAGCAATCAAGTATTCCTTCCTCCTTGGCAGGAAGCAGAGCACTCCACGACCTGAGTCCGATAACCCCTAGGGTAGGATCAGTCATGTACCCCTAATGCAAAGTCGACTCCATGTAATGGTTCATATTAAACCATGTGTGCTTGTTGTTTGTTTTTGTTGTCTGTGTTCCGATGCAAGTCGTGCTTTTGCCTTAGGCAACCTGTAAGCAACTCCATCATTTATCTTATCTTAACATATGTGTTGGTCTATCCACCTTTGTTTTACCACACTTGCACTCGACCAACCCCCTTAGGCATGCTCTTCCATTGCTGCCTTTCCTCTCGTCTATCCCAATTGTTTGACTTGGCTTCTCCGAATAGGATGTTGACTGCAACCTGCACCAGCTCCTTCGCCAACCCTAAAGTCAGCAACTCTAGCCAGCAACAGAGAGCTGGTGGGGCTTCTCGGGATGGAGGACACCAGGAGTAGCCACAAGGCGACATTCCCTCGCCACCACCTCCATGGGAGAACATGACCATTGCTCAGTTTCTCCAAGTTTTGCGGGAGGAATGCCAAGCGAACACCACTGCTATCCAGCAGATGGCCCAAGTCCTTGTGGACTATCAGCAGTAAGGCAGGAACGGTAATGGCCGCTCCACTCTGTCTGAGTTCATGAGGAATTCGCCCCCAACCTTCACTGAGACTGCTAAACCCTTGGATGTTGATGACTGGATCCGCATCATCATGGACCTCCTTGCACTGGTCCATTGGAATGAGGATCGTGAGAAGGTGTCGTATGCCACTTGTGCCTCGGAGGTACCGCCCGAGCTTGGTGGGTTGGATTCAAGGTCATGCAAGGCGATCGTGTGATCACTTGGGATTACTTCAAGGAAGGATTCCGCACCGCCCACATTCCTTCTGGGATCATGGCTATCTACAAGAGAGAATTACGAGCGCTGAAGCAAGGAAGTGGCTCTATAAGGGAGTACTTGCAGAAGTTCAACCTGTTATCAAGGTATGCAACTGAAGATGTCAACACGGAGGCTACCAAGAAGGAACGCTTCATGGAAGGACTTCAGTAGACCCTGCAGTATCAGCTCATCGTCTATGATTGTCGTACCTTCTTCGACCTGGTGAACAAGGCCCTCATGTTGGAAGAGAAGCATCATGCCATAGATGACACTCGCAAGCGCAAGATGATCATCAAGGGTAATTCCAGCAATCAAAAGCCTCGCCCCTGGCAGTCAGCACTAGCGAAGCCGGCCTATCAGCCACAGCGGGCTAGACCTCCTGTGCCTCGTTCGAGCTACCAGCCTCAGCAGTATGCCAATCCTAGGCCAGTTTACAACAACTCCAATAATAACAGCGGTTTAAGGAACTAAAACAACAACCCTGGGAAAGTCAGTTGTTTTGGATGTGGTCAGCCCAGACACATCTCTAAGTTGTGCCCCAACAAGAAGCCAGATGCACCACGCCCCAACGCGCCAAACCAAGGTCAAGGCCTTGGAGCGCCACCAAGGAACCCAACTTCCCACAACCAGCCCAACAATGGCAAGTGTCGTGTGAATCACGTCACCGCTGAGCAAGCCCAGGAAGACCCGAACGTCATACTGGGTACGTTCCTCATCAACTCAACTCCAGCAATTGTACTATTTGATTGCGGAGCTTCGCATTCTTTTTTCACTCAAAAGTTTGCACTAGAGAGTGGTATGAAGCCTACACTCCTAGGTAGTCATATGTTGATACAAACCCTGGGTTCGGTTATGGAGTCCAAGATGGATGTAAAGGAGTTGAGATTATCATTAACGGGGTAGACTTCCTAGCAGACCTCATAGTTGTGGTTTCACTAGGCTTGTACGTCATCCTTGGCATGAATTGGTTGACCAAGAACCAAGGCTATTTGGTTTGTTCCAGGAGGATCGTTACCATAACCAATAGCGAAGGAGTAGAAGTCAATTATGTACCCAACCCTGCCTCCACTCAGGCCTCTCAGGCAAACTGTCTGTCAGGAGTTGAGTTGGATCAAGTGCCAGTGGTATGTGAATACCCGAATGTATTTACTGATGAGCTGCCCATGCCTCCTGACCGCGACATTTACTTCATCATTGAACTAATGCCCAGAACAGGTCCCATCTATAAGAAGCCCTATAGAATGGGATCTGAAGAGTTCGCTGAATTGAAGAAGCAACTAGCAGAGCAGATCAGAAAAGGATTTATTCGCCCTAGTGCCTCTCCTTGGGGATCACCTATTCTATTTGTGTCAAAGAGGTACGTAACTATCCGACTCTTTGTCGATTACCGTTCTCTCAATGAGGTCACAATAAAGAACAAGTACTCACTTCCCAATATTGAAGACCTGTTCAATCAGTTGAATGGAGCTGAGGTGTTTCCCAAGATTGACCTTAGGTCTGGCTACTACCAGTTGAAGATCAGGCCCCAAGACATTCCGAAGATGGCGTTTATAACCCGGTATGGCCTGTATGAATACACGATCATGTCATTTGGGTTAACCAATGCCCCTGCCAACTACATGTACCTCATGAACAGGTCTTCATGGAATACTAGGACAAGTTTGTTGTCGTCTTTATTGATGACATACTCGTCTTATCCAAGTCTGAAGAAGAGGATGAGCAACACTTGAGATTGGTCCTAGACAAGCTTCGAGAGCACCAGCTTTACGTCAAACTCAGCAAGTGTGAATTGTGGCTGCATGAAGTTCGATTCTTAGGTTATGTGTTGACTGCAGAAGGACTGTCAGTGGATCTCACCAAGATTGAAGCCGTGACTCAATGGCAATCCCCAACCACTTTGAAGGAAGTCAGGAGCTTCCTTGGACTCGCGGGATATTGCCGCAAGTTTGTCGAAGGATTCTCGAGCATTGCCAGACCCATGACCCAGCTTTTGAAGAGGGACAGGAAGTTTGAATGGATGCCGAAGTGTGAGAAAGCTTCCAAGAGCTCGAGAAGAGATTGACCACAACCCTGTTTTGGCCACCCCCGATATTCACAAGGAGTTTGTGATATATTGTGATGCATCGAGAACCGGGATTGGAGGTGTTCTCATGCAAGAAGTCAGAGTCGTGGCATATCTACCCGGACATCTACATCCTCTACCCATGATCTTGAGTTGGCATCTGTGGTTCATGCCTTGAAAACGTGGCGACATTACATTCTGGGAAGCGATGTTAGATATACACAAACTACAAGAGTTTGAAGTATATTTTCACTCAAAGCGAATTGAACATGAGGCAAGGGAGTTGCTTGGAATTGATCAAGGACTATGATCTCAGTTTTCAATACCACCCCAGAAAGGCTAATGTGGTAGGACACGCCTTAAGCAGAAAGGCTTGTTCCTTGAATGCTATGATTAAGGAAAGGCTACCTTCCCTGTATGAAGAGCTTGAAAGCTTCGGCTTGGAACTAGTTGCACCTAGATTCCTTGCCAAGCTCGAAGCAAAGCCTATCTTGATGGATGATATTAAGGAATCTAAGAAGGGACACGAGAGCAATGAAGGCATCAAGAGAAAGATCAAGGCAGGCAAGGCCCTAGGATTCTCAGTGGATGAGCGAGGAGTCGTATGGTTCAGGAATCACATTTGCGTACCCAAGAAAGAAGAGCTCTAGAACTTGATCTTGCAAGAAGCTCGTGACCTTCCATATTCCATCCATCCTAGAGGAACCAAGATGTATCATGGCCTCAAGGCAAGGTTTTGGTGGCATGGCATGAAGAGGTAAATAGGCATGTTTGTTGCTAAGTACGACATATGCTAGAGAATCAAAGATGAGCATCAGCGACCCGCTGGATTGTTGCAACCTCTCAATGTCCCTAAGTTGAAGTGCGACAAAGTCCATATGGATTTCATCACCGGATTACCAAGGTCAAGCAAAGGACATGATTCTATTTGGGTCATTATTGACCATCTGACCAAGGTAGCCCACTTCATTTGTGTTGAAACCACCTATGATGGAAGCCAGCTCGCAAAAGTCTACATCAACTGCATTGTAAGTCTTCATGGAGTTCCAAAGGAGATTGTGTTGGATTGTGGAACCCAATTTACCTCAAGGTTTTGGAAGAAGTTTCAAGAAGCAATGGGGACCAAGCTCTTGTTCAGCACAGCTTCCACCCCCAGACCAGTGGGCAAACGGAGCGAGTAAATCAAATACTCGAAGATATGCTCTGTGCTTGTGTTTTGGCATAGGGAGACAAGTGGGAAGATTGCCTACTATTTGCTGAGTTCTCCTACAACAACAGTTATGAGTCGAGTCTTCAGATGGTGCCATTTGAGGTGATGTATGGATGCAAGTGTCGTACTCCCCTCAACTGGTGAGAAATCGGAGAAGGATTAGTCTTTGGACAACACATCCTCCGGGAAGCAGAAGAGCAAGTTCAACTCGTCTTAGAGCGCCTTGAGACCGCCAAGACAAGACAGAAGAGCTACGCAGACTCTCACCACCGAGAACTGAACCTCAACATCGGAGATTATGTTTACCTCCAAGTCACGCCTCTCAAAGGGACCAAGCATTTCCATGTCAAAGGGAATCTTGCACCAAGATACATCGGCCCCTTCAAGATCACTTCAAGACAAGGAGAACTTGCCTACCTGCTAGGGCTACCTTCTGAGCTATCAGATGTGCACAACATGTTCCACGTGTCACAAATCTGGAAGTGTCTCCAAGTGCCCAACCGCCCCGACCTCTACAAGACATGGACCATCAAGGCATCGAACTTTAGCCGGACCTCACGTATCATGAGAGGCCAGTTCATATTTTCCATTAAGCAGAGCGTCGCACCCGGAGCCGCACCATCAAGTACTTCAAGGTCCAATGGAGCAACCACCCTGAAGCAGAAGCATCCTGGGAGCATGAAGATTATCTTAGATCTGAGTTCCCTTATCTTTTTAGCGCATAGCCTAGGAATCTCAGGGACGAGATTCTTGTAAGGGGGTAGGTCTGTCACACCTGTTTGTATCACTTTGCTATGCTTGGATTTACAAAATTTCGAGCCAATTAAAACTTTTTGAGTACATGCTTGTTTAATTGTTTGGTTGAGTATGTTTGTCACTATTAGATTTTACTCCTCTCCACATTCATCTTCCTGGATCCAAACTGCCTACCCAATGATCATGCCATATGAATAGTAACCAAAACTATTTTTATCAAAATTTATTTTGACCAAAAATAATTTATTCAAATTAGGTTTTTAAAACCCCCTCAATTGTGGTTTGCACTGCAGGTCCTCAAATTGGGTCGATCCTTTTTCCCCAAAAGCTTTATTTGAAACCAACTATATATATGACTTCCCAAAACCACCAAATATTAATTTTAAAGATCATTTTACTATTTTATTTAAAGTCTTTGTCTTCAGGCCAGAAATGGTTTTTCATAGGGAAAAAATATTTTAATGCATTGAAACTATTTTAGAAAATTTAGGGAAACTCAGTAGACATATATTTTCCATATATATGAGTTTCAATACATGGTCATGTTCAAAATCTTGGGCAAAACACCTCAAAACCCTTTCTGTACAAACCAAGCTTTTGAAATATTTCTATAAGAAATATTATAAATAACTTCCAGGAAACTTCCAGAAAGTCACACATAAAAATACTTGCAAAGTTTCTTCTCAATCACGATTGATTTTGTACATAAAAATACTTCAAAACCCTCTCTGTCCAGATTCAAATTTGAACAACTTTACATTGTGAAGTTTCTTCCCTTGACCCCAAACTTTGTGGACATATTCTAATCCCCATATGATGATGCTACACTATGTGGTGCATCAAGGAGATTAGTTTAGCTTCACTAGATCTACAGAAAGGAGATTATGTTGGTTTCTAGGGTTTTACAAGGTTTCATTGTCAACTTTCCTCAAATCCTCTCAAACTTGGTGGTCCTCACGTTTTTTACCTTCTATTTCATCATGTTAAATGCCATAGCCAGCAAACACCATTTATTGGCCCCAACCTTGATCAAACACCTTCTGCTAGAATGGTTAAATCTCTTTTTGACCCCCTTATACTCATATCCTTGGGTTAAATTTTTTACCATAGCCTTCTAGTGGTGCATTTTATCTCCAATAACTTTCCATGGCCAAGACTCAAAGCAAGTGGGGTAAAAACCATTTTTCTCCTCTGGATGGCCCCTTTTTCTTTCTTCCTTGGCCTGTCTCCTTCTCCCTTGGCTCTCCAGCGCAACCAATGCTTCAACCCTAATTGTTTATTACCCCTAGATCCTCTACACAGAGAGGCCATGCAGAAGAAGTCAAGGCCATGCCATGGCATGCCATACGCGTGCCCCAGACTGTAGCCGCTGCCCACTGCATGGCGCCAACATCCTCGGGCCTCCCCCTCTCTTGACATGCCCCCTTGACATCCGCACCACGACACCCTGTCGGCCCCCTCCTCCCTCTCCCTCCAACGGCTCCGCTCGCACACGCCGTTGCCGCTTGGTTCGGCTAACCCCGAGCCTCACACGCGCAGGCTCTCCTCTCTCTCTCTCTCTTGCTCCCGCTCAAAGTAGACCAGCCTCACCCTGTCTCCTCCCGCGCCTTCTAGCCTCGGCCCCGAGCTCACCGGCGCACCAGCGATTCGGTGGCCCGTGGCTCGCCTATAAAAGGCATCCCCGAGCTCCCCTCTTCACTCCTCTGGCCCTCTCCTGCTCCCAATCGGCCATCCCAAGCACCCATTTGAGCCCCCTCTCCGCGGCGGAGCTCCATCGATCTCGAGACACAGGCCCGCCCAGGCGCTCCTCTCAACTCCGTCGAGCCTGTAGCTGACTCCTGATCCTTTCCCACCGCTCCTCCGCCTGAAACCCTACTTAAATCGACGACTCCAACGCCCCTCCTGAAGCTCCTCTGCTGTGCATGTTCGTCACTGGCGAGCCAGAGCACCTCCGGTCTTCTCTCCACCTCCAGAGGAACTGCGGCTTGACACTGGGCCTGTTCCAGCCCTCAACTGGCCTTGTCGTGTCGCCTTTGTCGTGCTGCCTTTGTCGCGGGTGAGCCCCATCGCCATCTGTCCCGAGGAGGGAGACGAAGCCGACAGGTGGCCCCACATTTAGACCTCTGCCTCGTCTCTCTCTCCTCTCCCAGTCACTGGCCTTTGGGCCCCACATGTCAGGTTCAAACCTGCCACATGTGGGGGCGCCCGCGCGCGTGGCCTGGCTGGCCACTCGGCCAGCCCAGCCGCTTGTCGCCTCTAGCCCAGTTGGCTGCGTGGCTTGTTTCTTTCCCTTTTTCTTTTTCTTTTTATGGGATTTTGCATAAATCCCACAGATCCAAATAGTTGTCCAATTCAAAGTATCTTTCCACCACAATTCTTGTAATATTCTGTAGATTTTACAGTGCCATTTGTATTAATTTTTTAAAACCCTTTAGGCATTTCTAGCCTCTGTTTTAAAACCTCTTTTAGGAATTTATAGCCTCTGTTTTAAATATTTTGAAAAACCTTTTTAAATACAAAACCCTAGACAAGTATTCTTAGAATAGTTTTTAGTATTTATCAGAGTAGGGTAGCATTTTAGTCGTGTATTTTTTGTCCTCTATTTTTGTGTGCGGTTTATTATTCCCGTTATTTATCCCGACGATAGATTGCGCTGTTGACGAGGGAGTTGAAACCAAAGACTTTGAAGACCCCAAAGACTTTGTTGAGCCAGGCAAGCAACCCTTTAACCATGACAATGAAATTCTCATATTTCGGGCTCCATAAAACACTTAATGTTTCGAACATAGGGGTGTGTACGAAGATTCCTACAGCCTCTTTGCCCTAGCTCGCTACTCGATGGACACACCGAAGAACTCGCATGATGACGAGGAAGGACATGAACATGACAATTTACCCAGGTTCGGGCCGCTGCGAAGCATAATACCCTACTCCTTTGGTGGATTGCCTCTCGTGGAGGTGATGTGGAGGAAATAGTACAATGTTCTTGGGCCTCCTGAGGGCTCTCTTAAGGTCTTCGAAGCCCTCAATGTCTTGGTGGTGGATGAGTGGTTGAATGGCTACCCGGGTGGATCGTCGGGTCAGTCCGATCCCCCTCTATGGTGCAACCTATCCTCTATATATAGTGAAGGACTGGGTCCTCTTCCCTTATCACAGAGGTGGGAAGGGATCCCACAACGGCCAATTTTGAAGGGGAAGAGTAGTACGTGCTCACCTTGACCAAAGGCGGTCTTCGCCTGCAAAGTAGCTATCGATGGCGTAGGGATGGGCTTAGCGATGACATCCGTCCTGTGGGCGAGAGGTTTTGGACTTCTTGCACTGAAATAGAAACCTTTGGGGCTGCTTTGGGAGCCCGCATAAGTCCTTGCTCCCTTTGCACCAAAGAGGAAACTTTGCTGCATGGTGCACTGACGCCTGCCTATCATTCCTTGTGTCACCCGTGACTCCCGAAGCCGGGCCTTGCATAGAGGTCTCCGCCGCTCCGGAGGGGTCCTGAGGAGGCCCATGCGAGGGCCTTGTGTAGGTCTTGTTACTGTTCTTCCCCGCGAGGCTAGGGCCCTTGCGAGGGCCTTGTGTTGAGTGGGGCCATGCCTGGTCCTATTTGGTTGATGAAGTGGGCCATGCCCTAGGCCGCAGGCAGGAAGTTCTAGGTACCCCCATTCCCAGAACATCGACAGTAGCCCATGGGCCCAATGTGCGCTCGATCTAGCTTACGGGTGAAGCCTGGAGGATGACCCAAAGTGCCACAGGCCCCAAATGCCTGCGGGCCAGGCTTGGCACGCATCAAACTCCTCGGCGGTGGTGCCTCCGCTCCCCGAGGGTGTCCGAATCCACACCTAGTCGCACTGACGCGACACCTGGTTGCAGCGCAGGCCATCATTACGTCCCATTGAGTGTTGCTGCTGCTTCGGGCCACATGGATACGACTCTTCGGAGGGCAGGAGAGGCAACGTGGATGGAACCATATTGACCGAACCGCCTCGCACCGCCTGAGGGGCGCGTGACGCCTGCTCTCCCATGACACCTTGTGGTCGTGGTTACGCCTATCAAGCTGCCCCGTCCCTGGCCAGTGAAGGGTATTGCTGTCTAGAGGCTTATCCTTGTTTCCTTCGCTTCGCAAGCAAAAAAACCTCTTTCCTTGTCGTCCCCCTATCGTTCATGGCGTCCGGAGGAAGCGGCGTGGGCGTAGGGAAGCTACCGGCTCCTCCGGCCCCTTCACCCTTCTCTGGAGGCGGGGTTGGAGGGCCTTCAGGGTTAGGGCACGCTCGCTTGCGTTGGGCCCTGGTTGATGAGTAAATATCATGTCGCCTCCTTCCTCTCTGGTTCTTCTAACCGATGTCCTGAGCATGACCCCCCTCCTTCCAGGATTCCCGTGGCCAAGAAACGCAAACTTGGCGAGCTTCAGGATGAGGTAGAGACGCTGCAGGCTTGGCTGACCACCACCAAGGCCACCTTCGATGCCGCCGTCGGGGGCGAGGCTGAGATCCCGGTCATAGCTTCTGTCCCTCTAGGCCCAGGCCCAAGAGGTGGCCGATGCCATGCAGGCCGCCAAGGATGAGGTAGTGCATGCGAGGCTGTTGGAGTTCCAGCATGCCAAACAGTTCCAGAGCAACACCACCCGCGCGGCCGATGCGGTGAGCCGGTTCGTTGGGAACGCACCCACGCTACCGAACATGCACGGTGATGGGGGCTATCAGGAGTTCTTCAAGACAGTGGTGGAGGCACTAGAGACCAGCGTGTCCCATGTGGACGCGGACACCGCGTTCGTCGCGCGTGATCTCCTGGACTTCGCCCCATTGCTCGTCCTCTCCAACCTCTGCCATCTCACCCTGCAGCTCGACCTCTGCCACATTGGGGAGTAGGTGCCCGACGGGCTCCCGCGCTCCCTCAGGGACGAGGTGCGTCCGCACGTGGAGGACATGGTGTAGCGGTTCGTCCAAGTGCCCTCCGCCAGCATGGGGGACGCTTCTAGTGCCGGGCAGGCCGGCGGCATGGGTGGCGACTCCTCCTCCTCCTCCTAGGCACCCCCTGTTTCACCTTACTGGTACCTCTAATGCTCTAACAAGAACCCTGCCTTGTGGGGCGTTAATATTTTGCATGTTACCTTTGCTGTCTTGCTTTTCCTCCTCGATTTGCTGGTTGTGGTGTTGGTTGGTGCCGCCATGGTTGTGGCCCTACGTCAGCCCCTTATGTGGCCCCCATGAGGCTCTCCCCCTCTAGGGGCGACTCGCAACCGGTGCTCCTGTCGGGCCATGGGCCTTGCAGCTTGGCGCGATCGAGCCCCTCCTCACGTGTTACCTTCTTTGTTGCTTCATCCCTCAAGGGACTCAGCAGCCGCGTGTAGTATACGTAGTTCTTGCATTCTTAGGTTAGCGTGCGTAGTCCTTATTTGATCTTCGAGGGTCATTATGAGGCCAGGAGGCTCCTGGTGGGCTCGATAGTGTACTTAGCTTTGTATGATGCTGGTGATCCTGTGTGTCGCGAGGCGAGAGGGCCGTTCTATCAAGCTGTGACTTCGTCCGGGATAGTTACTTCTTGTTTGCTAAACGGTCCAGGGGCCCTTTCAACACTCTGTGTCTGTAGGTCCCAGTCCTGCACATTTCCCCACCACCGTTTGGTATGACCGGAAAGAGGACGTACTTCACAAGGCGAGGTCCTCATAGTACTGATGTCGATCGGAAACCTAGGATGTCACTAGGAAGTCGAGTGGCATTATGACCGGTAAGGCTCCCGAGACCTGTTGTCCAGGAGGCCCCTTTTCGACGCTCAAACCGCTCTTCATCGACAGGTCCCAGTCCCGTGTGTTTCCCCATCACCATTAGGTACGACTAGAAACCAAGGATGCACTTCGCGGGGTGAGGCCCTAACACTCTTGATGCCGACCAGAAACCAAGGAAGACATTAGGGGGTCAAGTGGCCTTATGACCGGTAAGGTTGCTGAGGTGTGCTGCTTAGGAGCCCCCTTTGACAATCGAGCGATCCCTCATTCCGTCCCTCCATGTGCCGCCTCAGGATGCCCTGGGGCCTCCCGGGACCCCATGTTCTGACATCATGCTAGGCTCGGAGCCCCCGAGCAGGGGCTAATAGCTAAAAATCGAGTGTCCCTCAGGCGGCAAGTCCTCGCCATCTAGCTCTATGGCGCCTCGGGGCAGTGCGGTGCATTCGGCTACTTACAAAACACCATTTAGAAAGAGAGACTTCAAACAAGGAAACCTAGAGAGAAAAGTTCCCCCCTTTTTAAAATATAAAGTTTCGAAATTCTCAGGCTTCATTCCAAAAAATATGGCAACTTGAACGTCAAAAAGAAACAAGAAAATGCCGCGTCTAGCCCCTAGGATATCCTTTGTCTTCCCCCAACGCTAAGCATAGGGATTTCACGTTGCATGGGCATGCCATTGATGGGCAGTGTTGTCTTCTCCGCCAGCATCGGGCTATGGCTGCCACATTGCATGGGAGGAACCCCTCCCCATCCACTTCAGGCTCTGAGCGTATACATCTCGTTCATTATTAATTTATAGTGTCATGGCCCTGGGCAATACCCCAGGCGCATGGCTTGTTGGATCTCAGTCGCGTCGAGGACTATCCCGTGGATTTCTGCCCGATTGCTCGCCCTTATGACCCTAACTAGACTGCATCGCTCCCCATGCGACCTTAGAATTGTGCTCCCGAGGCCCAAACATGAGCGTGATGCATCAGCACGGCCATAAGGGTGTTTTGTCGGTGAAGTATGCCTCATGAGGCGCCCTTGCATCATCCGGACGAGGTCTTGAAAGCCTCGGGAGGCCCATCGTCCTTAGGCCGTGTAGGTGTCGTAGTTGTTGCAGATGGCCTGCATTGCATTTGTCTTGTTGCTCCCGAGGCCATTATCCCTGAGGCCCGGGGGATTGGACCATCGTCGCTTGCCCGCGGGGGCGCCGGCCTATGCCACGTCCCGCGGGCCCAGGGGCGCCCTCTAGCTTGCTCCGCCCAGGCCCGGTGCCCTGCCGATCGGAGCCCCCAGGCCCAGCTTGGGGAGGACGCCTAGGGTGCCCCTTACTCTTGAGAAGTGTTGGCGCCCGTGGCAGGTGCCTGATCCATGTCAGGTGCCTGTTCCATGGTGGGTGCCTGATCCATGCCTCCGCCTGGTGGTAGGACTTAACAGGGTACATAGGGTTCCACATAGGTGCACTGGAGGCACTCCTGCCTGGCGGTGGTGGGAAACCGCCCAGCGCACGTCGCTGGCAAACCCTCTTGCGTCGGGCCTCGGAACAGAGTTGCTTACCTTAGCCCCCGCCGCCTGGTGGGTCGCGCATCTCTTGTTGTGGATTGTTCCCTTGGCATCCTAGTGCGCCTCCGCCGCTGTTGCTTGGTTGTCCAAACGCCTGCGCCACTCGCTGACTACGTCGGATGGTGTGCTCCAGCCTGGCCAACCCTGACTACTGAGGGCCAGCGGGGTTGCTGCGATGTGCGTCGGTGTGTACGCGTAGCGCCTTGTCGTTCCCTTTGTGTGCCTGGTGGGCATGGCTGGGCTGCACCCCGAATCTAGTCACCGGGATTCGTAGGAGGAGTAACACAACGTGTGGCGCGCCCCACTCGGATCCGTCCGGTGATGGGGGGTCCCTCGGCGGGCGGTTTGGGAAGTGGGCACAGCGCGAGCCTTCGGCACCTGGAGCTTGTGGCCTTAGAGAGGAGTGAGGGGAGATGGCCCTCTATGCGACGGTGACCTACTCCATGATGTGGTCGGCCCACGCGTCGAAGCCCCGAGTGCATAGGTCGGTGGTGAGGCATCTCGCTTGCCAGCTGTAGCGCGTCATGCGCATTGAGGTCTCCCACATAGGTGTGACACCCCGCTGGTGCCGAGGGCGCTGGCCACCCGCCGTACGCCTGAGCAGTGCCAAAGGTGGTGACGGTAGAGGAGACGTTGGTGACCTGGTGCTGACTACTCATTCGGCCATCGACTGTCGTGGCGGGGTTTAAGGAAACCAACCCGTTGCGGCCCGGAGAAGCTTGCTGAGCGCTGGCCTTTGGAGCAGCGAAGCTTGGGAGGGGTAAAGATTGGGGAAGACTTTGACACACCCCCTACCTAGCGCGACAAATGTTAGATTTCGGGCTCCATAAAACCCTTAGGATTCAAACACAGGGGCGTGTGCGAAGATCCCTGCAGCCTCGTCTCCCTAGCTCGCTACTCGATGGACACAATGACGAACTCGCACGACGATGTGGAAAGAGATGACCACGGCAGTTTACCCAGGTTCGGGCCGCTGTGAAGCATAATACCCTACTCTTGCTTTCGTGGATTGCCTCTCGTGGAGGTGATGTGGATGAAATAGTATAGTGCTCTTGAGCCTCCCGAGGTCTCTCTTGAGGTGTTCGAGTCCCTCGATGGCTTGGTGGTGGATGAATGGTTGAATGGCTACCCGGGTGGATCGTTGGGTCGGTCCGGTCCCCCTCTACGGTGCAACCTATCCTCTATATATAGTGAAGGCCCAGGTCCTCTTCCCTTATCACAATGGCGGGAAAGGATCCCACAATGGCCAATTTTGAATGGGGCAGCAGTACGTGCTCGCCCTGCCCAAAGGCGGTCTTCGCCTACAAAGTAGCTGTCGACTTCGCAGGGATGGGATCAGGGATGACATCCGTCCTGCAGGGCGAGTGGTTGTGGTCTTTTTGCACTGGAATGGAAACCTTTGGGGGTGCTTTGGGAACCCGCGTATGTCCTTGCTGCCTTTGCACCAAAGAGGCAATTGCGCTGCCTGGCGCACTGACGCCCTCGTGTCCTTCCTTGCGTCACCCTTGACTCCCGAGGCCAGGCCTTGCATAGAGGTCTCCACCACTACAGAGGGGTCCTGAGGAGACCCATCCTTCGCGGGTCTTGTCGCTATTCTTCCCCACTAGGCTAGGGCCTTTGCGAGGGCCTTGTCTTGAGTGGGGCCGCGCCAAGTCCTATTTGGTTGATGAAGTGCGCCATGCCCTGGGCCACAAGAAGGCAGGTCTGGGTACCCCCATTTCCAGAACACCGACAAAAACCCTTTTATTGCATTTCATATAGCACTTATGTTCTTAATGTTGATCATCTTGGTGTGGTTACCACTACGGTGGGATGCCACCGATACCTTACCATTGATACTTGCATTATGCATGACCCTACCATCCTTATGAGGGTTGTCCGGGTGGGAGTAGTTAGGTTGTTAATAGTAGTGCTATGCAAGTGGGATGGGAATATGCATGGTGATGGAAACAAAATGATTTCAAACTTTTCCGAAAATCTCGTCGGGTGCCACTAATGCCCGAGGGGGGTGGTGTTGAGTTGGGTAGCCACATGAGACAGAAGTGGTGTACCGAAGAAAGTGAGTGTGTGTCTTCGAAAACGGATTAGATTGAAGATTAGTCAACTGTCCCAACCTTACATGCACAACCACGATACCCCTTATGGGACGGGGCTTTGTTGATTACTTTGGTGGGTACTAGCATAGAGCCCACATTACTAGTGGCGTGAGTGGCGTGGTCACCCTCGATACGGGGTTGTACCGAAATGGACGATCATGTGCTGATTTACAGGCACCAGGCACACCGTTGCGTGCCCTCATGGATGACAAGGGATGGCACCAACGGGTGGACTCTTTATTTAGTATCGCTAGGGGAAAGGCATTGTTCGGGTTCTTACCTCGGGTTTGAAATATAGCGCGAGTCGTGGTCGACATGGAAGTTCCCCCCGTCTTGTGGGTAAAGTGTGCAACCTCTGCAGAGTGTAAAACTATTCAAATAGCCGTGTCCATGGTCAAGGACAGTTGGGTAGTTCTGCTTAAACTACGTCCAGTTATTTTCACAAAACTAGGTGAGTGTGTGGATGACAGAGAGATCATACTTGAGTTAAGTCAGAGGTTTGATTGCATTCAAAATTAGCTTTCTGCAAAAACTTACCTACTTAGTGCTAAATCATGCATTGTTGTACCTTGTTCTAAAACTTAGGTTGCTTGCATGTACATTCAAAGTACTCATTGGCTTGCCACTTGTTATTTAATTGGCCATGCATGGAAGAGCAGGAATATGGTGAAGAGTTCGTTGGTGACGAGCATGCGATCTAGGATGCTTCCTAGTCAGAATGGATGTAGGTTTAAGGCAGATGGCATGGGTTCACTCTTTAGACCAACATTTTCGTTGTTTGTTATGTTTAAGTGTTTGTCCCTTGCGGCCCTATCTATGTAAGACATTACCTCCATGGTCATTATTTTTGTAAGACGGTATGAAAGGATTTAAGACTCTTGTTATTCAGCTTTTGTGTGTTCAGTGAGCATTGGTCTCTGGGATCACTGTACACGTGCATTCGGTGATCACGACTTATGATTTTGGGTCCCCACATAAGTGGCGGGAGCACGTGTGACAAAGTACACCCCTGCAGGTTAAACTATCTATTCCAATAGTCGCGTCTCCGAATATGGACTAGTTGGAGACTTGCATTGTTCATAGACAACTTTAAGTGGATTCTCAAAAATGCACCAAACAAGTGTGAGTGCTATCGATGGCTTACCATAGGGATACGAGAGATAATCCATAGTGGTGTATTCAGATGGTGAACTTGTGGACTCGTGTGTGCTCTCTCGTAGGGAGACGAGAGAGTAGTGATACGTTGGATACTTTGTCGTAGTCTAGGATAGCCAAAGGTCAAAGCTGGCATTCTACAGTAAACCCCACAACACCGTTCATTGATACATGATGCATGTGTAGATAATTTTGATGTAAGGATTAATTAGTACTTTCATACTCATTGTTGCTTATTTACATTTTTGCAGAGATACACGTTGCCCAGTTTATGTTCTTCTTGACGTTGATATTGTCGGATTAGATTAGTAACCTTGACAGAAGTTTGGCTCCTATGGTAGGGTCGTTGTAGCTTTTCAGGCTCTTCTATCCGCTTTTGTAGATGTCTGTACTCACACATATAACTTCTGCTTGTTGTTTGTATGCTCTGAATGTTGGGTCATGTGTCCCCCTCTGTTTGTAACATTATACTATGTTGTGATGCCATGTTGTATCTACGCATATCATGCATAGTGCGTGTATGATTCAAATGCATTGGTATGTGTGGGATTCGACAACTAGTTGTGTGCCATTAGTAGCCTTCCTTACGGGGAAATGCCTCTTTGTGATTCCACTGAGCCTCGGTAGCTTGCTACTGCTCTGGGCACATTGATTGAACGTCATATATCCTTTTTTTCCACTGTGTCTGTCCCTTCGGGGAAATGTCTTGCAGTGTAATGGATTCCTTGTAGCCAGCTATGACTCGTCAACATGGAGTTATGACATTTATGTCCCACGGCATAATGGAGTCCGTGTAGCTTGCTATGACTCGTCTACACACAATGATGACCGACACCTGCATTGTTGCGTTACTTATGCTCGTGCCTGTACGGTTTTGCCACTTGGCTCTATAACTGGTCATGTCGACCCGGGTTCTTTGACGTTGAATGCTAGCGACATGTTCATATCCATGATCTAAAAGGCGCAAATGGTCCCGGCCAGGGTAAGGCGGCAGCTGTGGGTTACCGTGCTTGAGGCTGCAAAGTGGTGTGACATGTAATAGGCTAGACTCATATGGCTTAGGATCGGGGTCTCAACAGCATTGGTATCAGAGCTGAACTGTCTATAGGTTTAAGAAGCCAAACTGGTCGATGTTGAGTCTAGTAGCGCTTTAGTTATATAAGGGAATTGGTTGTGGAAGGGAGTGTAAGGCTCTTTCTACTCCTTTCCTCAGATTACTCTATTCTGGGTCACCCTCTTCTCTTCCTATGGGGGTTAAGAACAAGGCTTGTTACCTATCTGCTAGGGTGACGTGTTACTATACCACAGACTCATAGAATGGTTGTTTGTGTCAAGTCATGTTCCATCAGAGTTGTGAGAAGTGATGCCGATGTTCAGAGACGCCAAGAAGCAAGCCATCTGTGTCTTGAACCATTATGTTGAGTGGTTATGCTGCCAAATCTTGTGCAGGTTGCCTCATATTTCATGCCCATACAATCGTTATGTTGTCCGAGTTCTCCTTGGACTCATCGTATTTGAGTGTTCTTCCTTGATTCTAAACCCTGGTTATTTCCTTCAGGATGTCGCTAGTTAACCAAAGATCTGCTGGTCATAGTCAGAACCATGGAGGTGGTAGGGATGAAGAAGATTCTCCTAACCAACCCTCGTTGGCAGAGGTTATGCTAGAAATTGAGAGGAACAAACGTGCCACCAACCGTTTGTTGGAGCACATCGAGCATAATACATCCCATAAGAGACTTCATCAAATTGCAACCTCCCACCTTACAACACTCCATTGAGCCACTAGACGCAGATGATTGGCTCCGAAGTATCAATAACAAGTTGCGTTATGCAAACGTGGATGAAGGAGACAAGGTCACTTATGCCGCATATCACCTTGAAGGTTCCGCCAGCCTGTGATGGGAGAACTTCGAGGCCATGTGACCTGCCAGCCAAGTTACTTCATAGGAAGAATTCTGTGAGGCCTTTCGTGAGCATCATATTCCGCAGGACCTCATAGATCATAAGCAAGAGGGTTTTTTCAAACTGACCCAAGGAAAGATAGATGTTGATGCCTATAGCCGTGAATTTGGATGCCTCACGTGTTATGCACCTGAAGAAGTGTCCAGAGACGCCAACAAGCAAGCAAGATTTAGGAAAGGCCTCGACCCAGAGCTACATCGTGACCTCAACTTGCATGAGTTTTCTACCTTCTAGGTTCTTGAACAAAGTCATTCAAGCAGAAATTGGTAGGATTACCTATGAGGAACCTCGCAAGCGCAACTGTGATTTTGGGTCATCAACAGTCTCTATATCTCGAAGGCGTAGAATATGGATTCTAAACACCTCTCTTCCTCCGAGATATGCACCGAGCCCATCCTATATGGTGCCTCATCTACCACTGGCATATGTTCCGAGAACAACCTCGTCAACCGGATTCTCAACTCACATACACGTCCCATTCATGGGGCATGTTTCAAGTGTAGTCAGCCTAGACACTATTCGCAGAATTGCCGTTTGAGAGCAAATGTTCCATCCTCTTCAAGCAATGTTGTTGGTCGTGGCAAGCCCCAAATCAAGAAGTTAAATGCCAGGTAAGTTGTCTATAACGTGTAACTACAGAAGAAGCTGAAGATGGTGCTAATTTCGTGCTTAATACACTTCTTGTCAAATCTCATCCATCTTCAGTTCTATTTGACTCTCGAGCATCTCACTCTTTAATTTCCGAAAATTATGCCATGTCGCATGATATGTCTTTTGATATTATGCCAACTCTTTTGGAAGTTCAAACTCCAGGTTCTAGATGGCAAACTACTCGAGTAAGCCATGGAAATCAAATCCTTGTTGATGGTTTAGTGTCCCTTGCTTCTCTGATAGCTCTCAAGTCTTCGGACATCAATGTCATTTTGGGGATGGACTGGATGACAGCTCATCATGCCAAAATTGATTGTTGCACTAGGTCTGGTCAGCTTACCCATCATTCTGGCTAGATAGTCAAGGTCCAAACCCGCATTCCAGAGGACATGATTTATTCCCTCAACCTGGTAGTCCATGACTTTCCGGATATTTTCTAGAAGAATTGCCAGGTGTTCCACCTGATAGACAAGTAGAGTTTGTCATATAAATTATTCCGGGAACCGCTCCAATTGCTAGAAGGCCCTATAAGATGTCTCCCCAAGATCTAGCTGAGCTTAAGATCCATCTCGATGAATATTTGACGAAGGGTTTCATCCGCCCGAGTTCTTCTCAATGGGCTTGTCCTGTCCACTTCATCAACAAGAAGGATGGTATGGACTAGCTGGTTGTCGACTATCGGCCGGTTAATCTAGTCATGGTAAAGAACAAATATCCACTCCCTAGGATCAACGATCTGTATGATCAGCTCGCTGAATCCATAGTATTCTCCAAGGTGGATTTGAGATTATGTTATCATCGAATCAAAATTAGGAACGGGGACATTCCAAAGATGGATTTTGTCACTCGTTATGGCCAGTCCGAGTACACCGTCATGTCCTTCAGTCTAACCAAGGCCCCAGCCACGTACTCCTGCTTAATGAATTCGATCTTCATGGAGTATTTCAACAAATTTGTCGTGGATTACCTCGATGACATCCTCGTATGCTAGTAGAACAAAGAAGGACATGTTGAGCATCTTAGGCTGGTATTGATGAAACTTCGAGACCTCTGCCCTTGCGCCAAATTCTCCAAGTCCGAAATATGGTTGCCACGGGTGACCTATATCGGTCATGTAATCTCTGCGAAAGGTATTGTTGTCAATCCCTAGAGAGTTCAAGCTGTCCTTGCCTGCACTCAACTTGAATTAGTGAAGCAAGTTAGGAGTTTCCTTGGCTTAGCGAGCTACTGTCGTCGCTTCATTGAGAACTTCTCCAAAGTTGCCAAACCTCTAACTGAACTCCTCAAGAAAGATAAGAAGCTCGGGTGGACTTCAAAGTGCGAGGAAAGTTTTTAGGAGTCGAAAAGACGACTGACTACCGCCCCAGTACTTGTACCCTCGGATTTCACAAAGGACTTTGTTATCTACTGTGATGCTTCGTGACAAGGTCTAGGTTGCATTCTCATGCAAGATCGTCATGTGATTGCCTACGCATCTCGATAGTTCCGTCCACATGAGGGGAATTATCCAACACACGATCTGGAACTTGCCGCAGTAGTCCATGCACTTGTCACTTGGCGACATTATCTTCTGGGTAATCGTTGCGAAATATACACTGATCAACAGAGTCTCAAATATATATTCACCCAACTGGATTTGAATCTCAGGCAAAGATGGTGGATTAAGTGATTACGGACTACGACCTAGGAATATCTTACACCCCAGGCAAAGCTAATGTCATGGCTAATGCACTAAGTCATAAATCCTATTGTAACAACCTCATGTTGCTACAAATTCAACCACTTCTCCATGAGAAATTTCGGAAGTTAAATCTTCATATTGTTCCTCGAGGATGCCTTTCTACATTGGTGGTGAAAGCAACTCTTGAGGATCAGATGATAGCTGCCCTGTAGCAGGATACGGGAATTTCCCGTATCAAGAGCAACATTGCCAAGGGAGTTGCTCGTTCCTTTTCGGTAAGTGGTCAAGGTGTTGTATTATTTGAGGACCGCTTGGTGGTTCCCAAGAAGTAGGAACTTCGAGAGATGATCCTTAAGGAAGATCATGAATCTCCTCTCACGATTCATCCCGGTAGTACTAAGATGTATCAATACCTACGCCACACGTTTTGATGGACCCGAATGAAGAGAGAAATTGCTCAGTTCATTGCTAATTGTGATGTTTGTCGTTACGTTAAAGCAGAGCATCAAAGGCCTGCTAGCACCCTTCAACCCTTGGCTATTCCCCGAGTATAAATGGGACAAGGTCGGTATGGATTTCATCATCGACTTTCCAAAGACTAAGAAAGGGAATGATGCGATCTTTGTGGTCATAGATCACCTTTCGAATGTTGCTCATTTCCTTCCAGTTCGAGAAAGTATAACTGCTAGTTAGTTAGCAGAACTATATATCTCTCAAATATATTCTCTTCATGGTGTTCCTCTAGAGATCAATTCTGATCGTGGAAGTCTTTTCACTTCTCGATTTTAGTAAAGTTTACAGAATGCTATGGAAGCTATCTCTTCTTTAGCACTGCTTATCACCCTGAGTCAAGTGGTCAAGTAGAAATAGTCAATCAAATTCTTGAAGATATGCTCAGTGTGTGTGTTATCTCATTCGGAATAAATTGGGAGAAATGACTTCCATTCGCGGAATTTGCTTATAACAACAGCTTCCAGTCTATTATGGGCAAACCTCCTTTCAAATTTCTGTATGGACGAAGATGTCAAACGCTGTTAAACTATTCAGAAACCAGTGCAAGACAATTTTTTGGACCAGATATGATCCAGGATGCAGAAGACCAAGTTCACATCATTCGTGAAAATTTGAAAACCACCCAATCTTGTCAGAAGACCAATATGACAGTCATCATAAGAAAGTAAGTTATGATGTTGACGAGAAGGCTTACCTTTGGGTTTCACCTCTAAAGGGTACCCATCGTTTCGGTATCAAAGGTAAATTGGCTCCTCGTTACATTGGTCATTTTCCCATTCTCGCTAAACGAGGAGAGGTTGCCTACCAATTGGAACTACCTTTGCAACTTTCCAAACTTCCTGATGTGTTCCACGTTTCACAGCTTAGGCGTTGCTTCAAGGATCCTATCCGCGAAGTAGACCTTGAAACGCTTGATCTTCAAGATGATCTTTCATAATGAGAATATCATGTATGTATTCTCGATGAAACCAAGCGCACCACTCGACGTCGTAGAATTAAGTTTCTCAAGGTTCAGTGGTCACACCATTCCGAGGATGAAGCAACCTGGGAGCACGAAGATCGTCTTCGGCTTGAGTACCCTGCACTCTTCCCGACTACTCCTGAATGTCGGGACAAGATTCTTGTTTGTGGGGGTGAGTTGTCATATCCCTAGTTTCTTTATGCTTGCCACTTCATTCATCCACACATTTAATTTTCATGAAATGGAAATTAGGAGTGATCAAGCTTCATGATTCAAAATTTCTGTCAAACAAGCATTATAAAAACTGCTTCAAATAGATCCAAGAAAATGTCCTTGGTGTTTTGATAAAATATTGGCATGATGTAAAAATGTCGTCCAATATTTTGGGGGCACAAATTTTTTTTATCTTCGGCATTTGAATTAACCAAACAAATAATTGCATTGGACTTATATTATTATATATAAAAATATGAGTTCAATAATTCTGAAACTTTTTATGTGGCCCTAGTTATTTATATCTAGCTCACATGACAATTTTCAGGACTTTATAAACTGGCTAGCTTTTTATTTTCCAGCAAAAAATGTTAGAAAAGGAAAAGAAAATAAATAAAAGGAAAAGGCCAAAGGCTTACCTGGTTTACCTGTAGCCCAGCCAAAAGGTGGCCTATCTAGCCCATTGCCAGTCACCCTCTTCCTCCCGCTAGGAGGACAAGGCGCATGGCCAGAGTGCACGAGCACGCGCCTCACCACGTCCTACTTGCCACCGATGCCCCCCGATGGATATGGACGCCGAGTGTAACGTGCAAAATGCACCTATCGTTATTTCCGCATGGGGGGCGCAACAGGGATAGAGGCGCATCTAGTCGTTTTGCAAGTATAGTAACATCGCATACATGTATGAAGAGATGAGTATATGAGTTGTCTTACACTCCCCACAAGCTAAAGTACAAGTTCACACAAATTATTCAAACATCATTCAAAAGACAGAGTTCGTTTATGGAAGAAAACAAATGAAGAAAAGAAGCAATGAAACAGTCTAGCTAGCTCCAAAGATCACGACCAAGGCCTCTCTACTCGTCTGGATATGTGATGTACATTCTCCCACATTTTTCATCATACTCCCACTGGAGCTGGGTCACATCATCTGGCACGGTCTCATCTGCACCTGCACCTATATTTGTTGTAGTAATATGTGAGCCATAGGGACTCAGCTATCTTGTAATCCGGGTACCGAAACTTTGTAAATGAAGTGGACTGCGAAAGACGATCGAGAACTACCATGATCACTAAATGATCCTGAACACCTACTTACATCAAACATAACCCCACTGTGTCTTCTCTTGGTTCATGTTCATGAGTAAAGACAATCACGGTTACGCACACAGTTGGTGTGTTTTATTGGATTTTACTTCAAGTTAACTATAACTGGGTGTTAAATAAAATATCCAAGTTGCCAAATAACCGCGGGCACTACTTTCTATAAGATTTAACCCTGCAGGGATGGTCCGACTAATCCATCACAAATTAACCACACTCTTCGGGAATAACCTCGACCACGGACCTCGTGATCATCCTAGGAAATTCCAAAGGAAAACCGACACCTCGAGATAGCCCGAAGAAGATTAGAGTTCCTCACGCAAACCATTCGAGAAAGGTAAATCAAGTCCAGCAAGACCGCCCAGCAGGCCAGATCCCAATAGGAGTTGCACATTTCTCTGTCTTAGGGCACTACCAGATGGGACTAGCTATGGGGAAAACCAATCCTCAAGTTTCTTGGAGGCAGCCCCATAGGCAGCCCATTTTAGACCAACACTCATGTGGGGCACTGGCCCCGGTTGTTGATTAATTATCCATGGGGTAGCTAAGCCCTATGCATTTTTATTAAGTTGTTTAAGCAATTAGTACCAATGTTGGGTCTTTCCAGACATGTTTTATTCTCAAACGAATAATCAAGGGGGTCCCCATAACAATCCCGAGCATGTTAGGATCGCAAAATATGGACACATAACACCGGTAACAAGTAGCTATGGCGGTAAAGGTGGAACAAAACTATCACGCCATGTGTTGTATCACGTTGTCATGTTTTGATTTATAAAATTTGGAGCCAATTAAAACTTTCTGTTCAGTGCTTGTGCTTGTTTGAATTGTTGCTTGTTGCTTGTTTGGTTGATTGTGTATGGCACTCATAGAATATACCCCTCTCAATATTCATCTTCCTTGACCAAAACTTCTTGCCCAATGATCATGCCATGTGAATAGTGCCCAAAACTATTTTTATCAAATTTTATTTTGACCAAAAAGGATTTATTCAAATTAGGTCTTCAAAAACCCCTCAATTAAGGTTTGCACTTCAGGTCCTCAAATTGGATGGATCCTTATTCCCCAAAGGATTTATTTCAAACCTAGTACAAATATTACTTCCCAAAACCACCATATATTAATTTTAAAGATTATTTTAATATTTTATTTAAAGGCTTTTTCTTAAGACCAAAAATGGTTTTTCATAGGGACAAAATATTTAAATGCTTTCAAAATATTTGAGAAAATTTAGGGAGACTCAAAGGACATATGTTTTCCACATAGATGAGTTTCAACACATGGACATGTTCAAATCATCGGCAAAGCCCCTCAAAACCCTTTTTGTCCAAATCAAGCTGTTGAAATGTTTCTATAAGAAATATTCTCAATAAATTCCAGGAGAATTCCAGCAAGTCAACACGTTCATAGGTGATGATCTTGCAAAGTTTCATCTCAATCCAAGTTAATTTGGTTCAGCAAACCATCCCAAAACCCTACCTGTCCAGATTCAAATTTGAACAACTATACATTGTGAAGTTTATGCCCTTGACCCCAAACTTTTGGACATGTTATAATCACCAAATAATGATGGTACACTAGGTGTTGCATCAAGGGTATAAGCTTAACATAACTAGATCTACATAAACCAGATTCTATTGATTTCTAGGGTTCCACAAAGCTACATTGTCAACTTTCATCAAACCATCTCAAACTCGGTGATCAGGCTTATTTTGACCCACCATTTGATCCTGTTAAGCATCACAGTAGTGGGTAAATTTTTCTTGCCCAAACATCTATCAAAGACCTTCTGGTGAAATGGTAAATTTGTTGTTTTCACCCCTTTGGCTATTCCTCTTGCCATGAAAATTTTCCCGCAACCCCTCAGGGTTACCAGCTACCTCTAGTAATTCTTGTGTGTCCTCAGCTCAATAGGGGGTGGGGTAAAAACCCCATTTTACCCTCTATTTTACCATATCACGAGATTTTTCCCTCTCATCTCTTTTCTCCCTACCTCTACCCAGCTCCTCCTTGCCCATAACCATTTGCAGAACCCCCAATACACTAATGGACACGCTGGTGCCAATTTTCTATGCCATGCCGGTCATTTGGCCACTCAGGAGCATGCTATAGTGTGCTCCCGCATAGTAGCCCCCCCATCCCGAGCCCCCCGACCCACTGGGGATGCGGGAGCATGTCCCCCAGCCGCCCCTCGACGTTAGCACCGCGTCAGGAGGTCGGGCCCCTTCTCCCTCCTTCTTTGCTGCCTCCTTAGCCCGTGCACAACCTCCTCTGGTCCCCCATGGCTGCCCTTTTCCTGTTTGCGGATGCGGACCAAGTCCACAACCACCGTAGACATGTCTCGGAGTGCCCCCCCATCCTCACGGGCGCACGACGCCCACGGTACACCGGCGCCCGCCTATAAAGCCCTCCCCCGAGCTCCCACTGCTCTCCTCTCGCTCCCTCCTCCCCTCAAATGCTCTCCCGTGGCCAGCCCCCTCGTTCTCGTGGTCGGGAGCTCAAAGCCGAGCCAAACCCTCACCTCGTGTGGCCTTCCCCCTCACCAGCGATTCCCTCAGCCCCGGCAATTGCCTCAACCACCCACCGACGTGCGGGAAGCCCCTGAGCACGCCGATGCCCTCCGCTTGAGCCGCTGTGGCCTGAGCCGCCGCAGGTAAGCCCCCTCTACTTCCTGTCGCGAGGTGAGGGATGACAGGTGGGGCCCACCTTTCATACCCTCACCCTTCCCACTCTCGCTAAAAGGTTGGGCCCATGGGCAGGTTTAAAATTAAACCTGCCACGCGCACCATCGCACCCTGGGCCGGCTCCCCTTTGGGCTGGCTCGGCAACGGTGCTTTTGGCCCGAGAGGGCACAGTGCCATTTTTCCTTTTCTTTTTCCCGCTGCTTTCCAAAAATTCCACTGACCAGAAAATAAATCCAATGCCAAATATTCTTTCACCTAAAATCCTAGAATATTCCATAGAATTTATTAGTGCCACTTCTAAAAATATTTGAAAACCTGTTTTGTACTGTTTCAATTTAAAACCCCTATTTGGCATTATTAGCCCGTGTTTTAAATAGTTTTGAAAACCTTTTTAACTTCAAAACCCTAGACAACTATTTTTAGTATACATTTTAGTATTTATCAGAATAGGGTAGCATTTTTAATAATAGCTTGTGTGCTCTGTTTTGTGTGATGCTTATTTTTATCGCCATTTATCGTGATGATAGATTACACTGTTGACGAGGAAGTTGGACCCGTAGACTTTGAAGACCCCGATGACCTTGTTGAGCCAGGCAAGCAGCCCTTTTACCATGTTAAGAAATTTTTCATGCACGCCATATAGCACTAGTTGTTTTGTGATTGATCTTGATGTGGTGTTCCTCCTTCGGAGGGATGCCTCCGACACTCTACCATTGATACTTGCATCATGCTTGACTGTACCATTCTTATGAGGGTTGTGCGGGTGGGTGAAGATAGGATGCTAGTAGATGCTACGCAAGTGGGTTTGGGTTTATGCATGGTCAAGGGAAATAGAGGTGATTTCAAAGACTTTTCAAAACCCCCGTCGTGTGCCACTAATGCCCGAGGGAGATGATAATGAGATGGGTGACCACTTGAGAAAGAAGTGGTGTGCTGGAGCAAGTTCAAGGTGTGTTTTTGATAACGGATTAGATTTAAGATTTGTTGATCGTCCCAACCTTACCTGCGCAACCACAATACCCCTTATGGGACGGGGCTTTGTTGATTACCTTGGTGGGTACTAGAAAGGAGCCCGCATTACTAGTGGCAGGAGCGGCATGGTTACTCTCGATACGGGGTCGTGCCGGTATGGACGATCATGCGTTGTCTTCACAAGCACCGGGCACACTGTTCTTCCCTGCATGGATGATTCGAGTGATGTACATCATGTCAGCTGGGCACCAATCAAGTGGACTCATTGTTTAGTATCGCCAGGGGAAATACATTGTTTGGGTGCTTACCTCGGGTATGTTATATACTGCGAGTCCTGGATGACACGGAAGTTTACTGAGTCTTGTGGGTAAAGTGTGCAAACTGAGTCTGCAGAGTGTAAAACTATTTTAATAGCCGTGTCCACGGTCAAGGATAGTTGGGTGGTGTTGCTTAGACTATGTCTAGATGTTTTTGCGAACTTGGTGTGAGTGTGTGCGGTTGACAGAAGAATGATACTTGGGTCAAGTCTGAAGACTTGACGAGATGAACGAACATGAGGTGTTCCACCCCTGCTTATGATGATATCTATATCTTGATCATATGGATATCTTCCAACTGTGATGCATGCTCTTACCTAGTTACTTGATCATGTCATTGCAATTAAAATTAGCTATTCGCAAATTTACCTACTTAGTGCTACGTCGTGCATCATTATTACTTGTTCCACAACTTGGGTTGCTTGCGAGTACATTCAAAGTACTCATTGGCTTGCCAATGGTTACTTAATTGTTCAGGCATAGAAGAACGGGAGTACGTTGAAGTGTTCGTTGGTGACAAACAGGCGAACTAGGACGCTTCCCAATCATAATGCCTGCAGGTTAAGGTAGATGGCAATGGGTTCATGCTTTCTATCAAGATTTCCACTGCTTGTTAGTTTAAGTGTTCGGCCAATGTGGCCCTATCTATGTCAGACTAGACCTTCATGGTCTTTATTTGTGTAAGACGTTAAAGGTGGATGTAAGACTCTTGTTATTCAGCTTTTGTGTGTTCAGTGAGCATTGATCTCTGGGATAACTATACACGTGCATTCGGTGATCACGACTTATGAGTTGGGGTCACAACAAAAACACTGAGCAAAATGCCAAGCCTTCCACCATACCAAGATATATACATGCATTAAATTAAATAGCAGTAAATATTATGATATCTCCAGATATCCATGTTATCACATGGGAACAACCTGCACATGCATCTGAGAACGCTATAAGAGGGGCTGAGCAGCAGTATCTTAGCCAAACAAGGTTTGCTATGTAGTGGAGGGCTTGGAGGCTATCATAGTAATGTAGGAGGCTTGACATTCAAGTGGTAGGTAACGCATATGTAACGATAAGAGCGAGACATCTAGCAAAGCAAAAATAGTGTCGGGATCCGGGTACGATCATCTTGCCTGTTGGTTCTTCAGAGGGACAAATAGCTGGGTCCTCGTAGTGGTACTCTCTTGGATCCTCATACTCAGGTTCGCGTCTACCCAAAAAACAACAACTATAAAAAAACAAGCACGGTGCAATGCACAAACAATATGATGCATGATTCATTTGAAGTATTTAACATGGCAATCCTAAGCTAGTCATGTTTCTCATGCAATAGTTAAGTTATTTACAATTATGGATAGAACCTCATGTTAGGTTGTTCGAACATGCATGATAACGACAAATAGGAATGCTTCATGCAAAATCAATGCAAATGCATATGTAAAACATAGGAAACGGAGTAATGGATCTCATGCTATGCTCATGACAAGGTACGATTGCAAAATACAAGACAAGGAAGGCCATGGGCTATTCCTGAGTATTCCAAGGTAGCCACTGGTTAGTAAATGAAAAACCAACCACAATAGAGCCAAAGATCAGGCAAAACAATGGAGCATAACTCCCACAAGTCACAAAACACTACCACACACAATTTGTCCCAAAACAGGAACATAGCAACTTCCACAACAATTATCTAGTCCATAGGATGTTCCCAACCTCAAACAAAGCATGTACAGAAACTACATAACATACTTATCAAATCATCCAACTACACAAACTGGAAAGGAAGAACATATCACTAAGCATGAAGCTCACAAGATGGCATAATGAAACAGATTCAAGAGACTTTGTGAAAATCACAGTTTTCTGGAATCTGAGTTAAGCTGGTAGCAAGTTGATAGTAGAAAATAATGGTGCTAGAGACCACCTCATGGCACAAAAATTAACAAGATGGTAAATACAACATCTACTACAAAACACGAGCACTGAGCTTGAGCTAAAACTGAAGATATCACTTGCTAGCATCCACTCAACATGGCATACAAATATTATTAGATTCTCAGATTTAGAAATATTTAGCATGTTGGAATCAACAACATTTTAGTAGCTACTTTGGAGCAAGATTCCCACATACATGCAAGTTTAACATGACAAAAGAAAATACCAAGGCATAATACTCATGAAACACTTCTACTTCCATGTTGACACAATTATCATAGCATGCATGGATTAATTCTAACTAAAATAAAAATATGGCATATTGGGAAAAAATGAAATTTTGTAAAACTTGCTCAAATGAAAAAACAAATTTCGCCAATGAATTCCTTGGGAAATTCTACCCTAGTTTCATATATCATACTCATAGGTTGTTGTAGATAAAATGCCCACAATTCAAAGTTACAAATTACTTCAAAATCATCCTCTACTTATAAGTCAAAACTTTCTATAAATGCACATTCCAAAAATGCCTAAGAACAGAAACGGAAACATGCTAGAAATGGAATTAACCAATTCAATATAAAAACTAACAGAAAAAACAGAAAAAGTAAATGGACGGTCCCAACTGGCATGACACCAGGGCCCTCTATGTGGATGACAAGTGGGCCATGGGCCCATTGTCATACACACACACCAGAGACACATACACATGGATACATCTGCCACAACAGATCCCACCATACCAGCACACACACTAGCACAGATGCACACAAGATCCCACGTGGCCACACCGGATCCTTCCCGCACGCACATTCAAATCGAAAAAGAAAAGGGTCGGAGAGGGATCGAACCCACGACCTCGCACTCGCCCTCCTAGCGCGCTACCACTGCGCTACTCCACGACTTCTGTCTGAAGGGGATCCACACGCAACATATACAGATAAAGCAGATGGCTTCTCCGACCCCGAGGCAAAGAAGAGGGCACCGTTGCCGGCGGCGACTATGGCTACCAGCTGCCCAACGGGCCACCAGCGGGGGCTGTGGGGACTACGGAGGTTCCACTCCTGCGGCTAGACGAACTACATGTGGCGTAGAGGGGGCGCTCGAGCTCGAGCTGTTGCTTCGCTCGGGGCACAGCGGCAAGAACACAGGCGAGGCGCTGCTAGCGGGCATAGCGCACGCACACAACAACGTAACGACGACACACATCCGGCATGCACACGCGAGAGGGAGAACGACGCGGAGGAGGGGAACTGGCCTTATCTAGAACTGATCTTCAGAGATCTCGGCAGAGCACGGGGAGCACGCACATGGCACTACTATGGCGATCACTACGGAGGCCTAGGGACGACGGAGAAGGAACAAATCGGGCACGGGGTTTACCTCTCCTACCTTAGACATGACGATGGGTCGAGGATGTAGCAGATCAACGATGACGCAGCAAGGAACTCCCGCGAACTCCTGACCCAAAACATAGAGGAATGAGACGAGACAACGTGGGGCCTTGGAGCTCTCCTATTCAACGAGGAAGAAGAAGGGGATCGAGGCTTCGTCTCCACGTGCAGAGTGGCACCAGGAGGGGCTGCTGGCGACTAGCTCGAGCTCGTGCTCGCTCAGTTCATGGCGGCAGGAGACGGCTATGGCAAGGCTGCGCTTACCTGGTGGCGGTGCAGCAAAGAGGAGGGGGAATGGGAAGAGCAAGACCTAGAGATGCGCGACGATAGGGTTTTAAATGGGCTCGGAGGCTGATGGCGTCTTGACGTCCGTGCCAAATGGCGGGCGCACTCGTGCTCTTTGTCTCTGATGCCTGGCGGAAGGGAACACGGGGCAGGTAGGCATCCCACGAGGTGGGCCGAGGCTGCTCGAGGGGGGGTGCTAGCTGGCCGTGGGGAGAGACAAGGCCCAGGGTTGTTTCTCTCTCACGGCAATTTAAAAGCTTTTATTTTTATTAAAACAAACTCAACCAAATAAAAGCCCCCTGACAGAAAAAAATGATTTTGAGCAAAACAAAATACTTTGGCTCTAAAAATAATGCAGCCAATATAAATAAAATGAACTAGACATTTTTAACCAAAGTAAATTAATTTATTTTATAATTAAAAGCTACTGTTTTATTAGAGATATTAATGACAAAAACAGCATCACATGAAAGAGCTCTCTTACTCTACTCTAAACAATTAACTTAAGCACCAGAACATTTTTAAAAGATTTGTAGGAGAAGTTAATTTGTGACATAAATTAATCAGGAGCGGAAGGGTGTCTTGAGTTGAAATGAAAGAGGGGGGGTTATGGACAAATAAGACAAGGGAGGAGAGCAACACACCAAGCCCACATGCATTCATCCACATACCACCTCACATCACAACATTCACAAGCACAAGCAACAAGGCAAAAACATAGTATGCAATAGATGACGATCATTATGCATTATGCATGAATGGCATCAAGCCAGTAGTAATCATTACAACCACATGGGAACCATGGAGGTTCACAAGGGATACATGACCAAAATGGCAAGGGTAGCACTTGGGCTTTTACAACTCTCCCGCACGACAAGATGATCTCGACCCGAGATCTAAGAACGAAAGAACTCTGGAAATTCGGAACGGAGAAGATCCTCACATTCCGAAGTAGCTTCTTTGTCAGAATGATGAGTTTACTTCACCTCGAGCTTGATTGACTTGTTGCGAGTCTTACGCTTAGTTTCTTCGAGAATAGCAACTGGATGCTCACGATAATATAGGTCTTCTTGGAGATCAATGTCTTGGAGGTCAATGGTACGCTCGGGAGTCTTGAAGCACCTCCGGAGCTGAGAGGTAAGGAAAACATCATGCACATTTGTGAAATTCGGAGGAATCTCTAGTTGACAAGCAACATCACCTCTCTTTCCCACAACTCTGAATGGACCCACAAAGTGAGGAGCTAGCTTCCCTTTAATTCCAAACCGCTGAGTGCCCTTCATGGGAGTGACGGGGTTATTACCCCTCGGTAGGCCCAAGCAATGGGGCTCTCTCCCCCGCTTCAAGAAAAAGCACGTGGATGGCTGCTTACGGCCGGCTAGCGTGCAGTCTGCTGGATCGAGGCCGCCTGGTCGAGGAGCCGGTTCGGCCCCCGGCCGGCTGCCTTCGAGCCGCCTCCTCCGTTGACCCTTGGGCGGACAAGCTTCCATCCAGTCCCTCTGCATGCAGGTACGGAGAAACGACGGGAACCCCAAGACGGGCACCAATGTAGACAAAGTGGTCATTGACGCATGGGCACACGCGGCTACAGTTTGCCTGGTCGTGCCGCTGACCTTGGCCAAGCGCGACCGGGTGGGTCAATAGTGTTGGTACGCCTCCTCCCACTCGATTACCTGCTCCGGCATGGCTATAGTGCAACCGGCCGTACCGTAGACTCCGACCGGCTGGCCCAAGATGACGCTGCCCGGGCGACCCATGCCGTAGCAGGTGGGCGGGGGCCAATCACGGAGCCGCCAGGCGGGCCCCAACGAGCGATGGGACCGCACAGCTGGTGGACCCTATGGATGACGAGACGGCTCACGAGGTGGGGCCTTCTGGCCAGCCAGAGAGTCTGCCAGCTGGGTCCCCCCACTTTGTACCCCGGGAATATTGTAAGCCGGGGGTTCGGCCTATAAAACCCCTCGAGCCCCCCATGCAACGGGGACGAGCAATCTCACGCACACACACACCTATGGGACACTTCCCCCATACCTACCTTTGTGGTGGAGGAAGGCGTGTCGGCTTCCTATTCCTCCACTAAGCAACACCTCCAAGAGGAACCTTGTAAACATACCTATCCATTAACTAGACCAAGCAAGACTAGGGGTTTTACCTCCCACGGAGGTCCCTGAAGCTGGGTACATCGTGTGTCACCATCACTTGTGCCCAATCCCGCACCCGGGGCACGTCAGAGTCCTCCGCCCCCAACCTTCGTTGATAAGCCTACCCAGGGCATCTGTCGTGAGAAAATGACGACAGTTGGCGCCCACCGTGTGGCCATATGCGGCGCCGGTCGGATTCATGCTCCGGGCGGTCGCCGCACGTCCAGGCGAAACCGCGGGCTCGTGGGGCTTGCTCTAGCAGGCCCTATGGGCAGCTTCATCGACCTCAGCCTCGACATCGATGCGCTCACCGAGCGCTTTGGCAGGCTAAACCTCGCCGAAGCACCGATCGCCGACAATTGCCCAAGCCCGGTGCTTGTCTGCGTCGATACGCCCATGGATATGGGCGCACTTGCCGCGACCCAGTCAGGCAGCTCCCATGTCTGCGTGGGTGCGATGGCCATCATCTCCTCCACCTCCTCCGGTCGTGTGCAGGCTGAGGCCGACACTGCCGCGGCCCGCGTTGGCACCTTTGATCCGCTCGGCGCGGCCCTTCGGGGCCTGAGAACCACCATCGCCCCGACGGCAAAACCTGACGTCGCCCTGTTTGAGGACGCTTGCGCCCTCGTGGCCACGTGGAGCCACATGGAGGCCGCCCAGCGGGAATAGGCTTCCGCCTATGGTCTCACCCCGGCTGGCACCAAGCCCAGCCAGTGTGGGGCTGTGCCCGACCATGGTCGCGTGGTCGCCGAAATCTTGGGCGGCAACATGCCTGTCTACGACACCCCTGCGGCCAACCAGCGGGCCGCTAAGGTAGCCTATGAGGATTTGGCTACGTTGGACGGTGAACAACATGTCCCCCACGAGCGTCACATCAAGGACCTCATTGCCGCCGCCGACCCGTAGCAGCATCAGCTCGCGGAGGTTAGCGCCACCTCCGAAGGCCCTCCCCTCAGCGCGAGGTCACGGGTACTACTAGCCGTCAGTCGGCTCAGCACTCCTGCTCCCCTCGCGCCTCCGGCCACCTAGTCAAGGTAAGTAACCCCCGGCCCTCTCAGATGTCGGGGAACGAGAAGCCGGCTGCCGGTAGCCGATGCAGCCGTATGTATACACCGCCCCCCGTGGCGTGAGCCGGAATGATCGGTTCCGCCCGTCATCCTCCCTGAGCTCTCGGCGTGGCTACGACCACGGGTCCCCCACGGTAAGAATGACGTCCATCTCCGCATCGACCGACTCGCATAGTCGGCCCTCCTCGAGGAGGAGGGCTCTATTGGCCCGACATGCTTCGGCCCTCTTATCCGCAATGAATCATTCCCAACCGGCTTCATGCTCCCCGAGACACCCTGAAGTGCAATGGGCCACCAAACCCGAAGATTGGCTGATCGACTACATCACCGCGATCGGCATTGCTAGGGCGAATAAGTCGTAGTTGTTCGCTATGCTCCCCTTATGCCGATTGTCTCGGCCCGCACCTGGCTTAACAGCTTGGCAGCCGGCACCATCAACACATGGATGGACTTCGAGGAGGCCTTCATCTGCAACTTCACCGGCACTTACAAGTGGCCCGGCCGCCGCCGTGAACTGGCCATGTGCGTTCAGGGGCCGGACGAGTCCCTCCACGACTACCTCACCCAGTGAACCAAGCTCCGCAACTCTTGTGAGGGGGTGCACGAGGTGCAAGCCATATAGTACTTCATCAAAGGCTATCGCGACGGCACCCCCTCAAGCACAAGGTCCTGTGCTCTCAGCCGGCTATGCTAGCCAAGCTCATAACCAAGGCGGACAAGTACGCCACGGACGACTCTGCCATTCGGGTCTAAACGGTGCCGCCTGCCAAGGCAACGCCAAAGCCTGCAGCATCCCGACCGGCTGCCGACAACCGGTAGCCGTAGAACAACAAGCGCAAGAATGACCAGCCGACTCCCGCTACGGGAGCTGGCAGGTTGCCACCATCGAGGAGCAGGAGCCAGCTACCCAGTCTTCCAACCAGCGCCAGTGCACAGGCAAGGCTGCCTAGCAACCCATGCTCACCTTCGACCAGATGCTCGACCTCCGCTACGAGAACTACTCTGGGGCGAAGCCCTCCACGCACACGCTCGGGCAGTGCAGCTTGTCACAGTGCCTGGCCCGGGGGAGTGGCCTCCTGACTCCTCCCGCACCGCCAGCCCATTCACCGGCCCAGGCACTAGCTGCCGCCCCGGCGCCTGTTCGGGCTTCAGCCCAGAACGACGGTCGTCTACACGACCAATTCCCTAACCAGGACGGTTGCTACATCGTCTTCACCTATGAAGAGACAAGCAAGCATGCTCAACGTCGGCTCCCTCGTGAGGTGAAATGTCAGACCCTGTGATTTGCCTCATGACTAAGTTATCATGACTAAAAAATCAGGGCCAATTAAAACTTTTGTGTGCTTGTTATGCTTGACTTGATTGCTGATTATCTGATTGCTTGCTGGTGCTCTATATTCATAAAACCACTACTTCTCTCAAAATTATTTTCCTTGATACCCACTCTTATCTAATGATCATGCCATGTGAATAGGAATTAATTATATTTTTACGAAATATTATTTTGTCCAAAAAGGTTTTTTATTCAAATTAGGTTTGCAAAACCCCCTGATTTGAGATTTGCACTACAAGTCCCCGAATTGGGTGGATCATTTTCCCCAAATGCTTTATTTGTAACCTACTATATGTATAACATCCCAAAACCACAAAATATTATTTTAAAAGAATATTTTAATATATTATTTAAAGGCTTTTACTTAAGGCGAGAAATGGTCTTCTATAGGGAAAAATTATTCAAATGATTTAAAAATATTTAAGAAAATTTAGGAAAACTTAGTGGACATATATTATCGATATTAAGAGTTTGAAAACATGGTAATGTTGAAAGTATTGGACAAAATCCTTCAAAACCAATCCTGCCTATTCCAAGCATTTGAAATATTTCTATAAGAAATATTCTCAAATAAATCCAGGGAAATTTTAGCATGTCACATATGATATGTGTGATCATCTTTCGAAGTTTCAGCTCAATACCAATTATTTTTATTCACAAAAATATTGCAAAACCCTCTCTGTCCATGTTCAAATTTGAGCAACTCTTCATTGCCAACTTCCTCCTAATGAGCTCAAAATTTGCGGACATGATATAATCCTCCAATAATGAATGCACACCAAATGGTGCATCAAGGAGAACAAATTAACTTGTCCAAATCCTCTCAAAACCATTTCTGTTGATTTCAAGAATTTGGTAACATTACATTGCCAAGTTTCTCCATTGGGCCCCAAATTTTTTGTTATATCCCCTAAATTATGTCACCACATCAGGTGGTGCATCAAGGGGAATGGATTTGCATAGCTAGATCTAAGCAAATGCATTTCTGCCCATTTCTAGGGTTGACAACATTTGTATTGCCAACTTTTCTCAGTTGAGCTAAAATCTTGTGATATATCCTAGTTTTACCCCTAATTTTATTCTGTTAAAACCCACAGGAAGTGGAGGCCTTTTGCTTGCCCAAAACTCCATCAAACAACTTTTGGTGTATTCTAGGATTCACTATTTTGACCACTTTTACTCTTCCCCTTGATCTCAAAATTTTACCAGAACCCTTAGTAGTTCTCCTTCACCTCCAGTAAAGTTTGCATGGCCATAGCTCACTGATTGGCCTGGTAAAACTCCCCTTTTACCTCTTTGGACAACAATTTCTCCTGTCTTTCTCAGCTTCTCTTCTCAACCAAGGAACCCAGGCAGCATCCAATGCATTTTACACCTTCTTTTACCCTCCTAGATTCCCATAGACGCTAGTGTACATGCTAGGGCACGCCCTGGAGGCAAATGGCATGCACTGGTATGCCAAAGGGGTGCTCTAGAGCGCGCCACGATGCGCACCCGCATTGTAGCTACCGCCCAATGGGTGCCCCCGACAGCCTTGGACGTCATGCTCATGTCTCCAGAGGTCGCCTCGGTGTCCTCGACATGCTGGACGGTCGGCGCCATCCTCCCTTGCCCTCCTCTGGGCCCGGCAGAGCTCGCCCGAGCCCCTCCGAGAACTCGGTCCATGGTGGACCTCGGCTCGGCCATATAAGGCCTCCCCCGTGCCCCTCTCGAGCTCTCTCGATTTCCCTCTCTCTCATAGACCCCCCTGACCAACCCACTCTCTCTCCCTAGGCCTCCTTCTGTTCCCATGGCCGAAGCCCCGCCGGCGGCCTCTGCCCAAATTCGGCCACTGTGGCCTTCCCCTGCTCCTGTCATCCACACCAGAGCCCCCTACGTCTCCAAGAAACCCCCCCCCCCCCGCAATCTTCATTCCTCCCTCTCGATGGCCAGACCACCGAGCCCATTGTCATCATTGTTTGAGTCTGCTGCAGCCAATGACATGCTCTCTCCGGCGCTCGTGGGCGGAAGTGGAGACCCCATGCGGGTGCGTCAGGCCGTCCTGAGGTCTCCGGTGCTCAGAGCACCGCTGGAGGTGGCTGGACCCACCGGGGGGAGCATTGGAGCAGCTTGGTCGCACCTCCCCTGTGTCTCCCTTCATGGGTGGGAGGTGGGGGACGTCCTCGACAGGCGGGCCCCACCTGTCGGTGACCGGCCGGTCGGGCCCCGCGTTTAAGTGAAAGCGGGAACCACCAGAAACCGGCTTCTACCGGGGAAGGCGCATTCCCTAAGTACGCCTTCGACGTCACCGGTCTCCCGCGCAGCTAGGATGGTGGGCCAGCCCATTTGTTAAATTGCGCCCCGTGCGCTATTTGGCCTTTTTGTTATAAATCTATCCGTTTTTCTTTTCCTGTATGGTCAAATAAATTCATAGGTTATTCAATTGAGCTCTAAATTTGGTGATTCAAGTCTCAAAATCTTCCTAAAATCGTTCGCTACCCAAATATGTGAAATACACATTTTTCTGAAATAGTTTATGTAGAGTTCAAATTCAAATATCAATTTGAACTATGACCCCCCTATTGCAAATTCCTAGAGGGGTCATAACATCTCCAAATGCAGTAATTCAAATTTATAGGTACTCTAAGTGTCATACCCAATTTTTCTAGCCATGGTGAACATTTTTACCGTACACCTATTTTGTTGGATCCACTAAATATTCCACTTTTCCATTTATCTCACATTTGTAAATCCCTAGGAAATTCATACCAACTCCAAATCTAGTGAAACCACTTCCCACATGTTTGTGAAATCATGCCCTATTTTGTGAGTGCCTCCACTCATTTTTATGAAAATATTTCCTGTTGACATCTTGGAGGATCATCATTTTCATCATTCCCACCATTCAAAACTGCCCCTTGACCCACATCCACCAAAACCTCCTTGGTTATTTTTCTCATGCCCAAAGGAGTCCTAGAAAAATAAAACTCCTAATTGTAGAGCACTATTATTTCCCTCCTTGTTGTCTTGCTTATTACGGTTGTTTCCGATGATAGTTGACAAAGTAGATGAAGTGCTCGGAGTGGACGAGAAGCATGTGAAGACCCCGAAGACCTTGCAAACCCTGGCAAGCAGCCCTTTGACCATGTTAAGAAACTTTTTATGCATGTCATATAGCACTTGTTGTTTCGTTAATTGATCATGATGTGGTGCTTCCCCTTCGGTGGGGTACCTCCGATGCTTTTACCGTTGATTCTTGCATCAAGCATGACCCTACCATCCTACGAGGGTTATGCGGGTGGGTGTAATTAGGATGCTAGTAGATGCTACGTAAGTGGGATGGGATTTATGAATAGTTATGGAAAGGAGAGAAATAGTTTCTAAGACTTTTTGAAAACCCCGTCAGGTGCCACTAATGCTCGAGGTAGATGATGACATGGGTAACCACTTGAGAAAGAAGTGGTATGCCGGAGCAAGTGAGTGTGTGTTTTCGAAAACGGAGAGTTTTAAGGTCTGCTGACCGTCCCAACCTTACATGAGCAACTGCGATACCCCTTATGGTATGGGGCTTTGTTGATTACCTTGGTGGGTACTGGCAAGGAGCCCGCCTTACTAGTGGCAGGAGTGGTGTGGTCACTCTCGATACGGGGTCGTACTGGTATGTACGATCATGCGCTGTCTTCACAGGCACCAGGCACACCGTTGGTCCCCTCATGGATGGTATGATTACAGCGAGGCTCGTGTGATGTACATCGTGAGGGATGGGTAACAATCGAGTGGACTCTTTGTCTAGTATCTCTAGGGGAAATGCATTGTTCGGGTGCTTACCTCGGGTATGTTCCCTGAGTCTTGTGGTTAAGGTGTGCAACCTCTGCAGAGTGTAAAACTATTCGAATAGCCGCGTCCGCTGTCATGGACAGTTGGAGGTCCTTCTTAAACTATGTCCAAATGTTTTCGCCAACTTGGTGTGTGTGTGTGGTGACCAGGATGATACTTGAGTCGAGTCGGTTGACTTGGTAGGATGACTGAACATGAGATGTTTAGATAGTACATGAGACAAGTCTGAGAACTTGGTGTGATGGTTGAACATGAGACGTCCAACCACCTACTTATGATGATGACTATGATGTTTTCTTATGAACACCTGTCTATGGTTGATGCATGCTTACTTAAGTCAGTTGATCATGTCATTGCACTCAAAACTAGCTTTCTACAAAACATGCCTATTAGTGCTATATCATGCATTGTTATTGCCTTTTTCCAAACATGGGTTGCTTGCAAGTACATTCAAAGTACTCATTGGCTTGCCACTGGTTATTTTATTGGCCAGGCATGAAAGATTAGGTTATGATGAAGATTACCTTGGTAATGGACATGCGAGCTAGGACGCTTCCCAGTCAGAATGCCTATAGGGTTAAGGCAAATGGCATGGGTTCACGCTATCGTTGAAGATTTCCGCTGCAATCATATGAAGACTTGGCCATGAATGCCATATTTGAGTAAACCGATATGTAATGGATGTAAGACTCTTGTTATTCAGTTTATGTGTGTTTAGTGATCATTGATATCTGGGATCACTGTGCACGTACATTCGGTGATCATGACTCATGAGTAGGGGTCCCCACATGAACGCCGCCATGGTGGCAACTCCCCAGTTCATGCACTTGTCTGAGAAGCCGGTCACCTGGAGCCGGGCAGATCACCTTGCCGTGATGCCGAGCCCCGATAGCTATGCCCTGGTCCTCAACCCCATCATTGCCACAAAGAAGTGCACCAACCTCTGCTCACAGGTGTTGGTTGATGGCGCAGCAGCATCAACATCCTCTACCTCGACATGGTGCGCAAGCTGGGGTTGAAAATAGAAGACCTTTAGGCGAGCCAGATGGTTTTCCATGGCATCATGCTAGGAAAATCTTCCTCCCGTGCCAGCAAGATCAAGCTTGACGTCCTCTTCGGTGGCCCCGGTTACTTCCGCTGTGAGCCGGTGTTGTTCGAGGTAGTGGACCTCGAGAGTCCCTACCGCACACTGCTAGGCCGACCGGCTCTCGTCAAGTTCATGGTGGTCCCGCACTACGTCTACCTCAAGATCAAGATGCCAGGCCCGAAGGAGACTACAAGATGTCGCTTGAGTGTGCTCAAGACGGCAGCCAGCTGGCCGAGGCCCTGGAGATAGCCGAGGAAAAGCGGCAGCTCGACCGGCTCGTGGCCCTCACAACAAGCCAGCCGGCCGTGTTGGCTCCACCCTTGCAATCTGTTGGCGAGACCTCCTTCCAGCCATCCATGGACACGAAGCAGATACCGCTCGACCTGGCCAACCCCACTCAGTGCGTAACCATCGGCTCCCGCCTCGACAGCAAATATGAAGGCGAGCTCGTTGACTTCCTCCGTGAGAATCGGGGCATCTTTGGATGGTCCCCCAAAGACATGTCATGTGTTCCAAGGAAGTTCGCCGAGCACAAACTACATGTCTGGCCGGACAATAACCCGGTCAAGCAACCCCTACATTGTTTCCCTGAGGAGAACCGGCGTACTATAGGAGAAGAGATTGCCCGGCTGCTCACAGCCGACTTCATCATGGATGTTATCCACCCGGACTAGCTGGACAACCCAGTCTTGGTGCTGAAGAAAAAAAAGACCTAGCACATGTGCATTGACTACACCAGCCTGAACAAGGCATATGCCCCAAGGACCCGTATGGCCTTCCGCGGATCGATCAAGTCATCGACTCCATGGTCGGCTGCGATTTGTTGTCCTTCCTCGATACCTACTCCGGCTACCACTATATCAAGATGGACCCGGAGGACCGGCTCTAGACCTCCTTCATCATGTCTTTTGGGGCCTACTGCTATATCACCATGTCCTTTGGCCCGAGGAACGCCGATGCCACCTTCCAACAGTGCATGCAGAAGTGCCTCCTGCCTCAGATAGGTAGGAACGTCCACATCTATGTTGACGACATTGTCATCAAGACCAAGAAGCATTTCAACCTCCTCGACGATCTTCGGGAGACCTTCGTGAACCTACGTGAGTACAAGATCAAGCTCAACCCGGAGAAGTGTGTCTTCGGCGTCCTAGCCGGCCAGGTCCTGGGTTTCTTCGTGTCGGCTCGTGGCATCGAAACTAACCCGCAGAAGATCAGTGTGATCAAGTGCATGCCCAATCTGACCCGGCTCCGCGACATCTAGTAGTTTACCGGCTGCCTCACCTCGCTCAGACGGTTCATTAGTCGGCTGGGGGCGAAGGCCCTGCCCCTCTATGGGCTCCTTCGCAAGACGGCTCTGGTCAAGCCAGTCCGTACAAAAAGGCCAGGCATGTTCTACTAGACCGACGAGGTGGACGAGGCCTTCCGCGGCCTCAAGCGGGCTCTCACCCGTGCGCCCGTCCTTGCGGTGCCAGCTGAGAAGGAGCCCTTGCTCGCCTACATCAAGGAGACCACTCGCGTCATCAGCATTGCCTTGGTGGTCAAGCGGTCGGAGGAGGGCAAGTCCCTGCCAGTCCAACATCCTATCTACTACCTCAGCGAGGTCCTCTCCTCCTCCAAGCAAGAGTACCCCTACTACCAAAAGATGTGCTATGGCATATACTTCTCCGCCAAAAAGGTCAACCAATACTTCCAGGAGCACACCATCACCGTGGTGAGCACGACCCTGCTCAGTGGGATCATGAGCGGCCGGGAGTCCACCGGACGGATCGCCAAATGGGTCATCGCCCTTGCCGACCACGAGATACGATACGAGCCACGTACCGCCGCAAGTCACAGGCCCTGCCGACTTCCTCGTCGACTGGGCGGAGACCGAGTTCGTGCCGCCTCCCCCAGACTCCACGCATTGGCGCATGCATTTCAAGGGCTCAAAATAAGGACTGGCCTGGGTGCCGGCATAGTCCTCTCCTCCACAAAAGGTGACCAGCTCAAGTACGCGCTCTAGATCCACTTTGCAGCCTCCAACAACGTGGCCAAATATGAGGCCATCGTCCAGGGCCTCCAGCTCGCCAAGGAGATCGGCATCAGGCACATCCTATGCTTCGGCAACTCCGACCTCATGGTGCAGCAGGTCTCTGGAGAATGCGACGCCAGGGACACCAACATGGCCAGCTACCGCTTCCTCGTGCAGCAACTCACCGGCTCCTTCAAGGGCTATGAGTTCCACCACATCCCACAGGCGGACAACGAGGTGGCCGACACGCTGGAAAAGATCGGCTCCATCCGGCAAGCCATCCAAGCCGGTGTCTCCCTTGAGCGGCTAGTCAAACCATCCATCAAGCCTTCCCGAGAGTCGAAGTCCATCTTCGTACCGGCCGATGCTACCGGCCCATCGGTGGCTCCGACTGCCCCCTCGTCATCTTCGCCACCGGCTCCTCCTACCTCGGATGCCCTGCCAGCACCGTCTGAGTCGACCCAGCCGACTGCATTCGAGGCAGCCGGCTCCGACGCCGCGGTTGTCATGATGGCAGTCGATGCCCCTCCTGTCGACCCCAACCCAGGGGCTGGCGAGCCGGTCCTGGGGGCTCTCGAGCCGGCTCCCGTCACGGCTCCATCGTGGGCCCAGCCAATCCTAGCATTCCTTCTGCGCGGCGAGCTCTATCCAAACGAGGCCCCGGCAAGACAAATCTAGCGTCGGGCATCGGCTTACAACATCATCAATCACGAGCTCATCCACCGCAGCACCACTAACGTCTTCCAACGGTGCGTCGAGCCGAAGAAGGGCTAGAAGAACCTCCTCGACATCCACAAGGGTGAGTGCGGGCACCATGTCGCCTCCAGGACCCTAGTGGCCAAGGCTTTTCGCCATGGTTTCTACTGATCGACTGCTTTGGAGGTGGCCAAGAAGTTGGTCGACGAGTGTGAGGGCTGCCAGTGCTTCAGCATGCAGAGCCACCTGCTAGATTCGGCCCTCCAGACCATCCCCCTCTCCTGGCCCTTCGTCGGCTGAGGTTGGATATTGCGGGACCCTTCAAAACCACAAGAGGTCGCATGGCACATCTGCTGGTGGCTGTCGACAAATTCACCATCGAGGCCCACCCAATCAAGAAGCTGGCTGGCCCCACGGCTGTCCGATTCATCAACGACATCACGGTTCACTACGGCGTCCCCCATAGCATCATCACTGACAACGACACAAACTTCGCCAAGGGTGCGCTCGAGCTTTTTTCCTACAAGCAGGGCATCCGGCTCGACCCGGCCTCCGTCGCTCATCCACAGTCAAACGACCAGTTTGAGAGGGCGAATGGCCTAATCTTGTCTGGCACCAAGCCCCAACTCGTTACGCCGCTGGTAAAGTCAGCCGACTGCTAGGTCGACGAGTTGTCGGCTGTCCTTTGGAGCCTCAGGACGACTCCCAACCGATTAACTGGCTACACGCCCTTCTTCCTGGTGTACGGGTCTGAAGCGATCATCCCCACTGATATCAAGTTTGACTCACCTCGGGTCGCCCTATACATGGAGAAGGACGCAAAGGAGGCAAGCGAGGACGGCATGCACCTACTCGAAGAAGCCCGCGAGCTACCCTAGAGCTGGACGACCATCTACCAGCAGAAGCTCTGGCACTACCACAGCAAGCGGATTAGGCCACTCTCCTTCCGCGAAGGAGATCTGGTGCTCAGGCGAATCCAGTGAACAGGCGGCCACCACAAGTTGTCCTCCCCATGGGAGGGCCCATTCATCATCAGCAAGGTGCTACACAACAACGCGTACTACCTGATAGACGCCGAGAAGCCGCAAAAGCGCAAGGGAGACGCGTCCGGCGAGGAGACCGAGAGACCGTGGAAGGCGGCACTCCTCTGTTCGTTTTACTGCTGAAAAAACCAGTGTATGCATGTATCCTTCCCCTTTTGGGCTTATGAATGCAATGGGTGCCCCAAGTCGGACCTTGGGCCACGCTCCTTTCCACTTCAAAGCTCGTCAATTCAATTCACCGGCCCCTGGATCCGGCTCCCGGGCACGGGGGCTCGCCGGCAACTCATAACGTCCTCCCTCGAGGTAGATCAAGTAGTGCGAGCTAAGTAAGTCCTCCCACCGCTCCCAGTTATAGACCGGCTCCTGGATGTCGGGCTCACGGGGTCATGGGGCAAAGCTTGGTTCACTCGAAAAAACCGATCACTTGGGGGTCGTCGGCTAAGTCTAGCTTCTTCAGGTTCCTGCCTTTGTCACTTGCCATACCGGAAAAGTCCTCCCGGTTCCTAAACTAAGAGCCAGCTCCCTCGAGGTGGATACCCCGTCCCAGCTACAGACCGGCTCCCGGCTGTTGGGCTAGCGGGCTCCAAACTAAGGGGGAAAAGGACTTGAGCTAACGGAACCTAAGGGGCAAACAAAGGAAAGGGTGAGCCGGCAAGCACAAAAACTAACTTTGCAACAACCAGAACTTCATAATTTAAAAAGGCCCACGGCCATTACGATTCATTACAATACACTCCCAGTGGGTGGACTTGAGTCTAACATGCAGAAAAAACAAAAGAAAAGCAAAGACGCCCGAGGGCTCAGGCCACTAGCGTGTCACCAGCCGGCGCATCGCCAGTCGGCTCGACTCTTGCCCCGGAGGTAGTCGTGGCCTTCGGGTCGGCCTACTTGGCCTTCGGGGCAGCCTCCATGGTCCTGGACGTCTCAATGCTGGAGTCGGTGCTCTGATCGTCGACCTCCTCGTCCTCCAAACCTTGGGGGTTGCCGAAGGAGTCCTCGGCTAATGGCTCGCCATCCTTGCCAAGGGCAGGCAGGAGCTCGTCCGGGTCGACGTACGAGGCGAGCTCGTTGGCCAGGCGAACGAGGACGGGCTCGCGTACCACCCGCTCCTCGGCCGGCTCGTCCCGCTTAGTTGGCAGCCAGTTCAGGTTAATGTCATGGTACCATGACGTAACAAAACGGAGCGCCATTTTTGCACCGGCTTGAGCCGCCGATGCCTTCCAGACCTTGAGCCAAGCCACGGCGTTCTCCAGCCATAGGGCCACGCGGCTCTCCGGAGCCCCACGGCTCGGACACAAGGCGCCGATGACCTCCTTGCCGTCTATCTTCAGCCACTCCATGCTCCGCTCGAGGTGGATCAGCCGGTTCTCTATGACCAGCCCAAGCTGCGCCATATCCCAAGCGGTGTCCCCCTCGATGGTGCGCCCGCGTGCGTGAAGATACTCCCGGTGCTCCTCGATGGCACGCTCAGCGCGGTGCTAGGTTTCCGGGAAGCACCCTAAAGAAGACAGGGAAGATTGAGAAGAGAGCAACTCCAAGACAAGAAGAAAGCAGCCGGATGAAAAAAGAAAAATTGGTACTTACGCTCAATGGAGTCGTCCAGCTCAATGGCAAAGTGGAGCGACGAGTGCCGCTCCGACACCTGCACTGCCTCCGCTTTGGCGAGGGAAACCCTTCACTCCTCGAGCCTCCTCTCGAGGTGGGTCACCTTGTTTTGGAGGGCGGTGGTCCGTTGCGCGGCGTTAGCCGCCTCCTTGACGGCTTTCTCCTAGGTCATCACCTCCCGCGCCTCGTCGGCCTTCAGGCGGTCTTGGGCTACCTGCCCATCCACCAACAGGGTGCCGAGCCGGCCCCTCTCTTGGGTGACCACCTGGATGCTATGTGCCATCTGGTGACGCTCGGAAACCGCCTTGGTATTCTCCTCCCGGAGGGTGGTAAGCTCCCTTGCGAAGCAAAACGGGCGTCAACCAAACAGTTCAGACCCGTTCCGGCTGCCAAGCAGCCGGCCCGGATCTCGGGTGCTACGCGCTCCCCCCACAAGACCAAACGTACCTCCCGCAAGCGCTAGCTTCTCCTCCAGCCAGTAGAAGACGTGCTTGCCGCGGTTGTGGATGGAGACCGCCTCAGCAAACAGCTCATGCCGCTAGGCATTCCTAGCATGCCATAGGAAGTCAAAATCAGAAGGCGCAGAAGGAGATCCGGCCCAGCTGCACCACAGTCGGTTAGTCGGACCGCATCTTGTGGGCTACACCCGGTGGGTGTGCTTGCGTGCCCCACTATAAATTGCAAGAAGAAGAAGCGATGCCCACCTCCACGCGCCGCAGGGTGGTGTCGGCCGCCTCCGCGAACCGGGCCAGCTCCTGGCGGCGCCACTCCAGAACGGTCCCTAGCTTCCCGAGTGCGGGGACCAGGCAGCCTGCTAGAGGAGCCGGAAGGGTAGGGACACGCGCCAGCGCCTCCCAGTCCCAGATCACATCCTACATGGACCTCTAGGTCTGGCCATCGTCACCGCCTGTCCCGGAATTTGTCATGGTGTCGGCTGCCAGGGGAGGATTGATAGCAGCGAGGGCACGGGAATCAATCCATAGTTGCCCCTCGCTCGGCGCTGGTGCCGACCCCTCCTCCTGCCGACTCGGCGCGACGATCGCGATGGCCGGTGCCTCTGTCTCCATGGCCGGTATCTCCGGCGCCGCCTCCGTGGCCGCCGGAGCCTCTGGCACGCCGACCCGGGATGGCTCAGCCAAGGGAAGCGTCACATCCGGCACCATCGTCTGGGTCTCCTTGGGGGCCAGCTCTATAGCTGCCGCCCCCAGTCAGGCAACCTCCTCAGTAGATGAGGGCGCAGCTGGCTCCATAGCCCCCCTCGCGGCTCACTCGACGAGGGCCTCGACATGCGAGTCGATTCAGCCGCCGAGTCAGACGCTCGCGCGAGGTTTGTGGACCTCCTCCGCTTCCTCCCGCTCGAAGTTCAGGAGCACGAGGCCTCGCCTTGGGCTTTAGAATTCGAGGCCCGTAGCTCCGTGAGCCTCCTCTTCTCCTCATGCTGGGTGGCCACATGCTCACGGGCGTGCCGGCTGGCGGCTTCCATCGGGTCGACCGTTGACTCCACATTGTGGAGTTCGATGGGGTCCCTGAAGTGCATAAGGGCCAGGAAGCCGCCAAACCACAAATAGGAAAGGAACTCGCACAAGAAGAAGCTGACTTACCCATTAATGATGGGCAGAACCCGCCTGGTGCGCGCCAAAGTATTCGACACATCCGTCTTCACCCACTTGTAGGCAGGCGTTGGTGCCACCGGTTACTCCTGAGCCGGCCTCTTCCCTCTGCTGATGGCCCCAGCCGTCGGAGCTTGGGCCGCCCACTCCTCGCTCCGCCCATGCCGGCCCGGCTAAACTGAAGGGGGAGGTGTGTTTAGGATCCAAACGTCATCATCATCATAGTCATCGTCATCATCGGTCGAGTCACTGATTGTGGGACCAAGAGGACACTCACCGGCTACGCTAGGCTCTCCGGCTGTGCCGGATCCCCCGGCTGCGCTATGCCCGCCGGCTCCCGGGTCGGCCTCCTCCTCGACCTCCCCCAAGGAATCGACCCCCTCCTCGGGCGGACCTTCCTGCTCGTAGTCCTCAGAGTTGGAGTGGTCGCACTCTGCCTCGAAGATCTGGGGGTGCGGGCCATCCGGCCTGTTCTATCGCATGGACAACCACAGTTAGCACGGGAACGTAAGAACGGATGCTGGCTGGAGAGGTTCGAACAAAAAGACCCGTCTCGACGGAACATACTAGGGGCACGCGGTGGTGTCGGTCGTACAACTCCATGCTGAATGTCCACGACGCCGGCGCCATCTTGAAGGTCGTGATGGCATTCACCTGCTTCGCCACCTGAGCTAGCGTCAGGTCGACGGTCGTCAGCCGGTAGGGGTCCCGACGGTCGAACATGTCACAGATCTGGTGTGGCTTTATTTGGAGACGCAACACCCGGTGTGCGATGAAGGCCGCCACCAGATCGGAGGTGACCAGTCCCTCCCCGCTCCTCAGCTCCACGAGCAGGCCGAGCTCCACGAGAGTGGTTCCGCGTGGGGTGGCTCCTATCCAGTTCACCCTGGAGGACGGGGCGTTGATGTAGTCCGGCAACCGGACGTAATCCTGCTGCCAGCCCTTGATGGAGTCAATTAGGCTGAAGTGCGGAAAGCGTGAACCACAGCAGCACGTTGCCGCGTCCCCACAGGCGGTGCTCTTTAGCACCTTGAGGTAAAACAGCGCCTTGAAGAAGTCCACGAAGGGGAGAATACCCAAATAACTCGCACATAGTGTCACGAAGCCCGTAATGTTGAGGATGGCATTGCGGCCGAGGTGATGCGGTTGGATATCACAAGTATCCATCATCAGACAGAAGAAATGGCCCACCGGGAGCCCAAAGCTGTGGGACAAGTTGTGACTGCCCAAGTGTTGTCCCTATGTTGCCATGTGTTGGTACGATTATGATTTTGCTCCATTACCATTTCCATCTCATGCATCATGCATCATGCCATCATCCTCATCATATCATTTGCATAATTATTGTTGCCTTGATTGTGTTTGTGGAGTATTGTGATTGTGGGTGTTGTCATGTGAGGTTATATGTGAATCAATGCATGAGTGCTTGGTGTCTTGCCCTACTCACATTTCTTGCCTAACCCCTCTTTCATTTCAACTCCATAAAACCTCCTTTTTCTTGCTCATTTCAACTTCTCCTATTAATATTTTAAAAATGTTCTGATGCTTGGGTTAATTGATTATAGTGCGTATAAAAGCTCTTCCACGTGTGGCTACGGTTTCCATTAATATCACTAAATTAAACATCAGGATCTATTGAGGAAGTAATTAATTTTTTTTGTCCTTAAAATGTCAAGTCCATTTTTATTAAATAGTGCATTATTTAGTGAGTCCCAATCTATTGTTGTTTTCACAAGATCTTATTCCAGCTGTCTGGTTTTGGCTTGTGTTGTTGTTGTTTTAAAAATAAAGAAAGCCTTTTTGTGAGAGGGAGAGAGTTATTCCCTAGCTGGGCCTCTCTTGGCCCAGCAGCACCGAGGCCGAGCGCTAGCGTGGACCAGCCGGCCTCCCAGCACGCACGTTCGTTCTCCTCTGTACGGCAACACACCCACAGTAGCCATGTCACCAAGTCCGGTGATTTGACAGCTGTCCGTCGATCCCAGCCCCTTTATAAGGTGTCCCCGACCTAGCCCTAGCATCCCTGGCTCCATTCAGTCCCTCTCCCACCTCGCGCCGCCACTCAGGTAAAAGACCATGCCATAGCCATCGCCTGTCTGCCATCCTCCGGTCGAGCTCGAGCACGTGCTCGGGGTAGCCCCTCTGCATCGTCCTCTTCCTCCCTGACGGCGAGGATCGATGCACCAGAGTCCCTAAAGTCTGCTTCATCTACGCACGCGACGCCATCAACCCTGGAGCCCCCTCATCGTCGGCGTCTTCTTCCTCTACGTCTCGGAGCAGGAGCGTGTCGGAGTTCTTTGACTCACAGCCGTCGCTTCGTTGTGTCCCGCGCCTCCTATCCATGTCCTAGGTAGTGGAGGTATACCCCTCCTTCCATTCCTCTCACCCGCTTCGTTGTTAGCGTCATGTACGCGTAGTTTCGTCCGTGTCAACTTCACGCTCTCGGTGCTCTGCCCTTAGATGCAGTATGCGTACTATTTTTTTGCCCTTCCTTTCTTGCTCCCCTCGCGTCGGTTCATTGTATCTCGCACTCCTAGGAAAATCCCACATCCCTACTATGGTTTCCTTGGCCTGGTGGTCATCGTCAGGCTCGCCGGTGTCGCCGTTAGCCTCCTGCCGCGCTAGGTAGAAGGGGCAGCCAGCCTCCAATGGAGAGTCTCCTTAAGAGGGGCCACGCCGATCCTAAACCGTCAGCTCTCACCTAACCCAGTGGTTGAACCCGCGAGTCTCCACCCGAGAGATCCTGGGTTCGATCCCAGCATTTTCCTCTACCATGTTCTCTGAATTTATATTCATTTTCATCAGAGTTTAGAACCGCCTCTGTGTTTTGTTCAATATGCGTAGTGCCCCTCCTTGAGCACTAGCCGCACCCTAGTCCAGTTGGTCTGACCGAACCCAGTAGACCAAAAGGTTGTGGGTTCGACACCGCACCTAGGCACCTTTTTTTCCAGTTAATTTCTCGGGCCGCTGACAGTGGGTCCAGGGCCCACATGTCAACTCCTTGGGGCCCTGGTGTGCATGCCAAGTGGCCCCCCTTTTTATTTTTTCTTGCAGTGCTTTATTTCTATGTTTTGTGTTATTCCCATTTTAGGAAAATGTCCAGATCTGGACATAGCCATTTTTAGCAGAGGCTAAAATAGGAAGGGTTTGACTTATAAGTCATATAGGATTCTTGTGCATTTTTTCGTCTAGGATTGTGTGAGTTTTTCTTATGTAAGCATATAAGTATGACACATGATTTTGGGGTAAAGAGACCCAAGGAATCCATTGGTGCAAATAGATTTCACTTTTGAGAAAGTTTGCAAAACTGCTATTTTCTGCTGTGATGCTACTTTGTCATTTTTGCATGAATTAATCCATGCTTGCTTTGGGACATGTGCGAACATGGAAGTGTCAGTGTTTTATGCCTATTATGCCATGGTATTTTCGTTTGACATGAGAATCACCCATATAAGTGAGAAACTTGTTGCAAAGTAGCTAACTTATCGTTACTATTTTTACCATGCTAAATATTTCCATGTCTGAGAATCTGCTGTTATTTTTATGCCATGAAGAGTTGGACCCATCTTGTGATATGTTGAGAATTAACTCAAGCTTAGTGCTAGTGTTTTGATGTATATGTTGTCTTCTAGCATCCTATTAATTTTCATGCCATGAGGTTGTCTCTATCACCATTAGTTTCTGCTGTCAACTTGCTACCAGATTAAATCAGATTCCAGAAAACTGTTATTTTCACTAAGGCCCAAATATCTGTTTCATCGTGCCAACTTGTGAGCTTCATGCATATTGATGTGTGCCTCCTTTCCAGAATGTGTATTTGGATAAGTTGATGAGCATGTTATGTAGTTTCTGTCATTGCCTTGTTTGTGGTTGTAGGATTCCTATAGCTCAAGTTGTTGGCTGTGAAAGTTGCTATGTTGTTGTTTTGTGGCAGATTGTTTGTTTTATTGTTTTGTGACTTGTGGGAGCTATACTCCATGGAATTGCTTGATCTTTGGCTCTATTGTGGTTGTATTTGATTGCCTAACCAGTGGCTACCTTGGAATGCCAAGGAACAGCCCAGGGCCTTCTTGTCTTGTGTTTTGACTTTGTATCTTGTCGTGTGCGTATCGTGAGAACCGTAGCTCCGTTTCTTACGTTCTTCATATGCATTTTTATCGTTTTTGCATGACACATCCATATTTTCCATGTTCATGGATTTCTAAATAACATAACATAAGGTTCTTTCCAGATTCACTAATAACCAACCCTTTGCATGAGAAACATGACTAGTTAGGTTTGCCATGCTAAAACTCTTCAACTAAGCATGCATCATTCTTGCTTGTGAATTGCACCATGGTTCTTTGTTTATTCTTGCTGTTTCCGTTGGGTAGACGCAAACGTCGAACCTGAGTCCGAAGAGCCAGGCGAGTACAACTACGAGGGTCCCGCTACTTGTTCCTCTGAAGAACCAACAGGCAAGATGATCGTACCCGGATCCTGATACTATTTTCGCTTGCTAGTTGTCTCGCCCTTATAGTTAAAATTGTGCTACCTACCACTTGACTGTCAGCATCCTAATTGCCATGATAACCTCTAACCCACCACCTCCTAGCAGACCTTTGATTGGCTAAGTTACCGCATCTAAGCCCCTCTTATAGCGTTCTTAGTTGTACGTACAAGTTGTTCCATGTGATAACATGGATTTGGTTTATCACAATATTCTCTATTATTTAATTTAATGCATATATATATCTTGGTATTGGTGGAAGGATTGGCCTTTTTCTAGGTGTTTTATTCGGCTGATACCGCCATAGTTTCTTGTTACCGGTGTTATGTTTTCCATACTTTGCACTCCTAACATGCTCGGGGTTGTTATGGGAACCCCCTTGTCTATTCGGCTGAGATTAAAACTTATGTGGCAAGACCCAACATTGGTACTACATTTTCTTAGTAACTTAATAAAACCGCATCGGGCTTTACAACCCTGTGGATTAATCAACAACCTGGGCCAGTGCTCCTCATGAGTGTTGGTCCAACCTAGAGCAACTTCTTAATGCCGGTCGGGGCAACCCCGATCCCAAGTCATATGAATCCAGACTGTAACATATCACATCACTTTGCGTCCTCACACACGGTAAGCTCCACATCTGCAGCCTTACCTTAGCCGGGACCATTTGCGTCTTTTGTCTCACGTATGTGAACATGTCGCTGGCAATCAAACGACAGAAAACCCGGGCCGACATGACTAGTCATAGAACCCAGGTGGCACATCCGTTTGGAAACATAGATACGTAACCTAGCAATGCAGGTGTCAGGTTCAAGCGTGTGTAGACGAGTCATAGAAAGCTACAAGGACTCCATTACACCGTGAGTCATAAATGCCCTCACTGCACGTACACGAGTCGTAGCAGGCTATAGGGACTCTGTTACACTGCGAGACATTTCCCTGAAGGGACACACACAACAGCAAAGAAGGATACATGCCGGTCAATCAATGTGTCTGGAGCAGTAGAAAGCTGCCATGGCTCAGTGGAAGCACAAAGAGGCAGTTTCCCGAAAAGAGTAGTACTAAAGGCACACAACTAGTTGTCGGATCCCATACATACCGTTGCACGGCACACGTACGCATGACATGCCCGATATGCATAGATACAACTATGGCATCACAACATAACCATTCAACAACTTTTATTTAAGAGGCTCAGACGAGCCTTGCATAATCTATTCTAACAGATAGGGGTCACGTGACCCGACACTCAAGTCATACAAACAAGTTCCTACAAACCAAGCGGAAGCATAAGCTATCTGAGTAAAGATAGATGAAAGGAATAAAAAGGTACATGGCCTGACTATCTACAGCCCGGCATAAGACATAGGTCGTAGCTGGGACACCAGCTATTCGGCATCATCGACATCTAGAAAGAACCCACCCGATGGGTCTTGGGTCTCATCTACAACATTTATTAAGCAAACATGAGTACAAACATACTTAGCAAGTCTTTAAAGCAGACCTAGACTATTCATGCTGATGTATCACCAAGGGGGTGGTCGAGTTTATGCAGCAATGCGAGCTTTGAGTCATGGCTAACCTACACTACACAATTTTCACTCTTTGTTTAAATTTTAGATATCTCACACGAGTCCACTAACTCCATGAATACACCACCATGGATTCACTTCCCTCTCCTAGGAGAGTGCCATCCATGATACTCACACTTGTCTTGATATTTTTATGAGTATCCATTTGATTATCTATGAACAACATAAGTTTTCCAAGTAGTCCATATCCGAGGACGCGGCTATTCGAATAGTTTCATACCGTGCAGTGGTGTACTTCTTCACAAACGTTCTCGCCACTTATCGTTGTGTGCTCATAAAACCATGCACCTCTGCAACCTTCAAGCGGAAGCCCAGCGAGGGAGTCGGCCACGATCGTCAATCACATAAGACCTCTAGTCTAGGCTATCGCCTATTTGAGGCTGAACCCGCATGGAACTCTGGCCGAAGTTTCCACTACGGCCCCAAACGATATGCGTACGGTTCCCAAGCCCACCATTCGGGTAACCCTTGGTACACCGCGTCATAACCCACCCCTAGGGTCAGCGCTACGCACGGCCTCCAGCATGCTTTAAACACCAGAAACTACTTGCAACTCCTGGACTAAGGACTAAGCGACTGATAACTCGAGAGGGGTCAAGTTACCAGAACCCAATGTGTGGTAGTAACTAGTCTTGGATCACAAACACGGAACTCGGTTCCTAAGAACGGTCCTAGTGAGACAACCCACTATGTACTCCTACATAGCCTCTCATCGCTACCTTTACCAAATTGGGTTCATCGTAAGTTCATCACATCCGAACATCATTGTTTCACCCAGTTCATCACCCAGGTGAATCAGACCTGACACAACTCTAAGCATAGCAAGCAAAGTAAGCTAAGCACATCATGGCACAAGCACCTACTAGGTATGCTAGGTTGCAAGGTTTAGCTATTTACTGTGACAATGACATGTCATGCATAAGAATAGGTTCATGTACCGGGTATGACAAACAAGTGAACGTTTGTCCTAATGCAATAAACAAGAGCAGGAACGCGAGAGTGGGATGTTATCGGAATGATCAAAGGGGTTGCTTGCCTTGTTGGGTAGCGGGAAGGTTCTCTCCTTCGTTGGAATACTCGGGCGTATCCTTAGAAGCAGGGCCTACCGCAATGCAGATAAGAAGCAATCAATACACGCAAGTTCAACAATATGATGCATGATCATGGCATGGTAGCATGTTTGGATGAGCTGACGCGACTAATGTTCAAGTTAAGATGAAATGAGTTTGAACATAGGTTCAAAATCATTCTTCCTTTAAAATTCCATATTTTAACCTATTAGCAAATGTCAATGTATTTCTACATAGGTCGCTCTAACATGCATGATAATAGCACCACTAGATTCATTGGATTTTTCTGATAAATTTTCATATATAAATTATTTTCATATGATTTACAAATTAATTTATATGAATTTTTGAAGTTTTAAATAATTTCTGGAATTATTTTTAAACTGGAAAAGGATTAATGGCGTCAGCCTGACGTCACCATGACATCAGCTGGTCGGCTGACCAGGCCAGGTCAAACCTGACGTGCGGGGCCGCACGTCAGTGACAAGGGCCTAAATTCCGTGCTGGCGAGAGGTTTGACCCACTCTGGGGCCCATTGGTCAGTGGCAGGAGGCCTAAATAACCAGGGGGAGTAGCCCCTGATGATGGTCATGTCGGCACCCTCCGGAGCGGGGCCGGCGGCGACCATCCGCACGGCGAAGACTCGCTGGAATCACGCCTCTGGCGACTGTTGGGGTTATGACCCGCCGAAGAGGCTCCGGGTCATGTTATTGGCTCGTGAAACGGACCAAAGGTGAGCCGTAAGATTAAGTGGCCCAAGAGGATAGGCGGCTCACGGTGTGGGCCGTACGACGGCCCGGACTGAGAAGACCCGGGCGTGCAAGCCGACTCACAGACGGCTTGGGGAAGAAGATAGAGAGAGACTCGGTTTGCAATTGTAACAACCCGGATGTCCTGACCTCTTATATAAAGGCAGACCCGGGGCGACTTAGGGGGCAGGCAATCGAGAACTAGGTCAAGCTTTTAGCTCCTTGTAACCAATACGCAAGCAATACAAACACAAGCAGGACGTAGGCTATTACCCCGATTCGAGGGGCCGAACCTGGGTAAATCCATGTCTTTCGTCCCTACTAACCCCTTTGAGTCCACCCCATTGGCGATGGCCTCGAACCGAAGTCCGTTCACCCGGACATCTGTCATGATAAAACCACAACAGTTGGCGCCCATCGTGGGGCTAGCGCTTGGTGGTGTTGAGTTCTCAAAGGGCTCTCTTCCAGGGCTCGAGGGATACGTGGTTGGAAGGATGAGCAAGAGTCGCCGCGGCTGGCTCTACATCGATGATGCCGGTTGGGGGCTTGATGCTGGTTATGTGGAGTATGGATTCTGGGTTCCATTCGGCGGGATCCAGGTTTTCATCGGAAAGGTTGATGGATCTACACCCGGGCCGGACGTCTGCACCAACATCGTCGAGCCGGCTCGGCATCTCCAATCTACACATGTTATGCAGTCTGCCCGTGCCCGTCTGGGTCAAAAGCACGTTCTCGTGGGCTTAACTCAAGGCATGGACCTAGAAGCGTCTGGGTCATAGGGAACTCTCGTTTGCTCAGAAGATGAGTCCTCTAGTGGGGAGACAGAATCAGTATATCGGCTCAGCAATGGTGGCCTTGGGGGCTACTACAACAACTATTCTGAGGTAGAGGGCATTGAGACAGATGCTCTGAGCCCCCAGTTCACGCGGCGGTGTTCATGGCAGGATCGGCTTCAGCCGCCGGTGACACGGCTGCGGGAGCCGCCGCAGCAGGTGATAGCCCGCCGCCGCCAGCTCAGGTTCTAGTGGAATTGATGGACGAACTCACAGCTCTCATGGACACAGAGGTAACACCGGATAATCAAGCAGCTTGGAATCTAGAGGTAGCACGGATCAAGGGCCGGATGGCAGAGGAACGACAAAGGATGGCCGAGCTGAAAGCCCAGATGGAGGAAGAAGCGGAGCGTATCAAGGCAGACGCTTCCTGACTGGAGCTAGAGCAGAGGTCAGCAGCCGTGGTGCAGCGGAGGAGGCATCAATCCCGTCTACCAGAACGTTACGAAGTGAGAAACCTTTTTAACAACCCTGGTGCGGGGCGGGTTACGGGTGTGCCGGAGAGCCGCTCGATGGAGCGCCCGACGAGCCATCCACCCCAGCATAACCAAATCTCACCTAGGGCTTTTCCAACACCGGCGGGTCATTACTCTAACCCGGCTGAGAACATGGTGGCAGCGGCCGCCCGGCTTGAGACGATCCCCATCCCAGATGAGGCAACCTTTGCGGAGGAGGTGCGGAACGCCATTGGATATTTACAGATGGCCATGGCCCAGCAAGAGAAGTATACTCATAGCCGGAGCCGGGTTCACTCCACCCCCTCCCTAGTCGAAGTTTCAGCCGGTGTTATGAGTCGCCGGCGTGTTCCAGCAGTCACCTGCGCCGCGGACCACCGGAGGACAATAGGGTGGCTCTAGATGCACAAGCCATCATGGAGCAGGCGGGAGACAGGCTATAGGCAGAGATAGCTGCAGCCCGTCCAGAGCCGGCGCTTTCCGTGTCAATGGGAGTGGTTAGTACTAGAGCCGTAGGGGTACCATGTTTAACTCCGGTTCTGAGGAGTGAACGACTGCCAGAAGACTTTAAGGGGCCTCAAAAGGTTCCAAATTACACAGCTGATCTACCCCCGGAGGCGTGGGTTGAAAATTATGAACTGGCCATGGAGATGCTGGATGTCAGTGAGGCGGTATGCGCGAAATACTTCATCATGATGCTTGAGGGTCCAGCTCGTACATGGCTGAAAGGTCTGCCGCCTAACACGATAAGCTCATGGGTGGAGCTGAGAGAAAAGTTTATTAAGAATTTCCAGGGGACCTGTAAGCAGCCTATGTCTATTGTCAATCTGGACCATTGTGTTCAACAGGAGAATGAGTCGGCCCATCATTGGGTCCGGCGGGTGTCGACCATTATTCACTCTTCAGAGGAGATCACAGCGGCTCAAGCCGTGCGTATCTTAGAGAAGAATTGTCATTTTGTTCCATTGAAGCAGAAGCTCGGTCGGCTCAAGCGCACGTGTCAGGATATGGGAGAGCTCATGACGGCCTTGACGAAATATGGCGACTCAGATAACACCAAGGATTTGGGCTCGGATGATGAGAAAGCCAATCAAGGGAAGAAAAACAATCAATGAAAAGGTTTTGTGAACAATGGGAATCAGAATAAGCGGAAGAGCACTGATGGCGGATCCGAGTTAGTGGCAAATACCAATACGGGACAGAATCATCCCAAGGGGGGTGGAAAATTCAGGCCAAGGATGAGAGGCCCTTTTAATTTAGAGGAGGCGCTTAGGAAGCCTTGTCCGAAGCACAGCATGCCTGACAAGCCGGCGTTGCATGCGTGGGGTGATTGCTTTATTATGCAGAGATTCAAAAACTAGCATTCCCAACCGCGTAATAACCAGGGCGGTGGCCCGCCTGGCGGCTTAGTGCACGGCGGGTCAGGGGCTGGATTCGGCGTCGGTGGTTCAGGAAGCGGGCATCCGGGTCAGAATAACCAAGGGGGCCACCAACAGCATCCAGGCAACAACGACAATAACAACAATCAGCAGCAGCGCAATCAGTCCGGGTTTCAGAGTAACCCGAAGCAGCTCAGTTCTCGACAGTATCACGTATTCACGACTGGTCACAATAAACGAGACGAGAACCTGCGAAGGCGAGCGGTTAATACGGTTGCTCCGGCTCTCCCGCGATATTTGATGTGGTATGAATATAATATAATGTGGAGCCGGGAGGATCACCCGCCGTGGGTAGATGACCCGGGCTGGCTGGCTCTAGTTGTGGCCCCTCAGGTGAATGGCTATATGGTGAATAAAGTACTTATGGACGGAGGTAGCAGGATCAACATCCGTTACTATGAAACTTTTCGGCGGATGAAGTTGCTTGACAAGGATCTTAAACCTTCTTCCACTGTCTTTCATGGTGTGGTCCCGGGTAAATCAGCATACCCGGTGGGCCGGATCTCATTGGAAGTAGCTTTTGGTGATGAGCATAAGTACCAGGTGGAGTCTTTGTGGTTCGAAGTGGTCAAAATAAAAAGTCCCTATAATGCGCTATTTGGGAGGCCGGCTTATGCTAAATTTATGGCTAGGCCCTGCTATGTTTATTTGCAACTCAAAATGCCCGGCTTAAATGGCACAATTACCATTCACGGTAACAGGAAAACGGCTCTTGAGTGTGAGGAAGGAGATGCGGCTTATGCAGAGTCTAGTTGTGCTCAGGAGGAGCTAAAGTTTTACAAAGAGAACGTTGATCCGGAGGATATGACCCCGCTAAAGAAGTCTACAACAGAAGTTGAGCCGCCACTCAAGTTTTCAGCGGATGATACCAAGGCAGTAGATTTCAATCTAGGTGACTCATCCAAGTAGTTCATCATTGGGGCTCACATGGATCCCAAATAGGAAAGCGCGCTCATCGAATTCATCCATGAGAATCGGGACATCTTTGCATGGAAGCCTTCTGACATGCCGGGCGTACCGAGAGAGTTCGCTGAGCACAATCTTAATGTCGATCCAAAGTTTAAGCCAATCAAACAGTTTCTACGACAATTCAATGAAGAGAGACGTAAAGCTATTGGGGAGGAAGTTGCTCGGCTCTTGGCCGTAGGCTTTATAGTGGAAGTTTTTCACCCGGAGTGGTTGGCTAACCCGGTGCTAGTACTAAAAAAGAATGGCACGTGGCGTATGTGCATAGATTACATGGACCTTAACAAGGCTTGCCCGGCTGACCCTTTTGCACTCCCTCGTATCGATCAAATTATTGATGCAACAGCCGGATGCGAAAGTTTATGCTTCCTGGATGCTTATTCAGGGTATCATCAGATCAAGATGGCAACGAAAGATTAGGAGAAGACGATGTTTATTACACCTTTTGGGGCGTTCTGCTACGTCTCCATGCCTTTCGGGATCAAGAGTGCCCAGGCAAATTACCAACTTGTGTGCAGAATTGCCTCCACAGTCAGATTGGCCGAAATGTTCATGCTTACGTAGACGACATCGTGGTTAAGTCTAGAAAGAAGGTAACTCTTCTAGAGGATTTGAAAGAAACCTTTGACAATCTCCCGGTCTACAAGATGATGCTTATCTCCAAGGTCTTGGTGGTGTTCTCATGCATGATAAGAAGATTGTTTGCTTATAGCTCTCATCAGTTGAAGCCTGCCAAGAAGAACTACCCCACTCATGATCTCGAGTTGGTGGCAGTTGTGCATGCTCTAATGACTTGGAGGCATTTATTGTTGGGTAGGCCAGTTGAGGTATACACCGATCACAAGAGCTTGAAGTACATTTACACTCAACCCAAGCTTAATCTTTGGCAGTCTTGTTGGGCGGAAATGCTTGAGGACTTCAATCCAAGCATTGAGTATACTCCTGGAAAAGGAAATGTCATTGTAGACGCACTCAGCCGTAAGGCGTACTGCAACAGTCTCATCTTGAAGCCTCTTCAACCCGAGCTTTGTGAAGCCTTCTGCAAGCTCAACCTTCAAATGATTAGGCAAGGATTTCTTGCCAATCTTCAAGTCTCTCCGACTCTGGAAGATCAGGTTCACCAAGCGCAGCTTCTTGACACTATGGTGCAGAAAGTGAAGAAAGGTGTGGCCAAGGGCATTCCGAAGTATAAGTGCTTTTGAGTTGATGACAAGGACACCTTGTTCTTTGAGGACCGTCTGGAGGTTCCAAAAGGTGATCTCAGAAACGTTATCATGGACGAAGCACACAATTCTCTTCTATCCATTCATCCAGGCACTTCCAAGATGTATCAGGATCTCAAGCAAACCTTCTGGTGGACTCGCATGAAATGTGAAATTGCTCAGTTCGTGAACGAGTGTGATGTTTGTTGTAGAGTGAAGGCGGAACATCAACATCCAGCAGGTCTTCTTCAACCTTTGCCTATCCCAGAGTGGAAATTCGATCATGTGGAGATGGATTTCTTCACTAGGTTTCGCAAGTCCAAGAGAGGCAACGATGCCATCTTTGTGGTTATCGACAAGCTGACAAAAGTTGCTCATTTCCTGCCAGTCAAAGAATCTACCTCAGCAACTCAGCTTGCAGAGTTGTATACGTCAAGGATAGTATCTTTGCATGGTATTCCTCAGCTCATATCATCTGACCGTGGAAGCCTCTTTAGTTCCATGTTTTGGGAGTCCTTCCATACTGCTATGGGTACCAAGATCCGTTTTAGCACTGCATTCCATCTGCAGACAAGTGGTCAAGTTGAGAGAGTCAATCAGATCCTTGAAGATATGCTCAGAGCCTGTGTGATTTCGTTCAGCATGAAATGGGAAGAATGCCTTCCAAATGCTGAATTCTCATACAACTATAGCTTTCAGGCTAGCTCAGGCAAGGCCCCCTTCGAGATTCTCTACGACAGGTAGTGTCGTACCCCGCTTAACTGGTCTGAAACCGGTGAGCGTCAAATATTGGGCAATAACATCATCACTGAAGCAGAGGAAATGTGCTGTGTCATTTCTGAGAACCTAAAAGCAACTCTGTCTCGACAAAAGAGCTATTACGATAGCAAACATTGGGATGTTTCTTTTCAAGTGGATGATCTAGTATATCTCAGGGTCTCTCCCATGAAGGGCACTCAGCGGTTTGGTGTTAAAGGGAAGCTATCTCCTTGTTTTGTTGGTCCTTTCAAAGTTGTTGGCAAGAGAGGTGGACTTGCATATCAACTAGAGCTTCCTCTAGATTTCGCAAATGTGCATGATGTATTCCATGTTTCTCAGCTCCGGAGGTGCTTCCAGACTCCCGAGCGTACCATTGACCTCCAAGACATTGCTCTCCAAGAAGACCTCTCTAATCGTGAGCATCCAGTGGCTATTCTCGAAGAAACTGAGCGTAAGACTCGCAACAAATCTATCAAGTTCCTCAAGGTGAGGTGGTCTCATCATTCTGACAAAGAAGCTACTTGGGAATGTGAGGATCTTCTCCCTTCCGAATATCCAGAGTTCTTTTGATCCTAGACCTCGGGTCAAGATCCTCTTGTAGTGTGGGAGAGTTGTGACAGCCCAAGTGCCGTCCCTTGCCATTTATGGTCATGTAATCTTGTGAACCTATGTTGCCATGTGTTGGTATCATTATGATTTTGCTCCATTGCCATTTCCATCTCATGCATCATGCATCATGCCATCATGCTCATCATATCATTTGCATAATTATTGTTGCCTTGATTGTGTTTGTGGAGTATTGTGATTGTGGGTGTTGTGATGTGAGGTGATATGTGGTTCAATGCTTGAGTGGTTGGTCTGTTGCCCTACTCACATTTCTTGCTACCCCCCTCTTTCATTTCAACTCAATAAACCCCCCTTTTTCTTGCTCCTATTTATTTTTGTGTCACAATCAACTTGTCCTATTAATATTTTAAAAATGTTCTGATGCTTGGGTTAATTGATTATAGTGGGTATATAAGCTCTTCCATGTGTGGCTGTGGTTTCCATTAATATCACAAAATTAAACATCAGGATATATTGAGGAAGTAATTATTTATTTTTGTCCTTAAAATGTCAAGTCCATTTTTATTAAATAGTGCATTATTTAGTGAGTCCCGATCTATTTTTGTTTTCACAAGATCTTTTTCCAACTGTCTGGTTTTGTCTTGTGTTGTTGTTGTTTAAAAAAATAAAGAAAGCCTTTCTGTGAGAGGGAGAGAGCTGTCCCCTAGCTAGGCCTCTCCTCGTCGAGCAGTAGTGAGGCCGAGCGCTAGTGCACCCAGCCGGCCTCCCAGCGCGCACGTTCGTTCTCCTCTATATGGCAGCACATCCACAGTAGCCATGTCGCCAAGTCCGGTGATTTGACGACTGTCCGACGACCCTAGCCCCTTTATAGGTGTCCCGGACCTAGCCCTAGCATCCCTGGACCCATTCAGTCCCTCTCCCACCTCGCGTCGCCGCTCAGGTAAGAGCCCATGCCATAACCATCGCCTGTATGCCATGCTGTGGTCGAGCTCGAGCACGTTCTCGGGGTAGCCCCTCTGCATCCTCCTCTTCCTCTCTGACAGCGAGTATCGATGCCCCGGAGACCCTGAAGTCTCCTTCATCTACGCACGTGACACCAGCAACCCTGGAGCACCCTCATCGTCAGCGTCTTCTTTGTTTACGTCTCGGAGCAGGAGCATGTCAGAGTTCTTCGACTGGCAGCCATCGCTCCGTCATGTCCCGCGCCTCCTATCCGTGTCCTAGGTAGTGGAGGTATACCCCTCCTTCCATTCCTCTTGCCCGCTTTGTTGTTAGCCTCATGTACGTGTAGTTTCGTCCATGTCAACTTCGCGCTCTCGATGCTCTGCCCTTAGATGCAGTATGCGTACTATTTTTTTGCCCTTCCATTCTTGCTCCCCGTGCGTCGGGTCATTATCCCTCGCACTCCTAGGAAAATCCCGCATCCCCGCCATGGTTCCCTTGCTCCGGTGGTCGTTGTCAGGCTCGGCGGTGTCCCCGTTAGCCTCCTGCAGTGCTAGGTAGAAGGCGCAGCCAACCTTCGCTGGAGAGTCTCCTTAAGAGGGGTTGTGCCCATCCTAAACCGTCAACTCCATACTAGACCAGTGGTTGAGCCTACGAGTCTCCACCCGAGAGATCCTGGGTTCGATCCCAGCTTCTTCCTCTACCATGTTCTTTGGATTTTTCTTCAGTTTCGTCAGAGTTTAGACACGCCTCTGTGTTTTGTTCAATATGCGTAGAGCCCCTCCTTGAGCACTAGCCGTGCCCTAGTCCAGTTGGTCTGACTGAACCCAGTAGATCAAAAGGTTGCGGGTTCGAAACCCCACTCGGGCACCTTTTTTTCCAGTTAATTTCTCGGGCTGCTGACAGTGGGTCCAGGGCCCACATGTCACCTCCTAGGGGCCCTCGTGTGCATGCCAAGTGGCCCCCTTTTTTATTTTTTCTTGTAGTGTTTTATTTCTCTATTTTGTGTTATTCCCATTTTAGGAATATGCCCAGATCTGGACATACCTATTTTTAGCAGAGCCTAAAATAGGAAGGGTTTGACTTATAAGTCATATAGGATTCTTGTGCATTTTTTCGTCTAGGTTTGTGTGAGTTTTTCTTATACAAGCGTATAAGTATGATATATGATTTTGGAGTAGAAAGACCCATGGAATCAATTAGTGCAATTAGATTTCATTTTTGAGCAAGTTTGCAAAACTGCTATTTTCTGCTGTGATGCTACTTTGTCATTTTTGCATGAATTAATCCATGCTTACTTTCGGACATGTGCCAACATGAAAGTGTTAGTGTTTTATGCCTATTATGCCATGGTATTTTTGTTTGACATGAGAATCACCCATATAAGTGATAAACTTGCCACAAAGTAGCTAACTTAATGTTACTGTTTTCGCCATGCTAAATATTTCTAAGTGTGAGAATCTGCTGTTATTTTTATGCCCTGAAGAGTGGGAGCCATCTTGTGATATGTTGAGAATTAGCTCAAGCTCAGTGCTAGTGTTTTGATGTATATGTTGTCTTCTAGCATCCTGTTAATTTTCATGCCATGAGTTGGTTTCTATCATCATTAGTTCCTGCTGTCAACTTGCTAGCAGATTAACTCAGAGTCCAGAAAACTGTTATTTTCACCAAGTCCCAGAAATCGGTTTGATCAGGCCAACCTGTGAGCTTCATGCATATTGATGTGTGCCTCCTTTCCAGAATGTGTAGTTGGATAAGTTGATGAGCATGTTATGTAGTTTCTTTCAATGCCTTGTTTGTGGTTGTAGGATTCCAGTAGCTCAAGTTGTTTGCTGTGAAATTTGCTATGTTGCTGTTTTGTGGCAGATTGCTTGTCTTATTGTTTTGTGACTTGTGGGAGCTATACTGCATGGAATTGCTTGATCTTTGGCTCTATTATGGTTGGTTTTTCATTGCATATACAGTGGCTACCTTGGAATGCCAAGGACTAGCCCACGTCCTTCTTGTCTTATGTTTTGCCTTCGTATCTTGTCGTGAGCGTATCGTGAGAACCGTAGCTCCTTTTCTTACGTTCTTCATATGCATTTTTATCGTTTTTGCATGAAGCATCCATATTTGCCATGTTCATGCATGTATAAATAACTTAACATAAGGTTATGTCCACATTAACTAATAACCAACCCTTTGCATGAGAAAGATGACTAGTTAGGTTTGCCATGCTAAAACTCTTCAACTAAGCATACATCATTCTTGCTTGTGCATTGCACCCTGGTTGTTTGTTTATTCTTTCTATTTCTTTTGGGTAGATGTGAACGTTGAACCTGAGTACAAAGATCCAGGTGAGTACAACTACGAGGATCCCGCTACTTGTTCCACTGAAGAACCAACAGGCAAGATGGTTGTACCCGGATCCCGATACTATTTTTGCTTGCTAGTTATCTTGCCCTTATCATTACAATTGCGCTACCTACCACTTGAATGTCAGCCTCCTAATTGCCATGATAGCCTCTAACCCACCACCTCCTAGCAAACCTTTGATTGGCTAAGTTACCGATGCTCAGCCCCTCTTATAGCGTTCTTAGTTGCAGGTACAGGTTGTTCCATGTGATAACATGGATTTGGCTTATCACAATATTATCGGTTATTTAATTTAATGCACATATATATATATATATCTGGGTATTGGTGGAAGGCTTGGCATTTTGCTAGGTGTTTTGTTCCGCTGATACCGCCATAGTTTCTTGTTACCGGTGTTATGTTTTCCATACTTTGCGCTCCTAACATGCTCGGGGTTGTTATGCGAACCCCCGTGTCTATTCAGTTGAGATTAAAACTTATCTGGCAAGACCCAACATTGGTACTACATTTGCTTAATAACTTAATAAAACTGCATAGGGCTTTGCAACCCCGTGGATTAATCAACCCGGGTCGATGCTCCTCATGAGTGTTGGTCCAACCCAGAGCATCTTATTAACGCCGCCTAGAGAAACTCCATGATTGGCGTGGTAACCATCGCTCATTCATCATGTCTGGAGAACGAGATATGCGGCTCTTATCGGGTTCGTCGACACGTCAGGAGGTCTTGCTGGGTTTGTTTTACCTTATTGAGTGTCTTGCATGAGGAGCTCTGACTTTCTTCGGGCTATCTCGAGGTGTTGGAATTCCGTTGGTGTTGCCTAGGATGATCACGAGATCCGTGGTCGAGGATATTCCTGCAGAGTGTGGTTAATTTGTGATGGACTAGTTGGAGCACCCCTGGAGGGTCCAATCTTTCGGAAAGCCATGCTCGCGGTTATGTGGCAACTTGGATATTTGTTTAACACCCGGCTCTAGTTAACTTGAAGTAAAATCTAAATAAAATGCACCAACTATGTGAGTAACCATGATCATCTCTACTCATGAACATATTCCGAGAGAGAACACGGTGGGGTTACGATTGACGTAAGTAAGTGTTCAGGATCTCATAGAGGTCACTCTAGATTCGATCGTTCATCATAGGCCACATATTTATCTTCATGTTACGTAAGTTTAGCCACAAAAAAATGCTTAGTACTGCTGCAAACTAAACACATACCCCATCCCAACCATTAAGCTTGAATAGTCTCGGTACCCGGGCGCATGATTGCTGAGTCCTCGTGGCTCACAGATTACTACAACAATCCAGGTACAGGTGCAGATGAGTTCGTGCAGGATGATCTGACACAGCTCCAGTGGGAGTATGAAGAGGACAGAGGCAGGATGTACGTGACTTCCCCGGATGAGTAGGGGTCCATGGTCGTGATCTTTGAGACTAGCAAGATAGTTTCATTACATCTTCTTTTATCGTTTGTTTTCCGTCCATAGTCGGACCCTGTCTTCATATTCATATTTAAACTCTTGTGCGGAATTGTAATTTAGTATGTGGCGAGCGTAAGCCAACTCATATACTCATCTCTTCTGTAATGTATGATGTAATGATGCTATACTTGCGAATGACAAGATGTGCCTCTATCCCTTGCGAGGCCCCATGCCTTAATATGGATAGGCACGCATCTTGGGCGTGACAGAAGTGGCAGGAGAAGACGACAAACTCCGCCTCCTGCGGCTCGGGCACCAACTCGTCGCCCAGTGCGCGGTAGGTCATGCACTCCGCCGGCGGTAGCATTCGCACGTGGCGGAGCTCCGAGATGGTGGCCTCCGTGACCATGCAACCGGCCCAGCTCCCCGAGCGTCCTTTGGCCATCGCGACGGCGGGGCTGCGCGGGGGACGTGTGAGTGGGGTCTCAGGCGAGTTGAGCAGCAGTGTGTGTGGGAGCGGAGAACACTAGAGGAGGAAGACAAGGGGGCAAATGCGGTGCGAGTGCTGCCGCCATTTGCCCTCCCTCCCCTTTTAAAGAGGGGCCATGACTGGGGGAAGCGGAGATTAACTGCGCCCACTCCCCCGGAATCTCCGCACGCACATGGGCATCCTGGGCCGTAACCGCCACTTCGGGGCGCAGAAGATCCTTGCCTGCATCCCGAGGCCACTAGGCTACGCCCAAGGCCTAGCGGGCTAGGACCAGGGCGACGTCCCGTCTGCCCACATGCGCGAGACCCACGACATCATTACTCACCGCGTGGCACGCTGCACGTCGGCCTGGGTCCCGGAGTGGCGTGACGGGACCCGAGCCGTCGGGAACAGCCTCCAATCCTGCTGGCTCTTCGGCTTCATGCCGAAGGCGGGTATCGCTAGGAGGAAGCGGCCGGCTCCCATTCGTCTGGCAGACGTGGGCCCCCATCAGCTGTGCGGGCTACTGATGGGGTTATTACCCCTAGGTAGGCCAAAGCAATGAGGCTCTCTCCCACGGTTCAAGAAAAAGCACGTGGCCAGCTGCTTACGGTCGGCTGGCGCACAACCGACACGCGCGTTGCCAGCTGGATCGAGGCTGGCTGGTCGAGGAGCCGGTTTGGCCCCCGGCCGGATGAGCATGGCTGGCTGCCTTCTAGTTGCCTCCTTCGTTGACCCTTGGGCGGACAGCTTCCGTCCCATCCCTTAGCATGCAGGTACGACGACACAACGGGACCCCCACGACGGGCACCAATGTAGCCACAGTGGTCGCTAACGCACGGCCGCACGTGGCTACAGTTCGGCTGGTCGTACCGCTAACCTTGGCCAGCCATGACCGGGCGGGGTAATAGTGCCGGCACGCCTCCACCCACTCAATTACCTGCTCCAGCGTGGCTAGAATGCAGCAGGTCGTACCGGAGACTCCGGCCGGCTAGCGCAAGATGATGCCGCCCGGGCGACCCATGCCGTAGCAGATGGGCGGGGGCCAATCACGGAGTCGGCTGGCGGGCTCCAGCGGGCAATGGGACCACACAACCGGTGGACCCTACGGACGACGAGATGGCTCGCGAGGCAGGGCCCTCTAGCCAACCGAAGAGGCTGCTAGCCGGGCCCCTCACATTGTATCCCGGGAATATTGTAAGCTGGGGGGTTGGCCTATAAAACCCCCTGAGCCCCCAAGCAACGGGGACGAGCAATCTCACGCACATACACACCTACGGGACACTTCCCACATACCCACCTTTGTAGTGGAGGAAGGCGAGCCGGCTGCTTCTTCTTCCTCCTTTAGACAACAGCTCTAGGAGCAACCTTGTAAACATACCTATCCATCAACTAGACCAAGCAGGACTAGGGATGTTACCTCCCACGAAGGGCCCTGAACCTGGGTACATCGTGTGTCACCATCGCTTGTGCCTAATCCCGCACATGGGGCCCGTCGGCGTCCTCCAGCCCCAACCACCTTCGATAAGCCTACCCATGCCATCTGTCGTGAGAAAACGACGACATGGAGAAACTCTGAGATAGACAAGGTCATCAATTTGAAAGGAGACATCCCGATGTTTGTTATCGTAATAACTCTCCTGTCGGGATTGAGCTGCTTTGTGGTTCTCACGAATGACACGGCACATCTGTTCTGCTTTAGTGATCATGTCATTGCCCAAAATTTCATGCTTGCCGGTTTCAGGCCAATTGAGTAAGATACGACACTTCCTGCCGTAGAGAATCTCGAAAGGGGCCTTGTCTGAGCTAGCCTGAAAGACATTGTTGTATGAAAATTCAGCACATGGAAGGAAGTCTTCCCATTTCATGTCAAAAGATATCACATAGGCTCTGAGCATGTCTTCAAGGATTTGATTGACTATCTCAACTTGACCACTAGTCTGCGGGTGAAATGTCATGCTAAAACGGATCTTGGTACCCATAGAAGTCTAGAAGGACTCCCAAAATTTGGAAGTGAAGAGGCCTCCACGGTCTGAGGAAATGAGCTGAGGGATACCACGGAAAGAAACTATCCTTGACGTATACAGCTCTGCAAGCTGAGTTGTCGAGATAGACTCTTTGACCGGAAGGAAATGGGCAAATTTTGTTAGCTTGTCGATAACCATGAAGATAGCATCTATGCCCTTCTTCGACTTAGGAAAACCAGTGACGAAATCCATCTCCACATGATCAAATTTCCACTCTGGAATAGGCAAAGGCTGAAAGAGATGTGCTGGACGTTGATGTTCCGCCTTCACTCTGCAACAAACATCACACTCGTTCACGAACTGAGCAATTTCACGCTTCATGCGAGTCCACCAGAAGGTTTTCTTGAGGTCGTGATACATCTTGGAACTGGCTGGATGAATGGATAGGAGAGAATTGTGTGCTTCGTCCATGATAACCTTTCTGGGATCACCTTTCAGAACCACCAAACGATCCTCAAACAACAAGGTATCTTATCATCAACACGAAATAACTTGTACTTTATGATGCCCTCGGCCACACCTTTCTTCACTTTCTTCACCATCGCATCAAGAAGTTGACCTTGGTGAACTTGATCTTCCAGAGTCAGAGAGACTTGAAGATTTGCAAGAAATCCCTACAGAATCATTTGGAGATTGAGCTTGCAGAAAGCTTCACAAAGCTCTGGTTGAAGAGGCTTCAGGATAAGACTCTTGCAATACGCCTCAAGGCTGAGCGCGTCTACAATGACATTTGCTTTACCAGGAGTATACTCAATGCTTGGATTGAAGTCCTCAAGAATTTCCACCCAACGAGACTGCCGAAGATTGAAATTGGGGTTAGTGAAAATATACTTCAAGATCTTGTGATCGGTGTAAACCTCAACTTGTCTACCCAACAACATATGCCTCCAAGTCATCAGAGCATGCACAACTGCCGCCAACTCAAGATCATGAGTGGGGTAGTTCTTCTCACCGGGCTTCAATTGATGAGAGCACCACGAAGGCCTTGGAGGGAAGTATCACAGAAAACTTAGGAAGGCTTTAATTGCTCAGGAGGGAGAAGAACTGGAGCTGAAGTCAGTTTCTGCTTGAGCGTATTGAACGCCACGTCACACTCAGGAGACCAAGCATATTTGACATTCTTCTGGAGGAGATTGGACAAAGGCTTAGCAATTTGAGAGAAGTTCTCCATGAATCTTCTGCAGTAACTTGCCAGCCCGAGGAAGCTATGAAGCTGCTTGACATTCTGAGGAGGCTCCCACTTCATGATTGCCTCAACTTTCTCAGGGTGCACTTTAATGCCCGCGGCAGAGATCACATGCCCAAGGTACACCACTTCATTGAGCCAAAACTCACACTTGGAAAACTTTGCATAGAATCGATGCTCTCTTAGCTTGTCAAGCACAAGCCGGAGATGCTCTGCATGTTCTTCTTCAGTCTACGAGAACACGAGGATATCATCCAGATACACCAAGACGAACTCATTCTTGAAAGGAGAGAATATGAAGTTCATCATTCTGGAGAAGGTAGGGGGAGCATTGGCCAGACCAAAAGACATGATGGTGTACTCATAAGAACCAAAACTCGTCTTGAAAGCAGTCTTTGGAATATCTTCTTCATGAATGTGAATCTAATGATAGCCCATGCGAAGATCAAGCTTCGAGAAAACCTTGGCACCTTTCAGTTGTTCAAACAACGCATTGATATTGAAAAGTGGGTACTTGTTTCGGACTGTCTTTTTATTCAATGGACGGTAATCGACACAAAGTCGGTCCGTGCCATCCTTCTTCTTGACAAACAAAACACATCAACTGTCACATCCCTAGCTAGATGTGATAGGACAGCATGTGTGTGCATCATATTTCAATTTTGCATCAACATGAAATGGGGATTAAAAGAAACCCCAAGCTCACGTTGGAATCAAATTAATTAAAAGTTTGCGAAAAGTCAACAAACTCAAAATGCCCATACAAAATGTTCCCTATGTGTGATAAATATGGACATGAATATATCAGGGGCCATTTTAAATATTTGAACAGGTATAGCAATTTAAAAATAAATAATAAAGCCTCTGAAAATGCCAAAAAAGCATTAGCATTACTTTATATTTCAAAATATCCCGAAACTTTTTATAGGAGTTTGAAATATTCAAACTTAATTATATAAATTTTAGGGATATTTCATAAAAGCATTTGTTCCTAAAAAAGAAATAAAACAGATGTTAGAATTAGAAAACAGAGAGAAAAAGAAAACAAAAAAAGGAGGAAAGAGGCCCAGAGGGGAGCCGGCCTAGATGGCCCGTGCCAGTCGTCCCTGTCCTCTTGGTAGGAGGACACGGGCACGCGCTCGCCGCGCGCGGGCATGTGTCCGACCACCTCCTCCCTGCCTGGCTGCTGCCTAGAGGCTCCCGGACGCGCCAGCGCGAGGCCATGCCATGGCCCTCTTCTCACCTCCCTCTCTCCCCTGCGCTCTCTCTCTCTCTCTCGCTTTCTCCCCCCTCCCTGCCGCCATGGCTGAGCCCTGCTCGAGCTCGTCGCCATCGCTCTAGCCGCCCCCTCGCCTCGCAGAGTAGCCACCAAGATCCGCCGCGACCCCCTCGTCCTCCCCATGAAGCTAGAAGGTGCCAAGAGCCCCTCTATGCCGCGCCATAGCCGTTCCTCCCCGCCAGCCACCGGAGCCCCGCCTCGGCATTTTGCCCCGTCCAAACCTTCCCCGACCTCGCTGTCGCCTCTACTGGAACCGTGGTGAGCCGCTGGTTCTCCTCCCCCTTTCCCCCTTCTCTCCCGTGCCCTCTAGTGCCGTAGCTAGTCCTGCTCGAGCTCTGGCCACCGCTGCCGTCGATGCTGGCGTCGATTTCGACCACCCCAGCCTCTGGTTTGGGGCTAGATCGACGCGCGCATGACCATAGGTCCTCCAAGTGCTCTCCGCCGTCCGTTTGGTCGCCAAAGGAGGGGTTCCGACCCCCTCCGCCGTCTCAGACGTCGTCGGCGGCTCAATGCCGGTGAGTCAACCGGTGTTGACCATCGGGTTTGACCCTGGGTCAACTGGCAAGTGGGCCTGACCCTTTTAATTATAATATGATTAAGAAAAAAATTAATTAACAAAATTCGTCACTGACCAGTGGACCCAGTGTTAATTAAGTAATTAGTATTAGCTTTAATTCTCTGGTTAAGTGATTGAGTCACTGACATGGGGGCCCCACCCTATCAGGTTTGACCTGGCCTCGTCAGCCAACCTGCTGATGTCGTAGTGACGTCAGGTTGACGCCCTAATTCATTTTGTAGTTTTAAAATAATTCTAGAAAATGTTTAAAACTTCAAAAATTCATATAAATTGATTTGTAAATCAGATGAAAACAATTGATATATGAAAAATTATCAGAAAAATCTAATGAATCCAATGGTGCTATTATCATGCATGTTAGATAAAGCTATGTGGATGAACATTGACGTTTACTAATAGGCTATTATACAGAATATGAAATGAAGAATGACTTTGAACCTATATTCAAACTAACTTCAAATTAACTTGGACAATAGTTGCATTAGCACATCCATACATCATATTGTTGCACTTGCGTGTATTGATTTCTATTTATCTGCATTGCGGTACGCCCTGCTTCTGAGGATACCTCCGAGTATTCCAACGAAGGAGAGAACCTTCCCGCTACCCAGCAAGGCAACCAACCCCCTTTGATCATTCCGATAACATCCCACTGTCTTGCTCCTTCTCTTGTTTATTGCATTGGGACAAACGTTCACTTGTGTTACATACATGGTAGATGAACCTATTCTTTTGCATGACCTGTCATTGTCATAGTGAATAGCTAAACCTTGCAACCTAGCATACCTGGTAGATGCTTGTGCCATGATGTTCTTAGCTTACTTTGCTTGCTCTGCCCTATATGCTTAGAGTTGTGTCAGGATTGATTCATCTGGTGATGAACTAGAGTGAAACAATGTTGTTCTGATGCGATCAGCTTATGATGAACCCTATTTGGTAAAGGTAGCGATGAGAGGCTATGTAGGAGTACATAGCGGGTTGTCTCATTGGGACTGTTGCTAGGAACTGAGTTCCGTGTTTGTGATCCAAGACTAGATACTACCACATGTTGGGCCCTGAAATATGACCCTGCTCGACTTATCAGTCGCTTAGTCCTTGGTCCAGGAGTTGCAAGTAGTTTTTGGTGTTTATAGCATGCTGGAGGCCGTGCGTAGCGCTGACCCTAGGGGTGAGTTACGACGCGGTAGGTAGTGGCACGGTGTACCAAGGGTCACCTGAATGGTGGGCTTGGGAACCCTGCGCACATCGTTTGGGTTCGTAGTGGAAACTTCGGTCGGACTTCCATGCGGGTTCAGTCTCAAATAGGCGATAGCCTGGACTAGATGTCTTGTGTGATTGACGGTCATGGCCGACTCCCTCGCTCGGCTTCCGCTTGAAGGTTGCCGAGGTGCATGGTTTTATGAGCACACAATGATAAGTGGCGACAGCGTGTGTGAAGAAGTACACCCCTACAGGGTATGAAACTATTTGAATAGCCGTGTCCTCGGATATGGACTACTTGGACAGCTTATGTTGTTCATAGATAATCAAATGGATACTCATAAAAATATCAAGACAAGTGTGAGTACTGTAGATGGCACTCTCCCAAGAGAGGGAAGTGAATCCATGGTGGTATATTGTCATGGAGTTAGTGGACTCGTGTGCGATATATAAATTTAGACAAAGAGTTAAAATTGTGTAGTGTAGGTTAGCCATGAGTCAAAGCTGGCATTGCTGCATAAACTCCACCACTCCCCTTGTTGATACATGAGCATGAATAGACTAGGTCTGTTCTAAAGACTTGTTGAGTACGTTTGTGCTCATGTTTGCTTAATAAATGTTGCAGATGAGACCCAGGACCCATTAGGTGGGGTCTATATAGATGTCGACGATGCCGAATAGTTGGTGTCCCAGCTACGACCTTATGCCCTGTGGCAGGTTGTAGATAGTCAGAACATGTGCCTTTTTACCCTTTCATCTGTCTGTACTCAGACAGCTTTATGCTTCCGCTTGGTTTGTATGAACTTGGTTGTATGACTTGAGTGTCGGGTCATGTGACCCCTATCTGTAAGAACATATTATGCAAGGCTCGTTTGAGGCTCTTAAATAAAAGTTGTGTTGTCGTATGGTTATGTTGTGATGCCATAGTTGTATCAATGCACATCGGGCATGTCGTGCGTACGTGTGACATGCAATGGTATCTATGGCACCCGACACCTAGTCGTGTGCCTTTAGTAGTACTCTTTAGGGAAACTGCCTCTTTGTGCTTCCATCGAGCCATGGTAGCTTGCTAGTGCTCCGGACACATTGATTGACCGGCATGTATCCTTCTTTGTTATTGTGTCTGTCCCTTCGGGGAAATGTCTCGCAGAGTAATGGAGTCCCTGTAGCCTGCTAGGACTCATCTATGTGCAATGATGACATTTATGTCCCACGGTATAATGGAGTCCTTGTAGCTTGCTATGACTCGACTACACACGCTAGAGATCGACACCTGCATTAATGGGTTACGTCTGCCTGTCCCTGTATGGATGTGCCACTTGGGCTCTATGACTAGTCATGTCGGCCCGGGTTCACTGACATTTGAATGCTAGCGACACATTCACATGCATGAGTCAAAAGACGCAAACAGTGCCGACCCAGGTAAGGTGGTAGCCGTGGGGAGAACCGTGCGTCAGACCGCAAAGTGATGTGATGTGTTACATGTTGGATTCTTATGGCTTAGGATTGGGGTCCCAACAGCTTTGGTATCAGAGCTTGACTTCCTGTAGGATTACCAAGCCAAACTGGTCGATGTTGAGTCTAGAACTTCTTTAGTTATATAAGGGAATTGATTGTGGAAGGGAACATAAGGCTCCTTTTACTCCTTTCCTTGTGTCATTGTAATTCTAAGTCACTCTCTTCTTTTCTACGGGGATTAGGAACTAGGCCTTCTCATCTATCTATTAGGATGACGAGTTACAATGCTGGAGACCTAAAGGAAAGATGTTGTCTTTCTGTATTGATGTCTCTATAAGAATTCATTATCATATTGTCCGTTGTCTTGCGGGTTGCCTCATATTTCATGCCCGTATAGTCGTTATGCTGTCCGAGTTATCCAAGGTTTCTAAATTATCTGATGCAATTGCAACACTCTTTCATCTTGAGTCAATGTCTTTCAGGCCAGACAAAGCACACTAATTGTTGAGTTGAGGTGCTAGAATTGGTCGACGTGTTTGATGAAGGTGTTTAGGAAAACATGTTGTTTCAGTGAACCACCCAATAGTCTAGTGGTGTCTTCTGTTTCCAGTTTGATAATTCTGGCCATCATTATCAAAAGCATGCCGTGATGCTACTTAGTCAATAGGTATTCTATTTCAGGGTTCCTGAACCCAAGTCTCATCCTGCTTAGTCATGTTGATAGTATTTGCTTGTTCCCCTAGGATGTGTAGTAACCTTGTTATAGTCCTCAAGGCTTGTTGTATATCATTATTCCAATACCATGAATCAATTGGCAGAAGTTCTTTGTGAATGAAAGATCACAACATGAGTGCTCTTGATGAGTTCTCCATCCCATAGTTGTGACTCTAGCAATCCTTCATTTCTGCATGGATTGTGTCATGGTTTTGTCACGACAGATGTCTGGGTTACGGACTTAGGTTCGGGGCGAGACGCAACTACGTGGCGGCTTGAAGGGGTTGGTCGGAATCGAGAAGACACGGAGTTCTACCCAGGTTCGGCCCCTCAAGTCGAGGTAAAAGCCTACGTCCTACTTGTCTGGTATTGATGATGATGAAGATCTCTCGGTTACAAGGGTGCTAATCGCTACCTCTAATCACGAGAGCCTCTAATCTCTCTATCTCTAATCTTGTGGTGTCTAAACTTGTGGACTTGTGTCCCTTGAGAATCTGTCTCTCTAGGGGTGCTCTACCCCTCCTTATATAAGTGGAGAGGGTAGGCTTACAAATAGAGTCCTACTAGGAGTAGGATTAGGACTCGTATCTCACAAATCCTACTCCGGGTCTTATTTCCTTTAATGGAATCCTTCTCTCTTCGGGCCTTCTCTTGTGGTCCTTCTCTTGTGAGCCGCCTTGTGCCGGCTCACCTGCCGGGTCTTGGGCTTGGTCATCCTGTGACTCGCCTGCCGGGTCTTTAATAGATGTCATGTCTTCGGCCGGGTCTCCTATGAGTCGCCAGGGCGGGTCATACCGCGGGGTATATCCCCGACATTAGCCCCCAGGTTAGCTTGAATTTATTCATGGTAACCTCCTGAAATAGGAATAGCAAATATGTTAAGTGGCCGGCTTGCTCCTTTGGCCAGCTTATAAAATGGCTTCTCAGGAATCCGGGTCTTCTCTATATATGAATGAACCGTCTTGATAATCTTGATTGTCAATGTCCTTTTGAAAAATATTGAGAATAGAATGCCCATATGCCATTGAGCTGGCTTCCAATGCTCTTTGGCGGGTGATCTCCGCTGGGTTATAATCATTGATGATACCGGGTCATTATCATTGGTGACTTCGGGTCAAATAAATAGAATCCAGCTGACTTGATAAAAATATTGAGATGAAAATCGATCTCATGTAAAGCCGGACTTCCATTGTTGTAAAACAAGGCGGCTTATAAAATCTGGCAGGTTATGATCTTTTGATAATATCGGGTCATAAATGTTGAAGACACCGGGTCTAACAGCTCAACTCCATAATTAAAATCTTGAAAACTATCCTCAAAAGTTTTGATATGTCAATATTACCTATAGCCCCCAAGCTCCAAGATTATCCATGATAACTTGGTGCTTTGCAAATAACATTTTGGACTGTGTAGCCCCCAAGTGCCGGGTTGTCCTGCCTGTAGCAATCTGGGACTTATAACTGTCTTATACCTTATGAAACTTCAGTGGGTGTAGCCCCCAAGGGCCGACTTATCAGAACGCTTCGGCGGGTGTAGCCCCAAAGGGCCGGCTCATCAGAATGTGATGTGCCGGGTCTTCAATTTAGAACCTTATAATCTGTTTAAACGGCTGAATACTGTAGCCCCCAAGTCCCGGGTCGCACGCCTGCGGCGACTTGGGACTTTAAATTTTTTTGATCTGAGCGGTGTAGCCCCCAAGTGCCGGGTCAGTAAGAATTTACTAGGCTGGCACTTATAAAAATATGGAAAGGCCGACTCATATTCTTGAGAAAATATAAAAGGACCGGGTCATCTCTTTGAGATAATAGGGTCTTGCTTGACAATGTAATAATTTTGAAAGCCGTCTTGCATTAGCCCCCAAGTGCCGTGGTGCATGCTTGCAGCAACATGGGACTTGCATAATTGATATAAACTGGACTTTGAATAGTGTAGCCCCCAAGTGCCGGGTCGTCTGCCTGCGGCGACTTGGGACTATGTGAGAGTAATATGACTCACCATAATTTGTTGAATGAATCTTTGACCGCGGTTGTAATATAACCCGGAATGAATATCCTGAAATAATTCCTTTGTCTTTGATATGAAATTCCTGCTCGTGGTTGCGGTGCAACCCGGCAAATATAAGTTTGAGAAATCCATGAGTGTTGTAGATTACTACAGAGCACATTTGGAAAAATCCGAGAGCCGGTCAATTAGATGACACGGCATTATATTTGATAGGGCGACTCTTGAAAAATAATAAACTTCTCCGAGCTGGCTTAAAAACCCCAATCATTTAACACTGGTTATGATAACCATGAAGATCCAGCCATGTTGGCTATTAAAAGATCCATTTGGTCTTGCCAAATATTTAATAGCGGCTCATATTAAGAGATAATACCTGCAAAAAATAAACAATACATAATACATTCTGCATTGCTGTGAGGGCGGCTTGAAGAAGCTCAACCCGGAGATGTTCATACCTTTCATAGCATTGCTCCTTTCTCATAATCTTGCTCTGATCCGGCTTTTATAAGCCGGCATGTTTATCTGGAGGTGGGAAGCCCTCCTGAATAATCCACCTGTGAGATGTCAACCGGAGTAGCATGACTCCGAGTCTTATGAGCTTTGTTGATGACCAGTTGTCATAGGGTAATATGAGTTGTACTCCAATGTAAGAAGCCTCCATTGGCAACCGCGGCTAATGAAGAGCCGGAAGCGGCCTAAAGCCAGCAACTTTTCAGGATAACATGAGTCGCCCTTGCAAATAATTTCTTATAAGAGCCGGTTGTCTTAGGATATATGTAAGCTATACCTGACGGTAGGAAGCCTCTATTGACAACGGCGACTGTTGATGAACTCGAAGCGGCCTACAACCGGCTGCATGAAGGGTGATGTAAGTTGTACCATGATGGTAAGAAGCCTCCTTTTAACAGCAAATACTTATCCATTGTATTCCAACACCGGTTATCAATAGGTTTATGTAAGCTATACCAAAGGTAAGAAGCCTCTACTGACAACCGCAGCTCAAAAAGCCTACTGTTGGAGGGTGATGTAAGCTATACCCGAAGGCAAGAAGCCTCCTCCAATCAGCCAATGTTGTATAGGGCCGGCTGCCGATGGTATTATGTAAGCTATACCTTATGACAAGAAGCATCCATTCGACAGCCGCGACTAGTAATTGTACTAGCCGGCTACGTGAAGGGTTTATGTAAGCTATACCCAAGGGCAAGAAGCCTCCTTCCACAACTATTTTTGGCGAAAACGCCGGTTGTTAGGGTGAGATAAGCAAACCCATCGGTAAGAAGCCCCCTTCGACAACCGCGGTTAATAAGTAACCGGAAGTGGCATAAAGCTGACCATTAGGGTGAGATAAGCGATACCCGTCGGTAAGAAGCCCCCTTCGATGGCCGCTTTTGATAAGCAACTGGAATTTGAAGTACACGCTGTTGCCTTAGGGGAATTTTTTAAGCTATACCAAAGGTAAGAAGCCTCCATCAACAACAACGCTTAATGTACTCAAATTAGGCATAAAGCCAATTGCTCATCATACCAGTTCAGGGTCTCTAAAGCGAGATTGGCCGTCAACTCTGTGAACCGGCTCAGGGTCTCTAAAGCGAGATTGACTCATAAGAGCTTAACTATTTAACTTACAGCAGTTCAGGGACTCTAAAGCGAGATTGGCCGTCAACTTTGTGACCTGACCGTATGAATGGTGGTTTGTACGCGTCTGTCCAGTAGCTCATCATGGCGATATGCTGGGCCAAAAATTTATCCACCACAGAGTTGATGATCATCGTGGTGAAGCTTAAGTTTTACCACGGGTGAGTCACCGACGCCCGCAATCCTCATGTATCAAACGGGCCTGAGAGGGGCGTTGAGCCAACAGGTGCAGAGACGGCAGCATGCCAGACGGAGACAGCGTACGGGGGCGATTCGGAGCGGTCGGACGGTCTGAACGGTCGGGCGGCTCGACGGTGTTGGATGTGCCTCCTCCACACGCGGGTGAATCGGTGGTGGAACCAAGGGCGGCTCGGCAAAGGTAGAGCCGGCCAGGGCGATTCGGTGACTCGACGATGCAAGGCGGCTCGCCGACCGGCGGCTCAAGAAGTGAGCGGGCGATGCTGGCTCCACGGCGGCTTGCGAAAGTGGAATCGGAGCAGCGGCGACGCGCGGTGTGGCGCGGCGCAGCTGCGGCTGCCGGGTCAGGAGGCATGCGACTCTGTGGTGAGAACCGGCCGCAGTGGAGTGATGAGGAGGCGAGAGGAGCCCACGGCGGCGTAGTCTGCGGAGGCGGCGAGAGGGCATGGCCGGTTTGGCCAGAAGCAGGAGAGCCAGACGCGGCGATGGCTGGCGTAGCTCGACGGAGTGTGAGGCCCAGCGATGGTGCGTGCAAGACGCGGCATCGGCCCGGTGATGGCGCGCGCGAGACGAGGAGCAAAGCCGGCCGCAGGGGCTGGTGAGTGGTCGTGAGGTCTGGCGAAAAACGGGGCCGACAAAGGCAACGTGGGGGTGGCTCAATGGATGAGGCGGGGAAGGTGTGTGGTAAAGCCGGCCAGCGGTTGCGGCGGAGGCGGCTCGGCAAACTGGCAGACCTTACCGGCGACTGTGGGAACGGTTGACGGCAACGTCTGGCCGCCTAAGCACGGTCGGGGCAGAGACTGGTAGAGCAAATCTGTTGAGGCAGGGCGACTCGGACCGGTAGATTCTTTCCGAACTGGCTCTTCTCATCCGGCTCATAATGAGCTTCTCGATTCCTGAGGAGAGATCCCTCCAAGAACACAAAACCATCATGTGCAGCCCCACGATGGGCGCCAACTGTCGTGGTTTTGTCACGGCAGATGTCCGGGTCACGGACTTAGGTTCGGGGCGAGACGCAACTACATGGCGGCTTGAAGGGGTTGGTCGGAATCGAGAAGACACGGAGTTTTACCTAGGTTCGGCCCCTCAAGTCGAGGTAAAATCCTACGTCCTGCTTGTCTGGTATTGATGATGATGAAGATCTCTCGGTTACAAGGGTGCTAATCGCTACCTCTAATCACGAGAGCCTCTAATCTCTCTATCTCTAATCTTGTGTTATCTAAACTTGTGGACTTGTGTCCCTTGAGAATCTGTCTCTGTAGGGGTGCTCTACCCCTCCTTATATAAGTGGAGAGGGTAGCCTTAGAAATAGAGTCCTACTAGGAGTAGGATTAGGACTCGTCTCTCACAAATCCTACTCCCGGTCTTATTTCCTTTAATGGAATCCTTCTCTCTTCGGGCCTTCTCCTGTGGGCCTTCTCTTGTGAGCCGCCTGGCGCCGGCTCACCCACCGGGTCTTATCCCGTGAGCCGCCTAGCGCCGGCTCACCCGCCGGGTCTTGGGCTTGGTCATCCTATGACTCGCGTGTCGGGTCCTTAATAGAATGTCATGTCTTCGGCCGGGTCTCCTGTGAGTCGCCAGGGCGGGTCATACCGCGGGGTATATCCCCGACAGATTGTCTGGAAGAAACATGTTGAACTCCGTATGACATATTCAATCTATGCATCTACAACTCAAGAAAAATCAGGTGCTCTTTAGTTGTCCTTCTTCAATTGTATTCTGACCCTTCTCGATCAATGGATAGTCAAGGGTATGTCATGCATCGTGTTATCGATGCCGGCTATTCCGTTGGTCTGTCAAGCCATTCTATTTCAGAATGACTAGGAGCAACAAACTCCTGTACCTCGTGCATTCTTGGTTTGGGTCAAAGATGTTGTATCTCGCAGATCAAAATGTCAATTCAGCTTTTGCTCTGTTCTACCTTGAGGTATTACCCTCTTCATGTCAAGATTGTCATGAGAACTGCACTCCCTTTTATCAAATCTTGATGTAGTGATACTTCTCATCATCATCATTCATTCCCCGGTCTCTGTGTTGTTTGCAACCAGAACACCAACAAGAGAATCGTGATGTGTGAAATCGATACTCCTGGCAACTTTGTTGCTTGGTAGTTTATGGATAATAATCTCATTCTTGGTGTGATCATCATTGAATTATCGTACTAAGATTGATCGTGCTACCTAGCCCATTTTCTATGGTGCACTTTTCGGACAATGAGTTAGGATTGTGTCAATACTTTGCTCTGTTGATCGTATCATCTTGCCTTGAAAAGCAAGATTGTTCTTGAGCTTAACAACATATCGGTGGGTCATGATTTTTTGAATATCTTCTCCGAAGTATTACCAAGGTGCTCCTTGACCGTTATGTTGAGCTTGTGATCAAGATGGTTTTCCTATGAACCATCCCTTCTCCAAGAATCTGTGTTGGATACCCCTGAATTAGTTGGTTAAGCTAGACAACAACTTGGAGAGTTGGAATATAGAAGCTTGATCTAACTTAGCTCATGTTAAAGGGATATCTTGTGTTTCTGTGCTTGTGTGTGTAGCAGAAAGATGATATATTCATCGATTGATCCTTGTGACAAATTGATGCTCCTATCATCTTGTACAAACCATTTATTTGAGTATGGGCTATAGTCAAATCAAAATCAGAACCAAAGATTTTCCTAATGTTGTCTTTACTTGTGGAGGTATCCTCAAGCATATACCGTTACATATTTTGGTCTGACCAATGCTATCACCTTGTTTCCATAGTTGTGGAGTTCCATCTATATGGGTATCTTGATAAATTGTTGTTAAGCCTATCGACCACATCTTCATCTCTTCCATGACTCATGATGAACATAAAGCTAGTGTTGGAAACTTTGTAGGCATATCTTCATGTTCTGTTCGTGAAGTATATGTTAGGTGTAAGAAGTGACTCCCTCTTAGTTCACGTGCATTAGATGCAAGTTGCCATCATGACTTCGAGGAAAGTTATCTGGCTTCCTCAGGAATCATCTCAAGTCAATCATGCATGCGCGAAGTATGCTATGGTTTGATAGCCTTGCAACCTACAACCCATATGCATTCCCTAGCACCTAAGCCACTGATTGAGTTGTTCAAGGAAAAGAAGTTCTTCTTAAGATCACGAATTATGCAAGGATTTCACTATCTTTCAATGATGGGTCCTAACCCGAACCCGATAGTGTTTTGTTGTAAGACCATGTAGTCATGCTTGTCTTAGACAGGTTGTCCACATGTACCTTGCAATCCATCTCATGTTTTGGAGTTGGCTCCCGTAGTTGATTTCCCGAGAATATCGCAACATCATCCCTTCGAGTTGTGTTGAAACCTTTCCACTTCAGACATGCTATGTCTGAAATATCCTGACACCAACCATAACTAAATCTTGGGCAGATATGATGGTTGGGATGTTTCCCCAAGAATTAAAATATTGCTCTCTCTGTAACCCGGCAAAGGGATGTTGTGGCTAACATATCTATCCCGAAGACATACTATTATAATATCTTGTTTCAGCAACTTGGCCACCTCCCCATGAGGACCTTGTATGACTTGCCCTAGAGGTTATTCTTCATGGACCCTTTGAGATTCCAAAGTCCGACCTTTTACTTGATGTTCTAGATACCAAACGTTATATATAATTGGGTTACGCTACTTCATCAAGGAGAACATTAGAAGTGGAGTGCTAAATGTCTCTCGGTCGATCATCTAGATTTCGCTCCCTTGGCTAGCCAAGGTGAAATCCGGGAATGTGTTGCCTTCCTTTGCATCTACATCCTCCACCATTATTAATCTTGGTAGTATGATGTATTGCCAGGATCCTTGGCCCGGATGTTGGTAAAAACCCTGATGAATATGGAAATGCTCAAGTTCTTGAGAGCACGCTCAGATACTGGGTTATACTCTCGGTTTTAACTGGAAAGTGCCTTCCGTTCAGTGAGTTGTTCTATAACCGTAGTTTCCTTTCCAATCTGAATATGTCATTCTTTCAATTCCCTCCAATGATCGTTTGTGAATTGCCTCATGTTGTCATAAAGAGTTTCAGTGATCTTTGGATCAAAAGTAATTCTTTTTGCCACTTAAGGGATAATCCTTTGAGTCACCTTCTCTAAGGTGCCCTCTATGGTATGAAGGGCAATTAAATCCTTTCTACTTTCAAACCTCTTCACCATCTGATTTAGCGTGGAATTTTTGCCTACCAATTGAACCTCCCTCATCTGCCCCATTCATTGTTCTCGACGTGTTTTTTGTGTCCCAGCTCGAGAGATGTTATTACATCTCATTCCATGAGTTGGTCATGAGTCGCTCGATCTTCGTAAAGATCGATTCTTGTAGAGATTTCTATCCTTGCTGCCTTTCTATTGGATGAAGATCTTGAAAGCAAATACGTCAAAATCAAGATGATGAAGTGAAGCAACATCTTCAAGAAGAGCAATTGGCTCGTGAAGATTGTGGTAGTTGTGTCCCCTTTGTCCTCATACCCTATGCCTGAATCTCGGGACGAGATTTTTGTTTAGTGGGGCTGAGCCGTCACAACCCTAGAAATTGCTTGTATCAGTGGGCATTCATGGCATCAAGTTTAAATTCAAATGAAACCTGAAATGGGGATGATCAAACCCTAGCACATCAAAAAGATTAAACCAATTCCAATAATTGTTTTTCTTTTTCAATGATTTCAAAATGCCTTTTAACAATGTTCACCATGTCTAATAAATGTTGGCAACAACATACCAGGGTTGAAGTATATTTTCACAATTAAATTGGCAAATTTAATAAATCAGCAAAGTTCCTGAAAATCACTATTAAAGCACTATAAATATTTTAGTTGCCTAAAATTTCCTAAAACTTTTTGTGTAGTTTGGAAATATTCAATAACCTCCACAAATATTTCCAGGAATTTTAGCTTTATAGTTTTTCCCAAAATAAATAAATAGAAAGCAGGAAATAGAAAACAGAAACTAATATAAAAAGAGTGAGATCTCATCTGAGGCCCAGGGGCAGGCCGGCCCATCTGGCCGTGCCAGTCGTCCCCTACCTCTACAGGAAGTCAGAGGCGAAGGGAGGCACGGCGAGCATGGCGAGGGCGCCACGCACCATCCTGAATGTTCCTTCCCGTCGCGCTGGCGAGGGGATAACCTCGCAGAGCCTTCGGGATCGAACCCTCTCCTCCTCGTTTCGCTCTCTGCTCCACCCCTGGTCTCTATCCTGCATGGCCGCCACAGCCAGGAGCTCGCCGCTGCAGCTGCTGTCGCTCCCTCTTGCCCCGAGCTAGCCAAGAGCTCCGTAGCGTCGCCCTAGTCCTCCTCGCCAATGGATTCAACCTCGGACAGCCTGCCTTCTCGCCAGCACTGCCGTTTCCATCGCCGAACGCCGAAGATTGTCGGTGACCCTGCGCTTGCCTCGCTGCCTCTCCGAGCCCACCCTCGATGCCCTCGAGCCCTCACGTGAGCCGTCGCATCCATTCCGCCTCTTCCCAGCTCTTCATGCGTCCCTAGGCCTTAGCACCGTCGCGGCCGATCTCCGGTTGCTGCCAAGTTGCTCGCCGCTGTCACCGTAAGCCACCTCAGCCCCTCCCCCTAGCTTAGCTGGATGCGATGGAGGTCCAGCTCCATGTAGGTACCCTCCGTGGGACATTTAGTCGCCGGAGGACGAGTTTCGTTGCCCTCCGCCGTCTCTAGAGATGTCGGCGATAAGCCGCGGGTCAACTCCGGCGAGTTTTACCCAGGTTGACCAGGTTTGACCCCGGTTGGGTCACCGACAGGTGGGGCTAGGTTCTGGTAAATTTTAGGGTTAGGCTCTAATTTAATTAATTCGAATAATTAGTTTAATGGGTCACTGACTGGTGGGCCCTGTTGTGTTAATTAATATTAAGTATTAAAACTAAACCCTATTAGTGACTGTGTCACTGACCAGTGGGACCCACTGGTCAGGTTTGACCTGAGACGGTCAGTTGACCTGCTAAGGTCATGATGACACGATGCTGATGCAATAAAGGAATTTTTTGTTTAAAGAATAAATCAGGAAAATATAGAAAATGTTTAAAACTTCTAAAAATAATTGAAATTCAATCGTAACTCAGATGAAAATAATTTATATGTGAAAAACGATCAAAAAAATCCAGTGAATCTGTTTATGCGATGATGATGCATGTTTGAAGACGTTAACATCACCAAGTAGGACATTTTATGATTAGGGTAATATATGAAATATCATTTGGAGTTGGAATTCAAACTTGTTTGAATTCCACTTCAGTTAACCTGGCTAATTATTCCTCTAGGTTAATTCAGTATCTTAACTTGTCATATCATGCATCATGATTGTGCATGGCATAAGTTGAATGTTGGTTCTTCTTGTTTGCCGGTGCTTGTTCCTTCTCGGTAGACGATGGTTCCGACGATGTGACCGTTGACACTAATGAAGCGAAGTATTATCTTAAGGATTTTCAGGAAAGCAAACCCCTTTGAGCATCCTAATATGAACCCACTCTCTCGCTCCTGCTCTCTTTTACTGCATTAGGACAAGAACGATTCAACTGTTACCTGTTCTCGGTAGTTGAACCCATTCCTTTGCATGACCTGTCTTTGTCAAAGTAAATACTTGAAACCACTTGGCATGAGTAGCAACTACTTGAGCCATCTTGTGCTTACTCATCCATGCTTGCTTACTTATTGTGCCTGCTATGCTTAGCGTCATGTCATGTCAGGTCTAATCCATCTGGGCGATGAATCGGAATGGCAGTGTTCATGTCGTACGGTGTGACAGCTAAGTGTGTGAACATAATTTGGTAAAGATAGCGATGAGAGGCCATGTCGGAGTACATGGCGGGTTGTCTCATTGGGACCGACCTTAAGAACTAAGTTCTGTGTATGTTATCCAAGACAAGATACTACCACACATTGGGTTCAGGTAACTCGACCCCTCTTGGCTTATTAATCGCCTAGACCTCTGTCCAGGAGTCGCAACTAGTTTCTGGTGCTTGTAGGAAAAGTGTTGGCGGCCGTGCATAGCATTGCCCAACGGGGTGGGATATGATGCGGTAGATGCACAGTGCCACGGTGTACCAAGTGGCACCTGAACGGTGGGCTTGGGAACCCTGCGGACAACGTTTGAGGCCATAGCGCAAACTTCGGCCAGACTTTCATGCGGGTTCAGTGTCAAATAGGCAATAAAACTGGACTAGGGTCTTATGTGATGGACGGTCGTCGCCGATGCCCATGCCAGTTTTTCCACTGGAAGGTTGCCGAGATGCATGACGTGTCACACCCAAGATGCATGCCTATCCATTTTAAGACACGATGGCCTCGCAAGGGATAAAGGCGCATCTTGCCGTTAGGAAGTATAGTAACATTGCATCATACATTACAGAATAGATGAGTATACAAGTTGTCTTACACTCGCCACATGCTAAATTACAATTCCACTCAAAGTTCAATCATCAAGATGAAAACAGGTTCCGGCTACAGATGAAATCAAACGATAAATAGATGCATATGAAACTATCTCGCTGTCCCAAAGATCACGACCAGGTCCTCTACTCATCCGGATACGTCACGTACATCCTGCCTCTTTCCTCATCATACTCCCACTGGACCTGGGTAAGATAATCCTTCACGTACTCATCTGAACCTGTACCTGGAGTGTTGTAGTAAAACTGTGTGACACAAAGGACTCAGCTATCATGTGCCCGGGTCCCGAGACTATTCAAGCTTAATGGTTGGGAAGGGGTAGTGTTTGGTTTGCAACAGCACTAAGCATATATGGTGGCTAGCTTACGCAACATGAAATGAATATGAGTGGCTTACGAAGAACGATCAAATATAGTATGATCTCTATGAGATCCTGAACACTTACTTACGTCAATCATAACCCCACCGTGTTCTCTCTCGGATCATGTTCACGAGCAGAGACGATCACGGTTACTCACACAGTTGGTGTATTTTAGTTAGAGTTTACTTCAAGTTTGCTATAACCGGGTGTAAAACAAATATCCAAGTTGCCACATAACCGCGGGCACGGCTTTCAGAAAGATTTAATCCTGCAGGGGTGCTCCAACTAATCCATTACAAAATTAACCACACTCCATGGGAATGCCTCGACCGTGGATCTCGCGATCATCATAGGTAATTACAAAGGAATTCCAACACCTCGAGTAAACCCAAAGAAAGTCAGACTCCACACGCAAGACACTCGATAAGGTAAAACAAACCCAGCAAGACCACCCGACGTGTCGAGGAACCCGATAAGAGCCGCGAATCTCATTCTCAGGACACGATGGATAAGCTAGTGTACGGTGGCCTGATAGAAATCTCTCAAGTTGCCCTGGGTTGGCCCCGCACAGTGCTCTAGTTTGGACCAATACTCATGAGGAGCACTGGCCCAGGGGTTCATTAAATAATCCACGGGTTTGCAAGACCCTATGCTATTTTATTAAGTTGTTAAGCAAATGTAGTACCAATGTTGGGTCTTGCCAGACAAGTTTTAACCTCCACCGAATATACAAGGGGGTCCCCATAACAACCCTGAGCATGTTAGGAGCGCAAAGTATGGAAAACATAACATCGGTAAGAAGGAACTAATGGCGGTAATAGCGGAACAAATCACTTAGCAAAAGGCCAAGCCTTCCACCAATACCAAGATATATATGTGTAATAAATTAAATAACAGAATATTCTGATACCCAAATCCATCTTATCACATGGAACAACCTGCACCTGCAACTAAGAAGGCTATAAGAGGGGCTGAGCAGTGGTAACTTAGCCAATCAAAGGTTTGCTAGGATGTGGAGATTAGAGGCTGTCATGGCAACATGGGGGCTGATATCAAGTGGTAGGTAGCGCAATTTTCTTGATAAGAGCGAGAAACTAGCAAGAAAAACTAGTATCGGGGTTCGGGTACGATCATCTTCCCTGTTGGTTCTTAAGTGGAACAAGTAGCGGAATCCTCGTAGTGGTACTCTCCTGGTCCCTCGTACTCAGTATCAACACTTGCATCTACCCAAGATTAAGATCAACAATAAACATCCAACCAAGGTGCAATGCACAATCAAAATGATGAATGATTCATTTATGAAGAATTGTAACATGGCAACCCAAAACTAGTCATGTTTCACGTGCAAAGTTGTTTGTTAATGAATCTAGACAAAACCTCGTGTTAAGTTATTTAGACATGCATGAACATGGAAAATATGGATGCATCATGCAAAATCGATATAAATGCATATAAATATTGCAAGAAACGGAGTTACGGTTCTCACGATACGCTCACGACAAGGTACAGAGGCAAAATCACAAGACCACCAAGCCATCGGCTGATTCTTGGCATTCCAAGGCATCCACTGGATAGGTGATGAAAAATCAATCACAATAGACTCAAGAATCAATCAATTCCATGGAGCACACCTCCCACAATCTATAAAACAACAAAACACAAAATCTGCGACAAAACAACAACATAGCAACTTCTACAGATCACAACTTGAGCTACAGGAACTCTACAGCCACAAACAAGATACGTACATAATCTACTCAACATGTACATAAATTCATACAATTATACCACCAGCAAAGGAGCCACACATCAATAAGCAAGAAGCAATCAAGTTGGCATGATGAAACAATTTTCTGGGACTTTGTGAAAATTCCAGTTTTCTGGAATCTAAGCTTACAAAGTAGCAAGTTGACAACACTGGTTAAATATGCTAGAGAGCTCTTATTGGCATGAAAGTTAAAAGGATGGTAGAAGGCAATATCTACTACAAATCACTAGCACTGAGCACGCTCAAATTCCAAACATATCACTAGATACAACCTACTCTTCATGGCATAACAATAACTACTGATTCCCAGACAGCCATATTTCAGGTTGGCAGGAAACAACACCATCAGAGCAACTTGACAGCAAGGTGACCACTTATGTGTTGACTTAGCATCGGGGACATTCCCAGCAACTTTCACTACCACTTCCATGTTGACAAGAACTTAAAACCAAACATAGATTAAGTCATATAAAATGGACAAAAGGGCATCACAGCATAAAAATGCAGTTTTGTGAAGTTGCCCCAAAAGTCAAATCTGACTTCACAGATGCATTCCTGGGTTTATTCTACCCCAAATGCATTACTCATACCCCTATACTTGCTTGGAGCAAGAGGGAGATAAGGGGGGGGGGTCGAAATAATCACCACAATGGCATGGATGACTTATGTCACTTGCCCACACTTATGTAAGAGGCCAAAATTAGCATGCCCTCTATTGGACACTTGTTGGAAAAGGTAAAGAGGCATGAATAAGGTACTTAGGCATAGCATAGCATCAAGAACATGAAAAGAAAACAAGCTAGGAGACATATACATGCACATATACACATGAGACCTCTCACATACACATAGATCTACACATGCACAAGGTCTAGCATCCACTCACTTACTCATCTACACTAAACATGGCAGCAACATGCAAGAAGAAACCCCACACACCTACACATGCATATCTACTCATGGCCATCTACTCACATTCACATACACATACCTCACAAGTGAGTGCATGTAGAACATACACACACAACACATGCACACCACACTAAAGAATGGGTGTATATAGGCACACATGCACTTTCATACATGTATGCCCACATACACATATCCTACACTACACACACACCCACAAGAACACACACATGTATGTGCGTGCAAAGAGCACACAAACACATGTGTCATGCATGGTGCACCACACACCCACATGCACACACACACTCTCACAACTCACAACCATGCACACAACACTCACATGAGCAACATAAAAGAAACACACACACACTAATGTGTGTATGCATAGCATACACACATACACATGTGCACCCATGCATATGTGCATACACACATGTGCACTCTACACTCACATACACAACAAAATAAAAGGAGACACCTACACATGAACATAGGCACACACACCTACACATGAACATAGGCACACACACTCATATTAGCAAGAGAGAGAAACAAAAGACAGAAAAGAAAAAGAAAACAAAACACACACAAAAAAGGGAGGGGCTCGGGATGGAACTCGAGTCCTCCTGGTCACACCGCAAGCTGGCTACCACTGTGCTATCGAGTCGGATCTCAACAAAGGAGGGACCTTTGCTCTCTAATACACACACACGCAGGTTCAGTCTCTGACGAAACTGAACTCGCACTGCACTATGGCGAAAGCGCGATGACGAGCGGATTTCGGTCACCTACAGGGGTCTCCGGCGAGGTGACCCACCAGCGGGGGAGACGGGGTCCTCGGGGAACCCATCCCCACAGCTAACGACGGCAGGACGCCGCGGCACGGAGGCGCTCGAGCTTGATCTGCGGCTCGGCTCGGGGCATGGCGGAAAGGAGCACGAGCTCATCGGAGACGACGAGCTCGCGCATGCATCGGGATAGAGGGGGCACCGTGGAGGACCAAATGCTCACCACGGGCTCACCGAAGGGGAAGACGGCGGCGGATGCGGTCGGAGACGACCGACGGAGAGGAAGCAGAGGCAGACGTCGCCGTCGAAGTCGAAGATGGAGGCGTCGCTGCAGAGCTCCTCTGGAGCTCCTAGCGACGGGAATGGAATGCGTGGAGAACCCCCGCCCCACGCCATCGCCACCGGAAATGGGGATGACGGAGGCAAACGATGAACGCTGGTGAACTTCTCTGAATTTCCTACCTATTCTAAACTTACCTGACGAACAGAACGAGGAAGGAGGAGAAGGGGAAGGGAAGGAGGCAACGGCGAGGAGGAACCCTAGATGGACACGGATGCCTAGGGATTAAATAGGAGGGGAGGAGAAGCTCAGCGCAGCCACGGTGGCAATGTGCACCCATCCACAGAGGAGGAACGCACCGGGGAGGAAAAAGGAGGGGAAGGAGAGGCTGACGAGCGGGCCCCGATGCTGTGTCGCTAGAAAGGAAGAAGAAGGCGCGCGCGGGAGGTTGGGCCTGGATGGGCCGCGCTGGGAGGCTGGCCTAGCTCACTCCTCTCTCTCTCACACTTAAATAAAATAGGAAGGGTTTCCTTATTTTAAATAACAGCTAACTAAAAAAACGTAGAAATAAATAAAGGGTTTGTCTGACCAACAAAAATACTTTGGTGAACCAAATAATATGCATAATTTAATAAAAATGCTAAAAGGATTTTTAGGGCAAGTAAATTTAATTGATTTTAAAATGGCAGCCCCCTGTTAATTTAAAACACAAGTCACACTAGCTCCAAACATCAAAACTATCATACCCACTATTCATAAAACACATGGGGCCACCTCATGAACATTTTTAAACAATTTCAAAAAACAACTTAAATCTGATGATAAATAAATATAGGAAGAAAGGGGTTTTTGGAAGGGGATGTTGCAAAGGAAAATAGAGGGGAAAATAAGAGATTGCACACATGGATCCAACCAAACACAACACCTCTCACATCACATAACAACACACTCACCACCATCACATCATAGCAAGTCACAAGAAAACCAACATGGCAAGTAAAATGAAATGAGAATGATGCATGATGAAATGATGCATGAATGCAACTACACATGAATGACAAGGAGCAAACATACATCTCATAAGCTTATGCACAAGGTTCATACATGGGTCTACATGCCAAATAAGGTAGGGACAACACTTGGGCTGTCACAGTGCATATGGTGATAAGTTGCGAGAGCGTGTGTGAAGAAGTATACCCCTACAGGGTGAAATAATCTGTTCGAATAGCCGTGTCCTTGGATATGGACTACTTGGAGAACTTATGTGGTTCATAGACAACATGAAGTGATACTCTAAAATACGCAAGATAAGCATGAGTGATATGGATGGCCTTCTCATAGGGAGATGGAACTGGATCCATAGTGGTGTATCGATTTGGTGAATATGTGGACTCGTGTGCGCTATCCCACCGCAAAGAAAGCACTTGTAGTCATAGTACAGGTTAGCCAGGAGTCAAAGCTGGCTTGCTGCAATAAACTCCACAACCCCCTTCATTGAGACTAATGCATATGTAGTTAGTTCTGATGTAAGTCTTGCTGAGTACCCTTGTACTCACGTTCGCTTAATTTATGTTTTTGTAGAGGAGACGCTAGTCTCATTAGTGGTATTTATGACATGAAGTTCGATGTTGACCGGATGAGCTTGGAAATCCCAGACAGAGGTCTGGTTCCTATGCTGGGGTCGTTGTAGCTTTTCAGGCTCCTTTAGCCACTTTTATAGATGTCTGTACCCAGACATGGTTAACTTCCGCTTGTTTGTTTGAATGCTCTGAATGTTGGGTCTTGTGACCCCTACTTGTAATATCTTATTGGGTTGGCTCTTCCGAGCCATCTATATAAATGTTGAAATGTTGTATCGTTATGTTGTGATGCCATAGTGGTACCTATGCCTATTGGGCATGTCGCGCGTACGTATGACATGCGACCGTATGTATGGGATTCGAAACCTAGTTGTGTGCCTTTGGTAGTACTCTTGACGGGGAAATGCCTCTTTGTGCTTCCACCGATCCTTGGTAGCTTGCTACTACTTCGTACACATTGATTGACCGTCATGTATCCTTCTTTGCTGATATGTCTGTCCCTTCGGGGAAATGTCTCGCAGTGTAATGGAGTCCCTGTAGCCTTCTATAACTCGTCTACGTGCAGTGATGACATTTTTCTCCCACGGCATAATGGAGTCCTTGTAGCTTGCTATGACTCGTCTACACATGCTAGAGATCGACACCTGCATTGTTGGGTTACGTCTGCCTGTCCCTGTACGGATATGACACTTGGGTTCTATGACTAGTCATGTCGGCCCGGGTTCTTTCACATTTGAAAATACGTGAGTGAAAATACGGAAATAGTCCCAGCCCAGGTAAGATGGCAGCTATGGGGATAACCGTGCGTGAGACTGCAAAGTGATGTGATGTCTTACAGGCTGGATTCTTATGGCTTAGGATCGTGGTCCCGACACTAGAGGAGGAACATTAGCTGACTTGGGTACCTAGGGCCTCTGCTGATATCCTGGGTTGGGTGGGTGGAAAGAACCACGACCACCGAACTACTTCTGCTGCCGAGGAGAACGAAACGGAGGAGGACGAGGAACCCTATATTTTTGCTACTTAGGGACCATCTGAGAGCTGGAAGAAGAAGAATATGAATCCCTGGAACGCTTCCTTATGTTCTCTAACTTGAGTTGAGTTGCCTCGACCTTCAAAGCCATGTTGTAGAACTGATCAAACTCACGAGGCTCTTGGAGGACCAGACCCGGCAGAAGCTCTTCCTTGAGAACACCTCTGAACTGATAAATCATGGACATGTCATCAGGAACATCTTGTTTAGCATAGTGGGCCAGATTCTGGAACTCAATGTTGTACTAGTAGACAGACTTGCTTCCCTGCTTCAGGTGCGTGAACTTCTCATGCATCTCCTCGACAAAGCTCATCGAAATATAATGGGCCCTGAAGTCACGACAGAAATCATCCCAGGTGACAACACGATCGACCCTGGAGTCCTTGTATTCCTGCCACTAATCTGCTGCCCGACCCTTGAGCTGAAACGACGCGAACCTGACATAGTCCTCTGGTCTGACATTGCTGCACTCAAAATGCTTACTCATGTCATGGAGCCAATCATCTGCATTAAAAGGATGCTCACAGTAGGTGAATAACTTGGGCTGGTTGGCAAGGAACTAGTTGAGCGTCGTGAACTGAGGCTGATTCCGAAAATTCACTTGAAAACCTTACTAACCCTGATCTCTTTGTTGCAATAGCTTGAGCAACATCTGAGTATTCGCATTGGTCGTTGCCATCACAGCTTGCCAAGCTTCTGGTGGAGGAGACAATGGTGGGGGTGGTGGAGGATCAGTCTGCCCCTCACCCCGACTTGGATTCCTGCGAGTTGGTGGAGCCATCCTGGAGATGGACAAGAACATCATCACATCATTGACAAAGATGATTACAATAAGCTGAATCAAATGCCTTGAAAGAAATTGAACGTAGAAATATTAACAACCTTCCTACTGAAAAATTAGTAAGAACGCCTTCTTCGGGTTTGCGATAACATCATCAGATATTAGAAGCCACTAGAAATAACACAAAAGTATTGAGCTAATGTTGCTCGGAAAAAATGTATATGCCCTCATACATCTGAAGAAGATGATCCTACATAACTACATGAACTCCCACGTAAGGACTTCGAAATATTTCTGGTTATACAATCTGGTGTTGGGGATACAAGGAGGAAAATATCTCACAGAACTAACAAGCCCTACACCCCAACTGTATCCATCCTTCAACATATAACCACAGGCTTCGGAATTCCATCTATCTTGGATCCTCAAAAGCACAACGATACCAGACATGGCAATACCCCGGATGCCTCCCTAGTACTGGGTGACTCCAACCTTATCTCACCATGACAAGTACTGAAGCAATTCCGAACACCCTCTGTCCTGAGATACTAAGAAAACTAAATGATAATGATGTGCCAAGAATTCCATGGAGCTCAACTCCTCAGAAGAAATCAAGTCAGACAGGAGGCACCAAGATAGAACTCCGTCACATCGACATCATATAGTTTCCAAAATACCCGCGTGATCCAAAAAAAAATTGAGAGAGAAGAGCGGTAGAATCAAAATACCTAAGTCAAATACCTCACCAGAGTATAGAAGAGGAGTAAAACAAACCTACTCTATTATATAACTAGACTCAAAACAGTTTTAACTATACTCAACTCAGCCGAAGCACAGGTCTCCTATGGTTGTATGGATCTGAATACCAACTTGTAATGCCCAAGATGCACGCCTATCCTTATTTCAGCACGGGGGCCACAACAGGGATAGAGGCGCATCTAGTCATTTCGCAAGTACAGTATCATCGCATACATGTATGAAGAGATGAGTACATGAGTTGTCTTACACTCGCCACAAGCTAAATTACAAGTTCATCATTAAAAATATAGGGTTCATCTATAGACGAAAACAAACGAAGAAAAGAAGCAATGAAAATGTATTGCTAGACCCGAAGATCATGACCAAGGCCTCTCTACTCCTCTGGATATGTGACATACATTCTGCCACGTTCTTCATCATACTCCGACTAGAGCTAGGTCACATCATCTGGCACGGTCTCATCTGCACCTACACCTGTATTTGTTGTAGTAATCTGTGAGCCACAGGGACTCAACAATCTTGTAACCCGGGTACCGAAAATATGTAAGCTTATTGGGTTGGATGGGGTGAGTGTTCAGTTTGCAGGAGCACTAAGCATTGTATGGTGGCTGACTTACGGTAACATCAATGTAAATGAAGTGGACTACAAAAGACGATCGAGAACTACCATGATCACTAAGTGATCCTGAACACCTACTTACGTCAAACATAACCCCACCGTGTTCTCTCTCGTTTCATGTTCACGAGAAGAGATGATCATGGTTACGCACACAGTTGGTGTATTTTATTGGAGTTTACTTCAAGTTAACTATAACCTGGTGTTATACAAAATATCCAAGTTGCCACATAACCGCGGGCACGGCTTTCCTAAATATTTAACCCTGCAGGGGTGCTCCAACTAATCCATCACAAATTACCAACACTCCGCGGGAATAACCTCGACCACAGACCTCGTGATCATCCTAGAAAATTCCAAAGGAAAACTGACACCTCGAGATAGCCTGAAGAAGATCAGAGTTCCTCACGCAAGCCATTTGAGAAAGGTAAAACAAGTCAAGCAAGACCGCCTGGCAGGATAGATCCCAATAGGAGCCGTGCGTATCTCTGTCTAAGGGAACTACCAGATGGGACACACTACGGGGAAAACCAATCCTCAAGTTCCCTCGAGGCGGCCCCACAGGCAGCCCGTTTTGGACGAACACTCATGAGGAGCACTGGCCTGGGTTGTTTATTAATTATCCATGGGGTAGCTAAGTCCTATGCATATTTATTAAGTTCCTTAAGAAATTAGTACCGGTGTTGGGTCTTGCTAGACAAGTTTCAAGCTCAAACGAATAGTCAAGGGGGTCCCCATAACAACCCCGAGCATATTAGGAGCGCAAAATACGGAAACATAACACCGGTAACAAGTAGCTATGGCGGTAAAGGTGGAACAAAACACCGAGCAAAAGGCCAAGCCTTCCACCATATCAAGATATCTATGTGCATTAAATTAAATAGCAGAAAATATTGTGATATCTCCAGTTATCCATGTTATCACATGGGAACAACCTACACCTGCATTGCACCGTGGTTAACCGGCTTATCCATGTGTGGCTAATGAAGTTCAAATCGAGAAGATTCTAACTTGTATTAAAGCACGAGGTCCTCTCATTCGCTCAATGGCTAACCAATTGGCTAAATTTTGTGGCCACTTTGCTTTCATGTGTATCTTAGAGTCCACCAAGGTAGATGAAGCCTTCATGGAACCTGAGTGGATTCAAGCTATGCAAGTAGAACTTCATCAATTTAACATCAACAACGTATGGGAACTCATCAAGCGACCATATCTGCGCAAGCTCAATGTCATTGACACAAAGTGGATCTACCACAACAAACAAGATGAATCTGGCCAAGTTGCCAGAAACAAGGCTCGACTTGTATGTCAAAGCTACACACAAGTTGAGGGTATCAATTTCGATGAGACATTTGGACATGTTGCAAGACATGAAGCCATACGTATACGGCTTGCTTACGCTAACCACTATGATTTATGCCTATATCCAATGGATGTCAAAAGTACATTCCTCAATGGTAAGATTGAGGAAGAAGTATATGTTGCTCAACCTCAAGTGTTTGAAGATCCAAAGCAATCTAACATGGTTTAGTGGCTCAACAAGGAATTGTATGGCCTCAAGCAAGCACCAAGGGCTTGGTATGACACACTCAAGTAATTCCTCACAGAGAAAGGCTTCAAACCCGGTTCACAAGATCCTACTCTCTTCACTACATATGCTAGTGAAGTTTTTATATGTCAAATCTATGTGGATGACATTATCTTCGCCTGTACTAACAATCAATATAGTGATGATTTTAGCTTCATGATGAAAGAGCAATACCACATGTCGATGATGGGAGAGCTGATGTTCTTTCTATGGATTTAGATTCGACAACAACCAAATGGCATATTCATATCTCAGGAAAAGTACCTCATGGAATGCGTCAACAAGTTTGGCAAGAATGAGGCCAAAGGCCACCTCTGCACTGACAAAAATGGTAAAGATTTCGATCAGAAGGTATATCGCTATATGATTGGCTCTTTGTTGTATTTATGTGCATCTAGGCCTAATAAAATGCTTAGCGTTTGCATGTGTGCCTGATTTCAAGCGGAACCAAAGGAATCACATCACCTTGCGGAGAAGTGAATACTTTGATATTTGGCTCACACCCCATCACTAGGATTAGGATATCCAAAGGGTCCATGTTTGATCCTATTGTATTCTCAGAGTCAGATTTCACTGGAGATAGTGTTGATCGCAAGTCTACATTAGGCACTTGTCACATTGTCGTTCGTTCACTTGTATGTTGGTATTTGAAGAAGCAGAACTATGTATCACTCTCCACAACTAAAGTCGAATACATTGCTGCTAGCGCATGCTGCACTCGGCTACTTTGAATGAAGCAAACACTCAAGGACTATGTCATCAACAAGAAGAAGTACCTCTCTATTACGACAATGACAATGCTCTCAAGATTTCCTACAACCTAGTACAACACTCGAACACAAAGCACATGTAGATACAACATCATTTTCTTCGTGATCATAAAACATGTGAAGACAGAGGACCAGCTCGCCGATATCTTCACGAAGCCTTTGGATGCGAAGAGATTTTGCAAGTTGTGTTGTGAGATAAATATCTTAGAATCATAAAATGTCCTCTGAATGGACATACATCCTAACGCTCATGCTTATTGATGACTTTGATGCACAACACATAAAGTAATGGATGTCTTCAACTCATGAATACTTACACTCCAATTATGAGCAAATTACCGAAGAATATGACTTCAGAGAACCAAGATAATTGTCCGCCCTGTCTGGATCAAACATCTTATACTGTGGGTAATGCCACCACCCCACCTGAAGACATTACTTTTATCTTCGCATCTTGTATATGTCTTCAAGAAATAGAGTTTATCTTCAAGTAGAATGCTTACTCTCGAATTTGCAAATGCTTCAGTTGAATATATACTTTACATAGTTTATGGAGTTTTGTACTCTAGAACATTTGTCCTATAGCTATATCTTCGAATTTGACATAGGCTAATGTGGTCAGACCGCCATCCCTATCTATTCTTATGTCTCCTAACATTATTCAACTCTAGTCATATGCATTCTATTTTACACGTGTTGATTGTCTTTGCTACATCCTTGTCAGTCGAAGATAAATCTAACCGAAAGTTTAAAATTCACCTTTTTATCCTTACCGCGCTTATCGCAACAATTCCCATGCCACCGCTTCCGATCGAAGGTAGTGGGTTGTCAGACTTGTTGCATTTTTGCCACATGTCCCACTAAAACCGAAGGGCCAGGGGCATATCCGTTGAATTTTTTTGGATGTTCTAGTCTTTACAAATACATGTCCCCCAACACAATTATTACTCTTACCTCACCTCATTTGCTCTCGAGCTTCCAGACCATAGCGCCCTCGCTGGAACTCATCATCACCGAAGAAAAGGCACTTCACTATTGTGCCTTCTTCGACAATGTACTCACACCGTTCGCGAGCATCTTCATTCATTGTCGCCATAGTTTTCTGCCACCACCGAGCTAGGGTATGGCAGATTGAACCTCTCGGCCTCTCTGGCTCGCCGAGTTGTTCCTCGTGTTCTTCATAATGGTAAATAATCGCTTATTTTTATCGACCTTCTGAGAAAATGGCTTGATTTCTCACTTGTACAAATTCCTGGACTTGTACAAATATGAAACCGCCATATCCTATACAAAAGTGAATGTCTTCAATGAACAAGGTCAATGTCTTCAAACCATGTCTTATCTTCCAAACCTTCTAAGAATGCATATGACCTCTTCTATTCCCTCGTATCTCTAATTCTTTCACAAGAACATGTCCGCAATAGAATCACTAGGATCTCATAATCTGAATTTATTTACAGACTACTTGTAGATTCATTTCGACTCTCCTAGTGCCAGCTCTCACTTACATCAGCTCGCAAAGCCTTTGCCTAGATCGAAGACTATGGCAAGAGACGAAGCACCAAAGAAGTGTGGAAGACAGAGCCAAACGAATATAGCTAAGGATCTTCCTCTATATCTATATGAGTGCTACAAGTCAGATTCATAGGAGAATTAACATCAGCAAATGAACCGAATCCAATGGATTCGAAAATATTGAGCTGAGGAGTGGTTCTACTTCCATTTTTTTACAAAGAAATATACTGAAAAGAATGTTGAGAATGCTCCTTGGAAAGACAATGTGTACAAAAATCTTCATGCAAAGACAAAGGCTGATTCCATCAAGAGAGGGTTCTATTGATGCATGTTCAGGCCTCCAATGCCAGAGCATCTTGATTCCTGTTGTGTCCGTGGATACACCAATCAGATTTCGGGCTTCGGAAAACCCTCAAGGTTTGAACACAGGGGCGTGTGCGAAGGTTTCCTGCAGCCTCACCCAACCTAGCTCACTAATCGATGGATATGACGGCAAACTCACACGATGACGAGAAAGAAGATGAACACGGCAGTTTACCCAGGTTTGGGCCACTGTGAAGCGTAATACCCTACTCCTGCTTTGGTGGATTGCCTCTTGTGTAGGTTTGTGTGGATGAACTAGTACAATGGGCTTGAGCCTCATGAGGGCGCTCAAGATGTGTTCTTGGCTTGCTATCTAGGGGTGGTGCGTTGAGTGGCTAGGTGTTGGATCTAGGCCCCCTCTATGGCACGGCGTAGCTTCTGTATATAGTGGTGGCCCGGGTCCTCTTCCCTTATCACAATGGCATGAATGGATCCCACAACAGCCAATTTTGAAGGGGGACAGGAGTACATCCGCACCCTATCCCAGGGTGGTCTTTGCCTGCAAAGTAGTTGTTGGTGATGCAGTGGTGGGCTTGGCGATGACATCCGTCCTACAGGGCTCGTGGTCGTGGTTTTGTTGCACTGGAAAAGAAACCTATGGGCGGTGCTTTGGGAACCCGCCAACGCTCCCGTTGCACCAAAGAGGAAACTGTGCCGCCTGGCGTGCTAGCGCCCACCTGTCCTTCCTTGCATCACCTTTGACTCCTGAGGCCGGGATCTGCATAGACATCTCCGCCGCTAAAGAGGGGGCGTGAGGAGTCCCATCCTTGCTGGTCCTGATGTTGTTCTTCCTTGCGAGGCCAGGGTCCTCGTGAGGGCCTTGTCTTAAGCAATGTCATGCTAGGCCTCCCCTGGCTGACGAAGTGGGCCACATCTTGGGGTGGAGGAAGGAAGGACTAGGTACCCCCGTTCCCAGAACGCCGATAGTAGCCCCCGGACCCAAGGGGTGCTCGAGATGGATTCGGCGTAAACCTTCGGGGGCGACCCGAAGTGCCATGGGACCCAAACACTTGTGGGCCAGGCTTTACAGGTGTTGGTTGCCTGAGCGGCAATGCCTCCGCTCCTTGAAGGCATCAGGAACTGCCCAAGTCAAACCGACGCGACGCATGTGCCAGCGCCGGATCATTATCCTTCCTTGAATGCTGTCAAGTCCTTGGAATTCTAGCCCTCAGGCCTTGCAGATGTGATCCGACAGCGTCAGATGAGGTGACAGGAGGCACGGTCACGCGTCGATCGGGACGGCCATTTTGGCACCCCAGGGGTGCAATTCGCCTGCTCTCCCACGACGCCTTGTGGCCTTAATCCCGGCTATAAATCCGCCCCTCATGACGGAGCCCTGCCATCTTGAAGGGCGTGCCTGCTCCCACAACTCCAGATAAAACCCTCTTCCTCTCCTTATCTTCGTCCTTCCCCCATCGCGTCTCGTGGAATTGCCCACACTGTAGGAGAGCAATAGGGGCCATCAGCCCCCCTCGCTCTCCTCCGGAGGCAGTGGCGGGGGACCGTCGGAGCCGGCGCCGATTCGCTGGTGTTAGAAAATGATGGAGGAGTGAGTGTTCCATCGCCTCCCTCTATCTTTGCTTGACATGTACAATGTTTTGGTCTGGGCCGTCTCCTCCTGCCAGGGCGCCGTTGTCCAAGAACCACAAGCCCGTCCAGATCCAGGAGGAGGTGGACACGCTACGCGCCCAGCTAGCGACCGCCGATGCAGCCTTAGAGGCAGCCCTCAAGGGCGAGGCGGAGGAAAGGGAGGAACCGGCATCTCTTCAGACCAGGTCCAAAAAGCAGCTGACACCATCAGGCTGCACGGGACGAGGCGGCCAACGCCAAGATGCTGGAGTCCCAGCGAGCCAACAAATACCTCAATATAGCACACCGAGCGGCCGGAGCGGTGGAACGGTTCATTGGGGATGCCCCCGCCCTCCCCAATGTGCATGGCGACGAGCGCTACCTCAACTTCTTCCACCGGGTGGTGGAGGCATTGGGGACTGGCGTCTCCCATGTGAATGCGGACAACGAGGCTGATGCACGGGGCCTTCTGGAGCTTGCGTTGACGCACGTATTCTCCAACCTGCGCCACCTTGTTCCGCAGCTTGACCTCTAGCTTGTGGTAGAGTGGGTGCTCGAGGGGCTCCTAAGGCCTCTCCAGGATGGGTTGCGCCCGCATGTGGATGCCCTGGTCGCGCTGTTCATCTAGGTGCACCCTCCCGGGGGAAGGCGGCCGTGGTGCCATGCCGGCTGTGAGCTCGGAGAACGACAAAGACTCCTTCGCCTAGATCCCCTTGCTTCTTGCTCCTGGTACCTATAATAGCTTCAAATGGACTTGGTCCCCATGGGTGTTAACCTTTTGTGCATTACCTATGTTTTGCTTCTTGCCCTTGATTCGCCGTCAGCCGCTCATAGTAATGCAACTTAGTTTTCTCGCACCAGCTTGGCGCCGTCGTCGATATAGCCTGATAACCGTGTCTAGTTGGGTACTCGTGAAGTCTTCTCTCCTAAGGGGGAGCCCGTGACCACCAGCCCTAGGCTTGTGGCTTAGCAGCACATTGCCGCCGGGCCTCTGTTCTCATGTCACCTCCCCTATTGCTCTAGACCCCTATGGTGTTAGTAATCGCGTGTAGTTTTCCCGTAGTACCTACGTCCTCACATTAGCACATACAAACCTCTCCTCACCCTTGAGGCACCGTTAGATCAGGAAGTTCATGCTTGATTCGGTAGTGTACTTAGCTTGCGGGATGTGGATGACCTTGTCGCGCGGTTGGGTTGTCCAGGTACTCCACTGCTCCGCCTGGGGTGCTTCTTCCTTGCTTATGGATGGGGCGGGGTTAGGGTCTTTTCCCTGCTCTGTGTATGCAGGTCCCAGTCCTGCGCATTTCCCTACCGTCATAGTTTATGACTAGCCAAGGTAGCAACCACGAGCTGAAACCTCGATACCTTCGATGCAGGTCGGATCACCAAGGACGTCATCGAGGGTTCCAAGTGGCTATATGACCGGTAATGCTCCTGAGGCGTACTGCTCAGGAGTCCCCTTTGACACTCAAGCAGCTCTACATCGACGATTCATAGTCCCACACATTTCCTTACTACCGTTGTATATGACTGGATCGCCAAGGACACAACCATGAGGTGAGGCCCCGATACCCTCGACGCCGGCCGGATCACCAAGGAAGACATAGAGGGTGCAGAGTGGCCACGTGCCGGTAAGGCTCCTGAGACACGATGCTCAGGAGCCCCCCTTCACGCTCGAGCGGCCCCCATTCTGCTCTGCTAGGTTTTTCCTTAGGAGGCCCAAGCACCGGGGGCCCCTGGGACTCCACATTGCGACGCCATGTTATGATTAGAGCCCCTGAGCGGGGGTTGGTCATGAATAGTTTCAAGTTCCTGAGGCAACAGGGCCTCGCTATCTAGGCCTGGGGTGCCCCGGAGAGGGCCGCAAAGTGCGGCTCTTGCAAAACGCCGATCTAGAAGAAATAGATCTCAATATTGGTAAAAGAGAGAGTAACAAGAGAAAAGTCCCTTCCCCTTTTCTTTTAAATTTAGAGCTCTCTGAGCCCTTCAAACTTCGTTTCAAAAGTTGACTTCTCCGCCAGCGCGGAGCTGTGGCTACCACATTGTGAAGGTGGGAACCCCTCCGCATCCTCGGCGGCTCCGGGCATATACAACCCGCTCATTGTTACGTGAGAGTGTTACGGATGCAGATAGCTGGGCAAGCCCCCGGCGGCCGGGCCCGGTAGCTCCCAACTGCGTCAAGAGCCATCTCGTGCATTTCTGCTTGGTTGCATGCCCTACGACCCAAAGCCGAATGCATTGTTCCCCGCATAGCCACAAGATTGCGCTCCCGCGGCCCAAACATGAGAACAATGCATCCGGCACAACCGTAAGGGTGTTTTTTCGGTGAAGCCGCCTCGTGAGGCATTTGGGATGGTGATCGTGCACTGCCTCGACAGCCTCGTGAGGCCCGACCTCCCGAGGCTGCACTGATGTTCCAGTTGCCACGGGTGGCCCGCGTTACCTATGTCTTGCTGCCTTTCCCTAAGGCATTATCCCCAACACCCTGGGGTTTGCCTCGGTGATGCTTTCTTGCGGGGCAGTAGCTCGCGCCGTGCCCCCATGGGTCTGCTGGAGTCCTACTCTTTCTCCGGCTTGCGTTGTGTGAACATGGCGCTTCTCTGGGGGAAGCCCCCAAGCCCGGCTCAAGGAGGACGTCCGGAGCTTCCCCAATACTTGGAAGGTGCTGGCGCCTGCAGCAGGCGCCTGATCTTGGTCGTCTTCCCTAAGCAAGACGTAGCATGGTATGTAGGGTTACACATTAGTGCCCTGTCTTCCTCCCGAGCCGTCCTGCGTGGCGCCGGGAACAGTCCCTCCAGCTGGCGACGGGGCGCTGCCCTGCGCACGCAGCCCACAGACACTCCTGTGTCAATCCTCATAGCGAAGTTACCAACCTATATTGCCGCCGCCCGGTAGGTAGCGTGTCTCCTGACATGGTTCGATTCCCCGACGATCCGACACACCTTCATTGTTGTTGCTTGCTTGCCTGGATGCCTACGCCATCTCCTCCCTGTGCATGATGGTGCGCTCTCGTCTGGTCAATCCGGTTTGTTGAAGATCCACTGGTTCACGAGGGTACGCGCTGGTGCGCGTGGGGTGCCTTGTTGTATCCTCCATGAGCTCGGTCACCGTGGCCAAGCTATGACCTGAAATCAGTTACCGGGATTCACAGGAGGAGTAGCACGACGTTCGACGAGCCCCTACCGGGTTCGCCCGGGGCAAAGGAGGGCATGTCATTGGCAGGTTGAGGGCAGACGTGACGAACAAGCCCCCATCGCCTCGCGAAGAGCGAGGGACCGCGGTTCCCCGCGCGACAGCGACCAGCTCCGCGACGTGTTTGGCCCATGCATCGAAGCCCACGTGCGTTGGGCAGTGGCGGAGCATCCCGCTTGCCAGCAGCAGTGCGTCGTGCACATCCAGGTCCCCCACGTAGGTGTGACGTGATGAATATGTTGAAGGGGCTATCCGTCCGTCGCGTGCTTGGGCGGCGTGAGGGGCGGCGATGACGGAGGCGACGCTGGCGGCCCGATAGTGCCCACCCAACACTAGGACGTTGGGACGCAGGTTTCCGGCGGTAGCGGTGGCATCGATGAAGGTTGGTCTGCCACGGCCGAGAGAATCTCATTGGGAGTCGGCCATCGGAGTGGCAAGGTGGAAGAAGAGTATGGCTCGACGAAGACTTAGCCATGCCCCTACCTGGCGTGCCAAATGTCGGATTTCGGGCTCCGCTAAACCCTCAAGGTTCGAACACAGGGGTGTGTGCGAAGGCTTACTACAGCCTCACCCACCCTAAACTACTACTCGATGGATATGACGGCAAACTTGCACAATGACGAGGAAGAAGATGAACACTGAAGTTAACCTAGGTTCGGGCCGCTGTGAATCGTAATACCCTACTCCAGCTTTGGTGGATTGCCTCTCGTGGTGTTCTTGCCTTGCTATCAGGTGGTGGTGCGTTGAGTGGCTAAGTGTTGGATCCGAGCCCCCTCTACGGCGTGGCCTAGCTTCTATATATAGCAGTGGTCCGGGTCCCCTTCCCTTATCAGAATGGCGGGAAGGGATCCCACAATGGCCAATTTTCAATGGGGGCAGGAGTACATCTGCACCTTATCCAATGGTGGTCTTCGCCTACGAAGTACCTATTGGTGATGCAGTGGTGGGCTCGGTTATGACACCCGACTTGCGGGCCTCGTGGTCATGGTCTTGTTGCACCAGAAAGGAAAGCTTTTGGTGGCACTTTGGGAACCCGCGTACATCCTTGCTACCTTTGCACCAAAGAGGAAATGGTGTTGTCTGGCGCGCTGGCGCCATCCTGACCTTCCTTGCGTCACCTTTGACTCCTGAGGCCGGGCTCTACATAGAGATCTCCGCCGCTCAGGCAGGGGACTGAGGAGTCCCATCCTTGGTAGTCTTGATATTGTTCTTCCTCGCGAGCCCGAGGTCCCCTTGAGGGCCTTGTCTTGAGCAATGTCGTGCCAGGCCTCGCCTTGCTAACGAAGTGGGCCACATCCTGGGCCGTAGGCAGGACTAGGTACCCCCATTCCTAGAACGCCGACAACACCGTCATATATGACACCCCCGATGTTGAGGCCACAACACAACCCATTGTATCCGATCTAAAGCCAATGGAAAACTAAAAGTCTTCAAATTCACTAACTTCAAAGACTTCAAAGCCAGTTGCCACAACACCTCAAGCTTCACGATCATGACCAGCTGAACCAGCTCAGAGTGAAGAGGAATCACTCACAACCAGGATACTAAAAAGCAAAGTTGTTGCTGCCCATGGACCGAAGCCATCCGTCTCCTTGATGGATGTTGCTAATATGATTAAACTATCAAATGATGAATATGACACTAGCAAAGCTTATCCAGCAAAAGGAGGAGCAGGCCTAGTGTCTCGAAGTCTTGCCTTCATTAGATGGATACATCCTCAACAACTTCATCGATGAATGGTTTGCTAACCCCTCTCTCACCATCGATGCCCTTCAGCTCCCACTTGGACTGAGTGTCACTTTCCAAGAGCTAGTGAATGAAGAGCTCACTGTGCTCAAAAGGTTGTGCAACAACGTGTAAAGATTCATCATGAAAAGACTCTTTTCAAGAAGAATGTTCACAAGCTCTCTATTGAGTAGATACAAGGCTATCATCTCTACATGAAATAACTAAAAGCAAAGTTTGAGATGCATTGTAAATCTACCAAAGGCGCCCTAGAGCATCTCAAGAGGAAATCTGCAAAGATGGTCCAATCTCACAACGAGATGCTGAAGCAACATGCTCTTGGCCCACCTGATCTTGACCCTAGAATCATTGCGAAGTCAAAGAAGACATCAATGTCTTCCAGCTAGTATGAACAACCAAGGCAAGACACTCCAAGTATCATATTTCCAGCTATCTTCGGAAGCTCAAGGGCACACCCTCCTTCCTCTACTATATCCAGCAAGAAGATGAAAGAGGATAAAGCTGAAGCCACGCAGCACAAGGTCAAACAATCTGGTAAGTCTCAACCCAAGTAGTCGAAGACAAAGAAAGTAAAGTCTTCGTGCTCGGGCCAAGTGCCCGAGGAGCCCCATCTGTCACACCGCCTGCTCAAGAGGAGCCCCTCCGTGTTACCCCAATATTCATGGCTCCTCCTTCCTCTGAAAATATTGAGAGGTCAGTTATTCTTCATGAGTTATCTATCATAAAGGCTCCAACAACTGAAGATCCTAGCTGCTGAACCCAATGTAGCAGAAAACATTGTTGCAGATCCATCTAAAGAGATTGCTCCTGTAGCTCCTGAAGATCCTAGCTCCTGTAGCTGATGAAGACAATGGGGGACTAGAATAACATGTGCCTAAAATTGATGCACAACTGTTATCATCGCCACCACAAGATGACACTGAATATGTGGATAGTGATACTCTGTTAAGGCCCAATTAAGGTGCCTGAAGTAAATCCAAGCACTCCACCAACTATGTTTTCAACTACTATGCCAGAACAGCTAAATCCCCATTTGAAGCCATGGAAATTGAAACAACTGACCATGCATCGACACTCAAACGTCTTTGCCATGGACCAAGGCTAGTTATATCTTCGATGCAAAGCATACCTAAAGATGAAGTGCGTCTTACTCTGACTGCATTAGTCGATGACGTTATTAGGATTGAATATATTTCTCTAGAACAACCTGAGATTAAAGAAAATGCAACGGAAGACATCACTTCTGATAACACCATGGGCAAAGCCAATGCCCCATCCACTGATGGTCCTCCTATTCCTGCTATGCCATCGACTGACGAAAATACTAAAATATTGTCATGGATCATAATACGGAAGGAGAGATGGTACCTATAGGATGGCTTCGAGGAATTCTTCCGATTCTATGATCCACCGGCTTGTAGGGAGAAATGGCATCAAACACCCTCCCTTGAAGATAGTGGCTATTTCTCCTCTACTTAGAAATGACAAATCTCAAGATGTCACCTCTCCGCCTACACCACCTGGGCGTCACGACACTACAACAAGCTCATTTGCACCAACCAATGCCAACCCTACTGCACCATCGTCTTCAACTCATGTTGGGGACGAGTAGTGCTCGATGTCTTTGCCCTTTTTTGGTCATTAGAAGATAAAGGGGGAGTAGGATTGGACGATAGTTTTCAAACGGGTCTCTATATTGGCTGGGTGCTGCTCTTTTGTTAAGTTTACAACTCGCATTCTGAACATTTTCTATTTTAGTTGTAATATTTAAGTCTTGATGGACCTCTACACACTTTATGTTTACCTTAATTTTGGCGCTACTTTGAGTTTTATCATATGCGCCCGTAGCCATACTGTAGATGCTCATTTTTCATTATGCACTTCTTTATCTTCGAAAAATCTCGTGGAATGCATAGTGATTGTATTCCAAGATATAGGAGGGATGTCCACAAATTAAAACATGCCATGTGCTTTTGCATTGCAAGAAAAATATTCATAAGCGCATCTTCAGGGGGAGCTCTCTTTATCTTGCAATCATAATCTCCAAGTCTTTATCTACATATACTTTATCCCCATTCAAAACTTCAACCAGTTTATCATCAATAACTAAAATGGGGGGATTGTAAGTGCATCTAGTGCCATGCTTATTGGTTTTGGAGTACTGAAGACAAACATGGTTGAGGGACTAATGTGTTTGTGAGAGTTCACAGGATAACACAGATAGAAGTCCATGGAGATTCTGTTTAACCATTAAAGATGACCCCGAAAAATGTTCGAAGACATTGATATTGGCCGAAGCCATTGGGGGTATGCGAAGATGGTCGATTGAAGTTAATGAAACGTGAATACAAAGTATTTTGGTTGTTTTGTTTATTCTTACCTCAGTCATAGGAACCACCGTACTATTAAGTGGGGTCGATGTGATCATAGTCAGAAGCTGACATGATGCTCAACCCATACCTATGTCTTCGAGTGAAGACAATGAGAGGAAATTTCTTGTAGAGCTGGTTGAGTCAGCATTACTTGTAGCCCAAATAATGTTTCTACGTGTGTTTGAAATCTGACCATTGGGTCACATGTCGGTTGGCCATTGACCTAAGGTCGTTTCGGTCATGTCAGGTCGAGTTTCCTACTGGCTATAAATATCCCACCCCCTCCACCAGAAGAAGGTGGCTACTTAGAGAGAGATATGGCTGTTGTCAATTTGGAGCAACCCACCTCGAAGACATTGAGAGAGAGCAATCCCGCGAGGATAAACCCAAAATCCTAGAGCTAGTGTGAACTGAAGACTTATTACACTTGTAGACTGTGATCTTTGAGACGGTTAGGCGTCTCGATCTAGAGCATCCAAGATTCATTGTGGACTGTTGGGTGACCAGTTTGTGCGGGTTTCGGAAGTCTCCCCTGAAGACTTACGTGAGTGTTTGAGCATTGTCTAAGTGAATTTAGATCAAGGGGAACAAGGTGAAGACGAGATCTTCTAAGTTCAATCTCAACATCCCTAACCATATGTTGATTTGTCACAGCAACTTGAACTGGTCCAACAAATCATGTTTCTTTGTCGAGCAATACCTTCCTGAGTGTCTTTGCTGTATTCCATGGCTTACTTAAATAATTATTTATATCCCTACCTCATGTTCTACCACTTCCACTTACCTGGAATACATTTACTGTTTGGCAGCTTTGCATAAAAAATCGCCTATTCACCCCCCGTTAGTCGATAACTACTACTTTCAGTCACACATTGATCAGATAGTGGATTCTACTACCAGCTACGACCTTCTCTCTTTTCTTGACACATACTCTGGTAATCATCAGATCTTGATGGCCAAGGAATATCAAAAAAATGCCTTTATTACTATGGGGAGCCCGACTCATAAGTCGTGATCACCGAATGCACGTGTACAGTGATCCCAGAGATCAATGCTCACTGAACGCATAGAAGCTGAATAACAAGAGTCTTACATCCATACTTAACGTCTTACACAAATAAATACCGTGATGGTCAAGTGTTACATAGATACGGCCACATGGGCCAAACACATCAAATAGAACAAGCAGCGGAAATCTTGATCGAAAGCGTGAACCCATGCCATCTGCCTTAACCTACAAGCATTCTGACTGGGAAGTGTCCTAGTTCGCCTATTCGTCTCCAACAAACTCTTCAACATACTCCTGTTCTTCCATGCCTGGCCAATTAAATAACCAGTGGCAAGCCAATGAGTACTTTGAATGTACTCGCAAGCAACCAAAGTTGTGGAATAAGGTGATAATGATGCATGATATAACACTATGTAGGTAATTTCGCGGAAAGCTAACTTTTGTATGCAAATGACATGATCAAGTAACTAGTAAGCATGCGTCAACAAATAACATATGTCCACTTGAACAAGTTACAGATATCATCATAGATGGGGTTTGAACATCTCATGTTCATCCATCATGCTAAGTCATCGGACTTAGTTCAATACTCATGCTAAGTCATAGAACTTAGCTTATGTGACCTATTGTCACCATCACACCCATACTCACACCAAGGTTTAAGAAAACATTCGGACATGCCATAAGCAGCACCACCCAACTGTCTTTGACCGTGGACACGGCTATTCGAATAGTTTTACACTATGCAGAGGTTGCACACTTTACCCACCAGACTCGGGGAACTTCCGTGTCATCAACGACTCGTTGTATATAACATACCCGAGGTAAGCACCCGACCAATGCATTTCCCCTAGTGATACTGAACAAAGAGTCCACTCGATTGGTACCCAGCCCTCATGATGTACATCACAAAAGCCTCGCTCTAAATCGTACCATCCATGAGGGGACCAACGGTGTGCCCGGTGCGTGTGAAGACAGCACATGATCATACAGACCAGTATAACCCCGTATCAAGAGTGACCATGCCACTCCCGCCATTGGTAATGCGGGCTCCTTGCCAGTACCCACCAAGGTAATCAACGAAGCCGCGTCCCATAAGGGGTATTGTGGTTGCGCATGTAGGGTTGGGACGGTCGACAAATCTTAAACCCTCCGTTTTTGAAAACACATCCTGATCTTGTTTCGGCACACCACTTCTTTCTCAAGTGGTCACCTATCTCTTCATCATCTCCCTCGGGCATTAGTGGCAACCCACGGGGTTTTCAAAAAGTCTTTGAAATCATAGTATTCCTTCCATCACTATGCATAGAAACCCAACCCACTTGCATAGCATCTATTAGCATCCTAACTACACCCACCCGCATAAGCCTCATAAGGTGGTAGGGTCATGCACGATGCAAGTGTCAACGGTAAAAGTGTCGGAAGCAACCCACCGGAGGGGTCACTACTCCACATGATCAAATATGACAAAGTAAAGTGCTATATGACATGCAATAAAAATGGTTTCTCATCATGGTCAAAGGGTTGCTTGCCTGGCTGAACAAAGTCTCCGGGGTCTTCCAAGTTTTCGGGTCCAACTTCTTCATCAACCGCACAATCTATCATCGCGAAATAAAACGATAAAAATAAGCAACACACCAAAACAAAGCACACAATCTAGTCACCATTAAAAATGCTAACCTATTCTGATAAATACTAGAGGTTATACCAAAATGTTTGTTTGATATTTTGCTATGAAAAAATATTTTTAAAAACTATTAAACAGAGGCAGAAAATGCCAAATGGTTTTTTTTAAATAAAAACAGTACTAAAAAGTTTTTCAAACATTTTTACAAATGGCACTAATAAATTCTATGGATTATTTCCAGAATTTAGGTGGAGGAATTTCTGGATTTGGAATAATATTCTACTATGTGGGATTATTGGAATTTAACAGAAAAAGAAAAGGGAACAGCCACTGTGCCCTCGGGCCAAAACACAGCAGTCGACCAGCCCACAGGGGGAAACCGACCCAGGCACGATGCCGCGCATGACAGGTTTAATTTTTAAACCTGCCCATGGGCCCGGCCTGCCAGAGAGAGAGGGGCGAGGGGATGACAGGTGGGTCCCACCTGTCATCCCTCTCCTCGCGACGGTAGCAAGGGGGCTCACCGGGGGGTTCCAGGCCACGACGACGGGAATCGAGGGCACCGGCGCGCTCGCAGGGCCCCCGCACGTCGGTGGGTGGTCGCAGAGTCGCCGGGAAGAGAGGGGAATGCCGGCAAGGGGGAAGCCCAATGGTGGCGGTGAGGGTTTGGGTCGGGAGAGGACTCCCGACCGCGAGGGAGAGCGCTCTGGGCACTGGGAGGATGCGGAGGAAGCGAGAGAGCGAGGAGAGAGGGTCAGGAGTAGCGGAGAGGCCTATTTATAGGCGGCCGTCGGTCCATCGTGGGCGGGATGCGCTGGCGAGCTCGGGGTGCTCGCCACAGGCCATGAGGGCGAGCGATGCCATGTCTGGGAGCTTCATGGACGCGGTCCGTGCCCAGGAGGAGGTGAGGCAGCTAGGAGGGGGGCCCGGAGGTGCGCGCGTGCGAGGGCGGCCACTGGCTGGTTCGGGCGGTGTCATGCGCGCGCGAGAGAGAAAGGAGAGAGAGGGCCGACCGCCGCTGGTCCATCGCGGGCATGGTGCGCCAGCAAGCATGGGGTGCTCGCCATAGGCCACGGGGGCGAGTGAGGCCGTGTCTGGGGTCTTCATGGATGCAATCCGTGCCCAGGAGGAGGGGAGGCAGCCAGGACTTGGGCGGAGGTGGCGCGTGCTAGCGTGGCCACTGGCCGGTTTGGGCGGTGTCATGCCCGTGCGAGAGAGAGGGTTGTCCACCTGCCGCGTCGTGGACGTCGAGGCCGACCGAGGGGACATGGTGGTGTGGCCCGAGGCTATCGGGTGGCACTGGTAGGGGCGGCTACAGTGCGGGACCGCACTATAGCACGCTCCAGAGCGCCTAAATGCCATGCCTGGGCATTATTTTAGCCCCCCTGCGTGTTCCCTTGTGCCTTGGGGCTTTAGAAGATGCCCAACGGCTAGGAGGAGCTACGGAGAGCTCTGGATGTGAATAGGGTTTTCACCACATTACACTTGGGCTATGGTCATGATACTTTTACTGGATGTGAAATGTGTCCATATGAGACTGTGCTAGAAAGTTGGGGGCAAGAGTAAAATGGAAAGAGGTGGAAATGGAGGTTTTACTATATCACCAGAAGGTGTTTGGTAAGCTTTTCGGCAAGTAGATTTTACCAACTTACCGAGATAGTCACCAGGGTCAAAGGCCAGTTAAAGATGAGAGGTTTCACCAAGTTTGAGCCCAAGGGGAAAAAGTTGACAATGGCGATTTGATAAACCCTAGAAATTAGCAGAATTAGATTTTTGTAGATCCATTGATGCTAGTCTTTTACCCTTTATGTACCACTTAGTGTATCATCACTAGTTGGCCATTGGAGCATGCCCACAAAGTTTGAGGCCAAGGGGAGACACTTCACAATGTAAAGTTTCTCAAATTTGATTCCGGATAGGGATGGTTTTGGGATAGTTTGATGAACCAAACCAACTTGGATTGAGATGAAACTTTGCAAGATCATCACATATGATAGTTATGACTTTCTGGAAATTTCCTGGAATTTATTGAGAATATTTCTTATATAAATATTCCAAAAGTTTGATTTGAACAGAAAGGGTTTTGAGGGGTTTTTCCCATGATTTGATCATGCCCTTGTGTTGAAACTCATATATATGGAAAATATATGTCCACTGAGTTTCTCTAAATTTTCTCAAATATTTTGAAATCTTTTAAATAATTTTTCCCTATGGAAGACCATTTCTGACCTTAAGAAAAAGCCTTTAAATAAAATACAAAGATAACCTTTAAAAATAATATTTTGTGGTTTTGGGAAGTCTTATATATAGTGGGTTCGAAATAAAGCTTTTGGGAAAGAGGAATCCACCCAATTTGAGGACTTGTTGTGCAAACCTCATTTCAGGGGTTTTTGAAAACCTAACTTGAATAATTCATTTGTTTGTTAAAACAAATTTCATAATTATAGTTTTGGGCACTATTGACATGGCATTATCATTGGGCAAGAGGTTTGGGTCAAGGAAGATGAAATATGAGATGGAATAGAATCTAGGAGTGCCACATCACAATCATCAAGCAAGCAAACAATATAGCAAACAAGCACATGCAGGTTGGAAAAGTTTTAGTTTGTTCAAAATTTTATAAACCCAAACATATCAATGTGCTACAAACACAGGGTGTGACAGACCTTCCCCCCTTACAATAATCTCGTCCCCAAGATTCCTAAGCTAAGCGCTAAAAAGATAAGGCAACTCAGACCTAAGATAATCTTCATGCTCCCAGGTTGCTTCAGCTTCAGTGTGATTGCTCCACTGGACCTTGAGGTACTTGATGGTGGGGCTTCGGGTGCAGCGCTTGACTTCATCCAAAATGCGAACTGGCCTTGCACGATAAGTGAGGTCTGGCTGAAGCTCGATGGCTTGATGGTCAATGTCCTTGTAGAGATCGGGGTGGTTGGGAACTTGCAGGCACTTCCGGAGATGCAACACATGGAAGAAATTGTGCACATCTGACTGTTCGGGAGGTAACTCTAGCTGGTAGGCAACTTCTTCTCGCATTGCGGTTATCTTGAAGGGGACGATATATCTTTGTGCAAGCTTTCCTTTGACGTGGAAACGCTTGGTTCCCTTAAGAGGCATGACTCGGAGGTAGACATGGTCACCGACACAGAAGTGCACTTCTCGGCGGTGAGAGTCGGCGTGGCTCTTCTGTCTTGTTTTGGCGGCCTCTAGGCGTTCTCGAACGAGTTGAACTTGCTTTTTTCCTTTGCAAAGGATATATGATCCGAAAACTAATCCTTATCCGGTCTCTGACCAGTTGAGGGGAGTACGGCACTTGCGTCCATACAACACCTCAAATGGTGCCATCTGAAGACTCAACTGATAGCTGTTGTTGTAGGAGAACTCGGCAAATGTTAGGCAATCGTCCCGCTTGGCTCCGTATGCCAAAACACAAGCGTGGAGCATATCTTCGAGTATCTGATTTACTCGTTCTGTTTGCCCACCAGTCTGGGGGTGGAAAGCAGTGCTGAAGGAGAGCTTAGTTCCCATGGCTTCTTGAAACTTCTTCCAAAATAGTGAGGTGAATTGGGTGCCTCGTTCCACACGGTCTCCTTTGGAACTCTGAGAAGACTCACGATGCGGTTGATGTAGAGGTTCGCGAGCTGGCTTCCATCATAGGTGGTTCTGACTAGAATGAAGTGGGCTACCTTGGTCAGGTGGTCGATGATGACCCAAATGGAATCATGTCCCTTACTCGACCTTGATAAACCGGTGATGAAATCCATCCCGACTTTGTCCCACTTCCATTCAGGCACTTTGATAGGTTGCAATTGCCTAGCGGGTCGCTGATGCTCAGCCTTAACTATGTGGCATATGTCACACTTAGCCACGAACGTGCCTATCTCCCGTTTCATGCCATGCCACCAGAATCTTCCCTTGAGGTCTTGATACATCTTGGTTCCTCCAGGATGAATGGAGTATGGAGTGTCACGAGCTTGTTGCAAGATCAGGTTCTTGAGCTCCTCTTTGTTCGGTACGCAGATGCGATTCCCGAACCATACAACTCCTTGTCTGTCGACCGTGAATCCTGGGGCCTTGCCTGCCTTGATCTACCTCTTGATGCCGTCAATGCTCTCGTGTCCCTTCTAGGCTTCCTTGATATCATCCATAAAGCTAGGCTTTGCTTCGAGGTTGGCGAGGAATCCTGGTGCAACCAGTTCCAAGACGAAGATCTCAAGTTCCTCATATAAGGCAGGTAGCCTTTCCTTAATCATAGCATTCAAGGAACAAGCCTTTCTGCTTAAGGCGTCTGCTACCATGTTGGCCTTTTCGGGGTGGTATTGAACATTGAGGTCATAATCCTTGATCAATTCCACCCATCTTCACTGCCTCATGTTCAATTCCCTTTGAGTGAAGATATACTTCAAACTCTTGTGGTCTGTGAATACCAAACATCGCTTCCCTAGAATGTAATGCCGCCATGTCTTCAAGGCATGAACCACAGCTGCCAACTCGAGATCATGAGTTGCGTAGTTCTCCTCATGAGGACGTAGTTGTCTGGATAGATATCCTATGACTCTACCTTCTTGCATCAGAACACCTCCAAGCCCGGTTCTTGATGCATCACAATAAATCACAAACTCGTTGTGAATGTTGGGGTGGCCAAAACACAGGTTGTGGTCAATCTCTTCTTGAGCTCCTGGAGATTTCCTCGCACTTAGCAGTCCATTCAAACTTCTTGTCCTTCTTCAAAAGCTGGGTCATGGGTCAGGAAATGCATGAGAACTCTTCCATGAACTTGCGATAATAACCCACGAGTCTGAGGAAGCTCCTCACTTCCTTCACGGTGGTTGGGGTTTGCCATTCAGTCACGATATCAATCTTGCCACGATCCACTGATAATCCTTCTACATTCAACACTTGACCCAAGAATCCAACTTCATGCAGCTAGAATTCACACTTGTTGAACTTGGCAGAAAGCTGGTGCTCTCGAAGCTTCTCTAGGACCAATCTCAAGTGTTCCTCATGTTCTTCTTTAGACTTGGAGAAGACAAGTATGTCATCAATGAAGACGACAACGAACTTGTCCAAATACTCCATGAAGACTTTATTCATGAGGTACATGAAGTAGGCACGGGAATTGGTTAACCCGAATGACATAACCGTGTACTCATATAGGCCATACTGGGTTACAAATGTCATCTTCGGAATGTCTTGGGGTCTGATCTTCAGCTGATAGTACCCAGACCTGAGGTCGGTCTTGGAAAACACCTTGGATCCATTTAACTGATCAAACAGGACTTCAATCTTGGGGCGTGGGCACTTGTTCTTTATCATGACTTCGTTGAGAGAACAGTAATCGACACAAAGTCTGATAGTTCCGTCCCTCTTTGACACAAATAGAATAGGCAATCCCAAAGGAGAGGCACTAGGGCGAATAAATGCTTTTCTGAGCTGCTCTGCTAGTCCATCGTGGGCGCGGTGTGGCAGCGAGCTTGGGGTGCTCGCCACAGGCCACGAGGGCGAGCGATGCCATGTCTGGGGGCTTCATGGACACGGTTCGCGCCCAGGAGGAGGGGAGGCAGCCAGGAGGGGGGGCAGAGGTGCGCGCGTGCAAGGGCGTCCACTGGCGGGTTCGGGTGCTGCCGTGTGGGCAAGAGAGAGAGGGGAGAGAGAGGGCTGACCGCCTGCCGCCCGAGGCTGTCTGGTGGCGCCGGGCAGGGGCGGCTACCGTGCAGGAGCGCACCGTAGCATGCTCCAGAGCGCCCAAATGGCATGCCTAGGCATTATTTTAGCCCCCCTATGTGTCCTCTTGTGCCTTGGGGCTTTAGAAGATGTCCAACAGCTATGAGGAGCTAGGGAGAGCTCTAGAGGAGCCTTAGGGCAGAAGGAAAGGGAAAGAGAGAGAGAAAAGATGTTGTCCACGGGGGTAAATAGGGTTTTCACCACATTACACTTGGGCTATGGTCATGAGACTTTTACTGGAGGTGAAATGTGTCCATATGAGACTGTGGTAGAAAGCTTTGTGGCAAGGGTTGAGCCTAAGGGGAAAAAGTTGACAATTGATAAACCCTAGAAATTAGCAGATTTAGATTTCTGTAGATCCATTTATGCTAGGATTTTACCCTTGATATACCATTGAGTGTATGATCACTATTTGGCCATTAGAGCATGCCCACAAAGTTTGAGGCCAAGGGGAGACACTTCACAATGTAAAGTTGCTCAAATTTGATTCTGGCCAGAGATGGTTTTGGGACAGATGAACCAAACAAACTAGGATTGAGATGAAACTTTGCAAGATCATCACTTATGACAGTGTTGACTTGCTGGAAATTTCGTGGAATTATTGAGAATATTTGTGACAGAATTATTTCAAAAGTTTGATTTGAACAAAAAGGGTTTTGAGGGGTTTTGCCATCATGTGGTCAAGTCCTTGTGTTGAAACTCATATATATGGAAAATATATGTCCACTGAGTTTCTCTAAATTTTGTCAAATATTTGCAAATCTTTTAAATATTTTTTCCCTATGAAAGACCATTTCTGGCATTAAGAAAAAGCCTTTAGGTAAAATATAAAGATAACCTTTAAAAATAATATTTTGTGGTTTCGGGAAGTCTTATATATTTTGGGTTTGAAATAAAGCTTTTGGGAAAGAAGAATCCACCCAATTTGAGGACTTGTAGTGCAAAACTCATTTCAGGGGGCTTTGAAAACCTAACTTGAATAATTCATTTGTTTGTTAAAACAAATTTTATAAGTATAGTTTTGGGCACTATTCACATGGCATGATCATTGGGCAAGAGGTTTGGGTCAAGGAAGATGAAATATAAGGTCGAATAGAATCTAGGAGTGCCACATCACAGTCATCAAGAAAGCAACCAATTGAGCAAACAAGCACATGCACTTTTGAAAAGTTTTAGTTGGTTCCAAATTTTATAAACCCAAACATATCAATGTGCTACAAACACAGGGTGTGACAATTACTCCATGTGGCACATACTTTGTCAAGCGTATGCCTTTCGGTTTAAAAAGTGTCTGTTCAACCTTTGGAAAAGAAATCCTAATTGGTTTTGAGCCCCAGCTGCATAGAAATGTGGAAGGATATATGGATGATATAGTGGTCTAGACCATGGATAAAGAACCTTTATTTCAAGATCTAGAAGAAACCATTGCCAACTTGCGCAAGATAATTTTGAAGCCTAACCATGAGAACCGTGTGTTTGGCGATCCATCTGGCAACGTTCTTGGGTTCTTTCTTACCCACCATAGTATTGAAGCAAATCCCGACATGATCTAATAAATTTAGAAGTTGGAAGAACCGAAGCACTTCAAGGATGTGTGACATCTGGCAGGTTGGGTTCGCGCATTGAGCATGTTTATTTCCATCTCTGCTGAATGCACCTTGCCGTTTTTTAAATTCTAAAAAAGGTAGGTCCTATGAAATAGACTCCAGAAGCGGGTGATGAAGAGGCATCAAATCCGGAGCCATTAGCCAGCAAGCCAGAATCTTCTCTAGCAAGTCAACATGCCGAAACCACAAGTACAACGCAAGGAGAAGATCAATAAGTTGTGTACAAGAAGAAAGGTGTGCAACACCTAGTTTATTCTGTCAGCTCACTTCTATGGGGGGCTAGGTCAAGATATTCCTGTGTGGAAATTGCTCTTCGACCTCATCATGGCCTCCCAGAAGCTGCACCACTACTTCTGAGCACACCACATTACTGTTGTCACTCGCTTTCCTCTGCAGCGCATCTTGAGAAATCAAGAAGCCATCGACTGGATAGTGGAGTGGGTGTTGGAAATGCATAGTTTTATTTGAGCTTTGAAAGCACATCAACCATCCAAAGCAGAGCCTTGGCAGAGTTCATTGCAGAATGGATTCCAACACAAGATGAGGAAATTCAAGAGGCTTTTCTGCCCAGCAAGGAAACAAATCAAGAGTGGATTCTGTATTTTGACGAAGAGTTTTCTCCTCAAGGAGTTGCTACCGGAGTAATGCTTATCGCACCCACCAGAGAGCATCTCAAATATGCCATTCAGATGTAGTTCCCGCGAGAGAAAGCAACCAACAGTACTGGTGACTACAAACGATACCTTGCTGACCTGCCTATTGTAGTAGACCTTGGCATCAGAAGGCTGATAATTTGGGGTCACTCACAGCTTGCTATGCAGAAAGTTAACAAAGAACAACATTGCCCTTTGACGGAAGTTTATATAGGTGAAGTGAGGAAGTCAGAAGAGCACTTTAACCGTCTGCAAATGGAACATGTGCCTCGTGTAGAAAACAATGATGAAGTGAGGAGTTCTAGCATGTGCCGCCCAAAAGCTACCTGTGGAATTAGGAACTTTTGTGCTCCATATGACTCAACCATCCGTTACACCATCAACGCGACAGTCCAAGAAGAGAAATTTGAATTATGACAACAATTTTCCGCTACAACTCCCAGAAGCAGCCAGCAAGAAGGTTGTCAGAAACATCACGCTTGCTTGGTGAGCAGCAACTCCGACAGGGCCCAAGGATCTTTCCATAGAAGCAAGCGCTCTCTTATCACAACAGATGTCTTTTGTCAAGAGGAAAATGCGGTACAATTCCCATGAAGGCACGAACACCACGATAAGGATTGAAGCGCATTTCAGGTTGCTTCACAAGAATAGATATCATCACAATAAATACAAAGAGGAGATGAGTATATGGAGTTGGCTTACACTCGCCACATGCTACAATAGTAAATATTGAACTACAATCATCCATACAAGTATCATCCAAAAGAACAGGGTCCGACTATGATCGGAATCAAACACGAAGATGACATCCATCAAGCATATCCCAGGATACCGACCAAGGCAACCCTCTCAACTCGTTGGTGTTGGATTTCAGGATCCGCAAAACCCAAATATGTTCGAACTCAGGGGCATGTGCGAAGATCCCCACTAGCTCCGCCTTTAAGCTCACCGCATGACTACCTAACCTGAAGAAATCGCTTAATCACAGGAAGAGAACTAGCACGCGAGGATTTACCCAGGTTTGGGCCGTTGCGAAGCCTAAAACCCTACCCTTGCCATTTGGTGGATTGCCTCATGGGGAGGTTTATGGATGAACTAGTATAGTGGTGTGCAACCTTGCAAGGGTGCTTGAATGGTGTTCAATCTGTCTCCCCCTCTACTAAACGACCTATCCTCTATTTATAGTGGACTGGGTCCTCTTCCCTTATCGCATTGGCGGGAAGGGATCCCATGACTGACAAATTCAAAGCGGTACAAGGAGTACATCCTTATATGACGAAAGTCTTGTCTTGCTACATTAAAATGGAAACCTTTTGTGCGACACTTTGGGAACCTGCATATGTCCTTGCCTCCTTTGCACCAAAGAGGAAACCGTCTTCTCAGCGCGTGCTGGTTCCCGCCTGGCCCGTCTTGCATCATCCTTGACATCCCGAGGCTGAGTGTTGCATAAGGATTTCCACCCCTCGGGGGGCGACCTGCGTAGGCCTCTTCCCTTCCAGGGGTCTTAGCGTTGTCCTCCTCGCGAGGGAGTGGCTCTCGCGAGGGCCTTGTCTTGAGTTTAATTGTGCTAGACCATATGGAGCTCTGAAGCGGGCCACTCCCTCGGCCGCAGGCAGGCAAGTCTGGGTATACCCAATCCCAGGACGTTGACAGTAGCCCCCAGGCCCAAGGCACACTCGAGCTAGCTTCAGGGCAAAGACGAAGAAGACATCCCCAAGCACTTTGAGCCCCGATCACCTTCGGGCTAGGCCTGGCGCGTGGTGCGTGGTTAGACGCGGACGTCTCCGCTCTCGTGCCTCCTCGACAACTTCCTGGACCGACAAAACCCTAACAGCTAGTGTAGAGTCATTATTTCCTTCCTTCCCGGTACTCTTGATCCTTCTTTGATATCCCCATCCTCTACAAGAATTTCTCCGGGTCTTAGTGCCGCACCGTCCTCCTTCTTTCTTTCCCCACCTCAAGGACTTGTCGATGGCTCCTGCCGGCAAGTCGAAACACGAAGCTCCGGGCTCAGCCTCCGCTTCAATCACACCGACGCTTTCTAAGTCCACGATAGCCAAGGACGGGGACCTCTCCCAAGTGCTCCCGCTAATAGCGAACGAGTCCAACGAGTGCGGGCAGACCTTGATATGGTGCAGATCCACGGAGAAGTAGCGCCTGGCCAGGTCGGTCTACCCATTCTTCCTCCACAACATCTTCTCTGGGCTCATTTTGCCCTTCTCCGAGTTCTTCACCACCATCCTCGCGCACTACAGGTTTTAGTCCATCCATCTGAAACCCAACTCCATCCTGCTCTTGTTCGTCTTTGCCTTCTACTACGAGGCCTTTGTAGGCGTGAAGCCTTCGGTAGCCCTCTTCTGGCATTTCTTCGGCATGCGACTTCACGACGGCGCTCAGCGGTCAGCATTTGTCTCCTTTGTTGTAGGCCAAAGTGGGAACATGCTCCTGAAGGCCGAGAAAAAGGTGGAGAAATTTAGGCACCGCTAGGTCTTCTTGGATCTCAAGATCGTCAACTCCCGCCTAGAGCTTCCGAAGGGGCTGCCGGAAAAGACTCCTTCATGGGTCTCTAAGAAGCTCTCCGACGTCCGAGCCAGACCCGTCCTAGAGCGGATCTCTCGAGACTTCAATGCGAGGAAGTTGACTGGGGGGATGATAGGTAAGGAGTTTCTGGTGCAATGACTGGCGCCGCTCCAGGCCCACTCGAGGCCCATGTGGGAGTGCCAGGGCGGTGGTGATGACATCAAGCTTCGGTCCGCACGCCTAACCCCCAGGAAGCTGAACAGGCCTGATCCTGTTATATGGCGACCCCGGAGACCTTCCTAAGGCCTATGCCCCATTGTACTACCGAGAGGACAAAGCCAATCTAGTCGCTGCGATGCTCGCCTTTGACGGACTAGGGCTCTCCTCGGCCGAGGGCCCTGGTTCATAGGTGGAGGTGTCCTCTAACGACACCGCGAAGGAGGGACACTCGGAGGGGCCAGTGGATGATGAACTGGAGGAAGTGCCCCCTCCGTCATGGAGTGCGCTTCTCCACGGCTTCAAAGACGACGAGGATGCTGGTGAATCCCTGTCGTAAGTTCTCCGCGTCTTGCCAGGTCCTCAAGGGGACGAGCCCCACACCTCGGGATGGACGGTGTGCCGGACGGGCAAAAGTAAAGAAGAGCGAGGTTGGGTCTCCTCCGAAGTACCTAGCCCGTTCCAGCAAGGTGGTTGAGGTTCCCGCCTCGCCCCTGCTCAGGCTGCATCATGTGGCGAGGTGCCCGCGTCTAGTGTTGCAGCTTCCCCGATCGCGGCCCCTGCGGGCGGTTCCTCTACTCCTCCGTGCAAAGGCGCCTCCCCGGAGAAGTGCAAGGGTTCTCCCGCCTTCGCCGAGGTGGAGAAGAAGAGGAAGTGGGTTGACATGAAAGAGTAAGTAGTGTTGCTTGGGTTTGGCCATCCGCCAGTTGATTGTGCACGGATGGTCCCTTGTTTGCTTGGTAACCTAGAGGGACACTATGTCGAAGGAGAGGAAGAAGAATCCACGTGTCAAGCCAAAGGTGCCCTCCGACATGACGTTCGTTCCTGGTGCCCTGTTGATGCCTGATGGAGCGTCGGATGTCCTTGGTGAGGAGGGTCGGGGGGCAACTCTCCTTGCCGCGGCCATGGAGCCCCAAGCACTAGTTGGAGAGGCTGTTTCTCCCTTGGGGCGCATTTGTGCCCCTGCCTAAGGAACGAGCCCACAAGGCCCAACTGGCTCATTGGACCGCCCGTTTTAGTCTTGCTTGTGGTGGTACCGCAACCTCCGGCGCCCCTTGGTCTTCATGCTTCTGCCCCCTTGGTGGCGTCTCCTGCCGTCGCTCGGGTGCCACCTTCGGGTCGGGCCCTAACGCCTCCGACGTGTGGCCTTGGCGCCCTGGATGGGTCCTACACCGTGTAGGGTCAGGTCTGGGATGCCCTCGGGAGTGCTGATGATCGCCTCGCGAGGGAGCGCTTGGGGATCCTTTCTGGGTGGCTCCACGCCGACGCTTCTGCCATGGCGATATGGAGCCAAGTCGAGCCCACCACTACTGAGAGCAGGAAGGAAGCCGCGTAAGCCAAGGCAGCCCGCGAGGCGGCACATGTCGATCCAGCATCCGCCGTTAAGTGCTTTGATGAGGTGAGGGTCCGTCTGACGGCTATTCAGGTGGAGAAGACTACACTTGCGGAAAAGCTTCGCTGGAGGGACAAAGACCTTAAGACCTGCGAGGCCAAGCACGCCGACCATGACTCTGCGCTGTCCAAGGCAACGGTCAATGGAGCCTTGGAGCGCAAGCACCTAAACAAGCTGAAGGAGGATGTATCTATAGAGAAGGCTCGCCTTGACCCTAGGCAGAAGGCCTTTGTCGCGACTGAGGAGAGAAACACTATGGAGCACAATGCCCGCCCCTCCGTTGAGCTCAAGCTCTGCCAAGCACCGAAACCCATCTGCCGACGAGGATTCACGGAACCCCTGGTGGCTCTTTGGAGCAGCTTAGCAGGGCTATCTTCAAAGCTCGTTGAGATGCTTGACTATGTCATTGCCAGGGTGGAGAGGGTCTTTGAGAGTGAGTGTCGCGACCTCTTCTCCGAAGCTGCAACACATGTCTTCAGCCACCTCTACCTTTGTAAGTTAGGTTTTGACTTTGGCTCCGTGATCTGCCCAGTCCATCCCGAGGTTTGTGCCGTTACAGCGACTGCCGTGCAGGGTGTTCTGATGGCGCTAATGAAGATGTTCGCCTGCGTCGTCCTTCCCTCACCTCCTACATCTGCAAGGGTTAGTGACGACAATGAAAATGGCAGCAACATCGATCACGAGCTCCCCGCGGTTGGGATGAGCTGTCACACCAGCTCCTCCTAGCTCCTCTGTGTAAGTCCTTTCCTATAACGTTCATTGTGCCTCGCAGAGGCGTTAGACTTATTTGCATTTCCGGAGACATTTTCATGCTTGTAATGATTTCTAAGTTGTGTGATTTCTTTCCTCGGCTTGTTTCCTTCCTGCTTGCTGTAGTGCTCTGCATCGGTACGGACCGGTCCCACGCATACCTCAGCCGCCATTGGGGCCTCTGGATCACAAGGACGGTGCCAACGGGTGAGGGGCTACATGACAAGTGAAGCTCCTGAGTCGCGATGCCCAGGAGTCCCCCTTGACATACAAGGAGCCCTCATGAAGCTAACATGGCGAAGATGGGATTGACTTGGAGATTTGGAGATCCTTGAGATCTCCGTCGGTAGGGCCCGGTCCCGAGCATACCTCAGCCGCCATTAGGGCGTCCCGATCACTAGGAAAGTGCCAAGGAGTGAGGGCCTACGTGACCAGTGTTGCCCCTGAGTCACGATGCTCAGGGTCCCCCTTGAGGTATGTGCGGCTCCTATACCTTTCCTCGCTATCTTTCGCCTGAGAGGGACGCGTGAAGACTAGGTATCAGGGACCTGAGAAGGTGGCTTGTGCCAGGCCTGGCCTGGGCGTAGCACCCATGCAACCCCCTCACGCGACCATCCCAGGGGAATGCGGTGATACGGAGCCGCGAGGGGCCATGCTGAGGTTGGATGCAACAACTATGGTGCCCTCCGTTGTTTATCCACCAGCGTAGAGCATGGGGCTTCCATGCTGTGGGGGCATAGCCGCTGAGCGACAGTGTTGGTGCCAGCACAGAGCATGGGGCCTCCACATGGGCATGGGAATGGGGGGACTAGCTCCTGAGCCCCCCGCACGTGTACAACCCATTAAGTTCATACGCGTGGATTGCGCGATAGAAGTGGGAGGTGTATCTCGGCACTCATGAGCTGGCGCGGGTCTCATGAGACCCTACCTCAATGGCGGGTTGCACCGGAGTCTTCCGATAGAGGCCGCCATTACATGTCCTATATATTTTGAAGAAACCTGCACCGAACGGATTTCCAAGGGCCATCGCATGAGTAGGACGAACACCAATGACCCTAGGAGGTGATGTGAATGGGGCCGGCCTGCCAGACAGAGCTTAGTTGTTGGATTTATGGACGCCGCAGGGATGGACCAGAGCACAGACGCCGTGCCCAGTCTTGTCATGCGACAACTCCGAGGAGAAAACACCCGACACGCCGACTGTGGTTGTAGGAACCGTGCCATGCGCCTTAACTCACCCACTCTCGGTTATGTCGTACATAGCACTAAGGACCATGGGAGGTGACGTGCATGGGGATGGCCCGTGAGATAGAGCTCGATCGCTTGGATTTACCAACGCTACAGGGACGGACCCGAGCACAGACGTCGTGCCAGCCCTTAGGGCACGACGACATTCATGGTGGTGATGCACCGAGCATGCAGGTTTGAATATTTAGGAAATTTATCAAATGCATGAAAGGTTCTGGTGAATGCATAAATGACGCGACTGCAGGAACGGTGATGATGTCCTGGACTATGGGGTACTCACCACGTCGCCTCCCGACAGGTGGGTCGGGCCGAGGACCCCTAGGGCGGTTCATTAATGGGGCAGTTCAGATAGCCCATGATGCATACGAGGAAGATTCCACAAGACTTGGTGATCAAGACAAGGACTCCTCTCCACCAAAGTAGCCGACTAGGACTCTTGGTATTCGAGGCCTTTGGTGTGTTATATAAGTTGAGATCAGGCTAGTCATTAGGGACAATCAGATGATCATAGATCATATCATCATACGATCATAGCTCTTAGTGTTTAGACCACTACATACGATCTCGAGGTAGATCAACTCTGTACTGGATACACCATTATCAATACAAACAAAGCGGGACGTAGGGTTTTACCTCCATCAATAAGGCCCGAACCATGGTAAATACCGTCTCCCTTGTCTCCTATTACCCTTCGATCCAAGACCCACAGATTGGGACCCCCTGCCCGAGATCTGCCAGTTTTGACACTCATGTTGGTGCTTTCATTGAAAGTTCCGATGTGGGATCGCTAGAAGGATCGATTGCTCATCTGCATATTGCAGTTTTTCTGCACAGCAAATTTGTGCTTGCTGTCCCCGTTTCCTCAAGCATCGCTTTGATGATTGCTTCAGTGGAATTGTGCAGAATTGTATCTACAAGACCTCTACAAAATTTCATCACGTTCCGATGGAGGAATCTATGGCAATCTCTGATATACCGGAGCCATGTCGGATCTAGACAGGAAACTGGATGAGTTTAAGGCGAGGTGTCCAGTATCTAGCTCACACATCCGTCGGAAAATCCCACCGTTCACCTCCTATGGAACTTCTATAATGATCACCGCTCAAAATTTCAGCTCGATCTGACCATCCATATTCCAGGAAACGTCCGATGAGTACATCGAATTTTGGATCTATATTCTGCATGAAAACGACCTGAGTTCATCTTTTTCGTTAACGGGTTGTGAGATGCCCTTTTAGAAGGAAATTTTCTCACCGTCTCAGCTAGCCGGGCAAGAGTTCGACATCGCGAGTGCCAAATAATCATCAAGAGAACCTCGTTATCCGCAAGTTGTACTGGTCGGGTGCTTTGTTGCTTCGCCAATCCAGCATTAATCGCGTCACGAAATCTGACCTGCGTCGGCATGCCGCACCGTCGCTTTTTCAAGCCGATGCCCACTATGCCGACCTGCTTTGACACGTCGGCAAACATGGGGCTCTATTATCATCTTACCAACCTGCTCCGTCACCTCGGCTAGGTTGTGGGCTTTGTCATCTCCTCATCAACCTGCTTTGGGGACTTCGGCGTCCCCAGCGACTAACTTCGACACCTCGGCTGTCATGAGATTTCGGCATCACCAGCTGGCCTGCTTTGACACCTTGGCTGGCCGAAGACTTTGGCTCCACCAACTGACCTGCTTGGACACCTCGGCTGGCATGAGACTTTTGTGCCACCTGTCGACCTGCTCCATCACCTCGGCTAGACCGGAGGCTTTGCCATCTCTTCATCAACCTGCGCCAGGGACTTAAGCGTCACCAGCCCACTAGCTTTGCCATGTTAGCTGGACTTGGGGCTTCACCTTGCCACACCGACCGTGTAGCATTGCCACTTTGTCAAGCCAAACTCTTCGCCTAGCCAGCTCGGCACCCAGGCCATAATCTTTTAATTATTTGCTTCACTTAACTTAACTAAGTAGAAGAATTTTCTTTTTAAAAATAAATTACCTTTATTTGTTATTACTCTTGTCTTGCACTATATGGTGTCCACAAGTAATTGACTTCGGCTGTGTCATGTGGTCACCTTGTTATGCCCAAATTGTCGTCCCGCCTCCATCAACCAAATTGTGTCGTCAACATGGTCGACGGATGTGGGGGCTTCGCCATCACGCTGCCTAACTACTCCCTCTGCACGGCCGGCCTGGGGTTTTTCTCCTCGGCGCTTTAGAAGTGTTGTGTTGTCACTTCATCAAGCCTAGCTCTTCTTCGTCTACCTCATGACCGGCTTGGGGGCTGCGACCTTGACCCACTACAAGCTCGAAACATGTCACAAACACATTAACCAGCTAAGTCACTTTCATGCTCAACTTTTTTCAATTTTTACCTTTTATTCGGTTTGACCAAGCATTATATTTGTGTTAAATAAAAAAGTTAGTTTATTAAAAACACTTCCTTTTCGCATGATACTTGGGGGCTTGATCATCACACTGTCGAACTACTCTCCTCGGCTGGACTGGGGGGCCTCGCCACAGCAACCGTGTTGCGTTTCGACTTCTCGATCTAAGATATTCGCTCGATTACCTCGGGCTTGGGGGCTGGGACATCGGCTAAACCGAGTACTATGTCTTCGTACTGCTACAACCCCGAACCGGACCGAGCACATTAACCAACCAAGCCGTTTTTGTACATAGCACTCTTTGAAATTTTACTTTTTGTTCGGTGCAACCAAACATTATATTTTTTGTTAAACAAAAAAAACTTTGTTTGTTAAAAAATTTCTTTACTCGATTTAACCGGGGGTTCTACAATTTGTATGAGCCGTTCTCTAATAATTGTGTTTTTTTCTTAGTCGTTGCAAAGTCTTTTTCTACTACTCCTTTTTATGACACTAGCGTATGGTCAATAGCTCGATAGCCTGTTTTCTTTCTAAAGCCGCTCAAGTTTGGTTTGCTAACCAGGCCTTAGAGAAACACTCCGCCTTCGGGATATGGAGGTTGAAGCCAAAGGCTGACCCGCTTGAAGTCCGGAGATCGGATGTATCATGTTAAAGCGCGACCAAGGCACAAATTAAATTTTAGAACAATTTTGGATTGGCACAATTTTATTTTGTCTAAACATCAAGTTTTTTTCATATGTTTTTTGTTATTTCCAAGAATAACTCTTGCAGTACAATGCTAGATGCTTTTCACGCATCGACAGTATTAAAGGGGGTCTGCGGTTAGCACTGAACCCACCAAACACCGAGGTACTCCTGGCTCCTGTGCCCCTGTGCTTACCTCTTATGTTTCTGCTTTGTTCGGCTAAGGGGTAAAGGGAGAAATATGGCGATTATGACTTCTGGCTTAACTGGTTAGGTGCCTCAGCTAGAGAAAGCTGAAAGCTGCCTGTTACAACAAGCGTAAATAGGTTAGCAAACCGGATACGAAGTTCAACTAAATATTGCCGATTGAGGTTATCTGAGTAAAATGAATGGCCTTTCTTTCTTGAAAAGGCCAAGTTGTGGGTGATTCGACCTCGAATAATCCGAGGAGTCGATGTATACCGCGGGCTATTAAGTTGCCCCAAACATATGCTCCTATGACCAAGTGAAGGTTAAAAAGCCCAGATATATGATTGCCTTGTTTCCGCTAAGACAATGGCCTTTGGGCACCTTGACATCGGCTAAGGGTTGTCTTATTATTACTGAAACACCCTGTGTAGCATCTACAAAGGGGTAGAAGCCGACGATGGGCCACTATCAAATGATAAACGGTCACAAAGGAGTCATAATAGCATATAGCATAAAAGCATTTGTATCTAATATGCGAGTGTTGCCTTCCGTAATCAACGTTATAAAGCCATAAATATGCATCAATTTGATTTAACATTTTGGCCAAGCTGGGTTGCCTGGCTCCTGTGCTTATCCCCTATGTTGCCAATTGTTCAACTAGGGGGTAAAGGGAGCACCTTTGTGATTCTAAATTCGAGGTCATCCAGGTTAGTACCTTAGACTGGGTGAAGCCGAAAGCTAGCCAGCTTAAGAATATTATTGGTCGGCAACGGTGGAAGTGAAAATTTTGGTTCATTAAAGACCACAAAGTTTAGGAACATTCGACGAACTAAATGCTCAATATTTTTCATCCCACATTGACCGGAGTTGAGGTTTCATGGTCATGGTCAACATGATATCCTGAGAAAATAAACTTATAAATGAACTATTTCTCCCAGAAGATGTTTCTTACATAGTAATATAGCATATCTCTCCGCGTACTTTTGTTTATAAAACCGTATGGCCGGATTGCCTTGTTTGCCGTAAATCTTTGCCTTTATAAAGGCTTTATAAAGTAGGACAAACACTCCTCAGCTACTGGCCGAGGAGATTGAAGCCGATGATCAATCAACAAACTCTTGTACAAAGCGGATCTGAGCATTAATGATGTAAATTTCTTGGATACATAGAATCATTACACACAAAGTTTGTCAAACATAACAAAGTTTGTGTCAAAATTAAGTCTGGGGGCTACTGCATTGCCTATTCAATGCAGCAAATTCAAAGTGAAATACAGTTTCTAAGGAGATTCGATCCTTAGGTTGGTCGGCCGCAAACAACCCAAGTGTCGGAAACTACTGCATACCGAGTTTACATCCCCAACGAATGCCACCGAGCAAGTACTTGATCCTCAGACTGATTTTGCAAATCGACCTAAGTCTCAGGGGCTACTGGGATTAGTGGTTTTATTTTGATTATTATTTTTCCCTTTAGGGGTATCTCAGGTTTTAGACCCACACGCACCTCGGTGGCTACTAGCTATATATCTTGGCAGAGAATAAATGGCACCAATCAAAAATATCCACAAAAAATCAGCCCGTGGTTGGGGTGGTGCACCACCTCGGAAGCAGACTGGCATAAAGCTCGGGCGCAAGTGGCTGGCACCATAGAGGGCATTTCCGACATTAAGCTCTGCTGGATTCGTTCAATCTTTTAAAGACTGAGGTATCCTATGACACCTCGGATGCCAACCAGCGTTAGAGCTTGGGCTCAAAAAGACACCTCGGATATAGTTTGGCGTTGGAGATCGGACACAAGAGGATACCCCCACATGGGAAACACTTCGGACCAGAGTTGTGGCGGAAAAATACTGGGCGATAACTTAAAGAGGATACTCGGATTCCCAACTTGTGAACTATTCGGATTGACCTCGGCGATCCTCATGTTCAGTGATGGGAAGATTTATTGAACCAGTTTTCAAGACTGGCGGACAAAGACGAAGAATTGTTCGGAAGAACAAAGGAGCATCCCTAACTTGAAGACCGGTTCAGGGGTCTACTGATGGTGTCCTAGACATGGGGGGTACTCACCACGTCATTGCCCTATAGGTGGGTCGGGTCGAGGATGTCACGGCCAAGATACGATCCTATCCTTATTTTGGCACGAGTGCCTTGACAAGGATAGAAGCACATCTCGTCATGCTGCAAGAATGGATATCATTACAAGTACACTCACAGAAGAGATGAGTATATGTCATTGGCTTACACTCACCCCATGCTACATCAAGATCACATCAATACAACATCATATTGAAACATGATACAGAAGAGCAGGGTCCGACTAAGGACGAAACCAAACGATAAAATGACATCCATCCTTGCTATCCCCGGCTGCCGCTTGGAGCCCATCCAAGATTGATGAAGAAGAAGAAGAATAACTCGAAATAGAACAAACATCACGCTCATGCAAATCATAGCATTACCTGTGCCCGCAACAATTGTTGTAGTAATCTGTGAACCACAAGGACTCAGCTATCCCATTTCCAAGGGTATCAAGACTATTAAAGCTTAATGGGTGAGGTATTGTTAAGTGGTGAGGTTGCAGCAAGCGACCAAGCATTTGTTTAAGTGGCTAAATTACGAATACATAAAGTAAAGTGGGTGGACTATGCATAATGGACATGAACTAGCAATGATCACTAAGTGATCCTGAACACCTACTTATGTCAAACATAACCCCACCGTGTTCTCTCTCGGATAAGGACTCACGAGAAGAGACAGTCATGGTCACACACATAGTTGGTGTATTTTATTAGAGTTTACTTCAAGTTTGCAATGACCGGGTGTTAAACAAAGTTTTCCAATTTGCCACGTAACCGCGGGCATGGCTCTCCGAAAGATTTAACCCTATAGGGGTGCTTCAACTCGCCCATCATAAATTAACCACATGATGCGGGAATAATATCGACCACGTATCTCGTGATCTTCCTAGGAAATTCCATACGAAATCCGCAACCTCGAGATAGCCCGAAGTATTTTCGGAATTCCTCACTCTGGATGTTCGAGAAAGGTAAAACAAATCCAGCAAGGCCGCCCCACGGGTCGACGAACCCGATAGGAGCCGCGTATCTCGTTCTCAGGACACAACAGATAAGCCAAGCATACGGTGGCCTGATAGACATCTCCCGAGTTGCCCCGGGTGGCCCCGCACCATGCTCTAGTTTGGACCAACACTCATGAGGAGCACTGGCCCGGTTTGTTGCTTCAAGATCCGTGGGTGCTGGCGGGTCCCTATGGAATTTTTTTTAGTTATTAGGCAAATATAGTACCAATGTTGGGCCTTGTCAGACAAGGTTTATCCTAAAACTAAAATCAAGGGGGTCCCCGTAACAACCCCGAGCATGTTAGGAGCACTCAATTGTGGAACATAACACCGGTTCACAAGTAACTAGGGGCGGCAAGAGTGGAACAAAACACCGAGCAAAAGGCCAAGCCTTCCACCATTTACCAAGTATATATGTGCATTAAAATAAATAGCAATAATATTGTGATAACAAAAGAATGTCCATGTTTTCACATGGAAGCAATTGCACCTACAACTAGAAACGCTATAAGAAGGGCTTAGCAGGCGGTAACATAGCCAAACAATAGTTTTGCTGGGATGTGGAGGGGTTAGAGACTTTTCATGGCAATGTTGGGAGGCTTGTCAAAAAAGTGGTAGGTAGCATGACATAACAATAAATACGAGACAACTAGCATAGCAATGATAGTAGTGGTATCCAGGGAAAAGTGTCATCTTGCCTGAGATCCTGCTTAGAAGAAGAACGAGTCCATGAGAAGACGATCCAACGTAGTCAAATGAATCCTCACACTCCGAACGCTTTCGGAACTCTATCGAGAAGGAACAATCCGGACAAACAACCAATACACGATACACTAAAACATATGCATGACATGATGCACAAACAAATATGATGCATGTCCGGTTTAATTATGCAAGGCATGGAAAGCACAATAATCAACTTCTACACATTAAGTGAAGCTCAATATGCAACGAGTTGCATATTGACGGAACTCCATTGCATATTGACAAAACTCCACGATTGATTATTTAGTTCATTCTCGTTTAGGTACTCATCTATATTAAATGTCATTAAACATGGAAAGAGGTGAAGCATGAACAACTATATCATCTAGGCATTTTAAATGGGGTCGGAAGCAACATATAGGATTTTTGAAACATCCCCATAAGCATAATATGAATTTGGTCCAGAACTATACTAAACATGGTTTATATTTATTAATCAGGAAAATAAAGTGCAGCATGAGCTAGAGTTTATTCGTTATGAAATAAATTTTTTACATGAAATTTATGCAAATTACATGAAAACAGAAGGTTAAACATTTTAAACATATGTGAGAGCCAGATATTGTGAATCTACACGAAATTCTAGTCACTTTTCATTTATAAAGTTTTTACATGTGATACACGGATGACAAGTTATTAATGCATGAAGAACAGGTTGTTTTCTGCATTTCTGTTAATCTCTCGAAATTGACAAACTTGCCGGAAGTAAAAAAACACTACTGGGTCGAATCTGACTGGTCCAAAAGTACACAACGGGTGAAACATAACAATGTAGCGCCTGTGGCGCGTGATTGGTAGGCTTGGCAGGCTCACCATGGGCTTCAAGGCCTGGCTCGCTGGAGAGGCCACCAAGGCCGGTCGCGGCTCGGGCGCGCTCGCGAGGTGAGCATGTTGGCCTGTGGCCCTTCCCGTGAGTGCTCGGGCTGGCCAACGCCAGCTCGTCCTCTCGGGCGAGGCATGATCCTGGCAAACTGTGGACAATCATGGAGAAGCCCGAAGATGAGCACAACATCATCAGAACCAAATGGGTGTTTAGGAACAAACAAGACAAAGACGGTCAAGTCGTGCGCAACAATGCTCGTCTCGTAGCCCAAGGAAATACGCAAGTCGAAGGTGTGGACTACGGTGAGACCTCTGCCCCCGTAGCTAGACTTGAAGCTATTCGTATTCTTCTTGCTTATGGTAATCACCCTGATATCACGCTTTATGAAATGGACATCAAGAGTGCATTTTTAAATAGTGAAATTGAAGAAGAGGTTTATGTTAAGCAAGCACCTAGTTTTTTGAATCCTAAGAAACCTAATCACGTTTACAAGCTTCCTAAAGCTCTTTATGGTCTCAAGCAAGCTCCTCGTGCTTGGTACAAATGTTTCACGAAGTTTCTTAGTGAAAAAGTTTTTGAAATTGGTAAAATTGATGCAACCTTGTTCACTAAGAGAGTTAATGGACAATTTTTTGTGTGCCAAATCTATGTGGATGATATTATCTTTGGTTTCACTAACCCTCAATTTAGTGAAAGATTTGGAAGGTTGATGTCCGAGAAGTATGAGATTTCTATGATGTGCGAGCTGAAATTCTTTCTTGGATTGCAAATCAAGCAATCCAGATAAGGTACTTTCATCTCTCAAACTAAGTATACAAAGGACTTGATCAAGAAGGTCAACATACAGGAGTGCAAAGGTATGAAAACTCCTATGCCCACTAGTGGACATGTTGATCTTACTAGGGAGGATGAACCGGTTGATCAAAAGGTTTATCGATCTATGATTGGTTCATTGCTATATCTATGTGCATATCATCCCAATATTATGCTTAGTGTTTGCATGTGTGCTAGATATCAAGCTGCACCTAAAGAATGTCATCTTTTGTCTATGAAACATATTGTGAGATACTTGATACAAACACCAAACTTTGGCATTTGGTATCCCAAGGGATCTTCTTTTAATCTTGTTGGCTATTTCGATTCGGACTATGCCAGTGACAAACTTGATAGAAAATCCACCTCGGGTACTTGTCAATTTTTGGGTAGATCTCATGTGTCTTGGTCCTCCAAGAAACAAAACTCGGCATCTCTATCTACTGTCGAAGCTGAGTATATTGCAGCTGGATCTCGTTGTGCTTAATTACTATGGATGACACAAACACTTAAGGATTATGGAATTTGTGTTAAAAATGTTCCATTACTTTGTGACAATGAAAGTGTTATTAAAATTGGTCATAATCCTATGCAACATTCTCAAACTAAGCACACTCAAGTTCGACATCATTTCATTCGTGATCATGTTGCCAAAGGAGATATCAATCTTAAGCATGTTCGCACTAACAAGCAATTGGGCGATATCTTTAGTAAGCTACTTTATGATAAAACATTTTGTCACTTGAGGAGTGAGTTGAACATCATTGATGCTTCAAACTTGAGATAGGCTCACTCGGTTGCAAGTAAGGGCATGAGCTTTCTTGTTATTTCCATGTTCCCGTATCCCTTTATCATATGCCATGGAACTCTATGCTCCCTTGTATTGCATCTAACCTTTTGTAGGTACTTGGAAGAACTTCATTACACAAGATTGCCATCAACTCCAATTATAAGCAATCCTGTTATTACCAAGTATCCACAACCCCTCTTGATGATGGAAGGAAGAAGACAACAATATACTTGATCTTACCTGCCAAATCTTAAGTGATATCATGCCATTTGGATATATCCATTGTTCTTCCTTGCATGAATAAACTTTGTAGGTGACTAGTGTACTAGAACGAGAAGGATTGCTACCAATTCAAGATGATTTTCATCAATGTCGACCATCCTCAACAAGTTCACCTACGAGCAACGTCATCAACATCACTCAAAGGTATGTACTCATATCCTTGAAAAGGCTTTACTCCAAGTCATGAGCTAAAGCAACGCAAGTGATATGAAGACATTAAAGTGCTTAATAGAAAGATAGTAACCCCATTTGAACTTAATGTAGAGTATGACCTATGATCAAATACTCTTTCTTGGCTCCTAAGTCAATATACTCTAATATAATTGACCTAGTCACCGCCCATCATCTAGTTAAGAATCTTGTGTGGTTTGCTCTCAATTTGCATGATTTCTCTTAACCACTCAAATATTATCTATTTGATGTCCTTTGTAAAAATCTCGCATTCTTTCCTTTTGAAACTATTTCTTTTGTCTCTATGAAAACAGAAACTTGGTCTCTCATTCGGAGCCACCGATATAAATAACTCGGTTCTACCAAATTTTTAGATGAGCTGCACTACACAATCTCGGTACCATCAATTTATTTATCTCAGAGTCACCGATTTTTCTCTTCTAAATATGTGTTTCTTAAATGTTTTTATTGTTCTTCTAATGTACTTGTTCCTTCGATGACCCCATGATAAAGAAAATTAGGGGGACAAGAACAAACAACACTTCGGGGGAGAAATTATTTCAAGGATCCGTAGCTCCAGGGAGAAGAAAACTCAAATTTGCAAAAGGGAGAGAAGCTACATTCAATGATTCCCTTAGTTCTTTTCTATGAACCCTACTTTCAATGACCCTTGTTCTCAAGGATCCCTTCCTTGTCAATGATCCCTGTAACTACTCCTAAGTTTAACCTTTTTGGTAATTTATTCCAAAGGGGGAGAATATCAAAGCTTCATGCTAAAGGGAGAGTTACATGCTCACGCAAAGGTGGAGATATGATTCAGGGGGAGAGGAAAAATATCAAAAGTTCACACTTATATAAACAAGGGGAGGATAACAATTTAAGGGGATAAAACAATTTTTGAAAAATTCTAAAGTGAACAAAGCATTACCTTTTCTCACCCTATCCAATCCCAATATCTACATGCATGCTGAGGTTCAGGGGGAGAGGATGAACTACCACTTTCACATCTAATGGGAGAAAAGTTATAAAAGATTAATGCTAAAGGAGGAGACGTATCAATCTTAAGGATTATCATATTTTATAAGTTCTCCATATATTTGCATTCTTTGAGTTCTATTTATTTTGTTTAGTAGAATACTCTTGTGTTTCCTAACATTGTTTTCTCAAGTGTGTATCTACTACTAGAATGCTCAAGAACTCAAGGTAAGTATATGCATCATATCTTTGATCAAGATGATCTCTTGCTTCTTGCACATATTGTTTCCAAGAGTGAAGTCTTGAACGAGGATACATATCATTCATATATTTTGATGCATATAGTCAAGATACACATGACTTCCTACATCCCTTCATCTATATGTGTGTCCATGCATTTCAAACCAACTATCCTTTAAAGGACTGCACACATTTAGGGGGATCTCATGTGTTTCTCAAAGTCTTCATTGCATCCATGCATATCTTTATTTGAAGCTTTGATTTTATGTTATCATCAATTACCAAAAAGGGGGAGATTGAAAGCACAACATGCTCCCTTGGTGGTTTTGATAATTCATGACAACATACATTGTCTCTTGGACTAACACCTCTATCTAGTGTATTTCAGATAATGGTCCATGGAGAGTTGAGTTGGCAAAAGGATTGTGGAGATTGTGGAATTACCCCATGATGCAAGGAAATATGTTGGCCAAGCTTCAAGCAAGAGGACTCTACATTTTACATTTGTGAGAAATCACTTTCAGTCCATAGGAAATCCAATACTATTAAAAGGGGGTAAGGTTTCGTTGGTGAATAAAATGCTCATACCTGCACAAGTGATAGTCACCAAAAACATCCACAAGCTCTCCCAGCAAAGTCAGTCTATAGCCAAAGATTCAAATCGGTGGAACCAACATTCCTATCCCGGTGCCACCGATTACAAACACTAGACAGACTTAGCCAAACCTTAACCCTTCGGTGCAGCTGACACTACTTTTTGTGCCACCTAGTTGGGCTGCCAACTTTATGTTACGCAAGCTCACATTTTCGATCCATCCGAGAATGTTGAATCGGCGTCATCAAGTTCGGCAATTGTGACCATTGGTCACCTTATCGGTGCAACCAAGATTCCTATACCGGTCTCACTGAGATTCAAAAGTTGCCATATTTTGGTCACTTCGGTACCACCGAGATTAACACATCAGTGTCACCGAGTCTGACTTATTGGGTGTAACGGTTGGATTATGGGGGATGCCTATATATACCCCTCCACCAGCACTTACTCGTAAGAGAAGCACTCGGAACTATTCCATACCAATCCTATTAGATTTTCTAAGAGAGAACTACCTACCCTTGTGTTGAGATCAAGATCTTCCACTCCAACCATATGGATCTTGATTTCTAGCCTCCCCAAGTTGCTTTCCACCAATCCCATCTCTTCTAGGAAGCGAAATTTGTGAGAGAGTAATTGTGTGTTGAGGAGTCTATCATCTTGAAGCACAAGAGCAAGGAGTTCATTGTCATTACCAAGCCTATTACCTTTTGGAGGGTGGTGCCTCCTAGATTGGTTAGGTGTCGCTTGGGAGCCTCCTACTTCGTGTTGTGGAGTGAACCAAGAAGTTTGTAAGGGCAAGGAGATCGCCTACTTCGTGAAGATCTACCCATAGTGAGGCTAGTCCTTCGTGGACGGAAGCCGTATGGAATAGTCCAAGTTGCTACTTCATGGACCCTTATGGGTGGAGCCCTCCGTGGACTCTCGCGACCGTTACCCTCCGTGGGTTGAAGACTCCATAAACGTGGATGTACAATAGGACCACCTATTGGAACCACGCAAAAAATATTTGCGTCTCCTGTTGCCTTTGATCTTCCTACCCTATCCTTTTTACTTCATGTGCTATGTCTTCACTTTCCGCTACCATATTTGTAGACATGCATGTGTAGGGATGTTATACTTGCTAGACTTGCTAATTTTTTTAAAATCTGCCAACCAATTAACTTGGGAAAAGGTTAGGTTTTAAATTCTTGCTAGTAGTCTATTCACCCCACCACCCCCCCCCCCTCTAGACACTCTTCTAGCGATCCTACAGCGACGGCCCTGGCCTCGCGAGGAAGAACAGTGACAAGATCCGCGAAGGATGGGCCTCCTCAGGAAACCTTTGGAGCGGCGGCGATTTCTATGCAAGGCCCGGCCTAGGGAGTCCAGGATGATGCAAGGAAGGCCAGGAGGGCGTCAATATGCCAGGCGGTGCAGTTTCCTCTTTGGTGCAAAGGGAGCAAGGACATACGCGGGTTCCCAAAGCACCCCCAAAGGTTTCCGTTCCTATAAAGGAAGACCACAACCACCCATCCCATAGAGCGGATGTCATCGCCGAGCCCATCCCTGCAGCGTCGATAGATACTATGTAGGCGAAGATCGCCTTTGGGTAGGGCAAGCATGAACCCATGTCCCCCTTTAAAATTGTCCATTGTGGGATCCCTTCCCGCCATTACGGTAAGGGAAGAGGACCTAGGCCACCGCTATATATAGTTGGTAGGATGCTTCGTAGAGGGGGATCCAACCCAATCGACCGACTCCATCACTCATCGTCCACCAAACCACAAGGAGCCTCGAACACCACAAAGAGCCCTAAGGAGGCCCCGAAACACTGTACTTGTTCCTTGACCTCACCCCTTTGAGAGGCAATCCACCAAAGCAGGAGTAGGGCATTATGCTTCGCAGCAGCCCGAACTTGGGTAAACTATCGTGTTCATCTTCTTCCTCGTCATTGTGCGAGTTCTCTGCTATGTTCATCGAGTGGCGAGCTAGGTCGGGCGAGGCCGCAGGGGATCTTCACACACGCCCCTATGTTCGAATCTTAAGGGTTTTGTGGAGCCCGAAATCCGACATTTGGCGCGCCAGGTACGGGGCATGCCGGAGTCTCCCCACCTGTGGTGAAGGCCAAGCCTCGACTCAGCAACTCCATCGTGGGTATGGTCCCCGATGACTGCCGGCCCCCGGCACGAGATGGTGTTTGGGCGCGCAGGGCTGCCCTTGTGATCGCCAGCGTCCTCGGCGGGTCACACGTGCCACACTTCGGCCACCATGTTAAGACCATGTGGTAGCGGTTTAGCCATGACCCGAGCCCACGGAGTGTCGCGCATGGCTGGAAATTGACATCACCTTTGGCCCCGCCGACCACCCCAAGGCCATGTCGACCGCTGGGGCACTTACCATGTTGTGCATGCTGAACATACGTGGCGTGGCCGTCTCCAGGACCCTCATCAACGGCGGCGCCGGCTTCAACGTCACCTCAGTGGAGGCCTTCGATGCGTTGCAGTTAACCCGTGAGCAGCTCATACCTTCAAGGCCCTTCTTTGGGGTGGTGGCCGGGTTCGTCGTTCCCATGGGGCGGGTTCGCCTCCCCGTCACCTTAAGCACTCGCTCCAACTTTCGCACTGAGCAGGTCGACTTTGATGTTGCTCACATCCACCTCACGTACAATGCAATACTTGGCTACCCCGCCCTCGCTCAGTTCATGGAGGCAACGCACCCAGGTTGCAATGTCGTCAGTATGCCCGGGAGCGGTGGCGTCTTCACCATCGTGGGGGATATCAAAGACACATCCCACATACACAAGCTCTCCTACAAGACCGCGGCCGCGGTGCGCACCAGCGTCGAGGGCGCATCACCGGCCGCGAAGAACCTTGGGGGCATCCCTCACATCGTGCCCATAAGGAAGAAGAAGTTGTTCTCCTAGAACCGGGCAGAAACGAAGCAAGTACCAGTGGCCGAGGGAAGCCCAGGCAGAAATTTGCCCATCGGCGCCAACTTGCCTCAAGATCAAGAGAAGGTGTTGGTGACCTTCCTCAGGGCGAACAAATACACGTTCACGTGGAGCGCCTCCGACTTAGTGGGGGTACCGAGGGACATAATCGGGCACCACCTCATGGTGTGCCCAAACGCGCGGCCGGGGCAACAAAAGGCGAGGATGCAGGCTCCGGAGAAGTAGGCATTCATCGCTCAGGAGGTCGGCAAGCTGAAGGAGGAAGGGTCATCTGGGAGGTGTATTACCCAGAGTGGGTGGCCAATCCGGTGGTCATCCCAAAGAAGTGTGGCAAGGAGCGTATGTGCGTCGACTTCACAAACCTCAACAAGGCTTGGCCCCAGGACCCATTCCCACTGCCGCGCATCGACCAGATCGTGGACAACACCGCGGAGTGCGATCTCCTGTGCTTCCTGGACGCCTTCTCGGGTTACCACCAGATTAAGATGGCGGTGGAGGATGTGGAGAAGACGACCTTCCTCAGCACGTGTGGGGTATTTTGCTACACGTGCATGCCTTTTGGGTTGCGGAACTCCAAGGAAACCTTCCAACGACTAATACACATCGTCCTGGGGCTGCAGCTCAGGAGGAATGCAGAAGCCTACGTCAACGACATTGTGCATCTTCGGGGTTCCCTCGGGAAAGTTGCTCGGTTTCCTGGTGTCACACTGGGGAATCGAGGCGAACCCGGAGAAGATCAAGGCCATAAACAAGATGAGCACGCTCCCAAACCCTCAAGGAAATGCGTGACCTCCTTGGGGCGTTTCATCTCCAAGCTTGGCGAGCGGGCCTTGCCTTTTTTCAAGATCATGAAAAGGAAGGGCCCTTTCGAATGGACCCCGGAGGCTGATGCAGCCTTTGTGGAACTCAAGCAATACCTCACGAGCCCACCGGTGATGGTAGAGCCTCGCCCACGGGAACCCTTGTTGATATACATGTCCGCCACCCCCACTCTGCTAGCGCTGCATTGGTGGCGGTCAGGGAGGAGTAAGCCGGCGCACGTACCACATAGAAGGGCTTCAACGGGCCCCCGCATGCGGAGCCAGGGGCTCGTGCGATCAACAAGAGCCAACTCCTTCTCAAGTTGGGGAACCTGAAGCCCAAGCCGCTCTAACGAGCCAAGAGACGCACAACCCTCCTGAGGCCCTATCTTCTTCCACGGACCGCGAGGCGCTCATGCCTCTTGAGCCCGCCACAGGGCAGGATGCCTCGGGAGGCCTCGCCCTCGTCAAACACCCGGTGTACAATGTCAGTACGGTGCTGCGGGATGCGTGTTCACGTTATTCGATACAATAGAAGCTTCTCCCAGTGCTCCTCATCACTTGAAGAAAACTGCGCCACTACTTCCAGGGGCATCCAATCAAGGTCGTCTCTGTTTACCCCTTGGAACAGATCCTGCACAACCCCAGCGTAGCGGGGAGGGTTTCCGATTGGAACATCGAACTGCAAGCCTTCAACATTGAGTTCAGTATGACTAGGGTCATCAAAGGAGCATCCCTAGCAGACTTCATGGCGGAATGGATGGACGCCCCGAACCGGGGGCTGGAAGGGAGCCAGTCCCTCGCTCCCAGCGATGAAGCACCTAAAGGATGGACCGTGCATCTCGACCGAGCCTTCACGCGCAAAGGAGCAGGAGCTGGGGTCGTGATCACTTCCTCGACAGGATACAAGCTCGGCTATGTTGTGCAGCTCGGCTTCCAGCATGGGGAGAAGGTCTCCAACAACATTGTGGAGTACGAAGGCCTCATCACAGGCCTCAAGGCGGCGGCGGCCTTCGGGGTTTGGTGCCTCACCGTCAAGGGCGACTCCTAGCTCCTCGTCAACTTCTCCAACAAAGAGTATACTCCCAAGGATGATGTGAGAGCCTGGCTTAATAGGAATGATAGACTACTCATATCAACAAGGAATTCCTTCTTTTCCGGAAGCCCACTCGAAAAGAACTCCAAAGTTAAGTGTGCTTGGCTTGGAGCGATTCTAGGATCGGTGACCGACCGGGAAGTTGGTCCCGGGTGCGCACGAGTGAGGACAAAGTGCGCAGGAAAGACTAGTGTTGGTCTGTGGGGCCAGTTTAGATCCCGCCAGGCGTAACGGGGTGTTACAATTGGTATCAGAGCCGACCCTTGCGTTTACATGGGCATGCGCAGGTCAGGTGCACGGGCATGTGGCGCATGGCGTGTGTGGTCCGTCATGGCACACAACATGGCACATGTGCCGGACTGGACACACATACGTGTGCCAAAAGGGAACATTCTTGATGGGCCGACGAGGACGTCGGTTCCTTTGAGTGGGGGTGTATGTGAGAGCCTGTCTTCATAGGAATGATAGACTACTCATATCAACAAGGACTTCCTTCTTTTTCGGAAGCCCACTCAAAAAGAACTCCAAAGTTCAGCGTGCTTGGCTTGGAGCGATTCTAGGATGGGTGACCGACCGGGAAGTTGGTTCCAGGTGTGCACGAGTGAGGACAAAGTGCACAGGAAAGACTAGTGTTGGTCTATGGGGCCAGTCTAGATCTCGCCAGGCGTAACGGTGTGTTACAGACGAGCACATGGAGGCATATTTGGAAGAGGTACGTAAGATTGAAAAACGTTTTCAGGGCTTGGAGTTGCAGCACATCCCGCGCGGCGCGAACAAGGAGGCAGATGGCATCGCCAAGAGAGCTTCACGTGAGCTAGGCGTCTTCGAGGAGCGACTCTTCAATCCTCTACGACACCGCCTACCGAAGCCCTGGCGACACGGAGTGAGGAGCTTCCCCGAGCGCCGCCCTCGGGGGGTCTGAACTGTGGCCAGGCCACATCAGCTCGACTGCTCCTGGCCTTGTAGCCGCAGGCCGACAACTGGATGCAAGAATTCAGGGCGTACCTGCTTGTCACGCCCAAGATGCACGCCTATCCATATTAACGCACTAGGGCCTTGATAGGGATAGAGGCGCATCTCGTCGTCACAAGTACAGTATCATTACATCATACATTGTGACAGCCCAAGTGTTGTCCCTACCTTATTTGGCATGTAACCCCATGTATGAACCTTGTGTCATGAGCTAGGAGATGGATGTTTGCTCCTTGACATTCAGGTGTTTGCATTCATGCATCATCATGCATCATTCTCACTTCATTTCTATGTGGATGTTGGATTTCTTGTGCTTGCTATTGCTGTATGGTGGTGAGGTGTTTTTTTGTGATGTGTGAGATGTCATGTTTGGGTGGAACCATGTGTGCATCTCCTATTCCCTTCCCCTCTCTTTTCCCTTTGCAACATCCCCTTTAAAACCTTTTATTCCAATTATTTATTTATCATCAGCTTTTAAGTTGTTTTTAAATTTTTTTAAATGTTCAATAGGTAGCCCTAATTATTTTAGGAATTTAGGATGTGGTGCTGCTTTTGTTTGGGGGTTGTTTGAATTTTAGCTATTTTAAAATATGGGGGCTTTGTTATTTATGACTGCAAATTCTTTTATCTAAAAATCCCCCCTTCCTTTTTTTATAAAATCAAATATATTCTTTTATCAAAGGATATATTTTTATTCTCCCAAAACCCCCTCTGGTCTTGTCTTGATAAATAATTTCGTGTGCTTTTTATTTTATTTTAAAAGAGAAAAACAGAAAACCCAGAGGGTTTCTGGTGCAGAGAGGGAGAGCTTCCTGGGCCTCCTTGCGTGCGGCCCATCTTCTCCTCAGCGAGCCGCTCCGCGTTCCTTCCTCCTCCTTCAGTACGATGTCCATCCGTGCTGTCCACATCAAAAGTGGTCATGATTTGACGGGCTCCGGCGCGTCTCCATGGCCATAAGACGGCGCCTAGTCCTAGCCCTGGCTTCCCTCTTCCTTTTCCTCCTCCTTCCTCCCTCTCGCCTCTGATCCTCCCCCATTCTCTTCCTCCATCTTCTTCCTTGCAGAGAGGGTTCAGAGACGTATGCAGCAGGTGAAGTGAGCGAGCAACAGAGGGCCTCATCGCCGGCGCCTCCCCGTCGTCGTCATGTCCCCGTCGTCATGTCCAAGGCCGAGCCAGGAGTGCCCGCATCCCGCTCCCGACGCTAGTGGTGCGACAACACCTCTGAGGCGTCGACCTCGAGCGCGTCTTCGTGTAGGCGCGGAAGCTTCTGCCCCAGGCGTCTCCTTCCTCTTCACCGCAAGGTCGCCTTCCTCTTCGCTCCCGACGGCTCCAGCACCTCTCTAGGTGAGCAGTCGCGCGCGTTGGCAGTCCTGTTTTGCTTCTGTGCATGTGCGCGTGTAGAGCCATAGGTGCCATGAGCTCAGATCTGCCATGGATTCGAGCTCGAGCTCCCGTGGGTGCTTGCCTGTGCGGTGCATGTCCAGTAGAGGCGTCGATCTCCCCTAGTTCCTTTCCCGCCCAAGCCCCTTGTGTTGTTGCGTGTAGAGCTTGCCCCGATCGTGTGTAGTGCGCGAGCGTCGTGCTCTGGCTCTACTCCGTCAGATGCAGGGTTAAATTCAGTTATGCCGCGCGGTTAATTTATGAGAGCAGAGGCTCCTATTGTGGTAGCGACCGAGGCCGTAGCGCAATGGTGGAGCGCTCGGTGTGAGACCAGGCGGTTGGGGGTTCGATCCCCAGCCCCGCCGAGGGTTTCTCGTTTTTTTATTGTCATGCTTTGCTTTGTGGTGTGCGGATCCGGTGCGCGGGCCGGATCCCGTGTGTGGTGTTCTGTTCGTGTTGTGTGTGTGTGGGATCTGGTGTAGCTACACCAGATCCAGGTGTGGCTGTGGTGGTTGCTGTGTGTGTTGTTGTGTGTGTGGTGTGTGTGTATATATATACCTTAGTGTATATATACATATGTGTGTGTGCATTGTTGAGTGTGTGTGTGTGTGTTTTTTCTCTGTTGGGTGTGTGTAGATGTAGTGCAGGGGTGTGTATGCACATATGTAGTGTGTAGGGTGTGGTGTGTGTGTGCTTTGTGCATACACACACATGTGTATTAGTGTGTGTGTATGTGTCACATGGTTATGCATGCAGCTATATGGGAGGTGATGTATGTTTGTGTGTGTGTGCCACTTAGGTGGTACATATATATGCATGAGTGCTAGTGCATGTATGTGAGTGAGAGTGTAGGTGTGTGTATGTGTTTGTGGGCATACATGTATGAAAGTGCATGTGTGCCTATATACACACATGCTTGGGTGTGGTGTGCTTGTGTGTGTCTTGGGTATATGCAATGAGAGGTGTGTGTATGTTATACATACACACACATGTGAAAGAGTAGCTTCATGTGTAGGTGTTCTCTTATGTGCACTTTGAGCATAGTTTCCCTTCTAGTTAGTTTCATCCTTGATATTGATGTTATGCCATGATATCATGTTCCTAGGATGCTAATTAACCATTTCCAACAAGTATCAATAGAGTACATGCCCTTTTGGGCCATTTTCATTCATGTGCATAAGTGACTTAAGTCACCCATGACTTAATGGGTCAAATTTCGACCTAGCTTTTCTCCCTCTTGCTCCAACAAAGTATAGGGGTATGAGTAATGCATTTGAGGTACAATCAACCCATGAATGCATCTGTGAAGTCAGATTTGACTTTGGGGCAACTTCACAAAACTCCATTTTTATGTTGTGATCCCCTTTTGTCCATTTTGTATGATTTAATCTACGCATGATTTTAAGTTCTTGTCAACATGAGATTGCTAGTTAAAGTTGCTGGGAATATCCCAGTAGTTTTTTATTTGTGCTAAGTCTCCAGATAAGTGGGAACCATGCTAATTAGAGAGCAACTTTATGTTTCTGTCCAGGTGCTTAAAAATGACTGTCTGGGAGAACTGTTGTTATTCTTTTGCCATGTAGAGTTGGTTGTAGCTAGTGATGTGTTTGGGATTTGGGCATGCTCAGTGCTAGTTATTTGTAGTAAATATTGCCTTATACCATCCTGTTAATTTTCATTTCAATATTTGGTTTCTAGCATATGTAGTACTGCTGTCAACTTGCTACTTTATAATCTCAGATTCCAGAAAACTAGAATTTTCACCAAGTCCCAGAAAACTATTTCATCATGCCGTCTTGATTTCTTCTTGCTTATTTATGTGTGGCTCCATTGTTGGTGGTGTAATTGGATGAGTTGATGTGTGTGTTGAGTAAATTCTGTCAACATCTTGTTTGTGGCCGTAGGATTCCTGTAGCTCCAGATGTGAGCTGTAGAAGTTGCTATGTTGCTGTTTAGTGGTAGAATTGGTGTTATGTTGTCTTGTGATTTGTGGGAGCTATGCTCCATGGAAATGACTGATTCTTGAGTCTATTATGCATGATTTTTCATCATCTATCTAGTGGCGGCCTTGGGATGCCAAGAATCAACCCATGGCTTGGTGATCTTGTGATTTCGCCTCCGTACCTTGTCGTGAGCGTATCGTGAGAACCATAACTCCGTTTCTTGCAATCTTTATATGCATTTCTATCGATTTTGCATGATGCATCCATATTTTCCATGTTCATGCATGTCTAAATAACTTAACATAAGGTTCTGTCCAGATTCATTTAACAACTAACTTTGCACGTGGAACATGACTAGTTTAGGGTTGCCATGCTATAATTCTTCATAAATGATCATGCATCATTTTGGTTCAGCATTGCACCTTGGTTGGATGTTTATTGTTGTTGTTTCTCTTGGGTAGACGCCAGTGTTGATACTGAGTACGAGGACCCAGGAGAGTACTACTACGAGGAGCCCGCCACTTGTTCCGCTGAAGAACCAACAGGCAAGATGATCGTACCTGGATCCCGATACAATTTTATCTTGCTAGTTTCTTGCTCTTATCATTACAATTGTGCTACCTACCACTTGATATCAGCCCCCATTTTTCCATGACACCCTCTAACCTCCACATCCTAGCAAACTTTTGATTGGCTAAGTTACCAATGCTCAGCCCCTCTTATAGCATTCTTAGTTGCAGGTGCAGGTTGTTCCATGTGATAACAGGGATTTGGATATCACAATATTCTGTTATTTAACTTAATGCACTTATATATCTTGGTATTGGTGGAAGGCTTGGCCTTTTGCTAAGTGATTTGTTCCGCTATTACCGCCATTAGTTCCTTGTTACCGGTGTTATGTTTTCCATACTTTGCGCTCCTAACATGCTTGGGGTTGTTATGGGGACCCCCTTGTTTATTCGGTTGAGATTAAAACTTGTCTGGCAAGACCCAACATTGGTACTACATTTTCTTAACAACTTAATAAAAATTGCATAGGGTCTTGCAAACCCGTGGATAATTTAATAAACCCCCGGGCCAGTGCTCCTCATGAGTGTTGGTCCAAACTAGAGCACCGTGCGGGGCCAACCCGGGGCAACTCGGGAGATTTCTATCAGGCCACCGTACGCTTCGCTTATCCGTCATATCCTGAGACTGAGATATGCGGCTCTTGTCGGGTTCGTCGACACGTTGGGTGGTCTTGATGGATCTGTTTTACCTTTATCGAGTGTCTTGCGTGTGGAGTCTGACTTTCTTCGGGTTTACTCGAGGTGATGGAATTCCTTTGGAATTACCTATGATGATCGGGAGATCCGCGGTCGAGGTATTCCCATGGAGTGTGGTTAATTTTGTAATGGATTAGTTGGAGCACCCCTGCAGGGTTAAATCTTTCGGAAAGCCGTGCCCACGGTTATGTGGCAACTTGGACATTTGTTTAACACCTGGTTATAGCAAACTTGAAGTAAACTCTAATTAAAATACACCAACTGTGTGTGTAACCGTGATCGTCTCTGCTCGTGATCATGATCCGAGAGAGACCACGGTGGTGTTATGTTTGACGCAAGTAAGTGTTCGGGATCTCATAGAGGTCATACTAGATTCGATCGTTCCTCATAGGCCACTCATATTTATTTCATGTTGCGTAAGCTAGCCACCATACATGCTTAGTGCTGCTGTAATCTAAATATCACCCCTTCCCAACCTTTAAGCCTAAATAGTCTCGGTACCCGGACACATGATAGCTGAGTCCTCTGTGGCTCACAGTTTACTACAACAATCCAGGTACAGGTTCAGATGAGTTCGTGCAGGATGATCTTACCCAGCTCCAGTGGGAGTATGACGAGGAAAGAGGCAGGATGTACGTGACATATCCGGATGAGTAGAGGACCTGGTCGAGATCTTTGGGATAGCTTGATAGTATCATTTGCAACTTCTTGTATCGTTTGATTTGGTCCATAATCGGACCCTGTGTTCAACTTGATGTTATGATTTGAGTGACTTTGTAAGTTAGCATGTGGCGAGTGTAAGCCAACTTGTATACTCTTGTCATTCAGTATTGTATGTTGTGATGATACTATTCTTGCTAACGGCAAGATGCACATTTATCCCTTGCGAGGCCCTCGTGCCTTAAATGGATAGTCGCGCATCTTAGGCTTGACATACATTTAGGAAGAGATCAGTGTATGAGTTGGCTTACACTCGCCACATACTAAATTACAATTCCACATCAAAGAGTTCAAGCATCAATCCAAGACAGGGTCCGGCTACGGACGAAAACAAATGATAAAACGAAGATGCAATAACACTGGCTTGCTAGCCCCGAAGATCATGACCACGGTCCTCTACTCGTCTGGATAAGTCATGTACATCCTGCCACGCTCCTCGTCATACTCCCACTAGAGCTGCGTTATGTCATCTGGCACGACCTCATCTATACATGCACCTGGATTGTTGTAGTAATATGTGAACCACGAGGACTCAGCAATCTCGCGCCCGGGTACCGACACTATTCAAGCTCATAGGTTGGGAAGAGGCATGTGTTTAGTTTGCAGCAGCACTAAGCATTTATGGTGGCTAATCTTACGAAACATGAAAGTAAATATGTGGACTATGATAAACAATCGAAACTAGAATGACCTCTATGAGATCCTCAACACCTACCTACGTCAATCATAAACCCACCGTGTTCTCTCTCAGATCATGTTCACGAGCAGAGACGATCACGGTAACTCACACAGTTGGTGTATTTTATGAGAGTTTACTTCAAGTTAACTATAACCGAGTGTTAAACAAATATCCAAGTTGCCACATACCCGCGGGCACGACTTTCCGAAAGTTTTAACCATGCAAGGGTGCTCCAACTAGTCCATCATAAATTAACCACAATCCGCGGGAATAGCCTCGACCACGGATCTCATGATCATCCTAGGCAACTCCAAAGGAATTCCAACACCTCGAGATAACCCGAAGAATGTCAGAGCCCCTCACACAAGACATTCGACAAAGGTAAAACAAATCCAGCAAGACCGCCCGACGTGTCGACGAACCCGATAGGAGCCGCGTATCTCGTTCTCAAGACATGACACATAAGAGAAGCGTATGGTGGCCTGATAGAAATCTCCCGAATTGCCTCGGGTTGGCCCCGCACGGTGCTCTAGTTTGGACTAACACTCATGAGGAGCACTAGCCCGGGGGTTGTTTAATTATCCACAGGGTTGCAAAGCCCTATTCAAATTTTATTAAGTTATTAAGCAAATGTAGTACCAAATTTGGGTCTTTACAGACAAGTTTTAATCTCAGCCGAATAAACAAGGGGGTCCCCATAACAACCCCGAGCATGTTAGGAGCGCAAAGTATCGAAACATAACACCGGTAACAAGAAACTATGGCGGTAACAACGGAACAAAACACCTAGCAAAAGGCCAAGCCTTCCACCAATACCAAGATATATATGTGCATTAAATTAAATAACAGATAATATTGTGATATGCCAAATCCATGTTATCACATGGATACAACCTGCACCTGCAACTAAGAACGCTATAAGAGGGGCTGAGCAGCAGTAACTTAGCCAATCAAAGGTTTTCTAGGATGTGGAGGGGTTAGAGGCTATCATAGAAGTGTAGGAGGCTAGACATTCAAGTGGTAGGTAGCGCAATAGTAACGATAATAGCAAGACAACTAGCAAGCGAAAATAGTATCGGGAACCGAGTACGATCATCTTGCCTACTGGGTCTTCCGAGGCATAAGTAGCGGGATCCTTGTAGTGGTACTCTCCTGGATCTTCGTACTCAGGTTCAATGTTCATGTCTACCCAAAAGAAACAGCAAGAATAAACAAGCAACCAAGGTGCAATGCACGAACAAGAATGATGCATGGTTTATGTGAAGAATTTAGCATGGCAATCCTAACTAGTCATGTTTCACATGCAACAGATTAGTTACTTATGATTCTGGACATAAGTTCATGTTAGGTTATTTAAAGATGCATGATCATGGCAAAAATTTATGCATCATGCAAAAACGATACAAATGCATATCTAGAATGTAGGAAATGGAGTTACGGTTCTCACTCTACACTCACAACAAGATACGAATGCAAAACACAAGACAAAGAAAGCCATGGGCTATTCCTTGGCATTACAAGGTATCCACTGGTTAGGCAATGAAAAACCAACCACAATATAGCCAAAGATCAAACAATTCCATGGAGTATAACTCCCACAAGTCACAAAACACTAAAACAAACAATCTGCCACAAAACAGCAACATAGCACATTTCGCAGAAAATAACCTGAGCTAGAGGAAGCCTCCAACGACAAACAAGCCATTGACAGAAACTACATAACATGCTTATCAAATTATCCAACTACACAATCTGGAATGGAGGCACACATCCATAATCATGAAGCCCTCAAGTTGCCATGATGAAACAGATTTCTGGGACTTAGTGAAAATAACAGTTTTCTGGAATCTGAGTTAAGCTAATGGCAAGTTGACAGCAGAAACTAATGGTGATAGAGACAACCTCATGGCATGAAAACTAACAGGATGGTAGAGGGAAACCTCTACATCAATTCACTAGTACTGAGCTTGAGCTAATTCACAACATATCACTAGATAGCATCCACTCTTCATGGCATGAAAATATAAACAAATTCTCGGACTTCGAAATATTTAGCATGTTTGAAAACAGCAACATTTTAGTGGCTACTTTAGAGCATGGTTCCCACTTTTATGCAAGTGTATCATGACAAAAATAAATACCATGACATTCTACTCATCAAAGGCTACCATTTACATGATGGCACAAATATCATAGCATGCATGGATTAAATATAACAAAAATAACAAAATGGCACTTTGAGGCAAAATGACATTTTGTCAAACTTGCTAAAAATACCAAACCAATTGTACCAATGGATTCCTGAGATTTTTCTACACCAAAATCATGTATCATACTCATATGTTAATATGGAGCAACATGGAAAAACACTAGATAGGAATTTGCCCACCAAACCTATAAGTGAAAATTACTAAAAATATCCATGCACATATATGATCATGTCCAGATTTGGAATTATTGCTAGAAATGGAAATTTTCTAATTATAACAATTAAAACAATAAAACAAACAACAAAAGACTGTGTATGACAAGTGGGGCCTGGGCCCGGCCTGGGCCCACTTGTCACACACACACTCAGCTACACACACACAACAGAACACACACACACACACACTGCACTGGATCTGCTGGCCACAGAAGATCCACACACATACACAACACACAATGGCACATACACCCCAAGCACACAGCCACACAGGATCTGGCCACAGCCGCACCAGATCGAGGCGCACACACAACACATGCACGGGATCCGGTCATCACACCGGATCCGAACACCTCACACGGAATTCCACCAATTGAAAAAAAGGAAACAGCGGGGGGAGCTGGGGACCGATCCCTCGACCTCGCGGTCGTTTCCCCCATGCACTGCCACTGCGCTAGGCGAATTCACTCGACAGAGAGGGGGAATGACTCCTTCTATACTATCTGCCACACTAAGCCTAACAAAACTGAACCCGCTGAACACATACACACTGCAGGAACGCGGTGCGACTCCGGTGACTAAGGGCTCTCCGGCGAGAGGGGAAGCACGGCAGGGATGCAGGATGCTCAGCTCACGTAGGTCCTACGGGGACAACCGAGGAAGGGCAAAGAAGGAGGGATCGGGGACGCATGGATGGCTCGGAGGGAAGGAAGAAGCGCTGACGAAGGGGGGTTCCCGGAGCGTGAAGGGGACGTCGACGGAGCTGACAGCGTCGAGGCGCTCTCCACCTCCTAGCGGCGGTAACGGGGAGAGGACGGAGACACGGATGGCCTGGACACCACGGCCAGGAGGAGGGAAGCCTCCATCGGGGTCGACGACGGCGCAGAAGGCCGGCCCTTTCTCAGAATCTTACCTATATCTCTCTCTGAATCTCATCGAGGGGGAAGAAGAAGGGGGAGGAGGAGATGACAGCGACAGAGGGGAAATGGAGGAACCCTAGGGCGCATGCACGTCGAGGAGGAATAAATAGGAGCAGGGTTGATGGACTTCTCGACGTCCGTGAACCAGAGGGCGCTGCTCGCTCTCTCTGAAGAAGACATCGCCAGGGAGTAGGTGACCATCAGGCAGGGAGCGAATGCAGCTGGGCTACGGAAGCTGTCTGGGCTACCTCTGCTGGGCCTATGCCAGGCCCATGTTGAGATCCCTCTATCTCTCATGGAAAGAAATAAAAACCGTAGCACCTATTTACATAATTGACAGAAAGCAAGAAAAAACCCAGAGAAAATAAAAAGGGTTTTCTAATCAAGCAAAAATACTTTTGCACAAAAGAAAATGTGGACTATTTAATAAAACTAACAAGTGGATTTTTGATGCAAATATTTGTAATACTATTATGAAAACAACACCCTGTTATTTACAACCCCAAAAATCATAAAGCTCAAAACACCAAAAGCACAACACACATAGGCCCAAAATAATATTGGCTAACTCATGAACATTTTTAACAAATTTTATCAGCAAGTTAATTTTGTTGATGAATGATAATAGGAATGAAAATGTTTTTAGGTTGGTATGTTTTGTAATACCAGGAGACGGGGGGGGGGGGGAAGGGGATGATGCCCATTCAATCACACATCCACAAGACCACTCACACCACAACAAGGTCAAGAAGCCACCACATACAATGCATGATAAGATGATGAAAGATATGATGCATGATGCAAGAATGCATGAGACGAAGACATGGCAAGGAGAAACCCAAATACATTCATCACAAGACACAAGTTTCACACAGGTTACATGACATAAAATGTAGGGGCAACACTTGGGCTATCACACTACTCCACGGCACGCTACCGGAGAAGGAGGAGGATGTGGAGCGCGGAGCCAGACAAGCTACAACCTACTCCTTGCAAGACGGCGATTTGTACCGCAAGCACCCGAACAATGTTGTGTTGTGGTTCATTTCCATGGATCAAGGACGCGAGCTGCTGGCCGACATCCACGGAGGAGACTGCGGGCATCACTCCTCTTCACACATGCTTCCAGGGAAGGCGTTTCGATCGGGCTTCTACTAGCCCTCGGCACTTGATGATGCCATCGAGCTGGTCCGGTCTTGTCAGGGCTGCCAGTTTCATGCCAAGCAGATTCACCAACCCACACAAGGCCTCCAGACCATTCCGCTCTCCTGGCCCATCCCGTTCTGGGGGTTGGACATTCTGGGGCCCTTCCCGCGGGTAGCGAGCATCTACCTCTACCTCTACATCGCCATTGACAAGTTCACCAAATGGGTGGAGGTGGAGCCCGTTCGCACCATCCCGTCCGGGTCGGCGTCAAGTTCGTCAAGGACCTCATGAGCTGCTTCGGCGTCCCCAACCGCATCATCACCGACAATGGTTCGTAGTTCACAAGTAACCTCCTCAAGACCTATTGTGCTAACCTTGGTACGCAGATATATTACACCTCGGTGCCCAACCCAAGGAGCAACGGATAGGCAGAGCATGCCAACACAAAAGTCCTGTGGGGCCTCAAGGTAAGGAGCTTCAAGAAGAAGCTTGATGCCTACGGCAAGTGTTGGATCGATGAGCTTCAGTCGATGATGTGGTCCATCTGCACCACCCCAACTAAGCCCACCGCAAAAACCTATTCTTCCTCGTCTACGGAGCCGAAGCTGTCCTCCCCCACGAGATCAAGCATCGGTCCTCGCGAGTCTTGGCATTTGACGAGGATCGTCAAGATGTCGAGCGGGGAACAAACCTATTGCATGGAGAGGAGGCGCGACGTGGGGCCTTGCTCCGAGCTGCTCGGTACTAGCAAGCCCTATGGCAGTACCACAACCGCAACATTCGCCCTAGGAGCCTCGACATCGGAGATCTCGTCCTGAGGCAGGTTCTCTCCAAGGAGGGCTTGCATAAGCTATCGCCCATGTCGGAGGGCCCGTTCAAGCTCGCTGACGTCTCTAGGCCTGGTGCCATGCGCTTGGAGACTCAGGACGGGGTCCCCATCCAGAACGCCTGGAACATCCGCCACCTACGAAAGTTCTACCTGTGACACTCTCACGTAATAATGACTAGGTTGTATACGCCCGAAGCCCCCCGAGGATGGAGGGGTTCCTCCCACGCAATGTGGCAGCCATACCCCGGATCTGGCGGAGAAGACAACACTACCCATCAATGGCTATGCCCATGCAACATGGATGCCCTACGCACAGCGCTGGGGGAAGTCGAGGGCCAATCTAAGTGTCGGACGCGGCCATTATTTGCGTTTCTCTTATTTGGATTTGCTTGCCTTTATGAAATCAAACTTGGGGTCTTTCCAAATCACGTTCTAGTCAAAAAGGTCAAAGATTTGTTTTCAGTGCCATCTCTTTGTCATTTTCTTCCTCCAAGTAAAGCATTCGCCTGCTCCACTCCCCTTGGTACCCCACGAGCAGGGCCTGGGGGGCACGATGCTTACATCTTTCCAAGGCCTTGGCACCCGAATCTTCGCATGGTACTCACGGTTGGGTTAATAGGCGCTTGCCGCCTAAAGAATTTTTTCTTCAGACAACTTGATCGTCTAAGGGGGCTCTTGAGCATCACGCCTCAGGAGCCTTACCAGTCATAATGCCACTCGACCCTCCTGGTGTCGTCCTTGCTTTCCGGTCGGCATCAGGAGTGTCGTGGCCTCACCCCGTGAAGTGCGTCCTTGGTTTCCAGTCGTACCTAACATGGTGGGGAAATGCGTGGGACTGGGACCTGTCGACGTAGGGCTACTTGGACTACAACTGGAAGCCTCAAGAAGCCTCAGGAAGCCCAACCTTCCTAGATAAGGAAGCGGAATTTTCAGAGGGGGGGGTGCTTGAGCGTCTTAGGGGTCTCTTGAGCATCATGCCTAAGGAGCCTAACCGGTCATAATGCCACCCGACTTCCTGGTGTCGTCCTTGGTTTCCGGTCGACATCAGGAGTACTGGCGCCCTACCTCATGAGGAACGTACATGGTAATATGGTCATACCCTGCGATGGTAGGGAAATGCGTGGGACTAGGACCTGTTGACGTAGAGCTGCTTGAGTGTCAAAGGGGGCTCCGGAGCATCGCGCCTCAGGAACCTTACCAGTCATAAGGCCACTCGACCCCCCTTGTGTCATCCATGGCTTCCAGTCGGCATCAGGAGTGTCGGGGTCCCGCCTCGTGAGGAGTGTCCAGGGTAAGATGGGCATACCCCGCAAAGGTAGGGAAATGCGCGGGACTGGGACCTGCAGACACAGGGCGTCGTCAGAGCCCCCAACTCACCTCAATCGCAACAAGAAGCTGACCGGGCGAACAGACCCTCCGGGCATCCCAGCCGCCCCTCCACAACCCGAAAGCCTATCGTAGGTCTGACAAGCTAAGTATCCTAACTGTGGTCGGAAGGCAACTCCAAGTAATAGAATGCAAAAGGCGATGATAAAAAGGGGCACGCGCCCAAGTGTATTACATGCTCGAAGGGCCTCCCTTTGTTTTTAATCTGCAGGATATATGAAGAAACAAGGAGAAAGAAAGTGAAAAGCCCCACGGGGCTGTCCCCTCAAGGACCCCGACGTAGGCGCACCGGTGCTCAGTCGGTGTCCTCCAACTTCACGGCCCCATGGAAGCGCGACCGAGCGAACGTCCCCGGAGCCGGAGAGCGGCGTCACAATGGCTGGCTCCCCCCTAGAGACTCGGGCGCGCCGGCGCACTAACGCATCGTAGCTGTTATCGCTGCTGTCGGTCGGGCTCCCTCCAGGGGGGTGTCGCTGCTGCTATAGGCACGACGCCCCTCGCCAAGGGAAAGCTCACCTTCAGGATCACTGCGGCCGACTTCTTCCGGAAAGCACCCCGGGCACTCGCCCTCTCCCCTGAAGAACTTGATGAAGAGCGTCGCCTCCCCGTCATACTTGAAGTGGAAGTTGCGCCTCCCCTTGAGGTCATGGGCGCGGACGAATGCTTGCCACCCACGGTTCAAGTACACATAGCCTTCGGGGTGACCCCGTCCTCCACCGAGGATGCCCCATTACATCAGCCATTGGCCTGCAGCCAAAGGCTGGCAATCCCTCCGACCGGAAGGGCCTTCGCGAAGAAGTTCGGGAGCTGGAATGAAGCGGCTTCTGGCATGTCCGCCCACGTCATGAGTTCTAGAGCCGAGTCGGTCGAATGGAGCCGCGGGCGCAGCGGTTGGGTGGGCATCACCGACCTCCCACCTCGACCGCCACCACGTTCACCAACGCGACTGCTCGCACTAGACTGCATTCCATCGCGGCCGCCGCGGCGCGCTGGGGCACGACTGCGCTCGCCCGGAGCCTCCGCCGGTGTCACGACATATTTCCGGGGACGACCACGGCCCCTCCAGGGTGGCAGGGCGGCAGGGCCATCTCTAGGAGCCTTCCCCTTCTCTACAGTAGAAAACTTCCTCCTTGGCGCCATTGCAGGGAGCGGACGATTAGAGAGGTGTGGAGACAAAGAAGGCAAAGGTGGGTGAGGGTTTTCTCTCCATCGTGCACTTATATATGGCAGAGGACCGCCCGGCGCCCCCTCATGTTCCAGGGGTACACAGCCCTCTCAAGGGTCACATCCAGGTGACCCGAGTCAACAGCAACATTTAATGGGAAGCAATGATGGCCGGCGCTGCGCCCAAGCATCACGTCGGTTTGACTGGATGCGCTTCCAAATGCCCTCGGGGAGCAAAGGCGCCGCCGCCAAGGCGCTTGACGCATGCCAAGCCTGGCCCGCAGGCGTTTTGGGCCCGCGGCACTTCGGGCCATCCACGAAGGTTCGCCTGTAAGCCAGCTCGAGCGTGCCTTTAGCCTGGGTGCTACTGTCGGCATTCTAGGAACGGGGTACCCAGACCTGCCTGCTTGCGGCCCAGGCTGTGGCCTACTTCATCAACAAAATAGGACCAGGCGCGACCCCACTCAAGAGAATGCCATCGTGAGGGCCCTGGCCTCGTGAGGAAGAACAACGACAAGACCCACGAAGGATGGGCCTCCTCAGGACCCCTCCAGAGCGGCAGAAATTTCTATGCAAGGCCCGACCTCGGGAGTCAAGGATGGCGCAAGGAAAGACAGGCGGGCGTCAGTACGCCAAGCGGCACAATTTCCTCTTTGGTGCAAAGAGAGCAAGGGCATACGCGGGTTCCCAAAACACCCCCAAAGGTTTCTGTTCCAATGCAAGAAGCCCACAACCACCCGTTCCGCAGAGAGGATGTCATCACTGAGCCCATCCCTGCAGCATCGACAGCTACTTTGTAGGGCGAAGACCGCCTTTGGGCAGGGCGAGCATGAACCCCTACCCCCCTTTAAAATTGGCTAGTGTGGGATCCCTTCCCGCCATTGCGATAAGGGAAGAGGATCCGGGCCACCGCTATATATAGAGGGTAGGTTGCTTCATAAAGGGGGATCCCAACCCGATCGACCGACTCCATTACTCATCGTCCAACAAACCATAAGGAGCGTTGAACACCACTTAGAGCCCTCAGGAGGCCTCGAAACACTGTACTTTTCATCCACCTCACCTCCTCGAGAGGCAATCCACCAAAGCACGAGTAGGGTATTAAGCTTCGCAGAGGCCCGAACCTGGCTAAATTATCGTATTCATCTTCTTCCTCGTCATCGTGCTAGTTCTCTGTTGTGTTCATCGAGTAGCGAGCTAGGTCGAGCGAAGCCGCAGGGGATCTTCGCACATGCCCCTGTGTTCTAATCTTAAGGGTTTTGCATAGCCCGAAATCCGATAGTAGTGGTCGAGGATGGCGGTGAAGAACGTGGAAAAGGGCAAAACGAGCCCGGTGAAGACGCTATGGAGGAAGAAGGGGTAAGCCGTTTTGGATGGGGGCCGCCTCGCCGAAGAACCACCCCATATCAAGGTCCTCCATTGCTTGTTGGACTCGTCCGCCGTCCATGGGATCACGGGACGGAGGTCCTCGTCCCGTGTGATGGTGAACCTCGAGAGTGTCGGCGAAATGGGGGCGGAGGTGGAGCCCTGCGCCTCTAGCTTCTGGTTGCCAGCGGGCGCCATCGAGAAGCTCGCGGAACGAGGGCGGCAAGGAAGAGGACGGAACGGTGCTGGATCTGGAGAGACACTTGCTAAAGTTGGAGACCTAGAAAGCAAGAGCAGGTGCGCAACGAAGGGTAGCAATAATGGCCCAGCGCTCTAAGTCAAGCTCTTGTCGATTCGAGCAGAGGACGAAGAGATGAAAGACACCAGACATCAACCGCACGACGCGCGTTTAGCCTCGCCCGCAGGCATTTGGGGCCCGCGGCGCTCCGTGCCGCTCTCCAGGCTTCGCTTGCGAGCCAGCGGGAGCACGCCTTGGGCCCGGGGGCTACAGACGGCATTCTGGGAACGGGGTACCCAGACATGCCTGCCTGCGTCCTAGGGCATGGCCCAATTCATCAACCAAATCAGACCAGGCGCAGACCCACTCGAGACAAGGCCCTCGCGAGGGCCATAGCCTCGCGAGGAAGAATAGTGACATGGCCCGTGAAGGATGGGCCTCCTCAGGACCCCTCCGGAGCGGCGGAGATTTCTATGCAAGGCCTAGCCTTGAGATTCAAGGGTGACGCAAGGAAGGACAGGCGGGCATGAGTGAGCCAGGCGGTACAGCTTCCTCTTTGGTGCAAAGGGAGCAAAGACATATGAGGGTTCCCATTCTAGTGCAAGAAGACCACAACCACCCGCCCTGCAGGGCGGATGTCATCGCTGAGCCCATCCCTACGCCCTCGATGGTTACTTTGCAGGCGAAGACCGCCTTTGGATAGGGCGAGCACGTATTGTTGTCCCCCTTCAAAATTGGCGGTTATGGGGTCCCTTCCAGCCATTGTGATAAGGGAAGAGATCCCGGGCCACCACTGTATATAGAGGATAGGTTACATTGTAGAGGGGGGTCCGATCCACCACGGAATCCATTCAACCACTCATCCACCACCAAGCCACAGAGGGCCTCGAACACCTCAAGGGAGCCCTCAGGAGGCCCAAGAACACTATACTATTTCATACACATCACCTCCTCGAGAGGCAATCCACCAAAGCACGAGTAGGGAATTATGCTTCGAACTGGCTTGAACCTAGGTAAATTGTCGTGTTCATCTTCTTCCTCGTCATCATGCGAGTTCATCGTTATTTCCATTGAGTAGGGAGCTAGGGTGACGAGGCTGCAGGGATCTTCGCACAAGCACCTATGGTTGAATCTTAAGGGTTTTGTGGAGCCTGAAATCCGACAGGTGCACTTTTCGAAGAAACAATTCCAAGTACATGGTGTGAATGTTATTGAAAATTCTTCGACACTCATTATTGGAAGCTTTCAATTACCTCTACCTACTGTAAACAAAATGATATCATTATGGTTGGGCATATGCCTATCCCGGTTGAGGTAACCTAGTGTTTTATGAAAGTTCTTTGGTTTCATGCTAATTGAAAGTGGTTGTTAATTAGACTTCATCAACCTTATTGATGAATCATTTTAGAGAGGTATGAAATTGATGAATTCAGTAGACACAACCGTCTGTACGACCATTTAGTTTTCTGTTTTCTAGTGAAATAAAATAAAATGCCATGCTTTTCCACTTTTCTGTTTTTCCTGTGAAATAAAATAATGTCCCAAAAATAAAAGTTATCAGAATGACGTGAAAATTTTACATGAATTTTTTTCTAATTATATATGAATTTTGGGACAAATAATACCATAGGGGGGTGCACCAGGTAGCCACACTCAGCCGGGGCGTGGGTTCTTGAGCAAGAACAAGAGGGAGAGAGCAATGGTGATTTTTTTCAGGAGGTAGGAGATGACATGGGCTAAAGAGATAAGTGAGGGGACCCACCAGGGGCCCCCTTGGTGCGGCCTGGTAGAGGGTGGGCCCCTGGTGGGTCCCCTCACTTATCTCTTTAGGCCATGCCATCTCCAACCTCCTAAAAAATCACCATTGCTCTCTCCCTCTTGTTGTTGCTCAATAGCCCTTGGATTTTGATCTCTTTGATCAAAGCTCTATTTCCGAAACTGATTTAGGAGATCGCTTCTTGGTATGTAACTCCCCCATTGCTCCAATTAGTTTTTGATTTAGTGGTTTATTTTAAGAATAATTAGCTACTCTCGGTGTTGCTGTAGATGAGCTTGCATGTTGAATTCTTAGAGTTCTAAGTAGTTTGAATGCTTGATATGGCCTCTATGCATTCCTAGCAGTAGTTGCTACAATTTTTTGTGGACTAAAGTTTTTCAGAATTTTATTTGTAGAAAATAAGATGAATTTCTTTAGGAAGTACTCCTACAAGAAGAATGCCAAGGAAGTTATTGGGGAATCATCTGATAGTGACCTACACATTCCAAGGAAGGAAGAAGTGTGGCTGTGTGAATTGCCACATATTACCTTTATGGAGGCAGCCGGTTTCTATCAAGAATTTTCTCAATTTATTGGCAATGCTGGGCTGACCAACTTCCTCGCAGATAAGTGTGTGACCAGTATCTTATCCTCACAAATTCCTTTGTGCAAAGTTTTAATTTCCTAAATAGGAATAACCCTCCTGAGGAGCATTTTAATTTCTATGCTGAAAACTAAAAAAATACCATTCACCAACTTTTGTGACATATGCTTGATTTCTTCTAATGGGGAATTAAAAGAGCCTAGACCTGCAGAGTTTGATGATTTTCTCCTCACCTTAACCGTGGGTGACGAGAGAGGAGACGAAAACCATTGCCACTAGTTATCAGTTCCCTTCTGTGCACTACTTTGGTATATTCATTTCTATGTGTTTAACTGCTAAGGAAAAGGTCGGTGCACTCAGTTCTCCGGACCTTGCTATTTTGCGACGCGCATTATATAATCATCACAATTTTAGCCTAGGAGCTATAGTTGCACAATGACTACAACTTAACAAGGGTAAGGGCAATATACATTGTGGCATTTACACTACTCGCTTAGCGAGTCGTCTAGGAGTTCAGATACGCCCTCATGATTATCTTTTGCGCAAGGTTTACATAGAATACAGGTCACTAAGGGATCACACTTTCTTGATGAGGCTGACGAATTTCATAATATTCGCTATAATGTGGTGTTTAGTGTCATAACCCGTGATGTTATCACATTGCCTACACCTGCTTTGTTTGATTCTGTTGCAAGGAACGGATACAGAATTATGCCAGGTGATATTATCGCCTACCGGAACAACCAAACTACATCAGAGGAGGAGCCCCACGATTGGGATGCTAAGGTACCTCCTCCACAACAATTCAACATGGGACAGGACGGCTACAACGGATGGTGATTACCAAGCTAGGCCAAAAGACTAAGCTTGGGGGAGTACGTATTCCACCGACATTGCATTCATGTTCCCACATTTCATTTCAGTTATCGGTGTCCACACACTTTCATTGTATTATCCATGCTAGATTTATTTTTCTCAGTTTTCTTCTTGTGCGTGTGAAAAATTTCAGCAAATCCAACAATACTTATTATTTCTTTTTAGATTTTCTTTTCAGTTTATTTATTTGTACCATTAAAACAAAACCCAAAAATATTTCTCATTTCTTACTTTGCTTGTTGGGAGTTTTCCCATGTAAATAGTTTTTTTCTTGTTTTTGTTTTCCTTCTCTTATATGCTTTCTTCGAGAAAATCTAAAACCTCAAAAAAATATTTCAGTGTGTTTCTCTGAAATTCTTTTTCTTTCATCAAGTCATACCAAGGAGAAAACCACAATGAAAATGTTGAGTGGCTCTCATATGCATTACTATTGATCTAACACAGAACAAATATTACTTTGTCGTCTTCTCTTGAATAAAATGTTTGCAGATTCCATCTTAGTCCATGGCACGCTTGCACTATTATTATTATTTTCATATCATTTCGATTATGCAAGTGAGAGGAAATAATGATGACATTGGATGAATTGACTGTGGCAGAGAAGAGCGAGTATGAACTCATCTTGTTCTTGTTGTTGTAAATATGTTTAACCTAGTATCGATGATTCAGCACATTATGATTGAACATGTTTGCAATGATAATTCGATATTATAGTGATTCATGCCATGCTCAAGTAGCTAGGTGTGGATAATGATTTTTCTTGGATGTCAACATGCATTAAAATGGTTGTGATGAAGTATGATGATATGGTATCCTCCTCTGAATGTTTCAAGGAGCTTGACTTGTTACATGTTCACACATGTAGTTGAATCAAAACCAATATAGCCTTCATAATATTTATGTTCATGGTGTTGATATCCTACTAATGATAACATTCAATGTTTATTATTCATAATGCGTGTTTATGAATGTATTTGCTCTCTAGCTGGCCGCTTCTCAATCTATTTGCTAGCCTTCACCAATACTAAGTTTGAATTATACTTGTGCATCAAAACCCCTTCAACAAAAGTTATTCCAGACGAGTCCACCATATCTACCTATATGCGGGATTAGCCTATCGTTCCATGTAAATTTGCATGTCCTTCCTCTAAATTTCAAATAAACATATGTTTTGTGTGCGTGGACCGCTCTGGAGCGATAGGGGGTTGTCAGTATCTTCCATGTTAAGCGGGTTACTCTTATGATGAGTGTTTATTCACTCGTCCTTGCACAAGAATGATGGTAATAGGGATTCTCGGTCCCAAAATCAAATTAAATGGAATTAACTAAACAAAACTCCCCCAAGAATGTTGTTGGTTTGGACGGTACCCATGGATTCGGCTCACTGTGAAATGTGTTTGTTGGTGGAGGGTGTGACAACCCAAGTGCTGCCCCTACCTTTTATGGCATGTAACCTATGTGGATCTTGTGTCATGTGATGAGTGTATTTGAGTTTCTCATTGCCATGTCATTGTCTCATGCATTCTTGCATCATGCATCATAGCATTTCATCATCAAATCTTGCATATTATTTTTGTGGTGTGCTTCTTGTGACCTTGTTGTGTTGTGGGAGTGTTCTTGTGGAGGTGTGTGCTTGAGTGGATCAACTCGTTCCCCCTCTCTTATTGTTTCAAACACACCATACCTATACTATTTTATTCCCATTATATTAATCAATAGAATTAATTTGTTTTAGAAATCTGTTAAAAATGTTTAGGAGGTAGCCAATATTATTTTATGCTTGTGTGTGTTCTTTTGAGGTGTTGACCCATATGATGTTGGGGTTTTAAATAACAGTGGAGCTGTTTTCTTTAAGGTAATAAAAATACTTGTTCTAAAAATCCTTTGTTAATTTTTATAAATAGCCCACCTTTTATTTCTTGCCAAGGTATTTTTTTGTTCGAGCAAATCCTTTTATTTTCCTCTGGGATTTTATTTGTGTGGTTGTTTTATGTTAAGGGAAAACTTGTTGTTTTGTTTTTCTAAGAGAGAGGAAGCTGGGCCTTCCTTCCTTGGTGGCCCAGCTAGTGCGCCGAAGCCGGCCCACCCATGTGAAAACGGCCACCTGCTCTGTCTCCCCTCTTTCCATCAGGTTCAGAGTGAGAGAGAGCAGTACGCGTCGCCGCCGTGTCCTTCCTTTGTCGCGTTGCCGTCAACCCCGAGCAATTTAGCCCCATCAGCGTTGGTGCCGACGCCCAAGGGTTTTCTCTTCCTCCTCGCGCTGCTGCCGCTCCCCTTATCCTCCTTCTCCCCTTCTCTTCCCCTCTGGCAGGTAAGCCTCAGAGAGAATTCAGAGAGGGCACTGAGGTCGCCGGTCATCATCGCCGTCCTCCTCACGTCTGCAGTGGGTCTCCTCCGTGCTCGACATGTCGTGGCGGCCGCGGATCGTCCCCGCGTCCCGTTCCCAGTGTTAGTGTGCCGCGGGAAGCTCCAAGGCGTCGGCTTCTTCCTCCTCGTCGTCGCGCTCCCGAAGGTCGCCGCCGGTATTCATCCCCTTCGTCGCCGCCGCGTCTTTGCCTCTTCCCCCTCTTCGCCGCGTCCGAGTCGCTGTCGTCTCCCCTTGGCGAGCCTCCGCGATCCCCCTCATGTTGTCGTCTTGCGTCGTCGTGCCATCGCCATCGTTGACAGAGAGCTTTTCTCGAGCTCGAGGGGCTCTGTTGCCGGTACCCCCTCCGCATTTGAGTGCCAGAATGGAGTTTCTATACTCCTCGCGTGCCCCGCGTCCCTTCTGTTGCTCCGCTAGCCCCCTCAATTGCCGGATTTGGTCGCCATCGTGGTCCTCTATCACCGCCGTCACGTGTGCGCTTTGTCAGTTTTGTCAGTGTTAGTGGATCCATGTCAGTACTAGGTGTGCTCCTCCTCCTCCTATGCAGACGCCGAGCCGTGGCGCATTGGTAGCGCTTGGGGAAAACGACCGAGAGGTCTGGGTTTCGAATCCTGCTTCCCATGTTGTTGTTTTTTTTCCTTTTTTCGATTGGATCTGGCTGTGTAGTGTGTTCGGGATTCGGTGTGAGGACCGGATCCGATGTGTTGTGCGTGTATGATGCAGATCCGACATGGCTGTGTGTGGATTTGTGTGTGACTATGCAGAGTGTGTGTGTGTGCTTGTGTGTGTGAGTGTCTGTGGATCTAGTGTAGCACCAGATCCATAGTGTAGTGTGTGTGTGCTGTGTTGTGTGTGTGTAGTGTGTGTGTTAGTGTGTATATGACAAGTGGGCCCATGCCCCACTTGTCATACACTATATTTTATTATGTGTTTTGTGGTTTTAATTGTTTTAATAGGTATTCCATTTATAGAATTATTTCTAAATCTGGATATGATCATTTATGCTCATGTGCATTTTAGGTAACTTTTCACTTATAGGAATTGAGGGCCTTTTGCAACGTAGTATTTTGTCATGATGCTTCATGAGTATATAGGGGTATGATACATGAATTTGGGGTAGAATCATCCAATGTATCCATTGGTGTGACTTGTTTGGGCATTAGAGCAAGTTTGACAAAATGTCACTTTGTCTCAAGGTGCCATTTTGTCATTTTTGTTGTATTTAATCCATGCATGCTATGATGTTTCTGCCAACATGACTATGGTAGTCTTTGATGAGTAGAATACGATGGTATTTATCTTTTCATGATAAACTTTCAAATGAGTGGGAACCATGCTCTAAAGTAGTTAATAAAAATGTTGTTGTTTTCAAACATGTTAAATATTTCTAAGTCTGGGAATCTGGTAATATTGTTATGCCATGAAGAGTGGGTGCTATCTTGTGATATGTTGTGAATTATCTCAAGCTCAGTGATAGTAATTTGGAGTAGATGTTGAATTCTATCATCCTGTTAATTTTCATGCCATGAGGTTGTCTCTATCACCATTAGTTTCTGCTGTCAACTTGCCATCAGCTTAACTCAGATTCCAGAAAACTGTTATTTTCACTAAGTCCCAAAATTATGTTTCATCATGCCAACTTGTGGGCTTCATGCTTACTGATGTGTGCCTTCATTCCAGATTGTGTAGTTGGATAAGTTGTTAAGCATGTTATTTAGTTTCTGTCAATGCCTTGTTTGTGGCTAGAGACTTCATGTAGCTCTATTTATTGGCTGTGTAAGTTACTATGTTGCTGTTTTGTGGCAGATTGTTTGTTTTAGTGTTATTGACTTGTGGGAGCTATACTCCATGGAATTGCTTGATCTTTGGTTCTATTGTGGTTGGTTTTTCGTTTCCTAACCAGTGGCTACCTTGGAATGCCAAGGAATAGCCCATGGCTTTCTTGTCTTGTGTTTTCCTTCGTATCTTGCCGTGAGCGTAGCGTGAGAACCGTAACTCCATTTCTTACGTTCTACATATGCATTTGTTTCGTTTTTGCATGATGCATACGTATTTTACATTTTTATGCATGTTAAAATAACTTAACATGAGGTTCTGTCCAGAATCATCATTAACTAATCTATTGCACTCGAAACTTGACTAGATAGGATTGCCATGCTAAATTCTTCACATAAACCATGCATCATGTTTGCTTGTGCATTAAACCTTGGTTTCTTGTTTATTCTTGTTGTTTATTTTGGGTAGACGTGAACATTGAACCTGAGTACAAAGATCCAGGAGAGTACAACTACAAGGATCCCGCTACTTGTCCCTTTGAAGAACCCAGAGGCAAGATGATCGTACCCTGATCCCGATACTATTTTCACTTGCTAGTTGTCTTGCTCTTCTCATTACTTTTGCGCTACCTACCACTTGAATGTCAAGCCTCCTAATTGCCATGATAGACTCTAACCCCTCCACATCCTAGCAACCGTTGTTTCCCTAAGTTACCGCTGCTCAACCCCTCTTATAGCGTTCTAGTTGCAAGTGCAGGTTGTTTCCATGTGCTAACATGGATTTTTGGCTTATCACAATATTATCTATTATTTAATTTAATGCACATATACATCTGGTATTGGTGGAAGGCTTGGCCTTTTGCTAGGTGTTTTGTTCCGTTGTTACCGCCATAGTTTATTGTTACAGGTGTTATGTTTCCATACTTTGCGCTCCTAACATGCTCGGGGTTGTTATGGGGATCCCCTTGTTTATTCGGTTGAGATTAAAACTTGTCTGGCAAGACCCAACTTGGGTACTAATTAATATTAAAACTTGTCTAGCAAGACCCAACTTTGGTACTACATTCGCTAAATAACTTAATAAAATTTGCATAGGGCTTTGCAACCCCGTGGATAATTAATCAACCACCGGGCCAGTGCTCCTCATGAGTGTTGGTACAAACTAGAGCCGTGTGCAGGGCCAACGCGGGGCAACTTGGGAGATTTGTATTAGGCCACTGTACGCTGTGCTTATCTGTCGTGTCCTGAGAACGAGATACGCGGCTGGTCTTGCTGGAATTTTTTTACCTTTATCGAGTGTCTTGCGTGAGGGGCTCTGACTTTCTTCGGGCTATCTCGAGGTGTTGGAATTCCTTTGGAGTTGCCTAGGATGATCATGAGATCTGTGGTCGAGGCTATTCCCAAGGAGTGTGGTTAATTTATGATGGACTAGTTGGAGCATCCCTGCAGGGTTAAAACTTTCGAAAAGCTGTGCCCACGGTTATGTGGCAACTTGGATATTTGTTTCACACCAGGCTATAGTTAACTTGAAGTAAACTCTAATAAAATACACCAACTATGGGAGTAACCGTGATCGTCTCTGCTCGTGAACATGAACCGAGAGAGAACACAGTGGGGTTATGATTGACGTCAGCAGGTGTTCAGGATCTCACAGAGGTCATTCCAGATTCGATCGTTTATCGTAGACCACATATTTACTTTCATGTTTTCGTAAGATTAGACACCATAAATGCTTAGTGCTGCTACAAACTAAACACATACCCCCTTCCCAACCCATGAGCTTGAATAGTCTTGGTACTGGACACGAGATTGCTGAGTCCTCATGGCTCACAGATTACTACAACAATCTTGGTAGAGGTACAGATGAGTTTGTGCCAGATGATGTGACGGACCTCCGGTGGGAGTATGACGAGGAATGCGGTAGGATGTGCGTGACTTATCCAGATGAGTAGAGGACCGTGGTCGTGATCTTCGAGGCAAGCAAGATAGTATCATTGCATCTTCTTTTATCGTTTGTTTTCGTCCGTAGCTGGACCCTGTCTTTGGATTGATGTTTGAACTCTTGCGTGGAATTGTAATTTAGCATGTGGCGAGTGTAAGGCAACTCATATACTCCTCTCTTCCTAAATGTATGATGCAATGATGTTGTACTTGCGAACGTCGAGATGCGCCCCTATCCCTTGTCGAGGCCCCCGTGCCCTAATATGGATAGGCGCGCATCTTGCGCGTGACAAGTTGGTATTCAAAGCCATACGAGCATAGGAGACCTTTGCTTGATCGAACTTGGCTGAGTCGAGTCTAGTAAAAAACTATTTTGAGTCTAGTTATATCGGAGAGTAGGTTTCTTTTTACTCCTCTTCTATGCTCTGGTGAGGTATTTGACTTGGGAATTTTGATTCTACTCCTCTTCTCGCTCAAAAAAATTTTAGGATCACACGAGTATTTTGGAGTCTATATTATACCAATGTGACGGAGTTCTGTCTTGGTGCCTCTTGCCTGACTTGATTTCTTCTAAGGAGTCGAGCTCGAGGGAATTCTGGCACATCGTTATCGTTCAGCTTCCTTGATATCTCCGAACGAAGAGTGTACGGAATTACTTCAATACTTGTCATGTTGAGATAAGGTCGGAGTCACCCAGTACTGGGGAGGCGTCCGGGGTACAACCATGGTTTAGTATCGTTGTGCTTTCGAGGATTTGAGTTAGATGGATTTGCGAAAGCCTTTGGTTATGTGTTGAAGGATGGATACAGTTGGGGTGTAGGTTTGCTAGTTGTGTGAGATATTTTCTCCTTGTATCCCCCAAACCGGATTGCATAACCAGAAAGTTTTCGGAAGTTCTAAGGTGGGAACTCTTGTAGTTATCTAGGATCATTTTCTTCAAATGTATGTCGGAATATACATTTGTTATGAGCAGTTAGCACTGACATCCCAAGTGATGTCCCTACCTTATTTGGCATGTAACCCCATGTATGAACCTTGTGTCATGAGATTATGTATGAATTGCAACTTGTCCCATGTGTTGAATGGCATTCATGCATGATATCATCATGCATCATTCTTTCATCTTGCCATGCCACCTTCTTGTGTTTTGAGTTGATGTGATGGAGATGAGTGGTTTTGTTATGTGGTGTGTGATATGCTGTGTGTGGTTGGATCCATGTGTGCCACCTCTTCTTCCCCTCACTTCTTCATTTCAAACATCACCTCCCATCTTCCCCTCTCTTCATTTAATTGAAATGACCATATTTTACTTGCTGTTTAAATCTTTTAAAAATGTCAAAGAGGTGGCCCTAATATCCTAATGAATTGTATGTGTGGTACTATTGGATTTTGGGGTTGCTTGATTTGTGTTTTCTTTTAAAACAGGGGCTGCCATTCATTTTATTATTAAATAACTTTTTGCAATAAATCCACCTGATATTTTAATAATATGTGCACATTATTTCTTCCACAAAAATATTTTTTTGTTTTCTCTAAAACCCGTTTATATGCTCTGGGGATTTAATTGTTTGTGCTGTTTTTATTTAAATGAAAAATCCCTCTGGTTCAGTTTTTTTTTGAGAGAGAGAGAGAGGAGCAAGATGGGGCAAGGCCCAGACTAGGGGAAACAGGATGGCAACCTGCCCCATTCCCCCCTCCGTCAGTGTGGAGTGTGTGTGCGAGCAGGTAGGAGCAGGTGAGCTCCGTCGCCGTCGCCGTTAGCCCAGACGTCGAGGCCGGTCTCCTTTTAAGCGCTTGCCCCTAGGGTTCCTTCCCCTCCTTCTCCTCACGCCGCCACCGCTCTTCCTCCCACTTTATCCTCCCTTTCCCCTCTATTCTTCCCCTTCCCGATTCTGTCGCGTAAGTTCAGAGTGGTGCAGGGGTCGACGGGCTCGTCGCCGGTGTCCCTCCGGTGGAGCGCCGCCGCCGTCAAGATGAACGTCGTGTTCCTGGTGTCGTCCGCCTTCCATTCCCGGCGCTAGGAGGCCCCAGGAGGCCCTCTTCTTCCTCCTCGTTGCCGGAACGGAACCGGTCTTCTTTCCCTCCGTCGCCGCCGCATCTCCGGCCATGTCCTTCCCCTCCGTCGCCTCCATCGTGACCGGCTTGCCTCCGCCATCCACCAAGGTGAGCCGCCGGTCCCCATAGCCCTTCTCCTCCGCGCGTAGACGTAGATGCTCGCCGTCGTCCTCTGTGGCCGCCGTGAGCATGACGATCACGCGCCGCTCGCGTCCGTCGCTCTCGCCGCAAGGTGAGCGCAGGAATAGGTTCCTGGGTTGTTCCCACGCGTGTGGGTGCAGCTAGTGTCGGCAGATTCGACGTAGCTCGCCGCCGTTGCTCGCCGCCATTGCCTGTCGCCGCGTGCTCAGTTTCGTTTCTTTAGTTTCGTCAGACAACCGTGCTAGCATGTATGTATTAGTGCTGCGGGACTTCTCCTCTATTAGTAGATCGGCGTGTAGCGCAGTGGTGTCCGGCTCAGGTTGTGACCGCAAGGTCAGGGGTTCGATCCCCTTCCCCCCATTTTTTTGTTGTTTTCCTTTTTTTGTTTTTTTGTTTTTTTCTTTCTTTCTCTCTTTTGTTTTCTTTTTTTGCAGCATGTATGTGTGTGTAGTGCCTTTGCACATGTGTAATTGTGTGTGTATGCACCTGATGGTGTATGTGCACATGTATGCATACATGTAGATGTGTATGTGTGTATAGTGGTGTGTGTGTGTTTTGCATAAATATAGGTGTAGGTTAGTGGTGTGTGTGTAAGTAGTACACACACACCCTTGTGTGAGTGTGTGTGGTGTAGTGGTAGTATGTGTGCATCATGCTATGCATGCACACATATCTGGTGTGTGTGTGTATATGCCTAAGGCATATACACATGGGTGGTTTGTGTTGTGGTGTGTGTATGTGCTTTGCACATACACGTATGCTAGTGATTTTGCATAGGTGTAGGTGGTGTGTGCCTTCATATATATGCATTTAAGGATGTATGTGTGCATGAGTAGCTCCATGTGTAGGTCTCTCTATGTGCATATGAGCTACTTCTTCTTCTAGATAGTTTCATCCTTGCAAATTTTTGCAATGCCATGTTGTCATGTACCTAACATGCTAATTAACCACTTTCAACATGTATCTATGGAGCACATGTCATTTTGGGGCATTTTCATCAAGTTTCATAAGTGACATAAGTCACCCATGTCTTTAAGGGTCAAATTTCGCCCCCCCTGCTCCCTCTTGTTCCATGCTAACATATGGGTATGAGTAATGATTTTGCAGTAGAATCAACCCATGTATGCACTTGTGAAGTCATATTTGACTTTGGGGCAACTTGACAAAACTGCATTTTTATGCTGTGATGCCCTTTTGTCTTTTTCCTATGAATTAATCTATCCATGCTTTCAAGATCTTGCCAACATGAATTTGTTATTCAAAGTTGTTGGGAATGACCCAGTATTTTTTTATTCATGTTAAGTCAATAGATGAGTGGGAACCATGCTCTTAATTTGCCTACTTTCTGTTTCTACCAACCTGCTTAAAAATGACTAAGTCTGGAGTTTCTGCTATTATTGTTTTGCCTTGTAGAGTGGGGTCTATCTAGTGATGTGTTGGGAATTTGAGCATGCTCAATGTTATGTATTTGTAGTAGATATTGTCATCTACCATCCTATTAATTTTCAGGCCAATTAGAGCTTTCTAGCATATTTATCAATTGATGTCAACTTACTACTTTATCAACCCAGATTCCATAAACCTGGAATTTTGACCAAGTCCCATAAAACTGTTTCATCATGCCAACTTGATTGCTTCTTTCTTATTTATGTGTGGCTCCTTTTCTGGTTGTGTAATTTGATGATTTGATGTGGGTGTTGAGTAGATTCTGTCAACATCTTGGTTGCGGCTGTAGGCTCCCTGTAGCTCAAGTTGTGGGCTTTTCAAATTGCTATGTTGCTGTTTGTGGCAGATTTGGTGTGTTTTTGTTTTGTGACTTGTGGGAGATATACTCCATGGAATTGGGTGATTCTTGAGTCTATTATGATTTATTTTTTATCACCTATCTAGTGGCCACCTTGGAATGCCAAGAATTAGCCCAGGTATTGGTGGTCTTGTGTTTTGCCTCCGTACCTTGTCGTGAGCGAATCTCGAGAACCGTAGCTCCGTTTCTTGTGATCCTTCTATGCATTTCTATCGATTTTGCATGATGCATTCATATTTTCCATGTTCATGCATGTCTACATAACTTAACGCGAGGTTCTATTCTGATTCACTAATATCCAAACTTTGCATCTGAACTTGACTAGTTTGGGTTGCCATGCTAAGTTTCTTCCAAAATGAATCATGCATCATCTTTTTTGTGCATTGCACCCTGGTTGGTTATTCATTTTCTGTTACCCTTGGGTAGACGCGAGTGTCGATACTTAGTTAGGACCTTGGAGAGTACCACTACGAGGATCCCGCTACTTGTTCCGCTGAAGAACCAACAGGCAAGATGATCGTACCCGGATCCCAATACTATCTTTTCTTGCTAGTTTTCTCGCTCTTATCGTTACAATTGCGCTACCCACCACATGATATCAGCCCCAAGTTGCCATGACAGCCTCCATCCTCCACATCCCAGCAAATCGTTGATTGGCTAAGTTACCGCTGCTCAGCCCCTCTTATAGCATTCTTAGTTGCAGGTGCAGGTTGTTCCATGTGATAACATGGATTGGATATCACAACAATTCTGTTAGTTACTTAAATGCACATATATATCTGGTATTGGTGGAAGGCTTGGCCTTTTGCTAAGTGATTTGTTCCGCTGCTACCGCCATTAGTTCCTTGTTACCGGTGTCATGTTTTCCATATTTTGCGCTCCTAACACGCTTCGGGTTGTTATGGGGACCCCCTTGTTTATTCGGTTGAAGCTTAAAACTTGTCTGGCAAGACCCAACTTTGCTACTACATTTGCTAATAACTTAATGAACTTGCATAGGGCTTTGCAACCCCGTGGATAATTTAATCAACCCCCGGGCCAGTGCTCCGCATGAGTGTTGGTCCAAAAATGTCAACCGCCCGTGGCCACCAGGGGCAACTCTGTGTTTGGCCTACCGGAAGTTTGGACAATCCGTCGTGTCCTGAGACTGAGATACATGGCTCTTGTCGGGTTATTCGACACGTCGGGAGGTCTTGTTGGACTTGTTTTACCTTTATTGAGTGTCTTCGTGTGGAGTCTGACTTTCTTTGGGTTTACTCGAGGTGTTGGCATACTTTGGAATTGCCTTTGATGATCGTGAGATCCGCGTTCGAGGCTATTCCCATGGAGTGTGGTTATTTGTGATGGACTAGTTGGAGCACCCCTGCAGGGTTAAATCTTTCGGAAAGCCATGCCCGCGGTTATGTGGCAACTTGGATATTGGTTTAACACCCGGTTCTAGAAAACTTGAAGTAAAGTCTAATTAAAATACACCAACTGTGTGAGTAACCGTGATTGCCTCTACTCGTGAACATGATCCGAGAGAGAACACGGTGGGGTTATGATTGACGTAAGCAGGTGTTCAGGATCTCATAGAGATTATGCTAGTTTTGACCGTTTAACGTAGACCACTTACATTTACATTCTTCTTGCGTAAGTTAGCCACCATATAATGCTTAGTGCTGCTGCAAATTAAACATCACCCCCCTTCCTTCCTAAAGCTTAAATAGTCTTGGTACCCGGGCACATGATAGCTGAGTCCTCTATGGCTCACAGTTTACTACAACAACTCTAGGTACAGGTTCAGATGAGTACGTGCAGGATGATCTTACCCAGCTCAAGTGGGAGTATGATGAGGAGAGAGGTAGGATGTATGTGACGTACCCGGATGAGTAGAGGACCTAGTCGTGATCTTTGGGGCAGCGAGATAGTTTCATTTGCATCTGTTTTATCATTTGATTTTGTCCGTAGCCGGACCCTGTTTTCATCTTGATGAATGGACTCTAAGTGGATTGTAGTGTAGCATGTGGTGAGTGTAAGCCAACTTGTATACTCATCTCTTTTGTAATGTATGATGCAATGTTACTATACTTGCTAACGGCAAAATGCGCCTCTATCCCTCGCGAGGCCCTCGTGTCTTTAAATGGATAGGCGTGCATTTTGGGCGTGACAAGTTGGTATTCAGAGCCATACGACCATAGGAGCCTTTGCTTGTTCGAACTTGGCTGAGTCGTGTCTAGTGAAAACTATTTTGAGTCTAGTTATATCGGAGAGTAGGATTCTTTTTACTCCTCTTCTATGCTCTGGTGAGGTTTCCGACTTAGGAATGTTGTTTCTACTCCTCTTCTCGCTCAACAAAAAATTTAGGATCACGCGGGTATTTTGGAATCTATATGATGCCGATGTGACAGGGTTCTGTCTTGGTGCCTCCTGTCTGACTTGATTTCTTCCGGGGAGTCGAGCTCCAGGGAATGTTGGCACATCGTTATCATTCAACTTGCTTGATATCTCAGGACGGAGAATGTTCAGAACTACTTCAATACTTATCGTGGTGAGATAAGGTCGGAGTCACCCAGTACTGGGGAGGCATCCGGGGTACCACCATGGCTTAGTATCGTCGTGAGTTCGAGGATTCGAGATTAGACGAGTTTGCGGATTTTCTTGAATTATGGTGTGGAAGGTTGCGGATGCAGTCGCAGCTGATTGCCTAGGGCAGGTTCCTGATTCCGCAACCCGAATCGCATAAACAAGAAAGTTTTCGGAAGTTCATAGGTGGGAAATCTTGTAGTCATCTAGGATCATCTTCTTCAGATGTATATGGGCTTGAAAATTTGTTTCGAGCACGTAGCTCAATACTTTTGTGTTATTGCAAGTAGCTTCTAATTTGTGATGATGTTATCATAACCGAAGAAGCAGTCTTACTAATTTTTCAGTAGGAAGGCTATGTTGTTATTTGTTCAATTTCTTTCAAGCATTTGATTCAGATTATGATTCATCTTATCTATGAGGTGGTGATGCGTTTTGTCCATCTTCAGGATGGCTCCAACAACTCGCAGCAATCCGGGTCGTGGTGAGGAGCAGACTAATATTCCACCGCCACCCCCACCACCGCCTCCTCCGCCTCCTCCTCCAGAAGCTTGGCAAGTTGTGATGGCCGCGACCAATGCGAACACCCGTATGTTGCTCAGGCTGTTGCAAGAAAGGGAGCAGGGTCAGCAAGGTTTTCAAGGCAATTTTAAGAATCAACTGCAGTTTGCGACTCTCAATCAGTTCCTTGCCAACCAACCCAAGACTTTCACCTGTTGTGAGCAGCCTCTAGATGTTGATGATTGGCTTCATGATATGAGCAAGCATTTTGAGTGTAGCAATGTCAGGCCAGAGGACTTTGTCAGGTTTGCATCATTCCAGCTAAAGGGTCAAGCAGCTGATTGGTGGCAACAGTACAAGGATTCCAGGGCGATCGTGTTGTTACTTGGGACGATTTCCGTCGTGACTTCAGGGCTCATTACATTCCGATAAGCTTTGTCGAGGAAATGCCTGAGAAGTTCAGGCACCTGAAGAAGGGAAGCAAGTCTGTCTACGAGTACAACGTCGAGTTCCAGAATCTAGCTCCTTATGCCAAGCAAGATGTTCCTGATGACAAAGCTATGATCTATCAGTTCAGAGGTGGTCTCAAGGATGAGCTTCTGGCAGGCCTAGTTCTTCAAGAGCCTGGTGAGTTTGATCAATTCTATAACATGGCTTTGAAGACTGAAGTAGGTCAGCTCAAGTTGGAGAACTCCAAGAAGCGTTCAAGGGATTCATATTCTTCTTCATCCGGCTCTCAGATGGTCCCCAAGCAGCAGAAGTATTGGGCGCCAAATCCTCTTTCGTTTCGTCCTCCCCAGCAGCAGAAGCAGTTCGGTGGTCGTGGTTCTTCCCACCCACCCAACCCAGGTTTCCAGCAGAAGAACCAGGCGTCCAAGGTTGTTCTTGTTCCTCCTCCAGGCAATGTTCGTCCGCTTTCTAAGGTGACTTGTCACAAGTGTGGTCAGACGGGCCACTATGCAAACAAGTGCAACCAGCGGCTTCTTCCGCCTCCTCCTCCTGTCAAGCCTCCAAGCAATGCTATGGTGAAGCATAATCCCAAGAACGCAAGAGTGAGTATGGTGAATGCAGCAGAAGCAGAGCAGTCCAATGATGTGATTATGGATAATCTCTCAGTCAATTCTATTCCTGCAAAAGTATTATTTGATTCTGGTGCATCGCATTCATTCATATCAAGGCCATTTGTTTCTAAGCATGAGTTCTGTTGTGAAGAATTGTCCAAGTCGTTGATTGTGGTGTCTTCGGGTTTGTAAATGAATTCTCGCTATGTGGTTCAGGATGCTTCTATCAAAATGGGGAATTATTCTTTTCTAGCTTCCCCAATTGTTCTCGGTAATTCCGATATTGATCTCATTCTGGGCATGGACTTCCTGGCTATGAATAAGGCTCATATTGATTGCAAAACAAAAGAAGTCAAGCTGACTCATCCTTCAGAAGACGTGATTATTTTTGCAGCTCGCGATGACACAATCCATCTCTTTGCTCTTAACAAGAAGGGTGAAATCTCGGCGATTTCTCAAATTCCGGTGGTTTATGAGTATGAAGATGTCTTTCCAGAAGAGTTGCCAGGAATGCCTCCACAACGGCCAGTCGAGTTCGTGATTAATCTCGAGCCCGAAACTGAACCGGTCTGCAAGCGCCCATATAAACTTGGCCCCGAAGAGCTGAAAGAGTTGAAGAAGCAGCTAGATGAGCAAGAACGTCTGGGTCTGATCAGACCAAGTTCTTCTTCGTGGGGTTGTGGTGTTTTGTTTGTCAAGAAGAAAGATGGCACGGATCGTCTTTGTGTTGATTACCGGCCATTGAACAAGAAGACAATTAGAAACAAGTACCCACTTCCCAACATCTATGAGTTGTTTGAGCAACTAAAAGGTGCCAAGGTTTTCTCCAAGCTTGATCTTCGCATGGGTTATCATCAGATTCGCATTCGCGAGGAAGACATTCCCAAGACTGCTTTCAAGACGAGTTTTAGCTCTTATGAGTACACCGTCATGTCGTTTGGTCTTGCTAATGCTCCTCCAACCTTCTCAAGAATGATGAATTTCATCTTCTCTCCTTTCAAGAATGAGTTCGTCTTGGTCTATCTGGATGATATCCTTGTGTTCTTGGAGACAGAAGAAGATCATGCAGAGCATCTCCGTCTTGTGCTTGACAAGTTAAGAGAGCATCGGTTCTATGACAAGTTTTCTAAGTGTGAGCTCTGGCTCAATGAAGTGGTGTACCTCGGGCATGTCATCTCTGCCGAGGGAATTAAAGTGCACCCTGAGAAAGTTGAGGCAATCTTGAAGTGGGAGCCTCCTCAGAATGTGAAGCAGCTTCGGAGCTTCCTCGGGCTTGCTAATTATTGTAGTAGATTCTTGAAGAACTTCTCTCAAATTGCTAAGCCTTTGTCCAATCTCCTCCAGAAGAGCTTCAAGTATGTTTGGTCTCCTGAGTTGTTGTAGCGTTCAATACGCTCAAGCAGAGACTGACTTCAGCTCCAGTTCTTGTTCCTCCTAAGCAGTCCAAGCCTTTCCAACTTTTCTGTGATGCTTCTCTCCAAGATCTTGGTGGTGTTCTCATGCAAGACAAGAAGATTGTGGCCTATACCTCGCGTCAGTTGAAGCCTGCCGAGAAGAACAACCCCACTCATGATCTTGAGTTGGTGGCAGTTGTGCATGCTCTAGTGACTTGGAGGCATTTGTTGTTGCGTAGACCAGTTGAGGTGTACACCGATCACAAGAGCTTGAAGTACATTTTCACTCAACCCAATCTCAATCTTCGGCAGTCTCGTTGGGTGGAAATTCTTGAGGACTTCAATCCAAGCATTGAGTATACTCCGAGGAAAGCAAATGTCATTGCAGACGTGCTCAGTCGTAAGGCGTACTGCAATAGTCTTATCATGAAGCCACTTCAGCCCAAGCTTTGTGAAGCCTTCCGCAAGCTCAACCTTCCGATGATTCCGCAAGGATTTCTTGCAAATCTTCAAGTCTCTCCGACTCTGGAAGATCAGGTTCGCCAAGCGCAGCTGCTAGACACTATGGTGAAGAAAGTGAAGAAAGGTGTGGCCAAGAGCATTCTAAAGTATAACTGCTTTCGTATTGATAACAAAGATACCTTTTCTTTGAGGACCGTCTTGTGGTTCCAAAAGGTGATCTCAGAAAGGTTATCATGGACGAAGCACATAATTCTCTCCTATCCATTCATCCAGGCAATTCAAAGATGTATCAGGATCTCAAGCAAACCTTCTGGTGGACTCGCATGAAACGTGAAATTGCTCAGTTCATGAACGAGTGGGATGTTTGTCGCAGAGTGAAGGCGGAGCATCAGGGTCCAGCAGGTCTTCTTTAGCCTTTGCCTACCCCAGAGTGGAAATTCGATCATGTGGAGATGGATTTTGTAACTGGGTTCCCCACATCCAAGAGTGGTAACGATGCCATCTTTGTGGTTATCGACAAGCTGTCAAAATTTGCTCATTTCCTGCCAGTCAAGGAGTCTATCTCAGCAACTCAGCTTGCAGAGTTGTATACGTCAAGGATAGTGTCCTTGCATGGTATTCCTCAACTCATCTCTTCTGACCGTGGAAGTCTCTTCACTTCAATGTTTTGGGAGTCCTTCCAGACTACTATGGGTATAAAGATCCGTTTCAGCACGGCGTTCCATCCGGAGCCAAGTGGTCAAGTTGAGAGAGTCAATCAGATCCTTGAAGATATGCTTAGAGCCTGTGTGATTACGTTCGGCATGAAGTGGGAAGACAGCCTCCCTTATGCTGAATTCTCATACAACAATAGCTTCCAAGCTAGCTCAGGCAAGGCCCCTTTTGAGATTCTCTACGGCAGAAAGTGTCGTACCCTGCTTAACTGGTCTGAAACCGGTGAGCGTCATATATTGGGCAATGACATGATCACTCAAGCAGAAGAGATGTGCCATGTCATTCATGAGAACCTCAAAGCAGCTCAGTCCCGACAGAAGAGTCATTACAATAACAAACATCGGGATGTTTCCTTCCAAGTGGATGTTCTTGTCTATCTCAAATTTCTCCCATGAGAGGCACGCAGCGATTTGGAATAAAGGGGAAGTTGGCTCCTTGTTTTGTTGGTCCTTTCAAAGTTGTTGGCAAGAGAGGTGGTCTTGCATATCAACTTGAGCTTCCTCCAAATTTCGTGAACATGCACGATGTCTTCCATGTTTCTCAGCTCCGGAAGTGCTTCAAGACTCCTGGGCGAACCATTGACCTCCAAGACATCGATCTTCAAGCAGATTTTCTTATCGTGAGCACCTAGCTGCAATTCTTGAAGAAACTGAGCGTAAGACTCGCAACAAGTCTATCAAGTTCCTCAAGGTGAAGTGGTCTCATCATTCTGACAAAGAAGCTAGTTAGGAGCGCGAGGACCTTCTCCGTTCCGAATTTGCGGACTTCTTTCGTTCTTAGATCTCGGGTCGAGATCCTCATGTAGTGTGGGAGAGTTGTGACATCCCAAGTTATGTCCCTACCTTATTTGGCATGTTACCCCATGTATGAACCTTGTGTCATGAGATTATGTATGAATTGCACCTTATCCCATGTGTTGAATGGCATTCATGCATCATATCATCATGCATCATTCTTTCATCTTGCCATGCCACCTTCTTGTGTTTTGAGTTGATGTGATGGAGATGAGTGGGTTTGTTATGTGGTGTGTGATATGTTGTGTGTGGTTGGATCCATGTGTGCCACCTCTTCTTCCCCTATCTTGTTCATTTCAAACATCACCTCCCATCTTCCCCTCTCTTCATTTAATTGAAATGACCATATTTTACTTGATGTTTAAATCCTTTAAATATTGACCAAGAGGTGGCCCTAATATCCTAATGAATTGTATGTGTGGTACTATTGGGTTTTGGGTTTGTTTGATTTGTGTTTTCTTTGAAAACAGGGGCTGCCATTCATTTTATTATTAAATAACTTTTTGCAATAAATCCACCTGATATTTTAATAATATGTGCACATTATTTCTTCCACAAAAGTATTTTTTTTGTTTTCTCTAAAACCCGATTATATGCTCTGGTGATTTAATTGTTTGTGCTGTTTTTATTTAAATGAAAAATCCTTCTGGTTCAGTTTGTTTGAGAGAGAGAGAGGAGCCAGATGGGCCGAGGCCCACCCAGGGGAAACAGGACGGCAACCTGCCCCGTTCCCCCCTCCGTTAGTCCGGAGTGTGTGTGCGATCAGGCAGGAGTAGGTGAGCTCCTTCGCCATCGCCGTTAGCCCGGACATCGAGGCCGGTCCCCTTTTAAGCACGTGCCCCTAGGGTTCCTTCCCCTCCTTCTTCTCCTCACACCGCCACCTCTCTTCCTCCCTCTTTCTCCTCCCTTTCCCCTATGTTGTTCCCCTTCCCGATTCTGTCACGTAAGTTCAGAGTGGTGCAGGGGTCGACGGGCTCGTCGTCGGCGTCCCTCCGATGGAGCGCCGCCGTCATCAAGGTGGCCGTCACGTTCCTGGTGTGGTACGCCTTCCATTCCCGGTGCTAGGAGGCACCAGGAGGCCCTCTTCTTCCTCTCCATCGCCGTCGCGTCTCCGTCCATCTCCTTCCCCTCCGTCGCCTCCATCTTGTCCCGCTCGTCTCCGCAACCCCAAGGTGATCCGCCGGTACCCATAGCCCTTCTCCTCCGCGCGTAGCCGTAGATGCTCACCGTCGTCCTCTGTCGCCGCCGTGAGCATGTCGAGCACGCGCCACTCGCCTCCGTCCCTCTCTCCGCAAGGTGAGCGCGGGAATGGGTTCCTAGGTTGTTCCCGCGCGTGTGAGTGCAGCTAGTGTCGGCAGATTCGCCGTAGGTCGCCGTCGTTGCTCGCCGCCGATGCCTGTCGCCGCGTGCTCTGTTTCGTTTCTTCAGTTTCATAAGGCAACCGTGCTAGCGTGTATGTATTAGTGATGCGGGACTTCTCCTCTGTTAGCAGATCGGCGTGTAGCGCAGTGGTGTCCGGCTCAGGGTGTGACCGCAAGGTCAGGGGTTCGATCCCCTTCCCCCCATTTTTTTTTGTTTTCCTTTTTTTGTTTTTTGTTGTTTTCTTTCTCTCTCTCTTTTGTTTTATTTTTTTGCAGCATGTATGTGTGTAGTGCCTTTGCACATGTGTAATTGTGTGTGTATGCACCCGATGGTGTATGTGCACATGTATGCATACATGTAGATGTGTATGTGTGTATAGTGGTATGTGTGTGTTTTGCATACACATAGGTGTAGGTTAATGGTGTGTGTGTGTAAGTTGTACACACACACCCTTGTGTGAGTGTGTGTGGTGTAGTGGTAGTGTGTGTGCATGCTATGCATGCACACATATGTGGTGTGTGTGTGTATATGCCTAAGGCATATACACATGGGTGGTTTGTGTTGTGGTGTGTGTATGTGCTTTGCACATACACATATGCTAGTGATGTTGCATTGGTGTAGGTGGTGTGTGCCTTCATATATATGCATTTAAGGATGTATGTGTGCATGAGTAGCTCCATGTGTAGGTCTCTCTATGTGCATATGAGCTAGTCTTCTTCTAGATAGTTTCATCCGTGTAAATTGTTGCTATGCCATGTTATCATGTACCTAACATGCTAATTAACCAGTTTCAACATGTATCTATGGAGCACATGTCATTTTAGGGCATATTCATCATGTTTCATAAGTGACATAAGTCACCCATGTCTTTAAGGGTCAAATTTCGACCCCCCCCTTTGCTCCCTCTTGTTCCATGCTAGCATATGGGTATGAGTAATGATTTTGGGGTAGAATCAATCCATGTATGAACCTGTGAAGTCAGATTTGACTTTGGGGGCAACTTGAGAAAACTGCATTTTTATGTTGTGATGCCCCTTTGTCCTTTTCCTATGAATTAATCAATGCATGCTTTCAAAAGCTTGCCAACATGAATTTGTTAGTCAAAGTTCTTGGGAATGTCCCCGTATTTTTGTTATTCATGTTAAGTCAATAGATGAGTGGGAACCATGCTGTTAAGTTGCCTACTTTCTGTTTCTGCCAACCTGAATGACTAAGTCTGGAGTTTCTGCTATTATTGTTTTGCTTTGTAGAGTGGGGTGTCTCTGGTGATATGTTGTGAATTTGCGCATGGTCAGTGTTAGGTATTTGTAGTATATATTGTCATATACCATCCTGTTAATTTTCAGGCCAATAGGAGCTCTCTAGCATATTTAACCATTAATGTCAACTTGCTACTTTATTAACCCAGATCCATAAACCTGGAATTTTCACTAAGTCCCATAAAAATGTTTCATCATGCCAACTTGATTGCTTCTTGCTTATTGATGTGTGGCTCCTTTGCTGATGGTGTAATTGGATGATTTTATTTGGGTGTTGAGTAGATTCTGTCAACATCTTGGTTGTGGCTGTAGGCTCCTATAGCTCAAGTTGTGGGCTTTTCAAATTGCTATGTTGCTGTTTGTGCCAGATTTGGTGTGTTTTTGTTTTGTGAGTTGTGGGAGCTATACTCCATGGAATTGGGTGATTCTTGAGTTTATTGTGATTGATTTTTCATCACCTATGCAGTGGCTACCTTGGAATGACAAGAATTAGCCCAGTTATTGGTGGTCTTGTGTTTTGACTTCGTACCTTGTCGTGAGCGAATCTCGAAAACCATAGCTCCATTTATTGTGATCCTTCTATGCATTTTTATCGATTTTGCATGATGCATCCATATTTGCCATGTGCATGTCTAAATAACTTAACGCGAGGTTCTGTCCAGATTCACTAATATCCAAACTTTGCATGTGAACTTGACTAGTTTGGGTTGCCATGCTAAGTTTCTTCCAAAATGAATCATGCATAATCTTGGTTGTGCATTGCACCTTGGTTGGTTATTCATTTGCTGTTTCTCTTGGGAAGACGCGAGTGTCGATATTGAGTTCGTGGACCGTCAAGAGTACCACTACGAGGATCCCGCTACTTGTTCCGTTGAAGAACCAACAGGCAAGATGATCGTACCCGGATCCCAATACTATCTTTGTTTGCTAATTTTCTCGGTCTAATCGTTACGATTGCGCTACCTACCACATGATATCAGCCCCATGTTGCCATGATAGCCTGTAACCTCCACATCCCAACAAACCGTTGATTGGCTAAGTTACCGCTGATCAGCCCCTCTTATAGCATTCTTAGTTGCAGGTGATGGTTGTTCCATGTGATAACATGGATTGGATATCACAATAATTCTTTTAGTTAATTTAATGCACATATATATCTAATATTGGTGGAAGGCTTGGCCTTTTGCTAAGTGATTTGTTCCGCTGCTACCACCATTAGTTCCTTGTTACCGGTGTTATGTTTTCCATATTTTGCACTCCTAACACGCTTGGGGTTGTTATGGGGACCCCCTTGTTTATTCGGTTGAAGCTTAAAACTTGTCTGGCAAGACCCAACTTTTCTACTACATTTGCTAATAACTTAATGAACTTACGTAGGGCTTTGCAACCCCGTGGATAATTTAATCAACCCCCGGGCCTGTGCTCCGCATGAGTGTTGGTCCAAAAATGGCAACCGCCAGTGGCTACCAGGGGCAACTCTGTGTTTGTCCTACCAGAAGTTTGGACAATCCGTCGTGTCCTGAGACTGAGATACGCGGCTCTTATCGGGTTAGTCGACATGTCGGGAGGTCTTGCTGGACTTGTTTTACCTTTATCGAATGTCTTGCGTGTGTAGTCTGACTTTCTTCGGGTTTACTCGAGGTGTTGGCATCCTTTGGAATTGCCTTTGATGATCGCGAGATCCATGTTCGAGGCAATTCCCACGGAGTGTGGTTATTTGTGATCGACTAGTTGGAGCACCCCTGCAGGGTTAAATCTTTCGGAAAGTCGTGCCCGCGGTTATGTGGCAACTTGAATATTTATTTAACACCCGGTTCTAGAAAACTTGAAGTAAACTCTAATTAAAATACACCAACTGTGTGAGCAACTGTGATCGTCTCTGCTCGTGAACATCATCCGAGAGAGAACACGGTGGGGTTATGATTGATGTAAGCAGGTGTTCAGGATCTCATAGAGACTATGCTAATTTCGACCGTTTAACGTAGACCACTCACATTTACATTCTTGTTGCGTAAGTTAGCCACCATATAATGCTTAGTGCTGCTGCAAATTAAACATCACCCACCCTTCCTTCCTAAAGCTTAAATAGTCTTGGTACCCGGGCACATGATAGTTGGGTCCTCTATGGCTCACAGTTTACTACAACAACTCAAGGTACAGGTTCAGATGAGTACGTGCAGGATGATCTTACCCAGCTCCAGTGGGAGTATGATGAGGAGAGAGGCAGGATGTACATGACGTACCCAGATGAGTAGAGGACCTGCTCGTGATTTTTGGGGCAGCGAGATAGTTTCATTTGCATATGTTTTATCGTTTGATTTCGTCCGTAGCCGGACCCTGTTTTCATCTTGATGATTGGACTCTGAGTGGATTGTAATGTGGCATGTGGCGAGTGTAAGCCAACTTGTATACTCATCACTTCTATAATGTATGATGCAATGTTACTATACGTGCTAACGGCAAAATGCGCCTCTATCTCTCGAGAGGCCCTCGTGTCTTTAAATGGATAGGCGCGCATTTTGGGCATGACATTAGCTCAATTCTTTTGTGTTATTGCAAGTGGCTTCTAATATCTGATGATTTTATCACAAAACTGAAGAAAGCATTCTTACTAATTTTTCAATAGGAAGGTTGTGATGTTATTTGTGAATTCTTTCAAGCATTTGATTCAGCTATGAATTCATCTTATCAATCAGGTGCTGATGTTCTTGTCCATCTTCAGGATGGATCCACCAACTTGCGGGAATCCGGGTCATGGTGAAGAGCAGGCTGATGTTCCACCACCCCCGCCACCGCCTCCTCCTCCGAAAACTTGGCAAGCTGTGATGGCCGCAACCAATGCGAACACTCAGATGTTGCTCAGGCTGTTACAAGAAAGAGATCAGGGTCAGCAAGGCTTTCAAGGGAATTTTTAGAATTAACCTAAGTTTGCAACGCTCAACCAGTTCCTTGCCAACCAGCCTAATTCTTTCACCTTTTGTGAGCAGCCTTTTGATGCTGATGATTGGCTCCATGACATGAGTAAGCATTTTGAGTGTAGCAATGTCAGACCAGAGGACTTTGTTAGATTTGCATCATTCCAGCTCAAGGGTCAGGCAGCTGATTGGTGGCAGCAGTACAAGGATTCTAGGGATGATCGTGTTGTTACTTGGGATAATTTTTGTCATGCCTTGTAGGCCCATTACATGCCGACAAGCTTTGTCGAGGAGATGCGTGAGAAGTTCAGGCACCTGAAGTAGGGAAGCAAGTCTGTCTATCAGTACAACATCGAGTTCCAAAATTTGGCCTGCTATGCTAAGCAAGATGTTCCAGATGACAAGGCGGTGATCTATCAGCTCAGAGGTGGTCTCAAGGATGAGCTTCTATCAGGTCTAGTCCTTCAAGAGCCTCGTGAGTTTGATCAGTTCTACAACACGGCTTTGAAGGTCGAGGTAAATCAGCTCAAGTTGGAGAACTCAAGGAAGCATACAAGGGATTCATATTCTTCTTCTGCCAGCTCTCAGATGGTTCCTAAGCAGCAGAAATATTGGGTGCCAAATCCTCCTCCGTTTCGTCCTCCTCAGCAATAGAAGCAGTTCGATGGCTGTGGTTCTACCCACCCACCCAACCTAGGATATCAACAGAGACCCCAGGCGTCCAAGGCAACTTTTGTTCCTCCTCCAGGAAATTTCCGTCCACTATCTGAGGTTACTTGTCACAAGTGTGGTCAGAAGGGTCACTACTCACACAAGTGCAACCAGCGGCGTCTTCCGCCTCCTCCTCTAGTGAGGCCTCCAAGCAATGCAATGGTGAAGCATAATCCCAAGTCGGCAAGGGTGAATATGGTGAATACAGCAGAGGCAGCGGATTCTTCTCAAGTGATCATGGGTAATCTCTCAGTTAACTCTATCCCTGCTAAAGTTTTGTTTGATACTGGTGCATCGCATTGTTTCATGTCCTGTTCATTCTTTGCAATGCATGAGTTTGCATGTCAAGATCTCCTTACACCTGTGTTAGTGGTGTCTCCTAGGAAGTTAATGAATTCCAATTACATGGTTCCGGATGTTTCTATCAAGATGAGCAATTATTGTTTCCTGGCTTCTCCTATTGTTCTTGGTAATTCCGATATTGATCTCATTTTGGGATGGACTTCCTGGCTATGAATAAGGCTTATATTGATTGTAAAGAAAAAGAAGTAAAGATGACTCATCATTCAGAAGATGTGATTATTTTTGCGGCTCACGATGACACAATCCGTCTCTTTACTCTTAATGAGAAGGGAGAAATCTCGGCTATTTCTCAAATTCCGGTGGTTTGTGAGTATCAAGATGTCTTTCCAGAAGAATTGCTAGGAATGCCTCAACACCGGCCAGTTGATTTTGTGATTGACCTTGAGCCCGGAACTGAACTGGTTTGCAAGCGCCCTTATAAACTTGGCCCCGAAGAGCTGAAAGAGTTGAAGAAGCAGCTAGCTGAACAAGAACGTCTGGGTCTGACTAGACCAAGTTCTTGTCCATGGGGTTGTGGTGTTTTGTTTGTCAAGAAGAAGGATGGCACGGACCGGCTTTGTGTCGATTACCGTCCATTGAACAAGAAGACAATCAGAAACAATTACCCACTCCCCAACATCAATGATTTTTTTGAACAACTGAAAGGTGCCAAGGTTTTCTCGAAGCTTGATCTTCGCATGAGCTATCATCAGATTCGCATTCGCGAAGAAGATATCCCAAAGACCGCTTTCAGGATGAGTTTTGGCACTTATGAGTACACCGTCATGTCATTTGGTCTTGCAAATGATCCTCTAACCTTCTCAAGAATGATGAATTTCATCTTCTCTCCTTTCAAGAATGTGTTTGTCTTGGTCTATTTGGATGATATCCTTGTGTTCTCCGAGATAGAAGAAGAGCATGCAGAGCATCTCAGGCTTGTGATTGACAAGTTAAGAGAGCATCAATTCTATGCAAAGTTTTCCAAGTGTGAGTTTTGGCTCAATGAAGTGGTGTACCTTGGGCACGTGATCTCTGCCGAGGGAATTAAAGTGCACCCTGAGAAAGTTGAGGCAATCTTGAAGTGGGAGCCTCCTTAGAATGTGAAGCAGCTTTGGAGCTTCCTCGGGCTTGCTACTTATTGCAGAAGATTCATGGAGAACTTCTCTCAAATTGATAAGACTCTGTCTAATCTCCTCCAGAAGAATGTCAATATGTTTGGTCTCCAGAGTGTGATGTGGCGTTCAATATGCTCAAGCAGAGACTTACTTCAGCTCTAGTTCTTGTTCCTCCTGAGTAGTCAAAGCCTTTCCAAGTTTTCTGTGATGCTTCTCTACAAGGTCTTGGTGGTGTTCTCATGCAAGATAAGAAGATTGTTGCTTATACCTCGCGTCAGTTGAAGCCTGCCAAGAAGAACTACCCCACTCATGATATTTAGTTGGCAGCAGTTGTGCATGCTCTAATGAATTGGAGGCATTTGTTGTTGGGTAGACCAGTTGAGGTGTACACCGATCACAAGAGCTTGAAGTACATTTTCACTCAACCCAACCTTAATCTTCGGCAGTCTTGTTGGGTGGAAATGCTAGAGAACTTCAATCCAAGCATTGAGTATACTCCTGGAAAATCAAATGTCATTGCAGACGCGCTCAGCCGAAAGGCGTACTGCAACAGTCTCATTCTGAAGCCTATTCAACCCGAGCTTTGTGAAGCCTTTTGCAAGCTCAACCTTCAAATGATTCCGCAAGGATTTCTTGCCAATCTTCAAGTCTATCCGACTTTGGAAGATCAGGTTCACCAAGCACAGCTTGTTGACGCAATGGTGAAGAAAGTGAAGAAAGGTGTGGCCAAGGGCATTCTGAAGTATAAGTGCTTTCGAGTTGATGAACAAGACACCTTGTTCTTTGAGGATCGTCTGGTGGTTCCAAAAGGTGATCTCAGGAAGGTTATGATGGACGAAGCACACAATTCTCTTCTATCCATTCATCTAGGCAGTTCCAAGATGTATCAGGATCTCAACCAAACCTTCTGGTGGACTCGCATGAAACATGAAACTGCTCAGTTCGTGAACGAGTGTGATGTTTGTCGTAGAGTGAAGGCGGAGCATCAATGTCCAGCAGGTCTTCTTCAGCCTTTGCCTATCCCAGAGTGGAACTTTGATCATGTGGAGATGGATTTCGTCACTAGGTTTCCCAAGTCCAAGAGAGGCAATGATGCCATCTTTGTGGTTATCGACAAGCTGACCAAAGTTGATCATTTCCTTCTGGTCAAAGAATCTATCTTGGCGGCTCAGCTAATAGAGTTGTATTCGTCAAGGATAGTTTCTTTGCATGGTATTCCTCAGCTCATCTCATCCGACCATGGAAGCCTCTTTACTTCCAAGTTTTGGTAGTCCTTCCAGACTGCTACGGGTACCAAGATCCGTTTCAGCACTACGTTCCATCCCCAGACAAGTGGTCAAGTTGAGAGAGTTAATCAGATCCTTGAAGATATGCTCAGAGCCTGTGTGATTTCATTCGGTATGAAATGGGAAGACTGCCTTCCATACGCTGAATTTTCATACAACAATAGATTTTAGGCTATCTTAGGCAAGGCCCCTTTCGAGATTCTCTACGGCAGGAAGTGTCGTACCCCGCTTACATGGTCTGAAACCGGTGAGCGTCAGATTTTGGGCAATGACATGATCACCGAAGCAGAAGAGATGTGTCGTGTCATTCGTGAGAACCTCAAAGCAGCTCAATCCCGACAGAAGAGTTATTACGATAACAAACATCGGGATGTTTCCTTTCAAGTTGATGATCTAGTCTATCTCAGAGTCTCTCCCATGAAGGTCACTCCGCGGTTTGGGATTAAAGGTAAGCTAGCTCCTTGCTTTGTTGGTCCTTTCAAAGTTGTTGGCAACAGAGGTGAACTTGCATATCAACTAGAGCTTCCTCCAAACTTCGCAAATGTGCACGATGTCTTTCATGTCTCTCAGCTCCGCAGGTGCTTCAAGATTCCTGAGCGCACCATTGACCTCCAAGACATTGTTCTCCAAGAAGACATCTCTATTGGAAATATGCCCTAGAGGAAATAATAAAATGGTTATTATTGTATTTCCTTGTTCATGATAATTATCACAACCCTAGCAAGTGTCTGGGCTAGCATTGTGTTTGCATCATCATCATTATCATTGCATCAATATGAAATGGGGAGAAAGAAAGAAACCCTAAGCATTTTATGAATTAAAGGAATTCCAGATAAATGAAATTTCAACAAATCCAAAATGCCCATCAAAAATGTTCCCTATGTCTGATAATTAAAGGCATGGATATACCAGGGACCATTTCAATTATTTGAACATTGGAAATATTTTAAATTAATGAATTATGTCTCTGAAAGTGACAAATAAAGACATTATAATTATCACTGCTTTCAAAATAATCTGAAACTTTTGATACAATTTTGAAATATTCAAACTTGAAGTTATAAAAAGTTTTAGAATTATTGAAGGGGTATTTGGACCTGCAAGAAATAAACAAATGTCAGAAGAAATCAGAAAACAGAAATAAAAGAAAAAGGGAGAAGCTTACATGTGGCTCAACACTGTAGCAGGCCCGGCCTAGGAGCGAACCGGTGCCAGTCGTCGTCCTCCTCGCGCCAGAAGGACGCCGGGCGCGTGGTCGCTGCGTGCCGGCCACTTCCTCCCTGCCTGGCACCTTGCTGGAGGGCTGGGAGGGCGCCAGCGCGAAGCACCTCGCCGCTGTGGCCCCCTCTTCTCTCTTCTCTCCCGTGCACTCTATCTCCCCCTCGCGCATTCCCCTCTCTGCTCCCGCCATGGCCGCCCCGCTCCTCGCCGTCGTACCGTCTCCCTAGCCAACCCGAGCCCATCTGAGCTAGCCAAACGCTCCGCCCGAACCCCCTCTACCTCCTAGAGGAGCCACGCGTCGCCGGAAGCTCTCTATCATCGCCGCGCCGTCTTCTTCCTCCTCGGGTCGCCGGAGGGGAAATCGAAGCTCGCCGTCGATTCTGACCGTCCCCAAGCCCGCTTTCGACGCCCCTGCGATCGCCGTGAGCCCTGGTCCTTTTCCCCCTCTTCCCCCCTTCTATCTCGCGCCCTAGCCTCGGATTCCATCGGAGCCCGAATGGCGCCGCCGCCTGAGCTCGTCGCCGATCGCGTTCCGGTGATTGGCTGGACCTTCTGAGGCCACCATTAAGCTTGCGGAGTCGCGTAGTTGTTGTCAGTGCCAAGTAGGAGCTTTGCCGTGCCCTGGTTCGACGAGCCCGACCTCGCCCGAGCTCCGGCCGCCGCCCAGGTCATCGCCAGCGTTGATTCCGACCACCCCAGCTCGTGGGAAGGGTCGGAATGGACGTGCGCGTCGATGCTGAGTAGATAGGTGCCATCCGCCGTGGATTTGGTTGCCGGAGGTGGGTTTTCTGAGCCCTTCGCCGTTCCTGGAGTCGCCGGTGGCTCAATGCCGGTGGCTCTGGTCAGTTTGAAAACGGGGTTTGACCCCTGACAGGTGGGGCCAGCCCCTGGTTAATTAGGGATTAGAGTTAATTAAACATTTTAATTAATTAAGTTAATTAGACACTGACAGGTGGGCCCAGTTAGTTAATTAAAACAGGATTAGTTTTAGTCAATTAAATAAATTAACCAGACACTGACATGTGGACCCCACATGTCAGGTTTGACTCTGGGCCGAGTCAGCTGACCAGCTGATGTCATCATGACATCATGCTGATGCAATAAGTCAATTTCCTATTTAAAAATAATTCGAGAAGTTATTTAAAACTTTGAAAAATCTTATAAATTAATCTGTAACTCAGATGAAAATACTTTATATATGAAAATTTATCAGAAAAATCCAATGAATCCAATGGTGCTATTCTCATGCATGTTAGAGCAACCTAAATAGGTGAACATGGACATTTTAGCATGAGGTCAATATATAGAATTTGAAATGAGAACAACTTTGAACCTATATTCAAATGCATTTGAAATTGACATGATCACTAGTTACATTAGCTCATCCATGCATACCATTATGCCATGATCATGCATCATATTGTTGCATCTGCTTGTATTGAATGTTTTTATCCGTGTTGCGGTAGGCCCTAATCCGGAGGATACTACCCCGTACCCTGACGAAGGAGAGAACTATTCCGCAACCCAGCAAGGCAAGCAACCCCATTGATCATTCCGATAACGTCCCATTCCCTCGCTCCTGCTCTCATTTATTGCATTAGGACAAACGACCACATGTCAGTCATACACGGTAGATGATCCCATTCTTGTGCATGACCTGATCTTGTCAGAGTAAATAGCTAAATCTTGCAACCTAGCATGCCTGGTAGATGCTTGTGCCATGATGTGCTTAGCTTACCTTGCCTGCTATTTTTTCTATGCTTAGAGTATGTCAGGTATGTTTCATTTGGGTGATGAACTGAGTGAAAAGGTGTTGTCCGATGTGATGAGCATACAATCAATACGATTTGGTAAAGGTAGCGATAAGAGGCTATGTAGGAGTACATAGTGGGTTGTCTCATTGGTATCGTTCTTAGGAACTGGGTTCCGTGTTTGTGATCCAAGACTAGTTACTACCACTAATTGGGTTCCGGTAACTCGACCCCTCTCGACTTATCAGTCGCTTAGTCTTTGCTCCAGGTATTCCAAGTAGTTTCTGGTGTTTATAGCATGCTGGAGGCCGTGCGTAGCACTGACCCTCGCGGTGGGTTACGAAGCGGTAGGCAGTGGCATGGTGTACCAAGGGTCACCCGAATGGTGGGCTTGGGAACCCTGCGCACATCGTTTGGGACCGTAGCGGAAACTTCGGCTGGACTTCCGTGCGGGTCAGTCTCAAATAGGCGGTAGCCTGGACTAGAGGTCTTATGTGATTGACGGTCGTGGCCGACTCCCTCGCTGGGCATCCGCTTGAAGGTTGCCGAGGTGCATGGTTTTATAAGCACACCGCGATAAGTGCCGAGAGCGTGTGTGAAGAAGTACACCCCTGCAGGGTTACGAAACTATTCGAATAGCCGCGTCCTAGGATATGGACTACTTGGAGAACTTATGATGTTCATAGATAATCAAATGGAGACTTCTAAAAATCGCAAGACTAGTGTGAGTACCGTGGACGGCACTCTTCCGGAAGGGGAAGGTGAGTCCATGGTGGTGTATTGAGATGGAGTTAGTGGACTCGTGTGCGATAATTGAAATTGTAACAAAGAATTTAAAACTGAGTAGTGTAGGTTAGCCATGAGTCAAAGCTGGCATTCTGCATAAACTCCACCACCCCCTTGTTGATACATGAGCATAAATAGACTAGGTCTGTTTTAAAGACTTGCTGAGTACGATTCTACTCATCCTTGCTTAATTAATGTTGCAGAAGAAAACCAGGACCCATCAGGTGGGTTTTATCTAGACGTTGATGATGCCGAATAGCTGGTGTCCCAGCTACGATCTTGCCCGTGTGGTGGGTTGTAGATAGTCAGGCCATGTGCCTCTTTTATATTTTGCCGTCTGTATCCAGACAGCTTTAGTTTCCGCTGGCTTGTATGACTATGTTTGTATGACTTGAGTGTCGGGTCATGTGGCCCCTGTCTGTATGAACATATTATGCAAGGCTCGTCTGACCCTCTTAAATAAAAGTCATGTTATTGTATGGTTATGTTGTGATGCCATGGTTGTATCTATGCATATCGGGCATGTCGTGCGTACGTGTGACGTGCAATGGTATGTATCGGATCCGACACCTAGTCGTGTGCCTTTAGTAGTACTCTTTACGGGAAACTGCCTCTTTGTGCTTCCACCGAGCCATGTTACCTTGCTACTGCTCCGGACACATTGATTGACCGCCATGTATCCTTCTTTGCTGCTGTGTCTGTCCCTTCGGGGAAATGTCTCGCAGTGTAATGGAGTCCCTGTAGCCTGTTACGACTCGTCTACGTGCAGTGATGACATTCGTGTCTCACGACGTAATGGAGTCCTTGTAACTTGCTACGACTCGTCTACACACGCTTGAGGCCGACACCTGCATTGATGGGTTATGTATGCCTGTTTCTGTACGTATGTGCCACTTGGGTTCTATGACTAGTTATGTCGGCCCAGGTTCTTTGTTGTGTGATTGCCAGCGACATGTTCACATACGTGAGCCAAAAGACGCAAACGGTCCCGGCCAAGCTAAGGTGGCAGCCGTGGAGTACCATGCGTGAGGCCGCAAGGTGATGTGGCTTGTTACAGTATGGAATCATATGACTTAGGATCGGGGTCCCGACAGCGTTGGTATCAAAGCCTGACTGACTGTAGGACTACCAAGCCAAACCGGTCGAAGTTGAGTCTAGAAACACTATAGATAAGTAGGGGAATTAATTGTGGAAGGGAACGTAAGGCTCTTTTTACTCCTCTTCCCAAGTTATTCTATGCAGGGTCATTCTCATCTTTTCTACGGGGATAGGAACTAGGATCCTCATCTATTGCTTAGGATGACGAGTTACTAGCCTTGGACCAATAGCTAGCTTGCTTGTGAGTAAGTGCAGTTACTCTAGTGTTGTTGGTGTGACAAACAGATGGAGAAGAGATTTGAGTCTAGATAGTCGAGTGGTTATGTCTTTCCAATCTCTTTTCAAGTGTCTCAAAATTTTTGTTGAGCAATTATAGCTGTTATGCTGTCCAATTTCTGCTAGGATCTCTAATGTCTTTGCATCATCCTCTGTTTCAGATGCCCTCTCATCCTTTCTGCCAGGTGGTCCGTCTGACCAGGTGCATCAATGTGCCGGGTCACACGGCCATGTTGGTTAGAGTGACGATGGAGGCTGGATATCGCTGGTACCCAGAGTACATAGTGGAGGAGCAGTATCGAGATTTCAACCAGAGTCAGTATTTGTGTACCATTAGGATATATCCTCCATATCCTGGAGCTGTAGAGCCGCTTCACTAGACTCATGGATTGGGAGTTACCATAGATATGGCCGTTCAGGAAGCCGCATACACCATGTTGACTATCATGAGGTTTCACCATGGTCTGCTACAAAACACGGAGTTCTGCTATGTTCCTGCTTCCATGGGAGGAGAGGATGGATATCTCAGTGCAGCCTACTTTGATCATTCTCATGAGGACCCTAGGCTGTAGGTGGCTGCTCAGATGTTGGAGAACAGGGATCGTGATGCACGTGCCCTTCGCATGGAGCTCTATGCTACCCGTGCATGCCTTTTGACAGCCTTGACGCAGTTGGCACCTGTCGTGCAGACAGGTTATGGAGATATGGAGATGCTGACTCCATCGCGGACTCATTTGCCAGCACACGTAGACTGGCCTGATGTTGGAGGCATCACCCCTCTTCGAGGACCGCTGTTGCCGCCGACAAGGGGACCAAGGCCACACCCGTGTCCTTATGGTTTCTAGGGATCCCAGGCTAGAGTGTTTCCAGATCCTCAGGTTCAGCTCCCAGGTCACGGGGGTAACCTGTACGAGGCATTCTACGGTGCGTTTGAGTGCGTGGATGTTAGATCTAGTATGGTAGTAGACGTATCGCCACAGTCCTGTGTGTCTTGTGGGATATGATCAAGGTCGAGAGTTGAGTTCCAGAGGTGTAGATAGATAATGTATAGGATGCTTGTAATGCCTCTGATGAGTTGTGTCATCTCTCCGTAGTTGTTTTGAGCTTGGGTTTGTACTGAACTAAGCCATGGTGTGTAGGAAACCTAATGTTCATATGGTAGTTGCTTTACCATGTTGATTGGTGTTTATCTTACATGCCATGTTGATGAGTGCATTCCTTAGTTCATGCCCTAGAGTTGTTGTTCCCCATGTCTAAGCTATGGATTGTTTTCCTCGGGATGGTGTCAACCAGGAACAACCCCGTGCATGCTCATGAGCAAGGCGAGAGTAGCTAGCCAAGGCAAGAAGAGCTGCCACAAGCACCATCTCTAGCGGAGGTGATGCTAGCAGCTGAAAGGAATAAGAGGGAGACCAACAGGCTGTTGGAAAGGATTGAACAGAACACCGCTCGTGCTCCCCGCAATGATCACCATGATGGAGTGTCACTTGGTGACTTCATTAAACTGTGTCTGCCTAAGTACCATCACTCGATCGATCCCCTCGATGCGGATGATTGGTTGACCAGTATGTCACGCAAGATTCGAGCTGCAAATGTTTCAGAGGCCAACAAGGTGATCTTTGCGACATACTTTCTAGAGGGACCTTCCAACCTGTGGTGGGAAAGCTATGAAGCTATGCGTCCCCAAGGACCTGCGCCAACCTGGGCAGAGTTTAGCGCCGCATTTCGTCTCCATCACATCCCGGAAGGGATGATGGACCGCAAGAGAGAGGAATTCTGCGCCTTCACCCAGGGCAGATTGTCAGTGGATGCATACAGCCGCGAGTTTGGAAACCTTGCTCGCTATGCTCCAGAGGAAGTCTCAACCGATGCCAAGAAGCAGGCGAGGTTCCGCAAGGGACTAAATGCTGAGCTTCGTCGAGATCTTCGCCTGCACGAGTGCACCACCTTTGAAGCTCTCGTCAATAAGGCCATCAATGCTGAGTCCGGACAAACTGACTACGAGGCTTCGAGGACGCATAACCGTGAGTTCAACCCTGCATCGGGTTCAGGACCCAACAAGCGCCGAATATGGGTACCCAATGCAGCTATGCCGGCAAGGTACACTGCGAGGCCATCCTTCCAGGCACCTCGTCCAGTTCAGTCCAACCCTCCACCCAGACCATTTGGAGGACCACAAGTAAATATTGCCCCTCGTGCTACAGTGGTATGCTACAAGTGTGGAGAACCGGGACATTATTCTCGTGAATGTCCCCAGAACAATGCCAAGCCCGCTGGACGCGGAAAAACAGGGAAAGCCTTCTATGTGAAGCCAACTCTTGCCCGTGGGCGAGTTAATTATGTGTCTACTGAAGAAGCTCTTGAAGACCCTGATGTCATTCTAGGTATGCTTCTTGTTAATAGCCATCCAGTATCTGTTCTATTTGATACTGGGGCATCTCATTCATTCATCTCAGAAAGTTATGCACAGTTGCATAACATGTGTTTCTGTGACATGCCCACTCCTTTAGTAGTTCAGACTCCTGGATCAAAATGGCAAACTTCTAGAGTGAGCCATGACAATGAAATTCTGGTGGATAGACTAGTATTCCTAGCATCCTTGATAGATCTTAAGTCTTCGGACATCAATATCATTCTAGGTATGGATTGGATGAAAGCCCACTATGCCAAGATTGATACTCATTCTAGGAATGTTCAACTTACACATCCCTCGGGAGAGATAGTTAATGTCTCTACTCGAACAACTAAGCGCCAACTCTATTCCTTAAATGCTAGCCCTCTCCCTGAGCTAGAAGATATTCCGGTAGTCCGTGATTTTCCAGATGTCTTTCTAGAAGAACTGCCAGGTATTCCACCTGTAAGAGATGTTGAGTTCGTGATAGAACTTATTCCAAGGACAGTCCCAATAGCCAGAAGACCTTATAAGATGGCACCCCTAGAACTAGCCGAGCTAAAAACCCAACTCGATGAAGCTTTGAAGAAAGGTTTCATTCGTCCTAGTTCTTCTCCTTGGGCTTGCCCCATCCTCTTTGTTAAGCAGAAGGATGGATCGGATCGGATGGTTGTGGATTACCGACCAGTGAACTTGGTCACTATCAAAAACAAGTATCCGCTCCCCAGGATCAACGATTTGTATGATCAACTCGCTGGATCCTCTGTTTTTTCCAAGATGGATTTGAGGTTGGGATACCATCAAATCAGAATTAGAAACGGGGACATTCCAAAAACGGCTTTTGTCACTCGCTATGGCCAATACGAGTACACCGTCATATCCTTTGGTTTAACCAATGCCCCAGCTACCTTCTCTCGTCTGATGAATTCGATCTTCATGGAGTATTTGGATAAGTTTGTCGTGGTTTACCTCGATGACATACTCATTTACTCGAAGAACGAACAAGAACATGCCGAGCATCTGAGGCTGGTATTGATGAAACTTCGAGAGCACCGCCTGTATGCCAAATTCTCTAAGTGTGAATTCTGGTTGCCGGAAGTGACCTATCTGGGCCACGTGATCTCTTGCAAAGGTATTGCTGTCAATCCCGAGAGAGTTCAGGCCGTCCTTGATTGGACTCAACCTGAATCGGTTAAGCAAGTTCGGAGTTTCCTTGGCTTAGCGAGCTATTATCGTCACTTTGTTGAGAACTTCTCCAAGGTTGCGAAACCTCTGACTGAACTCCTCAAGAAAGATAAAAGGTTCAAGTGGACCCCACAATGTGAGCATAGTTTTCAGGAGTTGAAAAGACGACTGACCTCTGCTCCCGTTCTGGTGCCACCAGATTTTTCTAAGGACTTTATTATCTACTGCGACGCCTCGCGACAAGGATTAGGTTGCATTCTTATGCAAGATCGTCATGTGATTGCATACGCATCTCGACAGTTGCGTTCACATGAGGATAATTATCCAAAACATGATCTTGAACTTGCAGTTGTAGTCCATGCACTAAAGACATGGCGACATTACCTTCTGGGCAATCGTTGCGAGATATTCACTGATCACCAAAGTCTGAAATATATTTTCACCCAGCCGGATTTGAATCTCAGGCAAAGACGGTGGGTAGAGTTGATTACAGATTACGACTTAGGGATAACTTACACCGCGGGGAAAGCCAATGTCATGGCTAATGCGCTAAGTCGTAAGTCTTATTGTAACAATCTGATGTTACAACAGGGTCAACCGCTTATCTGTGAGGAATTCTGGAAGTTAAACCTTCACATTGTTCCTCAAGGATTCCTATCCAACTTGGTGGTGAAACCTACTCTTTTGGATCAAATCTTAGAAGCCCAGAAGCATGATGTTGGGATATCTCGGATCAAGAAAAACATTAAGAAGGGTAATGTTAGATGCTTCTTGGAAGATGATCGGGGAGTTGTCTTCTTTGAGAATCGCTTGGTGATCCCAAAGAAACAACATCTACGACAATTGATCCTGAAGGAAGCTCATGATTCTCCTCTCACAATTCATCCAGGTAGTACCAAGATGTATCAGGACCTACGCCAGAGGTTCTGGTGGACCAGGATGAAGAGAGAAATTGCTCAGTATGTTGCTAATTGCGACGTTTGTCGTCCTGTGAAAGCAGAACATCAAAGGTCTGCTGGCACCCTGCAACCTTTAGCTATTCCTGAATGGAAATGGGATAAGGTCGGTATGGATTTCATCACCGGTTTTCCCAGGACCAAGAGAGGGAACAATGCTATATTCGTAGTCATTGATCGTCTTTCCAAAGTGTCTCATTTCCTTCCTGTTCGTGAAAGCATTACTGCTAGTCAGCTAGCGGAGTTATATGTTTCTCGAATAGTTTCTCTTCATGGTGTTCTTCTGGAGATTAACTCAGACCGTGGAAATATCTTTACTTCTCGATTTTGGGAAAGTTTTCAAACTGCCAGGACGACTCATCTATCCTTTAGCACTGCTTTCCACCCTCAGTCAAGTGGTCAATTTGAGCGAGTCAATCAAATTCTTGAAGACATGCTCCGAGCTTGTGTTATATCTTTCGGTATGAATTGGGAGAACTGCCTTCCATTTGCTGAATTCGCATATAACAACAGTTATCAATCAAGCTTGGGCAAAGCCCCTTTTGAAGTTCTCTATGGACGAAAATGTCGAACACCTCTTAACTGGTCACAAACCGGAGAGAGGCAACTCTTTGGTCCAGACATGATCCAGGATGTAGAGGAGCAAGTTCGCATTATTCGTGAAAAGTTGAAAACAGCCCAATCCCGTCAAAAGAGTCAATATGACCGTCATCATAAGTCGGTGACTTATGAAGTTGACGCGAAGGCTTACCTTCGGGTTACACCTCTGAAGGGTACCCATCAATTCGGTATCAAAGGCAAGTTGGCTCCTCATTACATTGGACCTTTTCACATTCTTGCTAAACAAGGAGAGGTTGCCTACCAATTGGAACTTCCACCGCATCTTTCCAAAGTTCATGATGTCTTCCACGTCTCACAACTCAGGCGTTGCTTTCCGGACCCTGTCCGAGAAGTGGACCACGAAGCGCTTGATTTCTAAGATAACCTTACATACCGAGAATACCCTGTTCGTATTCTTGATCAAGCTGAGCGTACCACTCGGCGTCGGAACATCAAGTTTCTTAAGGTTCAATGGTCGCATCATTCTGAAAAGGAGGCGACATGGGAAAGAGAAGATGGTCTTCGACTAGAGTACCCCGCGCTCTTCCCGACGACTTCAAAATCTCGGGACGAGATTCATTTGAGTGGGGGTGAGTTGTCACAACCCTAGCAAGTGTCTAGGCTAGCATTGTGTTTGCATCATCATCAACATCATTGCATCAATATGAAATGGGGAGAAAGAAAAAACCCTAAGCATTTTATGAATTAAAGGAATTCCAGATAAATGAAATTTCAACAAATCCAAAATGCCCACCAAAAATGTTCCCTATGTCTGATAATTAAAGGCATGGATATACCAGGGGCCATTTCAATCATTTGAACATTGGAAATATTTTAAATTAATGAATTATATCTCTGAAAGTGACAAAAAAAAACATTATCATTATCACTGCTTTCAAAATAATCTGAAACTTTTGATACAAGTTTGAAATATTCAAACTTGAAGTTATAAAAAGTTTTAGAATTATTGAAGGGGTATTTGGACCTGCAACAAATAAACAAATGTCAGAAGAAATCAGAAAACAGAAATAAAAGAAAAAGGGAGAAGCTTACCTGTGGCCCAACACTGTAGCAGGCCCGGCCCAGGAGCGAACCGGTGCCAGTCGTCGTCCTCCTCGCGCCAGAAGGACGCCGGGCGCATGGTCGCCGCGCGCCGGCCACCTCCTTCCTACCTGGCACCTTGCTGGAGGGCTGGGAGGGCGCCAGCGCGAAGCACCTCGCCGCTGTGGCCTCCTCTTCTATCTTCTCTCCCGCGCGCTCTCTCTCCCTCGCGCATTCCCCTCTCTGCTCCCGCCATGGCCGCCCCGCTCCTCGCCGTCGTGTCGTCGCCCTAGCTAACCCCGAGCCCATCTGAGCCAGCCAAACGCTCCGCCCGAACCCCCTCTACCTCCTAGCCGAGCCACGCGTCGTCGGAAGCTCTCTGTCATCGCCGCGTCGTCTTCTTCCTCCTCGGGTCGCCGGAGGGGAAATCGAAGCTCGCCATCGATTCCTACCGTCCCCGAGCCCGCTTTCGACGCCCCTGCGTTCGCCGTGAGCCCTGGTCCTTTTCCCCCTCTTCCCCCCTTCTATCTCGCGCCCTAGCCTCGGATTCCATCGGAGCCCGAATGGCGCCGCCGCCTGAGCTCGTCACCGGTCGCGTTCCGGTGATCGGCTGGACCTTCCGAGGCCACCATTAAGCTTGCGGAGTTGCGTAGTTGCTGTCAGTGCCAAGTAGGAGCTTTGTCGTGCCCTGGTTCGATGAGCCCGTGCTCGCCCGAGCTCCGGCCGCCGCCTAGCTCATCGCCGGCGTCGATTCCGACCACCCCATCTCGTGGGAAGGGTCGGAATGGACGTGCGTGTCGACGCTGAGTAGATAGGTGCCATCCGCCGTGGATTTGGTCGCCGGAGGTGGGTTTTCCGAGCCCTCCGTAGTTCCTGGAGTCGCCGGCGGCTCAACGCCGGTGGCTCTGGTCAGTTTGACCACGGGGTCTGACCCCTGACAGGTGGGGCCAGCCCCTGGTTAATTAGGGATTAGAGTTAATTAAACATTTTAATTAATTAAGTTAATTAGACACTGACAGGTGGGCCCAGTTAGTTAATTAAAACAGGATTAGTTTTAATCAGTTAATTAAATTAACCAAACACTCACATGTGGACCCCACATGTCAGGTTTGACTCTGGGCCGAGTCAGCTGACCAGCCGATGTCATCATGACATCATGCTGATGCAATAAGTCAATTTCCTATTTAAAAATAATTCGAGAAGTTATTTAAAACTTTGAAAAATCATATAAATTAATTTGTAACTCAGATGAAAATAATTTATATATGAAAATTTATCAGAAAAATCCAATGAATCCAATGGTGCTATTCTCATGCATGTTAGAGCAACCTAAATAGGTGAACATGGACATTTTAGCATTAGGTCAATATATAGAATTTGAAATGAGAACAACTTTGAACCTATATTCAAATGCATTTCAAATTGACATGATCACTAGTTACATTAGCTCATCCATGCATACCATTATGCCATGATCATGCATCATATTGTTGCATCTGCTTGTATTGAATGTTTTTATCTGCGTTGCGGTAGGCCCTAATCCGGATGATACTACCCCGTACCACGACGAAGGAGAGAACTCTTCCGCAACCCAGCAAGGCAAGCAACCCCATTGATCATTCCGATAACGTCCCATTCCCACGCTCTTGCTCTCATTTATTGCATTAGGACAAACGAGCACATGTCAGTCATACACGGTAGATGATCCCATTCTTATGCATGACCTGATCTTGTCACAGTAAATAGATAAATCTTGCAACCTAGCATACCTGGTAGATGCTTGTGCCATGATGTGCTTAGCTTACCTTGCCTGCTATGTTCGCTATGCTTAGAGTATGTCAGGTCTGTTTCATTTGGGTGATGAACTGAGTGAAACGGTGTTGTCCGATGTGATGAGCATATAATGAATATGATTTGGTAAAGGTAGCGATGAGAGGCTATGTAGGAGTACATAGTGGGTTGTCTCATTGGGACTGTTCTTAGGAACTGGGTTCCGTGTTTGTGATCCAAGACTAGTTACTACCACGCATTGGGTTCCGGTAACTCGACCCCTTTCGACTTATCAGTCGCTTAGTCTTTGGTCCAGGTATTGCAAGTAGTTTCTGGTGTTTATAGCATGCTGGAGGCCGTGCGTAGCGCTGACCCTCGGGGTGGGTTACGACGTGGTAGGCAGTGGCACGATGTACCAAGGGTCACCCGAATGGTGGCCTTGGCAACCCTGCGCACATTGTTTGGGACCATAGCGGAAACTTTGGCCAGACTTCCGTGCAGGTCAGTCTAAAATAGGCGGTAGGCTGGACTAGAGGTCTTATGTGATTGATGGTCGTGGCCAACTCCCTCGCTGGGCATCCGCTTGAAGGTTGCCGAGGTGCATGGTTTTATAAGCACACAGCGATAAGTGGCGAGAGCGTGTGTGAAGAAGTACACCCCTGCAGGGTTATCAAACTATTCGAATAGCCGCGTCCTCGGATATGGAGTACTTGGAGAACTTATGCTGTTCATAGATAATCAAATGGAGACTTCTAAAAAGCTCAAGACAAGTGTGAGTACCGTGGATGGCACTCTTCCGGAAGGGGAAGGTGAGTCCATGGTGTTTATTGAGATGGAGTTAGTGGACTCGTGTGCGATAATTGAAATTGTAACAAAGAATTTAAAACTGAGTAGTGTAGGTTAGCCATGAGTCTAAGCTGGCATTCTGCATAAACTCCACCACCCCCTTGTTGATACATGAGCATAAATAGACTAGCTCTGTTTTAAAGACTTGCTGAGTACGATTCTACTCATCCTTGCTTAATTAATGTTGCAGAAGAAAACCAAGACCCATCAGGTGGGTTTTATCTAGACGTTGATGATGCCGAATAGCTGGTGTCCCAGCTACGATCTTGCCCGTGTGGTGGGCTGTAGATAGTCAGGCCATGTGCCTCTTTTATATTTTGCCGTCTGTATCCAGACAGCTTTAGTTTCCGCTGGCTTGTATGACTATGTTTGTATGACTTGAGTGCCGGGTCATGTGACCCCTCTGTGTATGAAGATATTATGCAAGGCTCGTCTGAGCCTCTTAAATAAAAGTCATGTTATTGTATGGTTATGTTGTGATGCCATGGTTGTATCTATGCATATCACGCATGTCGTGCGTACGTGTGACGTGCAACAGTATGTATGGGATCCGACACCTAGTCGTGTGCCTTTAGTAGTACTCTTTACGGGAAACTGCCTCTTTGTTCTTCCACCGAGCCATGGTACCTTGCTACTGCTCCGGACACATTGATTGACCGGCATGTATCCTTCTTTGCTGCTGTGTCTGTCCCTTCGGGGAAATGTCTCGAAGTGTAATGGAGTCCCTGTAGCTTGTTACGACTCGTCTACGTGCAGTAATGACATTTGTGTCTCGTGACATAATGGAGTCCTTGTAACTTGCTACGACACGTCTACACACGCTTGAGGCCGACACCTGCATTGCTGGGTTATGTATGCCTGTTTCCGTACAGATGTGCCACTTGGGTTCTATGACTAGTTATGTCGGCCCGGGTTCTTTGTTGTGTGATTGCCAGCGACATGTTCACATACGTGAGCCAAAAGACGCAAACGGTCCCGGCCAAGGTAAGGTGGCAGCCGTGGAGTACCGTGCGTGAGGCCTCAAGGTGATGTGGCTTCTTACAGTGTGGAATCATATGACTTAGGATCGGGGTCCCCACAATAATTGTCTATTGTTCATGCTATAATTGTGTTAACCGGAAACCGTAATACATGTGTGAATACATAGACCACAACATGTCCCTAGTGAGCCTCTAGTTGGCTAGCTCGTTGATCAATGGATGGTCACGGTTTCATGACCTTGGACATTGGATGTCGTTGATAACGGGATCACATCATTAGGAGAATGATGTGATGGACAAGACCCAATCCTAAGCATAGCACAAGTAAAGAGACTTGCCGGTAACAAGATTGAACAAGGTATACAGATACCGACGATCAAATATCAGGCAAGTATCATACCAATAGACAAAGGGAATTGTATACGGGATTGATTGAATCCCCGACATCATGGTTCACCCGATGAGATCATCGTGGAGCATGTGGGAGACAACATGGGTATCGAGATCCCGCTGTTGGTTATTGACCGGAGAGGTGTCTCGGTCATGTCTACATGTCTCCCGAACCCGTAAGGTCTACACACTTAAGGTTCGATGACGCTAGGGTTCTAGGGAAATGGTATACGTGATTACCAAAGGTTGTTGGGAGTCCCGGATGAGATCTTGGACGTCATGAGGAGCTCCGGAATGGTCTGGACGTAAATATTGATATATAGGAAGTCTTTATTTTGGTCACCGGAAAGTTTTTGGGCTCATTGGTAGTGTATCGGGAGTGCCGGGTGGGTGCCGGAGGACCCCGGGGAGGGGTGTGATGACCAAAGGACTTTGTGGGCCCTTATAGGAGGTGTGGCAGCCCTTTTGGGGCTGGCCAAGACCTTCTAGAAAGGCCCATGCAGCTAGGGTAAAGAGATATAGGGCAAAACGATTTAAAAGGAGGAGATCCACCTCCCTTGTGGAAGGTGGACTCTTCCCCACCTTCGGCCGAACCTCTCCTCCTTGGAGGAGGGGCCAAGTCAGCCCTCCCTCGCCCTCCTCCTATATATACCCAAGGGTTTGGGCTGATTTGAGACATGACTTCTCTATCTCTCCGTGTAGCCCTACCCTTCCTCTTCCTGATTCTCCGTAGTGCTTGGCAAAGCCCTGCCGGAGTCCATGTAGCTCCACCGTCACCATGCCGTCGTGCTGCCGGAGCTCACCCTCAAACTCTCCTTCCTCCTTGCTGGATCAAGAAGAACTACCCCACTCATGATCTTGAGTTGGCGGCAGTTGTGCATGCTCTAATGACTTGGAGGCATTTGTTGTTGGGTAGACCAGTTCAGGTGTACACCGATCACAAGAGCTTGAAGTACATTTTCACTCAACCCAACCTTAATGTTCGGCAGTCTCGTTGGGTGGAAATGCTGGAGAACTTCAATCCAAGCATTGAGTATACTCCTGGAAAATCAAATGTCATTGCAGACGCGCTCAGCCGAAAGGCGTACTGCAACAGTCTCATTTTGAAGCCTCTTCAACCCGAGCTTTGTGAAGCCATTCGCAAGCTCAACCTTCAAATGATTCCGCAAGGATTTCTTGCCAATCTTCAAGTCTATCCGACTTTGGAAGATCAGGTTCACCAAGCACAGCTTCTTGACGCAATGGTGAAGAAAGTGAAGAAAGGTGTGGCCAAGGGCATTCTGAAGTATAAGTGCTTTCGAGTTGATGAAAAAGACACCTTGTTCTTCGAGGATCGTCTGGTGGTTCCAAAAGGTGATCTCAGGAAGGTTATGATGGATGAAGCACACAATTCTCTTCTATCCATTCATCCAGGCAGTTCCAAGATGTATCAGGATCTCAACCAAACCTTCTGGTGGACTCGCATGAAACGTGAAACTGCTCAGTTCATGAACAAGTGTGATGTTTGTCGTAGAGTGAAGGCAGAGCATCAACGTCCAGCAGGTCTTCTTCAGCCTTTGCCTATCCCAGAGTGGAACTTTGATCATGTGGAGATGGATTTCGTCACTAGGTTTCCCAAGTCCAAGAGAGGCAATGATGACATCTTTGTGGTTATCGACAAGCTGACCAAAGTTGATCATTTCCTTCCAGTCAAAGAATTTATCTCGGTAGCTCAGCTAATAGAGTTGTATTCGTCAAGGATAGTTTCTTTGCATGGTATTCCTCAGCTCATCTCATCCGACCATGGAAGCCTCTTTACTTCCATGTTTGGGAGTCCTTCCAGACTACTATGGGTACCAAGATCCATTTCAGCACTATGTTCCATCCCCAGACAAGTGGTCAAGTTGAGAGAGTCAATCAGATCCTTGAAGATATGCTCAGAGCCAGTGTGATTTCATTCGGCATGAAATGGTAAGACTGCCTTCCAGACGCTGAATTTTCATACAACAATAGCTTTTAGGCTAGCTTAGGCAAGGCCCCTTTCGAGATTCCCTACGGCAGGAAGTGTCGTACCCCGCTTAAATGGTCTGAAACCGATGAGCGTTAGATTTTGGGCAATGACATGATCACCAAAGCAGAAGAGATGTGTTGTGTCATTCATCAGAACCTCAAAGAAGCTCAATCCCGACAGAAGAGTTATTACGATAACAAACAACGGGATGTTTCCTTTCAAGTTGATGATCTAGTCTATCTCAGAGTCTCTCCCATGAAGGTCACTCGGCGGTTTGGAATTAAAGGTAAGCTAGCTCCTTGCTTTGTTGGTCCTTTCAAAGTTGTTGGCAAGAGAGGTGAACTTGCATATCAACTAGAGCTTCCTCCAAACTTCGCAAATGTGCACGATGTGTTTCATGTCTCTCAGCTCCGGAGGTGCTTCAAGACTCCCGAGCGCACCATTGACCTCCAAGACTTTGTTCTCCAAGAAGACATCTCTATTGGAAATATGCCCTATAGGCAATAATAAAATGGTTATTATTGTATTTCCTTGTTCATGATAATTGTCGATTGTTCATGCTATAATTGTGTTAACCGGAAACCGTAATACATGTGTGAATACATAGACCACAACATGTCCCTAGTGAGCCTCTAGTTGGCTAGCTCGTTGATCAATGGATGGTCACGGCTTCATGACCATGGACATTGGATGTCGTTGATAACGGGATCACATCATTAGGAGAATGATGTGATGGACAAGACCCAATCCTAAGCATAACAAAAGATCGTTTAGTTCGTTTGCTAAAGCTTTTCAATGTCAAGTATCGTTTCCTTAGACCATGAGATTGTGCAACTCCCAGATACCGTAGGAATTCTTTGGGTGTGCCAAACGTCATAGGGTAACTGGGTGGCTATAAAGGTGCACTACGGGTATCTCCGAAAGTGAATGTTGGGTTAGCACGAATCGAGACTGGGATTTGTCATTCCGTGTGACGGAGAGGTATCTCTCGGCCCACTCGGTAAGACATCATCATAATGAGCTCGACGTGACTAACGAGTTAGCCATGGGATGATGTATTACGGAACAAGTAAAGAGACTTGCCGGTAACAAGATTAACAAGGTATACAGATACCGACGATCAAATCTCAGGCAAGTATCATACCGATAGACAAAGGGAATTGTATACGGGATTGATTGAATCCCCGACATCGTGGTTCATCCGATGAGATAATCGTGGAGCATGTGGGAGACAACATGGGTATCCAGATCCCGCTGTTGGTTATTGACCGGAGAGGTGTCTCGGTCATGTCTACATGTCTCCCGAACCCGTAAGGTCTACACACTTAAGGTTCGATGACGCTAGGGTTCTAGGGAAATGGTATACCTGATTACCAAAGGTTGTTAGGAGTCCCGGATGAGATCCTGGACGTCACGAGGAGCTCCGGAATGGTCTGGAGGTAAATATTGATATATAGGAAGTCTTTATTTTGGTCACCGGAAAGTTTTTGGGCTCATTGGTAGTGTATCGAGAGTGCCGGGAGGGTGCCGGAGGACCCCGGGGAGGGGTGTGACGACCAAAGGACTTTGTGGGCCCTTAGAAGAGGTGTGGCAGACCTTTTGGGTCTGGCCAAGACCTTCTATAAAGGACCATGCAGCTGGGGTAAAGAGATATCGGGCAAAAGGATTTAAAAGGAGGAGATCCACCTCCCTTGTGGGAGGTGGACTCTTCGCCACCTTCGGCCGAACCTCTCCTCCTTGGAGGAGGGGCCAAGTCAGCCCTCCCTCACCCTCCTCCTATATATACCCAAGGGTTTGGGCTGATTTGAGACACGACTTCTCTCTCTCTCTCCGTGTAGCCCTACCCTTCCTCTTCCTGATTCTCTGTAGTGCTTGGCAAAGCCCTGCCGGAGTCCACGTAGCTCCACCGTCACCATGCCGTCGTGCTGCCGGAGCTCACCCTCAAACTCTCCTTCCTCCTTGCTGGATCAAGAAGAACTACCCCACTCATGATCTTGAGTTGGCGGCAGTTGTGCATGCTCTAATGACTTGGAGGCATTTGTTGTTGGGTAGACCAGTTCAGGTGTACACCGATCACAAGAGCTTGAAGTACATTTTCACTCAACCCAACCTTAATCTTCGGCAGTCTCGTTGGGTGGAAATGCTGGAGAACTTCAATCCAAGCATTGAGTATACTCCTGGAAAATCAAATGTCATTGCAGACGCGCTCAGCCGAAAGGCGTACTGCAATAGTCTCATTCTGAAGCCTCTTCAACCCGAGCTTTGTGAAGCCTTTCGCAAGCTCAACCTTCAAATGATTCCGCAAGGATTTCTTGCCAATCTTCAAGTCTATCCGACTTTGGAAGATCAGGTTCACCAAGCACAGCTTCTTGACGCAATGGTGAAGAAAGTGAAGAAAGGTGTGGCCAAGGGCATTCTGAAGTATAAGTGCTTTTGAGTTGATGAAAAAGACACCTTGTTCTTCGAGGATCGTCTGGTGGTTCCAAAAGGTGATCTCAGGAAGGTTATGATGGATGAAGCACACAATTCTCTTCTATCCATTCATCCAGGCAGTTCCAAGATGTATCAGGATCTCAACCAAACCTTCTGGTGGACTCGCATGAAACGTGAAACTGCTCAGTTCATGAACAAGTGTGATGTTTGTCATAGAGTGAAGGCAGAGCATCAACGTCCAGCAGGTCTTCTTCAGCCTTTGCCTATCCCAGAGTGGAACTTTGATCATGTGGAGATGGATTTCGTCACTAGGTTTCCCAAGTCCAAGAGAGGCAATGATGCCATCTTTGTGGTTATCGACAAGCTGACCAAAGTTGATCATTTCCTTCCAGTCAAAGAATTTATCTCGGTAGCTCAGCTAATAGAGTTGTATTCGTCAAGGATAGTTTCTTTGCATGGTATTCCTCAGCTCATCTCATCCGACCATGGAAGCCTCTTTACTTCCATGTTTGGGAGTCCTTCCAGACTACTATGGGTACCAAGATCCATTTCAGCACTACGTTCCATCCCCAGACAAGTGGTCAAGTTGAGAGAGTCAATCAGATCCTTGAAGATATGCTCAGAGCCTGTGTGATTTCATTCGGCATGAAATGGGAAGACTGCCTTCCATACGCTGAATTTTCATACAACAATAGCTTTTAGGCTAGCTTAGGCAAGGCCCCTTTCGAGATTCTCTACGGCAGGAAGTGTCGTACCCCGCTTAAATGGTCTGAAACCGATGAGCGTTAGATTTTGGGCAATGACATGATCACCAAAGCAGAAGAGATGTGTTGTGTCATTCATCAGAACCTCAAAGAAGCTCAATCCCGACAGAAGAGTTATTACGATAACAAACAACGGGATGTTTCCTTTCAAGTTGATGATCTAGTCTATCTCAGAGTCTCTCCCATGAAGGTCACTCGGCGGTTTGGAATTAAAGGTAAGCTAGCTCCTTGCTTTGTTGGTCCTTTCAAAGTTGTTGGCAAGAGAGGTGAACTTGCATATCAACTAGAGCTTCCTCCAAACTTCGCAAATGTGCACGATGTGTTTCATGTCTCTCAGCTCCGGAGGTGCTTCAAGACTCCCGAGCGCACCATTGACCTCCAAGACTTTGTTCTCCAAGAAGACATCTCTATTGGAAATATGCCCTATAGGCAATAATAAAATGGTTATTATTGTATTTCCTTGTTCATGATAATTGTCTATTGTTCATGCTATAATTGTGTTAACCGGAAACCGTAATACATGTGTGAATACATAGACCACAACATGTCCCTAGTGAGCCTCTAGTTGGCTAGCTCGTTGATCAATGGATGGTCACGGCTTCATGACCATGGACATTGGATGTCGTTGATAACGGGATCACATCATTAGGAGAATGATGTGATGGACAAGACCCAATCCTAAGCATAACAAAAGATCGTTTAGTTCGTTTGCTAAAGCTTTTCAATGTCAAGTATCGTTTCCTTAGACCATGAGATTGTGCAACTCCCGGATACCGTAGGAATTCTTTGGGTGTGCCAAACGTCATAGGGTAACTGGGTGGCTATAAAGGTGCACTACGGGTATCTCCGAAAGTGAATGTTGGGTTGGCACGAATCGAGACTGGGATTTGTCATTCCGTGTGACGGAGAGGTATCTCTTGGCCCACTCGGTAAGACATCATCATAATGAGCTCGACGTGACTAACGAGTTAGCCATGGGATGATGTATTACGGAACAAGTAAAGAGACTTGCCGGTAACAAGATTAACAAGGTATACAGATACCGACGATCAAATCTCAGGCAAGTATCATACCGATAGACAAAGGGAATTGTATACGGGATTGATTGAATCCCCGACATCGTGGTTCATCCGATGAGATCATCGTGGAGCATGTGGGAGACAACATGGGTATCCAGATCCCGCTGTTGTTTATTGACCGGAGAGGTGTCTCGGTCATGTCTACATGTCTCCCGAACCCGTAAGGTCTACACACTTAAGGTTCGATGACGCTAGGGTTCTTGGGAAATGGTATACCTGATTACCAAAGGTTGTTAGGAGTCCCGGATGAGATCCTGGACGTCATGAGGAGCTCCGGAATGGTCTGGAGGTAAATATTGATATATAGGAAGTCTTTATTTTGGTCACCGGAAAGTTTTTGGGCTCATTGGTAGTGTATCGGGAGTGCCGGGAGGGTGCCGGAGGACCCCGGGGAGGGGTGTGACGACCAAAGGACTTTGTGGGCCCTTAGAAGAGGTGTGGCAGACCTTTTGGGGCTGGCCAAGACCTTCTATAAAGGCCCATGCAGCTGGGGTAAAGAGATATCGGGCAAAAGGATTTAAAAGGAGGAGATCCACCTCCCTTGTGGGAGGTGGACTCTTCGCCACCTTCGGCCGAACCTCTCCTCCTTGGAGGAGGGGCCAAGTCAGCCCTTCCTCGCCCTCCTCCTATATATACCCAAGGGTTTGGGATGATTTTAGACACGACTTCTCTCTCTCTCTCTCCGTGCAGCCCTACCCTTCCTCTTCCTGATTCTTCGTAGTGCTTGGCAAAGCCCTGCCGGAGTCCACGTAGGTCCACCGTCACCACGTCTCGTGCTGCCGGAGCTCGCCCTCAACCTCTCCTTCCTCCTTGATGGATCAAGGAGTAGGAGACGCCATTGGGCTGCACGTATGTTGAACGCGGAGGCGCCATTGTTTGGCGCTAAGATCGGAATCCAGTGCGATCTGAATCGCTTCGAGTACGACTCCACCAACCGCGTTCTTGTAACACTTCCGCTTAGCGATCTTCAAAGGTATGAAGATGCAATCTCTCCCTCTCGTTGCTGGTTTCTCCATGGATAGATCTTGGTGATCGTAGGAACAATTTTGATTTACTACTACGTCTCCCAACAGTGGCATCATGAGCTAGCTCTACGCGTAGAATCTATGCACGAGTAGAACACAAGTTGTTGTGGGCGTCGATTTTGTTAATATGCTAACCACTACTAGTATTATCTTGATTCGGCGGTATTGTGGGATGAAGCGGCCCGGACCGACTTTACACGTACGCTTATGTGAGACTGGTTCCACAGCTTGACATGCACTTGTTGCATATGGTGGCTAGCGGGTGTCTATCTCTCCCACCTTAGTCGGATTGGATTCGATGAAAAGGTCCTTATGAAGGGTAAATAGCAATTGGCATATAACGTTGTGGTTTTGGCGTAGGTAAGAAACGTTCTTGCTAGAAACCTATAGCAGCCACGTAAAAACTTGCAACTGCAAATTAGAGGACGTCTAACTTGTTTTTGCAGCATATGCCTTGTGATGTGATATGGCCAAAGAATGTGATGTGATGCATTGTGATGTATGAGATTGATCACGTTCTTGTAATAGGATTCACGACTTGCATGTCGAAGAGTATGACAACCGGCAGGAGCCATAGGAGTTGTCTTATTTTATTGTATGACCTGCGTGTCAATCATAAACGCCATGTAATTACTTTACTTTATTGCTAAACGTTAGCTATAGTAGTAGAAGTAATAGTTGGTGAGACAACTTCATGAAGACAAGATGATGGAGATCATGGTGTCGTGCCGGTGACAGTGATGATCACCGTGCCCTGAAGATGGAGATCAAAGGAGGAAGATCATATTGGCCATATCATGTCACTATATTGATTGCATGTGATGTTTATCATGTTTACATCTTATTTTCTTAGAACGACGGTAGTAACTAAGATGATCTCTCAATAAAATTTCAAGAAAAGTGTTCACCCTAACTGTGCACCGTTGCTAACGATCGTTGTTCCGAAGCACCACGTGATGATCGGGTGTGATAGGTTCTAACGTTCGCATACAACGGGTGTAAGTCAGATTTACACACGCGATACACTTAGGTTGACTTGACAAGACTAGCATGTACAGACATGGCCTCGGAACACGGAAGACCCAAAGGTCGAACATGAGTCGTATAGAAGATATGATCAACATGGAGATGTTCACCATGGATGACTAGTCCGTCTCACGTGATGATCGGACACGGGCTAGTTGACATGGATCATGTGTCACTTGGATGACTAGAGAGATGTCTACCTAAGTGGGAGTTCATTAAATAATTTGATTATGTGAACTTAATTATCATGAACTTAGTCTAAAATTGTCTTTACAATCTATATTGTTGATCCAACGGCCAACGCGAATGTCACCCTAAACTTCAACGCGTTCCTAGAGAAAACCAAGCTGAAAGATGATGGAAGCAACTATGCGGACTGGGTTCGTGGCTTGAGGATCATCCTCATAGCTTCCAAGAAATTGTATGTCCTTGATGCACCACTAGGTGACCCACCCCTTCTCCCAGTAGAGCAAGACGTTGCGAATGCTTGGCATTCTCACTGCGATGATTACTCCCTTTTTCTGTGCGGCATGCTTTACAGTTTAGAACCGGGGCTCCAAAAGCGTTTTGAGCAATACGGAGCATATGAGATGTTCCAAGAGCTGAAACTGGTTTTCCAAGCTCATGCCCGGGTCGAGAGATATGACGTCTCTGACAAGTTCTTCAGTTGTAAGATGGAGGATAATAGTTCTTTCAGTGAGCACATCCTCAAGATGTCTGGGCTACACAACCGCTTGACTCAGCTGGGAGTTAATCTCCTGGATGACTCGGTCATTGACAGAATCCTCCAGTCGCTTCCACCTAGCTACAAGAGCTTTGTGATGCACTACCACATGCAAGGGATGGAGAAGTCCGTTCCTCAGTTGTACTCGATGCTGAAATCAGCGGAGGTCGAGATCAAAAAGGAGCATCAAGTGTTGATGGTAAATTAGACCACTAGTTTCAAGAAAGGAAAGTGTAAGAAGAACTTCAAGAAGCATGGCAAAGCTGTTGTCGTGCCCGGTAAGCAAGTTGCCGGGAAGAAGAAGAACAAGAATGGACCCAAGCCTGAGACTGAGTGTTTTTATTGCAAGGGTACCGGTCACTTGAAGCGGAACTGCCCCAAGTACTTAGCGGATAAGAAGGACGGCAACGTTAAAGGTATATGTGATATACTTGTTATTGATGTGTACCTAACCAGCACTCATAGTAGCTCCTGGGTATTTGATATCGGTGCAGTTGCTCACATTTGTAACTCCAAGCAGGAGCTGCGGAATAAGCGGAGGCTGGCAAAGGACGAGGTGACGATGCGCATCAGGAATGGTTCCAAGGTCGATGTGATCGCCGTCGACACGCTACCTCTACATCTACCTTTGGGATTAGTGTTAAACCTTAATAATTGTTATTTAGTACCAACTTTGAGCATGAACATTGTATCTGGATCTCACTTGATGCGAGATGGCTACTCATTTAAATCTGAGAATAATGGTTGTTCTATTTATATGAGAGAAATGTTTTATGGTCATGCCCCGCTGGTCAATAGTTTATTTTTGATGAATCTCGAATGTGATGTTACACATGTCCATAGTGTGAGTACCAAAAAGTGTAAGGTTGATAACGATAGTCCCACTTATATGTGGCACTGTCGCCTTGGTCATATTGGTGTCAAACGCATGAAGAAGCTCCATACTGATGGACTTTTGGAGTCTCTTGATTTCGAATCATTTGACACGTGCGAACCTTGCCTCATGGGCAAGATGACCAAGACTCCGTTCTCCGGAACAATGGAGAAAGCAACTGACTTGTTGGAAATAATACATACCGATGTTTGCGGTCCAATGAGTGTCGAGGCTCTTGGTGGCTACCGTTATGTTATCACCCTCACTGATGACTTGAGCAGATATGGGTATGTCTACTTAATGAAACACAAGTCTGAAACCTTTGAAAGGTTCAAGAAATTTCAGAGTGAGGTAGAGAATCAACGTGACAGGAAAATAAAGTGCCTACGATCTAATCGTGGCGGAGAATATTTAAGTCACGAGTTTGGCACGCACCTAAGGAAATGTGGAATTGTTTCACAACTCACGCCGCTGGCACACCTTAGCGAAATGGTGTGTCTGAACGTCGTAATCGCACTCTATTGGATATGGTGCGATCTATGATGTCTCTTACTAACTTACCGCTATCATTTTGGGGATATGCATTAGAGACTGCCGCATTCACTTTAAATAGGGCACCGTCAAAATCCGTTGAGACGACATCGTATGAATTATGGTTTGGAAAGCAACCTAAGCTATCGTTTCTAAAAGTTTGGGGATGCGATGCTTATGTGAAGAAACTCAACCTGAGAAGCTCGAACCCAAAGCGAAAAAGTGCGTCATCATAGGATATGCCAAAGAGACTATTGGGTATACCTTCTACCTACGATCCGAGGGCAAAGTCTTTGTTGCCAAGAATGGATCCTTTCTCGAGAAAGAGTTTCTCTCGAAAGAAGTAAGTGGGAGGAAAATACAACTTGATGAGGTAACTGTACCTCCACTCGAACCGGAGTGTACCGCAGCACAGGAAGCTGTTTCTGTGGAGCCTACACCGGCTGGAGAGGAAGTTAATGATGATGATCATGAAACTTCAGATCAAGTTACTATTGAACGTCGAAGGTCCACTAGGGCACGTTCCGCACCAGAGTGGTACGGCAACCCTGTCCTAGAGATCATGTTGTTAGACAACGGTGAATCTTCAAACTATGAAGAAGCAATGGCGGGCCCGGATTCCAAGAAATGGCTTAAGGCCATGAAATCCGAGATAGCATCCATGTATGAGAACAAAGTATGGACTTTGGTCGACTTGCCTGTTGATAAGCAAGCCAATGAAAATAAATGTATCTTCAAGAAGAAGACTGACGCGGACGGTAATGTGACCGTCAATATGGCTCGGCTTGTCGCTAAGGGTTATCGATAAGTTCAAGGAGTTGACTATGATGAGACTTTCTCACCCATAGCGATGCTGAAGTCTGTCCGAATCATGTTAGCAATTTCCGCATTTATGATTATGAGATCTGGGAAATGGATGTCAAAACGGCATTCCTTAATGGCTTCCTCAAGGAAGAACTATATATGATGCAGCCGGAAGGTTTTGTCGATCCTGAAGATGCTAACAGAGTATGCAAGCTCCAGCGCTCCATCTATGGGCTAGTGCAAGCATCTCGGAGTTGGAACATTCGCTTTAATGAGGTGATTAAAGTGTTTGGGTTTACACAGGTTTATGGAGAACCCTGTATTTACAAGAAAGTGAGTGGGAGCTCTGTAGCATTTCTCATATTATATGTGGATGACATACTGTTAATGGGAAATGATATAGAACTCTTGGAAAGTATAAAGGCCTACTTGAATAAGTGTTTTTCATGGAAGGACCTTGGAGAAGCTGCTTACATATTAGGTATTAAGATCTATAGAGATAGATCGAGACGCCTCATAGGTCTTTCACAAAGCACATACGTTGAAAAGATATTGAACAAGTTCAATATGGATCAGTCCAAGAAGGGGTTCTTGCCTGTGTTACAAGGTGTGAGATTGAGTACGACTCAATGCCCGACCACGGCAAATGTTAGAGAAGAGATGAGTGCCATGCCCTATGCTTCAGCCATAGGCTCTATTATGTATGCCATGCTGTGTACCAGACCTGATGTGAACCTTGCCATAAGTTTGGTGGGGAGGTAGCAAAGTGATCCCGGAACGGGACACTGGACAGCGGTCAAGAATATCCTGAAGTACCTGAAAAGGACAAAGGACATGTTTCTCGTATATGGAGGTGCTGAAGAGCTCGTCATAAAGGGTTACATCGATGCTAGCTTCGACACAGATCCGGACGACTTCAAGTCGCAAACTGGATACGTGTATGTTTTGAACGGAGGGGCAGTCAACTGGTGCAGCAGCAAGCAAAGCGTCGTGGTGGCATCTACATGTGAAGCGGAGTAAATAGCTGCATCGGAAGCAGCAAAGGAAGGAGTCTGGATGAAGGAGTTCATCAACGACCTAGGAGTAATTCCAAGCGCGTCGGGCCCGATGACTCTATTCTGTGACAACACTGGAGCTATTGCCCTTGCGAAGGAGCCCAGGTTTCACAAGAAGACAAGACACATCAAGCGCTGCTTCAACTCCATCCGTGATTACATCCAAGAGGGATATATAGATATTTGTAAAGTGCATACGGATCTGAATGTCGTAGATCCGTTGACTAAACCTCTCTCACGAGCAAAACATGATCAGCACCAGAATGTTATGGGTGTATGATTCATCACAATGTAACTAGATTATTGACTCTAGTGCAAGTGGGAGACTATTGGAAATATGCCCTAGAGGCAATAATAAAATGGTTATTATTTTATTTCCTTGTTCATGATAATTGTCTATTGTTCATGCTATAATTGTGTTAACTGGAAACCGTAATACATGTGTGAATACATAGACCACAACATGTCCCTAGTGAGCCTCTAGTTGGCTAGCTCATTGATCAATGCATGGTCACGGTTTCATGACCATGGACATTGGATGTCGTTGATAACGGGATCACATCATTCGGAGAATGATGTGATGGACAAGACCCAATCCTAAGCATAGCACAAGATCGTGTAGTTCGTTTGCTAAAGCTTTTCAATGTCAAGTATCGTTTCCTTAGACCATGAGATTGTGCAACCTCCCGGATACCATAGGAATTCTTTGGGTGTGCCAAACATCACAACGTAACAGGGTGATAAAGGTGCACTACGGGTATCTTCGGAAGTGTCTGTTGGGTTGGCACGAATCGAGACTGGGATTTGTCACTCCGTGTGACGGAGAGGTATCTCAGGGCCCACTCGGTAAGATATCATCATAATGAGCTCAATGTGACTAAGTGTTAGCTACGGGATGATTTATTACAGAATGAGTAAAGAGACTTGCCGGTAACAAGATTGAACAAGGTATACAGATACCGACAATCGAATCTCTGGCAAGTATCATACCGATAGCCAAAGGGAATTGTATACGGGATTGATTGAATCCCCGACATCATGGTTCATCCGATGAGATCATTGTGGAGAATGTGGGAGCCAAAATGGGTATCCAGATCCCGTTGTTGGTTATTGATCGGAGAGGTGTCTCGGTCATGTCTCCATGTCTCCCGAACCCGTAGGGTCTACACACTTAAGGTTCGATGACGCTAGGCTTATAGGGAAATGGTATACATGATTACCGAAGGTTGTTCGGAGTCCCTGATGAGATCCGGACGTCACGAGGAGCTCCGGAATGGTCCGGAGGTAAAGATTGATATATAGGAAGTCTAGTTTTGGTCACCGGAAAGTTTTCGGGCTCATCGGTAGTGTACCGGGAGTGTCGAGAGGGTGCCGGAGGACCCCTGGGAGGGGTGTGACGACCAAAGGACTTTGTGGGACCTTAGAGGAGGTGTGCCAGCCCTTTTTTGGCTGGCGAAGACCTTCTATAAAGGCCCATGCGGCTGGGGTAAAGAGATATAGGGCAAAAGGATTTAAAAGGAGGAGATCCACCTCCCTTGTGGGAGGTGGACTATTCCCCACCTTCGGCCGAACCTCTCCTCCTTGGAGGAGGGGCCAAGGCGGCCCTCCCTCTCCCTCCTCCTATATATACCCAGGGGTTTGGGCTTATTTGAGACCCGACTTCTCTCTCTCTCGGTGCATCCCTACCCTTCCTCTTCCTGATTCTCCGTAGCGCTTGGCGAAGCCCTGCCGGAGTCCACGTAGCTCCACCGTCACCACGCCATCGTGATGCCGGAGCTCTCCCTCAAACTCTCCTTCCTCCTTGCTGGATCAAGGCGTAGGAGATGTCAGCGGGCTACACATGTGTTGAACGCAAAGGCGCCGTTGTTTGGTGCTAAGATCAGAATCCACCGCGATCTGAATCGCTGCGAGTACGACTCCACCAACCGCGTTCTTGTAATGCTTCCGCTTAGCGATCTTCAAAGTTATGAAGATGCAATCTCTCTCCTCTCGTTGCTGGTTTCTCCATGGATAGATCTTGCTGATTGTAGGAAAAATTTTGATTTACGACTACGTCTCCCAACAATCTCTTATCGTGAGCATCAATGGCTATTCTCGAAGAAACTAAGCATAAGACTCGGAACAAATCTATCAAGTTTCTCAAGGTAAAGTGGTCTCAGCATTCTAACAAAGAAGCTACTTGGGAACGTGAGGACCTTCTCCGTTCCGAATTTCCAGAGTTCTTTTGTTCCTAGATCTCGGGTCGAGATCCTCTTGTAGTGTGGGAGATTTGTGACAGCCAAGTGCTGCCCCTACCTTTTATGGCATGTAACCTATGTGGATCTTGTGTCATGTGATGAGTGTATTTGAGTTTATCATTGCCATGTCATTGTCTCATGCATTCTTGCATCATGCATCATAGCATTTCATCATCAAATCTTACATATTGTTTTTGTGGTGTGCTTCTTGTGACCTTGTTGTGTTGTGGGAGTGTTCTTGTGGAGGTGTATGCTTGAGTGGATCAACTCCTTCCCCCTCTCTTATTGTTTCAAACAAACCATACCTATAGTCTTTTATTCCCATTGCATTAATCAACAGAATTAAAAAAATTTAAATCTGTTAAAAATGTTCAGGAGGTAGCCAATATTATTTTAAGCCTGTGTGTGTTGTTCTTTTGAGGTGTTGACCCATATGATGTTGGGGTTTTAAATAAGAGAGGAGCTGTTTTCTTTAAGGTAATAAAAATACTTGTTCTAAAAATCCTTTGTTAATTTTGTTAAATAGCTCACCTTTTATTTCTTGCCAAGATATTTTTTATTCTGGCAAATCCTTTTATTTTCCTCTGGGTTTTATTTGTGTGGTTGTTTTATGTTAAGGGAAAACCTGCTATTTTGTTTTTCTGAGAGAGAGGGAGTTGGGCCTTCCTTCCCTGGCGCCCAGCTAGTGCATTGAAGCCAGCCTACCCGTGCGAAAACGGCCACCTGCTCCGTCTCCCCTATTTCCGTCAGGTTCAGAGTGAGAGAGAGAGAAGTGTGCGTCGCTGCCGTGTCCTTCCTCCATCGTGTTGCCATCAACCCCGTGTCCTTCCCCCTCGACGTCTGTGCCGACCCCCTAGGGTTTTCTCTTCCTCCTCCCTCTGTCGCCGCTCCCCTTCTCCTCCTTCTCCCCTTCTCTTCCCCGTCTGCTAGGTAAGCCTCAGAGAGAATTCAGAGAGGGCAGTGAGGTTGCCAATCATCGCTGCCGTCCTGCTCGCGCCTTTGGTGGGTCTCCTCCACGCTTGGCATGTCGTGGCGGCCGCGGATCCTCCCTGTGTTCCATTCCCGGCGTTAGGGTGCTGCAGGAAGCTCCAAGGCGTCGGCTCCTTCCTCCTTGTCGCCGCGCTCCCGAAGGTCACCGCCGGTCTTCTTCCCCTTTGTTGCCACCCACGTCTTTGCCTATTCCTCCTCTTTGTCGTGTACAAGTCGTCGTCGTCTCCCCTCGGTGAGCCGCGCGATCCCCCACTCCTGTTGCGGTCTTGCGTCGCCGTGCCATCACCATCATTGACAGAGAGATTTGCTCGAGATCGAGGGGCTCTGTTGCCGATACCCCCTCCGCTTTTGAGTGCGGGAATGGAGTTCCTGTACTCCCCACGTGCCCCGCGTCCCTTCTGTCACTCCGCTAGCCCCCTCAATCACTGGATTTGGTCGTCGTCGTGGTTCTCTGTCGCCGCCGTCAGGTGTGCGCTTCGTCAGTTTTGTCAGTGTTAGTGGATCCATGTTAGTACTAGGTGCGCTCCTCCTCCTTTTGTGCAGACGTCGAGCCGTGGCGCAGTGGTAGCGCTTGGGGAAAATGACCGAGAGGTCTGGAGTTCGAATCCCGCTTCCCCTGTTGTTGTTTTTTTGCTTTTTTCGGTTGGATCTGGCTAGGCAGTGTGTTCGGGATTCGATGTGAGGACCGGATCCGGTGTCCTGTGCATGCATGATGCAGATCCGGCGTGGTTGTGTGTGGCTGTGCAGAGTTCTGTTTGTGTGTGGATCTGTGTGTGTGTGGATCCCAGAATTCTGTTTCATCATGCCAACTTGTGGCCTTCATGCTTATTGATGTGTGACTCCATTCCAGATTGTGTAGTTGGATAAGTTGTTAAGCATGTCATGTAGTTTCTCTCAATGCCTTGTTTGTGGCTAGAGACTTCCTGTAGCTCTAGTTATTGGCTGTGTAAGTTGCTATGTTGCTGTTTTGTGGCAGATTGTTTGTTTTAGTGTTTTGTCACTTGTGGGAGCTATACTCCATGGAATTGCTTGATCTTTGGCTCTATTGTGGTTGGTTTTTCGTTGCCTAACCAGTGGCTACCTTGGAATGCCAAGGAATAGCACATGGCCTTCTTGTCTTGTGTTTTGCCTTCGTATCATGTCGTGAGCGTAGCGTGAGAACCGTAACTCCGTTTCTTATGTTCTACATATGCATTTGTTTCGTTTTTTCATGATGCATAAATATTTTCCATGTTCATGCATGTTCAAATAACTTAACATGAGGTTCTGTTCAGAATCATAATTAACTAATCTATTGCACTTGAAACTTGACTAGATAGGATTGCCATGCTAAATTCTTCACATAAACCATGCATGATGTTTGCTTCTGCATTGCACCTTGGTTTCTTGTTTATTCTTGCTGTTTCTTTTGGGTAGACACGAACGTTGAACCTGAGTACGAAGATCCAGGAGAGTACTACTACGAGGATCCCGCTACTTGTCCCTCTAAAGAACCAACAGGCAAGATGATCGTACCCGGATCCCAATACTATTTTCGCTTGCTAGTTGTCTCGCTCTTATCGTTACTTTTGCGCTACCTACCACTTTAATGTCAAGCCTCCTAATTGCCATGATATCCTCTAACCCTTCCACGTCCTAGCAACCATTGTTTTGCTAAGTTACTGGTTCTCAACCCCTAACATAGCGTTCTAGTTGCAGGTGCAGGTTGTTTCCATGTGATAACATGGATTTTTGGCTTATCACAATATTATTTGTTATTTAATTTAATGTGCATATACATCTGGTATTGGTGGAAGGCTTGTTGCTAGGTGTTTTGTTCCGCTATTACCGCCATAGTTTCTTGTTACCGGTGTTATGTTTCCATACTTTGCACTCCTAACATGATCGGGGTTGTTATTGGGACCCCCTTGTTTATTTGGTTAAGATTAAAACTATGGTACTACATGTGCTAAACAACTTAATAAAATTTGCATAGGGCTTTGCAACCCCGTGGATAATTAATCACCCTTGGGCCAGTGCTCCTCATGTGTGTTGGTCCAAACTAGAGCCATGTGCGGGGCCAACCCGGGGCAACTCGGTAGATTTCTATCAGGCCACTGTACGTTGTGCTTATCTGTCGTGTCCTTAGAATGAGATACGCAGCTCTTATTGGGTTCGTCGACACATAGGGTGGTCTTGCTGTATTTGTTTTACCTTTATCAAGTGTCTTGTGTGAGGGGCTCTGACTTTCTTCGGGCAATCTTGAGGTGTTGGAATTACTTTGGAGTTGCCTAGGATGATCACGAGATCCGTGGTCGAGGCTATTCCCGCGGAGTGTGGTTAATTTATGATGGACTAGTTGGAGCACCCCTGTAGGGTTAAAACTTTCGAAAAGTCCTGCCCGCGGTTATGTGGCAACTTGTATATTTGTTTAACACCCGGTTATAGTTAACTTGAAGTAAACTCTAATAAAACACACCAACTATGTGAGTAACCGTGATCGTCTCTGCTTGTGAACATGAACCGAGAGAGAACATGATGGGGTTATGGTTGACGTAAGCCGGTGTTCAGGATCTCATAGAGGTCATTCTAGATTCGATCGTTTATTGTAGACCACATATTTACTTTCATGTTTTTCGTAAGATTAGCCACAATAAATGCTTAGTGCTGGTGCAAACTAAACACATACCCCCTTCCCAACCCATGAGCTTGAATAGTCTTGGTACCCGGGCGCGAGATTGCTAAGTCCTCATGGCTCACAGATTACTACAACAATCCAGGAATTGGTACAGATGAGTTCGTGCCAGATGATGTGACGCAGCTCTAGTGGGAGTATGACGAGGAACGCGGCAGGATGTACGTGACTTATCCAGATGAGTAGAGGACCGTGGTAATGATCTTTGGGGCTAGCAAGATAGTGTCATTGCATCTTCTTTTATCGTTTGTTTTCGTCCGTAGACGGAACGTGTCTTTGGATTGATGTTTGAACTCTTGCGTGGAATTTTAATTTAGCATGTGTCGAGTGTAAGCCAACTCATATACTCCTCTCTTCCTAAATATATGTTGTACTGATGATGTACTTGTGAACGTCGAGATGCGCCCCTATCCCTTGTCGAGGCCCCGGTGCCTTAATATGGATAGGCGCGCATCTTGGGAATGACAAAGGGTGAGTAATAATTTACTTTTATCGCTTGGGAACCGTCACTAATTTGTTTCACATGGAAGATATTGATAACTCTTGGTCGTAATGTTGATAGGAAGGGTGTGCCTGTCAAAATTATACTTATGTCTTTTTAAATCCTTGAGCTCTGGCACCTCTACGATTGGACTGTCTATTAACTTTAATGTTGAGTAATCATCTTCTAAAATAAATGCCAGATCTGAGAGCACTATTTTCATCCTCATGCATTGTCTATAGTGAATGTTGGATGCATCATGACTGGATCTATTCTAGCATGAATTACAATGTTTAGCCACTGCTTGAACTTTGGAGGTTCTCTGCATTTATGTTTTGCGGTCTCAAAAAGGGCTAGCTAGATACCACTATTGTCATATTATATCATGATTGTTTTGACAAATTATTTGCAATTGGGATATCTTATTATTGCCCGTTGGTTGTTTGCGTCATTGATATGAGTTAATATAGTCTTTAACAGTTATTGTTGACATGGTTAGTCATGATCTTTGCTGAAAACCTGGGTGCTACTTAAGCATATATATGTAAACAAGAACAAAAGAGTTTGTAAATGTTTTTGTTTCTCACTTTCAGTTTGTGAACTGAATTTCTTGAAGACAAGCAAGGGTTTAAGATTGGGGGAGTTGATACGTCTCCAACGTATCTACTTTTCCTAAGACTTTTGCTCTTGTTTTGGACTCTAATTTTAATGTTTTGAATGAAATTAAATCGGACTGACGTTGTTTTCAGCAGAACTTCCATGGTGTTGTTTTTGTGCAGAAATAAAAGTTCTCGGAATGGAACGAAATCTTTTGGAGATATATTTTGGAATATTTAAGGAATTATGGAGCTAGAAGCTACCTAAGAGGGGGCCCAGGGTGCCCACGCTCCACCAGGGCGCGCTAGGCCCTCCTAGCGCGGCCTGGTGGAGGTTGGACACTGCATGGGTCCACCGATCCTCATTCCAACGCTATAAATTCACAATTCTCTAGAAAAATGAGAGAGAAGGTTTTACCTCATTTCACGATACGGAGCCGCCACCACCTCCTGTTCTTCATTGGGAGGCTAGATTTGGAGTTTGTTTGGGGCTACGGAGAGGGGAATCTTTGGTCTTCGTCATCATCAATCCTTCTCCATCGCTAATTCCATAATGCTCCCCACTGAGTGAGTAATTCCTTTGAAGGCTTACTGGTTGGTGAGGAGTTGGATGAGATTCATCATGTAATCGATACAGTTTTGTTAGGGCTCGATCTCTAGTATCCACTATGTTCTAAGATTGATGTTGCTATGACTTTGCCATGCTTAATGCTTGTCACTAGGGCCCGAGTGCCATGATTTCAGATCTGGACCGTTTATGTTATCATCATTATATCTATGTTCTTGAACCGATCTTGCCTAGTCATATGCACCTATTACGTGTTATGATCCGTCAACCCCATAGTGACAACATTTGGGATACTTCACGGTGATGACCTTAGTTTGAGGAATTCATGTATTCACTAAGTCGTAATGCTTTGTTTTGGTGCTCTATTAAAAGGAGGCCTTAATATCCCTTAGTTTCCTTATGGGATCTACTGCCACGGGAGGGTAGGACAAAAGATGTTCTTGCTAAGTTGTTACTGTTGTTTCTACTGTTACACTTGCTACAAAATCACCGTTACTATTGTTACCACTACTGTTACTGTCACCACTGTTATCAAACTATCATATAACTGTGCTACTAATCACTCTGCTACAAATATTTATCTCTAGGTGTGGTTGAATTTACAACTCAACTGCTAATACACTCAAATATTCTTTGGCTCCCCTTGTGTCGAACCTATAAATTTGGGTTGAATACTCTACACTCAAAAACTGTTGCGGTCCCCTATACTTGTGGGTTATCACTGATTAGTAAATTGGCGGTTACTCCCTCAAATTGCATGACTGTGCATGAATTTTGGGCCTGACCCAATGGCACTAAGCAAGCTTATGTGGGCCAGACCCGGGGGATCCTATCGGTGCACTGAGACATGGATACCCAATGCCCCTGACTTATGCACATGCAGAAGTATCCAAACCCATGACAAGCAGACACTAACCCAAGGCCAAACAACACCGAAAAGCTCCGATCTACAATGCAAGACAAGCTAGGAGGGCGCCAGGAACATCCCCGATGCTTGCCGAAGACCGAGGTGCCCGCACCCTAAGAAGGCCCGACAAGCAAGTTCACCGACAAGCGTGAGCCGATCGGTTACCGCTCCACCACATCGCTACTCCTGTAACTTACCGATGCGGTGTCGAGCTCCCAAGTGGCGGCTCTCTCTAAGCACGTGGCGACATGCTGGAAGACAATTACACCCCCTTGACACCCGTTCGTAGGCGTCTCAAGCCGTGCTGTAGCAGTTAGCTAGAGCGGTGGTAGGAGCTTGCCAGGAATGTATCCCCGCATGCCACCTAGACTAGCAATGATGGTATTTTGTCCTTAATGCCAGAGTTAGGTATCGTAATCTCTTCTAGCTATCTAATCATCAGACAATGTCTGTGTTTCCACCGTGGTTGCCCCTTATGCTATAAAAGGAGACTCAAGGAAACCTAGCTGAGGATTCGAACATCTGGAGATTTGTACTCGCCTAGCAGCTCTTTCCCCGAAGGCAACCCTTGTCGGGCTAGAGCGCTGAGTGCCTCTCGTGTTCTTCCAATCAATCCACCAAAAGAAGGAGTAGGATTTTACGCTTCACATTGGCCCGAACCTGGGTAAAACACCTGTGGCACGATCATCACGTCATCTTGCTATCTCCTCTCTTTCTGCAAGTGATCTCGCCGCCACCGAACCACAAAGGCGCATGTGGCCCCATAGGTGATCGAGTGCACCCATCCTAGACACCAAAGCTCGGTGTAAAACTGCTAGCAGACTAGGGGAGGGTTTCCCAAGGTGCTTGGGATGCCTGACCCCTCCTTTATCGCCGCCCGTGACCCTCTCACATAATAATGAGTTGGGGGTTGTACACGCTCTAGAGCCTCCTGCTTGAGCCGCCCCTCGGCCTCAGGAGGACTCATGCCCACACCCAAGTGGAAGTTGCATGCTCCGTGTTGGCGGAATAAATGTCAAACCACGACTATGCCCATGCCTAATGGAAGCCCCATGTTTTGCTCGGGTGGCGAAAATACATACTCCGGTGACAAAGGCCCCGCTCATGCCCCGGTGCTCGAGGTGTCGTTCTAAACTGCCATGGAGTGTAGGGGGATGGAGGCGATGTTTGCATGGAGAAGTGGAGGAGACAATGGGAGATGAGTAGGGAACTTCTTAACGGTGGTTCAGCCATCGGGGACGATGGTTTTCTAGGCGGAGCTGCAGTTCTCAAGGCATCATGGGGAAGTGGAGGCAACATGCACATTAGCTCACTCCACGTGTCCGGCCTAGGCCACACGCGGTTAGGGCCCGCTTTGCTTTGCCCCCTAATAGGCCACGTTGTGTGTGCCACGGGCCCGTGGGCTACTATCGGGCCTTTGGGATTGGGAGTACCCAAGCCCGTCTGCTTGTGGCCCAGGAAGAAAGGACCGCCTAAGGCGTCGGGTGTCCCACCAACGAGCTACAAGAACAAGATCCTCGTGAGGGCCCACGCCTTGCGAGGTGTTGGCGGCGCCACCAACAAGAGCTTCGCGAGTGCTCCTTGAAGAGTCGGTCCGACGCCCTTGGGAGGCAGATCCGCCCGGAGTTGGTCCGACGAGGCTTCGCGACCAGGTGCTCTCACATGGTTCACGCGTGCCATGCCAAACGGTGCCAGGGGCCATGCCATCAGGTGCGTATAGAGAGGTTTTCCACTTTGGTGATAAAGGAGTAGAGCCAGCCCGCGGATTCCCAAAGCAAGCCAAAAAGGTTACCCATCCAGTACAAGAAGACAAAGACCGAGGGCTCGTCGGGACAGAGGTAATCCCCATGGCCACAAGCGCGTCACGGCAAGAGACTTTAGCAGGTGACCACCTTTTGTCAGGATAGGCTACAACCTTGTCCCCCTTCAAACTGGTTGTTGTGGCGACCCTTCCCGTCTGATATTTTCGGTAGAAGAGGATAGGGGCTAATATAAGGAAGGGGCCGGCTACCACAGAGACACACACGGTTCAGGACTGGCATGAACACGCCTTGTACTCATCTTCTTCCTCAAGCAATCCACCAAGCAAGAGTAGGGTCTTAGCGAGGTGGCCCAAACCTGGGTAAACCGTGTGTTTTCCCGCTCGTTTTCCTTATCTCGAGTCACCGGAGAGTCGTCGTGAAGTTGTGAGGACAAGTACGGTTGGAGAGCGAGCGCACCCGAGTGTTCGAACCTTTCTTTGCTCTCTGGAGCCCCGATTCCGACAGTCGAACAACTCGCTTACGTACTTTTGGACGAGATCAACCCATATCCATTTGAAGCAATATTTTCCCCCTGTTTTTTGTGGATCACAATATGTATGCGTTGTGATCGATCCTCTTCATAATTTGACTTATAGTTTCTAAGGGAAGTGAGATTAAAGTTCCATTAGTTACTACTAAACAAACACTTAACTACATATATACATGTCAAACACTCTCTCACATGGTCATCGGCATCATCAAACACCGACACAACCATGTCCATGTGGGTCGTCACTTCGACAGATGCCTATAGAGATGTGTAACACCCCGTTACGCCTAGCAGGATCTAGACTGTCCCCACAGACCAACACTAGTCTTTCCTACGCACTTTGTCCTCACTCGTGCGCACCCGGGACCAACTTCCCGATCGGTTACGCATCCTAGAATCGCTCCAAGCCAAGCATGCTTAACTTTGGAGTTCTTTTCGAGTGGGCTCCCGGAAAAGAAGGAATTCCTTGTTGATATGAGTAGTCTATCATTCCTATTAAGCCAGGCTCTCACATACACCCCCACTCAAAGGAACCGACGTCCTCGTCAGCCCATCAGGAACGTTCCATTTTGGCACACGTATGCGCGTCCAGTCCAGCACATGTGCCATGTTGTGTGCCACGACGGGCCACACACGCCATGCGCCACATGCCTGTGCACCTAACCCGCGCCTGCCCGTGTAACCACAAGGGTCGGCTCTGATACCAATTGTAACACCACGTTACGTGTAGCGGGATCTAGACTGGCCCCACAGACCAACACTAGTCTTTCTTGTGCACTTTGTTCTCACTCTTGCGCACCCGGGACCAACTTTCCGATCGATCACCCATCCTAGAATCGCTCCAAGCCAAGCATGCTTAACTTTGGAGTTCTTTTCGAGTGGGCTCCCGAAAAAGAAGGAATTCCTTGTTGATATGAGTAGTCTAACATTCCTATTATGCCAGGCTCTCACAAGATGTTTATTTGACCAAGGTGGATTCTTCTTGTTGGTATGTGTGTATATATTATATGTAGTTGATATATCCATCGACATTTCAATTCTAACAAAAAATCAAACGCATCGTACACATTGAATCCCTCCTATCGGATCGAACTTTGGGCGTGCTTGTGGCTATATATGCATGGGTCGTTAACCTCAGTACGTGGCCATTCTCGTTCGAGACACACACATGTGGCGGCGAAAGTTGTGCATTAGTATTTGGAAACATCGCAAAACACTTTCATATATACATATGTTCCTGGGGCCATGCATGTGGATTGGTGTTGTCTACAGACACTCTCTCGTGTGGTTATATATGGACGACATTCGCAATTTGTAGACCCGTGTGGTCTATCACTTAAACCGACACATATATACTACAGGTTAATTTGACCAATGTACATATAGTCCTCTCATTATTTGTTACGATATAGTTCACGGTGAGATACGAGACAGAAGTTTGAGCACATACATGTATATATAGGTCGTGGTGTTTGTTCGAAGCATGTGTACGCATGGGGCAAGGTGAGGACGGGGGAGGGGCATTACAGTAGTGCTATACGTACATATACACGAAACCTATTTATGAGGTGAGGTACTACATACCGTCCAACTTTTGAGCCACTTCAAAAGGTTTTGCATGCACGAAATATCACACCACCTTAAGTAATTGGTTGAGAGACGGAGGGATGACCCCGGGGTAGCCTCAAGAGCCCCCTTTCCCCCGCCTCCTAACGCAACAAAAGGGCGGGCCGCCTCCCCCTGCAGTCCAGCTGCGCCCTACCGGAGGTGATCCACCGGCTACGCCCAGCCGGCTAAGCATTGGATACCGTCTGCAGGGCGTGCGTGGCAACAGTGGCCTCCATCCTATCGGAGTTCAGTGCCGATATGGCCACAGCGAAGACGTCAGGGCCTCTGGCCCTGGCGGATGGTGATCGGGCTTCCAACAGTGCCGGTACGCCTCCAGCCACTCCGTTACCTGCCCTGGCATGGCTACAGGGTGGCCGGCCATACCGCTGACCCCAGCCGGCTACCGCAAGACGACGCCACAAGGTGCGGCCCGTGCCGCGATGTTACCGGCGTAGGGGCCCGCCTCACGGGCCCCGCCGGTTCCTGACGGGACCCTTCACCGGCGGGACCTACGGCGACAAGACCACCCGGTCGGGCCCTCACAACCGGCCACAGAGGCTGCCGGCTGTGGCCCCCTTTGACCTTCTACTTGTATTGTATTCCAGGGGCTAGCCTATAAAACCCCCCGGGCCACCCCCATGCGAGGGGACGAACAGGAAGACCGGCAGAGGGAAAAACCAAGGGAGGCACGAACGGACGGAGGATCGATCGGCTGCTCAAGGAGAGAGGCGAAGAGCAGGCTAGCTCCTTCTTCCTCCTCGATCCATGCAGCTCAAGGAGCACCATTGTAACCCGACCATTGTCTCAACTAGACCGAGCAGGACTAGGGGTATTACCTCCCACGAAGGGCCCCGAACCTGGGTACATCGTGTGTCAGCCACCGCTTGTGCCTAATCCCGCTCCCTGAGCCCGACGGCATCCTTCGACCCCTCTCGATAAGCCTACCTATGGCATCTGCCATGACGAAACCACGACATTGAGCCACACATGTAGTTGCGGTCTCACCCATCTTGTGAAGTTTCCAAGACGCGCCCATCAGTGGGCCTGCGCAATCTACCCTCAAAACTGAAAAACGGGGGAGGGGTGATCATGATGGATTTCTATTGGTTTTGTGTTAGGGTAGGGTGAATTTGCAGCTATATTATAAGTTTGTAAGTTCATATATAGACTGAGCTACCATCCCCTCACCGACTCGAAGGTGTGTGGGGGGGGGGAGCATAAGCCAAAATTGTCGTGTGCTCTACATGACATTGTGTGTCACATGATTGTTGTGCATTCTATATTTGAACGCACAACAACCTTTCCATACATACATTTGGTCCTCAAGCAGGTTTGCTAGTGCGATGACCCTAGATTTAACGTGTCTAATTCCCAATGTTGTTATATAAATGGCAGGGTAGTCTTTTATTGAAACTTAAATAGCAGACGAGTCAAAGCAGACAACTGTGTGCGATTGTGCACGAAATATAGTAGTAGACATGGTTCCCACATGCTAACTGTGTGCCACTCTTGAATGTAGAAAAAAGTATTGTGTGCAATGCCTGGCCCGTGGTTGTCACCTAACTATAGACCACCTTGCACCAACCCGCATAGAGAAATATTAAAAATAGTTACCCGCCTTGTGTAGGAGATATGCCCTAGAGGCAATAATAAATTGGTTATTATCATATTTCCTTGTTCATGATAATCATTTATTATCTATGCTATAATTGTACTAATCGGAAACTCAGATACATGTGTGGATACATAGACAACACCATGTCCCTAGTATGCCTCTAATAGACTAGCTCGTTGATCAAAGATGGTCAAGGTTTCCGAGCCATGGACGTGAGATATCATTTGATAACGGGATCACATCATTAGGAGAATGATGTGATGGACAAGACCCAAAGTATAAACGTAGCATATGATCATGTCAGTTTATTGCTACAGTTTTCTGCATGCCAAGTATCTGTTCCTATGACCCTAAGATCATGCAACTCACTGACACAGGAAGAGTACCTTGTGTGTATAAAACGTCGCAATGTAACTGGGTGACTATAAAGGTGCTCTACAGGTATCTCCGAGGGTGTTTGTTGGGTTGGCATGGCTCAAGACTCGGATTTGTTACTCTGTATGAACGAGAGGTATCTCAAGGCCCACTCGGTAATAAAACATCACAATAAGCCTTGCAAGCAATGTGACTAATTGTTATCCATGGGATCTTGTATTATGGAACGAGTAAATAGACTTTCTAGTAATGAGATTTAACTAGGTATGGAGATGCCAAAGATCGAATCTCGGGCAAGTAACATACCGCAGAACAAAGGGAACAACATACGGCATTAACTGAATCCGTGACATAGAGATCAAAGACAGCACACAGGATTAACCAATAAAGATCTTCGTAGAATATGTAGGACCAATATGGGCATCCAGGTCCCGCTATTGGCTATTGAACGTAGAGGTGTCTCGGTCACGTCTACATAGTTCTCGAACCCGCAGGGTCTGCAGACTTAAGGTTCGGTGACGTTTCGGTAGTATAGAGTTATTTATGGTGGTTACCGAAGGTTTTTTGGAGTCCCGGATGAGATACAGGATGTCACGAGGAGCTCTGGAATGGTCCGGGGGTAAATATAGATATATAGGAAGTCATGTTTTGGTCACCTAAAGAGCTCGAACCCAAAGCGGACAAATGCATCTTCATAGAATACCCTAAGAACAGTTGGGTATACCCTCTATCTCAGATCTGAGTACAAAGTGTTTGTTGCTAAAACTGGGTCCTTTCTCGAGAATGAGTTTCTCTCAAAAGAATTGAGTGGGAGGATGATAGAACTTGATGAGGTTGTTGAACATTTGTTTCAGCCATAGAGTAGCACAGCATGGAAATATGTTTTTGTGGAGCCTACGTCAGTTGAAGAGAAAGTTAATGATGATGATCATGAAGCTTCAGATCAAGTTACTATAGAACCTCATAGGTCGACAAGGACGCATACTACTCCTGAGTGGTACGGTAACCTTGTCTTAGAGGTCATGTTGTTGGACAACGATGAACCTACGAGCTATGGAGAAGTGATGATGGGAGCGGATTCCGACAGATGGTTAGAGGCCATGAAATCCGAGAAAGGATCCATGTATGAAAACCAAGTATAGACTTTGATAGACTTGCTCATTGGACGGTAGGTCATCGAGTACAAATGGACCTTTAAGATGAAGACAAACGTTGATTGTAAATGTCACCATTTATAAAGCTTGACTTGTCGCAAATAAGTTTCCGACAAGTTCAAGGAGTTGACTACGATGAGACTTTCTCACTCGTAGCGATGCTAAAGTCTATTGGAATTATGTCAGCAGTTGCTGCATTTTTGCAGTTATGAAACCTAACAGATGCATGTCAAAACATCGTTTCCTTAACGGTTTACTTGAGGAAAGCTTGTATGTGATACAACCAGAAGATTTTGTCAGTCCTAAGGATGCTAAAAGGTATGTGAGCTCCAACAATGCTTCTATGGGCTGGAGCAAGCATCTCGGAGTTGGAATATTCTCTTTGATGAGGTGATCAAAGTTTTTGAGTCTATACAAAGTTTATGAGAAACTTGTATTTGCAATAAAGTGAGTGGGACCACTATAGAGTTTCTGATAAGCATATGTGGATGGCATATTGTTGATCGGAAATGATGTAGAATTTCTGGAAAGCATAAAGGGTTGTTTGAAAAGAGTTTTTGAAATGAAGACCTGGATAAAGCTAATTAATTGTTGGGCATCGATATCTATAGATATAGATCAAGACGTTTGATAACAGTTTTATTGAGTATATACCTTGACAAGATTTTTTAAGATTTCAAAATGGATCGGTCAAAGAAAGAGTTCTTGCCTAATTTGTAAGGTGTGAAGTTCAGTGAGATTCAAAGATCGAACATAGCAGATCTTGTTGGAACAAGCCTGCAGTAGAAGGTAGGGGTACGAAAGGAGAGGGCAGAGTCCTAGCTACGGCGAGGATGTACACATGGAAGTATGAGTTCAGGCCCCTCTCATGGAGGTAACAACCCTATGTGTCACTGCTCTGGAGCTTTGTCGTGTGGAATGTAGAGATTACAGTTGTTGCGAACCCTTTTGCCAGAGGGGAGGGGTGGCTTATATAGAGTTCGCCACCCCTCATAATTGCCAGGTGTCCAAGGGTCCGATCATGGGTATAAAGACTAGCGTTACTGGTAACGTACATAATAATTTCTACTAATGACGACTTGGCATAACGTCTGCCTGTTGGCCTCCTGGAGGTGGCTTCTGGTCTTCTGGCATCGACTAGAATTGAGGTCTTCCGAGTGACAGGCGACTGTCGAGTTGCTAAAGAAGTCTCCGAGTGGATTGCCTATCGAGTGACTTGAGCGGCATCGGGAATCCATTCGGAAGCTTACTTGTGATCTTCAGGTCCTCCAATGTAGTGTCCTTAGGTAGGGTATGTAGGTAAGGCCTAGGACCCTACCCTAGGTATATATCCTCGTCATTCGCCCCTGAATGGATCAGGGTTCGAGTGGTGAATGGGGGTATCGATGCCAGTTCGGCACAAGGCACCAAATCTTCCGAATGATATTCGGGGCTTCAACGAAACTTGGGTCGACTTAACCCTTCGTCATTCGCCGGGATCCATTTAGCCTTGAAAGTGCCTGAGTGAATGTTCAATGTTAATTTTATTCCGAGTGATTTGAAGGAATATTTGGAAGTGACGGGTTGGTCTGACAGACCCGGATCTCGCAAGATACGAAAATTTAGGAAGCGAGCGCGTGCGACGATGACGCCACGATCGGAGCAAGTGGGGGCATGACGCCTCGATTCCCACGCTGAACATTTTGCCATGTATAGGGCGTCGTCTGCGGTTGGGATGTGTGGGGATCTCATGGGCCCACCCGTCAGTGAGGCACTCGATGGGGGTATAAATCTCGAATCGCCAAGGATTACACAGTATTCTTCTCCAAATTTCCTCTCTTCCTCCGCCTCCTCCGTCTCCAGCGCCACAGTTTGCTCTGCTCTGACGAGCCCAGACACCGTGATGATGAAGGGAGCCACGGAGAAGTTAGAGCGCGCCAAGAAGGGGGTGGCGAAGGGCAAGGGCAAGAAGCCCTCGACCCCTCGGTTCACCGTGCCGCCTGGATGGATCCAGGGGGACTTTCTCCCCTCGGTGGTCACCCATGCGGATATTGACAACTTGGTCATTGACGTACTTATGGCGGGCGCCGCCAGGAGGTTGCCAGATGGGGATCTTGATCCAGAGCCACGCGAAGGTGAGAGGGTTCTCCTCCTGTCCCACGTCGAAAGAGGTTTTTCTATGCCTCCCCATACATTTCATTAGAGGGTTTCTGAACTTCTTTGGAGCCCAGCTCCACCACTTTCCGCTGAATGCCATCTCCTATTTGTCCGCTTTCATCGCCTTGTGCGAGTGCATCCTAGGTTGTCCCCCTCACTGGGGACTATTCAAGCACATTTTCACGGTTAGATCTCAGACTGTAAAGAAGGCTCTTCCTGAGGACCGAAAAACTCATGTAGTGCAGTTGTGTGGAGGTCTAAAAATTCAGAAGAGATCTTCTAGTTCCTTTCCTTCCATGACTTCTCCCGAATCTATTAGAGCTGGCAGTCGACATGGTTTTACTGCAAGGATGTAGCTTCTCCCAATATGTCGACTGGCCTCCTTTTACATCTGAACGCCCTGCCATCCCCAAGTCCTTAAAAGTGTCAGAAGGAGAAAAAGTCCAAGTGGGAATCTTGGTGGATGCCGTCGTGAAACTTATTTGAGGCGGGGTGACCGGCATGGACCTCCTAGAGACTTTTCTCAGTCGACGGATCCAACCACTCTAGGCCAGGGACCACACTATGTGGCATTATGCAAGCCCTAGTGACTCGACTAGGACGCATCCAAAAGAGGTTTCACAAGCAACTGTCGAGCAGTGGCTTCGCAGTATCACCGGGGCTTGCGACAATCCCCTGGGAGCCAAGAGGATCCAACCTTACTCGGCCAAAAACCTGCCAAAGAATCTAGTAAATTACATCTTGTCGACTGATACACCGTACTGTTGAGTGGTTGATTAATTTGCTGACTGACTTCATTGTTTGACCCTGCAGGAGTGGATGCACATGTACTCGCTCGTGCCTAACGGGAACCGACCTGAAGAAGGTGGGGAGAGCGAGGGCAGCAGCATGGACGTCGAGGGCTCTTACGACAGTGAAGATGAATACGAAGACTCGGGTGAGAACGAGGAGGAAGTCGAGTCCCCTCCATGCATCAAACATTGCTCCAAGTCCCGTCAAGACCCGACAACTGCTACGGACAAGGCGCTAGCTGCGAGTGAAAAGAACCCGAAGCGGAGTCGACCCTCAACTAACGAGTCAAGTGAACGATCGGAGAAGAAACTCAAGCCCAACGCAGTGAAACCTCATAAAGCTCTGCCCCGCATGAAGGTGGTTGTGCCTGTCGCCTCCACGTACGTGTTTACTTCCAACTCTTGCTGTCGAGTGTGACCTTGAATTCTTGTTGACAGAGTGTCGTTTGATCTGCCAAAGTTGCCACCTTAGTGGCATCGCCTCCATGGGACGGAGAGGAGGCAATGGCGGCTTATATAGAGTTCACTGCCCCTCATAATTAACAGGCGTCCAAGGGCCCGATCGTGGGTATAAAGACTACCGTTACTAGTAACGTGGATAATAATTGCTACTAATGATGACTAGGCCTAACGTCTACTTGTTCTCCTCCTGGAGGTGGCTTCTGGTCTTCTGGCATCGACGGGAAGTGAGGTCTTCCGAGTGACAGGCGACTGTCGAGTGGAGAAAGAAGTCTCCGAGTGGATTGCCTGTCGAGTGACTTGAGCGTCATCGGGAATCTAGTCAGAAGCTTACTTGTGATCTTCAGGTCCTCCAATGTAGTGTCCTTAGGTAGGGTATGTAGGTCAGGCCTAGGACCCTACCCTAGATATATATCCTTGTTAGTAGAAGAAATAGAAAGGACGAACGCCGTCCCCTATGCCTTAGCCATAGGCTCTATATAGTATGCCATGCTGTGTACCGCACCTGTGTGCGCCTTGCCATGGGTCTGTCAAGGGATACAAAAGTGATCCAAGAGTGGATAAATGGACAACAATCAAAATAATCCTTAGTAACTAAAGGATTAAGGAAAAGTTTCTCAATTATGGAGGTCATAAAGAGCTCGGCGTAAAGAGTTACATCGAAGCAAGCTTTAACACCAATCCGGATGACTCTTAGTAGTAATCCGGATACGCATAGTGGAGCAGCCATTTGGAATAGCTCCAAGTGGAGTGTGGTAGCAGTGTCTACAGTATGACATAGTGATTTGGAAACTACACACAGATCTAGATGTCGCGGACCCGTTGACTAAAAGACCTCTTTCACATAAAAAGCATGATCGAGCCCCAGAACTCATTGATTTTTAGATTCATAACAATGTGAATCACATGGTTATGTGAACTAGATTATTGACTCTGATGCAAGTGGGATACTGTTGGAAATATGCCCGAGAGGCAATAATAAATTGGTTATTATCATATTTCCTTGTTCACGATAATCGTTTATTATCCATGCTATAATTGTGTGGGCGCGACAACCCCAATGGAGACACATTGATGGAGATCAAGATGATGGAGATCATGGTGTCATGCCGGTGACAATGGAGATCATGTCGGTGCTTTAAGGATGGAGATCAAAAGCACAAGTTCATGGCCATATCATGTCACTTATGATTTGCATGGGATGTTAATCCTTTTATGCACCTTGTTTTGCTTAGGATGGTGGTAGCATTATAAGGTGAACCATCACTAAAATTTCAAGATAAATTGTGTTCTCCCTGAGTGTGCACCATTGCGAAAGTTTGTCATGTAGAGACACCACATGATGATCGGGTGTGATAGACTCTACGTTCACATACAACGGGTGCAAGCCAGTGTGGCACATGCGAAACACTGGGGTTAAACTTGACGAGCCTAGCTTGTACAGACATGGCCTGGGAACACAAGAGACCGAAAGGTCGAACATGAGTCATATAGTAGATATGATCAACATGGCGATGTTCACCATTGAAACCACCTCAACTCACATGATGATCGGACTTGAGTTGGTGAATTTGGATCATGTATCACTCGAATGACTGGAGGATGTCTATTTGAGTGGGAGTTCTTAAGTAATATGATTAATTGAACGCATTATCATGAACATAGTTAGTAGTGTCTTTTCAAATTATGTTGTAGATTACTAGCTCACGATGTAGCCCCCTTGAATTTTTATATGTTCCTAGAGAAATAGAGTTGAAATATGATGGTACCAATATTTTTGGTTGGGTCCGTGATCTGAGGATTGTCCTCATTGCTGCACAGAAGGCTTATGTCCTTAATGCACCGCTCGGTGTGCCACCCCCTCTAGCGTCGTCTGTAGATGTTGTGAACATCTAACAGGCACGTTCTGATGACTACTTGATAGTTTAGTGCATCATGCATTACGGCTTAGAATTGAGGATCCAAAACATTTTGAACGCGCGGAACATATGAGATGTTCTAAGAGCTGAAATTAGGATCTCAGGCCTGTGCCTGTGTTGTGAGATATGAGATCTCAAACAAAGATTCTTTGCTTGAAAGATGAAGGAGAATAGCTCAATCGTTGAGCATATGGTCAGATTGTCTAGGTGCTAAAATCGCTTGAATCGAGTGGGAGTTGATCTTCTACATAAGATAGTGCTTGATATAGTTTTCCAAGTCATTGTCACTAAGCTACTAGAGCTTTGTGATGAACTATAAAATGTTAGGGATGGAAATAATGATCCTTGAGCTGTTCGCGATGTTTGACACTGTGAAGGTAGAAATCAAGAAGGAGAATCAAGTGTTGATGGTTAGTAAAACCACTAGTTTCGAGAAGGGCAAGGGCAAGGAGGGAAACTTCATGGATGGCAAGACAGTTGCTTCTCTAGTAAAGCAACCCAAAGTTGAACCCAAACCCGAGACTAAGTGCTTCTATTATGAGGAGAGCGGTCACTAAAGCGGAACAACCCTAGATACTTGGTAGATAAGAAGGCTGGGAATGGTCTACAAAAGTATATTTGATATACATTTTATTGATGTGTACCTTGCTAGTACTCCTAGTAGCACCTGGGTATTGGATACCTGTTTGGTTGCTAAATGTTAGTAACTCGAAATAAAAGCTACAGAATAAACGGAGACTTTCTAAGTCTGAGGTGACGATGTGTGTTGGAAATGTTTCCAAGGTTGATGTGATCAACATCGCATGCTCTCTCGACCCTCGGGATTAGTGATGAACCTAAATAAATGTTATTTGGTGTTTGTGTTGAGCATGAACATGATTAGATCATGTTTATTGCAATAAGATTATTCATTTAAGTTAGATAATAATGGTTATTCTGTTTGCATGAATAATACCTTCAATGGTCACGCACCCAATGAGGATGGTTTATTGAATCTTGATCGTAGTAATACACATGTTCATAACATTGATGCCAAAATATACAAGGTTAATAATGATAGAACCACATACTTGTGGCACTGCCGCTGAATGGCATATTGGTGTAAAGCGCATGAAGAAACTCCATGTTGATGGATCTTTGGACTCTTTAGATTTTGAATTGGTTGAGACATGCGAACCGTGCCTCATGGGCAAGATGACTAAAACCCATTTTTCCGGCTTGATGGAATGGGCAAGTGACTTATTGGAAATGATACATGCTGATGTATATGGTCCAATGAGTGTTGTAGCATGCAATGGATATCGTTATTTTCTTACCTTCACTAATAATTTGAGTAGATATAGTGTATATTTACTTAATGAAACACAAGTCTGAATCGTTTGAAAAGTTCAAACAAAATCGGAGCAAAGTTTAAGATCATCGTGACAAGAAGATAAAAATGTCTACGATATGATTTAGGAGGTAAATATCTGAGTTACGAGTTTGGCATACAACTTTAGACAATGTGAAACTTATTTCACAACTCACGCCACCTGGAACACCATAGTGTGATGGTGTGTCCGAACGTCATAGTCGTTCTCTATTGGATATGTGCTACTATGACGTCTCTTATCGATTTGCCACTATTGTTTTGGGGTTATGCATTAGAGACAACTACATTCACTTTAAAACGGCACCATCTAAGTCCATTGAGATGACACCGTATGAATTTTGGTTTGATGGAAACCTAAGCTGTCATTTCTTAATGTTTGGGGCTGCAACGCTTATGTGAAAAGGGTTTTCACCTAAAGAGCTCGAACCCAAAGGGAACAAATGCATCTTCATAGAATACCCTAAGAACAGTTGGGTATACCCTCTATCTCAAATCTGAGTACAAAGTGTTTGTTGCTAAAACTGGGTCTTTCTCGAGAAAGAGTTTCTCTCAAAAGATTTGAGTGGGAGGAAGATAGAACTTGATGAGGTTGTTGAACCTTTGTTTCAGCCATAGAGTAACAAGGCACAGAAAGATGTTTCTGTGGAGCCTACGTCAATTGAAGAGAAAGTTAATGATGATGATCATGAAGCTTCGGATCAAGTTACTATCGAACCTCGTAGGTCGACAAGGACGGGTACTACTCCTGAGTGGTACGGTAACCCTGTCTTAGAGGTCATGTTGTTGGACAACGATGAACCTACGAGCTATGGAGAAGCGATGATGGGCCCGTATTTCAAAAAATGGTTAGAGGCCATGAAATCCAAGAAAGTATCCATGTATGAAAACCAAGTATAGACTTTGGTCGACCCTCTTGTTGGACGGCAGGTCGTCGAGTACAAATGGACCTTTAAGATGAAGACAGACGCTGATGGTAAATGTCACCATTTATAAAGCTTGACTTGTCGCAAAGAAGTTTCCGACAAGTTCAAGGAGTTGACTGCGATGAGACTTTCTCACTCGTAGCGATACTAAAGTCTATTGGAATTATGTTAGCAGTTGCTACATTTTTCAATTATGAAATCTGGCACATGGATGTCAAAACATCGTTTCCTTAACGGTTTACTTGAGGAAAGGTTGTATGTGATACAACCAAAAGGTTTTGTTAGTTCTAAGGATGCTAAAAGGTGTGCGAGCTCCAGCAATCCTTCTATGGGCTAGAGCAATCCTTCAAAGGAAGACCTGGATAAAGCTACTTAATTGTTGGGCATCGATATATATAGAGATAGATCAAGACGTCTGATAAGACTTTTATTGAGTATATACCTTGACAAGATTTTGTAAGAGTTCAAAATGGATCGGTCACGGAAAGAGTTCTTTCCTGATTTGTAAGGTGTGAAGTTGAGTGAGACTCAAAGCTCGACCACGGCAGAAGAAAGAGAAAGGACGAACGTCATCCCTTATGCCTTAGCCACAGGCTCTATATAGTATGCCATGCTGTGTAACGCACATGTGCCTGCCTTGCCATGAGTCCGTCAAGGGGTACAAAAGTGATCTAGGAGTGTATCACTGGACAGGGGTCAAGATTATCCTTCATAACTAAAGGACTAAGGAAAACTTTCTCGATTATGGAGGTGATAAAGACTTCGTCGTCAGGAGTTACGTCGATGCAAGCTTTAACACCAATTTGGATGACTCTTAGTAGCAATCCGAATACGTATAGTGGAGCAGCCATTTGGAATAGCTCCAAGTGGAGTGTGGTAGCATTGTCTACAGTATGACATAGAGATTTGCAAAGTACACACGGATCTGAATGTCGCAGACCCGTTGACTAAAACAACTCTCTCACATACAAAGCATGATGAGGCCCCAGAACTCATTAGGTGTTAGATTCATAACAATGCGAATTACATGGTGATGTGAACTAGATTATTGACTCTAGTGCAAATGGGAAGCTGTTGGAAATATGCCCTAGAGGCAATAATAAATTGGTTATTATCATATTTCCTTGTTCATGATAATAGGTTATTATCCATGCTATAATTGTATTGATTGAAAACTCAGATACATGTGTGGATACATAGACAACACCATGTCCCTAGTATGCCTCTAATAGACTAGCTCGTTGATCAAAGATGGTCAAGGTTTCCTAGACATGGACACGAGATGTCATTTGATAACGGGATCACATCATTAGGAGAATGATGTGATGGACAATACCCAAACTAGAAACATAGCATATGATCGTGTCATTTTATTGCTATAGTTTTCTGCATGTCAAGTATCTGATCTTATAACCATGAGATCATGCAACTCACTGACACCGGAGGAGTACCTTGTGTGTATCAAACGTCGTAACATAACTGGGTGACTATAAAGGTGCTCTATAGGTATCTACGAGGGTGTTTGTTGGGTTGGCATGGATCAAGACTGGGATTTTTTACTCCGTGTGATGGAGAGGTATATCAGGGACCAGTCGGCAATAAAACAGCACAATAAGACTTGCAAGCAATGTGGCTAAATGTTAGCCATGGGATCTTGTATTACAGAACAAGTAAAGATACTTGTCAGTAACATGATTTAACTACGAATGGAGATTCCAACGATCAAATCTCGAGCAAGTAACATACCAAAGAACAAAGGGAACGGCATACCGGATTAACTGAATCCTTGACATAGAGGTTCAACCGATAAAGATCTTCATAGAATATGTAGGAACCAATATGGGATCCAGATCCCGCCATTGGTTATTGAACGTACATGTGTCTCGGTCATGTATACATAGTTCTCGAACCTGCAGGGTCTGCACACTTAAGTTTCGGTGACATTTCGGTAGTATAGAGTTATGTATGGTGGCGACCGAAGGTTGTTCGGAGTCCCGGATGAGATCTTGGACGTCACGAGGAGTTTCAAAATGGTCCGGAGGTAAAGATTGATATTTTGGAAGTCCTGTTTTGGTCACCGGAAAGGATTCGGGCTCATTAGTAGTGTACCGGGAGCGCCAGGAGGGTACCGGGGGACCATCAGGAGAGGTATTTTGACCCAAGAGGCTAAATGGGCTGTGGGAAGAGGTATACTAGCCCTTAGTGGGCTGGCCAAAGCTCCACATGAAGCCCATGTAGGTGAGGTGAAGAAACCCAAGGGTGGATGGAGGCCCAAGTGGGAAAAAGAGGAGTCCTAGTCCTACTAGGAGTGGAGGAGGTGGACTCCTCCCTCCCACTTCGGCCGAACCAGATTTGGATCCCTTGGGAGACAAGTCTCCTCCCTCACCTCCTCCTATGTATACTAGAAGTTTTGAGGGTTTTTGACACAGAAAGATAGCCACGTGTTGCCCTCTCCTCTAGATCGTAGTTTCTCCTCTAGATCGGTTTCAGCGGTGCTTAGGCAAAGCCTTGCTGGAATAGCTCCACCAGCATCGTTGCAACGCCGTCGCGCTGCTAGAGAACTCTTCTACCTATCCACTCCCTCTTGCTAGATCAAGAAGGCGGAGATCGTCATCGAGCTGTACATGTGCTGAAAGCGGAGGTGTCGTCCGTTCAACATCGGAAGGACCGTGATCAACATCGCGAGACGATTCGTGATTGGATCACGGGACGGATGATGATGAGATCGCGGGACGGATCGTGATGGGATTGCGGGACGCTCAGTGATTTGGATCACGAATACGTTCGACTACATCAACCGCGTTACTTAACGCTTCCCGCTTGGCGATCTACAAGGGTATGTAGATCCATTTGTCCCTCATAGATGCTCATCACCATGGGTATATCTTGCGTGTGCATAGGAAAAATTATGTTTCCCATGCAACGTTCCCCAACACCTTGATTAATTTAAAAATTGATGGTACCGCAGGTTTATATCTTTGAATCGCACACAGGTATTATGTTCGGGCCGTGTGCGACGTTTGTTCCTCCTGCGCCAGTTCAAACCCTTCATAAAAAAGTTCAATTTGTCCCATATTTTCATTCCCTCCAAGTAAAACTTAAAGTAGCCATGACATTTCCTCAAACACCACCTAGGCCCCTCCCACGCCCAACCCCACACAATTCCCTTACTCGAACCCTAGATACGTTGCCGTCGCCGCCGCCCCGATCCCGCTATGCGTTCCACAGTCAACCTCTCATGCTCTCCCCGTCCAAGTTACGAACCCATCTCCGTACCCTCGACGCTCTAAATTTCTTAGAAGGCACCTGCTAAACAACCCCTTCCTCACAGATCCGCATTGATCCCCACCGAAGACCATCGCAGTCTCATCCCAGCTACACCCTCGGGGGAGATCGAGGAGTGAATGGACAAAAGTAGGTATATCGCGGCCTTTCCAACACACGATGTCGAGGTGGACGCCGAGGCTGCCGGGGAAGCTGACTCCCATGAAGAGGCGCCCTCCAGGATCGCCGGGGAAGCTCACTATGATGATGAGGTGTCTGCTGAGGCTGCAGAGGCCACCGGGGAAGCTGACTACGATGACGACGTGGCCGCCGAGGCCGCCGAGGCCGCTGGGGAAGCTGTCACGATGATGAGGTGGCTGCCGAGGCCGTCGGGGAAGTTGACTACAATGACGAGGTGGCCTCCGAGGTCGCAGGAAATGTAAAGAGTACCAGGCAGTAAGACAATGGGTTCTCGTATGGATGCATCTCGACGCAGCCGACTATGACATCAAGCTCGTTGACAATGGCGTCTTGTCGCGGGCTATCTCACGGGTTAAGTGGCCCTACCAAGACCCCTCGGGTTCGACCCCCGTCGACCTCATGCAAGGCCCAACTGCTGATCTACTCCGCTTTGTTGTCAAGAATTTGCCTTCCTTCATCTCCATGGAGCCTCTTTTGTTATTTTTGAAGGACACGTGCTATGGCGGTGGCTCACCATTGTCATATGCCAAGTCAAACATCATCGATGACGCAGATGCCAATAACGGCACCCTATCCGTCTATTAGAAGGGGAAAGAGCTCATCCGTGACATTAGGGAGGGTACCCTGCATCCCTGCTCTTTCAAGGGGAAGGAGCCCATCTGTGACAATAGGGAGCACATCCATAATCCGCGCTCTTCCAATGGGAAGGAGACCATCTGTGACAGGTGAGGAAACCAATCTCATGTTAAATTACTTCACTCGTGCTAAATGTATGGACTCTCTAGTTGAATTTCATCAATAACTGTCTCAAGAACCATAGATGGTTCATGTTAAACCTGGTGTAGTTAACACGTTCAGTGCTTATTTCAGTTCTTTCACATGTTATGTTCAGTTATACAATTTCATGTTTAAGCACTGGCTACGTTTCGTGCAATTTTGACAGTACAGTTCGAATGACTATGTTTGGTTGCTATCAAGCCTGTTGTAATGACCATATGCCTTGTTTAACTTTTTTTCCTAGATCAGTTGTTTATACTGGGCATATGTCCTGGTTCAATTGCAATATAGTATGCCTTGTTTATTTTAGTTATTCACGTTGTGAAGTTCTATATCTGCAACTATGCACTTTCCAGTTCAATTTCATCATACCAGTTTCAACGGCCATGTGTAGTTCCTGTTAAGCCTGGTGTAGTTAACATGCCCACTGTTTATTTCTCTGTTTTCACAATGTGATGTTCAGTTATACAATTTGATGTGTAAATGCGAGCTACATTCTATGTTCAACAGTACCACTATGAATGACTATATTTGGTTTTTGTTAAGCTTGTTGTAGTGAGCACAAGCCTTTTCATTTTTAGGTAACTATAACTAGTGTGCTTAAACGTGCACAATACTAGTTAGAATGACTATATTTTGTTGTTGTTAAATTCTAAGCCTATTGTTGTTAACATGCATCTCCACTTATTATTAGCTTAGCTAGCATGCTTAAACCTACACACTTAAGATATCATTTTGTGATCATGTTGTTTACCATGCATATATTTGGTTGATGTTTAGCCTGACAGTACTTAACATGGCTTTTGGCATACTTACCCAGGACAATGTCGGGAACATCTATTGTTTTTCATCGAGGTTAGTTTCATCACATGGCCTATATATATACACCATCTGCCCCAAAGTATAAGATGTCAATACATCAAATATATGTGTATTTTGGATTTCATAAGATCTTATATATTAGGAGAGGGTATAATGTACTACATCATTTTGCAATTTGTGTTTACCTTCTAAAACTAACTTGTTTCTTGTAGGTACATATGTCACTGGTAAATATCCGCTTGTCGACCCTTTTTGGTTATGGGGCAATGAGATATTCATGAACCAACATCAAGTGAGGAAACTTATAAAGGTTTTTAATAAAATGGGAGAAAATATGGCAGTTAAACTATTTCTTTACACCTTATCCAAGACAACAGTGAACTCCAGGATGGTAACTATAAACTCTATACCCTTCTTTTTACTGTCCATAATGTGTTGTTAGCTTACAAATTTATAGTGTCTGGATCTATTTTGTTTGTAGTGGTTTTGAGAGCAGTTTACTCATGGTTACCTCTCAAACTACATGATTGGTGGACGTGCAAACGTTAAAGTATATCTACCAGGCCACGATGACTACCTGGATGTCCTCATCAACATAGAGAAGGATGGGCGGTCCGCCATCACAAGGGTGTGGCCTAGAGTCGTCCGTGCATTCTGCATGGATGAGGACACAATATGGGCATTCCGCTTCACCTTGTACAACTGCTAGAGTGTCTTGCACCACTTCCTTTGCCGTATTTAATACAAGTATGAAACCGTGGTTCATCCTTATTTATCTGGTCCTAATGTAAGTATTATTTCTTGATGTAATTGTTGAACATATGTACCTGTGAATGGAATAATGTATTAGTTGTTGAACCTATGTCTATATAAGATGGATATGAAAAATGCAATAGCGTACTATCAAATTTAAATCCTATATAATTCTAAATTGTGGCAATTAAAATTGCTGGAAAAAAGCTCTGCAGGTCATTAGACCGCACATGGTTTGTAAAGCAGAACGTGTGTGATATACCTTATGATTTGACACATTTTAGAGAGAGAAAACGTGTGCCACAATACACACAATTGTCGTCTGTAAACCATGTTGATGTTAGACAATATCAAAAATGGTGAAGAAGACCTAAATGTTTTGTGACAGTCTCCTTATCATACACGATTTATAATCTTTAACTGTTTGTTACGTCGTATGCATCTGACACAAGTATGACAGTTGGAGCGTTTGCGAATCTTCGTATATCGCAAACAATGTTGTAGGACAAAATGTGTGTGATTGTCTCCTTATCATACACGCTTTACTATTACGAACTGTTTGCGATTTCGCACACATCATAAACACTATGCTATAGAATTATGTGTTCAATGTTAGTGTGATCTCACATGAACTGCATGGATGGGCCATATGGGAAGGGCGCCATATCTCAAACGGTTGGCAAGTGGCCCTTATTTGTGATAGAGACAGAAATCCAATAGGCTTCGTTTTGCTAAACGTTTACGTTCGTTGACCAACGCGCTGACGATTTTGCTTTGTCATGTGGGATGGACCCCCCTATCACCCACACAGGAAAGACGATAGTTTACAACTACGTCACGGAAAGGGGTTAAAAGCCATTCGTATAGCATGTCGTTGCACCAGTGATACAACCCTTAGGGCGTCGTTTATACTCAGGTTTTGTTCAGATTAAAAGATCGCCATAGCTGCAACTTTGTGTTCTTTGTTTGCGTTCCATGACCATACCAAGGCGTCATAGAACCCCACATTCATCAATAAAGCTTTCCTCATATATTTGTTGGGAACATTGCATGGGAAACAAAAAAATTCCTACGCACACGCATATCTATCCATGGTGATGAGCATCTACAAGAGGGAGAGTGGATCTACATACCCTTGTAGATCGCTAAGTGGGAAGCGTTAAGAAACGCGGTTGGTGTAGTCGAACGTCTTCGCGATCCAAATCACCATGCGTCCCACGATCCAATCACGATCCATCCCGCGATCCAATAACGATCCGTCCTGCGATCCGATCACGATCCATCCCACGAACTTGATCATGATCCTTCCGATCTAGCACCGAACGGATGGCACCTCCTCGTTCAGCACACGTACGGCTTGATGACGATCTCCACCGTCTTGATCCAACAAGAGGGAGTGGATATGAAGAAGAGTTCTCCGGCAGCCTGACGGTGCTCTGGCGATGGTGGTGGAGCAATTCCGGCAGGGCTTCACCTAAGCACTGCAGAAAACCGATCTAGAGGAGAAACTATGCACTGGAGGAACGGGTAGCACGTGGCTGAAAAAACTAGTGCAAAAACCCAAAACCCTCTAGTATATATAGGAGGAGAGGAGTAGAGGAGGCATCCTTGGCCTCCAAGGCTAGCTGGTTCGGCTGAACCTACGAGGAGAGGAGGATTCCTCCTCCAATCCTAGTAGGACTAGGATTGCTCCTTTTTGCCTTTTTTTCCACCTTTTCCTATTGGGTTTTTTCCTCCAGCCACATGGGCCTTGTGTGGGAGTTTCCACCAGCCCACTATGGGCTGATATTCACTCTCCCACAGCCAATGAAGCCTCTTGGGTCGAAATACCCCTCCCGGAGGCCTCTTGGTACACTACCGGCACTCCCGGTACACTACCGATGAGCGCGAAACTTTTTCGGCGACCAAAACAGGACTTCCTATATATCAATCATTACCTCTGGACCATTCCGGAGCTCCTCGTGATGTCCGGGATCTCATCCGGGACTCCGAACAAACTTCAGTCACGACCATACATAACTATATACTACCAAAACATCACCAAACCTTAAGTGTGCAGACCCTAGAGGGTCGAGAACTATGTAGACATGACCGAGACACCTCTACGGTCAACAACCAATGGCGGGACCTGGATGTCCACATTGGTTCCTACATATTCTACGAACATATTTATATGTCGAACCTCTATGTCAAGGATTCAGTTAATCCCGTATGATGTTCCCTTTGTTCTTCGGTATGTTACTTGCCCGAGATTCGATCATCGGTATCTCCATACCTAGTTCAACCTTGTTACTCGGAAGTCTCTTTACTCATTCCGTAATACAAGATCTTGCAATTAACACTTAGTCACATTGCTTGCAAGGCTTATTGTGATGTTATATTACCGAGTGGTTCCTGAGATACTTCTCCGTCACACGGAGTAACAAATCCCAGTCTTGATCCATGCCAACTCAACAGACACCCTCGGAGACACGTGTAGAGCACCTTTATAGTCACCCAGTTACGTTGCGACGTTTGATACACACAAGGTACTCCTCCGATATCTGTGAGTTGCATGATCTCATGGTCATAGGAACATATACTTGACATGCAGAAAACAGTAGCAATAAACTGACATGATCATAAGCTATGTTTGTTGTTTGGGTCTTGTCCGTCACATCATTCTCCTAATGATGTGATCCCGTTATCAAATGACATCTCATGTCCATGGCTAGGAAACCTTAACCATGTTTCGATCAATGAGCTAGTTCACTAGAGGCACACTAGGGACATTGTGTTTGTCTATGTATCCACACATGTATCCATGTTTCTAATTAATACAATTATAGCATGGATAATAAACGATTGTCATGAACAAGGAAATACAATAATAAACACTTTATTTATTGCCTCTAGGGCATATTTCCAACAGTCCCCCACTTGCAATAGAGTTAATAATCTAGTTTCACATCACTATGTGATTTACATTGTAATGAATCGAACACCCATGCAGTTCTGGTGTTGATCATGTTTAGCCCTTGGAAGAGGTTTAGTCAACGGGTCTACAACATTCAGATCCGTGTGCACTTTGCACATATTTATGTATTTTTCCACGATGTAATCGCGGATGGAGTTGAAGCATCGCTTTATTTGTCTGGTCCTGTTGTGAAACCTTGGTTCCTTTGCCAGAGCAATGCCACCAGTGTTGTCACAGAACAGGTTCATTGGATTCAGTGCACTGGGCACTACTCCAAGATATGTCATGAACTGCTTCATCTAGACACCTTCCTTCGCCGCCTCCGAGGCTGCGATGTATTCCGCTTCACACATAGATTTAGCTACCACGCTTTGCTTGGAACTGCACCAGCTTACCGCTCCCCCGTTAAGAATAAATACGTATCCGGTTTGCGACTTAGAGTCGTCCGGATTAGTGGCAAAGCTTGAATCGACGTAACCCTTTACGACGAGCTCTTCATCACCTCCATAAATGAGAAACATTTCCTTAGTCCTTTTCGGGTACTTAAGGATATTATTGACCGCTAGCTAGTGCTCCATTCCAGGATCACTTTGAAACCTTCCGGCCATACTTATGGCAAGGCTGACATCGGGTCTTGTGCACAGCATTGCATACATGATAGAGCCTATGGCTGAAGCATAGGGGATGACACTCATCTTTTCCCTATCTTCCGCAGTTACTAGGCATTGAGTCTTACTCAACTTCACACCTTGTAACACAGGCAAGAACCCCTTCTTGGACTGTTCCATTTTGAACTTCTTCAAAACTTTATCAAGGTATGTGCTCTGTGAAAGTACTATTAAGCGTCTCGATCTATCTCTATAGATCTTAATGCCTAATATGAAAGCAGCTTGTCCTAGGTCCTTGATTGAAAAACTCCTGTTCAAATATTCCTTCACGCTTTCCAGAATTTCTATATTGATTCCAATCAGCAATATATCATCCACATATAATACTAGAAACGCTATAGAGCTCCCACTCACTTTCTTGTAAATACAAGCTTCTCCGTAAACTTGTATAGACTCAAACGCTTTGATCACCTCATCAAAGCGCTTATTCCAACTCCGAGATGCTTGCACCAGTCCATAAATGGATCGCTGGAGTTTGCAAACTTTGTCAGCATTCTCTGGATCGACTAAACCTTCGGGTTGCATCATATACAACTCTTCCTCAAGGAAACCGTTGAGGAACGTTGTTTTGACATCCATCTGCCAAATTTCCTAGTCAAAATAAGCAGCTATTGCTAACATGATTCTGACAGACTTAAGCATCGCTACGGGTGAGAAAGTCTCATCGTAGTCAACTCCTTGAACTTGTGAAAAACCCTTTTGCCACAAGTCGAGCTTTATAGACGGTGACATTACCATCCGCGTCTGTCTTCTTCTTAAAGATCCATTTGTTCTGAATGGCCTTTTGCCCTTCAGGTAATACTTCCAAAGTCCATACTTTGTTTTCATACATGGATCCCATCTCGGACTTCATGGCCTCTAACCATTTCTCAGAATCCGGGCCCATCACTGCTCCTCCATAGCTCGTAGGTTCATTGTTGTCCAACAACATAACCTCCAGGACAGGATTGTCGTACCACTCAGGGGTAGTACGCGGCCTTGTCGACCTACGAGGTTCAATAGCAGCTTGATCCGAAGCTTCATGATCATCATCATCATTAACTTCCTCTTCTACCATCGTAGGTTCCACAGAAACATCTTTTTGTGTTGTGCTACTTTCTGGTTGAAGTACAGGTTCAATAACCTTATCAACCTCTATTTTCCTGCCACTCAATTCTTTCGAGAGAAACACTTTCTCTAGAAATGTTCTGTTCTTAGCGACAAAAACTTTGCCTTCGGATCTGAGATAAAAGGTATACCCGACTGTCTCTTTCGGGCATCCTATGAAGACGCATTTCTCCGCTTTGGGTTCCAGCTTTTCAGGCTGAAGCTTTTTGACATAAGCATCACATCCCCAAACTTTAAGAAACGACAACTTTGGCTTCTTGCCAAACCATAGTTCATATGGCGTCGTCTCAACGGATTTTGATAGTGCCCTATTTAAAGTGAATACAGCTGTCTCTAATGCATAACCCCAAAACGATAGTGGCAAATCAGCAAGAGACATCATAGAACGCACCATATCTAATAAGGTTCGATTACGACGTTCGGACACACCATTACGCTGTGGTGTTTCGGGCGGTGTCAACTGTGAAACAATTCCACACTGTCTTAAGTGACTGCCAAACTCATAACTCAGATATTCACCTCCTCGATCAGATCGTAGGAACTTAATCTTCTTGTTACGATGATTCTGAACTTCACTCTGAAATTGGTTGAACTTTTCAATCGTTTCAGACTTGTGTTTCATTAAGTAAATATACCCATATCTAATTAAGTCATCAGTGAAGGTGAGAAAATAACGATATCCACCACGCGCTGTAACATTCATTGGACCGCACACATCAGTATGTATGATTTCCAATAAGTCACTCACCCGTTCCATTGTTCCAGAGAACGGCGTTTTAGTCATCTTGCCCATAAGGCATGGTTCACATGTGTCATGTGATTCAAAATCAAGTGACTCCAAAAGTCCATCAGCATGGAGCTACCTCGTGCGTTTTACACCAATATGACCTAAACGGCAGTGCCACAAGAAAGTGGTCCTATCATTATCAACTCTACATCTTTTGGCATCAATGTTATTAACATGTGTGTCATCACTATCAAGATTCAATATGAATAAACCCCAAACATTGGGTGCATGACCATAAAAGATATTACTCATATAAATAGAACAACCTTTATTCTCTAATTTAAATGAGTAACCGTCTCATAATAAACAAGATCCAGATATAATGTTCATGCTTAACGCAGGCACTAAATAACAATTATTCAGGTTCATCACTAATCCCGATGGTAATCGAAGAGAGAGCGTGCCGACGGCGATCACATCAACCTTGGAACCATTTCCCACGAGCATTGTCACTTCGTCCTTTGCCAGCCTTCGTTTATTCTGTAGTTCCTGCTTTGAGTTGCAAATGTGAGCAACCGAACCTGTATCAAATACCCAGGCACTACTACGAGAGCTAGTAAGGTACACATCAATAACATGTATATCATATATACCTTGTTTGTCGTTGGCCGCCATCTTGTCAGCCAGGTACTTGGGGCAGTTCCGCTTCCAGTGACCAGTTCCCTTGCAATGAAAGCACTCAGTTTCTGGCTTGGGTCCATGCTTGGGCTTCTTTACAGGAGTAGCAACTTCTTTGCCATCCTTCTTGGTTTTACCCTTCTTGACCTTGCCCTTGACTTCGCCATTTTTCTTGAAACTAGTGGTTTTATTGACCATCAACACTTGATGTTCTTTCTGGATTTCAGACTCAGCGACTTTTAGCATCGCAAACAGCTCGGCGACTGACTTGTTCATCCCGTGCATGTTATAGTTCATCACAAAGCTCTTGTAACTAGGTGGTAGTGATTGAAGAACTCTGTCAGTGATCGCCTCTGGCAGAAGGGCAATTCCCAACTCCGCTAGACGAGTTGAATACCCAGACATTCTGAGTATATGTTCACTGATAGACCCGTTCTCCTCCATCTCGCAAGCATAGAACTTATCGGAGGTTTCATACCTCTTGATCCGGGCGTTCTTTTGAAAGATAAACTTCAACTCCTGGAACATCTCATATGCTTCATGACGTTCAAAATGTCTTTGAAGTCCCGGTTCTAAGCCATACAATATTGCACACTGAACTATTGAGTAATCTCCAGTACGTGCCTCCCAAGCGTTCTTAACGTCTTCGGAGGTTATGTCTTCTGGTTGGTCACCAAGTTGTGCATCAAGGACATATGATTTCTGGGAAGCCGTGAGGATAATCCTCAGATTACGGGCCCAGTCAACAAAGTTACTTCCATCATCTTTCAACTTAGCTTTCTCTAGGAACGCATTAAATTTCACGGGTGCTACTGCGCGAGCCATTGATCTAAAACATAAATATGCAGAGTTTACTTAGAATATTGTTCAAGATAATGATTTTAGTTAATCAAATTACTAAAGCTCCCACTCAAATTGACATCCCTCAGGTCATCTGAGTGTCACATGATCCAAATCCACCAACTCAAGTCCGATCATCACGTGAGTTGAGGTGGCTTCAATGGTGAACATCATTACGTTGATCATATCTACTATATGACTCATGTTCGACCTTTCGGTATCTTGTGTTCCGAGGCCATGTCTGTACATGCTAGGCTCGTCAAGTTTAACCCGAGTGTTCTGCGCGTGCAACACTGGCTTGCACCCGTTGTATGTGAACGTAGCGTCTATCACACCCGATCATCACGTGGTGTCTCAACACAACAAACTTTTGCAACGGTGCACACTCGGGGAGAACACAATTTATCTTGAAATTTAAGTGAGGGATCACCTTATAATGCTACCGTCATACTAAGCAAAACCAGGTGCATAAAAGGATTAACATCACATGCAATTCATAACTGACATGATATGGCCATGAACATGTGCTTTAGATCTCCATCTTGAAAGCACCGGCATGATCTCCATCGTCACCGGCAAGACACCATGATCTCCATCATCTTGATCTCCATCAACGTGTCGCCATTGGGGTTGTCGCGCCCAACATGCTTCTACTACTATTGCTTCCGTTTAGCGATAAAGTAAAGCATTACATAGCGCTTAATGATTGACACACAGGTCATACAATAATTAAAGACAACCCTATGGCTCCTGCCGGTTGCCGTACTCATCGACATGCAAGTCGTGAAATTCAATACATCACATGATCATCTCATACATCACATAAATCACATTATGTAATTTGACATATCACATCACAACATACCCTACAAAAACAAGTTAGACGTCCTCTAATTGTTGTTGCATGTTTTACGTGGATGCTACGGGTTTCTAGCAAGAACGATTCTCACCTACACATAAACCAGAAAGGTGATACATAATTTGCTTTTCAACCTTCTCAAGGACCGCCTTTGTCAAATCCATTCCAACTAAAGTGAGAGAAACTTCCACCCGCAAGCCATCTAGGCATCAAGTTGCGTCGAGGGAACCGGTCTCTCGTAAGCGTACGAGTAATGTTGGTCTGGGCCACTTCATCTCACAATACCGCCGAACCAAAATCCGACCAAGGGAGGAAGCAATCTAAGCATCAACGCCCACAAACCTTTTGTGTTCTACTCAAGATCTCATCTACACATAGACCTAGCCCATGATGCCACTGTTGGGGAATGTTGCACGGGAAACAAAAAAAATCGTATGCACACGCAGATCTATCCATGGTGATGAGCATCTACGAGAGGGAGAGTGGATCTACATACCCTTGTAGATCGCTAAGCAGGAAGCGTTAAGAAACGCGGTTGGTGTAGTCAAACGTCTTCGTGATCCAAATCGCCGTGCGTCCCACGATCCAATCACGATCCTTCCCGCGATCCAATCATGATCCATCCTGCGATACAATCACGATCCGTCCCACGAACTTGATCATGATCTGTCCCATGAACTTTATCACGATCCTTCCGATCTAGCACCGAACGGACGGCACCTCCGCGTTCAGCACACGTACGGCTTGATGACGATCTCCACCATCTTGATCCAGCAAGAGGGAGTGGAGAGGAAGAAGAGTTCTCCGGCAGCCTGGCGGCGCTCCGATAATGGTGGTGGAGCAATTCCGACAGGGCTTCGCCTAAGCACTACAGAAAACCGATCTAGAGGAGAAACTATGCACTGGAGGAACGGGTAGCACGTGGCTGAAAAAACTAGTACAAAAACCCAAAACCCTCTAGTATATATAGGAGGAGAGGAGGAGAGGAGGTAGCCTTGGCCTTCAAGGCTAGCTGGTTCGGCCGAACCTACTAGGAGAGGAGGATTCCTCCTCCAATCCTAGTAGGACTAGGATTGCTCCTTTTTGCCTTTTTTTCACCTTTTCCTATTGGGTTTTCTCCTCCAGCCACATGGGCCTTGTGTGGGAGTTTCCACCAGCCCACTAAGGGATGATATTCACTCTCCCACAGCCCATGAAGATTCTTGGGTCGAAATACCCCTCTCGGAGGCCTCCCGGAACACTACCGACACTCCCGGTACACTACCGATGAGCCCGAAACTTTTCCGGCGACCAAAACAGGACTTCCTATATATGAATCTTTACCTCCGGACCATTCCGGAGCTCCTCGTGATGTCCAGGATCTCATCCGGCACTCCATACCTAGTTCAACCTCGTTACTGGCAAGTCTCTTTACTCGTTCCGTAATACAAGATCTCGCAACTAACACTTAGTCACATTGCTTGCAAGGCTTATTGTGATGTTGTATTACCGAGTGGGCCCTGAGATACCTCTCCGTCACACGGAGTAACAAATCCCAGTCTTGATCCATGCCAACTCAACAGACACCCTTGGAGACACCTTTAGAGCACCTTTATAGTCACCCAGTTACGTTGCGACATTTGATACACACAAGGTACTCCTCCGATATCTATGAGTTGCATGATATCATGGTCATAGGAACATATACTTGACATGCAGAAAACAGTAGCAATAAACTGACACGATCATAAGCTACGTTTGTTGTTTGGGTCTTGTCCATCACATCATTCTCCTAATGATGTGATCCCGTTATCAAATGACATCTCATGTCCATGGCTAGGAAACCTTAACCATCTTTAGATCAACGAGCTAGTTCACTAGAGGCACACTAGGGACATTGTGTTTGTCCATGTATCCACACATGTATCCATGTTTCCAATTAATACAGTTATAGCATGGATAATAAATGATTATCATGAACAAGGAAATACAATAATAAACACTTTATTTATTGCCTCTAGGGCATATTTCCAACAATATTCACAATATTCGGATTGCAATCTCAATTTCTTGAATGTTATTCGTTTGCATGCAGGAAACAGATCCTCGTGGTAAGGTTGATCGTGCTTCGGCGTGGTCAATGTCACACCTTGTGTTTTTTCTCTTCTGTCTAAGTTAACATAGCTCAAAAAAATTAGGCCCAATTAAAACCTTTTGAGTGGTGTGACGCTTGACTTAATTGTTGGTTGTTTGATGGCTTGCTTGTGCTCTATATTCATAAAACTTCCTCCTACTCTCAAGGACTCTTTTCCTTGATCCAAAATCTTGCCCAATGATCATACCATGTGTATAGGACCTAAAGCTGTTTTCATACAAATTTATTTTTGGCCAAAAAGCATTTATTCAATTTAGGTTTTCCAAAACCTCTGAATTGAGGTTCGAGTCCTCAAATTAGGTGGATTGTTTTGCCCCAAAGGATTTATTTGGAACCTACCATATATATGACTTCCCAAAATCACAAAATATTATTTTTACAACTTATTTTACTATTTTATTTAAAGGCTTTTTCTGGAGGCCAGAAATTGGCTTTTATAGGGAAAAATTATTTCTATGGTTTCAAAATATTTGAGAAAAATTAGGGAAACTCAGTGCACATATATTGTCCATATATAAGAGTGTCAACACATGGTCATGTTCATAGTATTGGACAAAACCCTCCAAAATTGTTTCTTCTTAAATCAAGTATTTGGAATATTTCTACAGGAAATATTCTCAATAAAGTCCTGGAAAATTCTACCATGTAACATATTACATATGTGATCAGCATGCCAAGTTTCATCTCAAATCCAATTGATTTGGTTCACCAAAAATATTCCCAAACCCTCTCTGTCTAGATCCAAATTTGAGAAACTTTGTATTGCCAAGTATTTCCAATTGACCTCAAACTTTGTGGACATGTTTTCATACTTTAATAATGAATTCACACCAAGTGGTGAATCAAGGAGAACATGTTCACTTGTCCAAATCCCACCAAACCCATTCCTGTTGATTTCTAGAATTGGGAATTTTTGCATTGTCAAGTTTCCCCATTTGGTTCCTATCTTTTTGGCCATGCTAATACACAAATTATGCCACCACACCAATTGGTGGACCAAGTGAAATGCATTTGCATAGCTAAATCTAATAAAATGCATTTCTGGCAATTTTGGGGGTTTATAATGTTTCCATTGGAAACCTTCATCAAATAAGCCCAAAATTGGTGGTCAATCTCATTTTTACCTGCCATTTGATCCTGTTAAGCCTCATGTCGCGGCATCTTAGCTGACCCAGAACTCCATCAAACACCTTCTAGTGTATTCTAGGATTCATTGTTTGACTACTTCTACTCTTCTCCTTGAGCTCAAAATTTTACCAAAGCGCTTGCTAGTCACCTATACCACTAGTTAAAACCTCATGGTAGTAGCTCAATTATTGGAGGGGTAAAACCACCACTTTCCACCCTGTTTCACCATGGAAGCACTCCTTCTCCCTCAATTTCTTATTCCCCACACCCTCCCTTAGCTCCTAAAAGTATAGAGCATCTCTAGAAACCCCCTAGAACTTGTGGACAAGGGTGGCCATGACTAGGACGCATGGGACACACCATGGCATGCAAAAGCCACGCTTTGGAGCATGCTATAGTGTGCGCGAGCATTGTAGCGGCCACCATCCCGAGCCATCCGACAGCCTTGGGCATCGTGGTGGTGTCTCCCGAGGTCACCTCGGCGTCCTCGAAATGCTGGACGGTCGCACCCCTCTTCCCTTGCCCTCCTCTCTCCCCTGCCGGGCACACCCGAGCACTGCCTTTGGACGCATTTCCATGGTGTGCCTCCGTTCTGCTATAAGATCTGCACCAGAGCACCCCGATGTCCCCCTTCATTGTCTTCCTCCCCCTTCGACCTTCCTGACCACCCCATGGCTCCCCTGAGCCCCCCGTCCACCTAGACGACCAGCATGGACACCGCCATGACCATGGCGCACCGCGTCTTCCGTGTCTCCCTTGCCGCGCAGGTGATCGTAGAACGAACCCAAGTTCCACGAGGCCTCCCCCTTTTCCAATTTCTCCTACCATGGTCGTGGCTCCGCTGCCCATCGCCGCCGTGGATGGCATCCGACCTGGCCGATGCCCTCCTCGACCCGATCCCCTCCAGGGCCCGGGAACGGCCTAGCCACATGCGGCTCACAGCCCCGAGCTCGCCGGTGGCCGGAGCACCACCAAGACGGGGCGCAGGTGTTGGGTTCTACCGTAGGTGCATCACATGCAAATTAAAATTTTCCTACGCGCAGAACATCCAAGAACATGCTATGGAGGTGGATCACATATCGTTACCACTAGACGTGCAATGCCGTGCAGCAGAAGTAGAGGTGGGGCAGCGCGTTCGTGTGGTCCGTCTCCTCCTCGTCCGATCTCCCTCAAACAGCCGTTCCGATCTCCCTGAAACAGCCGGTCGTCGGATTCCACGTACAGGTTTGCCGGAGCGGTGCAAGTGCACCATCTCTAATGGTATCCGCACGTGCAGGAGGAACACCCATGCGGCAGACTACTAGGTCTGATCACACGGTCGACGGTGGCGTGTGGAGGTGGCTAGTTGCAACTCATGCAAAGCCCTAATGGCAGTGTCAAAGCGATCAACCGGATGGGTGTGCTGCACCTCCACTATATATAGTCATCCGGCGCGGGCTCAACTCTTGGGCCTCACACGGATCCTAAAGCCCACATGTTCCTTCCCTAAAGCACGCTACCCCATAGGTTCACGTTCACTTGGTCACGAATCAGGTCACTTCCGACTTGACCAGTCGGTAGCGGCCTCTAGCAAAGCGTGCCGACTCCAAGTGTTCGATGAAGCTGGTTAGGCAAACCTGTACTTCATACTTCTGTTCCCTTTGCCACACGATATATGTTGTCATGCACAAGGCGATATGGTCATCCTTGTTGTAGCATGACCTCTTTCTCGTTTCGACGAATCCGACCAACATTCGGATTATCTCATAATCCTTATCGCATGGCCATGCTTATCCAGGTCGGATCACCTGAGGGGGCCAGAGTATATTCTCCTGATCGGAGGGGCAAATCCCATCTTGCTCGACCATGTCTCATAGCATTGGTTTGGACAATCCCGAAACCTACCTTTGTAACTACCCAGTCACGGAGTAGCGTTTGGTCGGCCCAAAGCAAGTTTGTCACCATCCCGAGTACATGCGCCAGCTCAGGTCTTAGGACATAGAACGTATGTTGTACTAGAGACTCACAGATAACCTGTCGTTGCGTCTCGTAGTTGGGTCTGTCCAACTCAAACCTTATCTCGACTCGGATCCGACTATGTCAAATCATACCAGACCTTTCCAAGCCCATATTATCCGGCTAGCATCCAATGCTACATGGTCAGTGAGACCGGACCATCCACCGTGTCACATGCTAGTCTAACTGGCTACGCATCCACAAAACCTTTTCGACTAGGGACCATTTAGGACAGTTGTCATACAATGCATAGTCTCACAAACAAGTCACATTCTTGTTAATACACATCAATGATAATGTCCAAGGACTATCTTTATTCATAAACACATAGGAAATATCATCATACATGATTGCCTCTAGAGCATATCTCTAACAGTAGGCGCGCGCTCAGTCGGTCTGCCCTGCTGCTCCTTTGTTTCGAGCAGGAGGTAGGGAGGGCCTGTTGGTGGGGTCCGCCTGTAAGTGGCCGTCACACCAGCCCCCCCCCTCTCCCCGTTAAGTGGAAACACCCCCACCAAAATGCGCCTCCTTTCGGCCGTATGCGTATTCCATGCAATAAGCTATCGACATGTTCCTTGCACGAAACGGTTGGTCCTGCCCAGTACAACCGTGAGTGGTTGGCCCAATAGGTAACCCCTTTTTTAAAATATTTTCCATTTTTAAGAACTTGTAAAATCTTAACCTATTCTAATATGTGCATTGCACAATTTTTCAATGTAGCATATTTTGCTCCACCAACATTTTGGTCATATCTTCTATTATGAAACCACCTTGCAAAATTCCTAGGGAGCCTAAATAAACTCCAAATCAATTGATTCAAGTTCCTAGGTGGATCTACATTCATGCACTAAGTGATGAGCATTTTTCCTTGCACCTCCTCTGCAATCTAGATTATTGATCTATTCCTTCATTTAGGGACCACTTGTTAAATCTCTAGAATATTCATACCAACTCCAAATGCAGTGAAACCAATTTATAAATTCTTCTAAAATCATACCCTATTTGGTCGGTACATCCATTTATTTTTATAAAAATATTTTTATAGACTTCTTGCAAAATCATTAATCCCTTTATTTCTACCTTATTGGCCTATTCGAAATCTTATTGATCCAACTCGAGTAGAGACATTTTAGGTGTTTTTCTTATGACCAGAGATGTCCTAGAAAAATAAAATTCCTATTTATAGAGCACTTTTATTGTCTGCTTGTTGTGTTGCTTATTGCGGTTTTTTCCGGTGATAGTTGACGGAATAGACGAAGTCCTCGGAGTTGGACGAGAAGCGTGTGAATACCTCGAAGACTTTGCTGAGCCAAGCAAGCAGCCCTTTGACAATGATTAAGAATGTATTTTATTGCATGGCATATAGCACATTACTCTTGATATGATGATCATGATGTTATGGTGACCACCTTCATGGGTTTTCTACGATACTTTTGTCGTTGATACTTGCACTGAGCATGACCCTACCTTCCTTGAGGGTTGTGCAAGTGGGAGTAGATAGGATGCTTAGTAGATTCTATGCAATTGGGATTGGGAATATGTGTGATACGAGAAAGAAAGATTTTCGATGACTTCTCGAAAACCCCATCGGGTGCCACTAATGCCCGAGGGAGATGATGTTGTGCTAGGTAACCACTTGAGAAACAAGTGGTGTACTGATATGGGGTCGTGCCTGGTAGGCCCACCATGCGCTGTCTTCACAGACACTGGTCACACCGTTGCATACCCTCATGGATGATACGTGTGATGTATATCATGAGGGATGGCACCAACGAGTGGACTCTTTGTTTAGTATCGCTAGGGGAAAGGCATTGTTCGGGTACTTACCTCGGGTATGAACAATACCACGAGTCATGGCTTGATAGGAAGTTTCCTAAGTCTTGTGAGTAAAGTGTGCAACCTATGAAGAGTGCAAAAGTATTTGAATAGCTGTGTCCATGGTCATAGACAGTTGGAGGTCCTTCTTAAGCTACATATGATGTTTTCAGAAACTAGCGTGTGTGTGTATGTGTGGGAGAAAGATGATACCTGAGCTAAGTCCGATCACTTGTCATGATGACAGAACATGAGATGTTCAACCCCTGCTTATGTTGATATATGTAACTGGTTCATATGGATATCTGCCAACTATTGATGCATGCTTACACAAGTTACTTGATCATGTCATTGCACTTAAAATTAGCTTTCTGCAAAATTACCTACTTAGTGTTGTATCATGCATTGTTATTGCCTTGTTCCAAACATGGGTTGCTTGCGAGTACATTCAAAGTACTCATTGGCTTGCCACTGGTTATTTTATTGGCCAGGCATGAAAGAACAAGATACGATGAAGAAAACCTTGGTGACGAACATTCGAGCTAGGACGCTTCCCAGTCAAAATGTCTCTAGGGTTAAGGCAGATGGCATGGGTTCACGCCATCGTTAAAGATTTCCATTGTAAGATTGTGAATACTTTGTCATAAAGGCCATATTTGAGTACATACAGTATATAATGGATGCAAGACTCATGTTATTCAGTTTCTGTGTGTTCAGTGAGCATTGATCTCTGGGATCACTGTGCACGTACATTTATTCATCACGACTTATGAGTCGTGGTCCCCACATTTAATAAGCTCTCGGATTTGGTTTAGCTATTGCTAAGGCATGACGTCCTCGCAAGTTCGTACTCGGATCGTCAAAGCCGACTCTACCAAAAATGATAGCCACATCTCATCGAAAGACAAGGAAAACTTCGTCTCTATCAGAAGGTCTATAAACATCATAGGCACAATTTTTTGACTAATTTTCTTCTTGTTCGCCCGGTGCAAAAACAGGAAACTGCTCTCTTTTTTCTAAAAAACCGAGTATCTCAAAACGCTCAAGTATACCTAAAATAGGATATCCAAAAAAACATGGTTGTGTGTTTTTCAAAAAAATTGTGCTTGAACGGAGGGTGGCTACCAGACTCTTTTTTCGAAACCTCCTCAGGCAAGGAAACACGAAACTCTAACCAAAAGGATGTCAAAAGGAAACCGAATAACAGAAGAATTCGGATTAGTGGCGAGTATGGGGTGGTGATATATGTGGCAGTGGAGATGATAATCGTGGGTTGTGATATATGGCATAGATGAGGATGGTGGTGGGTGGTGATATATGGCAATGGTGACCATGATGGTGGGTGATGGTTTATGGCAACGGTGATGATGGTGGTGGGTGATGGTATATGTGAGCGGTGATGATGATGCTGGGTGGCAGCAAAGTTGAAGATGGTGTGGCGGTGGCATGATTACTTGTGAACAGAACTTGAAACTATAAAGGGCTAGGCCCTAAGACTAGCAACTCGAGATGATGTTGTAACCGCAAACTCAGCAAAGCAAAACAACAAACAGAAAATTACAAAAGGCTCAGATTGGTTCGGATATGATGAACTAAACCTAATTTTTTGTGTGCTTTTTGTGGACTACGAAAAACTATAATTCTCACCGAGCAACCTGGAAATATGATATACTTGATAGAGGCAAAGGTGTCCCATATTTTGATAAGATGTTGGCTATTTTTTGGTGGATTATACTTTGATGATCTGACTACGAACGTGCGAGGACATCGTGTCTTAGCAATCGTTAAACCAACTCCGAGAGTTTATTGACCATGAAGGAGCATGATCAACATGACCACGAAGGTCTATCTCCTGCACGCAAATGAAGAACAAGCAAGAAATTGAAATTGCAATATGGATATTGCTAATACAAGAGGAAATCTTTATTTATAAAAGTTGGGTTTTGTGATGTTTTCGTCTGGTCTTAGAACGCAAACGACTAATGCGAAGTTGCAGCTATGGTGAACTTTTAATCTAAACAAACATGCATCTAAATGGCGCCCTAAGGGTTGTATACATGGGGAATAGAGGGGAAATTGCATGACCCTTAGGAGGAGGGGTACGAAGCGAGCCCTAACTCCCGACATATGTGGACTCTAAAAACAGCCTATAAAGTGGTATTGCGAAATTACATGGCGCTTGCCCAAAATTAAGGTGAAGAAGCACCTATAATAGCCTATGGACGAAACTAATGAAGAGACATCAAAGTGCAAAAACCATCACCCACCATCATTCTCTTCTTATGGTGACTTCAAAGTGCAAAAATCACCACTCGAAACTCCATTGTTCTTTCCCGTATGTGCACCTTCTCTTCCACACTTGATCCCGTTCCAATGGTCATCCTTCTTGTCCGTGCTAGGTCCTTCAGTTATAAGTAAAACATAGCAAATATGCTCGTGCGTTGGAAGGGGGCGAAAATTTATTTCATTTCTCTACCTTATGGACATCATATTCTTTGTCTAGCTGCATACCATATATCATAAGAATCATCAATAGATAACACTACAATAATCAATTGTGCTTAGTAATTTGATGCCACACGAAATGCATTAAATTCGATTATGGAATTCAAAGACAGCTATCTAGATAATCCATCTTTCAACAGTTGCTCTTTATCAGTTAATTTTCACACTAATATGATCTTTGATCTGTTTTACTATCCAAGATTCCCACTGTAGTTGCAGCCACATCGAAATGATCCTCGAATGTCGGAGCCTCCTCGTCGTCATTGGCGAGCTTGAGGGCGCCATAAGAAGAGACCCGCTCAAGGTGGGCTTGGAGGAGTGGTGGTGGCCTCGGCGTGCAATCGGTGGAGTGTGTGTGGAGGCAATGGTCGTGAAACAATCGGATTGGGGCGTCTTGTTTTCCATTGCAACCTATAGCGACCCGACTCAAAACGAGTCAAGCCTCTGTGTTTTCTGTGCCATCCCTGGATCAGTATGCTAGCACACACAGTACATCAATGTATATATCAAAGTGCAATCACATGTAATTAACGTAAAACTGATATATACCTTGAAATAGCAGCGGATACAGTCAACGGGAGTGGAGTCCCAATAACACCAACGGCAAGTTGAGTGCGGACCGTAACCCTGAATCGTACTCTTACCCGTCGTAGAAGAGTATCTGCAACATAAGACGTTGCAGCCGTGTAGGTCAGTACATTGAATGTACTGGCAAGATCACCATAGTAGAACAGAAGAATAAAGACTATTCTATATGCAAAGGCTTTGTGGCTCTGTGTCTGAGTTTTTGCGTAAAAGCTGATTTTATTTTCCTACAACAAAAGGAATATTAGGAATTTCACTATAGAGTTACCTATCATGACATGGTTCCGCCAACCAATGTCTCAATACCCACAAGTATCATTAAGTTGCCCACAATTAGTTATTAGTCCAGTGTTGAGAGTTCAGAGATAGATCCAAGTCTAGAAGCTCCCGGGGACACAGCTAATCGATTAGGTTTAACTTTGCAGAGTGTTGTGTACTTTACCCACAAGATTCTTTCCCTCCTGGTAAGTCCTCGCACTGCCTGGTGTTTGAGAACAGGATGAAAGAAACATGGTCTTTCAGAGTGTTTCCCTGACTGTCCGACAGTGCCCATCCAATCCTAACGTCGACTATATCTCGTAGCACTACCCAGCAGAGTCACAACAAAGATCAACCAAGCCAGAGCCCATAATGACTTGTGGCTACACAGGTAAGCTTCCGGGCATGAAGTATTCATCCTTCTCTTTGAGTCTGGGTGAAGCTTTCTGCAAGATGTCATGGCGCTTCTCCATGCATCCTGGCCATCCACTGGTTTCTCCAGGGATGCCCAATCAACCATCCTTCACCCAGTAGTGTGTATTGAAAACTTGTCTTCTCGAGTCTTGAAGTCTTGAGGACTTGAAGATGCAGGACTTGAAAATGTCATCATGAAGTTGTCGTCTTGACATAGAGTCCTTCTTCACACCACTCACGAACGCTCATACGAAACCTCGTCTACTTTAGCATAGCATAAAAGTAACTAACGTTCCCGGGGCTTTAGTAACCAGTGGTGGGTTCCTACCTCATGCATTCTACTCAACTACAAGAATTTCAATAACACTACGGGAGCGATGTGTTGAATGATGTCACTACATGCAATAAAAACATAGGTATGAAATAGATGGTCAAGGTGAACTTGCCTGTACTGTTGATGAAGATAAATATTTCTCTCATAAATAACTTGATAGACTATTCGTCACTCTCCGATGAAAAATCTATATAAACAAGCATTGCATTCATAAGCAAACACTACTAACAAGCAATACTAACAATCAAAAGGTAACACAAGGAACAAAAACAACAAGGTTTATGAAGGAAATACTTAAGACAAAAGTTAAAATCAAGAAAGCTACATCAACACAACTAAGGTGATGATGAAGGAAATACTTAATACAAAATCAACAAAGTTTTTCATAAAAGAAACTAAGGTAATTTCCCACTACAAGCAACTATTTTCAACAACACTAAACCAGAAACAAAGTAAAATATAACAAAAAGGATTTTAGTAAATATTTTACTATCAAAAAGAATTACTATTGAAGAATAAGTAAAACTATGAAAACAACATTCTAACAACATGAGTGTGAACTTAACTACAAGCACAACTATAAACTAAAAGAAAAACAAATATGAAACAACTAAGTTAACAGAAAATAAACAATGAAAATCTTTATTATAAAACAAGAATTAAATCATCTAAAATTTTGTGAAAAGAGTTTCTATGAAAAAGTAAATTGTTTTATAACATGTTACCTAATGAAAAAATAATAATCTAGTTTCTTATCATAATAGAGCAAAATTAAATTATTTTTATTAACAAAATATTTCTTAACAGAAAAGAATTAATACAAATTTTATTTGAAAACAGAATCTAATTACTTAAAACTTTAGTAAAAAGAATTGTTACTAACAAATTTGCTTTTAAAACAACTATACCTATTTGAAAGAGGGTATAGATCCCTACAACAAAATTTATAAACTAAACAAATTAACTTTTGTTAACAGCAAGTAAATTACTAAGGTTTGGAACAACAAAACTAAATGAAATCTGAGACTTAATATAAATCATATTCAGATTTTCAAAACAAAACAAAGTAAATCAATATAAATAAACTAATATGAAACTAAACAGATTCTGTTTTTAGTTTAAAACACTATTTTAAATTATTATAAAAATTCTCAAACTCTACCTAATGATAACTATGGTCACTAGTGACAAGTAGGAAAAAGAATCATTCAAAAATTCACTTTAGAACTCAGGATATTCAGAAAACAAAATTTAAATCAAATCTGTTCAAATTCAAATTTAAATGTTCAAACATGGTAAAATTTGGCATATACAGAAACTAGAATAAAATTTTGACCTAATGCAAAAAGAATCAATTTAAAAGAGTTAAAAACATAAAAGATATAAGCAAAACAAATCTGAAACTATTCTGTTTTTGAAATTAAAACAGAAAAAGAAAAAAACTTTCTAACGGACAGGGGGTACACGTGGCGCTCTGCTATTGGCTACGGGGTGCGCGTGCGAGCGGGTGACCGAACATTAGAGGAAAACGCTTCGCGGTTTTATAGGTTCTAATCTGGATCGTCAGATCCAGATCGGACGGGGGAGAGGGGTGGTGGAGCTCACCGCGGTGGTGGGTCGCCGACGAGGGCTTCTCCGGCGAGGCCGAGGCGTAGTGGTCGATGTGGGCGGTGCTCCGGTGGTCCTCCGGCGACGGCGAGGGCACTAGTCGACGGCGGCGAGTACGGCGAGCACGTCGGTGGCGTTAGTGAGGCTCGGGGGTGATGGATGCGACGGGCACGAGCTCGGGGGCGATTCGGACTCCGGCGAGGTCGATGGCTACGGCGTTCCAGGGGGTCCGGGGCTCGGGCAGGTGGTTGTGGAGGTGCGGGCGAGTGAGAGGAGCTCGGTCGTGGTCTCGGGCGGCGGGGGGTGGTCGAGGTGGAGCAGTGGGGCAACAATGGCGCGGCGGCCGTGGTGAAGTCCGGCGACGAATCTCGGCGTGGAGAGTTCATGGGAGGTGGGGAAAACAAGAGGAATGGAGGGAGGAGAGGGGTGGGTACTTATAGGGCCAGGTGCGGGGTAGGGGAGTAAAGGAGGGAGGGGGTCCGCGGCGAGGTGAACCGGCGACGGTGTCGGGCGCGTGGAAGGAGGAAGGCGACCGCGCGGGAGAAGGGAGCGGGCGATGGTCCCACACGTCAGCGAGAGGAGAGGATGGGGTCTGCGTGTTGACCGGCTCGTAACGGTATCGGCATTTAAGGTTGGTGGGCTGGCCGTTTTATTATAAAACCGTTACCGTTTTCTATTTATGATTTTACCAGAGCCATAAAACTTGTTCAATGCATTCTCATAAATTCCAAATATAGTCAAATTGTAAATCAAAATTAACAGAATAATAAATGCCATTTAATGGACATTTTTATTCTGGCATTTGAATACTTTGGAAAAAATATTATTTTCAGAAATTGCCCTTTTGCTTTTAAATCCCTTTGCAAATATTTTTCAGAATAACCCCTGGTTTTTATTATTCAAATAAATCACCAAGAAGTCCCTGGTGTGGAGTGTCATGTTACTCCTCTCAAATTTTTGTCAGGGGTTTGAATACTTTGAAAACTGGAATAGGAACCAAATATGAAATGATTCCAAAAGAAAATCCAGAGATTTTCACATTCACTATTCAAAGATTTATTTAAACTTCCAACTCATATTTCATATAATTTGAAGAAGTCATTTTATCTTCTCTCATGAAAATCATTGAGTTGCTTAAAGTTTTCTGAATTTGAAATATTTTTCAAATGAAATTCAAAAATTTTTCAAATCCCTTTTCATTTCTTTAAATGGAAGAAGTCATGTCATCTTCACTCTAGGGTTTTGTGATGAAATGAATTTGAATTCCTGGTGATCAAAATGCAGATTGAAAGTTTTGGGAAGGTCATTTCATTCCCTCTCATCAACTTTCAAAAAGTTTCAAATTTCACTCACTTTCAATCACTCAAGCAAACAAACAATCATTCTAAATATTTATTATAACATTCCAAAGTTTGGGATGTTACAAATCTACCACACTTAAAATGAATCTCGTCCTCGAGATTCGAAAGGGCTAGAAAGAAAAGGTTAGGGTTTGGGGGTCTTCTAACAAATCCATTGACCAAGAAGGTGTGGGGTCTTCCAACAAGACTCCATTGACCTGGAAATGTGGGTCTACCACACTTAAAATGAGAGTTACTGGTCCATCAAAATCTTGGCAGTCCTCTGGGTGCATCTGTCTGTTCACCTTCTTCACGATAGCTTCTTCGGTGATGCTCTTTCGTTATATCAAAATCTTGTGTTCTCATAACAACATGTATTTCCTCTGATACTGGGTCTTCTTAGCTGGCAGGTCTCGCGTTCATTCTAAGTAACTTATCGAAGATCTCATGGTGGTCTACCATTTGTGGTTATCCTGCAGTGAAATGGGTCTTGGCTTCATTCCTCACCGTAAAAATTCCTACGTGTGGCAGGAACTGTCATGTACAAGGGGTTTTATCCTACCATTCTAAGGCTTAAACAAAAAGCTTCAAAGAACGTCGTCTCTTTACTATGGGTAAGTCACTCAGATTTACCATTCCGAATAGCAAGAGAATGATAAGAGTAAGTCATCATGGTGGCCAAACCATGTCGCACTGAAATCATTACCTTGTATAAGGTTTAGTGAATCTCGTATTCTAACACTTGGTCTGCCTCACAAGCATTGCAGAAATTTCTCTTGTCAACGAACGAGGTTCGGATAAATCCATTGATTCTGCAAGCTAAGCAAAAACATCTATCGTTTCTTCACATCTCTCAGGTTTTCGTAAACTCCTAAGAAAACGTTTGCTGATCAGTCGTAGCTTCTTCCAAGTTTCCTCCTTCACAAGTGTGGGGCTTGATCCTTATCAATCCTGAGGTCAGTGACTTGTGGGTTCACTTGAATACTTGGATAGCCTTAACTCACTCTTGGGTTACTATCGTTCCATATACCAGCATTTCCTTCAGTTCACTCCATTATACCCTTGAGGTAACAAATCACAGACTTATTGTTGTCTAAATTCCTCTCTACGAAATCCATTTTCCTTGGTGTGTTTAACCTTGGGTATGGTTTCATCACAATCATTCCTTTTCGCATCATTCCAGCTTCAAAAGCACTTTGTCTCAAGGCTTATCATCCACATAGTTTGAGGTGGTTCCACATTCTCTTCACCTGTATTCACTTATCCAAACTCCTTAATCCGGAAAAGGTACCTGTGGTTATTACCACAGTTAAAATGAAATGCACACATGTCTGCATAGACCATATTTTCTCATATCCTCGAAAATGGTAAGAGATCTTTGTTCATAGAGTAACAACTCACATATTTCAACATAAGATAAATCATGACACCATAATTTCCATTGACTCATGAATTTATTTACAGACTCTGAGACTTCCATTACATAACTCTGAAATGGTAAGAGTGCTACCTATTACGTTTGTTACATCCAGAATCCAAAACTCAGACTACTCATGCTTAGCCATTCTTCTCTGGACAGGTATAGGAGTAGTGTCCTGTCTTCTTGCACTGAAAACAAATGATTTCTGACATATCTTGGGTCTTCTTGATGTTGTTGTTTGCTCCTGGAAGTTCTGGTCCATTTCTTGGGCACTTATTGGTATAGTGGCCCATATCCTTACACTTGAAACATCGAATATGACTCAGGTCCTTCTGTTCAGGGGCTTGTCTCTTCCTGAGGTTCTTTGTTCTGATCAAACTTCAATTTCCTGTGGATCAAACTCCACTTCTTCTATCGGGAAATTTCCCAGATACTCTTTTATTTCCTTCGTACAGTCCCGTGAGAAATGTCCTTTTTCTCCACATGTATAGCAGACATTGGAGTAAAATCTGGTTAGGCCTTCTCCATAGGGTATTCAACATCTTCCTTCTTCACAAGTTCTCCAAATTTTTCTCTGAAGGCTTTGTTCATGGCTTTCTTCTGCTGTTTGATGACTTCTTGTACCTTGGGGTACTCCTGGCATTGAGCAGGGTAATGTGTAGTTCCTTCACACAAGAAACATGTCACTTGCCCAGTTGGGCAGTCCTCAGCAGGGTGATTCTCTTCATAGTAAGGGCATCCATACTTATGTTCTGCCTGGGTGTGTCCTATCTTGCAGGCACAAATCTTCTTCACATCTTTGCGACGGGGCTTCTGGGTGTTGTTAACAACATGAGATCCTTGCAGAGTCATCTTAAATTCTTCCCAAGTGTTTGATACTTGCCTATCATGGATATCTTCATGCATCTTCCACCAATTTGCAACACCTTCTGCAGAGTACCGAAGAGCATATTGGACCATCTCGTTCCTTGTAACAAGGTTACTCCTTAGGTGATCCTCCATGTTCTGAATCCATTCTTCTGTCTCTAACCAAGTCATTGATCCAGAATATTGTGAGAACCCTTTGTTCAAGAAGTTCATGTGAGAAGAACGTAAGGAAGTGAACATAAATGAGAGGTTGCAGGCTGATTAGCATGCCTATGTGACATGAATTACTCTTTCTCTATATTGTGTGATGGACATTTCTTATCTAAGTTCTGAAATAAGCGTTGCCAAATAGAAAGTTCAGATCAATTCGCCTTAGATGATCAATGTAATTTCATAGTAGTGGCAAATCAATGTAGGAAGAATGCAATTGTGAAAATTCAGATTTATGTGTAATGCAACCAAACATCTTTCTAGACGAGAAACAAATACAAAATCAATTCTTGATAAATGATTTCCACATGAGTATTTCATGCTGTAATAGAAATATTTTCCTTGAGAAAAAATGAATATCTCCACTTCGTGATTCTGAACTACATGTGCCGATGAGGAAAAACGAAAATAGTACCACCAAAGGATGAAGCCTTACCATCCTACTACCATAACAAATGAAGCACGGCCACATGTTATCACGAAATAGGCTTTCGCCCCACTTTACAGATAAAGCAATGACCCAACAATGCATTCAGATGAGGTCAAATCCATAAGTTCGCCTGGGCATACACACAAGTACACCCAAAAAAGGAGATAGAAACAGGAAAAAAACACCTAGTGGCGGGGAAAGCTCATCCATGGCGGATGGCCAGACGATGCACCGTAGCCTGCAATGCGTCCAACATAGTGTCTAGCCGCTCCTGGTCTTGCTTCCTAGAGAGGGTATGCTAGTGCTGCATAAAACCAAGGAGTTGGAAGAAGGAGTCAGATGCCTGTCGCGGGAAGATCCTCTCAATCACCATCTTATTGCGAGTAGTCCACACGGTCTAGGATAAGGCGACAAAGGCTAGTCAGAAAATGCGTTGCCGGTGATTAGGTTGATTAGCCCTATACTCAAGAAACTACATGAGGTCTTGGGCCTCCCAGTCGTGCCTAAGAGCCTCACGGGAGAATTCCTGCATGGCCCTCGCCATCATGTGAGTGAACAAGATATGGGCCCTGGTTTCAGGAACCAAGCAAAGAGGACACAAGCCATCGCCGGGGTCGTGCCTCTTGCAGACCTTAGTCCCTGAGGGAAGTTGGTTCCGGAGGACTTGCCAGACAAATGTTTTGATCTGAAGGGGAGTAGGTGCTTTCCACCGGTGATCTACCCATGGGATGACGAGGGAACGATAGAGGGCCTGGTAGCCCGAACTCAGAGAGAAGTCCCTGACGGGGCCAGTCGCGAGGTCACTGTATCCGGATAGGTCGGCAGTGCCTAGGGTAAGGACTCAAACAGCGGTTCAACTCTGTTGTTTCTTCCTCACCGAAGTTCCTTCTGAACTTAATGTCCCATTGTCCTAGGTGAACTGCCAAGGAGACAATGAGGGCGGTTCATCGCAAATGGGGAAAAGGGCTGGGAACCGAACCCTGAGAGGTTCATCCCCCAACCAAGGATCTAACCAGAAGAGGGTCCCGTCGCCATTTCCAATCGAGAAGGAAATTCCAAGTTGAATTTCCTCCTAGATCTTCTGGATCGCGCGCTAGAATTGGGAGCCTCCATTGCGGGAACAAGCTAAGAGGGGCTTTCTCCTCAGGTATTTCACCTGAATGAACTGTAACCAGAGTCCCCCATCCCCACGGAGGATCCGCATGACCCACCAAAGCATAATTTTCATATTCATGATGCGAGAGGCCGAGATGCCCAGCCCTCCCGGTCCTTAGGGAGGAAGAATCCTCCCGCCTAACCAAGTGGTATTTTTGGCGCCCATCAGTGGCCTGCCAAAAGAACATGGCGAGTTCCTTGTCGAAGGCAGCATGAACGCTCTTTGGCATGATGTAGAGCCCCATCATATACATGCGGAGACTCGACATGTTCTGCCCTATGAGCACCGATTTGCTCCCTTTGGAGGTGAAACGGCCCTGCTACTGTTCGGCGCGGGAGGCCACCCGTCTGACTAGGGGTCAAATCCACTAGCCAGGATTTTTGGCTCAGGCAATGGTATCCCAAGGTAGGAGGTGGGGAACGATGAGAGCTTGCAATTCAAGTTATTTGCAATCTGCTACCTATCAAGTGAAGGGAAGCCAAGGACGAATACTTCACTTTTATCGAATTTTGTTTTTAGCCCTCACATAACGTCGAAGCATAGAAGGAGAAATTTCAGGTGAGCTAAGTCGAGGTCCGAGCCATCGACATGAACGTGGTGTCATCCGCATATTAGAGATGAGTGACCCCTCCACCAGGAACAAGGTGGCTGACCACCCCAAAGATATGGTCAGTCGCTCGGGACTTGTCTAGGATGTCGGCCAAGGCATCAACAACGAGGTTTAATAGCAAGGGAGCAATCGGGTCTCCCTATCTCACTCCTGTGGACGGAGTGCAATAGGGCCCCACCTTGAAGTTTATGTTGATAGCTGTCTTGCCAGATTGGACTAGTTGTGTAATCCAAGATGACCATATCTCGTCGAAGCAACGCCGCTAAAGCACCATAATCAAAGAAGGACCAATCAAGACAGCCATAAGCCTTCTGGAAATCCAACTTGAGGAAGACTCCCCTACGTCCACGTGAGTGCACCTCGTGTACTATTTCGTGAAGGGCTAGAATCCCATCATGAATCCGCCGACCCTACAAAAAGGAAGTCTGAAGAAGGTAATCAAGCCTCTCAGCAAGGGGGGCAGCCTCATAGCGCATACTTTTGCAAATATGTGCTCAAGCACATAGATCACCGTGATAGGCCTGAAGTATCGGATGTCTGTGGACCCAACTATTTTATGGATCAGGGTAATGACACCATTATTAATCCAGGACATGTGAAATGTCTCAATATAAAAATCCTAAAACATCGGCATAATAACATGTTTGAGGAGGTGCCAAAATTTCTGAAAAAAGTCACCGGCAAACCATCGTGCCCTGCGGCTGAGCTTGCCTTCATAGAGGCGATAGCTCAGCACACCTCCTCTTCTGAGAATGGGAGAGTTAGCTCCGCATTCTCGGCATCGGAGACCCGATCAGCTGTAGGCCAGAAGTTCTCGGCAAGCGAAACCCCACTCTGGGGTGTGGGCGAGAATAACTCCTTATAGAAGGAGTAGATGTGAGACCTAATCTCGTCTCGATGTTCAAGGAGGTTATGGCCCTCCCACAGACACATGATGTTGCATCGTCTCCGATGCCCATTCACAACGTCTTGGAAGTATGCGGTGTTGGCATCGCCCTGGAGGAGCCACTATTGTCCTCCTAGGTGTTGCCAATACAATTCTTCACCCTTGAAGATCTCTATCAGGGATGCTTCAAGGCAGTATCGACACATCTACTCATCAGTCGACAACCCAATTTTTTCGGCTAACCCATCCAATGCCTTAATCTGGGTTAGAAGGGATTCCTTACGAGCCTTATTAGTCGCTCCCAAGTTATCACCCTACCCGCGTGTGAACTACCGAGAAAGCTTTGAGAAGTGGTGCCAGATATCAGTGGCACAATATGCCCGTGGTGGGCGGCCGCTGCTTCGAACCAACGTTCCCTCACTAGCTCAAAGAAGCATGCTTGAAGAAGCCAAGCCGGTTCAAAGTGGAACCGTCTTGCTTTGGGGGGAGCATTAGCCCCCGATGACAGGAGTAGAGGGACGTGATCAGAACCAATGCGGGTGACTACCTGTAGGGATCATAATGGGAATATTAATTCCCACTAGACCTATACTAGGACCATATCTAGAATGTTGCGGATAGGTCGAGTTGTTTATTCGTCCATGTGAATCTAGCCCCAACCCGGGCTATCTCCTAGAGAGCTAGATCGACAATGCAATAATTGAATGGCTGCATATGACCCAGATCTATGTTTGAGGAGCTCTTATCAGCTTCCTGGTGAATGAGGTTGAAGTCCCTAGCCACCACTACCGGATGTGCGCAGTGTTCCACCTTGGCCTTCAGTTCAGCCAAGAAGTCAGCCAATCTACCATGGTCAGCCGGACCGTAAATAATGATCACCTCCCAGCTGAGGTTCACATGTCGGTCTGTGATGGACATACTAAGGAAGAAGTCTCCTCGTTCCATATCCTCGACCAAAAAGACTTCTTCCCTTACCCCTAGCAAAATTTCTCCTAAGAATCGGATAGCGGGGAGCCATTTCCAGGCGAACGCATGTCGTGAGAGCCATTGCAACTCCTAAATAGAAAAATCCAGTCTAATCGTCTCCTGTAGGCCAACAAATTGAAATTCTTCTTGCCGAATATACTCAATCAGTTGTCGCCTCCGTCCCAAGTGCCCGAAGTCCCTAATGTTCCACCATAGGAGCTTCATGATGGAACCATGGTCGGGAGACTAGAGGGCCCCACGGGTGGGGCCGAACTAGCCCGGTTGCCAATGGACCGGGGGCCCTGCTTCAATGGTCGACCAGCCTGCCCCTTCCTACCTGGGGCGGCAGCGGCCCCATCATTTCTGGATGGGTGACCAGCACTAGTACCCCACCCAACCACCCCTTGCTCTAAGGGGTGGAGGTGGGTAGGAGGCCTACCCCACAGCACCGTACCAATTGCAGGGGTGTCACAGGCGGTCTCCGGTACCTCACAAGACACCCTCGATACCTCAACCCCAGGCTCCCTATGCCCAGGGTCACTGGTCATTAGGGGAGCTGATAGCTCATCCATACCAGGAACACTGGGATCAGCAGGTCGCGCCACAGCCCTTGCCTGGGCCTCAAAAAACGTGCCATCCATCTGTTCCTTGTCACAGATAGCCAAGATCTGCTCAAGGCGGGGTCCCTTTTCGCCCAGGAACATGATATCATAGACTGAGGCCACCTCACCCAGGTGACCAAGCGAGACGGTTCCAAGGAACGAAAAGCGGGAAGCAGAGGAGGAGGAACATAGGTCGGGGCGCGACGAACCTGAGGGAAGGTCACGGGGCGGCCACACACATGGCCGCCTTCTCCACGATAGTCGAGACCCGACCACCAGACAACATCCTGGATCTAGAGAGGCGCTCGGAGCCAAGGCCAACCTCGGGAGAGGTGATGTCGACTGGTGCTGACCCCACCCCCGATGGGGCAGGGGTCATGGGGAACAACGCCGGGGACTCCAAGCCTGTGGCAGGGGGTCCCAAGCGAGCGAGTGTAGTAGACCGTGCCAGGAGACCGAGGATATGACGGAGGGCTGATGTCAAGCCCACGACACCTGCCGCTAGCCTCCACCTCAGACAAGTCCACAGGCGGGGTAGGCATCGTCAGTACCGAAGGTCTAGCAGAACCCGGTGGGGCGGTAGGGCCATGAGGGGATCCACCCTCCTCCTCCGAGTGGTCGGGACTGTCCGTAGAGTGGTCACCCTCCCCTTTAGGCCCCACCTCCGTCGAGGATGGTAGGGGGAGTGGTGGACCATCCTCCATCCTTGCCTCCAGGTCGTCCAGGTCTAGCTCGTAGGTGAGACGGACCCCACTAGTCCTCTCAAAGTAGAAGGTCAAGGAAAGGACCTCAAACTTAGTGGAAGACTGGCACAAGATCTCAACACGTGTCGGGTTATCCCCCGCCATAGAATCAATGTCAATAGTCAGGAGCTTGCCAACAAGCTCGGAGACCTCCTTTAGGATATGGTCTTGCTTGACCCCCTTAGGGAGCCCATAAATGTAAATCCACTTGATAAGGGATCTCCTTAGCCTTCGCGATGGAAATAAGGAACATGTTGATGGGGCACTTCACGACATCCCTGGTGCACACATTGAGGATCTCCGCCAATGGGAAGGGGACGGAGAAGACAAAAGGGGCCGTCTCCGAGACCACCCACGAGAAAGATGTGCCATTATAGTTGCCAATGTAGGCCAAGAGTTCATCTCACATGATCTCCAGAGTTACGAGCACGGAATGGGGGGCTCCTTCCTCGGGACGAGGGTGATCGTGGTGAGGTGAGGTCGAGCTGGCGGATCGTCTAGGATGGTGTCTAGGTAGGTGAGCGTGGACGGGCATCGGGGAGGGGCCTTGCACTCGGACCGGAAGTGATTGACGCAGCAGAAGTTGAAGGACAGGTTCACCTCTCGTGCCTGGGGACGACCATCCCGAGACTCGGCAGGAATCGGGACCTCCGGATCTGGAGTCCTCCTAGGTGATGGGACGTCCCAAGTCGCTGGCACGTCGTAAGCCGAAAGGTCAAGGACCGGAGGACCACCCAAGCCACCATACCTCTTCTTCTTGTTGTTCTTGTTCTTTCGAGCCAAGGGGACCTCATGGCCAGCAGGCTCCGGCGCCTGACATGGAGGTGCCATGGACCCCGCCGGCCCATAGGGCCAGAGTGCATAGGAGCCCTTGGGAGACCTTGTATTTCCCTGGTACCACTCGGGGACATAACCCCGGTCAGCCAGCGTCTCGCACCAACCGTAACCTCCAACATCCTTGGACCTTCGGGTAGCGGCATGCGAACCCTCACCCTGTTCCTAGCCAGAGCGGCCATTGGAGGGGCTGGACGGCGGAGCCATCGCCGAACGACCCAAGATCTCAGACCGAAGGTCGTCCTCGCAGCAGAGGCCCTCATCATGCGCGTGAGCCTCGTCCTCCCTCTTGTGCGCCTGCGCTGAGCCGGCAAAGGCAGCCGAGGGTCACGGATATCATCTCGAGACTTCTAGAGGGGCAAGCCAAGGGATGCTGCTTCCCGCCGCCAGGAGTCTCCACCTTGCGAGCCGTTGGTGGCTGATGGCGGGAGCAGAAGGGGGCCGCTGACTGAAGCCCTTGTCCTCTTGCGGGCTGAGCCGGCGGTCATCTGAGCCACACTAGGCGCCCACCGATAAGGGGAGAGGGGGATGGGAGCTCGCTGGCTGTTCAAAGCAGACGCTTCAACCAGAAACCCTCATCGCCGGGGAGCTGGGGTGACATGAGGGTGGCGGCATAAGAGCGCTAGGGAGAGGTTGGACACCAGAGGGTAGGGGGAGGTGGGGGCATTGTGGGAGGAGGAGATGGTGGTGGCACGGCGAGAGTCGAGTGAGGAACTATAGGACGCACGATCGGACGAGCCCCAACCCCATGTTTTCCCACGTCGGCCTTAGAGGCCGGCACACCCTCCTGTCGACCACCACGGCGCTAGATCCACCGCCAACAGGCCGGATCGGCTGGGATCAAATCCCAATCCGGGTTCGCTAGAGCCAAATTGGCCCCAGGCGACAACATGCCCCCCTTGCCCTCAGTCATCCACAAGCAATAGGCCGGGACATGGGCCCACCAAGCATAGCCTCCCTAGTCGGCCCAGTCCATGGGTTGGGAGAGTCCCCTCCACTAGGAAATGAGCCAGGCGGCAGTGGTGACGGAATGGAAGAGGTGGGAGTCGCCGGGCCAACACCGCCGCCGATGAGGGCCATCAGCAGGGGAACTGGAGGATGGTCGCCGAGGACCGGCCACCGCGCCAAGGGCGGCCAGCCGGGCAGCCCGGAGAGGCGGGGCAGCCACGGTCACCGGAGCACCGGGGCCCGACCAGGGGTAGCACTAGTTGACCATAGAGTGAGCGGCGGTGAGGAAAAGGCCGAATTGCGGTGGTGCCAACCCCCGGCTTCGAGCCATCGTCGTCGTCCGCCAAATCAACCCAGTGAAAGGGGCCTATCGGACCCACACGGTCGGCGCTGACATGGGCGGGGCGACCACCGCGAGTAGGCCGGCCTTTCCAGGCACGCCGGCGGCATCGCTAGTCGCGGTGGTCATCACGCCGGCGGGGTGACTGGGGCAAATTCAAATCGCTAGTGCAGGCTCACCCTCGTCTTTTCTTCTAAGGAGCCACTTTTTCCTTTCTCAGCTACCGCACAAGCACAACTTGTGCCACCACATATTATCTACCACTTGATATTTAGCCTCAAATTTTGACCACTATTTTTGCTAATGTAAAATCTAGTGGGTTAGAACTTGGTAAAAGAACTAGTTGGACCAAATTACTAAGTCTAGGACACACCTAGATGTGTCTTAAGTATTGCGCATCACTAGTAGAAAAAGGGACATTAGTCTCGGTTCGTAAGGGCCTTTAGTCTCGGTTGTGCAACCGGGACTAAGCAGTTGGGACTAAAGGCTCCCCTTTTTGGTCCAGTCGTGTTACAAACCGGACTAAAGGGGCTCAGGCGGGAGGGCCTTTAGTCCTGGTTGGTAACACCAACCGGGACTAAAAGGCCGCCATGCGTCAGCCCCTTCCAAGTGCTGGGGTTTATGTTTTATTTTAAAGGAGGGGTTTTAGAGGGTTTAGGGGTTTTATCCATTCAACTCGACGCTAGCTATTAAAAGAAACGAAGAAACCATTACACAACATCATCATGAATATAGAGAAGTAACCTCTTTCTCCGTGCTTGGTTGAACAACAAGTTTTCGTATATAAATTCAACGCTACTACATATAGTACACGTTCATGCATATATGCAATGTAAAATCTCTTACGATTCCTAATATCTAATTACCAAAATCCCATACCAATTCCGGATGGTATTCTCCGGTTTTAGCAATGACCTCTTCAAGTAAGAATCCCGCCAATTCCTCTTGAATTACTCGTCTTAGATCCTTTGATAGGAGTTCGTCTCACATTCGTTGGATCTAATTTCTCGAAGGGGGTCTATATATAATATATATATACATATATAAACACTATTCTAATCACGGGTTGAACTTCATGAGCTACACAACCTGAACTTCCCTTTGTAGGAACACGACCTTAGGGCTATCTTTGCAACCGTGTCTCCACCAGTGAATTCTTCTGTCCGGTTGTGTTCTTAGTGATGTAATTGTAACCAGGAAACAATTTTTAGCAACTAAATTCCCGTTTTAAATAGGAATCTCGCTCATTGACGGATTTGCTCTCGGGTCATGATGAACGTGTGTCTGTTAGAAGTTTAATGCATGTTGTGGTTGTTGTTGAAGCTCTAGCTTGATGGGAATTAGGTTTTGGTACGATTTGGTGCACAAAGTTTTGTTATTTCAAACGAATTTGAAATCGGTCGTGTTCTTCATCCGCCCGAGATGCAGCCTCTGCTTCTAACGTTTTCTCATTTTTTTTGTAAAGTTTGCTGGCTGCTTTGTGTACTTTAGTGAAAGTCAACGCTTGCTACATCGTCAATTTCAATCGGGAGGGTCCATACGGTTTGATTTCTTGTGATTTGATGTTGGCACTCCCACGGCTATTGCTCAGGGTGTTTTTATGGTTTCGAGATTTTCCCTCTCGTCACTTTTGTTGTATAAAGGGAGATGCCAGATCATTTGCAAGGGGATGCGGACATGTTCTAATCTAGTGCAAAGGATTTTATGCTTCGGACGAATTCATTCGTTCATATTTTCTAGATCATCTAATGGTCATTCTACAAGATGGACTTCTGCGTTGTTCATACCTGAACTTCTGATTTTCCTTCTTTCGCAAGGTCAGGCAGCAAGTCCTCTGTATTTCTTTTTTTTCCTGTCATTTTTGATTCTTGCTTTGGTTTTGATTTTTTTGACTCGGTCCCGTGAGAAACCATGGTATTGGCCGATGGATATGTGTGTATTTTTTTTCTAGTATGTTTTCGCACTTCTTATAGTTCTTGCACTTCAGAGAATAACTACCCCCAAACTTCTATATGCTAATTTTATTAACATGTTAATTTGAGGTTTTACATAACCCCGAACTTCTATATCTTCACTATTTGAACTTCTTGTTTTAATTTTGTTTGTTATTTTTGGATTTAAATATTTGTAGACATTGGAATCATCATTGCGCCTATCGACCAACGCGGTAGCGCAAGGCCGAGCTAGGGGGAGGGCGGTCGGGACACCCCCCCCCCCCTCCCCTTCCCCTGTGAGGCCGAGCTAGGAACAAGCCGGAGCAGGCGACTACGCGGAGTGCTACGCCGTCGCATGCGGAGGTGAGTCCGTCACATCCGTGACCCCACTATCTATCTTAGGGGTGTGGCTCTAGGTGCATGTGGGTGAGGGGTGAAAACAGAATAACTGCATTGCGCCTGTCAACCGAGAGCGCACTGCCGCGATAGCGTGAGGCCGAGCCGGGGGGAGGGGGTCAGGACACCCCCTCCCCTCCCCTGAGAGGTCGAGCCCGGAACCAACCGGAGCAGGAGATGACGCGGCTGCCACGTCGTCCCATGAGGAGGCGAGTCCGTCACATCGTGACCCCACTATCTATCTTAGGGGTGTGGCTCTGGGTGCGTGCGGGTGGGTGTAGAAACAGAATAACCGCATTGCGCCTATCATCCTAGAGCGCACTTCCATGATAGCACGAAGCCAAGCTGGGGGGAGGGGGTCAGGACCCCCCCTCCCTCCCCCTGCGAGGCCGAGCCAGGAACGAGTTGGAGCAGGCGACGACGCGGCGTGCCGCGTCGTCGCATGTGAAGGCGAGTCCGTTGTTGGAAATATGCCCTAGAGGCATTAAATAAAGTTTTTATTATTATATTTCCTTGTTCATGATGATTGTTTATTTTCCATGCTATAATTGTTTTGATTGGAAACTAAATACATGTGTGGGAATATAGACAAACACTGTGTCCCTACTATGCCATGGACATGAGATTTCATTTGATATCGGGATCACATCATTAGGAGAATGATGTGATGGAAAAGACCCAAACTATAAAGGTAGCATATGATCGTGTCAGTTTATTGCTACAGTTTTCATGCATGTCAAGTATATGTCCCTATGACCATGAGATCATGCAACTCACTGACACCGGAAGAGTGCCTTGTGTGTATCAAACATCACAACGTAACTGGGTGACTATAAAGGTACTCTACAGGTATCTCCGAAAGTATCTATTGAGTTGGCATGGATCAATACTAGGATTTGTGACTCCGTGTGACGGAGAGGTATCTCAGGGCACACTCGGTAATACAACATCACAACAAGCCTTGCAAGCAATGTGGCTAAGTGCTAGTCGCAGGATCTTGTATTACGGAGCGAGTAAAGAGACTTGCCGGTAACAAGGTTGAACTAGGTATAGAGATACCAACGATCGAATCTCGGGCAAGTAACATACCAAAGGACAAAGGTAACATCATACGGGATTAACTAAATCCATGACATAGTGGTTCGGCTGATAAATATCTTCATAGAACATGTAGGAACCAATATGGGCATCCAGGTCCCGCTATTGGTAATTGACCGTAGAGGTGTCTCGATCATGTCTACATGGTTCTCGAACCCGCAGGGTCTGCACACTTAAGGTTCGGTGACATTTTGGTATAGATGAGTTATGTGTGCTGGTGATCGAAGTTTGTTCGGAGTCCCGAATGAGATCCCGAACGTCACGAGGAGTTCTGGAATGGTCCGGAGGTAAAGATTCATATATGGGAAGTTGGTGTTTGAGTTCCGGAAAAGTTCCGTGACCTGCAAGTGGTGTGATAGAGTGTCGGAAGTGTTCCCGGGGGTCCACCGGATGGGCCCATCTACTCCAAAGGGTGACATGGGCTGTGAGAGGGTGCAAACCAGCCCCTGGTGGGCTGTCCGCACCTCTCACCTCAAGGCCCATGCGGCTAGAGGCTTGGGATGTGCCAAAAGGGTGGGCTAGCCACCCAACATGGTGGCCAAGCCACCCTGGCCGCCACCCCACCTCCCTTGGCTGCTACACCAAACCCTAGGGGAAACCCTAGGGCGGCCAGACCCTCCTCTTCCTCGATATATGAGAGGGGAGGGAGATCTGCAAGCACAAGTCACGGTGTAGCCCTTCCTCCCTCCCCGATTACCTCTCCTCTAGTAGATTGGTTTGGCACCGCTTAGCGAAGCTCTGCCAGATCAGCTCCACCACCACCGCCTCCACGCCATCGTGTTGTCGGCGAACCCAGCTACCTCTCCGCTCCCTCTTGCTAGATCAAGAAGGAGGAGATCTTCATCGAGTTGCACGTGTGCTGAACGTGGAGGTGCCTTCCGTTCGGTACTTGATTGGGAGTTCGTGGGACGGCTTACGATTTGGATCGTGGAGACGTACCACTACATCAACCACGTTCTTTAATGCTTCTGCTTAGCAATCTACAAGGGTACATAGATCCAATCTCTCCCCTCATAGATTCTCATCTCCTAGATTGATCTTGGTGAAGCGTAGGAAATTTTTTGTTTCCCATGCAACGTTCCCAACCAATGGCATCATGAGCTAGGTCTATGCGTAGATGAGATCTTGAGTAGAACACAAAGAGTTTGTGGGCGTCGATATTCAGATTGCTTCCTTCCTTAGTATTTTCTTGGTTCAGCGGTATTGTGGGATGAAGCGACTCGGACCGACTTTACTCGTACGCTTATGAGAGACCGTGTTCCATCGACTCACATGTGACTTCGTCATATAAAGATGGCTGGCGGGTGTCTGTCTCTCCCACTTTAGTTGGATCGGATTTGATTAAGGCAGTCCTTGTAGAAGGTTGAAAAGCAATCTTCATATCACTGTTGTGGTTTTGCGTAGGTAAGAATCGTTCTTGCTAGATACCCATAGCAACCACGTAAAACATGCAACAACAATTAGAGGACTTCTAACTTGTTTTTGCAGGGTATGTTGTGATGTGATATGGCCAATTACATGATGTGATATATGTGATGTATGAGATGATCATGTTTTTGTATAGAATATCATGACTTGCATGTTGATGAGTACGGCAACCGGCAGGAGCCATAGGGTTGTCTTTGATTATTGTATGACTTGTGTGTCAATCTTTAAGCGCTATGTAATGTTTTACTTTATCGCTAAGTGGTAGCAATAGTAGTATGATCATGGTGGGCGCGACAACCCTGATGAGGACACACTGATGGAGATCATGATGATGGAGATCATGGTGTTATGCCAGGTACGATGGAGATCATGCTGGTGCTTTGGAGATGGAGATCAAAAGTCATATCATGTCACTTATTATTTGCATGTGACGCTAATCTTTTTATGCACCTTATTTTGCTTAGGATGACGGTAGCATTATAAGGTGATCCCTCACTTAAATTTCAAGATTAACTGTGTTCTCCCCGAGTATGCACCGTTGCAAAATTTCGTTGTGTCGAGACACCTCATTATGATCGGGTGTGATAGACACTGCGTTCACATACAATGGGTGTAAGCCAGTGTTGCACATGCAAAACACTCGGATTAAACTTGACGAGACTAGCATGTACAGACATGGCCTCAAAATCCAAGAGACCGAAAGGTCGAGCATGAGTCATATAGTAGATATGATCAACATGATGATGTTCAACATTGAAACCACCTTAACTCACGTGATGATAAGACTTGAGTTGGTGAATATGGATCATGTGTCACTCAGATGACCTGAGGGATGTCAATTTGAGTGGGAGCTTTAGTAATTTGATTAACTAAACTCATTATCATGAATAATAGTCTTAGTAACCTTTGCTTATTTATGTTGTATATCAATGGCTAGCGTAGTAGCACCCTGAATTTAAATGCGTTCCTAAAGAAAGCTAAGTTGAAAGAGGATGGAAGTAACTTTGTGGACTAGGCCCGTAATCTGGGGATTATCCTCATGGCTTCCTAGAAGGCATATGTCCTTGATGCACCGCTTGGTAACCAACTCGCAGACATGTCGTCCGAAGACGTTAAGAACGCTTGGGAGGCACATTCTGGAGATTACTCAATAGTTCAGTGTGCAATTTTGTATGGCTTATAATCGGGACTTCAAAGACATTTTGAACGTCATGGAGCATATGAGATGTTCCAGGAGTTGGAGTTTATCTTTAAGAAGAATGCCCGGATCGAGAGGTCTGTGACCTCCGATAAGTTCTATGCTTGCAAGATGGAGGAGAACAGATCTATCAGTGAACATAACTCAAAATGTCTAGGTATTCGACCCGTCTAGTGGAGTTAGGGATGCCCCTTCCACCGGAGGCGATCACTGACAGAGTTCTTCAATCATTGCCACCTAGATACAAGAGCTTCGTGATGAACTATAACATGCACGGGATGACCAAGTCAGTCGCCGAGCTGTTTGCGATGCTGAAAGTCTCTGAGTCTGAAATCCAGAAAGAACATTAAGTGTTGATGGTCAATAAAACCGCTAGTTTGAAGAAACATGGCAAGGGCAAGAAGGGTAACTCCAAGAACGGTGGCAAACCAGTTGCTCCTCCCGTGAAGAAACCCAAGGTTGGACCCAAGCCAGAAACTAAGTGTTTTCATTGCAAGGGAACTAGTCACTGGCGGAACTTCCCCAAGTACCTGGTCGACAAGAAGGAAAGCAACACCAAACAAGGTATATATGATATACATGTTATTTATGTGTACCTTACTAGCTCTTGTTGTAGTGCTTGGGTATTTGATATCGGTTCGGTTTCTCACAATTGCAACTCAAAGTAGGACCTACGGAATAGACGGAGGGTGGATAACGATGAAGTGACGATGCGCATGGGAAATGGTTCCAAGGTTGATGTGATTGCCATCGGCACGCTCGCTCTTCGACTACCATCGGGATTAGTGATGAACCTGAATAATTGTTATTTAGTGCCTGCGTTAAGCATGAACATTATATCTGGATCTTGTTTATTGCGAGACGGTTACTCATTTTAATCAGAGAATAATGGTTGTTCTATTTATATGAGTAATATCTTTTATGGTCATGCACCCAATGTGAGGGGTTTATTCTTATTTAATCTCGATAGTGATGATACACATGTTCATAGCATTCATGCCAAAAGATGTAGAGTTGATAATGATAGTACCACTTTCTTGTGGCACTGACGTTTGGGTCATATTGGTGTAAAACGCATGAGGAAGCTCCATGCTGATGGACTTTTGGAGTAACTTGATTTTGAATCACTTGACACATGTGAACCATGCCTCATGGGCAAGATGACTAAAATGTCGTTCTCTAGAACAATGGAACGGGCGAGTGATTTGTTGGAAATCATACATACTAATGTGTGCGGTCCAATGAACATTGAGGCGCGTGGTGGATATCGTTATTTTCTCACCTTCACTGATGACTTGAGTAGATATGGGTATATTTACTTAATGAAACACAAGTCTGAAACGTTTCAAAAGTTCAAGCAATTTTAGAGTGAAGTTGAGAATCATCGTAACAAGAAGATTAAATTCCTAAGATCTGATCGGGGAGGAGAATATCTGAGTTATGAGTTTGGCAGTCACTTAAGATAGTTTGGAATTGTTTCACAATTGACACCGCCTGGAACACCACAGCGTAATGGTGTGTCTGAATGTCGTAATCGAACCTTATTAGATATGGTGCATTCTATGATGTCTCTTGCCAATTTTCCACTATTGTTTTGGGGTTATGGTGTCTAGGTCATGTCTACATGGTTCCGAACCACAGGGTCTGCACACTTAAGGTTTGGTGACGTTTTGGTATAGATGAGTTATCTGTGTTGGTGACCGAAGGTTGTTCAGAGTCTCAGATGAGATCTCGGACATCACGAGGAGTTCTGGAATGATCCGGAGGTAAAGATTCATATATGGGAAGTTGGTGTTTGAGTTCCAAAAAAGTTACGTGACCTGCAAGTGGTGTGATGGAGTGCTGGAAGTGTTCCCGGGGGTCCACCGGATGGGCCCATCTACTCCAAAGGGTGACATGGGCTGTGAGAGGGTGCAAACCAGCCCCTAGTGGACTGGCCGCACCTCCCACCTCAAGTCCCATGCGGCTAGAGGCTTGGGCTGGGCTAAAAGGTGGGCTAGCCACCAAACATGGTGGCCAACCCACCCTGGCCGCCGTCCCACCTCCCTTGGCCGCCGCACCAAACCCTAGGGAAACCCTAGGATGGCCAGCCCCTCCTCTTCCCTTATATATATGAGAGGGGAGGGAGGACTGCAAGCACAAGTCACGGCGCAGCCCTTCCTCCCTCCCCGATTACCTCTCCTCTAGTAGATCTGTTTGGCACCGCTTAGCGAAGATCTGTTGGATCAGATCCACCACCACCGCCGCCATGTTGTCATGCTGCCGGTGAACCCATCTACCTCTCCTCTCCCTCTTGCTGGATCAAGAAGGCGGAGATCTTCATCGAGCTGCACGTGTGCTGAACATAGAGGTGTCGTCTATTCGATACTTGATCGGGGGTTCGTGGGACGGCTTGCGATTTGGATCACGGAGGCATGCCACTACATCAATCGCATTCTTTAATGCTTTTGCTTAGCGATCTACAAGGGTACGTAGATCCAATCTCTCCTCTCATAGATGCTCATCTCCTAGATTGATCTTGGTGAAGCGTAGGAGATGTTTTGTTTCCCATGCAACGTTCCCCAACATCTGTCACATCCCTGACCCCACTATCTATCTTAGGGGTGTGGCTCTGGCGTGCTTGCGGGTGGGGGGTGGAAACAGAATAACCGCATTGCGCCAGTCAACCTAGCGCGCACTGCCGTGGTAGCGCGAGGCTGAGCTGGGGGAGGGGGTCGGGACCCCCCTCCCTCTCCCTACAAGGCTAAGATAGGAACGAGCCGGAGCAGGTGATGAGCAGCGCGCCGCGTCGTCGCATGCGGAGGCGAGTCCGTTACATCCGTGACCCCACTGTCTATCTTATGGGTCTGACTCTAGGGTGCGTCCAGGTGCGTGTGCAAATAGAATAACCGCGTTGTGCCTATCAACCTACCACGCACTACCGTGGTAGCGCGAGGCCGGGTCGGGGGGGAGGGACCCCCCTCCCCTCCCCCTGCGAGGCCGAGCCAGGAACACGCCGGAGCAGGCGACAACGTGGCATGCCGCGTCATCGCATGCGGAGGTGAGTCCATCACATTCGTGACCCCACTATCTATTTTAGGGGTGTGGCTCTGGGGTGCGTGTAGGTGGGGTGGAAACAAAATAACCGCATTGCGCATGTCAACCTAGTGCGCACTATCAATGTAGCGCGAGGCCGTTCCGGGGGGCACGACGAGTGGATGCGAGTCCACGGGGACCCCCGGTGAGGTCGAACTAGGAATGAGCAGGAGTAGGTGATGACGCGGCGTGCCGTGTCGTCGCATACGGAGGTGAGTCCATTGAGTTAGTTACAGACTTCATGTGGTTTTGTATTTGAACTTCTTCTTTGTTTCTTATTGTTTATTTATTCGTATGCCTTACTTTGCTTGATAGTGTACTTGAACTTCTATTCTTTATTTTTTGAACTTCATCTTTTGTTTGTAAGTGCTTATTTGTGTACATATTTTACTTCCATTGGTAGTGTACTTGAACTTCTATTGGCCATCAAATGTTGGTTTTAAGGGATAGCAACATATTTTTATTTGATCTTATTTTTTAAAACATATGCATTCAAATGATGCATTCATTTTTCAACACATGCTTTACTTTTTAGTGGTTAGGGGTAAAACTATAATTAACTCTGGTCTAGAGAGCCCCATTTACTGCCCCGTTGCCTGCCCAACACCTGTCAGAAAACCATGTCCCCCTCTCGCTCGCTCTCGTCTCCCTCTATCGCTCCGCTCTCTTCCCCCAACTTCCCCCAACCTCCCCCGAGTGGAGTAACCGGCACAAACCCCTGCTATCTCCTGCACTCACGAGTGGAGTAACCGGCACAAACCCCGCTCCTTTTTCTACCGCACGCCCCGCTCTCCCTCCCTCAGAATGCTCTCTTCTCGTTTGAGGCAAAGCCAACAACTGTTTGCGCGTGCGTGGCGTCATGGGGGTGGAAGAATCACCACGGATTCATGCATCGAGGTCGTTTGGAGAGGTACAAAAGTTGCCTCCTGCTAATGCTTGCTCTTAGTTTTCACCAGATCTGTCGATCTCCCACTATTTCTTGCGTGTGCTCTCGCATCCGCCTCCTCCCTTTTCTTCTGATGGTTGGATTGGAGAGTAGGTAGGGTCCTTCTGCGTGTGGTGGATGGATTCCATTTCCCCGTGGTTAATTTTATCTGTGAGATGCTTGTGTTTGGTAGTTTAGCCTTCAGACTTATGTGGATTTCATTTTCCCGTGGGTAATTTCACCAGTGAGATGCATGTAAGCACGGTGTGGTGTGTTGGTTGTTGTTGGTTCTGATGTAGTTTGATCCCTTTGCCGTTATTGATTTGGTAGTCTAGATTGCGTCTGTCACATACTAGTTACTTTCTAATAACTTTTTAAATTTGATGTGCTTGGCTTGATGTGGTACTTTTCATCTTCACAGTTGTTGTTGTGATTTAGTTGTTTCATTATAGTGTTTCATTTAGTTGTTTGTATTTTTTTTGATTTTCTACTTTCTAATTATGTAATTTCTTCCCTATTTTTTGTAGGTGGATCTAGAGTGTGTACTACCATTCATCAAAGAGTGGTGTTTTCATGGCTTCAAAACCTTCTTCAGGTATGTAAATGTATATGCATCTTGTATTTGAAATAGGAGTTTTCTTTTATATGTATGACCATATCTTCCCATTGGTTGTCTTGTTGGACTGCCCATGTTTAAAAGTATGAACTTCTAACGTAGGTGATGTGTATGCATTTTACTCTTAGTTGAAGTCAGTAGAGTGTTGCTTAGATTATTTTTTTATGAATTGCTAGTGAACTATGTCACCAAGTGTGTTTGGACTTACCAATGTTTCATATTTTAGTGTATATCTTTGTATTTTTCGTTATTATTTTCATTGTATTGATAAGTAGTTTGGTTGTGAAAAAGTATTTCTACTCATGCTTCATGTTTTTTGTAGTACTGCCTTGGGTCACATAGTTGAACTTCTTGTTTTAATTATTTGTTTGTAATGGAATTTGGTTGAACTTCTGTTTGTGCACTGTTTTACTGCTTTGTTATGTATTGTTGAACTTCTGGACATTCATATATATGTAGTACTTCCTTTGGTGTATATTGTTTTATCTTTAGTATGTAGTTTGTAGATTGTGCGTTGTTTTACTGCTATTTTAGGTATTTTTGAACTTCTGGACATTGGACATTCATGTATATGTAGTACTTCCTTTGGTGTAGATTGTCGATTAAAACTCAGTTGCCCTTTTACTTCTATTTTGTAGTTGGTGATGAATTTTATAGTTCTAAAAAATGCCTCTAATCAATATTGAGCTTTAAAATTTAATACTGATGCTCCAAGATCTGATGCGGCTAAATCACCTATTATTCCTTTCACTGTATTTGTTGAGGTTGCTTTGAGCCTTGAGAAAAATTTAATCCTCACGGATATTGCTTCTTCAGCCCTTGCTTCACCCAGTATGTGCAACTCCTTTTTTTATTTCTTGAGCCATGTTTTTGAACTTGTTCTTGTTGTGTGTTTTGGATTTGTTCTTGACTCATTTCCTTTTGTTATGTTTTTGTGTTCTTATAGATGTATCCACAAAGGAGGAAGCTGTGAACACCATCAACGATGTACTATCTAACTTGGGTGTGCAAGATAACAGTGTTGCGGCTGAGCAGGGGGCTCCATCAGTTGAAGGTTGTGATTCCGCTCTCGAGCCTTTGTGCTCTCTTCAGATGTTAGAGATGCAGTCCCAGTCTGTTGATGGCACTGAACCTATCACGCAAAATAAGGATGTGCCCCTTCAGCTTCTTCTAGAGGATCAATGCAAGAGGAAGAAGAACAAAGATTTTAATAATAAGATGGCGGCCCGCCTTTAGAAAGGTTCTCATGTTTCTGAATCTGATGATCTTGCTAAGCTCATAGTTGGGCATGGCTCTATTGCTGAAGAAGACGTGTCGCGTGCCACTAATGGCATGGATGCCCTTGTGAAGAAGAAATTAAAGAAGACCATGACTAGGAAGCATTTAGTTGGTGAAGTTACTCCTCGGAGGAGCCCATGTGTTTCAAATTCTACAGGACCAAGTGTGGGTGAACTTCCTGGAGTGGAAGGCCACACCCACCATGGTACGCCATGTCGTAGTCCTCGTGTGCTTTCCACTGCGGCGCCTACAGCTTCTCTGCTTGGTGCTGGTGTATCTGGTAAGGGCAAGAAATGCGGCGTTAAGCTCAAGGTTGCACTAGCAAAGGTTAACAAGGGTTGCAAGAAGCATCCTCGTGTTGATCTACACGACCAGGGTGATGTTGATTAGAACGCTGATGACGAGGATGATGACGACGATGCTGTTGCTGATGATCAGGTATGAATCTCTCATGTTTACTGTTTTTGAAAACATTAGTAGAATTGTTGTTATATTTTGTGTATGTAGTATTGCCTAGGTGTACGTAGCTGACCTTCTACTTATATACATTTAGATGTTAGCTTAACTGCTTAGTTTATATGGTATTACTGCCTTTGTGTACATAGCTAAACCTCTGCATATATACATGAAGATATTAGTTGAACTTGTTGGTATACATGGATTTAATACCTTGGTGTCCATAGTTGAACTTCTCCTTTTGTAGAGTTCTAACATTTAGAAAGCAGTTGTACTTCTGGTCATACATGCTTGTAGTGCCTATGTAGACATAGTTGAACTTCTGAGATGTACACTGCTAACATTTAGAAAGCACTTCTTGTTTTTTAATGGTTGAACTTCTGCTATATACAATTTTTTTGTCGATGATCTATTTGCTTATGTAGTTTTTCCAATTCAGCATTAGTGAACTTTTGGTTTAGTTTGTTTAGCTCATTGTTGTGCCTTTTTTTCCAGTCATTGCATATTTTTTAGTATCAGCTTGTGAAGCATCCTGTTCTGAAGAAGAGAGGAGGCAAATCAGTGGAAGAAGGTAATGAAGGAGGAGATGATGCGAAATGTTTTAACAAGACGGTTCGCTGCTCACTGAAATAGGTCAAGTTGTGCACAAAATTGCTACAACCTAGGCACAAGGCGAGGATTATCAAGGCTGGTTTTGGTTCTGTGTTTGATTTGATGATTGATTCCAACATCTCTTGTCCTTTGATGGGCCACATCTACACCAAGATTGACCCTTTTACTATGATTCTGAACATGGGTGAGGCAAACAAGGTTTTGCGTATTACAAGTGATGCTATTCACCATGTTTTTGGATTCCCTCAAGGTGATCGTACCCCTCCTAGGCCCTCGGAGGATGGGTTTGATGATCCTGTTATGAGGCTGGAGGCCAAACTTGGCTACAAGAGGAGTGATGATATCAAGACAAACGATCTGCAGAAGATCCTCGAGGAACTTGTGAAGATATGGCAAATATGGACTATGTCAGTTGGTTGTCGATGATCTTAGAATGGATGTTTCTAGGTATCAGGAAGGGACTAGCAAAGGAAAAGCTGTTACAGGTTGCGGCATCGCGCCGCTACTTATGTATCTTGACAGCCTTATCATTGGGAAGAATCTTTTTGTTGATTTGAGGACCCCTCGCATCAACTACATGGACTAGGCCAAGTGGACTGAGCTTGCTATTGTTGACTTGGTTAAGAATGGTGATGGGGACCCAGCCAACTAGGTGTTTGGAAAACAGCCTGTGATTGTTTCTATGCATCATTCTTTCCTGTACAGTTTAACTTGAACTTCTGGTACTATCTTCAATATTTGTTCCATGTTCCATCATTGTTTTTTGTTGCGTTGACTTTTGTTTTGTATGTACTGGAAGACAGAAGCAGACGTTGTGTTCTTTAGGGTTATTGAACGTCCTGTTCTCACTATGCCTCGTGCCAGCAGCCTAGGGAGTGGTGGTGCCCCAAGATATGAATTCTCTCAGGATGTCAATACTGGTGCTCCCACTATAGATCCTGGAGGTTCTTCTGCCTGTGTGAGTGTTGCAGGTGGTGTTTCTTCTGAGGGTTTCTTTGATGCTACCAATGTTTCCCTTCTTAGGATTGATGGTCTTCTGGAAACTGTTTGTGGGGAGATGGCCCATGTTCCAACAACTCTCGAGCGTCTTAGTCGCGTCGACGGGATTCTTCCTCCCAGACATGGTTTTTACGTTGAGTCTTCAAAGGAGGTTTTGTTAATTGAAGCTAGAATTTTTGCTGAGCTTCGTCAGAGAACTTCCCACCTCTGGACTAACTTTGGGATGTTCAAGGAAATGCAGGATGCTCGTTGCAAGCCTTTTGAATATGAGGCTAGTGTTTTTGTCAGTTAGATTCAGAGGCAAGATGATTCTATTTGTTTGGGTCGTGAAGGAGGCAACAACGAGGAGCATATTGAATAGGTTTGTTTATTTTGGCTTTATGTTGGCTTCTTGATTTCATGTGTTCTGAACTTCTTTTTTCAGTATTTGTGTTTCATATTTGACCTTCTCTGTTTATAGTATCTGGACTTCCATCCCTACAGCATCTGAACTTCTTTGCTTTCCATAACTGGCCCTTTTTCCTTTGTATGATAGTAGTTTGATATTTGACCTTCTATGTTTACTGTCTAGGACTTCCTCCATGTGTCGGTGGTCATAGTTGTCCTTCTTTAGTTATATAATATGGACTTCACCTGATTAGACATTGTGTTCTATATGATTTTTTTGTAGGCTGTTGATGATGGTGCTAGGGTTGATGAGGATGTTTTACCTGAAAGTGGAACTGTCCCTATGCATGAATCTGCTCCTACGAGTGGTTTATTTGTTGATGAGGTTCATGGCAGTGATCCTAAAGTATAATTTTTTCTTGTCCATTTGTTTCCTTTTTATTTAACTTCTTGTACATTTTTTTTACTATGTGCCCATTTTTATTGACTTTTTGTTCTTTGCTGCAGAATGATGATGCTAGTGTTCCTTCAGAGAGGGTTACAAACAAGGTTGTATCAGGCACTGGCTGCTCCGATGGGTAGGATCAAACTGAACCTCAGTCGTCCATCGGTGTCGGGGTTTCTGATGCTGAGCAGGGCAAGACAGCCGAAGATATAATTTCAGAGAAAGATCCCATCGAGGTTGTTGTTGATACTAGTAGTGCTTGTGCAGGCACGGAGAAGTGTCCTGTAGCAGAGCCATCTGTTGCTGTTGATGCAGGTTCTGCAGCTCTTCCCGCTGCAGCACAACCAACAGTTTTTGTTGTTTCAGATTCTCCAGCTCCTCTAGCTACTACTGGTGTGCTTGCCGACGACACTGCAATTTCTACTCGAGATGATGATGAAGATACTGGAAGTGATATCTTGGGAAAGGAGGATGATATTTCCAGTGCTGCAACTAATCTAGGCAAAAATCCATAAAGAGAGGACCATGCTTCTCTCTACTTTCCCCACCCCCATCCCTTTTGTTTTTGGTCTGAGTCTTTGATATCCCTATGTACTGTCTGTGATGTGCAAGTTGAACCTCTGGTTTGTGGTTTCTCATGTGTTTTGTAAATAAAGTGAATTGAAGCTGTTTTTATGTGGTGGAAGGTTTGTAATGCATGGGTTGTGATGTTTTTAATCCTGTGGTTTATCTTTTTGTGTAATAGCAACTGATGTGTACTTGTGTTGATTTGTTGCTCCTGTCTTGATTTATGTGTTTGTATGTTGCTCTTAATTTCTATTCTTTTGTTGAGTAGACAGTGAACTTGTTGTCGTCCGAAAGAAGGTTGATGACTTTTATTTCAGTGTAACTAGGATTAAGAGTGATCGTTCTAAGAGGTGAGTGCAGCTGGCCAGAATTTATATGCATCTAACTTATCTACTGCATGTGGTTTTACACCTGAACTTCTTTACTTTCTGCTGTTGAACTTCTTTGCTTACTGTGTGATGAAATTCTTGAGTTTCTGATGTTGAACTTCTTTACTTTATTTTGTTTGTTTTAGATCAAAGATTATGTTCCAAAACAATGAGTGTGAAGCTACTCTTAAAGATGTCGCAACGTGTTTTTCTTCTCGCGGAATGCTTCGAACTAATGTAGCTGAGGTTGCACTGTATTGTCTATGTGCCAAATACCAGGAATCAGAAAAACTCATCCTGCCTTATTGGATTTGGGTAAGTCAACCCTATAGTAATTTCTTTTCTGTTGTTCTTTACCATATTAGTTAAAACTTGTTGGTCTCATTGTATTTCATATGTTGTTGTTATCTGCATTATATTAGGACAAGATTTACAGAGGGCATTTAGATTCCCGTGTGAGGAAGTACTTCTTAGCGACTGGTCCAGATAGCATGGATGCGCATGATTCCATAAGCAATATTTGTTTCTTTGTCTCTGTAGTTGTTTCCACTGTGATCCTATCTATTTATATTTGTTTATTTTTCTGTGGGCTTGATATTAATTTTCAGTTTTAATGATTGTGTGTTTATCTTGCGTCTGGTTATTTTCCCCACTTTTGACCCACCTGAACTTCCTGCTCAATTGTGTGGTCTTGGTCATTGGGTTTACATATTTCTTGACATTAAGACTTCAAGGTTCTAGCTTCTCGACTCATACTATGGACCAAATGATGACTGTGCGGTACGCCTGTATGGGCGGATGACTGATAACATCAAGAAGCCTAGGAGCAATGCCAGCAATGATAGGGAGACACCCTTGAGTCCACTTTCCATTGACCATTTCCCTTTGGATTGGATTGATGTCCCCCAACAGACTAACAAGTATGAGTTCCACTTTTATATCTATCACTTTTTGTTTAATTGTAGTTGTACGTAAGCTGCAACGTCTTGTTATACTTTTGGCTTTCTGTTGTTTTAACACTGTTTCTCTTTCTTTGATGGCAGTATCGACTTTGGATTCTTCATGCTTATGAATGTTAATTCGTATCACGATGGGGTCCTTGCAAACTATTCCCATGAGAATATCTTGGATATCAGGAAGACATGGTTGTACTCAATTGCTTCTTCAAACTTGTTTGAAATAGACTTCCATGGTCTGTTTGGCTACTATTCATGTATGTCTTGAAACTTAGACTGCTTACTTGGAGTGTAGCTTTTGTTCTACATGAACTTCATTGTCTTTTACTTGCTTGATTTTTTTTGTTTCGGTATTTTTTCATGTCACTGCTTACTTGGACTGCAGCTTTTATTCCACATGAACTTCAGAGATGATACCTTTTTATGCTTTTATTAGTTGTAGTTGAATGTTTTCCATTTCATCAGTTTATCTTGAACTGTGCATTGGGTTGTGCCTCAACTTCATTAGTTTTTAAATGCAACATAATTTTTAGGTCAACTTCAGTAGTAATCATGACATCTATATTTGTTCGATTGTACATTGTGTTGTATCTGAACTTCAGTTATCTTCTAATGGTCTTTTTTGACAGTGGAGCCATTGGACTGGACCGATTACCACTGCTCCATTCCTCGAGCCACAGGAATACCAGCCTAGGGATGAATCGATGAGTACAACTCCGAGAGAAGAAGAGAGCTCTCAAACCCTTATTCCTTCCAAGTTGGGGAAGCCTGTCGGTATTGGCGCTGCTCCAAGTACCCCTCTCCAAGTACCCCTTTCTCTGGGAAGGTTGGTGCAGTCCAAGCAGGGTGATTTCATTGGATGATGCTTTTGAGAAAATTGCTGACCCGAAGAAGGGTAAATCTGATGTTGCTACTATTGTTGGGAGAGGTGGGAAGAATGATTTCATCACTAGGAGGAATCCGGTAGTTGAGTCTGGCAACATAACTTCCTCGAAGAGAGCAGCAAGATTGCCTGTGAAGTGGCGTTCTCCTGTTGCTCCCCTAAAAAAATATAGTTACCCTCATCTATCTGAGGCCCGGAGGTTGAAACAGATTGTGCTTAGTGAAGATGGTCTGAAGAAGTACTTTGAGTGAGTATTCTTCTTATGTTTTTGCTACCAGAAATGCTATTTTTTGTGAACTTATGATGTTATAGTATCTGAACTTCTATTCATTCTCCTTGTCTTGGAGTTGCGCTTCTAATATTTTTCCCATCCTTCAAATCTGCACGACAACATACCACAAGTTTACCGTCCCTCATGAGAATGTGTTCGACCTCACATGACGTGTCCTTTATACTATTTTTAGTGAAGGGCAGCAGATGGAAGGAGACGTAATGGACTTTCTCATAAACTTGTGGAAGGATAAGCTGGAGACCTCTGAGATCTTCTCTTGTGCTGACAGGGTTGTTCTGAGTCCCTACTTCATACAGGTTTTCGTTCTTGTAACCCTATCTCCTTTTTTGTGCTAGTTTTCATGAAGTGGCATTGGGAGGTGTTTTCATTTTTTTCGTGATTATTTCGTGTTCTTAATCTTTGTTGATGGTCTGTTTGTGAATGTTGTACTACCTGGACTATGATTTTTTTTGGTGCATCAGTTCAAAAAGTCGATGTAAAAAATTGGCTTCACTTGCCCCAATGTTTGTTCGTAAGGACGAAGACCTTCTTAACGCAAAGCTGGTTAGGTTTTCATAACTCTTCCTTTTTTTATTATGTACATCCATTTGCTGAGTTTGTCTAGAAGTTTTTGTTCATCTCGGTTGTTCAATAGTTATTGTTTATACTTTGTGTTAACCATTTTTTCAATCTTGGTAGGTTTTTTTGATACTTTTCAAGCCAATTAACAATTTAGCGCACTACAGTGTGCATGTGTTGAATAGATATCATGGGAGCATTGACATCCTTGATTCACTCCCTTACTCTAATAAGGGACTTACACGAACAAGTTTTCATGGAGATTGCCAAAATATCGTGAGTGTTTCTTAATCTGAATCTCCCGTCGTATTCTATTTTTGACATGAATTTTATTCTGCCTTCCATTGATAAAATATTTTTATCTCTGTTTGGTAATACTGCTTCAAAGTTGTGTGATTGAACTGACTATCATTTGACAGTTGAACTTCTGGTATCATTTAGTTGGATTTTATGCAAGTGTCGCTTTATGTATCCGAACTTAGGTATTTGGTAAATATGTTTTTGATTTTATCGTATTTTTCATTTCTGGAAGATCAAGAGATTCATTGGGTTCCTGGAGGAGGTGTACAGCAAGGCTGGGTACAAAGCGAGCAAGCAGCCAAACTGGGTTACTATTGCAAAGAGGCGGACTTTTGTTGATGTCCCAAAGCAACTGAATAACGAGTGTGGTTTCTTCGCCGTGAAGATGTGCTCTACATATGATGGTGATGATTTTGTTGAAGATTTTGGTGATGTGGAAGTATGTTTTGTCCTTGTGTCTTGTCTCATCATCCTTTGATGTTTTTTTGTGTTTTTGCCGACACGCTCCTGATGCGGTTTTAGTTATCCTTTACTGTTTTATTATTCTTCATTCTTTTTGTTTGCAGGTTGCTGTAGATGACTGGAAGTCCGAGTTCATGCAAACTATAATCTTCATCGAGAAGAATGAAGTTGTGCGTGGAGAGCTTCCTGTTGAGATCCAGTCCTTGGGCCCGTGAATTCTATGTGTAGAAACTTTGGTTTTAGAGTAGATTTGATTTTGTAAAGATTTGGTTTGATAATGATTGGAATGATTCCGTAAAGATTTGATTGTATGAATGGTTTAGTAATTTGTATATCTATAGATGCAACACTATTTTTTATGTTATTGAGGAAAAATGTATCTGTAATGAAAAATGATCGCCTTGTGAAATTAAATGTATTGCATTGTTTTCAGTATTCCAGTGTTGTTTGTTTTTCCCCAACTTATGGTCTTGAACTTCTGCCTGGGTTCTGGTTGAACTGCTGGTCTATTGTGGGCAGCGTTTTTTGTCCACAAAATCCATTGTTGTTAATTTTGGCCCCAACATGTGAACTTGAACTTTTGCTTGATATCTGGCTGGGCAGCTGGTTTGAGATTTAGAGAATTTTTGTGTTGTAGAATGTATTATTATTTTCCAACTCAATCAAGATGTAGCCTTTTGTAATTTTTGCGTTGTCCTGTTTCTGTAATTTTTTAGCTACAAATAGTTTTCAACTAGAACTTCGTGTAAAAATATTCTCACACACTACTTTACGTTTCTAGATCTTTGTCACATGAACTTCACTAGGTGTCCAAATAGAACTTCATATTTCCATGCATCCTCTAAGGATTAGTAGCTTATTTTATACGGCAATACTTATTTGTCAACCATATTTTTCCTACATTGATTATTGTACAAGAACTTCTAATGCAAGGGAACATGAACTTATCAGTGTATATTCATTTATTGTTGCTTGCTCTTTTTATGGAATACAGCACCTGCACCTCCTCTCATAATATACTAAAACTTCTGAAGCAAGAGCACTTGAACTTCTCAGTGTATATTCATTTATTCCTACTTGCTCGTTTTATGGAATACAGCACCTCCACCTCCTCTCATAATATACTAGAACTTCTGATGCAAGAACACTTGAACTTCTCAGTGTATTTTCATTTATTCCTGCTTGCTCTTTTCATGGAATATAGCACCTGTATCTCCTCTCATAATATACCAGAACTTCTGATGCAAGAGCACTTGAACTTCTACTGTATAATTTCTTTGAAACTTGTATAGTAGAACTTCTATAGTAAGCTTCTCCAAAAGTATTGTCCAGTAGTGGAATAACATAATATACACTGACATGACATAAGTTTTCTTTTGTTTAATCGACCTAGTCTAATTGTTCATCAGCCTTGCACTCCTCCTAGGCTTTGCTGGTAGTGGTTTTTGTTTTACATGCACCTCTTCCTCTTCTTTTTCATCTTCCTCTTCATCTTCCTCTTCGTCTTCCTGTTCGCCTTCCTCTTCTTCGTTGATGTCTTCATCTTTGTCTTCCTCATCCTCCTCTTCATCTTCCACCACTTTCTTGGTGCTGGCTCTAGGTTTTGCTTTATTTTTCTTTTTTTGCTTTTGACTTGTCTTTTCAGCCTCTCCGCGCTTCGGACATGTTCGTGCATTGTGTGGAGCATATTCCTTGCATATGCTACTAAGCATGCTGCTAGCTTTCTGTAGGTGTGGTCCCTTGTTCTGTGTTTGAAATTTGGGTTGTTTTTGAGCTTCTGGTTGCTTGACCTCCTCGGCATCGTTTCTTTCTAAGAGTGTTGGACAAGTGAATTTGTTGTGTCCTACAACCTTTTTGCACAGACTACATTGTTGTGTCCAAGTGGCACTCCATTGTCATCCAACACGATGACTCTATCTGCAGATGGTGCATTTATTTGAGCTCTCTGGTCACTTTTATTTGCTCTAGAAAGTTTCTTCCTACCATTTGTTTCATAATATAGTGAGAGTTTCATCATCTCTTGCTACCACTTCTGCATCAATTGGCCAAAATCCTCCTTGCATCGGTCGGCTTGATCAGCGGTCTGGAGCATTTCATCTTCATAGTAATGAAGGTCATCTTCAATTTCAGTATACTCTTGAGCCATCCTTTTGTCAGCATCTGCTTGATTTGCTGAATGTATTGCATCAAATTCTTCCACGAGCCTCTTGAGAACATATAAGGCTCTGTCATATTGTTGTTCACATGTCATTGCTTTCAAGTTAACGGTCAAATTTAGCTGTAACAGGATGACTTGATTTGAGAGTTTTGAGCTGGCATCTGATGCAATTGTGTTGTAGTCCCTTGTATCAAATGTTGTTGTGATTTTGCAGTCTTTGTGTACCGTTATAGGATATACTTGTCTGGAAATTTGTCAGCTCTCAGGTAGTCCAGCATGTTCATTATGTGAAGGCAGAACAGACCTGAATTTGGGATGAATGCCGAATACATTGTTCGTCAGCCAGCAATGAGTTTCATATATTGATATGATACTTCTAGTTTAGCTATTTAATGAGTTTGTTTTTCCGCTCACCTGTGTGTGTCCAAAGCTTGCATTCACACTCATATATTTCATTATGTGGGTCAGCTAAAACATGGAATTCATGCTTTGACCAGGCAAACCTGTCTTCATCATCATGGACATCCTTGTTGTGGTAGTACACAAGGTACTTAGTTGCCTTTGTTGTCTTTTTCCGTGAAGTAGCGTCCTCTTTCTCATCCTATCCCTCATATCAATGTTCACGGCTCTCGTGCACTTGATAGCCATGTCTTCCTTGTAGCCGTATTTTGTTTTTTTTGACAGGATTGCTCTGCACATGTCAAAAAATAAGATATTAGTAGAGTAGAGTCATGGGTTTCATTTAAATACCAATTGGATATGTTCAAGGAAGTCAAAATACCATGTTGGCCATTGTTTGCTCATTCGCCTTCTGCAATCGAGTTTGTATGCAAGCATTTACCCGCCTAGCAAACTTGTGTAGGTTCTCTATTCCCTTGATATACCCTCTCTTGAGCACGTGATTCATGCTATCACTTCATTGTGTAGAAGTCATTCTAGCACATAAAATCTTCTGGTAATATGTTGATATCCACATTTTCCTATCACTCCACAGCTGCATCATCATCTGGTCGTTCTGCAGGTTGTACTTCTGCACAAGTGCAGCCTAGGCAACTTCAAACTCTGTTGGCATTAGCGGCCAGTTTAAGATTGTTGTGAACTCCTCTTTCAATGTTTTATTATACTTTTTGTATAGCAACACGAGGTATTCCTTGAATTTCTTCAGGATGTGCCAACAACATAGCTTGTAGACGTTATTTGGGAATGATTGAGGCATAGCTTTCGCCATTGAATGGCACTGGTCTTCATGAATTAAAAAAATGAGACTTGCTTCTTGCACTGATGGTGAACTTATGTCATACAAGTACTTGAACTTCACAGGCAGTAGTAGGACTATGTAGTAATGTCACAAAGTTTTTTCTTATAGCAGTGTTGTTGAACTTTTGTGATACCAGTGACTGAACTTCACTTGCAGCAGTAGGACTATCTAATAATGTCACCCAATTTTGTTTTATTTATAGTAGTGTTGTTGAATTTATGTGGTACCAGTGATTGCACTTCACAGACATAAACATATTTTTCTGAACATGATACATATTTTGTTCTTACAGCAGTGTTATTGAACTTCTATGATTCCTGTATTTGAACTTCACAGACATGAGCATATTTTGCTTCTTGTAGTGTTTGTTGGACTTCTCTGCTACCAGTGTTTGAACTGCTTGGTTTATAATATTTTTCAGTTAAAACCAGTATACCCAATATACACCCAGAGCTGAAAAGATGATGAAACTTGTAGAGTTTTTTGAACTTACCTGTTAGAATGCAAGTTGGGTGTTTGTTGTTCATGCACCGTACAAATGTATTGAACAGCCACTTGAATGACTTTGCATCTTCGTCTCTGATCAGGGCAACAGCAAATATCGTTGACTGCAAATGGTGGTTTGTTCCAACAAATACTCCCACAGGCATCTGAAATCTGTTAGTCTTATAAGTTGTGTCGAATGTTACAAAATCGCCAAAATCTTGATATGCTCCCCGGCAGCTTGCATTGGACTAGAAAATGTTTTAATTACATTGTCGATGTCTACTTGTATGTCATAGAAAAACTCATCATTGATTGCCTTCGTGTCTTTAAAGAAAGATACAAGTTTCAATACGTCATCCAAATTATCTTTCCTCACATTCATATATTTCCTGCAAATTATATGCAAACATGCATTTGTTATTTTTGCTAGCAAGGGTGCTGACTTAGGATGCTATGTACATTGCAATATGTGCATTTTTCAATACTTACTGGTTTAGTAGGTCTCGTCCAGTCATGCTTAGGAAGTAGCTTCCATCTTCATTTTCGGATAGCATGGACATAATTGTTGTATGTTTGACATCATAGTACTGCAAGAGCTTTACGTACTCCAAAATAGTGGGGTCATAATTCTTGTGTGAGTGCAAGAATACCAGCATGTCATCAGTTTGGATGAGGTGGTCATTATGATTGTACTCAATGTCCACTACCACACATGTGTTATCCTCTTGCACCTTCACCCTCATTCTTGCATTGCATGTTGTCCTCTACGATGTTTTGTTTCTCTTCCTTTCATCTTCTGAAACAGAAGATCTATATTTCCCTTGGAACTCGCAAACAAAATACTTGTGATTGGCATTCCCTCCCGTCTTCCTGATGCCAAAACCAGCGTGTCTGGCGTATCTGTTGTAAAGTTCCCTGACTTTCTCTACATTCTTGAATGGCATCTTTAGTCTTGGTATTAGATAATCTGGGAGATCTGACATCCGCAGAAAAAGCAAAAAATCCAAACGATACGTTAAAATGGAGTTTATAAATTTGTTATCCTGGAGGGAGCAGAAAAATTGCAGATCATACAAGATGCATATATGAATACTTCAATTTTGTTCACTTACGTGCGTGTATGATTGCAACTCCACCGGCATCTGTTGCTGGCCCTCTGGGATGGGGCACGTCGGAGTTATCATAGCAGGGTGCAGGAGTGGATCACGAGGAGGAAGGAGGGATGAAGATGTCCTCTCTCTTTATTTGTGTCTTTTTTCTTGGGATGGTTTTGGAGGCATGGCGATCATGGTTTTTGTTTGCTCTTTTGTTCTGTGAAGAAATCCATCTACCTCTAGTCCCGTACGATCCTGAGTTGTAGCAGCAATGTCACGCCCAAGATGTGCGCCTATCCGTTTTAGGCACGACGGCCTAGAAAGGGATAGAGGCGCATCTTCCCGTTAGCAAGAATAGTATCATCACAACATCAAATACTGAATGAGAAGAGTATACAAGTTGGCTTACACTCGCCACATGCTAACTTACAAGACAACCAAATCATAGCATCAAGATGAACACAGGGTCCGTCTACGGACGAAATCAAACGATAAAAGAAGTTGCAAATGATACTATCAAGCTGTCCCAACGATCATGACCAGGTCCTCTACTCATCCGGATATGTCACATACATCCTGCCTCTCTCCTCATCATACTCCCACTGGAGCTGAGTAAGATCATCCTGCCCAAACTCATCTGAACCTGCACCTGGATTATTGTAGTAAACTGTGAGCCACAGAGGACCCAGCTATCATGTGCCCGGGTACCAAGACTATTTAAGATTTAAGAAGGAAGGGGGATGTTTAGTTTGCAGCAGCACTAAGCATTATATGGTGACTAGCTTACGCAACATGAAATAAATATGAGTGGCCTACGAAGAACGATCGAATCTGGTATGATCTCTAAGAGATCATGAACACTTACTTACGTCAATCATAACCCCACCGTGTTCTCTCTTGGTTCATGTTCACGAGCAGAGACGATCACGGTTACTCACACAGTTGATGTGTTTTAATTTAGAGTTTACTTCAAGTTTTCTATAACCGGGTGTTAAACAAATATCCAAGTTGCCACATAATCGTGGGCACGACTTTCTGAAAGATTTAACCCTGTAGGGGTGCTCCAACTAATCCATTACCAAATTAACCACACTCCGTGGGAATACCTCGACCGCGGATCTCGCGATCATCATAGGTGATTCCAAAGGAATTTCAACACCTCGAGTAAAACCCGAAGAAAGTCAGTCTCCACACGCAAGACACTCGATAAAGGTAAAATGAATCCAGCAAGACCTCCCGACGTGTCGACGAACCCGATAAGAGTCGCGTATCTCATTCTTAGGACATGACGGATGAGCGATGGTTACCACGCCAATCACCAAGTTGCCCCAGGCAGCGTTAATAAGCTGCTCTGGGTTGGACCAACACTCATGCGGAGCACTGGCCCGGGGTTGATTGAATTATCCACGGGTTTGCAAGACCCTATGCAGTTTTATTAGTTGTTAGGCAAATGTAGTACCAATGTTGGGTCTTGCCAGACAAGTTTTAATCTCAACCGAATAGCAAGGGGGTCCCCATAACAACCCCGAGCATGTTAGGAGTGCAAAGTATGGAAAACATAACACCGGTAACAAGGAACTAATGGCGGTAGTAGCAGAACAAAACACTCAGCAAAAGGCCAAGCCTTCCACCAATACCAGATATATATTTGCATTAAATTAAATAACAGAATTATTGTGATATCCAATCCATGTTGTCACGTGGAACAACCTGCACCTGCAACTAAGAACGCTATAAGAGGGGCAGAGCAGCGGTAACTTAGCCAATCAACGGTTTGCTAGGATGTGGAGGTTAGAGGCTGTCATGGCAACATGAGGGCTAATATCATGTGGTAGGAAGTGCAATTGTAACGATAAGAACGAGAAACTAGCAAGCAAAGATAGTATTGGGATCCAGGAACGGTCATCTTGCCTGTCGGATCTTCAGTGGAACAAGTAGCGAGATCCTTGTAGTGGTACTCTCCAGGGTCCTCGAACTCAGTTTCGACACTCGCGTCTACCCAATAGAAACATCAAATGAATAACCAACCAAGGTGCAATGCACAACCAAGATGACACATGATCTATTTAATGAAGTTTTAAACATGGCAACCCAGTTCTGGTCAAGCTTCGCATGCAAAGTTTGTATATTAGTGAATCTGGAAAGAACCTCATGTTAAGTTATTTATACATTCATCAACATAGAAAATATGGATGCATCATGCAAAATCGATGAAAATGCATATAAGGATCGCGGGAAACGGGGCTACGGTCCTCGAGATACGCTCACGACACGAAACGGAGGCAAAACACAAGATCATCAAAGAGCTGGGCTAATTCTTGGCATTCCAAGGTATCCACTGGTTAGGTGATGAAAAATTAATCATATTAGGCTCAAGAATCAATCCATTCCATGGATTATAACTCCCACAACTCACAAAACAAGATAGCACCCAATCTGCCACAAAACAGCAACATAGCAATTTGAAAAGCCCACAACTATTGCTACAAGAACTCTACAGCCACAAACAAGACATTAGCATAAATTACACCACAGACACACCAATTCATCCAACTATGCAATCAGCAAAAGAGCTACACATCACTATGCATGGAGCTGGCAAGTAGGCATGATGAAACAGGTTTTTAGGGACTTAGTGAAAATTCCAGTTTTCTGGAATCTGGGTTAACAAAGTAGCAAGTTCACAGCACTGGTTAAATATGCTACACACCTCCAAATGGCATAAACATTTACAGGATCTTAAATGACAATATATGTTACAAATACCTAGCACTGAGCATGTTCCAAAACGAACCACAGCACTTGCTACAATCCACTCTTCATGGCAAAACAATAACAGCAGAATCTCCAGACTTAGCCATTTCTAAGCAGGATGAACAGTAACAGAAAGTAGCCAACTAAACAGCATGGCTCCCACTGATCTGGGAATTTATCATAAATAAAAAAAATACGGGGACATTACCAGCAAATTATACTAACGTTAATGTTGGCAAGAACTTAAAATCATGCATGGATTGACTCATAATAAAAAGACAAAGGGGCATCACAGCCTAAAAATGCAGTTTTGACAAGTTGCCCCAAAGTCAAATTTGACTTCACAGGTGCATACATGGGTTGATTCTACCCCAAATGCATTACTCATACCCCTATACTTGTGTGGAGCAAAGGGATGGAAGGCTAGGTCGAAATTATGACCCTATCTCCCATGGATGACTTATGGCACTTAAGTGGCATGATGAAAATGCACAAAAATGGCATGGGCTCTAAGCTTACAAGTTGTAAATGAATAAATAGCACCCTAGGGACATGTTAACATGGCATAGCATCATTTACAAGGATGAAACTAGCTAGAAGAGAAACTATGCTAATGTGAGAGTAACCTACACATAGAGCTAAGCATGCACTTACATCCACACTTGCATATATACCCCAACCAACAACACACTCATATGCAAACCATGCTCATGCTTGTATGCACTTGGCACCTACATACTCAAGCCCATACATGTGCAATTACACATGCACCAACACACACATACACCCTCATACATGGTGCACCACACACCTACACACACCTACACACACTCTCTCTCTAGCATTCTCACACATGGATGTGTGTGAAACCACACAAACATACATACACATGCACTTGGACAAGTGTATGTGCAAGAGCACACACACACAACTACACCCACACTATCAACCACAACCCATCCACATGTGTACACTCACAAGGGGGGTGTATGTATGCATACAAACACATACACATATAAGATGTGCATAAGTGTATGCAAAACATACACACACACTCACTAAGACCACATACATACATACATACATACACTAAGTGCACACACACAAAACACTACACATGCACCTCTAATAGAAATAATAAGGGATCCTAGGTCCCACACATACATACACACACAAACAATTAAAAGGGAAAGAAAAGAAGGCAAAAAAAAGAACACAAAAAAGGGGGAGAATGGGGATTCGAACCCCAGATCCCTGGTCACACACAACACACTCTACCACTGGGCTACGGCTCGGCTCTTAACAGAAGGGGGGGATGCGGCGATCTAATACATACACGCACACACTCCCTCTAACGAAACTGAAGAACGACAGCGTAGGCAACAACGGCGGAGATAGAGCAACGACGGCGACGATTCCGACAGCTACACGGGGTCTCCGGCGACGCGGATGGGCGACGAGGAGCCACCGGAGATGCGCTGCAATGGCGACGAAGACCCGGCGGAGCTCACTAACTAACTCTGAAACTTACCTTGACAGGTAGGAAGAAGAGAGAAGGGAGAGCGGAGGAGAGCTCGATGGGGGCTGCGGCGGCGGTGGAGGGAAGAGGAACCCTAGGCGGGGACGCACGCACGCCGAGGGGGTCTAAATACCACTAGGCTGACGGCGATGGCGACGGAAAAGGGCGACGCGACGACGCTCTCTCTCTGAACCAAATGACGGAGGAGGACGACGGGGCAGATGGTCGTCACTGCTCACGTGGGCTGGGCCTCAGCCCAACTGCTCCTTCTCTCTCTCTCTCTCTCTCAAATAAAACAGAGAAGGGTTTTCTTTTAAATAGAACAGCCAAGAAAAAAATAAAGCCCAGAGCAAAAGAAAAAGGTTTGGGTGAAAACAAAAATAGTTTTGAGAAGTGAAAATTATGCTCCTGTTATAAAAATGTCAAATGGAATTATTTCACAAGTTATTTTTGGCATATTAATAAAACAGCCCCTGTTTTGAATAGATTTCAAAAACCAAACATACCCAAATAACCAAAGTTTCACTCCCAATATTAATAGCAACATTAGGGCCACCTCATGGACATTTTTAAAAGATTTTTGGAACAACTTAAATCTGCCAAGTATTACATTGGGAATAAAAGCAATGGGAGGGGGTTTTAGAGAAGGAAGAAAAGAGAGGTAGAAGAGGGAGAGGTTGCACACATGGAGACCACCACTCTCAAGGCCAAGACCACACAAGGCACATCACATACATGATCCAATACAAGACACACAACACAAGCAAGCATGATGAATGGCATGATGAATGGCATGATGATGAAATGATGGATGCCATGATGCATGAATGCAAATCCATCACATGGGACAAGGTGCAAGACATCACATAGCTCATGACACAAGGTTCATACATATGGTTACATGCCAAATAAGGTAGGGACATCACTAGGGATGTCACAACTCTCCCACACTACAAGAGGATCTCGACCCGAGATCTAGGAACGGAAGAAGTCTGGAAATTCGGAACGGAGCAGGTCCTCACGTTCCCAAGTAGCTTCTTTGTCGGAATGATGAGGCCACTTCACCTTGAGGAACTTGACAGACTTGTTGCGAGTCTTATGCTCAGTTTCTTCAAGAATTGCAACTGGATGCTCAAGATAAGAAAGATCAGCTTGAAGATCTATGTCTTGGAGGTCAATGGTTCGCTTGGGAGTCTTGAAGCATTTCCGGAGCTGAGAAACATGGAAGACATCGTGCACGTTCGCAAAGTTTGGAGTTAGCTCAAGTTGATATGCAAGACCACCTCTCTTGTCAACAACTTTGAAAGGACCAACAAAACGAGGAGCCAACTTCCCTTTGATTCCAAATCGCTGCGTGCCTCTCATGGGAGAAACCTTGAGATAGACAAAATCATCCACCTGGAAAGAAACATCCCGGTGCTTGCTATCATAATAGCTCTTTTGACGGGACTGAGCTGCTTTGAGTTTCTCGCGAATGACATGGCACATCTCTTCACCTTCTGTGATCATGTCATTGCCCAATATCTGACGCTCACCGGTTTCAGACCAGTTAAGCGGGGTACGACACTTTCTGCCGTAGAGAATCTCGAAAGGGGCCTTGCCTGAACTAGCTTGAAAGCTTTTGTTGTATGAGAATTAAGCATATGGAAGACAGTCTTCCCACTTCATGCCGAACGATATCACACAGGCTCTGAGCATATCTTCAAGGATCTGATTGACTCTCTCAAATTGACCACTTGTCTGTGGATGGAACGTCGTGCTGAAACAGATCTTAGTACCCATAGCAGTCTGGAAGGACTCCCAAAACTTGGAAGTGAAGAGACTTCCACGGTCAGAAGAGATGAGTTGAGGAATGCCATGCAAAGAGACTATCCTTGACGTATACAACTCTGCAAGCTGAGCTGTCGAGATTGATTCTTTAACTGGTAGGAAATGAGCAACTTTTGACAGCTTGTCGATAACCACAAAGATGGCATCTGTTGCCTCTCTTGGACTTGGGGAACCCAGTTACGAAATCCATCTCCACATGATCGAATTTCCACTCTGGGATAGGCAAAGGCTGAAGAAGACCTGCTGGACGCTGATGCTCCGCCTTCACTCTGCGACAAACATCACACTCGTTCACGAACTGAGCAATTTCACGTTTCATGCGAGTCCATCAGAAGGTTTGCTTGAGGTCCTAATACATCTTGGAACTGCCTGGATGAATGGAAAGAAGAGAATTGTGTGCTTTGTCCATGATAACCTTTCTGAGATCACCTTTTGGAACAACAAGACGGTCCTCAAAGAACAAGGTATCTTTGTCATCGACACGAAAGCACTTATACTTCGGAATGCTCTTGGCCACACCTTTCTTCACTTTCTTTACCATAGCGTCTAGCAGCTGTGCTTGGTGAACCTGATCTTCTAGAGTCGGAGAGACTTGAAGATTTGCAAGAAATCCTTGCGGAATCATCTGAAGGTTGAGCTTGCGGAAGGCTTCGCAAAGCTCGGGTTGAAGAGGCTTCAAGATGAGACTATTGCAGTACGCCTTACGGCTGAGTGCGTCTGCAATGACATTTGCTTTCCCAGGAGTATACTCAATGCTTGGGTTGAAGTCTTCAAGCATTTCCACCCAACGACATTGCCGAAGATTGAGATTGGGTTGAGTGAAAATATACTTCAGGCTCTTGTGATCAGTGTACACCTCAACTGGTCTACCCAACAACAAATGCCTCCAAGTCATTAGAGCATGCACAACTGCCACCAACTCAAGATCATGAGTGGGGTAGTTCTTCTCGGCAGGCTTCAACTGACGCGAGGTATAAGCAACAATCTTCTTGTCTTGCATGAGAACACCACCAAGACCTTGGAGATAAGCATCATCGAAAACTTGGAAAGGCTTGGACTGCTCAGGGGGAACAAGAACTGGAGCTGAAGTCAGTCTCTTCTTGAGCGTACTGAACGCCACATCACACTCAGGAGACCAAACATACTTGACGCTCTTATGGAGGAGATTGGACAGAGGCTTAGCAATTTGAGAGAAGTTCTCCACGAATCTTCTGCAATAACTAGCAAGCCCGAGGAAGCTCCGAAGTTGCTTCACATTCTGAGGAGGTTCCCACTTCAAGATTGCCTCGACTTTCTCAGGGTGCACTTTAATTCCCTTGGCAGAGATGACATTCCCGAGGTACACCACTTCATTGAGCCAGAACTCACACTTGGAAAACTTGGCATAGAACCGATGTTCCCTTAACTTGCCAAGCACAAGGCGGAGATGCTTTGCATGATCTTCTTCTGTCTCCGAGAACACAAGGATATCATCCAGATAGACCAAGACGAACTCATTCTTGAAAGGAGAGAAGATGAAATTCATCATTCTTGCGAAGGTTGGAGGAGCATTCGCAAGACCAAATGACATAACGGTGTACTCATAAGAGCCAAAACTCGTCCTGAAAGCGGTCTTGGGAATGTCTTCTTCGCGAATGCGAATTTGATGATAACCCATGCAAAGATCAAGCTTCGAGAAAAACTTGGCACCTTTCAGTTGCTCAAACAAATCATTGATGTTGAGAAGTGGGTACTTGTTTCTGATTGTCTTCTTGTTCAATGGCCGATAGTCCACACAAAGACGATCCGTGCCATCCTTCTCCTTGACAAACAAAACTCCACAACCCCATGGAGAAGAGCTTCGTCTGATTAGACCCAGACGTTCTTGCTCATCTAGCTGCTTGTTCAACTCTTTCAGCTCTTTGGGGCCAAGTTTATATGGGCGCTTGCAGACCGGTTCAGTTCCGGGCTTGAGATCAATCATGAACTCAATTGGGCGGTGCGGAGGCATTCCTAGCAACTCTTCTAGAAAGACATCTTCATACTCACAAACTACCGGAATTTGAGAAATCGCCGAGATTTCACCCTTCTCATTAAGAGCAAAGAGACGGATTGTGTCATCGCGAGCCGCAAAAATAATCACGTCTTCTGAAGGATGAGTCAGCTTGACTTCTTTTGCTTTGCAATCAATATGAGCCTTATTCATAGCCAGGAAGTCCATGCCCAGAATGAGATCAATATCGGAATTCCCAAGAACAATTGGAGAAGCCAAAAAAGAATAATTCCCCATCTTGATAGAAGCATCTGGAACGATCATATGCGAACTCATGCGCATCCCCGGAGAAACCACATGAAACGAACTAGCTAAATGCTCCATAGAAAACTCATGCATAGCGACAAAAGGCCTGGATATGAATGAATGCGATGCACCAGAATCAAATAAGACTTTTGCAAGAAATTCATTAACTGAGAGATTACCCATAATCACATCATTGGATTGCTCTGCTTCTGCTGCATTCACCATATTCACTCTGACTGACTTGGGATTATGCTTCCCCACAGCATTGCCTGGAGGTTTGACAGGAGGAGGAGGCGGAAGACGCCGCTGGTTGCACTTGTTTGCATAGTGGCCCTTCTGACCACACTTGTGACAAGTCACCTCAGAAAGCGGACAAACATTGCCTGGAGGAGGAACAAGAACTGCCTTGGACGCCTGGTTCTTCTGCTAGGAACCTGGGTTGGGTGGGTGGGAAGAATCACGACCACCGAACTGCTTCTGCTGAGGAGGAGGACGAAACGGAAGAGGATTTGGCGCCCAATACTTCTGCTGCTTAGGAACCATCTGAGCGCCGGAAGAAGAAGAATATGAATCCCTAGAACGCTTCTTGGAGTTCTCCAACTTGAGCTGAGCTACTTCAATCTTCAAAGCCATGTTGTAGAACTGATCAAACTCATGAGGCTCTTGAAGAACAAGGCCTGGCAGAAGCTCATCCTTGAGACCACCTGAACTGATAGATCATAGCCTTATCATCTGGAACATCTTGCTTGGCATAACGAGCTAGATTCTGGAACTCAATGTTGTACTGGTAGACAGACTTGGTTCCCTACTTCAGGTGCCTGAACTTCTCACGCATCTCCTCGACAAAGCTTGTAGGAATGTAATGAGCCCTGAAGTCACGACGGAAATCGTCCCAAGTAACAACACGATCGCCCCTGGAATCCTTGTACTGTTGCCACCAATCAGCTGCTTGACCCTTTAGCTGGAACGATGCAAACCTCACAAAGTCCTTTGGCCTGACATTGCTGCACTCAAAATGCTTACTCATATCACGAAGCCAATCATCAGCATCTAGAGGCTGCTCACAATAGGTGAAAGTCTTGGGCTGGTTGGCAAGGAACTGATTGAGTGTCGCAAACTAAAGCTGATTCTGATAATTTCCTTGAAAGCCCTGCTGACCCTGCTCCCTTTCTTGCAACAGCCTGAGCAACATCTGGGTGTTTGCATTGGTCGCGGCCATCATAGCTTGCCAAGCTTCTGGAGGAGGAGGCGGAGGAGGCGGTGGCGGGGGTGGTGGTGGAACATCAGTCTGCTTCTCACCACGACCCGGATTGCTGCGAGTTGGTGGAGCCATCCTGAAGATGGACAAAACGCATCAGCACCTCATTGACAAGATGAAACATAAGCTGAATCAAATGCTTGAAAGAAATTGAACAATTAACAACATAGCCTTCCTATTGGAAAATTAGTAAGAATGCTTCTTCGGTTATGATAACATCATCAGAAATTAGAAGCCACTTGCAATAACACAACAAATATTGAGCTAAGCGCTCGGACAAATGTACATACCCAATACATCTGGGGAAGATGATCCTAGGTGACTACAAGATTTCCCACCTATGAACTTCTAAAAACTTTCTTGTTTATGCGATTCGGGTTGCGGAATCAAGAACCTGCCCTAGGCAATCAGCTGCGACTGCATCCGCAACCTTCCACACCATAATTCAAGACATTTCGCAAACTCGTCTAATCTCGAATCCTCGATCTCACAATGATACTACACCAAGGTGGTACCCCGGACGCCTCCCCAGTACTGGGTGACTTCGACCTTATCTCACCACGATAAGTATTGAAGCAATTTCGAACATTCTCCGTCCTGAGATATCAAGGAAGCTGAATGATAATGATGTGCCAACATTCCCTGGAGCTCGACTCCCCGGAAGAAATCAAGTCAGACAGGAGGCACCAAGACAGAACCCTGTCACATCGGCATCATATAGACTCCAAAATACCCGTGTGATCCTAAAAAAAATTGTGAGCGAGAAGAGGAGTAGAATCAAAATTTCCTAAGTCGTATACCTCACCAGAGCATAGAAAAGGAGTAAAAAGAATCCTAGTGTCAGATATAATTAGACTCAAATAGTTTTTACTAGACTCGACTCGGCCAAGTTCGAACAAGCAAAGGCTCCTATGGTCGTATGGCTCTGATACCAACTTGTCACGCCCAAGATGCGCGCCTATCCGTTTTAGGCACGACGGCCTAGAAAGGGATAGAGGCGCATCTTGCCGTTAGCAAGAATAGTATCATCACAACATACAATACTGAATGAGAAGAGTATACAAGTTGGCTTACACTCGCCACATGCTAACTTACAAGACACTCAAATCATAGCATCAAGATGAACACAGGGTCCGTCTACGGACGAAATCAAACGATAAAAGAAGTTGCAGATGATACTATCAAGCTGTCCCAACGATCACGACCAGGTCCTCTACTCATCCGGATATGTCACGTACATCCTGCCTCTCTCCTCATCATACTCCCACTGGAGCTGAGTAAGATCATCCTGCCCGAACTCATCTGAACCTGCACCTGGATTATTGTAGTAAACTGTGAGCCACAGAGGACTCAGCTATCATGTTCCCGGGTACAAAGACTATTTAAGCTTTAGGAAGGAAGGGCGGATGTTTAGTTTGCAGCAACACTAAGCATTATATGGTGGCTAGCTTACGCAACATGAAATAAATATGAGTGGCCTACGTAGAACGATCGAATCTGGTATAATCTCTAAGAGATCCTGAACACTTACTTACGTCAATCATAACCCCACTGTGTTCTCTCTCGGTTCATGTTCACGAGCAGAGACAATCATGGTTACTCACACAGTTGATGTGTTTTAATTTAGAGTTTACTTCAAGTTTTCTATAACCTGGTGTTAAACAAATATCCAAGTTGCCACATAACCGCGGGCACGGCTTTCCGAAAGATTTAACCTTTTAGGGGTGCTCCAACTAATACATTACCAAATTAACCACACTCCGTGGGAATATCTCGACCGCGGATCTCGCGATCATCATAGGTGATTCCAATGGAATTCCAACACCTCGAGTAAAACCCGAAGAAAGTTAGTCTCCACACGCAAGACACTCGATAAAGGTAAAACGAATACAGCAAGAACTCCCGACGTGTCGACGAACCCGATAAGAGCCGTCTATCTCATTCTCAGGACACGACGGATGAGCGATGGTTACCATGCCAATCACCAAGTTGCCCCGGGCGGCGTTAATAAGCTGCTCTGGGTTGGACCAACACTCCTGCGGAGCACTGGCCCGGGGTTGATTGAATTATCCACGGGTTTGCAAGACCCTATGCAGTTTTATTAGTTGTTAGGCAAATGTAGTAGCAGCGGAACAAAACACTCAGCAAGAGGCCAAGCCTTCCAACTAAGAACAGAATTATTGTGATATCCAATCCATGTTGTCATATGGAACAACCTGCACCTGCAACTAAGAACGCTATAAGAGGGGCAGAGCAGCGGTAACTTAGCCAATCAACGGTTTGCTGGGATGTGGAGGTTAGAGGCTGTCATGGCAACATGAGGGCTGATATCATGCGGTAGGAAGCGTAATTGTAATGATAAGAACGAGAAATTTGCAAGCAAAGATAGTATTGGGATCCGGGTACGATCATCTTGCCTGTTGGATCTTCGGTGGAACAAGTAGCGGGATCCTCGTAGTGTTACTCTCCAGGGTCCTCGAACTCAGATTCGACACTCGCGTCTACCCAATATAAACATCAAATGAATAACCAACCAAGGTGCAATGCACAACCAAGATGATGCATGCTCTATTTACTGAAGTTCTAAACATGGCAACCCAGGTCTGGTCAAGCTTCGCATGCAAAGTTTGTATATTAATGAATCTTGACAAAACCTCATGTTAAGTTATTTATACATGCATGAACATGTCAAATATGGATGCATCATTCAAAATCGATGAAAATGCATATAAGGATCGCGAGAAACGGAGCTACGGTCCTCGAGATACGCTCACGACACGGAACGGAGGCAAAACACAAGATCATCAAAGACCTGGGCTAATTATTGGCATTCCAAGGTAGCAACTGGTTAGGTGATAAAAAATCAATCATATTAGGCTCAAGAATGAATCCATTCCGTGGAGTATAACTCCCACAACTCACAAAACAAGATAGCATCCAATCTGCCACAAAACAGCAACATAGCAATTTGAAAAGCCCACAACTATTGCTACAGGAACTCTACAGCCACAAACAAGACATGAACATAAACTACACCACACACACACCAATTCGTCCAACTATGCAATCAGCAAAAGAGCTACACATCACTATGCATGGAGTTGGCAAGTAGGCATGATGAAACAGGTTTTTAGGGACTTAGTGAAAATTCCAGTTTTCTGGAATCTGGGTTAACAAAGTAGCAAGTTGACAGCACTTGTTAAATATGCTAGAAAGCTCCAAATGGCATAAAACTTTATAGGATGGTGGATGACAATATCTACTACAAATACTAGCACTGAGCATGATCAAAAACTCACCACAGCACTTGCTACAATCCACTCTTCATGGCAAAACAATAACAGCAGAATCTCCAGACTTAGCCATTTCTAAGCAGGGTGAACACTAACATAAAGTAGCCAACTAAACAGCATGGTTCCCACTGATATGGGAACTTATCATAAATTAAAAAAATACTGGGACATTACCAGCAACTTAGACTAACAAACTCATATTGGCAAGAACTTAAAATCATGCATGGATTGACTCATAATAAAAAGACAAAAGGATATCAAAGCCTAAAAATGCAGTTTTTTGACAAGTTTCCCCAAAGTCAAATTTGACTTCACAGGTGCATACGTGGGTTGATTCTACCCCAAATGCATTACTCATACCCCTATACTTGTGTGGAGCAAAGGGATGGAAGGCTAGGTCGAAATTATGACCCTATCTCCCATGGATGACTTATGGCACTTAAGTGGCATGATGAAAATGCACAAAAATGACATGGGCTCTAAGCTTACAAGTTGGAAATGAATAAATAGCACCCTAGGGACATGTTAACATGGCATAGCATCATTTACAAGGATGAAACTAGCTAGAAGAGAAACTATGCTAATGTGAGAGTAACCTACACATAGAGCTAAGCATGCACTTACATCCACACTTGCATATATACCCCAACCAACAACACACTCATATGCAAACCATGCTCATGCTTGTATGCACTTGGCACCTACACACTCAAGCCCATACATGTGCAATTACACATGCACCAACACACACATACACCCTCATACATGGTGCACCGCACAATTACACACACCTACACACACTCTCTCTCTAGCATTCTCACACATGGATGTGTGTGAAACCACACAAACATACATACACATGCACTTGGACAAGTGTATGTGCAAGAGAACACACACACAACTACACCCACACTATCAACCACAACCCATCCACATGTGTGCACTCACAAGGGGGGTGTATGTATGCATACAAACACATACACATATAAGATGTGCATAAGTGTATGCAAAACATACACACACACTCACTAAGACCACCTACATACATACATACCTACACTAAGTGCACACACACAAAACACTACACATGCACCTCTAACAGAAATAATAAGGGATCCTAGGTCCCACACATACATACACACACAAACAATTAAAAGGGAAAGAAAAGAAGGCAAAAAAATGAACACAAAAAAAGGGGGAGAAGGGGGATTCGAACCCCAGATCCCCTTGTCATACACAACACACTCTACCACTGGGCTACGGCTCGGCTCTTAACAGAAGGGGGGACGCGGCGCTCTAATACACACACGCGCATGCTCCCTCTGACGAAACTGAAGAACGACAGCGTAGGAAACAACGGCGGCGACAGAGCAATGGCGGCGACGATTCCGACAGATACACGGGGTCTCCGGCGACGCGGATGGGTGGAATCGAAGTGGGGCACTACGGTTTTCCCATCCCTCGCCTCTTCTCGCGAAGAGGGGGACGGAGGCGAGTAGCAGGTGCTCACTAGCAGACGCCAGCGACAGACGCGACAGCGGACATGCTACAGAGCAGGAGAGGGGAAGAGGAGCTTCGGTTGCTCACCTCGAGGGGCTCGGGGAGAGGCGGAGTGTGACGACGAAGGGGAAGGAGAGGCGGGGAAGCGATGACGACGAAGAGGAAGAAGATGGCGGAGCTGGACGTCCAGCGACAACGTGCTCCTCGCTGCAGGGCTCCTCCGAGGCCCCTAGCGGCGGAAATGGAACGGCGGGAGAGTCCGCACACCCCACGCCATCCTGGAGGCGGCGAGGAGCCACCGGAGACGCGCTGTGACGGCGACGAAGACCCGGCGGAGCTCACTGACTAACTCTGAAACTTACCTTGATAGGGAGGAAGACGAGAGAAGGGAGAGCGGAGGAGAGCTCGATGGGGGATGCGGCGGCGACAGAGGGAAGAGGAACCCTAGGCGGGGACGCACACATGCCGAGGGGGGACTAAATACCACTAGGCTGACGGCAACGGCGATGGAAAAGGGCGACGCGGCGACGCTCTCTCTCTGAACCAACTGACGGAGGAGGACGACGGGGCAGGCGGCCGTCACTGCTCACGTGGGTTGGGCCTCGGCCCAACTGCTCCTCCTCTCTCTCTCTCTCTCAAATAAAACAAAGAAGGGTTTTCTTTTAAATAGAACAGCCAGGAAAAAATAAAGCCCAGAGCAAAAGAAAAAGGGTTGGGTGAAAACAAAAATAGTTTTGAGAAGGGGAAATTATGCTCCTGTTATAAAAATGTCAAATGGAATTATTTCACAAGTTATTTTTAGCATATTAATAAAATGCCCCTGTTTTGAATAGATTTCAAAAACCAAACATACCCAAATAACCAAAGTTTCACTCCCAATATTAATAGCAACATTAGGGCCACCTCATGGACATTTTTAAAAGATTTTTAGAACAACTTAACTCTGCCAAGTATTACATTGGGAATAAAAGCAATGGGAGGCGGTTTTAGAGAAGGAAGATAAGAGAGGTAGAAGAGAAAGAGGTTGCACACATGGAGACCACCACTCTTAAGGCCAAGACCACACAAGGCACATCACATACATGATCTAATACAAGACACACAACACAAGCAAGCATGATGAATGGCATGATGATGAAATGATGGATGCCATGATGCATGAATGCAAATCCATCACATGGGACAAGGTGCAAGACATCACATAGATCATGACACAAGGTTCATACATATGGTTACATGCCAAATAAGGTAGGGACATCACTAGGGATGTCACAAGCAACACAGTAGCATCCAACGGCGGTAGTGTGTAGAGCTCTCTCCTTCGCATGTGTGTTCCTCTTGGATTTGTCTTGGCATCCGGTTTACTTGCTTCCCTCTCACATTGACGAGCCACACCAGGATAACCTCCAGAATAATACGCAGGACCTGATGTAACACCCTCCTCCATCGATGTGCTTGGAAGTCTCTTGGTCGATACAAAGAATTCGTGGGGGATTTCCGGCGTTACCCAATTAGGTGGAGGCACAAAATGGTGCGGATCGGGCCGTGACCCAGCATCTTGGAAGTCTGCACATGTTTTCGGTGTCACCCAATTTTGGTGTGGAGCAGATTGGGAATGTTGTTGGTGCGTTTGAGGTGTGACCCATTGAGGGGGCGGCACAACACGTACAGGATTAGGGTTGTGTACTTGCTGCTGGGAAGTTCTAACCTTCTTTCTGCATCTCTCATCCTGCTGGCATAAAAAAGAATGTGTTAGCACACAAGTCACATCTGCATATACTGGTGTTGCTGAACTGAGCATTATTCGCAGCCTGAACTTCTCATAAAAGTGGTGTTATGTACATACTTTTCCTGGGACATGTATCACACTCTAAACTAAGCTAAGCATTTGCCTATACTTGTGTACCTGAACTTATCACTCTTCACAGAATGAACCTCACATTATGAATTCTACACTATTTGTTTTTTTGTACCTAAACTGAGCACTCTCCACAGACTGAACTTCTAGTTTGCAAAGGGGAAATACTTTCTACAGTTAAAAACCTGACCTTCATGTGTTTTCGTGGTTCAACTTACTGGTGCATACCAACCTAACCTTCATGTGTTTGCATGGTTGAACTTACTAGTACACACCATCCTGAACTTCATGTGTTTTTGCATGGTTTGCAAAGGGGCACTACTATATACATTAAAAACCTAACCTTCATCATTTTGAATGGTTGAACTTCCTAGGACATTCCCACCTGAACTTCAATTGCTCACATGTTTGTTTTACTTTCCTTTTTTTGCACACAACCAGATAAATACCAACCTGAACTCTATCCCACTAACTTTTTGAACTTCACATCGTTTATTACATATGAATGCAGGTAGATATTTTAATTTTTTCAGCCTGGACTGAGGCTCACACACATGGCTGAAAGAAAATAGCAGACAACACGAAGTTCAACCATACCTTGGATAGAAGTTTGGCCAGCCTTTTTCCAGTAGTAGATAGGCTACCTTGAGAGCAATTCATTGGAGAGTTGAAAGAGATATCCCATGGCATTCCATGTCTTCTAGAGGGCGCGAAGTTCATCTGCATGAAACCAGAAGTTAAGGTGAGGCAAGATTTAAGGAGGAGCCAAGAAGAAGGAGGAAGTTCAGGTACCTAAGAGGGAGGAAGTTCAAGTACCTGTGGTGTCGCGTTCGTTGCTAGATGTGAAGGCACGTTGATGCGCCCTCCTCCATTTAGATGCTCCCTTGGCCGCTCCATTCGCGGTACCTTGCGCCTTGGCCGCCATTAGCTCTGCTAAGCCTTCAGGAGGAAGTGAGGATGGAATGAGGTGGAGGCCTCTGAAAGTCCATGGTGGCTTCGTTGCTGAAATTCCAGGGGCTTCGCTACCTACAGGCGACGCGGGCTCCCTTGCGCCGGCGTCCGTCGTCGCTCGGTCACCCGCGTCGGTGGTCGGACGGGAGGTGGAGACAGCGGGGAAGCGCTGGATCCGGTTGGCCGGGAGTTGCAGATGGAGGGGAGGCGCTGGATCCGGCGGAGATCAACGGCGAATCGTGGCGGAGGCAGGTGGCGAATCTAGGGGAGGAGCGACAACGAGGGGGACTGGGGCGAGGAGCTTCAAGAGAGGGGGGCTGGGGTGGCCTCGATCGGGATCATGTCTCGGCGTTCAGGAGGGAGCTGTCGGGCCGACAGTTCGGGAAGTTCAGGAAGATCCCATCGGGCCCTTATAGGGCTGGCTGTGATCCAAATAACTATTCTAATCCTGGGATTATAATAGTTCCACCATATATATATATATATATATATATATATATATGTGTGTGTGTGTGTGTGTGTGTGTGTGTGAATGAAACTCAAAAAAGTGATGGTATTAAAATAAAATTGTGAATATTGTTTACATACTTCAAGTTGTTGTAAACTTCTGCCCTTCTCATAGGTCGTCTCGCGAATGAACTCAGAAATGTAGTATCCACATAAATTATTCCCTTGTCCCTGCCTCAAGTATTTTACGAGAATAGAGTTCAATCAAAATAACAATCAAGCATGATAACGGTATTGAAACTACAATCAAAGAGATGCGCGGACCTAGCTAGTACTAGTTACATTGAGTTGTTCTAATCACAACTCCTCTTTCCATTCACCCCAAGCCTTCTTGCTAAACTTTTTCCAAACCCTATCAGGCAAAGAAAATTAATAAAGGAGTTATTAATTACCTTATATCTGGAAGTGAACGAATGTTGTCGATATAGTGTGATAATGATTGAAATTACCTCTAGAGAATTTTCTTTAGGTCCGCCCACATCTAAGGGTCTTTACGTAGCGAGCCCATAAATAGCAGAATAAAGTGGAACCTACGCACACATAACTCATCAGTTACACTTAACATCGAGTAAGCGAAGCAGAATGTGTACAAAACAGTAAAACACTCACTTGAAGTTGTAAGGAAATAGTATTTCCCTTTCGGTTCGATGTTCAATTAACTCCCTTAGCATGATCATCTATGCATCCTTGGCGTTCTTTCCTACCGTAACTTCATGTACAATATTTGGGTTAATGAACCCAATATCATAGATTTGTCCTGTTTTGCATTCAAGGATCTTGTTTCTGCATAATATAGTGAGGATAATTATACATGCAATGAAAGAGCTGAGCTAGGGACTTAATTACACAAATGATACTTCCAGACTGTAGAAAGTGCCGATAGATTTGTCAATGGCGTCCAGATTGTATAACTGAAATAATACTTCAAATTCAATGTAAATCTCCTCATCTCCATTGAAGTACTTCTCATCTTTAACTCCTTCAATGAGATAATTGATCCATTCATTTGAGGCTTCCATGTACCAATCATGCAATCTTCGCATTTGTGTTGGTAGAAGCCGGACCTCCTCGGGTTTGACGAGAGGATTCTCATGCTTGTATTTGTATGCTAACTCAGCCATGGGGAACTCTAGTTGCTCGCCTAAGTATTGACCAAGAGTGAAACCAAGACCATGGCCCGCTGCCTCCGCATCATAATCAATATCGGTGAACACCTGGAGCGGGGGGCACAATTGTTTTTTCTATTTGCCGAGATGGGGAATTGTTTTCACACTTGCACTACTGCCACTGCTTCCCGACCGTTTCACATGTTCTCTATATGACTTTACAATAGACCGGTCATAGTCTTATATCAGCGGAGGAGGTTGTGCTAGAGTAAGGTTTTCTATACAACGCTTCATGTTTGCCGGATCTATTCTATCCTTTGGATCGGGCCGGTCCAGTGCAAGATGGCATTTCACATTGGCATCCACTATCTTCTTGAGTTCCTCATCACTCATATCGCATGGTAACTTGGTAGGAGCCTTCTTGACGCTTGTATACGCTCTAGATTTCTTCCCACTTGTACTACTAGACGCCGGAGCGGCAGCTTTGTTCCGCCAGTGCTGAGTCGTCGGAGGAGGCGGAGTCTGCTAACGTCGAGGCGGAGTCTGCTGAGGGGCCTCCTCTAGCGGAGTCTGCTGATGCGGCGGAGATAGCTGAGGTGGCGGAGATAGAGCTAGATTGCTACTATGAGGCGTCTACCGAGGGACCTCCTCCAGGGAGTCTGTTGACGCGGCGTCCAATGTGGAAGCACGATGTATTCCTGTTTCTATAGAATGGTAGACCTTATGGCATCTCCCGGTGTAGTCTCCCCTTCACCTATAGGGTGTTTGAGCTCCAGATGCTCAATTTCGTTGATAACTGCATCAACCCCGACAACAACATAGCCATCTAGAATCGAATAGCAATGGTGAGTTGCATCAGGTCCAAGAACTAAAGCAAAGCCGATCGCCACTTGCATGGATATGTTCATTCGTTTCGCATGTAGATCACAGTGTTCCCTATCCACAGGGTGGCGAGGAGCCGTGATATCATATGTCGACCGAACGAGCTTCGTGGAAGCCACAATGCTTTTCCTCTAGAAGGTCGAACGGCATCATTATCAAATGCGGGATCTTCGTGCGGCTAAAATGGGCCGGTAGCTCGCTGGCTGCTAAGTGCCTCTATTTGCTTCTACGGCAACTCTAATTTTTCTTCTACCTTCTGCAACCGGTCTGCTTCCTGTTTCTTCTTTATCGCTCGGCTTCTATAGGTGTCATTGTTGTCGGGAAACCCAACCTTCGATGGAACAGAGCCTGATGTGCCTCGTGTTCGTCCACTGTGTTCGGCATTGCCGAGGGCGCGTGTTAGCCTATGCTTCTCTATGTCGGAAATTAACTTCCTGTCCTACACGTCCTTCATTGCATCTTGAAGGGATTTGACGGGTGTTTCAAGTTGCTCATTTGTATAAATACAGTTGCCTGTTTCTAGCTTCAACGTTCCCACATTCCCGTAGAACCAAGTCCTTGCCCGTTCGATCAACTGCGATGGCTCTGGATCTATTCCTTGGCAATCAGATCATTCTCATTTTTCTCCCACTTAGGCCTGGCAACCTTGTCGCCACCTACCCCGTAACATGGAGATATTTTTTGCCTCAGCCACATAAAACCTTTCTGACTCTTTGCCTCAGCCACATCGATAAAAATATGCAGATCTGTAATATACTCGGAAGTGCGTCGGTCACCGTACATCCATTGTCGGTTCATATGCATTATATAATTAAGTATATGAAAAACCATTACAGAACATCATGAACAGAGAAATGACAAAATTAATAGTGATCAAATGTTATTACTGCAAAACTAAATACGTAAAGTTCATACATAGTTCTTAAAAACAACATACAATTATCTGGAGCATCTAAAATATACATTGAAACTAATACAACTATGTAAAACATTAAAACGCAACAACAAATGCGATTAAAATCGCAACTAAGGTAACAATTGATCCAATAGCATAATGATACCAAGCCTCTTTATCAATGTCATATTTTCTAATCTTTCTAATCTTCAAACACATTGCATCCATCTGGATCTTGTCTAGATGGAAGACATCGGTAACATGCAACTCCAATTTCATCTTCTCTTCTTCAATTATTTTCAATTTTTCTTTCAAATAATTGTTTTATTTTTCAACAAAATTTAACCCCTGGGTTTGAATTTTGGGTTCGCATACCTCCTAGATGAAAATATCTATGTCAAGTTGATCGGCATAATTATCGTAAATACTAAATGAAAAAAAATAGTTATAAAGATAATATACCACATCCGAATCACACACCAGACGAGAGCCGATAGGGGTGGATATCAAAACAATGGCACTATATAATAACAAACAATGATACAACTAAGAAATTTATACAAGTAACTATCTAAGATATACAAGTAAGAATATATATTTTTAAAGATGAGAACAAGAGGCTCACCACCGTGTGGCCGGCGGCGAGATCGGCGCGAGCGATCGACGGCGTGGCGTTGAGGACGGCGATGGGGACAGAGGAGAAGAATGGATTGTGTATCTCGGGAAAAAAGAGGAGAAAGCTTAAGTGTGGCTCAGGCACCTCATATCATGTTTGTTTTGTGAATTCAAGTGACATCATGCTCACACGCATTTCATCGAACACCTCTTATGCATTGGAAGGGAAAACAAACTAGCACACACCTCCCACCTTCTATGAGGGAAAAAGAAAGGGGAGAGCAGGCAGGGGCGAGGGTATATATAGGCAAACTTGTAGTCCCGGTTGATGTCTATAACCGAGACTGAAGACAGACCTTTAGTGTCGGTTCCAGAGACAAATCGGGACTAAAGGGTGTCGCGCCTGCCGTAAACCCTTTAGTCTCGACTGGTGTCTGGATCCAGGACAAAAGGTCTGATTCTGACCGGGACTGATGCATGTGAAGCCCCGACCGACGTCCTAGTCGTTGTTCGTAACGCGACCGGGACGATTGCTCCGATCAGCCCAGTACAAAAGCCATGTTTTCTACTAGTGCATCTAAATGACTCAATCGATATAAAAAGAAAAAAGAAAATCCCCACACAAATCTTTCCATAAAATCAATGATATATGATTTAATTGTGCAATACTTAATCCACATCTAAATGTGTCTTAGCAAATCCGAATTACTAATTACTACCATTCAAGTTTAAACAGAAAACTACACATATAAAGCATCAAAAAATCAAGCAAAGAAAGCCAAAAAAAATCTAAGATTTTTTTTCTCATTGGTTCAGTTTGTCAGATTACACAGTATATATATTTTAATAAATGGAGAAAAATATAGTACGAACAGACAGAAGCATTCTATTCCGTCGTTGTGTGTCGGAACCACACATATTTGGCCACTTATCTTCTTGCACATCGTCTACCACTAGAAATTTGTCGTCTACCACACATGTTGATTTGCAAGATTGAAACAGTCATGCACGCCTTCATAATATACTGTATATAATAATAAAGAAATTTAGACCTAAAGAGGGTGTCCAGTGAACTTACATCTCGCCGTGGCCTAGTTTTTCGAGGATGAGCCCGTGTGATTGCAATGGTGGAAAAATGAAATAAATAATTATATAGGTAAGTAGCAAAACAATATTTAAAGTGGACAATGGTCCTTTTCAATTAAAAAAATCTCTGATTGGTAAGTGTCCATGCATATTTTGTACTGACAATCGTTATTGTAAAGTCCTATGGTTAATAGATTTTTATTACATAATTTTAGATGTCTAGAAACAACTCATTGCTTAATTATGAACTTAACTTCCAATAAATCGATCAATTCAAATGAATAGATTAGGAGCGTACGGGGTGCTGTCGTTGTCCAGCAGAACCAGCCTGTATGCTTCAACAATATGCTCCATCGCAAGCTTCCTCAAGCTAAGATCAAGGGAGACCAAACCGCAGGCCAAAACGATGCCCCATGGGCATTGTGCTTTTGATCATAGCGTTAGTGCTTATCACGCTGTAGATGTCCACCTTATCATTGCCTTGCCGGGAGGTAACATACTAATAGGGGATCAAGTTCATACCTGTGTTTTGAAATTCGGCCGAATTTCGGCCATCTCGGCCTGGGACAAGATCTATCTTTCCGCTGAGATTGGTCAAATTTGACAAATTTTGGTCAAACTTCAGTCAAATTTTGACCGAAAAAATTGAAAATGACCGAAATTCGCCCATCTCGGCCTAGGGCGAAAAAATTGCCAAACCGAAAATCTAAACGCTGATTCATACCGTCATGGACTGCATTCTTCAGCCACACATCCGTGTGATGATTTCATAAAAGTGCAATGGAAGTTACCTCTGAAGGAGGGTTGTGGTGACTGCTTCCTGTCAGAATGGACGACCGCAATGGTGGTTGTTCATGGCCAGTGTGCACTGTCGGAGACAAGGCAGCGGGTTGCGGGTCGCGACAGATGGGGAAGACAGTAGGAGATGCAAGAGCAGTACATTTGGACCAAGAGAGATCAGCTCTCCAAGATTCTCCCAAGAGAGATGGTCTGTGACAGGCGCCAAAAGGGATGCAGCTGCTCCAAGGTCCTCAAGCATTCAGAATTAAGAACATTGCTAGCCTCGTCACCCTAATTATGTCTACAAGCCGCTCCCGCCTCCAGGACACGGCCTGTGACACTATAGAGGCCACCGCATATACAGTGAGGCCGGTGGCCAGCAAGGGGTGCAGCTGCTCCGAGGTCTTCAAGCATCAGAACACTGCTAGCCTCGCCACGCTAATTCTATCCTCAAGCCGCTCCAGCCCTGTAGGACACGGGCCTGTGATGCAGGAGAGGCCACCACGTCTACGGCGAGGCCTGCAACAACCTACCTCTCGGGGCGTCCTCTATGCCATCTAACATGACAATCACGACAAGATTCTGCACGGCCACCTCCACACACGCAATGCTTATTTGCTCTTCCTTCCATTTAAGCACTGATGTGACGGTCTACGGCAAAGCCGGCGCCTACCAGCGCATTCTCTTGAACTCGTTGACGTTATCGTTGGAGAAATCAAACGCTAGCCCATGGACAGGGACGGAGCCAGGAATTTGGTAGGGGGGGCGAGTTCCCGACTTGGCTCTTACAGACTAATGAGCATCGACCGACATTAAAACATTAAGACCGTGAGGAAGGGTTGAACTAAAATCATATTTCCTTATGCGAACACTAGAATAACACTACCAAAATGTCCATCTTGGCAATAAATACTGGATTTAAAAATGTATATAGCAAAATTTGGTTTACATTGTAGTATAACTATCTGACTCAAATCCAATTTTCATGTCCAACAATCAACGATCATTCATGTTAGACAAGAAAAATTAGAGATTAATGTTGATGAGAGGAGGCGTACTAGGGAGGCATAGACGACTTCATGCATCCTTAGGTCCATTGTCGTCAATGGTGATGGTGCTTCTTCTAATTACCTTTATGCTGGCTAACACAATGATTGACGGGGAGATACAAAGGTTGGAGAATTAAAGAATTTATAATTAGTTGTCAATGACTGCAGATCTAGAATTACGGTTTGGTCACCCATCCGTGCGGCGACCGGCCTTCAGAATCGGCCCGTGGATCGGGCACAACGACGCTTGTTTGTCCCCTTCTCTTCTCGATGGTAGTAGGTAGACGATCTACTGGCGGCCGACGGCAGCGAGCAGGTTTTCTTCATCGTTGGACTAGGTACAGAAGGATTGGAAAAGAAGCGATTAGAGATGACGTAACTACCGTGTACGTCAGTACTGCTTGAGCCTGGGTCATTTCCTTCCACCGTGGGCTGTTTTAGCTGTGCTGATATTTGGGCCTCTTCGACCTGCTGCTTGCAAACATATGTACACGAACTGCACAGGGGGAGAGACTACAACAAATTGCATGCCTACGCAAAAAAAAAACTGCAGCTAACTAACACCTGTTAAGGTGCGGCAAGATCGTTGGGGGGAGGCCCCCTTGCCCCTCCTCCGGTCCCCTTGAAATTGTCCCTGCCCATGGAGCACGGTAGGCGAGTCGGCGCCGGAGAAGACGACCTGCCAGATTAGTGTTGTTGAGGAAGTACCCTCGAACGTCCGATGAGATCGGCTTCGGCACATGCCTCCTCGTTTGACGGTTGTCTCATAGCCTGATCCGATGACGTATTTGAAAGGTTAGGAAAGGTTCGTTGGAAAGTTCAGGATCGATGGAGAGTCTTTAGTCTGATTGTAATGGAAAACACATGAAAAAATTGGTTTCCTTTTTTTGAGACAGCTTACCAAGCTTGTTGCCTGGTGAAATGGATTGGTTTCCTAGTATACAATATTGGGCACATATGTGAACGTGGGGCAGGTTTTCTTTCCTATATAAGAAGACTTGGGCGGAAGCGGCGATTCGGTGCTGGAGCTCAGCTGAGCCCGAAATCGCTAGCGTCCGTCCCTCGCTTGGATTCGAGTAATTCGCTCTGAGCAGCCTGACAGAAGGCGTCGAAAAAAGGTCATACGACCTGTATACACTATGGAATAGTGCGTGGTCATGGGCCCAAATCGTATGCGCGTACACGCCGTAAGCGCGCGGGCATTCTGATTCGTGGACCAGAAAGTTGTGTTCAATTGTGAGCCGTCTCCCGTTCCCATTCCCCCACACCGGCCCCAGGGCAACCCTCCCGAAATCCGTTCATTAGCTGCGGCGGACGCTGCCTCTCGCCGGCGACCAACTAATGGAGGATGCCGGCCTGTAGATTCTGTTGGATGCCGTCGACAGGTAAGTGCCTCATTCCTCGATTTAGACCTAGTGGTTTCATAGATTTGTTTCTAAGCTGTCAGACTAGGGGGGCTGATGTCATGTCCGGCCGTGTGTTGTAGGTTCTCATTCCGGGGAGCAGTTCGCCGATAGCCTACAACACCCAGATGTGCTGACAAGACTTGAGGGGGGAACCGAAGGTGCCGTGGTGTGGTGCTTTGAAGTTGGCCGGGCCAGTACTTTTACTGGTTAACCGGATTGGGGATGAAGCAACAGGTACTATTGCGCTCTTCCTCATCCTCCTCCTTCCACTTGTTCGACACATATCCTCTGTCTCGGATCCGCGCAAGAACAGATCAGGAGCGGCTGCGTCCATGGAAGGCCTCGAGTTCTTCTTCGAAGAGGTCGATTGAAGGTAATAATACTTCTACTGTCCGGTTAAAAATGGGATTGGTGAGGCATTCAACACCCTCCCCACGGAGTCATTTGGTTTTCATTTACATTTTGCTAGATCCAGGGTAGCTGATGGCTCGAATCCTGTGTTTGTTTGTTGCCGAGGAGGGATGGTGTTGGTAACATGTTCGCCGTTGGAGTTTTAGCCGATTGGCATCCTTGAGAAATATCTCGCTCGCCTGCTACCAATTCCAAACATTCAGAGGATGCTGGTGAGCAAGTCATTCAGCTGGTCACGGGGGATGGAAGCTACTCGAGAGGCACAACAGAGACAGAAAAGCTGGATGATCTGTACTCTAGGGACACTGAGATTGTGGCTGATTCAGATTTGCTGCAGCATTCAGAAACTTTGCTGGAAGAGAGCGGGTGAGGAAGGAGTTCACCCTGGAAAGTACAACGGTGGCTGCTGGACGGAAAGGTATTGTTGCGGCTTGGCTAATCTGTTTAATGCTGTAGCAATCTTTACATATGAAAAATGAACTCACGTTCTTGTGCAGAATTCAATTCCATGAACTTGATATGTGATTGATATCGTTACTTCTGCCCTAGGTAGTTGTTTTTCCGATGAAGAATTCGATTTTAATTGGATCTAATTGTTCTTGCCGTGCGTTTTGTCTGTCCCGATCCGGATATGCAGTGTTAGTGCGTCAATCAAAAAAATTGTCTAGTGTTGTATTAGTCAGTTCATTCATACTACTACCTCCATTTCAAAAATATAAGACGTTTTGGAATGAAGGTAGTAGTAAATACGTATAACAATATTGGTCTAAATGATGGGTGGCACATTTAAAATTTGAAGTGTCGCAACAAAACATTTTCCCTGGGCGCTTGATTTAGTCTTTCATTATGCAGCGTTATGGTTGCGAAAAATCATGATGAAAGAGAGAGGGATCCAAACAGAATTTCAGCACTAGAGTCGTCTCTGTGGGCGTATGCTGACAACGGGGGCTGTCGTTAATCCAGCCATCAGAACAAGTTTCGATCCCTTGAGGATGCTTATGATTTCTACAACCCTTACTCATGGGAAAGTGGATTTGGTGTTTCATACGCCAAGAGCATACTTAATGTTCATAGGGAGAAGTGCATGCAGGAAATCGTGCACGGCTATGCGGAGTCCGGTACTTTAGCTGTTAGTTTTTTGAATTTTGTTTCGACACAGATCCTTTGTCTTTTTTCAGTCCTTGTGGTTTTCATAAATAATTCAGAATTCAGAATGCTGACGCTCATGCGTGTGCTTGTATAATATTCAGGGAAATCCGTTAAAAGATAACAATCGATCATCATGTTGCGGGTGCACGGTGATGATACGGCTCCTCTGGTCAGATGACAATGGGTGTTATGTGGCTGAGCACAGGACAGATCACGATCACCGAGTGACAGTTATCTGAATGGGGTTGGAGAGAACTTGCGAGGAGATTTGTGTGGCCGGCCATAAAATTGCTCATGGTGTTCCTTGGGCTCCTAGTTTTTGTGTGCCAAAAAAAGTAAGCAAGCGGAGTGGCTCCTTAGGGTGAAGCAGTCGAGAACTCTGGTGTGACCGTGGCATCCCTGTCAAGCTTGCACGCTTCTGATGTACGTTTATTACTTTCTGTTGTTTCGTTATTCTTAATAGACTTGTTAGAAATGATCATTTCTCTTTTTTTTACATACTTGTAGTGGTCTGGTGTTGAGCGAGGTGACTGAATTCGTGTCTGAAGTTGTTTTTCTTGATGTTGCTGACACGGGGAGCTTGGTTGCCATGGATGAAGTTGATGGTGCTGACTCGGTGGCTGATGAGGTGCTGATGGAGGGTTACGACAAGATTGCCCCCATTGTGCTGCTGATCGTTGAAAAACTAGAGCGGCAATGTGACTCTGGTGATGCGTGGTCACGGATAAGACCATGCAATGGCTGGTGCGCTGGTGGAGATGGATGATGATGTAGTTAAGCAACCCGTGTGAGAAGCCAAGGATCCTCTAAATGATGCCTCCGACTATTGTTCTGTACTGCGCTAGTTAAATTACCATTTGTACGAGTCTGTGTTCTTCCTTAGTGAGGTACAGTAGTAGTTTGTGTTTCGGGGTTGTCCTTTAAATGTTAGTAAAAAGTTGTCGTAATTGAGAGCGAGTTAATTATGTTAACTGCCTTGATTTGATCGTATGTTAACTCCCTTGATTTGATCGTATGTTAACTCCCTTGATTTGATCGCATATCGCACAGGAGCCGAAACAACAATTATCGGTGCCATTCGTGTGATCAAGGAAATATCTATGCGCCATGCAACGATGTGTACATGAGACGCCTGTTGTGCCATCAGGTTAGGGCGGCCGTGCGACCGAGCCGGATCAGGTTGGCGCAGAATAATGACTGAGCAGTGGCCACTTTAGCCGTTCCGTTTGCTGTCGCCATAGTTAATGCGCCCAGGCTCTAGTTTTATTTGCGATCGATATATCAGCTATACATCCAGATATACAACCACCCGCACGAATCCTTATGCCAGTGGATGGATATGATTTCGAGATCAGCTGAGCCTGGATTCAGAAATGAATATCCGGACTTGGGCTGGGCACATATACGAACGTGGGGCCATGTTGGGCCAGAGACGTGATTAATAACAGAGGTAAGACGTGATTGACCTATGGAGAACTATGAAAGGCTCCTTCTTTTAATATTAGATAAAGAAAAATATATAATTTAGGAAGTGTCATATGTTAATAAATATTAGAACGATTTTCAAGAAACGAAAGTACCTGGTAAGTCAATTGGCCTGCATGAGCTCTAACAATCGGTCCAGTATGTATAGTACCAGGGGCTGTGGGTGTAACAATTGGATTGATATCCTCATCAAAAGTTCTCTTTCTTGTACTAATCATTCATGAATTGCTTGTATGACCAATATTTTGATTGTAAAACTTTAATTGATTTTACTTTCTAAACCACATGTGAACCCGCTACTGAGAATATAGCACATTGATAATTTCATATTTCTGATATTTCATTCCTTCACAATTTTCTCATAGGATATAAGTGAAGCACAAGAATAATCATCAAACTATTCTCAAAAATATATAAGTGAAGATCAATGAGTAGTTAAAAAATTAAGTAGCTATGTGAGCACATCTCTTAATCAAAGATTTTCAGATCTGAGATTCATTTAAAACAACAAAGAAAAAGAAAATACATTCCAAGAATAGCATATATCATGTGGACAAACAAAGATTTAGGCTCAACACAGGCTAACCGATATTTGTTAGATGAAGAGAGGTGGGATGCGTAGCATTCCCAAGCTTAGATGCTTGAGACTTCTTATAATATTGACTTCGGGAGCCTTGTGAATCCCCAAGCTTGACCTTTTGTGTCTTGTTAATTCCCCTCATCTCACGGCTTCACCTAAATTTCAAAAACTTCATCCACACAAAACTTCGAAAGAACTCGTGAGATAGGTTAGTACACATAGAAGTAAATCCACACTTCTTGCAATATCAAGACAAGTTTCACAATAATTTCAAACATTACCTACTGTTTACTATCATTTCCACAATTTATATCTACCAATATAGACTATGGAAACTATGGGATAAGTAGATGACAAAACTGACAACAATCTGTCCAAACAGAACAGTATGAAATAATCTATTTAAAAAGTGTATTTCTAATCTCCAAAAATTCTGAAAATTTAAGACATGATAAATAATTCGTATGAAAGTACCGTGTAAATATTTCAGAAACTTTCCACGTTCTAGTAAAATATTAAAATTCAAACACTACGAAAAAAGTTTATGTATTTATACAACACATATCAAAACATGCAATGGAGGTATATTAAAGCATTTCCTGGAACCTTTTATTGATTTTTTTTATAAAAACAGAAAGAAAATTTTAACAAAAAAATGACGCTAAAAGCAAAACTCATATTATGTGACGAATAAACATATATCTCTAAGTGAGATATACGGATAGTGTTGAAGAGAAAAGAGGGGATGCCTTCCGGGGCATCCTCGAGGTTAGCCACTTGAGTCTTACTTGGATATTACCTTGGAGGTGACTTGGTCATCCTCAAGCTTAATGTCTTACCACCCTTTATTCTCCTCATATCGGTGTCTTACCCTAAACTTGAAAACTTCAGTCACACAAAACTTAATGGAACTTCATGAGATGGGTTAATATAATAGAAACGAATCATTCACTTATGTATTGTCAATACAAGATTCATAATTGTTCCCACATAATAACTATTGTATGATATAATTCCAACAATTTATATCGCTCAATATAGGCTATGGAAACACTAAAACAAGCAATTATGCATGCACCATAGAATCTGTCAAAAACAGAAGAATTTGTGAAGATATGAACTTAAACCATATGTACCTATCTCTAAACTTTTTGATCGATTAATACAACTTAGAAAATTTTCATATGCAAACTATGTAAAAAATTCCGAACTTCCAGACACTCTAGTAAAATCAGAGAAGTTCTGTGCTGGACGTAAAAAATTATGTTCTTGCATAGAATCAAACTAACAAGTATCCACACTATCCCAAAGGATTTACTTGGTACATTATTGAAATAAAATGCACAAAACATTATTGCTACTGTATCTTAATCATGTGAACACACAAAAACAGAAATTATAAATATTGGATTGTCTCCCAACAAGCACTTTTGTTTAAAGCCTTTTTAGCTAGACATGATCATTTCTATGATGCTCACATAATAGTAAAGGATTGAAACGCAATGGGAGCATCATGAAGCATATGAAAAGAACATTTATGTCTAATCATAGATAACATGAATGAAACCACCAGTATAACAATTATTATCATCATAATTTTCCAAGTTAGTTAAAAAAAATCAATATTATAAGCAGTATCATTATCTTCCCAATCATAATCATCACAACAAGTAGTAGGCATAACAAAATAATCATCAAGTGTATCATTGTCCACACTACTTTTGGATTCATTCTAAACAATGATAGAAGCAACATTATTTGAGAGGGATATCTTTTTACCTTTACCTTTCTTATTTTCTTTTTCTTCCATATCACATTTTGTGTGGGTTTAATCAATTTTTCCGTGCTTCTTATTGATGGGATTGGTTGGATAGGAAGCTCCTTCTCGTGACTTGTTTCATTATGAGATACAATAGGAGGGAAAGTGGAAATCTTTATACTTTCATTAGTACTCCTTTTATATTCTGTCGGTTTCCCGTGTTCCTATAGTTGGCAATATAAGCATTCTCATTACAGTTTACTACGCAAAACATATAGACCTCTTTTAGATTGGTTTCGAAATACTCCGTGACTAAGAATACTTCAAACCAACTTTTTTTTGTCAATTTTCACACCCAAATAAACAAAGTTTATTATAAAGTTCAAGGGTGATCATGTTATTAAAATATTTGGTCATGATTCGATCATGAAAAAGTACGCATTGAAAATCAAGATGGCCAACCTCATTGCAAAGTTCACAAGTAATGGGATGAATAGAGTATTATCTTGTGGAAAATTCATTATCACTTTTAGCCACCAATTAGTTTTTTAATGTTTATGCTTGTTACAAAATCTATCATCCCAATATGGCATGTATTTACAAATTTTATTCACTCCAAAAAATTGACATGCTTATAGGAAATGGTTTTATCATGACTAATGCAATCATCATTAGCATCATGGATATTCACAGAGTTCATACTAACAATATTGCTATCATGTTCAACATTCAAGGAATTCACATTAAGCATTTTTATAAATTCTTCCTCTAACAATTGAGCAAAATTTTCCAAACCATCATTTTCACGAAAGACACTAAAGAGGTGAAGCTATTGAGGCAACCTAAATTCCACTTTTGTTGAGTTTTCCTTTATAAAACCAAACTAGTGAAAGTAAGGAACTAAAACATTTAATTTTAAGATATAAAGATATACCTTCAAGCACTCGCCTCCCTGACTACGGCTCTAGAAAACAGCTTGATGTCTACTACACAACTTTATTATTGTAGACTCTGTTGGCCCTCCCAGCGCAGAGTTCCATAGGACAGTAGCAATTTTCGTTCAATTGGATGACAAAAGGTTTATCAATTTGTGGGAGGTGTAGGATGAAGATGGTATCTCTCAAACAACCTTTCAATCAAATACAACAAATGTCTTGTGTCCCCAACACACCCAATACAACGGCAAATTGTATAGGTGCACTAGTTTAGCAAAGTGATGGTGATACAATTGCGATATGGATAGTAGATATAGTTTTTTGTAATCTGAAAATAGAAAAACATCAACGTAGAAAATGGAAAACAGCGAGCAAAATGTTATAAATGCTTGGATATAAGGCCTAGGGTTCATACTTTCACTAGTGCAATCTCTCAATAATGCTAACATAATAGAATCATATGATCATCCCTTAACGTGCGACAAAGAATCACTCCAAAGTTCATAAATAGTGGAGAACATAAGGTGAAATTGTTGTAGGTAGTAGAACCACCTCAAAATTATCCTTTCCGAGCAATCTATTGGGTTGTTCCTATAGGTGTCACAAACAGCCCTAGAGTTCATAGTAAAATAACACCTATGATACATATCAATCAACCCTAATGTCACCTAGATACTCCAATATCACATCAACTATCTGTGTGTTAATTATTCAACATGCATCAAATAATTTCAGATTCATCATATTCAATCCAACACAAAGAATTTCAAAGAGTACCCCAAGATTTCTATTGGAGAAAGTAGGACAAGAACATGTATCAACCCATATGCATAGATTACCCCATTGTCACCATAGGAATCCACAATCTTAGTACCAAAACATATATCAAGTGAATCAATAGAACACCCCATTTTCACCATGGGTATCCACATGCAAAACATACATAGAGTGATCTCAAATACAATATTCAATCCAACATAACGAGATCTCAAAGGGAAAGATTCAATTCATCACAACAAGATAGCAAGGTTAGAACACAATATGATCCAAGTATATTAACAATGCCCGCAATACACCAAGATCGTGCCATCTCAAGAACACGAGAGAGAGAGAGAGAGAGAGATTAAACACATAGCTACTGACGCATACCCTTATCCCTAAGGGTGAACTATTTCCTCCTCGTCATGGACACCACCGGGATGATGAAGATGGCCTCGAGTGATGATTGCCCCCTCCGACAAGGTGCCGAAACAGGGCTTCGGATGTGTTTCCTTCGGTATAGAGGCTTGCGGTGACAGATCAAAAGTTCTATGTTAACTTTCAGGGGTTACTTGATTTATAGGATTTTTCACCATTGGAATCACGCTAGCTGGAGCCACGTGGGCCCAACAAGCTATCATGGTGCCCCCCAAGGGGGTGGGTGCGCCCTGTTGGCTTGTGTCCCAAAGGTGGCTCTCCTCCGGTGGTTCTTCGCTCCGGTATTTCTTATTTTCTGCATAAAAAATCATAAAAAAGTCTTGGGTGATTCCGAGAACTTTTATATTCTGCAGAAAAAACAACACCACGGTAATTCTACTAGAAACAACGTCAGTTTTGGTTAGTTCTAAATAAATCATATAAGGTGCATCAAAACCATATAAAAATATTTTAAACATAGGCAAATATGGATGAATATTTCATATATTATCGATACGTTGAAAATGTATCAGTCGGTCGATTAGTAAGTGGTTATTTTATTTTTATAGTCCATTATGTGTGTTGCTTTGTGCTGGTTGTTTACCTGTGCGACAATTTAGTGATTTGGGATATTCAATCCATTGGCGTAGTTTGATACATTCAAATCCTAAGACACACATGAAGTTGATATATGATCGTGAAACTCGGCAAACCTGTGACGTGATAGAATCAGACATCTTACAGGAAACAAAATTATTTTAGGTGCACATTTGTCAATAGGTCCTAATGCCTTTTTTGCGGTCCTCGTGACCTTAATATCTTGGCATTAGCTACCGCATGTATGGGATAAGAAGTAGGACAAAAGAGTTATCTCAACACAACACGTCTTGAGGGATAACATTATGTGAGGGACCGTCCACCATCAGTAGATTATTGTATCCCATAATGCAGGTAGTGACTTAGATAAACGAGGCATAGACATAAAGCTTAACTCCATTCCATGCCCGTATTGAACGAGTCTGTACCTAGATGCCAGCAATCCCATCTAAAATATCACATACTTCTCATAGTTTATTTTGACCCTTTATCTTAGTGTTTATTTTTTTCATTCTCTAGTACTTATTTACTGCCTTCTTTTCTGTTCCCAAGAAACCTACTTAAGTGAATTATTTTCAAACTCTGATTTGAGTATGAGCATAGTTGTGTTAAGTGATGTGACCTTCAAAAGAAAATCAATGCCCCTATATTTTTTGCATGATGTTTCATGGTACAAATTCAACAACTCCAAAATATCAGGAAAAAGAATCAGCAGGCTTACGACCTCGTAGATGCAAACCACACGGAACTACATGTACACCCTTCTGTTGAGGAAGTGCGTGGGCAATTCGACCAGAATGGGAAGGAAATTAGATGATAGTCCGTCCAATCAACTTGCCAGGAATACGAACCCTACATCGGTTCTCAACTCGTAGCCGTCAGAGCCATACACACGTTTCCTTTTTTAAAAAAATTCTAAAAACAAAACTCACGTAATAAAAAACTCTGATACAAGGGCAGTGCCCTGATCTTTTATATGACTGACCAGATAGACCTAGACCCAGATGCCTAAACCAAAATGTCAGCTCAAGCTGAACCAAACAAAACACCTAAACAAAGTACTAGTCTAATACTCCCTCCATCCGGAAATACTTGTCACAGAAATGGATAAAGGTGGATGTATGTAGAACTAAAATATGTTTAGATACATTCATTTCTAAGACAAGTATTTCCAGATGGAGGGAGTATATTTCTTTGTAATATATGAGACAACCCATATACTACTATATCAGTACTAATTTAAACACTTGGCTATGCATGTAGATAGTACAAGCACGTACTACTAAACCTAGAAAATAAAAAGAGCAACCTATATGATGAAGCTGAGTTCAATTTAACTTTGTTTTTCCTACTATCAAAAAATCGCATGGAGTCCTGAACATCGATTTTACTTCCTTAGTAGGTATGATCTGAATTTTGTTGGTCGTTCGAGTGTCATCTTGAATAATTGCATGTGTACTTTTTGCCCAATGCCTAGATGGTACAACATATATCTCTTTCTGTCCCTAGACAGCCTTCGAAAGGTCTGTGGCCACCATAGCAGATACAATCACATCATCCTCCCTTCCTTAAAGGGAAATCGTCCTCTGTTTCGAATGATGCCTTCTAGGTTTTTTCTTAAACACTTTGACGCTGCACTTTATATATTTTCCATATTTGAGAAGAATTGCATAGAACTCACCCTTATGCATAAAAGTTTACCAAAGTCTTCGTCCATTATGAAGCGTGCTAACATCGTGCTGCCATGGATGCCCCAAAATAAGATGACAAACATGCAGTGCCATAACGTTGCATTCCACTTTATCAACATAGACATCAAATGATAAAGGCACCTTCACCCCGTGAGTTCCCTTAATTTTGCCAACATCATTTATCCACTTCATATAGTATGGTCTTGGGTCGTCCCGTGTTGGCAATGAAAGAGACGCCACCACATCATTGCTAATCATGTTTCTAGCACTGCAACCATCAGTTATTAGTTTGTAAACTTCTCCCTTGATGGTACATGTAGTTTAAAAAATACTATGTCGATGTCCTTGTTAAACAATTGACTTGTCATCTCATTGGACCTTATGTGCTACCAAACTCTCCATATCAGGATCTGAAACGTCCATTATGCATCATGAATTCTTATTGCTATTTGTGATATTCTTGTATAGTATTCCTCATTATGATATAATTCTTATGCCTTTCCACTCTGAATGTGAAAGGTATATCACAAAGAGAGAAATCATAGGAAACTAGAATTCTGGACCTGAAAACCGAGAAAATGGCAAAAAATTCGCTAGACACAAAATGACCGGAAATTTCAGGGTGAATTTTATAGAATATATAAAAAATATTGGGAAAATATACCAGAGGGGGCACCTGCTAGACACGAGTCAACCGGGCGCGACCACCTCCCTAGCCATGCCCTGTTGCCTCGTGGGGTCCCAGCAGGTCTCTCGACCTCCCTCTTCTCCTATATGGTGTGGTTTGACGTAGAAAAATCTTAAGCATACCTTCAAGATGAAGAGCCACCATTGAGAGAGTCCGGTACTAAGGGGTCCTCAGGCTGTCGGCTCATTCCTCATGGGCGGACTTGTTGGGCCGCACTATGGAGGGTCGAACTATGAGGTGAACCCATGTTCAGAAAGGAAAGATCCGAAGAATGGCATGGCCTCCAAGCTTTGAAGATGGGGTGTGCGTATCTATTCCCTATTGAAGGTTGGATATGTGTAACCCTAGGTACTCCTGGTTTCTACATAAACCAGATGATTCCATTCGTCGGAGGAGGTCGACTCATCTAGGGTTTTAGCTCATACGATCTTGAGGTAGATCAACTCTGCAATTCTCATCCACATCAATATAATCAAGAAGGACGTAGGGTTTTACCTCCCCACGAGGGCCCGAACCTGGGTAAAAAGTGTCTACTTTGTCCCCTGTTACCCGTCGATCTATGGTCCACAACTTGGGACCCCCTACCCGAGATCTGCCAGTTTCGACACCGACATTGGTGCTTTCATTGAGAGTTCCACTATGAGATCGCTAGAAAGGTCGATGGCTCGCCTAATCATAAGTGATCAAGCCTGGAATAGGGACACCTTCGACCCTGGGCAGGTTTTCACCTTCGGAAGCATCATGCCGTGTGCTTATGTAGCTCGCCATCTGGGCTAGATTTGAAGCTTCACCCCCGGTCAATGAACCAAGTTTGAGAATCTGGAATTCTCCGCTGACTCCCGGGGCGATCTAACACCCACTAGGCTCTTGGTCTCATCCGATTTGTTCATAAGTCCCAAATCCTTAATTTTGGGTCCGTTGCTCGGTCCCGCTCACAACCCCCACCCTTCGTAGGAAAGCCTCCCTTGTGTTCAGGCCCGTCCTCAGCGCCCGAGCACCTGAATTTGGCCCTTGCCAAACACTCGTCCCTCGCAGACACACCAGAGGTTATCTCCGAAAACCTTCGGGAGATTGAGCCGGACAACCAGTCGATGTTAAACGAGGCACTTGACCGGATCCAGTCGTTAGAGATTGTGGATGACCCAAACCCGAAATATGTTCAGATCAGTGTGAGGTCAGGTCATGAGTAATTTCACCACCCAACCAGCACCCACTTGGTAGCCAATGTCGAAGACTTAACCGACATGCTAGCTTATGCCTCCGACGGGGTGGAGGACATGTACGAAGAGGTCAGCACCCCGACCCCTGTCAATACGGGCTGGTGGGCAGCCACCTCCTCCTATGATGTCTATATGATGGATACACCCGCTCACAAGGATGAAAACACCCCAAGCAGAACAGTGACAGATCCGAGGAGTCGTCAAAGCACCAGAGGCAGCACAAGCGATCCAAGGTGAATAAGGGATTGTGAGTTATCATGGGCATCAGGGAAAATGATACCCCATAAGATCCCGATGACCTTGAAGCCCTAGATCAACCACAAGAGGACGTCGAGAAGCCATATGACCCCGAGGATCCCAATAATTCTGAGGACGACAACTATCTCCCCCAGTCGACGAGGACGATAGCCTCGAAGACGAAGACTTCATCATCCCTGAGGATCCATAGGGTCATCAACGATTCAGGCGAAAACTTATAGGCACCACCCTGAGCCTAAAGGCAAAGCAGCGACAGCTCCGAGCTCAGCAATATACCCTCAACGATAGATGGACGGAGGTCCTGGCAGCTGAGGAAGGGTACAACACCGAGCGGCTGGATCAAAACAAGAGTTACCCGCGTCATCGCCTGCTTCGTCAATTCGAAGACGAGGCCCTCGAGCCACGTCTCCTAGATACACTCAACATGACCAACTGTACCGCCCCCTCGAGGACGGGACATAACGTCTAAGGAACCCGAATACATACCCACGTTACCCCGAAGAAGAGGGAATGATCCACTGTGGTATAATGATCGACATGAATTATAGCAAGACCTGAACTATAGAGCAGGTCACACTAGATCCATCTACGGATCCAGAGGATATTCCTCCACTAGATGGGATGGAGACCAACGTTGGTTCAACCACAGTAATAGAAATCGGGAAGGATACCGGACACCAGCAGCCGATTTTCGGCACAACGTAGCCTAGGTCAGAGGTGCCGCCCACCCATTGCGTTTCATAGACGAGGATATGTAGCACCAGTTTCTCAAAGGGTTTAAACCCGTAAATATTGAATAATACGACATGACAACATTCCCCGTCGTGTGGATCGAAGATTTCCTTCTCCACATACATATGGGCAGGGGAGATGACCTCCACGCCATTAAGAACCTACAGCTAAAGCTTAAAGGGCCAGCTCGACACTGGTTAAACAACCTCCTAGAAAACTCCATTAGATGTTGGGAAGAGCTCGAGGATGCCTTTCGGTCTAACTTCCAGGGTATTTATATCCGGTCTCCAAACTCTTCCGACGTAAGCAACGTCATCCAAAAGGTAGGCGAATCAACCAGATAGTTTTGGAACAGGTTCCTAACTAAGAAGAACCAGATCATTGATTGTCTGGGTAAAGAGACAATAGCCTCTTTTAGGCATAATATCCAGGATGAATGACTGGCTTGACAGCTCAGCCAGGACATGCCAAGAACAATGTCCGCCCTTACCTCACTCATGACCTGCTTTTGCGCGGGTGAAGACAACTGACTAGCTCGTCATGGCCATAATCCCGAAGACCCGAGCACCTCAGAAGCTCGGGATGGAAAGGGCAAGCCACGGCGAAACATGAACAAACACCGCCACAACAATGGTGATGCCGCTGATAGAGCCGTAAATGCCGCTTTTGGATATAAAGAGAACAGGGAAAGACCTACTGCGTTGGACGAAATCACGGAGAGGCCCTTCCATATCCATGGCACCATGGGCAAGCCCGTCACCCACACCAACCGTAACTGTTGGGTGTTTCAACAAGCTGGCAAACTCGCAATCGGGGAGCGGGGCAAAGGGCCACGCAACAAAGACGACAAGGAGCTCTGCGGCTCGAACAACAGAGGACAGAAACAATTCCCTCTAGAGTTACAAACTATGACCATGATATATGCCACACATACCAAGGAAGGATAGGAAACAAGCCCTTCGGGAGGTCTACGCCGTAGTCCTTGTAGCCCTGAAATTCAACCTATGGTCAGTTTGCCCGATAACCTCCGATCGAAGGGATCATCCGACTAATATCTATCATGGAGGTTCAGCATTCCTTGTCTTGGATCCCATCATCGATGGGTATCATATAACTAGGGTCCTTACGGATGGACGAAGTAGCCTTAATCTGATTTACTTAGATGCGGTGAAAGAGATGGGCATAGATCCATCAAGGATCAAACCCAATAACACTACGTTTAAAGGAGTGATTCCAGACGTCGAAGCCCACTGCTATGGCACTATAACATTGGAGGTTGTGTTCTGTTCACCCGAAAATTTCCGTAGCGAAGACTTAATCTTTGACATCATACCTTTCCGCAGCGGCTATGACGCATTGCTCGACTACACAACATTCACCCACTTCAACGATGTTCCCCATAACGCCTATCGGAAGCTCAAGATGCCCGGACCCAAGGAGGTCATAACCGTCAACGACAATTCAGAGCGCTCTCTCTGAACCCAAGAACACACCACGGCCTTAGTACTCGAATGCCTATACGATAGTGAAGCACCGAGGTCCCAATCAACCATCAAGACGCGATAGGTGGGCAAGAGAGGTCGTGCCCAACCAGATCTGTCGGAGCCATCTCCCACTCAACACAAATAATGATACGCTTCCCACAGCACGGTCCATCTACCTATAAGGTACATCCCTTGAAGACACAATGTTTCTCTCAAAATACCATGGGCAGTTGTGGGGACCCACTACCGATGACTTGATGTCCGGTTGAACTGAACTACAATACAAACACTTTTTTTGGATAGAAGCAAGATACCGTTAGGTATCTCTGAAGTGTCAAGCTTATCCACTCCACGGTGGCTTCTCAAGACCCCCTTTCCCAAGGTCCGTTCGACAATAGTAACTACCTTTAAAGGATTCTACCCCTCCCCGCTCGAGAACAAAGGAGTAAGCACACGACAAGGCACATGGAGGACGTCAAGCCACCCATCGAAGGCCCTGTGTAAAACACTACCATGTAAAGATGGTTTTCTTTTCAAAACAAGAATTACATGTAACAACCGCCTTGGCATTATGAATTACTCTCTCCGTTCCTCTATATAAGGTGTATTTGTTTTTTGATTAATTTTCAGAATGTAAGGTGCATTTCTTCTAATTCTCCATAATTCCCTTGTTAGCCCTCTAAAAAAGGAAAGTATCTCTTTTCTGATTGTTCGTATCTCTCCCTATATAAAAAGAAGGAAACCATCTCTTTATCGATTGCATGTATCTCATACTTTTCTGGTCTAATTGATTTAGTTTCCACTAACTAACAATCTTGCCAAGGGTAATTTAGTCTTAACATGTCTATAATTATGTGCCTTGGTCATAGTGCCAAAATAATACACCTTATATACAGGAACAAAGGAAGGGTATAGTAAGACTGTTACTTGTGGCCTTTTTCAGCATTTTTATGATTACATAACTTGTTTCCAGCACAAGATAGGTACGATTGGATAACAAACCGGGGGCATGGATATAATTCCCGCCCCAAGCATCACCCCGTCACTATTTTTTACATGTTCAGTGTCTCGGATATTGTGTCATATGAATCGGTTCTGAATTATGTCTTGGGTCAATAGTTAGGTTGCCTCACTCCTGTGCTTTCCCTTTTACATTCCGCTAGTTTGGCTAAAAGGGCAAAGGGAGAACCACTGAGATTGTAGTCCCAGCTGGCCTGGCTAAATACCTCAGTGGAGAAAGCCGAAAATTGACTGTCATAATAAGGGGGAACTGGTTTGCGATCCGAGCTTAAGTTTCAAACTAAGAATCGATGGAGATTATTCTGTGTCATACGAGGGGTTTGTACCTTCCCAAACCTTGTGGTACTAGTTTCAAACGTTGGTCAAACCGACTACATCAAAATACTGGGGGATCATCACCAGCCCCTCGCATTCAAGATCCTAAGGCCAAGTGAAAGCACTAAAGGGACATAGTCCAATTGCCTCATTTCCCTCAGACACTCCCGCCTATGGGAGCCGATATATCGGTTCAGTGTCCAGTGCGGAGATCGAAATACCCCTTGTGGTATCTACATGGGGGATGAAGCCGATGACTGGCAACTTTGGGATTAAAACGGCCACGCACGAGTCAAAATAATACAAAATACGATATATTCGGGACAAACATTATGAAGAGAAATTATCTTAAGGGCACATGATAATGCCCTCACTCATACATTAAATCCTTGGGGCATTGGGTCTCTATCGACCGAGCACCCTCTAACGTAGCATGGAAATAAAGCTTGTGCATCTATGTTCCTTCCCAGGAGGCGGTGGCACGGTGGCAATCTCATTCGGCTTCACCCTTGGCCAATGCATGATTGTCCTTGCAAGTGCCATCTATGCTCCCTCCATGCAGACGGAGCGCTATAGGACTTCAATCCGTGGCCCGACGTCACAAAGTTTCTACAACAAGCCCAAGTAGCTGCTCGGTAACTGCTCGGTAGGCCATAGCTGGATGCAGAGATCCTTCAGGGACGGCTCCGCCATCCTATGTAGCTCCATTACCTGCTTCATCTGATAGCTGAGAAGGGGACAAGCCTCGGGGGTATGAAATTGCGCCCAGCAAAGCATCTGCTCCACATCCCTGTACCGGGCCGCAAAGTGCTTTGCCGCGTCCGTTTCACTCCTTGGGAGGTTCGTAATGGCTCCCGGGGAAGGCAGTAGCCGTGTAATAAAGGAGAATTGGTTTCCACCAAAGGCACATTGTAGTAAGTACAGCTTACCATCCGTGATCAGCCTGACTTGGCGAAGTTCTTGCTCGAAAAACTGCCTCTCAACACGCTCCAATTTGAGTTCAGAGGATAGGTCACCTGATCCTTGGCCTTTTGCTCCAAGGCCTCACACTTAGTGCTCGCATCCGAAAGCTTTTGATGCACGTCGGCCACTCGAGCCTGATGCTTGCCGCTTGAAAGCACATTTGCTCCCTTGGTGGTTTTGGTAATTAATAATAACATATATGTCATTGAACTAATGTTTCCACTAACATGTTTCAAGAAAAGTTCAATGATGGGTTGGCATAAGGAATGTGGAATACCCCAAGATGCAAGGAGATAGGTTGGCAAAGCTTCAAGCAAAGGACTCTACATTTTACATTTGTGAGAAATCAATTTGAGTCCATAGGAAAGCCAATACTATTAAAAGGGGGTAAGGTTTTGTTGGTGAAGAATATGCTCATACGTGCAAGAGTGATAGTCACCACATACACCCACACACTCTTCCACAAAAGTCTGTCCAAAGACAAACACTCAAAATTGGTGCAACCAACACATTCCACTCCGTGCCACCGATTCCAAACCCTAGATAGACTCAGCCAAACCCTAGATTTTTGGTGCAACCAATTCTGCATTTGGTGCCATCGAGTTAGGCTGCCAACTTTGTGTTACGCAAGTTCACAATATCGGTCCCTCCGAGATTGTTGGATCGGCGTCACCAAGATTGGGCAATCTGACCGTTGGTCACCTTATCGGTGCAACCGAGTTTCCTATATTGGTCTCACAGAGATTCAAATGTTGCCACCTTTTGGTCACTTTGGTACCACCGAGATTAACACATCGCTGTCACCGAGTTGGTCGTTTTGTGTGTAACGGTTGGATTTTTGGAGATGCCTATATATACCCCTCCACCACCACTCACTCGCAAGAGAAGCACTCTGAACAGTTCCCCACTCATACCTACTGATTTTCTGAGAGAGAGCCGCCTACTCATGTGTTGAGATCATCCCATTCCATTCCTACTATATGAATCTTGATCTCTAGCCTCCCTAAGTTGCTTTCCACCCAATCAATCTCTTCTACCAAGCCAAATCTATGAGAGAGTGATTGTGTGTTGAGGAGTCTATCATCTTGAAGCACAAGAGCAAGGAGTTCATCGACATTATCGAGCCTATTACCTTTTGGAGGGTCGTGCCTCCTAGATTTGTTAGGTGTCACTTGGGAGCCTCCTACTTCGTGTTGGACGGAACCAAGAAGTTTGTAAGGGCAAGGAGATCGCCTACTTCGTGAAGATCTACCCCGAGTTAGGCTAGTCCTCCATGGACGTAGGCCTTCATGATATAGTCAAGGTTGCTTCTTCGTGGAACCCTCCGTGGACTCTCACGACGGTTACCCTCTGTGGGTTTAAAACTCCATGAACGTGGACGTACGATAGCACCACCTATCGGAACCACGGGAAAAATCATCATGCAACCAATTGCGTTTGATATTCCTACCCTTCCTTTACTTACATGCTTGTCTTTACTTTCCGCTACTATACTCGTAGACATGCATGTGTAGGGTGTACTTAACATACTATTAATGCTAAAGCCTGCCAAGAATTAAAATTGGGAAAAGTAGATTTTATTTGGTCAAGTAGTCTAATCACCCCCCTCTAGCACTACTTTCGATCCTACAAGTGGTACCAGAGCATTGGTCTCCATTGCATTGGTCGCACAACCTAGGAGTGTATGGCACAATTTTTGCTAGTTGGAGGCACAAAATGAAAATGCATTTGCTTGGTCATAACCCCTCCGTTTGAGTTGTTGTTCATGTTGGTATGCAAGGTGAATTCTTTGCGTAAAGGAAGGGAACCCGATCACAAAGCGACTGCAGATGAATTGAAAATGTTGCAACTCAATGATCAAGCATGTGAAATTCTCTTTATCTGCCTATGCCCCGAAGAATTGAACAAAATCATCCATCTTGAGAATGCAAAAGATATTTGGATACTTTGATTTATATGCATGAAGGATGGTGAACATGACAAATTGGATATTCTTCAAAGTCAACATGACAAATTCAAGATGAAGGATAGTGAAGGAGTCACTGATTTGTAGTCTAGGCTGGCTTAGTAAGCGAAGAAATGACTGACAAATTCATCATCAAGAAGATACTTTGAGCTTTGGATGATCGATATGACACGGTATGCACATTGATCCAAATTATGCCCAACTACAAAGATCTCAAGCCAACGGAGGTGATTGGTAGAATTGTTTCTCATGAGATTACACTCAAAGACAAGGAAGAGCTTCACCACAAGTCTAGCGGTGCTTACAAAGCCACAAGTGATGCTCCCGCTACCTCAAGCAACAAACTTGTCACAAATAAAGAGATATGCCTCATGGTCAAGAAATTCAACAAGTTCTACAAGAATAGAAGCAAAGATCGAAGCTCCAACTCAAGATATGAAGAGAAGCGTTTGTCAAGTCATGACCGAAACTGCTACAATTGTGGGAAGCCGAACACTACTCCAATGAGTGCATGGCTCCTTACAAAAGAAAATAAGTGTCACCAACAAGACGAAGCTCAAGAGATGAGTCACCTTGAAGAGAGAGAAGGAGTAGAGATGATCGTTATGAACGAAGACCCTCATGGAGAGGTAGGAACTCGAAGAAGAAGGAGAAGTACACCAAGAGAAACTCAAGAAGGAAACATCAAGCTCATGTTGGTGACTGGGTTTCTGGCTCTGAATCTGACAACAACTCTGAGAGAAGCTATCACTCCAACTCCAACTATAGTCAAGATGGAGGTGTTGCTGGACTTTTTCTAGTGACAACCGACTCCTATGGCATATTTGATTCACCAAATGAATGGAGTGGATGTTGCTTCATGGCTAAAGGCCCCAAGGTATCACACACCGAGTATATTGATTTCAATAGTGATGAAGATGACTTATTAATTGATGATGACTTGCTATTTGACAAATCTAGTAATGATAGTCAAAATGAAGTTTTGCTAGTACTCACTCTAGTAATGCATGCGATGATAAGTCATGCGATGATGATAAGTTGGAAATAGAATGACTAACTTAAGAACTAAAAACTCTTAAGTTAGCTCACGAGTCAACTCTAGAGATCATAGAGAGCTTGTAAGTACACATGAGAAGCTATGCTTCGAGAAGCTCAACTTAGAGCAAGAGCATGAGTTCCTTAAAGCTATCAATGACGATCTTCGAAAGAAGACTTCCTCTTATCTAGACAAGCTACTTCTCTTATTTACATTTATGCCACAAGTTAAGTCTAAGCAAGCTAGTAACAAAGGAAAGAATGGTTCTTCAATTAGTAGCAATAAAAATGATAAATCCAATGATGTTACTTCTAGTAGTTCTCTTGATCCCACTAACTCTTATCTTAGCCAAGTTACACTTGAGCAAGAAAATGAACTCTTGAAAGATATTATAGAGAAATGTATCTACAATAGTCTTGAAGGGTGCAAACAATTTCAGGATATTGTACTCAAGCACGGGAGGATACCAGAAGAATCGTGTTGTTGGCTACTTCAAAGCTAATGGAGTTGAATGGGAGGAAGATCAATACCCCAATCCAAAGTTTGTTCCTCAAAAGGAGAAGTATGAAAATACTCTCCCAAGGGAACAAAATCTCAAGATGACCTTCCACCACAAGACCCCAAGCTCAAGGACAAGAACAAGCTTCAATAGGACATTGACTCATATGAAGATGAATCCCAAGCTTTGGTGAAGTGGTTTTCCAAGTCTACTACAAGCTCAACTTATACAAGTGCTACTTCAACACCAAGGATCCCCATCAACTTGATGTGGGTCCCCAAGAAGAAGAACTAGAGAATTCTTGAGGGGTGACTCCGCCAATGAAATTCACTCATATTCATTATTGGCAAGAACTAGTTGCAATCAACATCAACATCTTGCAATAGTTCAAGGAGTCACACATTCCCTCAAAGGTAAGCAAGGGACAAGGTAATCAACAAATCAATGGACATCATCACATATACTTTGCACTCCATGTCCATAGATATCCTTGTATTTGTCTCTTGTGTGTTGGGACTAACCCTTGTAGGTGAGAAGAGTAATGAAACAACGAGGCTGCTCCCAACTCTTGGTGATCTTCATCAACTTTGAGAATCCATGACTACTTCACCTACATGATTTCTTCATCGACAAAACCCAAGGATAGTTTATCCCTCCTATGGGGGGATGTCACATCAAGGGGGAGCTTTACTCTAAGACTTGAGTTAAGGCATCTCATAGCATGTGACAACATTAAATGCATTATGTAAAAGTGGTAACCCAACTTGTGCTTAATCGATAAGTATGACCTATGATCAAGTATTCTTACTTGGCTCCTAAGTCAATATACTCATATATAGATGACTCCTTCATTGCCAAAGTGCTTGTTAGATGTTATTGTGTTTGCGCATGTTTGCCATGATTTCATTTGATACCTTATTGTGTGAGCATGTTGGTCTGCATTTATTTACTCATTCGAGGATATCCAGTTGTTGCTATTTGGCTCTTGATTTTACTTTTTCCAATTGGATATACAAGAATGCCTAGGACCACTTCTTTACATATCTATGCTTTCTCACCTCATACTCTATTGATCCTACATCATAAAATTTGAAGAAGTACTTTTCGTTTTGTATCGTCAAGGACTGACCATGAAAACCTCCCAAGTGCATCTCGGTGGAACCAACTCCAAATTATCAGTCTCACCGAATGCCTAGGGTTGATATGGTTTTTCTATCTCGGTAGTACCGATTTCATATTCTCGGTTACACTGAGTTTCCCTGTTAGCTGACAGTTGTGAAACTCGGAGACACTGAAAATATCAACTTGGTGTCATCGACATCGACGGTCGACCCCGACGCTTTTAATTTCATTCATCAAACGTCTCGCCTCCACAACCCTAGCTGCCGCCCGAAGGCTCCTGGTCATCCCCTTGCTTCCCGAGCGCCTCCGCAGCTAGGAATTGCCGCCGTCAATGTTGTCTTCTCCAATGTCGCCACTGTAGCGGATCCATCGCCGCACCAGGGTATGTATTTGGCCCCCTCTCATGCTTCTCTATCCGATTCATGCACATTAGGGTTTATTCCCAGTCTATCCATAGTTTGAGAGCCTTCCAATGAAAGGAAAATTTCATAGGATAGAGAATGATCGATTTTTAGGGTTTGGTCGTCCACCACCTATATCTCGGTAGAACCGATGCGTAGAAATCGGCGTCACCGGTTTTATTTTCTGCCACACTAAGAACACCTCGGTGGAACCGAGTTCTCATTTTCGGTGCAACCGAAAATGGTGCCATGTTCGTGGAAAGTAGGTTGTTTGTCTTAGTGTGACCGAATTTTTTGTCGACTGTATCGATATACATTTGACTGAATGCAAAACTTGGAAAATATTTTATTCAAACTTTCAAAAATTTATGCATTTTGTGATGACTTATCTTATTCCACTCTTCTATACTCTATTCATAGGGTCAGCATGTCAGGCTCAGATAGTCAGAATTTGCTAGAGTAGAACATCGAGATGAGTTCAGGCAGTAGTCCTGAGTCTAGTTCTTCCATAGACCCGTGCACTCCCAGTTATCATGGGTTGCCTAAGTCTGCCACTAGGACAAGGAAGAGACTCAATTCTGAGGAAGAAGATTCTGATTTTGTCCCAGAAGAGGTTCTTGCTAAGAAGCAAGAGAAGGCTGCAAGGAAATCTGCAATTGATGCCACGTCATCTAGGAAGGTGGTCAGCAAAACTTATGCACCTGCAGAGACCTTCAAAGCACATGAAAGTACTAGGGGAACTATGTGTGTTGAGGTTCCAAGGAAAGCTTTGCCTAAGAAGGGAGGAGAGAAGAAGACAGCCAGGAAGAGGATCATCCGTGTGATGGGCAGGCCTACCTCTATGTTTGAGGATCCATAGGAGGCTACTGCTGCTGGTGCTACTGCTGAGGAGGAAGAGGAGGAACCTGCTGCTCAGGACCCTCGTAAGAAGAAGGCTAAGAAACTTTTGGCAGATGCTATGCCTAATCCTGGTTCCTCCAAGAGCACCAAACCTGCATCTAAGAAGCTGATGCACAGAAGTCCAAGAGGAATACCAGAGATATCCCTGCTTCTAAGAAGAATAAGAAGTCCACTTTCAGAAAAGCAGATGATGATGAAGATGCTATGTCTGTCTTGATGAAGCTTAGACCTCACCTTCCTGTACATGATGCCAGCCACTTAGTAGCTGAGGATATGAAGAAGAGGAAGGATTCAGGGTTGAGGGCATGGAGAACCATTGATCGATATGCCCGGAGGAGAAAGACTGTTGTGGATTACAGGTTTTATACCAAGGAACAACAAGACTTCTATGAGACAGTTTTGCTAGAAAAGAGCCCTGCAATCAGTGACATGAGATATGTGGACTGGAAGTATATCAAGGATAATGATAATTACTTTCCATGTGTCCAAGACAACTTCCACTGCATTGGACTTGACAAATTTTTGGGGAAGGAGTTCACTACTTGGAATGATGAGCTGATCATGCAGTTCTATTCCACTGCTCATTTTTTATGGAGATGGCATGATTGTTTGGATGCTTGAAGGAGAAAGATATGAATCTTCTGTTGATGAGTGGGCTACCATCTTAGGAGTCCCAGAGGTTCAGTATGGTGATTTGGATGTCTACTCAGAATCCAAGGAGAGCCACAATGCTATGAAGGATATGTATAATCCTATCCCTGCTGATAGAGTGCAATCTCACAAGTTGGGATCTATCTACTTCCTCTAGCTAGGCCTCCAAACCATGAATACTATCCTGAGGCATACTTTGATGCCCAAGTCTGGAGATGAGAAGATGATTTGTTGATACTCCATCAACATGCTCATCCATCTTGATCATCACACCAGGATTCGAGTGATGGACTTGATAGTAGAGACTACGAAGAGGGTTGCTGCTAATCAGGAGAGCTCATGCTGCTATGCACCCTATATTCAGATGTTTATCACCTCTTAGCTTGAGAAGCACATATTTGCTCTGGATAGACCGCATTTGCCACTTCAGACGGATTTTTAGGACAATGTTGTAGTAATGGACCCAAACCATACCACATCAGCTATAGCTCAGGCACAAGCTGAGGCAGAGGTAGAGGCAGCTCGAGCCACTAGTGCTCAGGTCCCCATGTCCAGGAACGAGAAGATGGATCTCTTGATCACCACCTTCATGGACATGAAGAAGGACATCAAGACTATCATGGACACTCAGGAGAGCCTTGCAAACATCATTGAGGATAGAGTCAAAACTCTAAATGACAAGTTTGACAGGCTGACTAAGACAGTCAATGAGCTCAAGAAGGCGGTTGATGAAGCCCCAATCCATCGCACCTCTTCATAGTCCGAGCCTTCTGACGAGGAGGAGGATAGTGCACCCAGCAGGACGACTACCCAGTTCACTACTAAGGCCAGGACACCTACAATGCCAGCTCTAGAGACGAGCCTCTCAACTTCTGCTCTAGCCATAGTGACATCAGCTCCATCAGCTCTAGTGCCTCCCGTGTCTACACCAACTCCATCCAAGACTTCAGCGGAAGTCTTCACCGATGCAGTTCTCTCGACTCTGATGTCAACTATCGGTGGAGATCAGCCGCAGAAGAACGATTAGCTATATCGCTTCAAGCATTTTGCTAACTTGTTGCCAAAGGGGAAGAAGTTTTATATAGATCTTAGGCTTCGAGTGAGAGAGCGTCTGTTTTTATTTGCTGGTTCTACAAAACATTTGGTTCTTTGGTTCGATGTGAGATACTTTTGTGTGTTTGATCATACGCTGTTATGTGTGCTACTGCTTCCTATCTTTTGATGATTATTTGATGATGATCATTCACTTTACTTGATGTGTTGTGCTATGTTATTAACTCTTACTACTCTCACACACCACCAAGTTGTATGTGACATGGAAGAAGTGCCCCATGTACCTAATCGATTGTGCATTTGCATTGAAGCGCAAATTTAAAATAATGCACAAATTTAGGGGGAGCTCTTGCTTATCACATACATCCCAAAGCGACGATTATATTCATTGATTAATCATAGTCGAATCTTTGATCTATATGTTGTCATCAATTACCAAAAAGGGGGAGATTGAAAGCACATTTGCTCCCTTGGTGGTTTTGGTAATTAATAACAACATATATGTCATTGAACTAATGTTTCCACTAAGCATGTTTCAGGAAAAGTTCAATGATGGGTTGGCATAAGGATTGTAGAATACCCCAAGAGGTGAGGGGATAGATTGGCAAAGCTTCAAGCAAAGGACTCTACATTTTACATTGTGAGAAATCACTTTGAGTCCATAGGAAAGCCAATACTATTAAAAGGGGGTAAGGTTTCGTTGGTGAAAATATGCTCATATGTGCACAAGTGATAGTCACCACATACACCGACAGGCTCTTCCACAAAAGTCTGTCCAAAGCCAAAGACTCAAAATCAGTGCAACCAACACATTCCACTCGGTGCCACCGATTCCAAACTCTAGACAGACTCAGCCAAACCCTAGCTTTTCGGTGCAACCAATTTTGCATTCGGTGCCACCGAGTTAGGCTGCCAACTTTCTATTACGCAAGTTCACAATATCGGTCCCTCCGAGATTGTTGGATCGGTGGAATCGAGATTGGGCAATCTGACCTTTTGTCACCTTATCGGTGCAACCAAGTTTCCTATATCAGTCTCACCGAGATTCAAAAGTTGCCACCTTTTAGTCACTTCGGTACCACCGGTATTAACACATTGGTGTCACCGAGTTGGTCATTTTGTGTGTAACGGTTATATACCCCTCCACCACCCCTCACTCGCAAGAGAAGCACTCAGAACAGTTCCCCACTCATACCTACTGATTTTCTGAGAGAGAGCCACCTACTCATGTGTTGAGACCATGACGTTCCATTCCTACCATATGAATCTTGATCTCTAACCTCCCCAAGTTTCTTTCCACCCAATCAATCTCTTCTACCAAGCCAAATCTATGAGAGAGTGATTGTGTGTTGAGGAGTCTATCATCTTGAAGCACAAGAGCCAGGAGTTCATCGGCATTATCGAGCCTATTACCTTTTGGAGGGTCGTGCCTCCTAGATTGGTTAGGTGTCGCTTGGGAGCTTCTTACTTCGTGTTGTGGAGTGAACCAAGAAGTTTTTAAGGGCAAGGAGATCACCTACTTCGTGAAGATCTACTCCGAGTTAGACTAGTCGTCCATGGACGTAGGCCGTCATGGTATAGTCAAGGTTGCTTCTTCGTGGAACCCTCCATGGGTAGAGCCCTCCGTGGACTCTCGCGACCGTTACCCTGCGTGGGTTGAAAACTCCATGAACGTGGATGTACAATAGCACCACCTGTCGGAACCACGGGAAAAATCATCGTGTTGCCAATTGCGTTTGAACTTCCTATCAACATTCTGGGAACGGGGGTACCCATACCTGCCTGCATGCGGCCCAGGGCATGGCCCACTTCATTGACCAAACACAGCCAGGCATGGCCTCACTTAAGACAAGGCCCTCGCAAGGGCCCTAGCTCGTGAGGAGGAACAACGTTAGGACCAACGAGGGATGGGCCTCCTTAGCCCCCCTCAGGAGCAGCGGAGAACTCCATGCAAGGCCCGGCCTCAGGAGTCAAGGGTGACGCAATAAGGGGTAGGCGGGCGCCAGCGTGCCAGGCGACACAGTTTCCCCTTTGGTGCAAAGGGAACAGGAACATACGTGGGTTCACAAAGCACCCCCAAAGGTTTCCATTCTGGTGCAACAATACTGCAACCACCCACCCTGCAGGGCGGATGTCATCGCTGAGCTCATCCATGCGCCATCGACAACTACTTTGCAGGCGAATACCGCCTTTGGGCCGGGCGAGCACGTACTCCTGTCCCCCTTCAAAATTGGTTTCTGTGGGATCCCTTTCCGCCATTGCGATAAGGGAAGAGGACCCGGGCCACCGCTATATATAGAGGGTAGGTTGCACCATAGAGAAGGATCTGAATCCATCCCACCACTCACCCATCACCAAGTCGCAGAGGGCCACAAACACCTCGAAGGGAGCCCTCATGAGGCCCTAAAACACTGTACTAGTTCATCTACACCACCTCCCTGAGAGGCAATCCACCAAAGCTGGAGTAGGGTATTACGCTCCACAGTGGCCCGAACCTAGGTAAACTGTCGTGTTCATCCTCTTCCTCGCCATCGTGCGAGTTCTTTGCTGCATTCTTCAGTAGTGAGCTAGGTTGGGCGAGGCCATAGGGGATCTTTGCACACGCCCCTGTGTTCAAATCTTAAGGGTTTTGCGGAGCCCGAAATCCGACCTTTGGCACGCCAGGTAGGGGGCATGTCGGAGTCTCCCTCGAGCCAAGATATTCTCCCACCTTGCTGTTCTAATGTCTGACGCTCGCCAGTCCTGCGCTGAGCGCCGAGCCACCTATGTCACCCATACGACAGCGGTGGGCCACGCCGATGTGCATAGGTCGCCCTCACCTGTGGCGACTGCCACCACGGGCCCCGACACCCACGAGCAACAAGACTCCTCCTAGCCGGTCACCAAGCAATGCGATGGCCATACCACTACTCCGTCGATTGTTCCAGCTTCCGGGGCATCCTCCCATATTCGTCCCAGGCTGATGCGCGGCTAAGGCACGCTCGCCATGGCTAACGAGCTGCTTCCCTACTGCCCTAGCACCGACCACTTCGACGACTTGCTTCAGCGCATCGCGGAGCTCATTAGCACCGCCGATGACGCTTCGGCGCTCTCCAACTCGCTGCGACCCCAACCATCCCTGGCGGACGAAGTGGCGCACTACGTGCAACCTCCACCTCCGCGACGTAACGTCGACCCCGAGCCCAGGCGGGAAGCATGCCCCCCTACCGGCCTCGCGAACCATAGGCAAGGCTGGGAGATGAGGTAAGGTGCCAGGTGGTTCCCCAGCCGCGCATCGACGTGCGCGTGTTCCCCGTGCTGTCGAACCAGCACTGCGGCCGAGTACCACTCCAGGAGGCCTCATAGGAGCGTCAAGGTGAGGACCCTCCCACGCACGCAGCACCTGTCGAGTTGGTGGGGTGCATCACCATCACTCGAGAGATCTACCTCACCGCGTGGCCTTGCAATTTCAAGCCTGACCTGCCCCCGTGCTATGACGGTACCCCAGATCCAACAGAGTTCCTGCAGCTCTACTCCCTGAGTATTTGGGCAGCCGGAGGAGACTACAAGGTCATGGCGTGCTGGTTCCTCATGACGCTCAAGGGCGGCGCACTCTCCTGGCTCTTCAACCTCCTGGAGGCATGTATCACATCCTAGGAAGGCCTGCACAAACGCTTCATCGTCAACTTCCAAGGCACCCACGGCCGCACGCCCACCATCAATGACCTGCAGCGAATGAAGCAGCAAGAGGGAGAGACCCTGCACAACTTTATGCAACGCTTCAGGAGTACGTGCCTCAAGATCCCGAGGGCTTCGAACGAATCCATCATCTCAACATTCACCGTCGGAGTCACCGACCTCAAGATGAAGGAGGAGCTCGCCATGAATGACAAGTTGTGCTCCGCCCTGGAGGTGTTCAATTTGGCGAACAAGTGCACCAAGGCAGAGGAGGGCCGCCTGTCACTTCGCGGGCCTCCGGTGGCGGAGCTAGAGGAAAAGAAGACCAAGGCCAAGGAGGCGAAGCATAAGGCCCCAACACTGCTTGCGGCCGAGCCTGAGGCGAAGCGCAGCCGGGGCGAGGAATACCCCCCAGGAGGAAGGCCCACATGCATCTTCCATGGCACCAACAACCACGACACTACCGATTGCCAGGAACTCAGGAAGATTCGCATCGAGCACTTCAGCAGGCGCCCCGAACGAGCTGACAAAGGCATCAAACGCGACGATGGTTACGATGGAGGCCGCTAGGACAAGGGTGGCACGATCAGCCCTAGGAGGACCGCTGGCGCGATCAAGGTTGAGACGACCGCTGGCGCGACCAGCCTTGTGAGGACCGCTGGCACGACGACCCTCCGGAGGGGTCGCGATGCAGCCAGCCTCGCGAGGTTCGCCCTCGTGAGGTCGGCCTACCACCGCTGCCACCTCCACCCAGAAGGAAGAAAGAGGATAGGTAGGACGACAGGACTGGGGGATTCTAGGAGATCAGGTCTGTGGCCTGTATCCTGGGCGGCACCTAGGACCCCGCATAAAAACGTGCCTTCAAGCAATTCGCATGGGAGATGAATGCGTCTCTCCCGAAGCTCGAAGCAATGCGCCCCCTCAATTGGTCCTAGACCTCCATCACCTTCGACTCGAGGGACTAGCTCAGGTGCTCGTCCATGGCCGGCAAGCTCCCCATGCTGTGAACTCCAACCATCAGCAACGTCCTCGTCACCAAGACCCTCACCGATAGTGGAGCGGGGCTCAATGTCCTCTCCATGAGACCTTCGAGACGTACCAGGTACTATATGAGCAGCTCATGCCGAACAAGCCTTTCTCAGGGGTGATGGACAGATCCACTGTGCCCTTCCGGCAGGTGCGTCTGCCTGTCATCTTCGATGGGCACCAGAACTACCACACCGAGATCATCGTCTTTGATGTCGCGCACATCCACCTTCTGTACAACGAAATGCTCAGGTACCCGAGCCACGAAAACAACATCCTCAAGATGCCAGAGAGTGGTGGTGTCATCACCATCGCTTGTGATGAAAAGGATGTTGTCTGCACCCTCGAGCGTGCTTACCGTGTCGTGGCGGGTGTCGGGGCCTTGGCCTGAAATTGCGTCCTTGGTTTCCGGTCATATACTGTGGCGGCAGGGAAATGTGCGGGACTGGGACCTGTAGACGTAGAGCCACTTGTCCGTCAAATGTGGCTCCTCAAGAGCCTTACTAGTCATAATGCCACTCGACCCCGTGATGCCGTCCTTGGTTTCCGATCGGTGTCAGGAGTGTCAGGGCCTCGCCCCGTGAAGTACGTCCTTGGTTTTTGGTCGTACCTAACGGTGGTGGGGAAATGTGCATGACCGGGACATTTAGACGTAGAGTGCCCAAAAGACTCGCAACCTGCCTCACCCAAGAAGAACAAGTCAGCAGGGCCTTAGACGGCCCCATCTACGAGAAGACTCAGGCGCAAACCGCCTTTGAGGTAGGGACCTCACGAGGCCAAAGCGCCCTCGTGAGCTCCCATATCCACCTCCTAGTTCTGCCATGCCAGCCACACATACGAACTTCATGGGTTGTACACGCCCGGCCCCCCAAGGATGCGGAGGGGTCCCTTCCCATGCAATGTGGCAGCCACAACCCAGTGCTGGCAGAGAAGTCAACACGGTGCACTAATGACTATGCTCATGCAATGTGGAAGCCACAGCCCCGTGCTGGCGGTCAACACGGTCCACCAATAACTATGCCAATGCAATGTGGAAGCCATAGCTCCGTGCTCGCGGACAACACGACCCTCCAATTGCTATGCCCACGCAATGTGGAAGCCCCATGCCTGGCGCGGGGGGATAAACAACTGAGGGTTCCCCCAGCGGCTGCGTCCAACCTCAGGAAGGTCCCTAGTGGACCCCCTGCTCGCTGTTGTCACACCCTATGTTTGTATCACCTTGTTATGCTTGGATTTCTAAAATTTGGAGCCAATTAACACTTTTTCAGTGCTTGTGCTTGTTTGAATTGGTGCTTGTTTGCTTGTTTGATTCGTTGTGTATGGAACTCTTAGATTCTATCCCTCTCCATATTCATCTTCCTTGACCCAAACTTCTTCCCCAATGATCATGCCATGTCAGTAGTGCCCAAAACTATTTTTATCAAATTTTATTTTTACCAAAAGGGATTTATTCAAAGTAGGTATTCAAAACCCCCCTGAGTTGAGGTTTGCACTGCAAGTCCTCAAATTGGGTGGATCCTCTTTCCTCAAAGGCTTTACTTCAAACCTACAATATGTATGACTTTCCAAAACCAGCAAATATTAATTTTAAATATTATTTTAATATTTTATTTAAAGGCTTTTTCTTCAAACCAGAAATGGTTTTTCATAGGGAAGAATTATTTAAATGATTTCAAAATATTTGAGAAAATTTAGGAAAACTCACTGGACATATATTTTCCATATATATGAGTTTCAACACAAGGTCATGTTCAAAATAATGGGAAAAACCCCTCAAAACCCTTTTTGTCCAAACCAAGCTTTTGGAATATTTCTATAAGAAATATTCTCAATAAATTCCAAGAAAATTCCGGCAAGTCAACACCGTCATAGGTGATGATCTTGCAAAGTTTCATCTCAATCCAAGTTGACTTAATTCATCTAACTATTCCAAAACCCTTCATGTCCAGATTCAAATTTGAGCAACTTTACATTGTGAACTTTCTTCCCTTGACCCCAAACTTTGTGGACATGTTCTAATCACAAAATAATGATGCTACACGAAGTGGTGCATCAAGGGGATTATCTTAGCATGGCTAGATCTACAGAAGCCAGATTTTGTTGAATTCTAGGGTTTCATAAAGTTACATTGTGAACTTTATTCAATCCACCTCAAACTTGGTGGACATGCTTATTTCTAACCACCATTTGACCCTGTCGATTCCTATGGCAAGGAAGGTCCATTTGCTTGCCCTAATCTCCATCAAACACCTTCTTGCCATTTCTAAAAACTATTGTTTTCACCACTTATACTCTTCCCCTTGCTCTCAAATGTTTACCACAACCTCTCTGCGACCATTTGTAGGGTTTTGAAAAAGTAGACGAGGATAGTTAAGAGAAAGATGGTGGAAATGCTAAGGCGAAAACTTTGGCTTCCTTTGAAAGTTTGGGAGTGGTGAGAAATATATAGATTTTGTAGGTGATTTTGAAGGGCGTGGGAAATATGGTTTTGTCCTAACTAACGTCCATGCTAACTAAGGGCTTCCTACAGTCAGGATGGCTCTGATACCAGCTCTGTGGGTACCCCGACTCATAAGTCGTGATCACCGAATGCACGTGTACAGTGATCCCGGAGATCAATGCACACGGAACACATAGAAGTTAGATAACAAGAGTCTTACATCCACACTTAACGTCTTAGACAAATAATGACCACGAAGGTCTTAGTCTTACATAGATAAGGCCACTCGGGCCAAACACTTAATAGAACAAGCAGCGGAAATCTTGGTCGAAAGCGTGAACCCATGCCATCTGCCTTAACCTATAGGCATTCTGACTGGGAAGCATCCTAGTTCGCATGTTCGTCTCCAACGAACTCTTCAACACACTCATGTTCTCCCATGCCTAGCCAATTAAATAGCAAGTGGCAAGCCAATGAGTACTTTGAATGTACTCGCAAGCAACCCAAGTTGTGGAACAAGGTAATAATGATGCATGGTATAGCACTAAGTAGGTAAATTTGTGGAAAGCTAATTTTGTATGCAAATGACATGATCAAGTAACTAGTGAACATGCATTAACAATTGGTAGACATCCATATGAACAAGTTACAGATATCAACATAAGTAGGGGTCGAACATCTCATGTTCGTTCATCATGTTAAGCCATCGGACTTAGTTCAATCCTCACGCTAAGTCATCGGACTTAGCTCATGTGACCTCTTGTCACCACCACACCCATACTGAGACCAAGGTTCATGAAAGCATCCAGACGTAGTCTAAGAAGGACCTCCAACTGTCCATGACCACGAATGCGGCTATTCGAATAGTTTTACACTCTGCAGAGGTTGCACACTTTACCAACAAGACTCGGGGAACTTCCATCTCATCCACGACTTGCATTATAAAACATACCCGAGGTAAGCACCCGAACAATGCCTTCCCCATGGTGATACTAAAAAAAGAGTGCACTTGTTGGTGCCATCCCTCATGATATACATCACTCGTATCATCCATGAGGGCATGCAACGGTGTGCCCGGTGCCTGTAAAGATAGCGCATGACCTTCCACTCTGGGACGACCCCGTCTCAAGAGTGACCACTTCACTCTTGCCACTAGTAATGCGGGCTCCTTGCTAGTACCAACCATAGTAATCAACAAAGCCCCGTCCCATAAGGGGTATCATGGTTGCGCATGTAAGGTTGGGATGGTCAGCAGACCTTAGAACTCTCCGTTTTCAAAAACACACACTCACTTGCTCCGGCATGCCACTTCTTTCTCAAGTGGTTACCCAACTCTTCATCATCTCCCTCGGGCATCAGTGGCACCCGACGGGGTTTTTGAAAAATCTTTGTAATCATTCTTTCCTTGACATCACCATGCAGAAGTCCCGTCCCATTTGCGTAGCATCTATTAGCAACCTAACTACTCCCACCCGCACAACCCTCATAAGGTGGTAGGGTCATGCATGATGCAAGTGTCAATGGAAAGGTACGAAGGCATCCCATCGAAAGGGGAACACCACATCACATGGTCAATTATGATGAAAGTAAAGTGTTATATGACATGCAATAAAATGGTTTCTTATCATGGTCAAAGGGCTGCTTGCCTGGCTTATCAAAGTCTTCGAGGTCTTCACCCACTTCTCGTCCACTCCGAGCATTTCATCTACTTCATGAACTATCGCCGAAAACAACCGCAATAAGCAACACAACAATCAAAGAAATAAAAGTGCTCTATAATTAGAAGTTTTATTTTTCTTGGACACCTTGGGTCACAAGAAAAATAATCAGGAAGGTTTTATTGGATGTGGACCAAGGAGAAGTTTTTGAATGGTGGGAATGATGGAAATGATATTTCTTTTAGATGTCAATAGAAAATAATTTTATGAAAATGAGTGGATGGACCCAACAATTAGGGCATGATTCTAGAAGGTTTGAGAAATTGGTTTCACTGGATTTGGAGTTGGGATGATTTTCTTATGAATTTGCAAAGTGGGTTATACATGAATAAATAGCTCAGTTATTTGGATGGTAGAGAGGCACCAGGAAAAATGTTCCCTAATTAGGGCATGAACTTAGACACACATAGGAACTTGAATCACTCCATTTGGAGCTATAATGGATAATCAGATTTTACAAAGTGGTCCTAATAGTTCAAATTTGAATTTAAATTTCAACTGACATAAAGGTGTGGAGAAAATAATGAAAGTGACACCATTAAATAGATGGCATTTTTAGGAGGATGAGTAAATTTGAATCATCAAAATTGGGGGTCATATGAATTTCCTATGGATTTTACAAGCTCTACAGCAATAAATAATTCAAAAAGGAAAAAGGCTTATACCTGTGCGCTTATTTAGCGCACAGGCTGCAGGATAGGCAGACTGGTCGGCCCATTTGCCTAGCCGTGCAGGAGGCTGTCGACGTCGAAGGCGCCTTCCCACAGGGCGCTTCCACCGCAGGAAAACGGAGATGGCGGGAGCCATGTCCACTTAACCGGCTGGGCCCAGCCTTCTGGTCACTAACAGCGGGTACCCGCCCATCAGGTTCATCCTCCACCTCTCGCTCGAACAGAGCAGGGCAGGGGAGGAGGACCGAGCGCTCGCCAACGCTGGCTCCAACGGCTCCGGCCACCTCCGGCGATGGCCCAGCTGCCGGAGGGCTCGGCATGAGGTTCCGCATCTGCCTGGGTGCATCATCTTCGTAGAGGTGCACCAGGGAGGGTAGACCTCGTCCGCGGCAAAGGCTGGTGATGGGTAGCAGAGGTAGCAGCGCCCTGGCCAACTGGAGAGATGAGAGAGGAGCGGGGAGGAGTGTAGAGGCGGAGGAGGGTCCTAGAAAGGCTCAGGGAAGTAGGCGGCAGCCGCTGTGGCCGGATTTCGAGCGGACCCGCTGGTGGGGCTTCGGCCATGGAGGGGTAGGGGAGCTCAGGAGGAGAATGGAGAGGTCCGGGCGGTCCACAGGGGAGGGAGAGAGCGAAGGGAGGCAACAGATGCTCAGGTGCGGGCTTAAGTAGCCCTACCGAGGCGCACTGTGGACGGTGTCCATGGCCGACACTCGGGTATGCCTGACAGGGGAGAGAGGAGAGCCAGGGAGGAGTGGGACAGGTGCCTTGCGTGTCCCAGACGTCGAGGCGGACCGTCTGGCGAGAGGGGGGGGGGGTGATCGAGGCGGTCCAGGCCATGCATTGGGCGGCGGCTACAGTGCGGTCGACACTATAGCGCGCTCTAGAGCACAACCATTGCATGGCATGACATCGCCCTTGGCAGCTTCTGCGCATCCACCTATGTCTAGGGCATCTAGGAGGGTATAGGCAAGGCGTAGGAGTCCCTGGATGCTTTGGGGAGCCAAAGGATGAGGAGAGAGGTTGAGGGAAAGGGAAAAACTAGCTGTCTAGGAGGGAATCTTGGGATTTTTACCCCCCAATAATAGAGACATGAACCTAAAGTTGCTACTGGAGGTAGAAGGGGATGAGGGCAAGGTGTGGTAAATTTTTTAGGTCAAGGAGAATGGTAGAAGGGGCCCAAACAACAAGTTTGGTAAATGAGCAGAAGGTGTTTGATGCAAGTTTGAGCTGGCAAAGTGATTCTCATCACTATGAAAATTAACATGACCTGATAATAGGTATAAGTGAGGTCGATCACAAAATTTGAACTCATTTGAAGAAGGTTGCCAATGTAAACTTGGTAAACCATAGATATGGGCAGAAATGCATTTGCTTAGATCTAGCTATGCAAATCCATTCCCCTTGATGCACAACTTGATGTGGTGACATCTTCTTGGGACTATAACATGCACAAAAAGTTTGGGACCAAATAGGGAAACTTTATAATGCAAGAATTTCCAATTCTTGAAATCAGCAGAAAGAAGTTTGAGAGGATTTGGACAGGTTAAACTGTTCTACTTGATGCACCACTTGGTGTGGCTGCATTATTGGAGGATTAAAACATGTCCACAAATTTTGGGAACAATAGGGGACAATTGGCAATGTAGAGTTGCTCAAATTTGGATCTGGACAGAGAGGGTTTTGAGATATTTTGGTGAACCATACAATTGGGGCTGAGATGAAACTTGGCAAGATAAACACATATATCATATGTGACATGCTAGAATTTTCCTGGACTTATTTGAGAAAATTTCTTATAGAAATATTTCAAAACCTTGAAATAGACATAAATGGATTTGAAGGGTTTTGTCCAATATTTTGAACATGACCATGTGTTGAAACTCTTATATATGGATAATGTATGTCCACTGAGCTTTCCTAAATTTTCCCAAATATTTTTAAAGCATTTAAATAATTTTTCCCTATAAAAGACCATTCCTAGCCTTAAGAAAAAGCCTTTACATAAAATATGAAAATAGTCTTTTAAAATAATATCTTCTAGTTTTGGGAAGTTATACATATAGTAGGTTCTAACAAAAGCGTTTGGGGAAAAAGGATCCACCCAATTTGAGGACTTCTAGTACAAGTCTCAAATGAAGGGGTTTTGAAAACCTAATTTAAATAAATGCTTTTTGGTCAAAATAATATTATTTAAAAATAGTTTTAAGTCCTGTACGCATGGCGTGATCATTGGACAAGAGTTCTAGGTCAAGGAAAAGAGTTTTGAGAGTAGGAGGGATTTTATGAATATAGAGCACCAGCAAGCAACCAGACAATCAGCAATCAAGTCAAGCATAACAAGCACACAAAAGTTTTAATTGGCCCTGATTTTTGAGTCATGATATCTTAGTCATGAGGCAAATCACAGGGTGTGACATACCTACCTCCCTTACAAGAATCTCATCCCCGAGATTCCTATGCTAGGCATGGGAAGGATGCACAAATTCAGAGGCGAGGTAGTATTCACGTTCCATGTTGTTTCCGCTCTAGCGTGGTTGTGCTTCTGGATCTTGAAGTGCTTGATGATATGTCTCCGAGTGCATCGTTGACTTCGCCTCAGGGTGAATGGGGTTCCAGCAACCTGCTAGGCTTGCCTAATGGTTAAGGGTTTGGTGGATGAGGTCTTTGCAAGGCCTGGCTTGCGTGTGCATCCCAAAGTCGGAAGACCTGGTCAAGTGGTGTGTCTGTGTGCTGGTCGTAGGACTGCTCGTGTTGGTTAGCGACATCTAGATGTCTCGCGTTAGAATAGAAGGGTCGAGTCTCGGTGTAGCTTCTCGTCGAGATCTTCTGCTTGAGTAAGTTTCCCAGGTAGATTCTTCATCCTTCTTTGGTTGTTTGTCTTCAACGTCGTGGATGCATGTTCTGGAGGGTCTTTGAGTGTTTGGTCTACTCGTCTCTCCGTGGCAAAGTCTGTGCTGGGTCTCGCCCCTAAGGCTGAGTTTAGAAACTTCATGTCAGAACGGGTTCCACCATCTGGAATGTTCCGAGGGGTTCTAAATAAGCTGACTATTCAGAGTGTAGATCAACTATCTAATCCCCAAGGTCTAACGCTTGGCAAGTGGGGTGAACTACCTTTGACAGGTGGTTTACCACGACCGAGCCACGATTTACGCCCTTGATTGAACCAAAAAGGGGCTAACAATGAGGTCATGACAGTCGTTCCACTCCATTCCAGGCATCTGAAGGGAGTAGGGATGTCATGCTCATCGTACACCATCAAAGTGGTGGAGTGAGGGGCGTTATCGGCTCCTCGGTCCCTTCCTAGTCAGGAACTAATAGGTGACCATTTAAAGCGAGGGGCTCCTTAATCCTCTTCATGTCCAAGGGCTTCATCATGCTTGGATGTCGGTGCTTCTTGATATACTCTAGTTGAGTTGGCCGGCAGAGGAGTGGTGGCTGACTTCCTTTGCTTCTTCTTTGTTGTCATGGCTTCGCAATTGTAGTGGTTCCTCATCTTGCTTGGGACAGAAAGTCTTCTTCTTTAGGGAGGGTGCTCCGAGGAGTCCAACTCCTTCAAGGTGAAACCTTATACGTGAGAGACATGGCCGTTAGCGTTCCTGGGGCTGGTCAAAATAGGACTAAGGTGTTCCTCCTCTCATTGGGTAAATAAGTATGTCATCATGGACAACAACAACCTATTTCCCGAAGCATCACATAAACACATTGCTCATGGGATATGTGAGAGGAGTGAGCATTCGTCCAGGATGGTCAGTGCTATCTAGGGTTTGTGGTCCAACCTAATAGAGGTCTTCGTGGCCAGCTTCCTTATGTAAAGGGTGGGGGTGGTCATGATGGGGTATCGACCATGGTCTTTTGACTTAGAGCCACAGCCTATGGTATTAGCCCGACCGCGTCATGGTCCGGTAAAGCTTCGGGTTTCAAGGAGCTTAGGATGTGAGTGAACGTCTAACACCTTATCCCGAGCACAACTATTAGATGCCAATAGTACTGCCTATTACTCCAAACAAAATCACCCTATATCCTCGAAGGTATCATCTCATATAAGTCAACTCCAATATTACCCATGCTATTCATCTCCAAAGTTCGAGGGAAGGACTAAACCAAAATGTCATATGCATAACATAGCTAACTCAGGTATATCCCTATATAAGAATCCTCGGGATAATTTACAAGCCGCTAAGCTTGATCACAACGCTACCAATCCAAGTGTCCTTCTGACCTATCCAAGGTCTAAGGTATTACATTACTATGCTAAGGGAACACATAATAAACCAATCCAAGATCTTGTTTCCTTCCCACGAATCCAATTAACTGATCCTCAAATATCAACCTCTATTACCCGATCCATTACTACTACAAATCCAACATCGATGGTGTCCAACATAATCTCCTCGAGTTCATATAATCCACATATCATTTCAAGGACTATTATCACAATATATCCATGAACTTCCAATCTCATTGCCAACTAACTCAATGGTCGAGCTTATATAGACCCCTAAATCATCCATAACATCATTTGATTCCTCATACTATCATCCTCCGAGAAACATGGTATCATTATCAAGATCATTGGACTCAATCCAAATTACTCCGAACCATGTGGTTTAGTTGATCCCACACACCTAGTAGGTTCACCTATTTAAACCCAAGTTTTACATCCGATAAGAGCTTACTACTAGTTACTCCAGTCACCATCATATCACCATCAATCCACTATCTACATTACTCACCAAATTCGAGTCATTGGTCCACCAAGAGTTTTAGCAGGTAATCATATTGTCCTACTAATCCAATTTGGTCAAGGGTCAAGTAAGTTATGCCACTCTATCAATCTTGATCCACCAAGTTCATCCACCAACATTAAGCCTTGTAATCCATCAAATGGTCTCAACTATTTCCTCAAGACATCTATTATGGCTAAATCAAATCGTTGTCCACAATTGGTATATCCTCAGAAGGATCCTTCCTATGGCATCAAGGTTCTAGTGCTAGCGAGAATGAAGGATGTGTGTTCACTATGATCACTAGCTCCATAATGAACCCAAACGCAAAGCAGGGGCTATTGAAGCTCAATAAGTGCTCTGACAAATCCGTGTATTAAGCACGTGATTCAGAGACTTGTGCTGGGGAGCTTGTGAGGTCTAGGGTGGGCAAGGGAAGGTTTTCCAGTCTCGAGGGAAGAGCCTAATCCCTACGGGGTTGCGTTTCGTTGAGTACGTCATAGTCGAAGTCCTCGGTGTTGGTTGCTTGTCGAGGTGCATCCTTTGTGCATCTTGTCTTGCTGGTCTTTAGTTCTCGAGAGGGGGAAGAGGGAAAGTATCTTGGAGGAGGGTGCCTAAGGGGGTCGCATGGTGCAAGTGCAATCAAGCAAGTGCCGAAAAGGTCAAACCCTAACATCAAGGTAAGGTAGGTGATATAGTCGCACACTTGTTGCCTAGGGCAGAAGTGTGACTCACACCAAAGCACAAATAGGAAAAGCAAGCAACACACATCATGGTTCCATTCAAACCATCATATGGACTCGACTTTGCATGGGGGACACACGACTTATCCTACCCTAGGGGTTCTCGGACTCAGTAGTCGTGCTTGCTTCTTGCCTTGGAGAGGAGTCCGCTTAGTCTTCTGGGTCTTCTTCAGGTGTCGCTATGTCTCTGGTTGTTGTTCGTCGAAACTATCCTGGTTGCGCCTAAAGAGTCCTTGATGACTTCGGGTCTGGTGTTGATGATGAAGGTGATTCTTCATAGCCGTGGTAGACAGGGTCTTCTGGTGTTCTTGTGTTCGTGACAATGCCTTCTTGTCTTCTAAGATTTTGAGCATTCCAGGTAGGCAATCTTTCATGTAATGACATTAACAAGGCATGGTAGAGTTATATCCTGTCGGTCACGTTGATGATATCATCGGCACCCAAAATGGGGGATGATGAGAACCGTTTTCCTACTCACTATAGTGAGGCAGACCAAATGGCGAGGTTCTCATCCACCGATGGTTACCGATATAACAACGAAAAGGACAAGATTGCTCTATTAGCGATGCATATCATGACATTGCATGTCTTGTGCCTTAGTCATCAAAGGCTAAGGTGACATTATCCTGGGGCTGTGTCAAGGGTGTCACCATTGTCTAAGTCTTGACATCCTCATCCTTCAAGAAGGTATCCTCTGCTGGTAGCTCCTTGTCATGGGGTCGTCAAACTTATGTGAAAGTCTGGCAAGGTGGATTCCTTCCAGGTTACCCATGAGGATTCCAAGGAATCCCGTGGTTAGGGGCCCAAGGGTAGTGGTGACCATTTGCAGGGTTTTGAAAAAGTAGACGAGGAGATTTAAAAGAAAGATGGTGGAAATGCTAAGGCGAAAACTTTGGCTTCCTTTGAAAGTTTGGGAGTGGTGAGAAATATATAGATTTTGTAGGTGATTTTGAAGGGTCTGGGAAAAATGGTTTTGTCCTAACTAACGTCCATGCTAACTAAGGGCTTCCTACAGTCAGGATGGCTCTGATACCAGCTCTGTGGGGACCCCGACTCATAAGTCGTGATCACCGAATGCACGTGTACAGTGATCCTAGAGATCAATGCTGACTGAACACACAGAAGCTGGATAACAAGAGTCTTACATCCACACTTAACGTCTTACACAAATAATGACCACGAAGGTCTTAGTCTTACACAGATAGGGCCACTGAGGCCAAACACTTAATAGAACAAGCAGCGGAAATCTTGGTCGAAAGCGTGAACCCATGCCATCTGCCTTAACCTATAGGCATTCTGACTGGGAAGCGTCCTAGTTCGCATGTTCGTCTCCAATGAACTCTTCAACATACTCCTGTTCTCCCATGCCTGGAAAATTAAATAACCAGTGGCAAGCCAATGAGTACTTTAAATGTACTCACAATCAACCCAAGTTGTGGAACAAGGTAACAATGATGCATGGTATAGCACTAATGAGGTAAATTTGCAGAAAGCTAATGTCGTATGCAAATGACATGATCAAGTAACTAGTGAACATGCATCAACAATTAGCAAATATCCATATGAGCAAGTTATAGATATCAACATAAGTAGGGGTCGAACATCTCATGTTCGTTCATCATGTTAAGCCATCAGACTTAGTTCAATCCTCACGCTAAGTCATCGGACTTAGCTCATGTGACCTCTTGTCACCACCACACCCATACTCACACCAAGGTTCACGAAAACATCCGGACGTAGTCTAAGAAGGACCCTCAACTGTCCATGACAATGGATGCATCTATTTGAATAGTTTTACACTTTGTAGAGGTTGCACACTTTACCCACAAGACTCGGGGAACTTCCGTGTCATCCATGACTCACAGTATAAAACATACCCGAGGTAAGCACCCGAACAATGTCTTCCCCATGGTGATACTAAGCAAAGATTCCACTTGTTGGTGCCATCCCTCATGATATACATCACTCGTATCATCCATGAGGGCATGCAACGGTGTGCCCGGTGCCTGTAAAGATAGCGCATGACCTTCCACTCTGGGATGACCCCGTCTCAAGAGTGACCACTTCACTCTTGCCACTAGTAATGTGGGCTCCTTGCTAGTACCAACCATAGTAATCAACAAAGCCCCGTCCCATAAGGGGTATCATGGTTGCGCATGTAAGGTTGGGATGGTCAGCAGACCTTAGAACTCTCCGTTTTCAAAAACACACACTCACTTGCTCCGGCATGCCACTTCTTTCTCAAGTGGTTACCCAACTCTTCATCATCTCCCTCGGGCATCAGTGGCACCCGACGGGGTTTTGAAAAATCTTTGAAATCATTCTTTCCTTGACATCACCATGCAGAAGTCCCGTCCCATTTGCGTAGCATCTATTAGCAACATAACTACTCCCACCCGCACAACCCTCATAAGGTGGTAGGGTCATGCATGACGCAAGTGTCAATGGAAGGGTACGGAGGCATCCCACCGAAAGGGGAACACCATATCACATGGTCAATTATGATGAAAGTAAAGTGCTATATGACATGCAATAAAATGGTTTCTTATCATGGTTAATGGGCTACTTGCGTGGCTTATCAAAGTCTTCGAGGTCTTCACCTGCTTCTCATCCACTCTGAGCATTTCAGCTACTTTGTCAACTATCGCCGAAAACAACCGCAATAAGCAACACAACAAGCAGAGAAATAAAAGTGCTCTATAATTAGAAGTTTTATTTTTCTTGGACACCTTGGGTCACAAGAAAAATAATCAGGAAGGTTTTATTCGATGTGGATCAAGGAGAAGTTTTTGAATGGTGGGAATGATGGAAATGATATTCCTTTAATATGTCAACAGATTTTTTTTAATAAAAAATGAGTGGATGGACCCAACAGTTAGGGCATGATTCTAGAAGGTTTGAGAAATTGGTTTCACTAGATTTGGAGTTGGGATGATTTTCTTATGAATTTGCAAAGTGGGTTATACATTAATAAATAGCTCAATTATTTGGATGGCAGAGAGGCACCAGGAAAAATGTTCCCTAATTAGGGCATGAACTTAGACACACATAGGAACTTGAATCACTCCATTTGGAGCTATAATTGATGATCTATATATATTCTAAAAAGTGGTCGAACAGAGTAGGGCAGGGAAGGAGGACCGAGCGCTCGCCGGCGCTGGCCCCAGCGGCTCCGCCTGGGTGCATGAGGTTTGGCATCCGCCTGGGTGCCTCATCTTCGCATAGGTGCACCAGGGAGGGGAGACCTCGTCCGCGGCGGAGGCCGGTGATGGGCAGCAGAGGCAGCAGCACCCCGACCAACTGGAGAGATGAGAGAGGAGCGGAGAGGAGCGCAGAGGTGGAGGAGGGTCATGGAGAGGCTCAGGGAAGCAGGGGGGAGCCGCTGCGGCCAGATTTCGAGCGGACCCACCGGTGGGGCTTCAGCCATGAAGGGGAGGGGGAGCTCGAGAGGAGAATGGGGAGGTCCGGGGGGTCCACGGGGAGGAAGAGAGCGAAGGGATGCAGCAGATGCTTAGGTGCGGGCTTAAGTAGCCCTGCCGAGGCACACCATGGACGGAGTCCATAGGCGACGCTCGGGCGTGCCTGACAGGGGAAAGAGGAGAGCTAGGAAGGAGTGGGACAGGTGCCTTGTGTATCCCGGACGTCAAGGCCAACCGTCTAGCGACAGGGGGGCGCTCGAGGTGGTCCAGGCCATGCATTGGGCGACGGCTATAGTGCGGTCGGACTGTAGCGCGCTCTGGAGCGCAGCCATTGCATTCCATGGCATCGCCCTTGACAACTTTTGCGCATCCACCTATGTCTAGGGCATCTAGGAGGATATAGGCAAGGCGTAGGAGTCCATGGATGATTTGGGGAGCCAAAGGTTGAGGAGAGAGGTTGAGGGAAAGGGAAAAACTAGCTGTCCAGGAGGGAATCTTGGGATTTTTTACCCCGGAATAATAGAGCCATGAACCTAAAGTTGCTACTGGAGGTAGAAGGGGATGAGGGCAAGGTGTGGTAAAATTTTCAGGTCAAGGAGAATGGTAGAAGGGACCCAAACAACAAGTTTGGTAAATGAGCAGAAGGAGTTTGATGCAAGTTTGAGCTGGCAAAGTGATTCTCATCACTATGAAAATTAACAGGACTTGATAATAGGTATAAGTGAGGTTGATCACAAAATTTGAACTGATTTGAAGAAGGTTGCCAATGTAAACTTGGTAAACCCTAGATATGGGCAGAAATGCAATTGCTTAGATCTAGCTATGCAAATCCATTCCCCTTGATGCACCAGTTGATGTGGTGGCATATTTTTGGGACTATAACATGCACAAAAAGTTTGGGACCAAATAGGGGAACTTTATAATGCAAGAATTTCCAATTCTTGAAATCAGCAGAAAGAGGTTTGAGGTGATTTGGACAGGTTAAACTGTTCTCCTTTATGGACCACTTGGTGTGGCTGCATTATTCGAGGATTAGAACATGTTCCCAAATTATGGGAACAATAGGGGACAATTGGCAATGTAGAGTTTCTCAAATTTGGATCTGGACAGAGAGGGTTTTGAGATATTTTGGTGAACCAAAACAATTGGGACCGAGATGAAACTTGGCAGGATGAACACATATATCATATGTGACATGCTATAATTTTCTTGGATTTATTTGAGAATATTTCTTATAGAAATATTTCAAAACCTTGAATTAGGCAGAAATGGATTTGAAGGGTTTTGTCCAATATTTTGAACATGACCATGTGTTGAAACTCTTATATATGGACAATGTATGTCCACTGAGCTTTCCTAAATTTTCCCAAATATTTTTAAAGCATTTAAATAATGTGTCCCTATAAAAGACCATTCCTCGCCTTAAGAATAAGCCTTTAAATAAAATATGAAAATAGTCTTTTAAAATAATATCTTGTGGTTTTGGGAAGTTATATATGTAGTAGGTTCCAACTAAAGCATTTGGGGTCCACCCAATTTGAGGACTTGTAGTACAAGTCTCAAATCAAGGGGTTTTGAAAACCTAATTTAAATAAATGCTTTTTGGTCAAAATAATATTTTGTAAAAATAGTTTTAAGTCCTATACACATGGCATGATCATTGGACAAGAGTTCTAGGTCAAGGAAAAGAGTTTTGAGAGTCAGAGGGATTTTATGAATATAGAGCACTAGCAAGCAATCAGACAATCAGCAATCAAGTCAAGCATAACAAGCACACCGAAGTTTTAATTGGCCCTAATTTTTGAGTCATGATATCTTAGTCATGAGGCAAATCACAGGGTGTGACATATTGGCATGGTAAAACCCCCATTTTCACCTCTGGACAACCCTGGCAGGAGCTCTCTCTCCACTCTTCCCTTATTCTAGTGGAAATTCAGGGCATCCAAGGCCAATAGGACCTTGTTTATACCCTCCTAGATTCCCTAGACACAAATGGCCATGCCCATATGCCCAAGACATGCCTTGGCATGCAAGGTTCGTGCTCTAGAGCACGCTACAATGCATCCATGAACTGTAGCTTGCCCAACCAGAGGTTCCCGACAACCTTGGGAGGCGGGGCCATGTCCCTCGTGTCCCCCTAGACGTCCACACCATGGCGACCTATCGCCCCCTCCTCCCTCTCCCTCCATCGTCTCCCCTCACACGCGCCGCGGCCGCCCGAGTCGGCCGACCATGGGGCTCGCACGCGTGCGTGTCCCCCTCTCCCTCTGTCCTTCCCCGGGTCCTGGACTTGCCCCAGGAAGGCGGCAGACACACCCATGCCTCCTCCAGTGCCTCCCCCTTGTCCATTCCAGCTAACCCCGGCGACCGCGACCACGGTGCACCGACCCGCTGGCTATAAAACGCCCTCTCCCGAGCTCCCCCTTCTCCCCTATCACTCCCCCTCCCTCAGTCGCACTCCCGAGCCAGCCCCCCTCATTTCTGTGATTGGGATGTCGAATCCGAGCAGAAAATCCACCGTCGTGTGGGTTCCTCCTCGCCGGCGATTCCCTCAACACCGGAGACCACCTCAACCACGCACTGATTCACGGGATGGCTCTGAGCACACTGTTGCCCTCCGCTTGAGCCGCCGTGGCTTGGGTCCCCGCTGGTGAGCTCCTCTCTGCTCCCCGTCACGAGGTGAGGGATGACAGGTGGAGTCCACTTGTCATACCCTCACACTCCCTGCTCTCTCTGCCAGGCCGGGCCAGCGGGCAGGTTTAAATAGAGACCTATCGTGCGTACCGCTTCGCCCTGGGCCGACTCAGCTACAACAATTTCGACCCATTAGGAACAGAGCCATTTATCATTTTTCATTTTGGAGAAACTTGCTAAAATCTATGATAAATAAATATAATTCCAAATGATGTGATTCCAACTCCACAAACCCTAGAATATTCCATAGAATTTAATAGTGCCATTTGTGAAAAATGTGGAAAACTTTTTTTGCACTGTTTTATTTTAAAACCTATTTTGGCATATTTTTGCCTCTATTTAATAATTTTCAAAAATGTTTTCCATAGCAAAACCTTAGACAAATATTTGTATTATTGTTTTTAGTATTTATCAGAATAGGGTAGCATTTTAATAGTAGCTTCGTGTGCTCTATTTTTTTGTGATGCTTATTATTATCACTATTTATCGCGACGATAGATTGCGCTATTGACGAGGGAGTTGGACCCGAAGACTTTGAAGACCCCGAAGACTTTGTTGAGTCTGGCAAGCAACCCTTTGAGCATGTTAAGAGACCATTTTCATGCATGTCATATAGCACCTTTTTCCTTTTTGTTGACCATGTGATGTGGTGAGCACTTCGGTGGGATACCTTCGTTACTTTTACCATTGGTACTTGCATCGTGCATGATCCTACCATCCTTATGAGGGTTGTGCGGGTGGGAGTAGATAGTATGCTAGTAGATGCTACACAACTAGGATCGGGATTATGCATGGTGATGGAATTAAAGGGGTAATTTCAAAGACTTTTCGAAAACCCCGTCGGGTTCCACTAATGCCTGGGAGAGATGATGTTCAGTTGGGTGACCAATTGAGAAAGAAGTGGTGTACCAGAGCAAGTGGGTCTGTGTTGTTTTCGAAAAACGGTTTGGTGTAAGTTGTGACCGTTACTCCAACCTTACATGCGCAACCACGATATCCCTTATGGGACGGGGCTCTGTTGATTACTTTGGTGGGTACTGGCAAGGAGCCCGCATTACTCGTGGCGGGAGTGGCGTGGTCACTCTCGATACGGGGTCATTCCGATATGGGCGATCATGCGGTTTCTTCACAGGCACCGGGCACATCGTTGGTCCCTGCATGGATGCTACGAGTGATTTACATCATGTGGGCTGGGTACCAATCGAGTGGACTCATTGTTTAGTATCGCCACGGGAAAGCCATTGTTCGGGTGCTTACCTCGGTATGTTATATACCGCGAGTCGTGGATGACACGAAATTTCCCGGAGTCTTGTGGGTAAAGTGTGCAACCTCTACAGAGTGTAAAACTATTTGAATAGCTAGGTCCACCATCAAGGACAGTTGGATGACCGCTCTTGTGCTACGTCTAAATGTTTACTAAACTTGGTGTGTGTGCGGGTGGATGACACATAGATGAAACTTGAGACAAGTCAGACGACTAGATGTGATGAATGGACATGAGATGTTCAACCCCTGCTCATGATGATATCTGTAAGTTGTTGATATGGATATCTATCAACTGTTAATGCATGCTTACCTAGTTATTTGATCATGTCATTGCATTGAAAATTAGGTTTCTGAAAAAACCCTATTAGTGATATATCATGCATTGTTATACCTTGTTCCACAACATGGGTTGCTTGTGAGTACATTCAAAGTACTCATTGTCTTGCCACTAGTTATTTAATTGGACAGGCATGGAAGAACAGGAGTACGGAGAAGAGTTCGTTGGTGACGAACATGTGAACTAGGACGCTTCCCAGTCAGAATGCATGTAGGTTTAAGGCAGATAGCATGGGTTCACGCTTTCGATCAAGATTTCCACTCCGTGTTGAGTTTAAGTATTTGGCCCTTGTGGCCCTATCTCTGTAAGACTAGACCTTCATGGTCTTTATTTGTGTAAGACGCTAAATGTGGATGTAAGACTCTTGATATTCAGCTTCTGTGTGTTCAGTGAGCATTGATCTCTGGGATCACTGTACATGTGCATTCGGTGATCACGACTTATGAGTCGGGGTCCCCACAGTGTTGGCATCAGAGCCATCCTGACCGTAGGAAGCCCTTAGTTAGCATGGACGTTATTTAGAATAAAACTGCTTTCAAAACTACACCTAGCACCTACACTCAAGAATTCTGTACTATTTACCTCTTCTATTCTTCACACAACACTCTATTGACTCTCCTCCCTTCAAACCTTTGTAGATGGCTGTCGTACCCGAAGCCTTCCTGACATCCGGCTTTCCCTTACTCCTTGGGAATATCCTCGAGAAGTGCCAGTTTTGCCAACCACCCGTTTTCCTCTACCAAGAGCACTGTGTCGATGCCGTTACAAAGGAGTACCATGTGGATGTGGTCGTGAAGGCAAACGACTCCCCGACCAGTTGGTTCTTTGAAGGACCACAGATGGAGACCAAGATACTCGTAGTTGAGTCAGCTGCACGCAAGGCACTTCTGCACTTACAAGACATCATTCCAGAGATGGCTGACAAGCCGCCTACTCGCTACCTTCCTTTCAGGAAGGATGATCTAGGTGAGAGTTGGACGTTGGTTCCGTCCCAGGAGGATGGCACACCACTCAGGTTCCAGACCTACTTCAGCTTCTCCACCGATAGTCTGGTTCACCACTTGATTAAGGAGTCCGTGAAGCTCTGCGAGGAACTTCACCACACCTGAGAGCTACTTCGGCAAGCCAAGACGAAGCCATACAAGATCAAGAAGGATGGAGCCTCTAAGGGACGACTAGCCGTCGCTTATTGAGGAGGAGTACCCCCAGCTAGAGATGCACCCACACATCGTCATCGCATGAGTGCGAAGGAGTACTATGAGATCTTCACCGACCCACCAACAAAGCATCATCGGGATGGACCGCCTCGCTCCTCGACCCCTTCGAATGGGAATGATGCGCGTTCAGATGATGAACAGGAGGAAGACTGTGGGGACCCCGACTCATAAGTCGTGATCACCGAATGTACGTGCACTGTGATCCTAGAGATCAATACTCACTAAACACATAGAAACTGAATAACAAGAGTCTTACATCCATTACATACCGGTTTACTCAAATATGGCCTTCATGGCCAAGTCTTCATATAATTGCAGCAGAAATCTTTAACGATAGTGTGAACCCATGCCATCTGCCTTAACCCTACAGGCATTCTGACTGCGAAGCTTCCTAGCTCGCATGTCCGTCACCAAGGTAATCTTCATCATAACCTGATCTTTCATGCCTAGCCAATAAAATAACCAGTGGAAATCCAATGAGTACTTTGAATGTACTCGCAAGCAACCCATGTTTGGAACAAGGCAATAACAATGCATGATATAGCTCTAATAGGTAAGTTTTGCAGAAAGCTAGTTTTGAGTGCAATGACATGATCAACTAAATTAAGTAAGCATGCATCAACCATGGACAAGTGTTCCGTCGGGACCCCGATCCTAAGTCATAAGAATCCAGACTGTAACATATCACATCACTTTGTGGCCTCACGCATGGTAGGTTCCACGGCTACAACCTTACCTTAGCCGGGACCGTTTGCGTCTTTTGGCTCACGTATGTGAACATGTCGCTGGCAATCAAACGACAGAGAACCCAGGACGACATAACTAGTCATAGAACCCAAGCGGCACATCCGTACGGAAACAAGCATACATAACCCAACAATGCAGGTGTCGGCCTCAAGCGTGTGTAGACGAGTCATAGCAAGCTACAGGGACTCCATTACGTCGTGAGACACGAATGCCATCACTGCACGTAGACGAGTCGTAGCAGGCTACAGGGACTCCATTACACTGCGATACATTTCCCCGAAGGGACAAACACAGCAGCAAAGAAGGATACATGCCGGTAAATCAATGTGTCCAGAGCAGTAGCAAGCTACCATGGCTCAGTGGAGGCACAAAGAGGCAGTTTCCCGTAAAGAGTACTACTAAACGCACACGACTAGGTGTCGTATCCCATACATACCATTTCACGTCACACATACGCACGACATGCCCGATATGCATAGATACAACCATGGCAACAAAACATAACCATATAACAACATGACTTTTATTTAAGAGGCTCAGATGAGCCCTGCATAATATGTTCTTACGGATAGGGGTCACATGACCCGACACTCAAGTCATACAAACATGTTCATACAAACCAAGCGGAAGCCTAAGCTATCTGAGTACAGACAGATGAAAGGGTAAAAAGGTACATGGCCTGACTATCTACAGCCCGCCATAGGGCAAAGGTCGTAGCTGGGACACCAACTATTCCGCATCGTCAACATCTAGTAAGAACCCACCTAATGGGTCCTGGGTCTCATCTGCAACATTTATTAAGCAAACATGAGTACAAACGTACTCAGCAAGTCTTTAAAACAGACCTAGTCTATTCATGCTCATGTATCAACAAAGGGGGAGGTGGAGTTATGCAGCAATGCCAGGTTTGACTCATGGCTAACCTACACTACTCAATTTTAACTCTTTGTTTACATTTTAGATATCGCGCACGAGTCCACTAACTCCATAACAATACACCACCAGGGATTCACTTCCCCCTTCAAGCGGATGCCCAGCGAGGGAGTCCGCCGCGACCATCAATCACATAAGACCTCTAGTCCAGGCTATCGTCTATTTGATACTGAACCCACATGGAAGTCCGGCCAAAGTTTCCGCCACGGCCCCAAAAGATGTGCGCAGGGTTCCCAAGCCCACCATCCGGGTGACCCTTGGTACACCGTGCCACTGCCTACCGCGTCGTAACCCACCCCTAGGGTCATTGCTACGCATGGCCTCCAGCATGCTATAAACACTAGAAATTACTTGCAACTCCTAGACTAAGGACTAAGCGAACGATAAGTCGAGAGGGTCAATTAAGTATCCCAATGTGTGGTAGTAACTAGTCTTGGATCACAAACACGGAACTCAGTTCCTAAGAACGCTCCCAATGAGACAACCCTCTATGTACTCCTACATAGCCCCTCATCGCTACCTTTACCAAATCGAGTTCATCATATATCACCACATCAGAACAACATCGTTTCACTCAGTTCATCACCCAGATGAATCAGACCTGACCCAACTCTAAGTATAGCAAGCATAGCAGGCAAAGTAAGCTAAGCACATCATGGCACAAGCATCTACCAGGTATGCTAGGTTGCAAGTTTTAGCTATTTACTGTGACAATGTCAGGTTATGCAGTAGAATAGGATCATCTACCGTGTATGACTGACACGCAATCGACTGTCCTAATGCAATAAACGAGAGCAGGAGCGAGAGAGTAGGATGTTATCGGAAGGATCAAAGGGGTTGCTTGCCTTGCTGGGTAGCGGAAAGGTTCTCTCCTTCGTCGAGATACTCGGGGGTATCCTCAGAAGCAGGGCCTACCGCAATGCAGATAAGAAACAATCAACACACGCAAGTGCAACAATATGATGCATGATCATGGCATGATAGCATGTATGGATGAGCTAATGCAATTAGTATTCAAGTTAATTTGAAATGAGTTTGAATATAGGTTCAAAATCGTTCTTTATTTCAAATTCCATATACTAACCTGTTAGTAATTGTCAATGTTCACCTATTTAGATTGCTCTAACATGCATGACAATAGCACCATTGGATTCATTGGATTTTTCTGATAAATTTTCATATATAAATTATTTTCATCTAATTTACATATTAATTTATATGAATTTTTGCAGTTTTGAATAAGTTCTGGAATTATTTTTAAACTAGAAAATGGAATTATGGCGTCAGACTGACGTCACCATGACGTTAGCGGGTCGGCTGACCTGCCAGGTCAAACCTGACAGTGTGGGGCCCTCATGTCAGCGTCAGGGGGCTAATCCCCGCGCTGACTGAGGTTTGACCCACAGCCGGGGCCCATTGTCAGTGACTGGGGCTAATTAACTAGGGGGATATATCCCCCTACTGACGGCCACGTCGGCACCCACCGGAGCGGGGCCGGCGGCGACCATCCGCACGGCGGCGACTCGCCGGAACATGCCTCCAGCGACCATGTGGTGCGCGGAGGGCACCGGGAGGCGGCCCGTGCACTGGCGCATCTAGCAGAGCTGCTAAGGGGGCTCAGGGGCCACCAGTACGGCGACCGGCGACAACCCGAGTGGTAGCGAGTTGCGGCAACGGCGGGAACGACGACTACAACGGTGTATAGGCCGCGAGAAAGGGGGGAAACGGAGCAGGAGCTCACTGTGGGGTCGTTAGGGATAACAGCAGGCTCGGGGACTTGCTGACAAGCTTGAATCGTCGGAGAGGAGCTTCGGCGGCCGGCGGGGAGAAAGCAGCGACAGGGCATCGTGGATGGCTCCCGGCATCTTCTAGCTCCATAGAGAGGACGAGGGGGTCGCTACGGGGATGCTGGTGGGCTTAGATGGGCGCGAGTGAGGCTAGAACGGCAGCTACGCGACGACGAGGAGCTCGGCCATGGCGAGGGCCTCGCGCTGGCGCCCTCCCAGCCCTCCAGACCAGCAGCCAGGCAGGGAGGAGGTGGCCGGCGTGTGGCGACCATGCGCCCGGCGTCCTTCTGGCCGGAGCTGGAAGAAGACCGGTTCACCCGTGGTGGGCTAGGCCGGCTTCTTCCCTAGCCCAGGTAAGCTTTTCTTCTTTCTATTTACTTTAGTTCATTTCTTTTCTAGTTTTCTGACATTTGTTTTATTATTTTGCAAGTGCAAAATGACTTTGCAAAATATCCCAAGTATTTTATATCATCAAGTTTGAATATTTCAAACTTGTAGAAAAATAATTTCATGATATTTTGAAGCTACAATAATGATAATGATTTGTTTATCATTTTCAAGGGCTTTAACATTTATTTTTAAATTGCTTTTGGTGTTCAAATAATTAAAATGATCCCTGTTATAATCATGTCCAAATTTACCAGACATAGGGAACATTTTTAGTGGGCATTTTGGATTTGTTGAATTTTCACCAAATTTGAATTGTTTGGATTCAAGGTTAGCTTGGGGTTTCTTTTTGTTCCCCATTTCATGTTGATGCAATCAGATGAAACATGATGCAAACACTTGCTATCCTAGGACATATAGCTAGGGATGTGACATGTTCATAAGAACACGTCACCGTCGTCATCATAAGCAGGGGTTAAACATCTCATGTTCACTCACCACACCAAGTCCCCAGACTTGTCTCATGTATCGTCTGAACATCTCATGTTCAGACATCATGCCGAGTCATGCGACTCAACTCAAATATCATCCTTGTTAGCACACACACACCAAGGTTGCGAAAACATCTGGACGTGGCCTAAGCACCACCACCCAATTGTCCTTGACCGTCGACACGGCTATTCGAATAGTTTTACACTCTGTAGAGGTTGCACATTTTACCCACAAGACTCGGGGAACTTCCGTGTCGTCCACGACTCGCGGTATATAACATACCCAAGGTAAGCACCCAAACAATGCCTTTCCCCTAGCGATACTAACCAACGAGTCCACTCGATTGGTACCCAGCCCTCATGATGTACATCACACGAGCCTCGCTCTAGATCATACCATCCATGAGGGGAGCAACGGTGTGCCCGATGCCTATGAAGATAGCACATGATTGTACATATTGATATGACCCCGTATCGAGAGTGACCACGCCACTCCCGCAACTAGTAATGTGGGCTCCTTGCCAGTACCCACCAAGTTAATCAACGAAGCCCCTTCCCATATAGGGGTAGAGTGGTTGTACATGTAAGGTTGGGACGGTCGATAAATCATAAACCCTCCATTTTCGAAAACACACACTCACTTATTCCGGTACACCACTCCTTTCTCAAGTGGTTACCCAACTCATCATAATCTCCGTCGGGCATTAGTGGCACCCGACGAAAATTCTTTGAAAGCATTTTGTTTCCATAACCATGCATATTCCCGATCCCACTTGCATAGGATCTACTAACATCTTATCTACACCCACCCGCACGACCCTCATAAGGTGGTAGGGTCATGCATGATGCAAGTGTCAACGGCAAAGTATCGAAAGCATCCCACTAAAGTGGACACCACACCATCATGACCAATACAACAAAATTAAGTGCTATATGCCATGCAATAAAAGGGTTCATAGTCATGGTCAAATGGCTACTTGCCTGGCTTAGCAATGTCCTTGAGGTCTTCACCTGCTTCTCGTCCACTCCGAGCACTTCATCTACTTCAGCAACTATCGCCAGAAACAACCGCAATAAGCAACACAACAAGCAGAGAAATAAAAGTGCTCTATAATTAGGAGATTTATTTTTTTCTTGGACACCTCTGGCCACAAGGAAAATAATCAAGCAGGTCCTGGTGGATGTTGGTCAAGGGGGAGGTTTCAATGGTGGTTATAATGGAAATGATGATTCTATAAGATGTGGACAGAAAATATTTTCATAAAAATTAGTGGACGCACTCATAAAATAGGGTGTGATTTTAGAAACATGTGGAAAGTGGTTTCACTAGATTTGGAGTTGTGAGGATTTGCCTATGATTTTCCTAAGATGGAATAATGGAAAAGGGGAGCTATTTATTTGGTCAAGCATGATAGGTGTATGATAAAATGTTAAACTTGGCCAGACAAATAGGGCATGATATTTATAGCCTCTTAGAGTTTGAATCACTCCATTTGGAGTTGATATGAGTGCTCTAGGAATTTACAAGGTGGTGCTTATAATGAAAGTAATGCCAAAATATTTGGTGGTGTAGAAAATATTGAATGGAAAAATGTGCAAAGCACATATTTGGTTAGCCCTTGATTTTATAGGCATCCGAAATTTTGAATCACTAAATTTGGAGCTATAATGATTTTTTTGTGAAATATACAATACTCTGGAAAAAGAAAAGGGCTAAGAATTACCCGAAAAGAAAGAGCTATAATGCGCCCATGGGCATAAGATAGCTCCTGGGCCGGCCCAATGGCGCGGCCTGGCGGGGAAGGATGCCACGTCGAAGGTGCCCCGCGGGCATACGCCTTCCCATGGGGAAGGCGGCCTCAAGTGGATGCCGCCTCCACTTTAAGTTGGGCCCGACCCTTGTACCACCTATAGGGGGACCGCTGGTCAGGTCCATCCTCCTCCTTCCACCCAAATAGAGGGGAGTCAGGGGATGGTGACCCAAGGGCCTGCCGGAGCTGCCCCGACGACACATGCCACCTCTGGCGGTTGTCCGACCACCGGAGTCCTCGGGAGGATGTCCTGCGTCTGCCCGGTAGCCCCATTCCTACGGGGCAGCGGCGGAGCGGGCAGGGTTTCGGCCACCATGGGGGCCAGCGACGGCGACCACGGGAGCAGCACGTCGGCTGCCTTGGGCAAGGGACGGAGGTCGGGGAGGGGCGCGACAACTCGGGGTGGAGGCTGGCGAAGTCTAGGAGAGAGAGGAGGGGCCGGAGCTGCCCAGACTTGCCCGGGGCCTAGGCGGCTCCCTTTCGTCCATGAGAGGCATGGGGAGCTCGGGGACTCCAAGGGCTCGATCCAGGAGGCACCTGGGAGGAAGGGAGAGCAAGAGGGGTAGGAGGGGGGACTCGGGAACGGCCTTCAGGATGGAACGGCCAGAGAGAGCTCGGGTGGCCTCGGATGTGCTTTGGGCGCGGCGAGCATGCGTGCCAGTGGGGAGTTGGAGCTTAGCGAGCGTCGGAGAGGGGCGTGGGAGGCAAGGAGGGATTCCCCGACGTGTTTTGGTGCTCTGCCATGGTCGGACACGAGCTATAGGACAAGCTCAAGGGGCAGAGCGCCGTTGCTGCAGGCCCTCAGCGTGGTCACCATGCCAACCCTTGTCCAGAGAGAATTTTTGGTCGGCAAAAGCTATCTAGGGTGTGAGGCACACGTGCAGTAGAGCATTGGTAGAATTATCATGGTAAATGGAGCTAGTGATACGTTTTTTACTGGGGGTAAGTTTGCAGCAACAAACTGGAGACTCATCTAAGGGGTTTGTAATGGAGGGCATTAGGGATAAAACTTTGTCTAGTGGTCTTGGTTATGGAAGGACTACATCTCCACCAATTTTCAGCTTAGGGAGATCAATGCACAAGGTACATGTATTTCAAAGCTACAATTCCTGCCAAAATCTATTTTTAGAGGTGCTGCTCATATTTCCCACATGAGTATGCCATATATGGGTCTGGGTTGATGCAAATGATGCTTTGGAAAGGTTTGGGGGCATTTTTTGGAACAGAATAATGGGAGACGGGAAAGAAGAGGTCTTTCCATGGTAAAAGAGAGGGAGAATGAGGGAGTTACCCCACAAATAATTGACCAGAGGCCATGGCAAAGTTACTGGAGGTAGAAGAGGGTTATAATATGTCATGGTAAAAAGTTGGGGGCAAGGGGAATCTTTTTGGGCCCACTTTACTTGTCCACAAGTTAATGGCTGAAGGTGTTTGTGCTACGATTGGGCTAGGCAGGGGAATCCTATGACCTGGAGATTTACCAGGGGTAAATGGTAAGTCCATTTGGTCCTGATCACAAGTTTTGAGATGCTTTGAAGAAAGTTGATAATGTAAACTTGGTAAACCCTAGAAATGGACAAAAATGGATTTCTATAGATATGATCATGCATTTCTATTCCCCTTGATGCCCCACTTGATGTAGCATCATAAGTTGGGTAATAGAGAATTACCACAAAGTTTGGGATCAATAGGAGATACTTCACAATGTAAAGTTGATCAAATTTGGCTCTGGACAGGAATGGCTTTAGGATATCTTGGTGAACCAAAACAAGTGGGATTGGTATGAAACTTGGCAAGATGACCACATATATCACACGTGACATGCTAGAATTTTCCTGGATTTATTTGAGAATATTTCATATAGAAATATTTGAAAACCTTGAAATAGATAGAAATGGTTTTGACGGATTTTGTCCAATATCTTGAACATGACCATGTGTTGAGCTCTTATATATGGACAATATATGTCCAGTGAGTTTTCCTAAATTTTCCCAAATATTTTTAAATCATTTAAATAATTTTCCCTATAAAAGGCCGTTTCTAGCCTTAAGAAAAAGCATTTAAATAAAATATGAAAATGATCTTTTAAAACAACATTTTGTTGTTTTGGGAAGTTATATATATGGTAGGTTCCAAATAAAGCATTTGGGGAAAAAGGATCCACCCAATTTGGGGACTTGGAGTGCAAATCTCAAATCAGGGGGGTTTGCAAACCTAATTTGAATAAAACCTTTTTGGCCAAAATAATATTTTGTAAAAAAATATATAATTGAGTCCTATTCACATGGTATGATCATTGGACAAGAGTGGTGATCAAGGAGAAAAGTTTTGAGAGTAGGAGGGATTTTTATGAATATAGAGCACTAACAAGCAATCAGACAATTAACAATCAAGCCAAGCATAACAAGCAGACAAAAGTTTTAATTCACCCTGATTTTTGAGTCATGATAACTTAGTCATGAGGCAAATCACAGGGTGTGACAGACCTACCCCCTTACAAGAATCTCGTCCCCGAGATTCCTAGGCTAGGCATGGGAGGGATGTGGAAATTCAGAGGCGAGGTAGTCTTCACGTTCCATGTTGTTTCCGCTCTAGCGTAGTTCTCCTTCTGGTTCTTGAAGTGCTTGATGATATGTCTCCGAGTGCATCATTGACTTTGCCTCAAGGTGAATGGGGTTCCAGCAACCTACTAGGCTTGCGTAATTGTTAAGGGTTTGGTGGATGAGGTCTTGTCAAGGCCTGGCTTGCGTGTGTATCCCAAAGTCCAAATACCTGGCCAAGTGGTGTGTGTATGTGCTGGTCGTAGGACTGCTCACGTTGGTTAGTGACATCTAGATGTATCATGTTAGAATAGAAGGGTCGAGCCTTGGTATAGCTTCTCATTGACGGGGAAGTCCTTATCTTCCTTAAAGCAGGGGTCTTCAGCACTACGTGGTCTCCATCCTTGAGAGTGCCGAGGTGTGTCGTCGTGGATTCTTGTCGAGATCTTGTGCTTAAGTAAGCTTCCCAGGTAGATTCTTCATTGTCATGCATGCATGTTTCTGGAGGGTCTTTGAGCGTTTGGTCTACTCATCTCTCCGTGGCAAGGTATGTGCCAAGTCTTGTTCCTAAGACTGAGCTTAGAGACTTAGTGTCAAAACGGGTTCTACCATCTGGGAAGGTTCTGAGGGGGGTCCTAGATGAGCCGGCTACCCAAAAGTATAGACCAGCCATCCAATCCCCTGGGTCTGAGGCTTGGCAAGAGGGGTGAACTATCTTTGACAGGGGTATACCCTGATCGAGTCAGGTTCACGTCCCTGATTGGACCAAAAGGGGGCTAGCATTAAGGTCATGACAGTCGTTCCACCCCGTTCCATGCATTTGAAGGGAGTAGGGACGTCATGTTCAACGTACACTATCGAGGTGGTGAAGTGAGGGTGTCGTCAACTTCTCAGTTCCATCCTAGTCAGGAACTAATAGATGACCATTTAAAGCAAGGGGATCTTTAATCCTCTTGATGTCCAAGGGCTTATCGGGCTTGAACGTGGGTGCTTCTGGATATAGTCTAGTTGAGGTACCCGGCAGAGGAGTGGTGGTTGACTTCTTCTTCATTGTTGTCGCGGCTTCGCGATCATAGTGGTTCTTCATCTTGCTTGGGCAAGAAGGTCTTCTTTTGTAGGGAGGGTGCTTCAAGTAGTCCATCTCCTTCACGGTGAGACCTTATACTCGAGAGGCATGGTAATTGGTGTTCCTGGGGCTGGTCCAAACAGGACTAAAGTGTTCCTCCTCTCATTGGGTAGATAAGTATGTCATCCTGGAGGACAACAACCTATTTCCCGAAGTACCAGACAAACACCTGCTCATGGGGTATGTTAGAGGAGCGGGCACTCGTCCCGGATGGTCACTAGTGTCAAGGGTTTGTGGTTCATCGTGATCCATTCTCCATGCCCACCTTCCTTATGGAAAGGGTGGGTGGTGGTCAAGGTGGAGTGTCGACCATAGTCTTATGACTGAGAGCCAAGACATATGGCCACTTCGGACCTTGTTATGGATTGGTAAAGCTTCAGGATTTCAAGGAACTTAGGATGTGAGTGAACGTCTATCATCTTATCCTCAAGCATGGTTCTTAGATGCCAATAGTACAGCCTATTACTCCAAACAAAATCACCCTATACCCTTGAAGGTATCATTGTTGGGGAACGTCGCATGGGAAACAAAAATTTTCCTACGCACACGCAAATCTATCCATGGTGATGAGCATCTACGATAGGGAGAGTGGATCTACATACCCTTGTAGATCGCTAAGCGGGAAGCGTTAAGAAACGCGGTTGGTGTAGTCGAACATCTTCGCGATCCAAATCGCCGAGCGTCCCGTGATCTCATCACGATCCGTCCCGCGATCCAATCACGATCTGTCCCGTGAACTCATCACAACCCGCGATCTCATCACGATCCGTCTCACGATCTTGATCACGATATGTCCCGCGAACTCATCACGATCCGTTCCGCGATCTCATCACGAACTGTCTCGCGATCTCGATCACGGTCCTTCCGATCTAGCGCCGAACGGACGTCACCTCCGCGTTCAGCACACGCGCAGCTTGATGACGATCTCCACCGTATCGATCCAGCGAGAGGAGGTGGAGAGGAGAGAGAGTTCACCGACAGCGTGACGGTGCTCCGGTGATGGTGGTGGAGTGATTCCGGCAGGGCTTCGCCTAAGCGCTGCGGAAAACCGATCTAGAGGAGAAACTGTGCACCGGTGAAACGGGTAGCACGTGGCCGGAAATTCTGTCCAAAAACCACCCAATCCACTAGTATATATAGGAGGAGAGGAGAGGAGAGGCATCCAAGGCCTTTGGGTCGGCCGAAATAGGAGGTGGGAGCAATCCTACTTCACCTCCAATCCTAGTTGGAGTAGGATTGCCTCCTATTGGCTGATTTTCCACTTTTTGCTTTAGGACTTTCTCTCCTGCGCCATGGGCCTTTGTGGCTGTTTTCCCAGCCCACTAAGGGATGGTTATTATTCTCCCACAGCCCATGGACCTCTTGGGGTCGAAATACCCCTCCCAGAGGTCCCCCGGTACACTCCCGGCACTCCCGGTACACTACCGACACTCCCGGTACACTACCGATGAGCCCGAAACTTTTCCGGAAACCAAACTGGGACTTCCTATATATGAATCTTTACCTCCGGACCATTCTGGAGCTCCTCGTGACGTCCGGGATCTCATCCAGGACTCCGAACAAACTTCGGTCACCACCATACATAACTCTACACTACCGAAACGTCACCGAACCTTAAGTGTGCAGACCCTACGGGTTCGAGAACTATGTAGACATGACCGAGACACCTCTATAGTCAATAACCAATGGCGGGACCTGGATGTCCACATTGGTTCCTACATATTCTACGAAGATCTTTATCGGTCGAACCTCTATGTCAAGGATTCAGTTAATCCCGTATAACGTTCCCTTTGTTCTTCGGTATGTTACCTGCCCGAGATTCGATCGTCGGTATCTCCATACCTAGTTCAACCTCATTACCGGCAAGTCTCTTTACTCGTTCCGTAATACAAGATCCCGCAACTAACAATTAGTCACATTGCTTGCAAGGCTTATTGTGATGTTGCATTACCGAGTGGGCCCCGAGATACCTCTCCGTCACACGGAGTAACAAATCCCAGTCTCGATCCATGCCAACTCAACAGACACCATCGGAGATACCTGTAGAGCACCTTTATAGTCACCCAGTTACGTTGCGACGTTTGATACACACAAGGCACTCCTCCGATATCTGTGAGTTGCATGATCTCATGGTCATAGGAACACATACTTGACATGCGGAAAACAATAGCAATAAACTGACACGATCATATGCTACGTTTGCAGTTTGGGTCTTGTCCATCACATCATTCTCCTAATGATGTGATCCCGTTATCAAATGACATCTCATGTCCATGGCTAGGAGACCTTAACCATCCTTTGGTCAACGAGCTAGTCCATTAGAGGCATACTAGGGACATGGTTTTGTCTATGTATCCACACATGCATTTAAGTCTCCGATCAATACAATTATAGCATGGATAATAAATGATTATCATGAACAAGGAAATATGATAATAACTAATTTATTATTGCCTCTAGGGCATATTTCCAATAGTCTCCCACTTGCACTAGAGTCAATAATCTAGTTCACATCACCATGTGATTCGCATTGTTATGAATCTAACACCCAATGAGTTTTGGGGCTCGATCATGCTTTGCATGTGAGAGAGGTCTTATAGTCAACGGGTCTGCGATAATCAGATCCGTGTGTACTTTGCAAATCTCTATGTTAAACTGTCAACACTGCTACCACACTCCACTTGGTACTATTTCCAAATGGCTGCTCCACTATACGTATCCAGATTGCTACTACTAGTCATCCGGATTAGTGTTAAAGCTTGTATCGACGTAACTCCTTCCGACAAATTCTTTATCACCTCCATAATCGAGAAACATCTCCTCAGTCTCTTAGTTACAGAGGATAATCTTGACCGCTGTCCAGTGATCCACTCCTGGTTCACTCTTGTACCCCCTGACGGACTCATGGCAAGGCACACACAGGTGCGGTACACAGCATGGCATAATATAGAGCCTATGGCTAAGGCATAGGGTACGACGTTCGTCCTTTCTCTTCCTTCTGCCGTGGTCGAGCTTTGAGTCTCACTCAACTTCACACCTTACAAATCAGACGAGAACTATTTCTCTGGCTGATCCATTTTGAACTCTTTCAAAATCTTGTCAAGGTATCCACTCATTGAAAGTCTCATCAAGCATCTTGATCTATCTCTATAGATTTTGATGCTCAACAATTAGGTAGCTTTATCCAGGTCTTCCTTTGAAAATCACTTTCCAAATAACCGTTTTATGCTTTCCAGAAACTCTACATTATTTCTGAACAACAATATGTCATCCACATATACTTATCAGAAATTCTATAGTGCTCCCACTCACTTTATTGCAAATACAAGTTTCTCATAAACTTTGTATAAACATCAAAACTTTGATCACCTCATCAAAGCGTATATTCCAACTCTGAGATGCTTGCTTCAGTCCATGGAAGGATCACCGAAGCTTGCACACCTTTTAGCATCCTTAGGCCTGACAAAACCTTCTGGTTGTATCACATACAACCTTTCCTCAAGTAAACCATTAAGGAAACGATGTTTTGACATCCATCTGCCAGATTTCATAATTGAAAACACAGCAACTGCTAACATAATTCCAACAGACTTTTAGCATCGCAACGAGTGAGAAAGTCTCATCGTAGTCAACTCCTTGAACTTGTCACAAACATCTTTGCAACAAGTCGAGCTTTACAAATAGTGACATTCACCATCAATGTGTGTCTTCATTTTAAAGATCCATTTGTACTCAACGACCTGCCGTCCAACGAGCAAGTCTACCAAAGTCTACACTTGGTTTTAATACATGGATCCTATCTCGAATTTCATGGCCTCCAACCATTTGTCGGAATCCGGTCCCATCATCGCTTCTCCATAGCTCGTAGGTTCATCGTTGTCCAACAACATGACCTCCGAGACAGAGTTGTCGTACCACTTAGGAGCAGTACACATCCTTGTCGACCTACGAAGTTTGATAGTAACTTGATCCTGAAGCTTCATGATCATCATCATTAACTTCCTCTTCAACTAACGTAGGCTTCACAGTAACATCTTTCTGCGCTGCGCTACTCTCTAGTTGAACAAAGGTTTAACAACCTCATCAAGTTCTATCTTCCTCCCACTCAATTCTTTCGAGAGAAACTTTTTCTCGAGAAAGGACCCAGTTCTAGCAACAAACACTTTGCACTCGGATCTGAGATAGAAGGCATACCCATCTATTCTTAGGGTATTCTATGAAGATAGATTTGTCCGCTTTGGGTTCTAGCTTATTATGTGAAAACATTTTCCACACAAGCATCGTAGCCCCAAACATTAAGAAATGACAGCTTAGGTTTCTATCAAACCATAATTCACACGGTGTCATCTCAACGGATTTAGATGATGCCCTATTTAAAGTGAATGTAGTTGTCTCTAATGCATAACCCCAAAAATTATAGTAGTAAAACGATAAGAGACATCACAGTATGCACTATATCAATAGAGCATGACTATGATGTTCGGACACACCATCACACCATGGTGTTCCAGGTGGCGTTAGTTGTGAAACAAATTTCACGTTGTCTTAAGTTGTATGCCAAACTCATGACTCAGATATTCACCTCCACGATCATATCGCGGTCATTTTTATCTTCTTGTCACGATGATCTTTAAACTTCACTCTGAATTTGCTTGAACCTTTCAAACGATTCAGACTTGTGTTTCATTAAGTAAATATATACTATATCTACTCAAATCATCAGTGAAGGTAAGAAAATAACGATATCCACTGCACGCTACAAGACTCACTAGATTGCATACATCAACATGTATCATTTCCAATGAATCACTTGCCCGCTCCATCCAACGGGGTCCTTTAGTCATCTTGCCCAAGAGGCATGGTTCGCATGTCTCAACCGATTCGAAATCGATGAGTCCAAATATCCATCAGCATGGAGTTTCTACATGCGCTTTATACCAATATGACATTTAGCGGCAGTGCCACAAGTATGTGGTACTATCATTATTAACTTTGTATCTTTTGACATCAATGTTATGAACATGTGTACTACTACGATCAAGATTTCAACAAACCATTCTCACTGGGTGCATGACCATTGAAGGTATTATTCATGTAACCAGAATAACTATTATTCTCTGACTTAAATGAATAACCCTATTGCAACAAACATGATCTAATCATGTTCGTGCTCAACGCAAAACACCAAATAACATTTATTTAGGTTCGTCACTAATCCTGAAGGTAGAGAGAGCTTGCGATGTTGATCACATCAACCTTGGAAACATTTCCAACACACATCGTCACCTCACCCTTAGCTAGTTCTCCGTTTATTCCGTAGCTTTTATTTCGAGTTACTAACATTTAGCAACCGAACCGGTATCCAATACCCAGGTGCTACTAGGAGTACTAGCAAGGTACACATCAATAACTCGTATATCAAATATACGTCTGTCGATGTTGCTAGCCTTCTTATCTACCAAGTATCTAGGGTTGTTCCGCTTCAGCGACCTCTCACCTCATAATAGAATCACTTAGTCTCGGGTTTGAGTTCAACTTTGGGTTGCTTCACTGGAGCAGCAACTGACTTGCTATCCATGAAGTTTCCCTCCTTGCTCTTGCCCTTTTCGAAACTAGTGGTTTGATTAACCATCAACACTTGACGCTCCTTCTTGATTTCTACCTTCACGGTGTCAAACATCGCGAACAGCTCAGGGATCAATACTTCTATCCCTGGTGTATTATAGTTCATCACTAAGTTCTAGTAGCTTTAGTGACAGTGACTTGGAGAACTATATCAATCACTATCTTATATGGAAGATCAACTCCCACTTGATTCAAGCGATTGTAGTACCCAGACAATCTGAGTACATGCTCAACGATTGAGCTATTCTCCTTCATCTTACAAGCAAAGAATCTTGTTGGAGATCTCATATCTCGCAACAAAGGCACGAGCCTGAGATCACAATCTCTGCTCCTAGAACATCTCATATGTTCCGTGACGTTCAAAACGTTTTGGAGCCTCAATTCTAAGCCGTAATGCATGACGCACTAAACTATCAAGTAGTCATCGAAACGTGCCTGTTAGATGTTCACAACATCTATAGACGACGCTAGAGGGGGTGGCGCACCGAGCGGTGCATTAAGGACATAAGCCTTCTGTGCAGCAATGAGGACAACCCTCAGATCACGGACCCAGTCCGCAATTTTTCTACCAACATCTTTCAATTCTATTTCTCTAGGAACATATAAAAATACAAGGGAGCTACAGCGCGAGCTAGTAATCTACAACATAATTTGCAAAGACACTTTGACTATGTTCATGATAATGAGTCCAATTAATCATATTACTTAAGAACTCCCACTCAAATTGACATCCCTCCGATCATTCAAGTGATACATGATCCAAATTCACCAACTCAAGTCCGATCATCACGTGAGTTGAGGTGGCTGCAATGGTGAACATCATTATGTTGATCATATCTACTATATGACTCATGTTCGACCTTTCGGTCTCTCGTGTTCCGAGGCCATGTATGTACATGCTAGGCTCGTCAAGTTTAACCCGAGTGTTCTGCGCGTGCAAATCTGGCTTGCACCCGTTGTATGTGAACGTAGAGTCTATCACACCCGATCATCACGTGGTGTCTCAACACGACGAACTTTCGCAACGGTGCACACTCGGGGAGAACACAGTTCATCTTGAAATTCAAGCGAGGGATCACCTTATAATGCTATCGCCGTACTAAGCAAAACAAGGTGCATAAAAGGATTAACATCTCATGCAATTCATAAGTGACATGATATGGCCATGAACTTGTGTTTAAGATCTCCATCTTCGAAACACCGGCATGATCTCCATCGTCACCGGCACAACACCATGATATCCATCATCTTGATCTCCATCAATGTGTTGCCATTGGGGTTGTCACGCCGTGCATGCTTCTACTACTATTGCTACCGTAGCGATAAAGTAAAGCATTACATAGCGCTTAATGATTGACACGCAGGTCATACAATAATTAAAGACAACCCTATGGCTCCTGCCGGTTGCCGTACTCATCGACATGCAAGTCGTGATAATCTATACATCACATGATCATCTCATACATCACATATATCTCATCATGTAATTGGCCATATCACATCACAACATACCCTGCAAAAACAAGTCAGACGTCCTCTAATTGTTGTTGCATATTTTACGTGGCTGCTATGGGTATCTAGCAAGAACGATTCTCACCTATGCATAAACCACAACGGTGATACACTAGTTTGCTTTTCAACCTTCTCAAGGACCGCCTTTGTCGAATCTGATCCAACTAAAGTGAGAGAAACTGTCACCCGCAAGCCATCTAGGCAACAAGTTGCGTCGAGGGAACCGGTCTCTCGTAAGCGTACGAGTAATGTTGGTCCGGGCCGCTTCATCTCACAATCCTGCTGAACCAAAATACGACCAAGGGAGGAAGCAATCTAAGCATCAACACCCACAAACCTTTTGTGTTCTACTCGAGATCTCATCGAACCATCAACCTAGCTCATGATGCCACTGTTGGGGAACGTCGCATGGGAAACAAAAAAATTTCTACGCACACGCAAACCTATCCATGGTGATGAGCATCTACGAGAGGGAGAGTGGATCTACATACCCTTGTAGATCGCTAAGAGGGAAGCGTTAAGAAACGCGGTTGGTGTAGTCGAACATCTTCGCGATCCAAATCGCCGAGCGTCCCGTGATCTCATCACGATCCATCCCGCGATCCAATCACGATCCGTCCCGTGAACTCATCACGATCCGTCCCGCGATCTCATCACGATCCGTCTCACGATCTTGATCACGATATGTCCCGCGAACTCATCACGATCCGTTCCGCGATCTCATCACGAACTGTCTCGCGATCTTGATCACGGTCCTTCCGATCTAGCGCCGAACGGACGGCACCTCCGCGTTCAGCACACGTGCAGCTTGATGACGATCTCCACCGTCTCGATCCAGCGAGAGGAGGTGGAGAGGAGAGAGAGTTCACCGACAGCGTGACGGTGCTCCGGTGATGGTGGTGGAGTGATTCCGGCAGGGCTTCGCCTAAGCGCTGCGGAAAACCGATCTAGAGGAGAAACTGTGCACCGGTGAAACGGGTAGCACGTGGCCGGAAATTCTGTCCAAAAACCACCCAATCCACTAGTATATATAGGAGGAGAGGAGAGGAGAGGCATCCAAGGCCTTTGGGTCGGCCGAAATAGGAGGTGGGAGCAATCCTACTTCACCTCCAATCCTAGTTGGAGTAGGATTGCCTCCTATTGGCTGATTTTCCACTTTTTGCCTTAGGACTTTCTCTCCTATGCCATGGGCCTTTGTGGATGTTTTACCAGCCCACTAAGGGCTGGTTATTATTATCCCACAGCCCATGGACCTCTTGGGGTCGAAATACCCCTCCCAGAGGTCCCCCGGTACACTACCGGCACTCCCGGTACACTACCGATGAGCCCGAAACTTTTCCGGAAACCAAACTGGGACTTCCTATATATGAATCTTTACCTCCGGACCATTCCGGAGCTCCTCGTGACGTCCGGGATCTCATCCAGGACTCCGAACAAACTTCGGTCACCACCATACATAACTCTACACTATCGAAACGTCACCGAACCTTAAGTGTGCAGACCCTGCGGGTTCGAGAACTATGTAGACATGACCGAGACACCTCTATTGTCAATAACCAATGGCGGGACCTGGACGTCCACATTGGTTCCTACATATTCTACAAAGATCTTTATCGGTCGAACCTCTATGTCAAGGATTCAGTTAATCTCGTATAACGTTCCCTTTGTTCTTCGGTATGTTACTTGCCCGAGATTCGATCGTCGGTATCTCCATACCTAGTTCAACCTTGTTACCGGCAAGTCTCTTTACTCGTTCCGTAATACAAGATCCCGCAACTAATAATTAGTCACATTGCTTGCAAGGCTTATTGTGATGTTGCATTACCGAGTGGGCCCCGAGATACCTCTCCGTCACACGGAGTAACAAATCCCAGTCTCGATCCATGCCAACTCAACAGACACCATCGGAGATACCTGTAGAGCACCTTTATAGTCACCCAGTTACGTTGCGACGTTTGATACACACAAGGCACTCCTCCGATATCTGTGAGTTGCATGATCTCATGGTCATAGGAACACATACTTGACATGCGGAAAACAATAGCAATAAACTGACACAATCATATGCTACGTTTGCAGTTTGGGTCTTGTCCATCACATCATTCTCCTAATGATGTGATCCCGTTATCAAATGACATCTCATGTCCATGGCTAGGAGACCTTAACCATCCTTTGATCAACGAGCTAGTCCATTAGAGGCATACTAGGGACATGGTTTTGTCTATGTATCCACACATGCATTTAAGTCTCCGATCAATACAATTATAGCATGGATAATAAACGATTATCATGAACAAGGAAATATGATAATAACTAATTTATTATTGCCTCTAGGGCATATTTCCACCAATCATCTCATATGAGTCAACTCCAATATTACACATGCTACTCATATCTCCAAGGTTTTGAGAGTAGGATTATACCTCTAGAATCTAGCAGTTTTGAATCCTCGGATCACCATTGGCAGACCACTAAGGCCAAACCAGCAGAGGCGCGTTCTTTGCCTAGTCCACCCGCTCCCTTCAGAAGAGGAAGAATGTGCTCCAGTGCCGGAGACATTTCCTCAGGACCTTGAATATTTTTCTTTTGCACCGTCGATAACCCATGCTGTATTTGCTAAGCTTACAATTAATTATGACTACAACATGTGTGTTATATCATAAGATTGGGCTATGAATAAATTGTTTGACTTTGATTGTGTGTAAGAATTTTTTTACTGCTGTGATTTTTGATCAACTGTTTTTCACTCTCTGTAATTCTTGAGGGAGTTTTCTTTGAGCAGATTGCAACAAATATTTTTCATGGCATAGATTTAAATTTGCGCAACACCACAACAACAGGCTCACAACCACAACCACTCGACCACCGGCACTTATTGCAACATCACGTACACATTTTGCACATAACCAATCACCTCACTAACACACCAAAATTCTTTTGAAAGAGAAATTTGTGCGTAATTACTCTGGTGCGGTTTGCCTCCAACACACTAACAGCAGTCAACACCTGACACCAACACCTAATCCTCATGATCACCGCCGCCACGAAGAGCTAACACTTGAGCAATAGCATCACGGCGATCATCGAGAACCATCACGCACAGGAGCACGGATAACCCTAGCAATGCCGCCAACCCTCCACACAGCAGGATCGTGAACTAGTCCGGCATAACCTCCGCCATTAGAGCCTCGTCTCGAGCTCCTACAAGCGGAATCAGAGGAGAAGGAAGAAGAAGAAGAAGAAGAAGAAGAAATGAGGACAGGTGTGAGGAAGAAGAGAGGAGGACCATGGTCATTTTTATAGCTCGAGATCGGTGTACGGTGGGTGAAGTCCACCAGGACTGCTCATCGCTCGATCGCCGGTGTTTGGAGGCAAATCTGCGAGCAGTGCCGACAGCACACTGGCCCGCGAGGTGAGTAAACGCTGCGCCGATAGCTAGCACACCGCGCACTATCATAGTATGACCTAGATGCCCTACGCGCTAGACGTCGCCGATGGGGGAAGTATGAGAAAGCGCTCGCGAGAGAGGAAGAGAGGATAGCCCGAGGTGGAAGAAGAGACTGACATTGGGCCCTAGGTCCACCTGTCAGCTAGAGGGAGCTCTATGAAATTGGGTGCGACCAGCATAATTCAGAAATTTAGAAATTTATTCTAAATTTACCGTAACCAAAAGTAGAAATCTCTCGGTTTCCCCAGCCGAAGATTTCTTCACGCCGCGCTAGTACCCCATTGCAGTTTAGCAATTAGCTGTCCACTCACTATAACCACGTCATATCGCATGAGCATGATATTTGTTTTTCAGATTATTATTGCATGATAGCAGGAGTAATGTTTTTTCCTTAGCAAATCTCGAGGACGTGATTTTTCTTAAGGGGGTAGTGTTGTAACACCCCAAGAATTTAATCATGTTTTACTAATTAAAATTTTTGCCGGGAAATTAAATTTTTATTTTCTGGATCATCTGTTGATTTGAGGATCACTTCTTTCTTCTGAGTTGTGCAGTTTTCCCTACAAATAGAAACTTTTCAAAAATAATTGTTGGACTTGAATAGATCCTCAAGAACATTTATTTGTTTTTATATTTGATTTGTGGAAATATTTCTGTAATTATTTTTCCTCAGATTTAATTATTCTGAAATGGTTTCTCAATATTTTTAGAGCTTCTTTTGCACTACAACCATTTGATATCTTCATTTAAAAATTCTACAAAAAATCTTAGATGACAAGTGGTGTTTCTACATAACTTTTATGCAAAAACCTCTCTTAGTCATTTGGAGATTTTGAGCTTTATCTCAAGTTTTCAACTCTGGTCCAGTTTGTAGTTTGCACTACAACCTATCTAAATATTACTTTAAAAATCCTATAAAAATTTGGAGATGTCACTAGATTTATATAATTCATTTTTATGCAAAAACCCATTTGTGTTCTTTGGAAAATTTGGGCAAACCATCCTCTTTTGCATTCTTGTCCAGTTTGAGATTTTGTACTGCAACCCCTTTCTATCTACCTCTATTGCCCATGAGATTTTTTATGCTATTAGTACTTGCTACCAGACTGTTAAGTCTAGGATTTTGAGACCATTGGAATATTTTTGGTTCATACAATAGCACCACTTTGTTTCTGTCCAAAGTTGTAGACTTGCAAAACTTGCATTAGGGAATTTTTGCTTTTGACAAACTAACCATGCCATCTTCTTATGCACTTATAGAGACACTAACCTGGAGATTTAGGCCACCAGAGGAGATGCCTAGATGCCCTTGGCATTTCATCAAACAGGTTAGGTGCGTGGCCAGATTTGGTATGTTCTTAAGCTTGCATTATGAAAGTGCTCAACTAGCTTAATCAACATGTCCACTAGATCCCTTGAAACTACATTAGTGACACGGTTAAGTTTTTGGTGCACTAGAGCTCTGCAAATGTCTCTGTCATTTAGTCGAGCACCTTTGGTGCGTGTCCAGAGCACGAACAGAGCGCGCATATAGCAGCCGCGCAACCGAGTCGCCGCATCCGCCTACCCCGCATCCCCGACCCCTGCCAGCTCGAGGGGACACGTCCCCGATCCCTCTAGCATCGCAAAGACACTACGGCCGCCCCTGCGTCCGCATAGCGCCGCCGCTGAGCCCCTCCCTTGGCGGCTAGCCGGCGGCAACAGCCAGTCCCCACCGTTGTAGCGTCGCCCAAGCCACCCTCACTCGCCAGCTTCCCTCTGGAACAGGCCGAGCTCATCCGCGAGATCGTCCGCTAGCGTTCGTCTTGCTAGGAACAGAACGGCGGTTCGCTGGTCTTATCCTCGGTCGTCGACAGAACTGACCTCGATTCGCCTATAAATAGGAGCCCCGAGCCCCAGCCAAGGCATGAGTCCTCCTTGGACCCTCAGACCTATTTCCCCCCTCGCACAAAATAGCCGGAGCCGCCGGTCTTGCTCCACTTTGAACGCAGCGCCGCCTCCAGCTTACGGCAAAACTCAGGCAAACCCGAGCCTCAGTCGTCCCATCCCTGGCCTTACTAGCTCCAACAGAACCTCTAGACCCCATTCCCCTCTAGTAATTAGCGCCATGGCAGCCGTAGGCCGGTGTCGTGCTCGCCGGAGCTCTCTGTCCGCCATGGATGGAGGGGTGCTCACCCCCGAGCACCCTAGTAGTTCTTTGCCCTCCAGAGGATGGGGCCCTCTCTCCTGAGCACGCCGGTGTGCACAACTCCGGGAGAGGCTCCTCCTAGCGCCAACAATCATCGCCATAGTTGGCCTCTCCCTCTGGCCAGGCACGTGCGTGAGTTGGGGGACAAACCCGACAAGTGGGCCCCACTTGTCGGTGTCACAACCCAACCGCCAATGGCGTTGGCCCTTGAGTATGTCTTCGTCGCAAGTAAGCGTACCCACCACCGAACTGTTTTCTTTTCTAGTTAATTTGAAAATAAAAAATTGACCAGACTTTGACTGGCTCTAACTTTTAAAATAAAAACCCAATGGAATTGATTCTTTTTCCCACCTCTCCCAAATTCCACGTAATTTATTTTCATATCTATTTGAAAATTTTCCAAGACAACTTTTTGTGTTTTTTTGAATTGTGTGTTAATTAGAATATTTTCAAATAGGAATTTGGAGTGAAGATAAAGTTTTGGAGTGCACCTCATTTGCATACACATTAAAGGCAAGCATTCTGAACCCTAGTATAATATTTGTTGTGTGTCGTTTTGAAGTGGCTACAACCCCAAGTTGACATGAAGTATGTGTTATTTCATGAGATGATGTGATCTTGTTAATTTACAAGTGCATGATGAAAATTCCTTGTTGTTGGAATTGATATGCTTAAGACTGTAGTCACCCTCGTATGCCGCTCATGCCTACCAAAAGGAAACAGGAGAAGTCTCTATCTCGAGTAGACACGAGCTTAGTGCTGAAATCTCGTTGGAGGGACAAGGGTCAGTAAGGCATGAAAGGGTATGATGAGTGGTGATTCTGTCTAATGTCGTGAAATATGTTTGTTGTACTAACCATGCAGAGAATACATAACCTCCTGAGTCGACCATAGATAGAGTCTTGTGCTAGTAACCCCCATACTTGTTTCGTACTACCACTTGTCCCTACAAGTAGGTAGGGTACGGTTCAGTAAGTTGTCAACCCTTTTCTTAGCACACACCGTACAGAGAGGCCATAGTGAAAGATACCACTGGCCCCTGGTAGGCATATCACTTGGTCCGAGGCATGGGTGTTTCTGTTGGAGCCGAGGGGGTAGCTCCCTAGTTTGCGTGCATTATAAATTTTGTGATCCCATGCTAATTGAGGTTGTGGCCTCCCCACTTAGAGTTTTGCTTAACGAGTGCCATGGGTGATTCCAGGCACGGACAAGTTAAGCTGGTGTGTGTAGGTCCGGTGTGTTTTCATTTCAAAGATCGTAAGCAGAATTAGTCCCGGTGGACTAAAGGAATCCGTTACTATTGGGTAAAGAGTACACCCTCTACAGAGTTAATATCTATTCGAATAGCCGTGTCCAGGGTTAAGGACTACAGTCTGGAATGGGTCAAGTGTCAGTCTTAGTGTCGGTCTTCGGAGGAAAACTTCTAAACCGGAATATTGATCATGACGAGTGGTGAATGAAGGTTATGATTATTATTATGGTGGACTAACCATTTATACTATTTTGAATTATTGGGTACCCCTGGGAAGGTTCTACCTCCTGGATACTCATTATAATTATTATATAAGCCCTCTATGTGGCGTCGCTCAGACGCCTGACTGTGGCATGCTTGTTATTTAGTTTCCTTATAAGCCCTTTAGGTGGCGTCGCTCAGACGCCCGACTGTGGCATGCTTGCTATTTATTTTCCTTATAAGCCCTTTATGTGGCATCGCTCAGACGCTCGACTGTGGCATGCTTGTTATTTATTTTCCTTATAAGCCCTTTATGTGGCGTCGCTCAGACACCCGACTGCGGCATGCTTGCTATTTATTTTCCTTATAAGCCCTTTATGTGGCATCGCTCAGACGCCCAGCTGAGGCATGCCTTATATTTTTATCCTTTCGAGGGATCGCTTTAGACACTCGATCGGTTTATTTTCATGATCTGATTGCTTATTCCTGTTTAATATGAATGACCTGCCTGCGTGCGTCACGAATTTTATTTTGTGACTGACTAAGTGATCGTGGAATATTTCAGTGCATGATTATCACTTACTATGTTATGCCTGTTTTCATAATGTTTGCGAGTACATTCAAAGTACTCACTGGCTTGTCCTTGGCTATTGTCTTGGCCAGATTATGCAGGAGCATTATGACAACAACCCCGGAACCTAGGCATCGCAGATTGCAGCCACACGAAGATAGGAGTTAACCAGGTCAGCTGTTCCTGTGGGAAATGGAGTCCCATAGACGCTCATGACCCCGAACCGCTTTCGCCCCCAACCAATTGAAACCTTTTGTTGTACTCATAGACCATGATGGTCTTGTACTACATATTTTCTATATTTTGCTTGGAATTTATGTATCAAGTTAGTGTCTCGTCAGCTAACAGTAATCCTGGGGCTGATGAGCACAAGGGCCATTTACTGGGAAATTAATATCCCGAAAAACCAGTCCTGATAGGTTGCTCCATTAGCGATGCATATCATGACATTGCATGTCTTGTGCCCTAGTCATCAAAGGCCAGGGTGGCATCATCCTGGGGCAGTGTCAAGGGTGTCACTATCATCTAAGTCTTGACATCCTCATCCTTCGAGAAGGTGTCTTCTCCTGGTAGCTCCTTGTCTAGTGTGGCCAACTTGGGTCCAAGATATGTTGGCAATCGTCTGGCAAGGTGGATTCCTTCCACTTTACCCACGAGGATTTCAAGGAATCCAGTGGTCAGAGGCAAGGGGTAGTAGCGACCATTTGCAAAGTTTTGAAAAAGTAGACAAGGGGAGTTATGAGAAAGATGGTGGAAATGCTAAGGCAAAAACCTTTGCTTTCTTTGAAAGTTTAGGAGAGGTGATAAATATAGAGGTTGTGTAAGTGATTTTGAAGGGTCTAGAAAAATAGTTTGGTCCTAACTATGCTAACTAAGGGCTTCCTACAGTCCGGATGGCTCTAATACCAGCTCTGTGGGGACCCCGACTCATAAGTCGTGATCACCGAATGTACGTGCACAGTGATGAAAGCACATTTGCTCCCTTGGTGGTTTTGGTAATTAATAAAAACATATAAGTCATTGAACTAATGTTTCCACCAAGTATATTTCAGGAAATGTTCAATGATAGGATTGGCAAAAGGAGAGTGTAGAAATACCCCATGATGCAAGGAAATAGGTTGGCCAAGGTTCAAGCAAGAGGACTCTACATTTTATATTTGTGAGAAATCACTTTGAGTCCATAGGAAAGCCAATAATATTAGAAGGGGGTAAGGTTTCGTTGGTGAACAATATGCTCAAACATGCACAAGTGATAGTCGCCAAAAACATCCACAAACTCTCCCCAACTTTCCCATACCGGTGCCACCGATTTGAGAACCTAGACAGACTCTACCAAACCCTAGCCACTTCGGTGCAACCGATTCCATACCGGTGCCACCGAGTTTAGGTTGCCAACTTTCTATTACGCAAATTCACATTTTCGGTCCCACCAAGAATGTTGGATCGGCGTCACCGAGAATGCAAATCTGACCATCGGTCACCTTATCGGTGCAACCAAGTTTCCTATATCGGTCTCACCAAGATTCAAAAGTTGCCACCTTTTGGTCACTTTGGTACCACCAAGATTAACACATCGGTGTCACCAAGTTGTTCATTTTGTGTGTAACGGTTGGATTTTTGGAGATGCCTATATATACCCCTTCACCACCACCTACTCGAAAGAGAAGCACTCACAACTATTCCATACCTATCCTATCAGATTTGCTGAGAGAGAACCACCTATCCTTGTGTTGAGATCAAGATCTTCCACTCCAATCATATGGATCTTGATTTCTAGCCTCCCCAAGTAGCTTTCCACCAATCCCATCTCTTCCACCATGCCAAATCTATGAGAGAGTGATTGGGTGCTTAGGAGTCTATCATCTTGAAGCACAAGAGCAAGGAGTTCATCGTCATTACCGAGCCTATTACCTTTTGGAGGGTGGTGCCTCCTAGATTGGTTAGGTATCGCTTGGGAGCCTCCTACTTCATGTTGTGGAGAGAACCAAGAAGTTTGTAAGGGCAAGGAGATCGCCTACTTCGTGAAGATCTACCCATAGTGAGGCTAGTCCTTCGTGGACGGAAGACGTTATGGAATAGTCAAGGTTGCTACTTCGTGGACCCTTTTGGGTGGAGCCCTCCGTGGACTCTCGCCACCGTTAGCCTCTGTGGGTTGAAGACTCCATAAACGTGGATGTTCGATAGCGCCACCTATCGGAACCACGGGAAAAAATCATCATGTCTACAATTGCGTTTGATCTTCCTACCCTATCCCTTCTATACATGCTTGTTGTTACTTTCCGCTGCTATATACTCTTAGACTTGCATGTGTAGGGTGTACTTGAGTTGCCATGAAATGCTAAAAACTGTCAACCCTAAAACTTGGTATAGGCAAAACTTTTACTTCGTCAAGTAGTCTAATCACCCCCTCTAGACATACTTCCGGTCCTACAAGTGGTATCAGAGCTTTGGTCTCCATTGCTTAGGTCTCAAGACCTAGGAGAGTATGGCATCTAGTGAGGGAAGTTATCACTGTAGAGGTCCGTACTTTGATGGCACTAATATTGCTAGTTGGAAGCACAAAATGAAAATGCATATTCTTGGTCACAACCCTGCCGTTTGGGTTGTTGTTCGTGTTGGCTTGCAAGGTGAGTTCTTTGCGGATGGACGGGAACCGGATCGTGAAATGACCGCGGATGAGTTGAAGATGTTGCAACTCAATGCCCAAGCATGCGACATTCTATTCAACTGCTTATGCCCTGAAGAATTCAAAAAAATCAGCCATCTTGAGAATGCAAATGAGATTTGGGATACTTTGGTTAATATGCACGAAGGAACCGAGTCCGTGAGAGAATCCAAGTTAGATGTTCTTCAAGGTCAGCTTACCAAGTTCAAGATGAAGAATGGTGAAGGAGTCGTAGAGATGTACTCTAGCCTAGCTCTCATCACAAATGAGATTGTCGGCTTAGGAAGCGATGAAATGACCGACAAATTCATCATCAAGAAGATACTTAGAGCTTTGGATGAGAGATACGACACCGTGTGCACATTGATCCAAATGATGTCGAACTACAAAGATCTCAAGCCTACGGAAGTCATTGGAAGGATTGTTGCTCATGAGATGACACTCAAAGATAAGGAAGAACTTCATCACAAGTCTAGCGGTGCTTACAAAGCCACAAGTGATGCTCCCGCAACTTCAAGCAACAACCTTGTCACCAATGAAGAGATAAGCCTCATGGTCAAGAAATTCAACAAGTTCTACAAGAATAGAGGCAAAGAAAGAAACTCCAACTCAAGATATCAAGAAAAGCGTTCGTCAAGTCATGATCGCAATTGCTACAATTGTGGGAAGCCCGGACACTACTGAAATGAGTGCATGGCTCCCTACAAAAGAAGAGAAGAGTCACCTCGAAGATGAAGCTCAAGGAATGAATCACCACAAAGAGAGAGAAGGAGTAGAGATGATCGTTATGAATGAAGACACTCAAGGAGAAGTAGATATTCAGAGAAGAATGACAAGTACACCAAGACCCAAACAAGAATAAAACATCAAGCTCATGTTGGTGAAAGGGTTTCCGGCTCCGACTCCGACAACAACTCTGAGAGAAGCTATCACTCCGACTCTAACTATAGTCAAGATGATGGTATTGCCGGAATTGCTCTAGTGACTCCCAACTCCTACGATCTATTTGATTCACCAAAAGAAGGGAGTGGAAGTTGCTTCATGGCTAAATGCCCCAAGGTATCACACCCCAAGTATCTTGATTTTGATAGTGATGAAGATGATTTACTTTGTGATGATGACTTGCTTTGTGATAATACTAGTAATATTAATGAAAATGAACTCGATAATTCTCATGCTAGTCAAGATAAGTCATTTGATGATGATAAGATGAAAATATAACAACTAACTAAAGAACTAAACACTCTTAAGTTAGCTCATGAATCTACTCTCGAAGATCATGGAGAGCTTGTGAGAACTCATGAGAAGCTACGCTTCGATAAGCTCAACTTGGGGCAAGAGCATGAGTTTCTCAAAGCTATCAATGACGATCTCCGAAAGAAGACTTCATCTTATCTAGCCAAACAACTACTCTTGTCTACTGTCATGCCTCAAGTGAAAACTAAGCAATCTAGTAACAAAGGCAAGAAAGGTTCTTCATATTGTAGCAACAATAAAAATGCTTAACCCAATGATGTTGCCTCTAGTAGTTCTATTGATTCCACTAATGATGATTCTCTTAGCCAAGTTACACTTGAGCAAGAAAATGCTTTATTGAAAGGAATTATACAAAGAGGTATCTACAAGAGTCTTGCTGGATGTAAGCAATGTGAGGAAATTGTAGGCAAGCACGAAGGATACCGGAAGAATCGTGGTGTTGGCCACTTCAACGCTAATGGAGTTGAGTGGGAAGAAGGTCAATATCCCAAGCCCAAGTTTGTTCCTCAAAAGGAGAACTATGAAAATACTCTTCCCAAGGGGACAAACACTCAAGATGACCTTCCACCACAAGACCACAAGCTCAACGGCAAGAACAAGCTTCAATAGGACATTGACTCATATCAAGATGAACCCCTAGCTTTGGTGGAGTGGGTTCCCAAGGCTACTTCAAGCTCAACTACTACAAAGTCTACTTCAACACCAAGGATCCCAATCAACTTGATGTGGGTCCCGAAGAAGAAGAACTAGTAAGTTCTTGAGGGGTGACTCCGCCAATGAAATTCACTCACATTAATTGTGGGTAAGGACTGTTTGCACTCAACATCAACTCAATGCAATAGTTCAAGGAGTCATACATTCCCTCAAAGGTAAGCAAGGGACAAGGTAATCAACTAATCAATGGACATCATAACATATTCTTTGCACTCCATGTCCATAGATATCCTTGCATTTGTCTCTTCTGTGTTGGGACTAACCCATATAGGTGAGAGGAGTAAGGAAACAACAAGGATGCTCCCAACTCTTGGTGATCTTCATCAACATTGAGCATCCACAACTACCTCACCAACATAAAGTCTTCATTGACAAAACCCAAGGTTAGTTTATCCCTCTTGTGGGGGGATGTCACATTGTCACATCAAGGGGGAGCTTTACTCTAAGACTTGAGTCAAAGCATCTCTTAGCATGTGACAACATTAAATGCTTTATGTAAAAGTGGTAACCCCACGTGTGCTTAAACGATGAGTATGACCTATGATCAAGTACTCTTACTTGGCACCTAAGTCAAATACTCATATATAGATGACTCCGTCATCGCCCAAGTGATTGTTAGATGCTAGTGTGTTTGTGCATGTTTGTCATGATTTCTTTTGACATCTTATTGTGTGAGCATGTTGGTCTGCATTTATTTTCTCATTCGAGGACATCCAATTGTTGGTATTTGGTTATTGATTCTCCCTTTTGCCAATTGGATGGACAAGAATGCCTATGACTACTCTCTAGCTATCTATGCTTTATCACCTCATATTCCATTCATGCTGCATCAAAAAATTTGAACAAGTGTTTTTCGACCCCTCTATGTGTGGAGCACTCAGAGTTCCGTATCGACAAGGACTGACCATTAAAACCTCCCAAGTGCATCTCCGTGGAACCAACTCCATAATCTTGGTCTCACCGAATGCCTTGGGTTGATCTGGTTTTCAATCTCGATAACACCGATTTCATATTCTCGGTTACACCAAGTTTCCCTGTCAGATGACAGTTGTGGAACTCGGTGACACCGAAAACATAAAATCGGTATCACCAACAGTGGAGGGTATATATGTTGTGGACCCCGACGCTTTGAAATTTCTATCTTCAAACGTCGCGCCTCAGAACCCTAAGCTGCCGCCTCGAGACCCCTAGTCGTCGCCCTTGTCTTCCTGCGCTCCTCCGCCGCCGGGAATCGCCGTCGTCGATCAAATCTGCTCCATCATCGCTGCCGTAGAGTATCCACGCCAAGCTAGGGTACGGATTCGATCTCTAGTGCGCTCCCCATCCAATTCTTGTGCATTAGATACTTGTTAATCATCTATGCACCCCTTGCTCATCTATCTATCCAGTTAAAACTCCAAAGTTTCGAGTTAGATTGATTTTCCAGGGTTTTTCCATCCGCCCGATAAATCTCGGTGGAACCGAAACGAAAAGATCGGTCTCACCGATATGCTTTTCAGTGAGGTTGAGAACTGACTCGGTGGAACCGGGTTGCTCTTTTCGGTCCGACCAAAGAGGCTGCCAAGTTCCTGTTAAGGAGTTAGTTTGTCTCGGCCCCACCGAAAATTTCTTTTCGGCTGCACCGATATCTTTTTGACAGATTGCAAAACTTTTGAAAATTCATTGCTCAAATTTCAAAAACCAGCCTCATTTTGTGATGACTCATCTTCTTCTGCTCTCCTATACTCTATTCATAGGGTCAGTATGTCAGGCTCAGAAGACAGTCAGAATTTGCCACAACGGGGAGTTGATATGAGTTCTGGAACAAGCCCAGATGCCAGTTCTTTGTCAGATCCAGGCACCCCCAGCTCTCATGGATTGCCCAAGGCTGCCACCAGAACCAGAAAGAAGATGAACTCAGATGAAGAAGATTCAGACTTTGTTCCAGAAGAGATTCTTGCTAAGAAGCAAGAGAAAGCTGCCAAGAAGTCTGCTACTGAATCCACTTCTTCCAGGAGGGTTTTCAACAAGATCTATGCACCTGCCTCAACCTTCAAGGCTCATGAGATTGCCAGAGCAACTATCTCAGTTGAAGTCCCCAAGAAAGCTATGCCTAAGAAGGCAGGGGAGAAAAAGTCCAGGAAGAGGATTATTCATGTGACTGGCAGGCCTACTTCCATGTATGAAGATCCATAGGAAGCAACTAGTGCTGCTGCGGAGGAAGAGGAGGATGAGCCAGCTACAAAGCCTCCTCCCAATAAGAAGGCCAAGAATCTAATGGCCGATGCTATGCCAAAGACTAGCACATCCAAGAAGATTGCTGTTGAGAAGCCTAAGAGGACATCTAGGCAGATTCCAGCTTTTGAGAAGAACAAAGGGACTGCCTCCAGAGCTGAAGTTGAGGATGACTTAACAACTTTGATGAAGCTCAGACCACATCTTCCAGTACACATTGCCAGCTACCCACTAGCTGAAGATAGGAAGAAGAGGAAGGATTCATGATTGAGATCTTGGAGAGCTATAGATCCTTATGCCCAGAGAAAGAAGACAGCTGTGGACTACAGATTTTATACCAAGGAGCAACAGGATTTCTATGAGACTGTGCTCTTTGACAAGAGTCCAGTTGTGAGTGATATGCGATATGTTGAGTGGAAATTCATCAAGGAGAATGAGGACTACTTTCCAAGTGTCCAAGACAATTTCCATTGCATAGGATTTGTTAGCAGAGAATTCACAGCTTGGAATGATGAGATGATCATGCAATCCTACTCCACTTCACACTTCTATGGAGATGGTAGAATTGTATGGATGACTGAAGGTGCAAGGTATGAATCAACTGTTGAAGAATGGGCTGCTATCTTAGGAGTTCCTGAAGCACAGGATAGTGACTTGGATGTATACTTAGAATCCAAGGCTAGCCACAATGCTATGGCTAATATGTACAAGGAGAGCCCTGCTGCTAATGTGAAGCTTCATAGGCTAGGATCCATCTACTTTCTTCAGGCTGGCCTCCGCACGATGAACACCATTCTGAGGCATACTTTGATGCCCAAGTCAGGAGATGACAAGATGATCCGAGGCCACTCCATCAATATGTTGATCCACCTTGGCAGACATACCAGGATCAGAGTCATGGATTTGATTGTTGAGACAATTAAGAAGGTTGCCGCTGACCAGAAGCTCTCCTGCTGTTATGCACCCTACATCCAGATGCTTATCAATTCAAAATTGGAGAAGCACATCTTTGCTCTAGATCATCCTCATTTACCCCTACAGCCAGATCTCAAGGACAATGTTGTGGTGATGGATGCTGATCATCCCACTTCAGCTGTAGCTCAGGCAGAGGCAGAGGCAGTTAGAGCCACTAGTGTTCAAGCCCCTCGATCTAGGAATGAGCAAATGGATCTGTTGATAGAATCAGTTCAGGGCATGTAGAAGGACATTAAGGGGATTCTAGACAACCAGAACAGTCTTGCCAGGATCTTTGAAACTAGAATCAAGAACCTTAATGATAAGGTGGACAGGCTGACTAAGACAGTCACAGAGCTTCAGCATGAAGTTAACTCCGTGCACATCCCTCGGGTTTGTTCTACTTCAGATGATGATGATGATGATGATGAATCACCTCTAACACTGGGCACTCAGTTCACCACTCAAGCCAGATCATCCACAGTGCCTGCACAAGACTTGAGGCCCTCTTCATCAGCTCCTGCTACTATCGGCACAACACCTACTCCATCTGCTCCAGTTCCTCCAGCTGTCACTCCAACTCCATCCACGACATCTGCAGAGATCTTCGCCGATGCTATTCTCTCGACTCCTTCATCAAAAACCGGAGGAGATCAGCCCAAGAACGTTTAGATGTATGCCTTTGAACTTTTTGGTAACTTCTTGCCAAAGGGGGACAAGTGTATATAGATCTTCAGGCTTCAAGCAAGAGAGCGTTTTGGTGTTTTATTGCTTTTCAAAACATTTGGTTCTTTTGGTTGACGTGAGATACTTTTGTGTTTATGTGTGGTCATACGTTGTTGTGGGTGATGCTACTATTTCCTAAAATCTTAATGCTTATGAGATGATCATTCACCTTTGCTTGATTGTGTAGTGCGTTGTTATTCATTCTAAATTATTCTCGCACACCACCAAGTTGTATGTGACATGGAAGAAGTGCCCCATATACCTAATTGATTGTGCATTTGCATTCAAACGCAAATTCAAAATAATGCACAAATTTAGGGGGAGCTCTTGCTTATCACATACCTCTCAAAGCGACGATTATATTCATTGATTTATCATATGTCGAAGCTTTGATCTATATGTTGTCATCAATTACCAAAAAGGGGTAGATTGAAAGAACATTTGCTCCCTTGGTGGTTTTGGTAATTAATAACAACATATAAGTCACTGACCTAATGTTTCCACCAAGTATATTTCAGGAAATGTTCAATGATAGGATTGGAAAAAGGAGAGTGTGGACATACCCCAAGATGCAAGGAAATAGGTTGGCCAAGCTTCAAGCAAGAGGACTCTACATTTTATATTTGTGAGAAATCACTTTGAGTCCATAGGAAAGACAATACTATTAAAAGGGGGTAAGGTTTTGTTGGTGAACAATATGCTCAAACGTGCACAAGTGATAGTCGCCAAAAACATCCACAAACTCTCCCACAAAAGTCTGTTCTATACCTAACACTCAAAATCGGTGCAACCAACTTTCCCATACCGGTGCCACCGATTCCAGAACCTAGACAGACTCTGCCAAACCCTAGCCACTTCGGTGCAATCGATTCCATACCGGTGCCACCGAGTTTAGGTTGGCAACTTTCTGTTACGCAAATTCACATTTTCAGTCCCACCGAGAATGTTGGATCAGCGTCACCGAGATTGGAAATCTCACCGTTGGTCACCTTATCGGTGCAACCGAGTTTGCTATATCGATCTCACAAAGATTCAAAAGTTGCCACCTTTTGGTCACTTCAGTACCACCGAGATTAACACATAGGTGTCACCGAGTTAGTCATTTTGTGTGTAACGGTTGGATTTTTGGGGACGCCTATATATACCCCTTCACAACCACCTACTCGAAAGAGAAGCACTCAGAACTATTTCATACCTATCCTATCAGATTTAATGAGAGAGAACCACCTACCCTTGTGTTGAGATCAAGATATTCCACTCCAATCATATGGATCTTGATTTCTAGCCTCCCCAAGTAGCTTTCCACCAATCCCATCTCTTCCACCATGCCAAATCTGTGAGAGAGTGATTGGGTGCTTAGGAGTCTATCATCTTGAAGCACAAGAGCTTTGGAGGGTGGTGCCTCCTAGATTGGTTAGGTATCGCTTGGGAGCCTCCTACTTCGTGTTGTGGAGAGAACCAAGAAGTTTGTAAGGGCAAGGAGATTGCCTACTTCGTGAAGATCTACCCATAGTGAGGCTAGTCCTTCGTGGACGGAAGACGTTATGGAATAGTCAAGGTTGCTACTTCGTGGACCCTTTTGGGTGGAGCCCTTCGTGGATTCTTGCCACCGTTACCCTCCGTGGGTTGAAGACTCCACAAACGTGGATGTATGATAGCACCACCTATCGCGACCACGGGAAAAATCATCGTGTCTACAATTGCGTTTGATCTTCCTACCCTATCCCTTCTATACATGCTTGTTGTTACTTTCCGCTCCTATATACTCTTAGACTTGCATGTGTAGGGTGTACTTGACTTTCCATGAAATGCTAAAAACTGTCAACCCTAAAACTTGGTATAGGTAAAACATTTAATTGGTCAAGTAGTCTAATCACCCCCTCTACACATACTTCCGGTCCTACAAGTGATCCTAGAGATCAATGCTCACTCAACACATAGAAACTGAATAACAAGAGTCTTACATCCATTACATACCAGATTACTCAAATATGGCCTTCATGGCCAAGTCTTCATATAATTGCAGCGGAAATCTTCAACGATAGCGTGAACCCATGCCATCTGCCTTAACCCTACAGGCATTCTGACTGGGAAGCGTCCTAGCTCCATGTCCGTCACCAAGGTAATCTTCATCATAACCTGATCTTTCATGCCTGGCCAATAAAATAACCAGTGGCAAGCCAATGAGTACTTTGAATGTACTCGCAAGCAACCCATGTTTGGAACAAGGCAATAACAATTCATGATATAACTCTAATAGGTAAGTTTTGTAGAAAGCTAGTTTTGAGTGCAATGACATGATCATGTAACTTAAGTAAGCGTGCATCAACCATGGACAAGCGTTCATAAGAACACGTCACCATCATCGTCATACGCAGGGGTTGAACATCTCATGTTCACTCACCACACCAAGTCCTCAGACTTGTCTCATGTACCATCTGAAAATCTCATGTTCAGACATCATACCGAGTCATCCGACTCGACTCAAATATCATCCTTGTCACCACAGACACACCAAGTTTGCAAAAACATTTGGACGTGGCATAAGCAGCACCACCCAACTATCCTTGACCGTGGACACGACTATTCGAATAATTTTA